>WOAB01000493.1:45000-1385063 GCA_027886185.1 Rheum nobile
AGGAAAACAATTTTTAATTGTTGGGACAAAAAATAAAGCAGCTGATTCAGTAGCACGGGCTGCAATAAGGGCTCGGTGTCATTATGTTAATAAAAAATGGCTTGGGGGTATGTTAACGAATTGGTCCACCACAGAAACGAGACTTCATAAGTTCAGAGACTTGAGAATGGAACAAAAGGCGGGAAGACTGGCCTGTCTTCCGAAGAGAGATGCAGCCATGTTGAAGAGACAATTATCTCACTTGCAAACATATCTGGGTGGGATTAAATATATGACAGGGTTGCCGGATATTGTAATCATCGTTGATCAGCAAGAAGAATATACAGCCCTTCGAGAATGTATTAATTTGGGAATTCCAACGATTTGTTTAATCAATACAAATTGTGACCCCGATCTTGCAGATATTTCGATTCCGGCAAACGATGACGCTATAGCCTCAATCCGACTAATTCTCACCAAATTAGTATTCGTAATTTGTGAAGGTCGTTCTAGCTATATAAGAAATCCTTGATTCATAATAAAAAAATTACTTTAGTGAACTCTATAATTGATTTCTCGAATTAATAGGGTAGAATCGGTTAGGATTCCTGAATATAAAAAAGATATAAAAATAACTGGGGATATGATTGATTAGTTGGTATTATATACGATTGAAGTAGACAAGGCGAGAAAGCAATGGTTGAATCAAAATAATATTTTTTTGAAGGTTATATTTCTGTCAGAGGACAATATGAATGTTCTATCATGTTCAATCAATACACTAAAGGGATTATATGATATATCCGGTGTGGAAGTCGGCCAACATTTCTATTGGCAAATAGGTGGTTTCCAAGTCCACGGCCAAGTACTTATTACTTCTTGGGTTGTAATTGCTATCTTATTAAGTTCAGCCGCCATAGCTGCTCGTAATCCACAAACAATTCCGACTGACGGTCAGAATTTCTTTGAATATGTCCTTGAATTCATTCGAGACGTGAGCAAAACTCAGATTGGAGAAGAATATCGTCCTTGGGTTCCCTTTATTGGGACTATGTTTCTATTTATTTTTGTTTCTAATTGGTCAGGGGCTCTTTTACCTTGGAAAATTATACAGTTACCTCATGGGGAATTAGCCGCACCTACGAATGATATAAATACGACTGTAGCTTTAGCTTTACTCACGTCAGTGGCATATTTCTATGCGGGTCTTACAAAAAAAGGGTTGGGTTATTTTAGTAAATACATTCAACCAACTCCAATTCTGTTACCCATTAACATCTTAGAAGATTTCACAAAACCTCTATCCCTGAGTTTTCGACTTTTCGGAAATATATTAGCCGATGAATTAGTCGTTGTTGTTCTTGTTTCTTTAGTACCTTTAGTAGTTCCTATACCTATCATGTTTCTTGGATTATTTACAAGCGGTATTCAGGCTCTTATTTTTGCAACTTTAGCCGCAGCTTATATAGGCGAATCCATGGAGGGTCATCATTAATTCATTTTCGAAAGAGTCTTTTTGAATTTAAGGTAGAATGCCGGGTTTACGTTATGGAAGAAAGACATGTATATTGGATATTAGATATTGACTCGTTATATCTCAACTAATATTAAGCCCTACTTTCGTTTAGATGGGGATATTAAGAGAAGTCTTTTTTTTATGTTTTTTTCATTTATTCATGATTATGAATTGAATGAATAAACAAATAAAATCAAGCAAGAAAGGGCCGAAGAATTCAACGAATGGTTAGAAAGAAGGAAAGGAAAAACTCAAGTTGTATATGTATAGATTCAGGAAAGACTCAACAAATAGGAACTAACAAGGAGAATTCTGATGATCTGATGGAATATTTTTATTTTAATTTGGAGTTCTTACTGACTTCGACTGGCTGAATCTTAGTCGATGGAATAATTAAGTAATAATTTTTTCATTGATTGTATCATTAACCATTTCTTTTTTTTTTTGTGTGAGGAACTTATCATGAATCCACTTATTTATGCCGCTTCCGTTATTGCTGCTGGGTTGGCTGTAGGGCTTGCTTCTATTGGACCAGGAGTTGGTCAAGGTACTACTGCAGGCCAAGCTGTAGAAGGTATTGCGAGACAGCCCGAAGCAGAAGGTAAAATACGAGGTACTTTATTGCTTAGTTTGGCTTTTATGGAAGCTTTAACAATTTATGGATTGGTTGTAGCATTAGCTCTTTTATTTGCGAATCCTTTTGTTTAATTCTAATAAAAAAATACGTATTTTTTTCTTTGGACTTGACGCTTGCCTGCTTGCCTTTTCGCATTATACCAAGATTTCGCTCCTACAATTACTTTGAGAAAACCCGAGGGGAAGGGCTGATTTGAGGATGAGGAATTAGTGTTACCGATTCACTTTCTTCCTTCCCCTTCTTAGTCCAACGAAAGCTGTTTAGGAAATAGTGCAACAAACGAGGTATTTCGCAATTTACACGAAAACCCGCCCGCCTATTCGAATAAGTCTTATTCTTATTGGAAATCTCAATTGAAAAAGAAAATACATTGTGAAATGGAATCGATTTTGAATCTATTTTAAATTTCTAAATAGGAAATAGGTCAAGTAATACAACAAAAAATGATGTTCGATTTTTTAGTCTATCTATAAGAGGAGATCATATGAAAAATGTAACCGATTCTTTCGTTTACCCGGTTCATTGGCCATCTGCCGGGAGTTTCGGATTTAATACCGATATTTTAGCAACAAATCCAATAAATCTCAGTGTAGTGATTGGTGTATTGATCTTTTTTGGAAAGGGAGTGTGTGCGAGTTGTTTATTTCAAGAATAGATTGGATTCAACCAGCTGCGCCCCTTTTCGGTATAACTAGTAAAGAAAGGTGCATGATCTCGCGAATTACTTCTGAATAAATTAAGAAATCATATAATCATATGTAAGAACCATAGCATTTCGTGATTCGTTGGTAAATATACTTTGATTCTCTAGCAACCAATAATGTGGACCTATTAACATGGTTAAAGCTAAACTGTTTGAAGTTCAGCCACAGCATGGTACTCTTTCTACCACTATATTAATACTGAAATGGTTTTACATTTCCAAGGAATAGTTAGAAATTTATCGATATATAACACTCATATCGATAAAAAGATTCGAAACCTTTATTGGTATTGGAAAGGGGTTCATCCTTTTTTCTTTTTTTTTACATTTTTGTTTAAATGCCAAATGCTGAGTTGATGACCTATTTCTAAAAAAAATATAAAATAAGAAATTTTGGATTTGAAAAAAAAAAACAACTTTGCTGACAATTACATATTTTTGTTTGGTCAGAAGAGTCCTCCAAATATTCGGGCCTTGGATTATTGATTCATTTCCAATTTTGTTCGAATATGAACAAAAAGAGTAGAGGATAGGTTCATTACATTCAAAAAAGATATGGAAATTGGCCATAAAAATGGAAGTAATTGAGCGTGAGAGCCAAATGAATCGAAAGATTCAAGTTTGGTTCGGGAAGGGATCATGAAAGTTTTGAAATGAATGGAAAGATAATCTACTTTCATTAAGTGATTTATTAGATAATCGAAAACTGCGAATCGTGAATACTATTCGAAATTCAGAAGAACTGCGCGAAAGGGCCGTTGAACAGCTAGAAAAAGCCCGGGCTCGCTTACGGAAAGTGGAAATGGAAGCAGATCAGTTTCGAGCGAATGGATATTCTGAAATCGAACGAGATAAATTGAATTTTATTAATTCAACTTATAAAACTTTAGAACAATTAGAAAATTACAAAAACAAAACCATTCATTTTGAACAACAAAGGGCGATTAATCAAGTACGCCAGCGGGTTTTTCAACAAGCCCTACAAGGAGCTCTAGGAACTCTGAATAGTTGTTTGAGCAACGAGTTACATTTACGTACCATCAATGCTAATATTGGCATGTTTGGCGCAATGAAAGAAATAACCGATTAGGCCTTCTACTGTGGGTAAGGTATTATTTTTTTTGTTTCCAAAAAAGAATTCATTTAATTTAAGAAAGACTCATGACAACCATTCGAGCTGATGAAATTTATAATATTATTCGCGAACGTATTGAACAATATAATAGAGAAGTCAAGATTGTAAATACGGGTACCGTACTTCAAGTGGGCGATGGCATTGCTCGATGAAGTAATGGCAGGCGAATTAGTAAAATTTGAAGAGGGTACAATAGGCATTGCTCTTAATTTGGAATCAAATAATGTCGGTGTTGTATTAATGGGTGACGGTTTAATGATACAAGAAGAAAGTTCTGTAAAAGCAACAGGAAGAATTGCTCAGATACCTGTCAGTGAGGCTTATTTGGGTCGTGTTATAAACCTATTTTTCACACCATATGCTCTGGGACTTCAATAGTATTCACGATTCGCAGAGCATAAGTTGAATCCTAGTTGTAGTACAGGATTCTGTACACTCACAAAGATTTTTTTATTTTTTCGTTATTTCTCTTTAGGATCCTAAAGAGATACCACTTCCAAACCATTTGTACAAATAAGGATCCCCTTCGTTACCCCTTTGTGGAAAATCGTTAGGTATGAATATGTTAGATACCTGTGACTTGATTGGTGAAATAGTATCTCTCTCCAAAAAAGCATGTTTTTTTTTACCGACGCACAAAGAAAATTTTTTGTTGCGAATGAACAAGAATCATCCCCAAAGTTTCATTCTTGCGATTTAAGTACGGTCCGAATGGGAGCATAATCTTTTTTCTTTAAAAATCGTACTTTCCCGCGTAATGTATAGCATTTGCTACCAATGGGAACTTGCTTCTCATCTTAAATTGAGCTAATTGGGGTTACACCAAGGGAAACCATAAATTTCATACGCAATAGATGGATATGGTAGATCTTTTTTTCGATAGTGACCAGAGTTCTTCCATTTTATCCTATTCACTGGTAATGCTCATTGATGCTGGAAATTTGCCCAGTTCATAATTTGAACGAGTCGCACATACACCCTAGTACATGTTCCTCGGCGTTGAGAACATCCCCGAAGAGCGGGGGATTTCGTGACGTTTCGAATTGGTTGTCTTGTGTTTCTAATAAGCTGTTTAATAGTTGGCATGCTGAATCATTTACATAAGGGACTGGTTTAGATGAATCCTAACCTGATGAGTATGAATTCTTTCTAGTTATATAGAATATTACCCAGGAAAATCAAAAGATAAAATTTTAATTTGCGCATTTGACTACTTCGGATCTTTCCATTGGTCCTTCTTTACTATTTCGACTCCTTCATTCGCTATAAGATCAATAATTCCGTGAGCTTGGGCTTCTCTTGCTGACATAAAAACATCCCTTTCCAGGTCTTCGGTTAGAACCCAAAAAGGTTGGCCTGTTCTTTGTGCATAAACCTTTGTGAGTGTTTCTCGCAAAGTCAATAGTTCTTCCGCTTCCATCATACATTCTCCCGTTGATCCCTCATGAAAAGAACTAGCAGGTTGATGGATCATTACCCTGATGATATAAAAAAAAGAAGGTTCCTCCATCTCACGTGATGAGGCGAAGACAAAAGATAGGGAATAACAATAAACTTGAACAACCGTACGTGCATCTTTTGCTCATTGCATACGGCTCGACAGTGGAATTTACTTTTTTCTTCCATCGAAGAAAAATAGAATCGATCAGATCCAGATCACTAAATCATCCAATTACCACCCTTCTTTTCGTGAGTTCAAAATACTATGATGGCTCCGTTGCTTTCTATATTCATTTCGTCTGTAATTCAGCAATCCCAAAGTTTCTTTTTGATCCTAAATAAGAATAAGGAATTTTTTTTATTTTCGTACTCTTTCATAAATATTGTTAGGTTAAAGAGTCTTTTGGTATAAAAAAGGTTTGTGACGCTGAAACGGACTCCGGATAAATAAAAAATCGGGAATATCCTTTATCTCATACTCCTCTCTCGATACATAATTTAATGTTTTGAAAAAAAAACTAACCAAATTTTGCATATCGAATTCAAAGTGCCATGCTATTTTTACTATTTTTACTTAACACTACTCATAATATATAATATAGCTTGATATTTCTTGTAGTGAAGGCATAGTCTTTTTTTATCAAATAAAAAACTCATTGGCGCCAAAGCCAAGCGTGAGGGAATGCAAAACGTTTGGTAATTTCTCCTCCGACCAGGATAAAAGATCCCATTGAAGCGGCTATTCCCATGCATATTGTATATACATCTGATAGCATAAGTTGCATAGCGTCAAAAATAGCTATTCCGGGTAATACCCATCCGCCAGGACAATTTATAAACAAATACAAATCCTGGGTCTGATCCTCTATACTGAGATATATGATAAGACCAACAAGATAATTCGAGATCTCGGTCGTAATTTCTTGGGTTAAAAAAAGTAATCTTGCTCGATAAAGTCGGTTGATTAGGGTAAAATTGTATCCCTTAGGAACCGTACATGCACCTTTTGATGCATACGGCTCAAAAAATGTGAAAAAGAAAAAAATCAATGTCTAGATTACTTCCCTCTTATTTTTTTATAGTAGTTCTTTCTAACTTCTAATGAAGTTGTCTTCTATTTTTCAATAAATATGAGTTTTTCCTTATTTCTACTATAAAAAAAAGAAATATATAACTATAAATTATATCAAATTATAAATTAAAAAATTATCGATATATATTTTTTAATTTATATATAATAAAGAAATTTATATATAATAAAGAAATAAAAAAAGATAATATAATGATAATTAATATAGTAAATCAAAGTAAAAAGATAATATAGAAGACTCCATATCTAGATACAAAATAGAATAAAGGCATCATAAACATAAACAGAATAAAAAAAATTACATACATATATATAAATATTTATATATTTTATATATAAAAATATATATATAAAAAGATTTTATATTTATATATATAACAATATGCAAATAAAAAAAATATGTATAAAGAAAGAGTCTTTTTATAGGTATATAAAAGGTAAATTTTTCGAACGAACTGCTCGTTGATTTCTTGTTTCATCGAGATCGACTGTAAACCACGATGTCATTTTCTTGTTCTTGAAGGGGCCTCTTTAATTCTTTTAGGTTTATGCTCTACTCCGGGTAAAACTATGCTCGATTTTGATTTGCACATATAGGTCAAATGCATCTAATACCGCTTTTTTCTCAGATTTTTTTCATTTAGTGCATGCCTTTGCCAAAAAATTGGATATTGGACATATTGAGTTCATCTAGTTTATTCGAGTGATTAAGGTTCAGATGAGTCCTCTACCTATTCCATTTCTAATTTTGATAAATAGGATTTCATACAAGCAGTAATTATCGATATATTAACAATTGGGATTTGTTTAAACGGAGCCTGGATACTTCATGTCATTTTATTGGTTGAACCAAGCCAACCATAAAGTATTCTAATTGATACTATTAGTCTGAATCCCCCTACAAATGGATCTAGTTGGACTTCGCGCTCCAAATTTTTGATGATTCAATCAATCTTTCTTGGGCGAAGAGAAGGATATCTCGATCGGGGAAGAGAACGGGGAAAGCCCATATGACCCAATATATCTGACAAGTCGCACTATACGTCAACCCAAGTTGCATCTTCATCTCCCGGAATTCGAAAGGGCACTTTTGGAACACCAATAGGCATTAACTAAAAGAAAAAAGAATTAAGTACTATATTTCACTTTGGTATGGAAACGTAATAATCGGGCTATTCTCTTCATAATATGAACCTTTGTCATATATGTTGATATTCTTTATCATATATTCTGTCTAGTTAGAAAAGGTCATAAAAGCCGATAGAATAACTAAAGGAAAATTCTGACGACTAGAGCCGTCCAATGATGAACAAATATGGCGGCATTTGCTCATAGAAAAAGGTATCAACCCCCATTGCGTATTGGTACTTATTGGGTATAAAATAGATCTGTTTCTCTTTGTTCCTACAAACATAATTGTTCCATTATTACCATATAGAATAGAACAAATATTAACCCTTGCGCCGAGATACTCTACTGAGCAGGGGTCCGTTGATAGTCATAGTCTTTTCCAATGCAATAAAGTTACATAGTGTCTATTTTTATTTGATAAAGGGGTATTTCCATGGGTTTGCCTTGGTATCGTGTTCATACCGTTGTATTGAATGATCCTGGTCGGTTGATTTCTGTTCATATAATGCATACGTCCTTGGTTGCTGGTTGGGCCGGTTCGATGGCTCTATATGAATTAGCAGTTTTTGATCCCTCTGATCCCGTTCTTGATCCAATGTGGAGACAGGGTATGTTCCTTATACCCTTCATGACTCGTTTAGGAATAACCAATTCCTAGGGCGGTTGGAGTATTACAGGGGGGACGGTAACGGATCCCGGTATTTGGAGTTATGAAGGGGTGGCCGGGGCACATATTGTGTTTTCTGGCTTGTGCTTTTTGGCCGCTATTTGGCATTGGGTCTATTGGGATCTAGAAATTTTTTGTGATGAACGTACAGGAAAACCTTCATTAGATTTGCCTAAGATTTTTGGAATTCATTTATTTCTTTCCGGGGTGGCTTGTTTTGGTTTTGGCGCATTTCATGTAACAGGCTTGTATGGTCCTGGAATATGGGTGTCTGATCCTTATGGACTAACAGGAAAAGTTCAGTCAGTAAATCCCGCATGGGGCGTAGAGGGTTTTGATCCTTTTGTTTCAGGGGGAATAGCCTCTCATCATATTGCAGCAGGGACATTGGGCATATTAGCGGGATTATTCCATCTTAGTGTCCGCCCGCCCCAATGTCTATACAAAGGATTACGTATGGGGAATATTGAAACCGTACTTTCCAGCAGTATCGCTGCTGTCTTTTTTGCAGCTTTTGTAGTTGCCGGAACTATGTGGTATGGTTCAGCAACTACTCCGATCGAATTATTTGGTCCTACTCTTTATCAATGGGATCAGGGATACTTTCAGCAAGAAATATATCGAAGAGTTAGTGCTGGGCTGGCCGAAAATAAAAGTTTATCAGAAGCTTGGTCGAAAATTCCTGAGAAATTAGCCTTTTATGATTACATTGGCAATAATCCGGCAAAGGGGGGGTTATTCAGGGCAGGTTCAATGGACAATGGGGATGGAATAGCTGTTGGATGGTTAGGACACCCAATATTTAGAGATAAAGAAGGACGTGAGCTATTTGTACGTCGTATGCCTACCTTTTTTGAAACATTTCCAGTCGTTTTGATAGACGGAGATGGAATTGTTAGAGCCGATGTTCCTTTTAGAAGAGCCGAATCAAAATATAGCGTCGAACAAGTAGGTGTAACTGTTGAGTTCTATGGTGGCGAACTCAATGGAGTCAGTTATAGCGATCCTGCTACTGTGAAAAAATATGCTAGACGTGCTCAATTGGGTGAAATTTTTGAATTAGATCGTGCTACTTTGAAATCGGATGGTGTTTTTCGTAGTAGTCCAAGGGGTTGGTTTACTTTTGGACATGCTTCCTTTGCCCTGCTCTTTTTCTTCGGACATATTTGGCATGGGGCTAGAACTTTGTTTAGAGATGTCTTTGCTGGTATTGACCCAGATTTAGATGCTCAAGTAGAATTTGGGGCATTCCAAAAACTAGGAGATCCGACTACAAAAAGACAAGCAGTCTGATACAAAAGTGCTTTCGTCATTTTCGTCTCTCTTTTTGTGATTTGACATTAGGGATCAGAGAAATCTTGATTTAATCATTTGACTCTTTATTTATCAGGGAAATAATCCCCAATAAACAGGTATGGAAGCTATAATCGTAAACCACAATCGAATCTATGGAAGCACTGGTTTATACATTTCTATTAGTCTCGACTCTAGGGATAATTTTTTTCGCTATCTTTTTTCGAGAACCGCCTAAAGTTCCAACTAAGAAATGATTTTTCATTATCTCCGTTGAAGTAATGAGCCTCCCGATATGCATTCAATATTGGGAGGCTCATTACTTCAACTAGTCCCCGTGTTCCTCGAAGGGATCTCTTAGTTGTTGAGAGGGTTGCCCAAAAGCGGTATATAAGGCATACCCGGTAAAACTTACAAGTAAACCAGATATAAAGATGGCGACTAGGGTTGCTGTTTCCATTCTTATATGAATTCAAGACCGCAAAGTATCTCTGATAAGATCCTTTATTTACAGGGGAATGGTATACAAAGTCAACAGATCTCAATAAATACAATCGGATTTATGGCTACACAAACCGCTGATAGTAGTTCTAGATCTCGTCCAAGACAAACTACGATAGGGGCTTTATTGAAACCGTTGAATTCGGAATATGGTAAAGTAGCTCCCGGGTGGGGAACTACTCCTTTGATGGGTATCGCAATGGCTTTATTTGCAGTATTCCTATCCATTATTTTGGAGATTTATAATTCTTCCGTTTTACTGGATGGAATTTCAATGAATTGAATCCACAAGAACTATTAAGTTCGAGTTTTTCAATACAAAGTTAATTCTCGGGTTTCTTGTTTATAACCCTGTTGCTGTTGGTAGTTCGATCGCGAAATGTCTTTCTGTATTTCCGGAATATGAGTGTGTGACTTGTTATAATTGATCCTATTGATAATACAGAGAATGAGTCTGTCATCTTATCTTTATAAAGACGGTTCTACCTCGTCGGATACTCATCCTAGTATCTGGAGCACGGAATATTATGAAATAGATCCAGAATTGAACTATGATTCATACTTAATAATCAGACCTTGTGACCGGATTCTAACTACAAAATTTTCAACGAATTTTATTATAAATTGAAAGATTTTTCTTTCTTTTTATGCTTATTTTGACTAAAAGGTAAATTAGGTAAATTCTTTCGTATTTTGAGTCATTATACCTATGAATAAGTGATGATCCGATAGTTCTTACTCAGGGAATCTTTGGGCTTGGGGTTTTTATTGAATCATCATGGTTCTAGTATGAATCTGGGGTTTCAATTAATTTATAGGGTCTTAACAAGATAAATTCCTATCAATGAGAAAAAACAATAGTAAAAGCCGGATTACACACAACTAACAAAAAAAAAAAGGGAAAGAGAAGATTCAAGAGGCCTGTAGTAATAATAAAGAGAAAAAGGAAGAGCCGACTTGATATTTTGGCATTATTACCACAAAGAATAACTTTCGTATTTTTAATCCTTCGTATCTGCGCACTTCCGCGAAGATTAAATCGGAAGATATATTCTATATGCGTCGGGAGCAGTATTTTTGTGTTTCTGCTTGAGCTGTACGAGATAAAATTCTCATATACGGTTCTCAGAGGGGGAGTCCCCCCGGTTTACCTATCTCAATAAAGTCTACGATTGGTTCTAAGAACGTCTCGAGATTCAGGCGATTGCAGATGATATAACTAGTAAATATGTTCCTCCTCATGTCAACATATTTTATTGTCTAGGCGGAATTACCCTTACTTGTTTTTTAGTACAAGTAGCTACGGGGTTTGCTATGACTTTTTATTATCGTCCAACTGTTACTGAGGCCTTTGCTTCTGTTCAATACATAATGACTGAAGCAAATTTTGGTTGGTTAATCCGATCAGTTCATCGGTGGTCGGCAAGCATGATGGTTCTAATGATGATACTGCACGTATTTCGTGTGTATCTCACCGATGGGTTTAAAAAACCTCGAGAATTGACTTGGGTTACAGGTGTCGTTCTGGCTGTATTGACCGCGTCTTTTGGTGTAACTGGTTATTCCTTACCTTGGGACCAAATTGGTTATTGGGCGGTCAAAATTGTAACAGGCGTCCCTGACGCTATTCCTATAGTAGGATCGCCTTTGGTAGAGTTATTACGCGGAAGTGCTAGTGTGGGACAATCTACTTTGACTCGTTTTTATAGTTTACACACTTTTGTATTGCCTCTTCTTACTGCTGTATTTATGTTAATGCACTTCCTAATGATACGTAAACAGGGTATTTCGGGTCCCTTATAGAGAAGCTTATAGAGAAGCTTATAGAGAAGATAGATCATAGATCTTTGTAATCAACCGCTTATCACTCACTTGGGGAAGGAACTATAGTATTTCATTGCTACAAATGTGTCTTATTAATATGAATAAGACATGTTTTTGGACATTCTCTTTCCTTCAACCCCACAATATTGTAATATTGTATTATGTTATTTAACATAACACGACTAGTTGAAGGGAATTCTCCGAAAGGAAAATGGATTATGGGAGTGTGTGACTTGAACTATTGATTAAGCCGTGCGGATATATGCCCTTTTCTGCCACATTGAAATAATGTGTCTTTGTTCCAACCACCGTATAAGCTATATACAGACGATAGGCTGGTTCGCTTGAATAGAATTCTTTCTATGATCAGCCCCGAATCATGTCATGCATGACCAGGCTCCGTAAGATCCAGTCGAATCAATGATTTGGCAGAATCCAGATTCCATTTTATTTATTTCGTAATTTAATTAATGTTTTGTTTTAATAGTATGGAAATGCATTCATTTCCTCTGCATCGACGCGACCTATGATACTATCGGAGTGAAACAAGGCATCTAAAGAAGACTCGAGGCTATATGTTAGTTAGTAACAAGTAAACCTTTTGCTTTGTATGTAAAAAGTCTCAAATTTTTTTGAGAGAAACACCAATCGCAAAGTCTAAGACGACCCAGAAAGCATTTGAGCACGATCAACTTTGTAAGCCTACTTGGGGGTTGAACTCATCTACTCACCCCTACAACTCATCAATTACTAAATTCTCACAACAACAAGGTCTACTCGACATGAATTAGGCGTTAATTAAACCTTTTACAGGAATCTATCATAAAATTATCAACTAATCTAATTTAAAAGGTTCGTTATTAGACCATAGTATTTGATTCGTCAAATACATCATTATTGTATACTCGTTCCTATATGTGGCGCAACCCAACCTTTCTTTTTCAAGTTTCTAATGCCTTAACCTTTTTTGAATTGACTAAATAATTAATAAAAAAATGCACTCTTGACAGCAATATATGTTGTATATGTAAATCTTAGATGTGTAAATATGCAGAATTCGTAGACGAAAGGGTATAAATAAGGAAAAAAAGAATAGGGTATACGTAAATAAATATGCTAAAAAAAAGCCGATGCGATAGAAATGAAAGAATGAACCATAAATTAAGAGTTCAGGTTCGAATTCCGCCACTAATATATATGGGATTTGCTAGAATGATAGACAAATAAAAGACTTTCTACAAATTTTTGTTCATTGACTTTCTATTTTGAAAATAGATTGGTTGAACTCACTCATTGAAATTGAATCAAAGAAATAGAAAAAGGAAGGAATAAGTAAACAATTGAATTGGATTCGGTTGTATGATCCCAACAAAATAGAGTGCTAACTCCCATTTCGTAGTGAATTAACCGATCAACTTGTTATCGGACATTTATTTTTTTTCATTTTCGCAAAAAAAATAATAATATTAATATTATTTTTTTTATTTGACTTTATTACTTTATAATTATGAGAATCAATCCTACTACTTCTAGTCTTGGGGTTTCCACACTTGAAAAAAATAACCTGGGGCGTGTCGCTCAAATCATTGGTCCAGTGTTGGATGTAGCTTTTCCACCAGGCAAGATGCCTAATATTTACAACGCTCTGGTCGTTAAGGGCCGAGATACTTCCGGTCAACCGATTAATGTAACTTGTGAGGTACAACAATTATTAGGAAATAATCGCGTTAGGGCTGTAGCGATGAGTGCTATAGACGGCCTAACGCGAGGAATGGAAGTGATTGATACAGGGGCTCCTTTAAGTGTTCCGGTGGGCGGAGCAACTCTCGGACGAATTTTTAATGTACTTGGGGAGCCCGTTGATAATTTAGGTCCTGTAGATACTCGAACAACATCTCCTATTCATAGATCCGCACCTGCCTTTATACAGTTAGACACAAAATTATCTATTTTTGAAACAGGAATTAAAGTGGTAGACCTTTTAGCCCCCTATCGCCGTGGAGGAAAAATAGGACTATTTGGAGGGGCTGGAGTGGGTAAAACCGTACTCATTATGGAATTAATCAACAATATTGCAAAAGCTCATGGAGGTGTATCTGTATTTGGCGGAGTAGGTGAACGTACTCGTGAAGGAAATGATCTTTACATGGAAATGAAAGAATCCGGAGTTATTAACGAAGAAAATATTCCAGAATCAAAAGTGGCTCTAGTCTACGGGCAAATGAATGAACCGCCCGGCGCTCGTATGAGAGTTGGCTTGACAGCCCTAACTATGGCGGAATATTTTCGAGATGTTAATAAACAAGACGTACTTCTCTTTATTGACAATATCTTCCGTTTCGTCCAAGCAGGCTCTGAAGTATCTGCCTTATTGGGTAGAATGCCGTCAGCTGTGGGTTATCAACCTACTCTTAGTACCGAAATGGGCTCTTTACAAGAAAGAATTACTTCTACCAAACAAGGGTCCATAACTTCGATTCAAGCAGTTTATGTACCTGCAGACGATTTGACTGACCCCGCTCCTGCCATAACATTTGCACATTTAGATGCAACTACTGTACTATCAAGAGCATTAGCCGCCAAAGGTATCTATCCGGCAGTAGATCCTTTAGATTCAACGTCAACTATGCTCCAACCTCGAATCGTTGGCGAGGCACATTATAAAATTGCGCAAAGAGTTAAGCAAACTTTACAACGTTACAAAGAACTTCAGGACATTATAGCTATCCTTGGGTTAGACGAATTATCCGAAGAAGATCGTTTAACCATAGCAAGAGCACGAAAAATTGAGCGTTTCTTATCACAACCTTTTTTCGTTGCCGAAGTCTTTACGGGTTCGCCAGGAAAATATGTCGGTCTAGTAGAAACAATTAGAGGGTTTCAATTGATCCTTTCCGGAGAATTAGACGGGCTTCCCGAGCAGGCCTTTTATTTGGTAGGTAACATCGACGAAGCTACCACGAAAGCTATGAACTTAGAAATGGAGAACAAATTGAAGAAATGACCTTAAATCTTTGTGTACTGACTCCTAATCGAATTGTTTGGGATTTCGAAGTAAAAGAAATCATTTTATCTACTAATAGTGGACAAATCGGCGTATTACCAAACCACGCTCCGATTGCCACTGCTGTAGATATAGGTATATTAAGAATACGACTTAACGACCAATGGTTAACGATGGCTCTGATGGGCGGTTTTGCTCGAATAGGCAATAATGAGATCACAGTTTTAGTAAACGATGCTGAGAGGGGTAGTGACATTGATCCACAAGAAGCTCAGCAAACTCTTGAAATAGCAGAAGCTAATTTGAGGAAAGCAGAAGGAAAGAGACAAACAATTGAGGCAAATCTAGCTCTCAGACGAGCTAGGACACGAGTCGAGGCTATCAATACGATTTCGTAACGAGTCGGTATGTACGCATAAGCATACTAAAAAAAGGATGTTTTGTTTAGAAATAGAATCCTATTTTTTTTATCTTTAATTAAGCATAATGAAATCTAATGTAAGGAAAAAATTAGATTGAAATGAAATAAAAAAAAGATAAAAATTCATATTCATTCTTTTTTTATAAGATTATAAGATAAAGATAGGGGTGAGTAGAAAAACTTATTAGATACCAGAGTCGATGGTATCTAATAAGCTCTACCTACTATTGGATTTGAACCAATGACTCCTGCCGTATGAAAGCAATACTCTAACCGCTGAGTTAAGTAGGTCGTTTATCATCACAAAGAGAAACAAATAGAAACCCCATCACATAGATTATAAATCTAATCGTACTTCTAAGCAATATGAATCAAACAGACCAAAAAGCTACGATATTGGGACGGAAGGATTGTGATTTGGGACATACAAATTTCACTTTATTAATAGTAAAAAATCTTTGTGAGTGTACAGAATCCTGTACTACAACTAGGATTCAACTTATGCTCTGCGAATCGTGAATACTATTCGAAATTCACAAAGGTTTATGCACAAAATGGGTATGATGTTTTCTTATGAGCATTGATGTATAAAATTAATCATCTATAAGTACCACTATATATGACTCTATAAATTCTAATGCCATATTGCTAAACAAATTTAATATGTTTCCATCATTAATTCCTATTATTTGTGAGAATATTGCAAAGTTCTTAATTTGTCAAGAAACATGCGGATTCAACAAGGTACATCTGATTATGATATCCAAGAAGCAAATGATTTTTTTGAATAGGAATTAAGCATTGGAGATGGTATTGTAGATGATGACAATGATGGAGAAGCATAAATACAAATTTCTGATGAGCTATTGGTGAAGGATTATGACTTAGATCCAATTCCAACAATTGTTAAGTTTGTTTATCCCTCTGTTTTGGACAATCAGTTATCTCCGAATACTTTGAAGAACGGACAATTCTTGTACCAACACATGAAGAGGTAGATAGAGTTAATGACTATATATTGTCTTTGTTACATGGTGATGAGAAAGTCTATCTCAGTTCGGATAGCATTTGCAAGACAAGTTTTATTGCAGACAACGATGCAAGTGTTTATACGTCTGACTACTTGAACAATATTAGATGTTCTGGTGTCCCAAATCATGTACTTAAACTTATGGTTGGGGTCCCTATTATGCTTCTTTGAAATATTGACAAATCTTCAGGTTTATGCAATGGAACAAGATTGATAACCACGCAGCTCGACAGTCATGTCAACAAGGAATAATATTTCAGGCAACAATATTGGACATACAATTTTGATTCCTCGCATGCTCATGTCACCGTCATACACTTCATACCCGTTCAAGTTTCAATGAAGACAATTTCCCTTGAGTGTCTGTTTTGCTATGACGATAAACAAGAGTCATGATCAATCTCTTGCAAATGTCGGTTTATATCTTCCACGCCATGTTTTCACTCATGGTTAGTTTTATTTTGCATCATCAAAAGTTACTAGCAAGAAAGGTTTGGAAATTTTGATATGCGACAAAAAAACAAAAAATAATATAATACTACAACCAACACAGTATACAAGGAAGTTTTTCCTAATTTGTAGCAATTTTGAACATCTTATGAGATTTTATGTTTAGTGTATCATTTTCATGTATTAGATGAACATTTTAATTATGCTTTATCGTTTTAGTAATATTGATGTTAGAGATGTGACTATCCCCGTTTCAAAATTACCTAGTCAATTTTTACTATTAATAAAGTTATGGAGAATTTCGCTTCTCTTTCGATAATATTTTATCAATCTCTTTAATATTTTGTATTCAATTAGTCCTTTTTTAATTATTATTCATATACTTCTATAACAGTCACTACCTACATATCTCTATATTAATTAAATATAAAATTTTAATAAACTATTTTTATTAAATATAAGAAAAAATAAACAAATCTCGTACAAGACACGGGTACTTCACTAATAAATGAATGAAAAACAAATTTAGAGTAATGTAGAATGTGTTATAAGTAGCATCTCTTATGTATATATCGATCTAAGTTTGTGCTACATAATTTAGAAATTTCATAATGAATGATTTCAAATTAATCTTGAGAGTTATCGCATTTTATTCTTGTTAATTGTTTTTTATTAATATTCATGTATGGAAGTACCTGCAATGTGCGCCCGATTGCAATGACTCAAATAGGAATTACAGATTTATGACGCGTGGCTACTTTATGCTACAGTAATCACATTTAGAAGATTGATATGTGAACAAAATTTAAGGAACCATGATTATAAAATATGAACAAAGATTCGATGATTGTGAATTTGTGGTTGCGATTTCATCTTTTGATCGAGTTGGGCCAATCCTATATAAACCATATAATTTTTAGAGTATATGAAAATTATAATTAAATTTAAGGATGAAAAATTATTCAACCTTTGATCTTTAATTAAAACTAGATGTTATTATTTTGCCAAGCAATTGGCATCCCAGTGGTAGTGGGATATTGAGGGTTAATAAGAGGTCGTGGGTTCGAGTTCAGGCCTCTGCCTCGGATGGGTTTTTCCATCACCTGGAATTGGGGTCAGGGCCCTGCTATGCCGCTTCACTGGGGCAGCATCGGTTGACGCAAGTCGTCTTACCTGGCTCGGGGCCTTTGCCGAGTAGATCTCGGGTCCGTGGGAGGACTAGGGGGAGGGCTCCGCGGGTGGCGCCTCTGAACCTTCCATGTCATTCAAAAAAAAAAAAAAACTAGATGTTATTATTTTGTTTTTTATAATATATAAATAATAAATTTTTATTAATGTGTATTTGTTTTCTTGTTTCATAAAAGCAATCGTTTATATTTTCTAAAATTTAGGATATATTTTATTAACGATTTCTAATTGGGTAATTTAGTTTATATTTGTGACTAATACTGAACATGGTAATTTAGTTTATATTTGTGACTAATATTGAATAGAGTATGTAATTTTATTAGTTAAAAAGTAGTTTAACTTTATGTCTATGATTTTCCAATAGTTTTGCTAAAGTATGTATGTCATGTACTTCAAATAAGGAGTAATTTTATTTTGTTGTACAATACAATACATTAAGAGTTGAACTTTTTATAATATCAAAATAGAATATTATAAATTATAAATTCGGTCATAGTTTATTTTATGACAAAAACTTAAATAAATTAAAGATGATAATATATGACTTATTGTATAATAAAAGACATTAAGAATTGAACTTATTATGCTATCAAATTAGAATACTAAAATTTATAAATTTGACTATAGTTTATTAATGAAAAAACATAAATAAAATAAAGATGATAATATATGACCATTTTTTTATTATATGTAAATGACCTTTATTCTATTGTATATAAACATTTATTTATAAAAAGTATTACTTTGCAATTAGGATAGATATAAAGATTATTAATGCGATAACAATAATAATAAAAATGTATTGTGTTGTTTTGGGTGGAAATAGATTTTTTTCTTGTAAAACTGAAAGCATTTATGGGGATGGGTTAAGTGCGAATTGACTTTTTATAATATGGGAGTTGAAAGTTGTAAGAGTGTGAACAACTAAAAATTCTTAATGAAAAGTTAATATATTAATATTAAATGAATACTTAATGAGAATTGATTGTTTTAAATTAGAAATTTACTTTAGGAATATAAATGAATATTGGTTCCAAGCCAGTAGCTTCTAGACTTTCAGTAATTAGGAATTTACTGATGTGTAGAGCTTATCATGTCATTATATTGTCATAAATAGGATTTAGATGTTTTTTTTAATTTGTCCTTTCATATTTCATTTATATAGTTGACAACGGTTAGAGACTATTATTAACATCTAATTATTAATATTGCATATATATTTGACGAATTTCCAAATGATGCTATGTGATATTCTTTTTAATTTTTGAAACATTATTTTCTAATAGCTTAAAAACCTAAGTTGTACATATAGGTTATGTTAGATTAGATAGTCAGTTATACTCGTGCGTACCTTTTTTTTAGTTTTTTTTTGCATGATATAGTAGGATTTGAATGTTTTTTAATTTTCCCTTTCATATTTCATATACATAGTCGACAACGGTTATATAATATTATTACCATTTAATTATTAATATTTCATATATATTTGACGAATTTTCAAATGATGCTATGTGGGATTCTTTTTAACTTTTGAAACATTATTTTTTAATGGCTTATGAACTTAAGTTGTACACGTAGGTTAGGTTAGATTAGATAGTCAGTTATACTCATGCTAAGTTTTTTCATTATTTTTGTATAATATAATAGGATTTGAATGTTTTTTTAATTTGTTCTTTCATATTTCATATATATAATCGACGACGGTTATAGAATATTATTAACATTTATTTATTACTATTGCATATATATTTGATGAATTTTGAAATGATACTATGTGAGATTTTTTTTTTAATATTTGAAACATTAGTTTTTTTAATGGCTTAAGATAAGTTGTACATGTAGCTTAGGTTAGATTGGATAGTCTATTATACTCGGAGTGAGTTTCTCATACATTTGGTCCTTATGGTACAACATGCGAAATATTATGGGCCATTGGATCAAGGAGATGGATGGCTGAGATTAAAAGGGGTGAAAAAGAGTGAATAGTGACGCGGTGGTATAACCGTAAATATGGTGAACTTTTTTTTTTCCCGGCCAACAACTTTTTTATTTATTTATATATTTTTTGTCTCTGATCGGTTTGGAATAGACAATTATTGATGTTCACATATAAGTACTACATGTTCATTTTTCTATATCGTAAGGTTCACATATAACATGTTCATGTTCAAACACATGTCTTTGCACATTTAGTGCTTATTTGTGAACTTCTGTGCACAAATAAGTGAACATTAAGAGCTTATTTGTGAACCTTCTATATAGGTTATTCCAAAATGATCAGGAGACGTTAATAGTTTATTTATTTATTTTCCGTCTATGATTGTTCTGGAATAGACAATTATTGACGTTCACATATAAGTACTAAATGTTCATTATTCCATGCCGTCAAGTTCATATATAACATGTTCATGTGCAAACACATGTCTTTGCACATTTAGAGCTTATGTGTGAACTTCAGTACACAAATAAATTAACGGTAATAGCTTATTGATTATATACGTTATTCTAGAATGATTAGGGGACGAAAAAAAAAATGTTGACCAAAAAAAAAAAAGTACGGCCGAAATCGCTTCGCATTTCGCACGGGAAGGGCATTTTGCACGGGAACCCAAATCATTATACCAGTGCTTAAGTTTTTTCATTATTTTTGTATAATAGAATGATGTTGTACATATATTAATTTTAAGAGTAACTTTTATTGTGTTATACGTTGATGTAGATAAAAAGGTTTTGTTTTATTTTTTAAGATGATAATTTATAATTTAGTATGTCATTAAGTTATCTATTTTTTAGCTTATATATTCTAACAAAAGTACCATCAAGATATATAATTATAAAATGGTTTTATCATTAAAATATACAATTATAAAATGGTTTAAAATTGTAATGTTTGGACTTCTTAATTTTATAGATTTCACATATTTCCTTTTTAACAAATTTTATCATCACTTTTACTCTCTTAAATGGGGACATTCATTGTGGTTAAAATGTCAACTTTTATATTAGTATATATATAATTTCAATTGATTCTTATAATTTAAACAAAAAAGTATATCGGAGGGGAGAATTAGGTAATGACCTTTCATAAGGCCTAATCCGTTAAATCAAAGAATGTGCGTTGGTGATCCTGCTTAAATGCAACTGAAGCTTCACCTTTGTGAACTAAAATTATCTAAATTTACGCTTTATTGAAACAGATTAAATGAGTGGACAAATTTGAGGTATTGGGTGAAGATGAATCGGATGGACTAGATTAAATAGAGGGAGGTGTACAATATTTTGGGTGGAATGCACACACTAAATTTTTTACCCACCCATTTTTTTTTGGCAAAGTTGCATGGATACCATACTTTTTTAAAAAGGTTGTATAAATACCCCATAAATTATAAAATAGCAGAACATGCCTATTTGGATATTTTTGCCATAAATTCTATTTTCTTATTCTTTTAAAATAAAAAATTTGAAAAATATTTTTTTTAATCAAAAGAAACTCAAATGAAAATTATAATGGAGTAAACAAAATCGTAAAAACTGGTTTTCGTTTTTATATTAAAGATAGCAACTAAAAAGTATTAAAGATGGAAACTAAAGATATAGTGAAATTTTTATCAAAAGTTTTTGTAACGATCCTGTCATCATTTTTTCTAAATCCTGGTAGTCATTCATTCAACCCTAAAACCTTAATTTGTTCCTCCTACACCATTGATTTCATCATATTTTTTTCACTATTTTTTCCCGAAGTCGAGTGTTGTAATCTCCATGGAAGCATCCATGGGTAAGTTTTGGTCCTGTTATACTACATTTATTGTCCCGACGGATTGTTTTTCAATGACAATGCCATGGCTTAGTGAAAATTATAAAGTAGTAAACAAAATCGTAAAAACCGATTTTCGTTTTTAAAGATAACAACTAAAAAGTATTAAAGATGGGAACTAAAGATATAGTGAAATCTTTATCAACCGTTTTTGTGACGATCCTATCATCGTTTTTTCTAAATCCTGACAGTCATCCATTCAACCCTAATCAACTCTAAAACCTTAATTTGTTCCTCTTCGTTCCTCTTACACCATTGATTTCATCATATGCTCACAATATTTTGTGTATTTTATCGGCCTTCACGTTTATCCTGTCACCAGAAATTATATTAAAAATGGAAAAAAAAAATATTTAAGGAAAAAACCCAAAATATTTACAACTAAGCGCGTTTATTCTCTCTCCTATAATTATGGTTATTAAAAGATTTTGTGAGATCTTTTTAGAAACAGTTTTCCTAAAAAAAGCCTCCACGATTTTGCAATCTTTACTCACCCTCATCCTGGAAGTATTCTGATTCACCCTAACTAACTCCATTTGTTCATCATCGTTATTTCACTAAAGTCGTCATCTTTAATTTTCGTGAAGCAACATGGGTAAGTTTCGTTCTTGTCATATTGCATATTCTATCCTGTTAGTATTCTCTGGTTTGCATGTAGTATTCATGTCTTCTCTGTTCCAATATTTTTTAGTTCGAAGCAACTACTTGTTCACTCTGATCACCGATGGTGAATGGAGCTGCATTGGCTCATGGTATCTACATCACCCGATTTGCTTATTCCTAAATGAACCGACATTTTCTCCGAGTTTCGACCAACTGACTTCTCATTTATACTGAGGTACAAATTATCATGATGGTCGCAATTATTTTGAACCCCAATCCTGTCAACCCTTATTTCCTTTATTTCATTCGGGATTTGGGTGAGAGAGAACTTCTCAAGGGCAGTTCTCGATTTTTCTCCTAAAATATTCATGTTTCATGCTCCGAGTAGTTTATATTCGGATTTTATGATGTGATATTCGCTATAATGCTCTTGATATTCATGTTGTCAATTTTGGTGTTTTATTGGTGTTGTTTGTACTGTTTGCAATTGCTATTCAAATTGTTTGGTGTGATATTCATACAAATGCTTTTGATATTAATGTTGGATGCAGGTTACATGCTCTGCGTAGTTTATATTCAAATTTTATAATGCGATATTTACTATAATGGTGTTGATATTCATGTTATTCGTTTTGGTATTTTACTAGTGTTGTTTGTACTGTTTCCAATTGATATTCAAATTGTTTGATGTGATATTCATACAAATGCTTTTGATATTCAGGTTGAATGTACGTTTCATGCTCTGAGTAGTTGATATTCAAATTTTATGATGTGATATTCACTATGATGTTGTTGATATTCATGTTGGGTCAGTTTTGGTGTTTTGTTGGTATTGTATGTACTAGTTGCAATTGATATTCAAATTGAATGATGTGATATTCACACAAATACTTTTGATATTCATGTTCGATCAATTTTGGTGTGGGAGCCAGATTTAGCCCGGCCCAAGTGTGTAGGCCCAAACAGGAGAAAAGCCCATTTAGCAATACGGCTCAACTCGAAGCAAGACCCTAATGGCACTATCTTGGCTCAATTCGGCTACACAGTTCGCTGCCCCTCTTCCCTCTCTACCCTGCCGGCCCCTCCTAGCCCTGCCCGGCTACGCGGTCCGAGAATCCTCAGTTGGGACTCAAGAGCATACCGACCTGGAAGTACGTGAACAAGTCCACCCAATTGTAGAGAACGAGGAGACAAGGGCGATAACCCCTTTTGGCAAGGAGGACGAGAGGATATTCTTAGGGACCCGCCTGGGTGTGAATGATCAAGAGCAAATCAGGGAGCTTTTGGGCGAGTCCAGGGATGTGTTTGCCTGGACGCCGAAAGATCTAATCGGTATTCCCCGGACGCTGATGACCCACATCTTGAACATCATTCAAGAGACCAAGCCCGTGAGGCAGAAAAAGCAAAAGCAAGCCAGTGACAAGACCAAAGGAGCCCATGAAGAAATTCCCAAGCTCTTGTCGGCTGGATTCATCTGTGAAGTTCAATACCCCACCTAGCTAGCCAATGTGGTGATGGTTAAGAAATCAAGCGGCAGGTGGCAAATGCGTTTACACTTCACTGACCTAAACTAGGCTTGCCCCAAGGATAGCTACCCGCTCCCCTCCATTGACCGCCTGGTAGACTCCACAGCAGGTCATGAAGCCCTAAGCTTTCTTGATGCATACTCCGACAGCCGGAGTATGCATCAAGATGGAGTCCGGCTACAACTAGATCAAAATGAACCCCCGGGATGAGGAGCATACGGCTTTCATCACGGAAGCGGGGACCTATTGTTATCGTGTGATGCCTTTCGGCCTTAGGAACGCGGGAACCACTTTCCAAAAGCTCGTAGATTGCATTTTCCGTGATCTGAGAGGCAAGACAGTGGAAGCCTATGTGGACGATTTCGTTGTGAAGAGTCGATACGCTTCTGAGCACACAACCGACCTCCGCGAGGTCTTCAGCACCCTAAAAAGAAATGAAATGAGTCTGAACCCCGAGAAGTTTGACTTTGGAGTGCAAGCAGGCAAGTTTTTAGGTTTCCTAGTCAGCACCAGAGGAATCAATGTCAACCCGGAGAGAGTTGAAGCGATCTTGGCAATGACCGCCCCGCAGAATGTTAAGGAGGTACAACGCTTCTTGGACGCAGTGAACTACTTGGGCATATTTTGTGCTCGCCTGTCGGAGAGAAGTCTCCCTTTCTTCAAGGCCCTCCGAAAGGTCCACAACTTTGAGTGGACACTGGAGTGCATGGCAGCTTTCGAGGACTTGAAGAACCACTTGAAGCGATTACCCACCTTGGCGGCACCCACACCTAGAGAGGAGCTCCAACTTTACATCGTTGTGGGGGACACCGCAGTCATTATGAAGGATGCACGAGTGTCAGTCTAATTTGTGAGAAAGACCTTGCTACCCGTGGAGACCCGATACTCGCCCGTGGAAAAGCTGGCTCTCGTAGTAGTCACAACCGCTCGTAAGTTAAGGCCATACTTGCAGGGCCACCCCGTACAGGTCCTCTCAGACTTCCCATTGCAAAACATTATCCATCGTCCTACCTTCTCAGACCAGATGACGAGTTGGGTAGTCGAGCTCTTTGAGTTTGACATTTTGTACAAGAGTCACCCTACTATCAAGGCACAATCTCTCACCGACTTCCTTGTCGAGGCCAACTTCAGGGATGAGGCCATCGTAGAAGCAACATAGGCATTGACTTGTTGGACACTCTTTTCTGACGGAGCGGTGAACAAGGGAGGCCACGGAGTCGGCTTAGTCCTCACATCCCGAGAGGAGAGACAATGAAGTACGCACTGGCCCTGGAATTCGAGGCCACTAACAATGAAGCAGAGTATGAGGGTCTCTTGGCGGGAATTGAGTTAGCCCTAGTGAATGGGGCGCAAAGCCTGACTTGTTACAGTGATTCCGAGGTAGTGGTTAAGCAAATGCAAGGAGTTTACGAGGCGAAGACGAGAACTTTACTCGAGTACTGTGAGAGGGTGAAAACGCTGGCCAAAGCTTTACGCTAGTTTGAGATACACTCCATCCCGAGGTCCAAGAACATAGCGACATATGTCCTTGCAAAGCTCGGTTCCACTTGATCTGGGTGCACTACGGGTGTAGCCCGCATGGAAAGCAAGAGTCTCCCTACCATTAGAACGAAAGTCATGACAATCAGTGAAACCCCTGACTAGAGGACACCCCTGAAGGAATACTTGGAGAAGAGAGCCTCTCCTTCAGACAAGGCCGAGAGGCGGAGTTTGCAAGTCTGCGCCTCGCGTTTTTACATGAAAGGAGGCAGACTATACAAGAAAGGCTATAACTCGTCGGGCCTCAAGTGCGTCTCGCTGGAGCAAGGCCGTCAACTCACTGAGGAGATTTACAGCGACACATGTGACAACCATTCCGGGTGAAGGACCCTTGCCCACAAAGCCCAACGTGCCGGCTAGTTTTGGCTCACCATGAGAAAATATGCTATGGAAGTCTCCCGGTCGTGCAATCCCTGCTAGGTACACACTCTCACCATCCTACAACCCGGACAAGATATGAAGATATTGAGCGCCCCATGCCCGTTCAACATGTGGGGGTGGATCTCCTCGGTCCTTTTCCTCGCGCTCCCGGACATCTACAATACATTCTAGTGGCCATTGACTATTACACCAAGTGGATCGAGGCGAAAGCCTTGGCAACTACCATAATCGAGAAGGTAAAGAAATTTCTCTGGCAAAATGTCATTTGTCGCTTTGGACTCCCCCACGATATTGTCACCGACCGAGGACCCCAATTCAACACGGAGTAGCTGAGGACATTCTGCGATGACTTGGGCATTCGTCTTCGCATCGCCTCAGTAGCTCACCCACAGACAAACGGTTAGGTAGAGAACGTGAACGAGCAGATTTTAGCCGACTTGAAGAATAGGCTAGACAAGGCGCAAGGGCGATGAGCGGAGATCCTCCCATTAGTTCTCTGGGCCAATAGAACCATACCAAGGAAAGGAACCGACGAGACCCCATTTTGCCTAGCGTATGGAGTTGAGGCAGTTGTCTCGGTAGAGCACCTTTTCCCGAATGAGAGGACCTTGCATTATGACGAGGAGGGCAACAATGAAAGGATGTCTGTGGAACTACAATTGAGGGAGAAAGTACGAGAAATGGCCGAGATTCGCGAGTTCGAGTACAAGAGAAGGAAATCACAATGCCCGCGAGCACTACCCGCGGCCTTTAGCGAAGCGCGAGAGGGAAAGAAACAACACGAACACGAACATAGGAAAGCAAGCAATAAACACATGAGAAATCAATGAGCTAGAAAGTCTTATTCTTTATTCATGTCAATCAAGATTACAAGGAGAGATTACAAGTGGCCAACCTATTTCGGCCACGGGTATACAAAAAAGAATCTAGCAAAGAAGGAGAGCGAGGACGAGAAGGAAGGCAAGCGCCGTCACCGCCGCGAGCTCTGAGGCCCCCACGGAAGCTACAATCCTGGGAATTCAAGGGGAACGTGAACATGACTCACATTCCCTCACGCTCCACCCCCAAGCCTGAAGAGCTGGCAAAACCCGCGGAGGGAAAGATGCAAAGGGATCCCTTGGAGAAGAAGAAGCAGGCTAGCTTGAGTCCCTCTGACTGGGGAGTCCACAAAGAGCATCTTCTCCTCCGCATTTGCACGGTTTCACCAGGACACCCCCTCACCCTCAGCCTCAAGCGCCACCACCACCCCATGCACCGCGGCCAGGAAGTCAGCAAGGCGAACAAGGGCCCCCTGATAGGCGTTTTCTCGCATGCGCCTAACAAAGTAAACCTCAAAAACCTAACTAATGTAGTCTGGTAAGTAAGGGTCGAATCCCACAGAGAATCAAGTTATATATCCTGTTTGCAAAATCATTCACCAAGGGGGGTTTTGATAACAAAGACAAAGGGGGGGGGGGGGGTTGTATGAATCTAACTAAGAAAACGATAAATAAAACATAGAAAGCTTGGCTAGACAAATATCCACCTTTAGTTTGGTTGATGAATCATTGATTATCCCTAATTCTCAATCCTCATGAATGTCCTAATCCCTGTTCTAAATTAACTACCAGTCCAAACAGTCCTGATAATCCTAACTATTAAACAATCAAGAAAACATCAAGATAAATCTAACAATAGCATTAGGCTCAGGAATAGATAGGCTCATACAAGTGTAGCAAACAGTCTTACAATTGCATGTAATTAATTCTCTCTATAATAAACCAGTCCAAATAGTTCTTAGAATATCACAGTTGCTACTCTGAATTAGGGATGAGCAATATTAATCTCAACAAGTTGACCAGATTAGGGGAACTAGCACTATAGATAATACCAATCTCAACTAGTTTGTCACGCTAGGGAAATCAATACTAATAATACTAATCACAACAATTGATGAACTAGATCAACCAATAGAATTCAAAACCCTAATCCTGCAGTATGAATAATACCAATAAAACTAGGTGATCAGGCTAGAGAAATCAATAAAACTTAATGGGATGAAGCACAAGAGAATCATAGCATTCAAGGATAAAGAAAGGAATAATCTCAATATCAAATTCAAACCAAGGCTTCAATTGTCTAGACAAAAATAAAACAAAGAACTAAACTAAGAAAAAGGAAAAAAGGAAGAAAGGTAGAACCCAACTTGGGGAGCACCCAACTTAGAGAACTAATGTTCTAAAGAAAAATATACAGACTTAGCTAAACCTAATTTCTAAAGATAACAAATAAAATTTCCAAAATAAAATAAAATAAAATAACTAAAAGGAAATAAAATAAAATAAATAAAATAAGATAAAAGATTTCGGATGAAAATCGCGTCTCCGCACCGCGCCAGGAAAGGTTCCGCGACCGCGCAAATACTTTCGCGACCGCGGAAAAGTCTCTGTGGTCATCGCTGTTCGTCTTCACTCCGCGCCCATCCGCGCCCGCGACAAAGTCCTCCGCGACCGCGGCCCACTATGCCGCGCCCGCGGCTGGCCTTCTGCAGCGTCTTCTTCGTTCTACTGCGGTCTTCTCGCGGTGGCTTCCTTCCATCTTCTATATGTCTTCATTTAAGCACTCAAAACCACCATATCAACACTTCTTCTCCTCAACTCCATTCTCCTATATTATGCTCTATTCATATCCAAATGGCACCCAAAACACCGGTAACAACTTGATGTGTCCTTGCCTCCGATGACAAGCAAAATTGTCAAAGGTGACGCCTTTGGATCTAGCCTTGGTTGGGAAGTCACTCGATGGTGTGATTCTGCTATGGAACACGATGCTGGGGATGATCGCGAGCGGAAGAACATGATGAATGGAGTTGTTGACGTCGACGACTGGGAAGACGATGGCAGCAACAAGGACTCGATAGTGATGGAAGCGATTTGATGGGAGAAGAGTTAGCGGTGGTGGGAGCGATTTGGTGAAGGATATAAGGCTTGAAAAGACAAGTCTTTGGGGTGTCGTAGCGTCGACTGCGGATGAGAGAGATACGAAGGTAGACTTTGCTTGAGAAGGTCAAGCGATTGCCGTAGCGTCGGCGGCAGAGGGAATGGGGATGAGAGGGATATGGGTGACGTCCGATCAAGGGAAGAATGAATTAACACTCGACTTGAAACCTTGAACTTTAACTTGAACATGAGAAATAACATTAACAGAGTCAGGTATAAATAGGGGAGGTAAGACGTCGGATGGGCCGAGTCGAACCCCGTGGGCTAGCCCATGCAAGCATGCAAAAGGCACAAACCCTAAAAGATAGAATGACTGAAAGGAAACTATCTAAAATGCTATAAAAGGAAACTATGTAAAGATATTAAAGGAAACTATCTAAAACACGCTGGAAATACCAAATATAGATAGTGTCTTAAAAGAACGCGTGAAACTATCCTAACGCGGTGAAGATGACGATGAAGTGTCGTTGTCTTCAAAAGAACGCGTTGATCCGATGGTGGCGAGGACGACGAGTCTTGGATTGGTTTCTGGGCTTCCTTGGCCAGCGACGACGCGTGCAACTAGTGATGCGACGGCAGAGGCGATGGCTTTGGACCTAGACCTTGTGACTGGGCCCTGTGAGCGTAGACTCATGGCTTCTTCCTCGTCTTAGGCCGTCATGGGAGGCAGGGTCACATCACCCTCCCCCACTTGGCTGTGAAGCGTCCCCGCTTCACCATCATCAAACTCTGGCTCAACATATGGTGTTAAGTCCGCGACGTTGAAGGACGCGTGGACTCCAAAATCTGGTGGGAGCTGGAGTTGATAGGCATTGTCCCCTATGGCATTTATCACGCGGAAAGGGCCATCTCCACGTGGTGCCAATTTGTGTTTACGCCGCGAGGGGAACCTCTCTTTTCGCAAATGCACCCAGACAAGGTCTCCGAGGGCAAAGACGACGCGGCGGCGGCCTGAATTGTGCTGCGAGGCATACTGCGTGGCCCTCCTCTCCAGCTGTCCCTTGGTTCGTCGATGAAGCTCCTGCACCTGCTCGGCGCGGTTGGAGGCGAAGACATGCACTGGGTCACATAGTGGACGCAACGACAGATCCAATGGTGTCAAGGGGTTCATTCCATACACCACTTCGAACGGGGTCAGCTTGGTCGCCGTGTGCCTGCATCTATTGTAACAAAACTCGACAAGTGATAGTAAGTCCTCCCAACGCCTAGGGTTGGCTTTGAGCATCGCGCGAAGGAGGGCTCCTAGGGTTCTATTCGTGACCTCCGTTTGGCCATCGGTTTAGGGGTGATAGCTAGTGGAAAATAGGAGTTTGGTTTCTATCTTACCCCAAAGAGTTCTCCAAAAATGACCAACGAACTTAGAATCTCTATCACTCACTATGGTACGTGGGACTCCATGAAGACGCACCACATGCTCAAAGAATAGATCGACAATCTCACTAGCACTATGGGTTGTCTTACAAGCAATAAAATGTGCCATCTTAGAAAATATATCTACAGCCACAAAAATAGAGTCCTTACCTCGTCTAGAGAGGGGCAAACCCGTGATGAAATCCATAGATAAATCTTCCCAGGGGGCACTAGGAATGGGTAAAGGAGTGTAGAGGCCGTGAGGACTAGACTTAGATTTGGCTCTCTGGCAAGTCACACAACTTATACAAAACCTAGTCACTTGGTAGGTCATCCTAGGCCAAAAGAAATGTTCTCGAAGCGCGTCTAAGGTCTTCCTAATCCCAAAATGTCCACGACTCTCGTGTGCTTCCTCAATCAATAGGAGCCTAATGGAGGATCTAGGAATGCAAAGGCGACTAGCCTTGTATAAATAACCCTCAGACAGAAAATAAGTCTCAAACTCACGCGATCTTAGGCAATGCTCGAAAATAGGGGCAAAGAAAGGATCACTAGCATATAATTCCTTAATCAAAGCAAAACCTAAAACTTTAGTTTACACATGAGTCAAGAGAACATACCTGCGAGATAACGCGTCAGCTACAATGTTCTCTTTTCCTTTCTTGTGAACAACGACATAAGGAAATGTCTCCAGAAACTCCACCCAGTGAGCATGGCATCGATTGAGGTGAACTTGACTCTTCAAGTAGCTCAACGCGGCGTGGTCGCTGTGGATAACAAATTCACGCAGCCAAAGGTAATGTTGTCATGTCTTCAGCACGCGTATTAAGGCATATAGCTCTTTGTCGTAGGTGGGGTAATTCAGTGTAGCCCCTGTGAGCTTCTCGCTGAAATATGCAATAGGCCTCTTCTCTTGGTGTAGCACACCACCAATGCCTATGTTTGAGGCATCACACTCCACCTCGAAGTGTTTGTTGAAATCCGGAAGTTGGAGCAAGGGAGCTTGGCACAAGGCCTTCTTCAAAGCCGAGAAGGCTTTTGCATGAGACTCAAGCCGCACAACTGTGCTGCCCTTCTTTGTCAGCTCATGTCGGGGCGTGACAATGGATGAGAAGTCGCGTACAAAATGCCGATAGAATCCCACGAGGCCTAGAAAGCTTCGTACTTATGTCAGTGTCGTCGGTGTTGGCCAATCTTTGATGGCCGCGATCTTCTCTTCGTCGACGCGTAACCCATCACTACTCACAATGTAGCCCAGAAAGTTGGTTGACGCAGAGCAAAATGAGCACTTGGCCAGATTGGCGAATAGGCTCTCGCGTCAGAGGCATTCTAGCACAAGTCGAAGGTGGTCGACATGCTCTTCTAAGCTCCGTGAATACACAAGAATGTCATCGAAGTAAACGACAACAAACTTGCCAAGGAAAGATCTCAACACGTGGTTCATCACGCGCATGAAGGTGTTGGGCGCGTTCGTGAGCCCAAAGGGCATGACAAGCCACTCGTAGAGCCCATACTTTGTCTTGAATGCGGTCTTTCACTCATCACCTTCTTTCATTATGATCTGGTGATAACCACTCTTCAAATCAATCTTGGAGAAGAGTGTCGCGCCATGAAGTTCATCAAGCATATCGTCGAGGCGCGAGATATGATGCCTATACTTGACGGTGATCTGGTTTATCGTGCGGCAGTCAACACACATTCTCCATGTGCCATCCTTCTTGGGCACAAGGATCACAGGCACAACGCAAGGGGAAAGAGATTCCCTTACGTACCCGCGATCCAACAACTCTTGGACTTGGCGCTGTAACTCTTTAGTCTCTTATGGACCAGCTCTATACGTAGTGCGGTTGGGCAAAGAAGCACTGGGCACTAGGTCAATCTGGTGCTCAATGCCTCTCCGAGGAGGTAACCCTTGTGGCAACTCGTCTGGGAATACGTCGGTGAACACGGCAAGCAACTTCGCGATCGTTGGTGGCAAGGGCGCGTTTGTCGACGATTCAGGGATGCATAGGGTTGGCACAAGCAGAAAGCATGGAGTCTTCCCAGTCAAACACGCAGTGAGGTCACTTGGCCTGGCTAAAAGAACGCGTTGCTCACAGGTGCCATGCAAAGGACGCGGTGGTGGCAACGGATCGGCAAACTTTGTTGATGGGAAGGCACTGCTCGAATTTTGTGGGGCACTTGGTGTTCCAGCTGTGGCGTTGTGTTTCTTCTTGCCAGTGCCTGGAGTAGACGAAGTGTTGCCAGATTTGGAGGAGTTCTGCCTTGGTAGTGTTTCTGGACAATCGTTTGACCTAGGAGACGCGGCCTCTATGGCCTTCTGGCGGTCGCGTTCAACCTGGTCCTGCAAGATCTCATGGGGAGACATTGGATGCAAAGTGGCGCGCTTCCCGTGGTAATTGAACACATAAGTGTTCAAATAGCCATCATGGAGCACGCGCCTGTCAAATTGCCATGGGCGCCAAAGCAAAATATGGGTGGCGTCCATTGTAATGACATCACATAAAACTGAATCACAGTATTGGCCTATGGAGAAAGAAATTAAGCATTGGCGAGATACTGTGTTACCTGGACTAGATGATATCCATTGGAGGGCATAAGGCTGGGGATGAGGCATCGTGGGTAGCTTGAAGTGTGTCACGACCTTCTCATTGACAATATTCGCACATGATCCTCCATCAATAATGACACTCAAGGAAGCTGTTTGGACTAGAGCCCTTGTGTGGAACAAGTTCTCTTATTGATCGCGTAAGCTGGCTTCCTTGACTGTGAGAAGATGACACATCACCAAGCTCAACGGTGTGCCCGCGTGCAGAGAAGCGGGTTCACAGTCATAAGCGTCTTCGTCCTCTTCTTCGGTGCCTTCATCTATCGCGTCAAGTGTAGTCTCCTCGTCTTCACAAGACTCGTAGCCGGCTGCGGCTGTGGAGAACAACACCTTGCGAGCATTGGGACAATCTTTCTTATAGTGGCCTCTTCCACCACATTTGTAACACTCAAGATCACGCGTGCGATCTGTGCTCACTGGAGCCTGTCGTGGCGCGTTCTGGCGCGGCGTGGTGGTCGGCGTCGCGGGCTTCGCCTTGGAGGCTTGGCTAGACGCGGCTATGGTAGAGGCACTAGGGCAAACATTAGTATAAGGTAATCCACCAAGGTTAGAATAATACCTTTGCTAGCCACTGGAATATGTGTAAGACTTTCGGCGAGAGATTTGTGCATGAATTTGCATCGCCGTATGTGTGAGTGTGTTCAAATCCTTGATTGGCAAAATCTCTAGTTGATCACGGATATTTGTGTTCAAGCCACTCAAGAACTTGGTCCTTAAAGTTGATGGTGCAACGGAGATGTTGGCCTTGTAATACATGTCTTCAAGCTTGGAAAAGAACTTGAGTGGAGTCATCGATCCTTGGCAAGCCATGGCAATCTCCAATCTCATTTGATTCCTATAGTCTGGAGGCACATATTTCTTGGTCATCACGTAGACTAGTTGATGCCATTCTGTGACTCGTGTCCTGTGGCGACGAACGCAGTCATCTTCGAATCTATGCCACCAAACGCGGGCGGCTCCTCGGAAGTTAAGCGTCGCGGCGTCGACATGCTCCTCAGGTGGCACTCGACAATATCTAAGGGTATACTCTGTAGCCTGCACCCATTCAAGAAAAACAGAGGGGTTGTATTCACCATGAAAATTCTCTATTTTTACCTTGACTTGGTGTCGCTGATATCGAGGCTGGCCAGGTGCTTGGTTGAACGCGTTGTTTGGGGCGTCGTCGTAGAGAGGGTTCTCAAAGGCGCGTAATCCTTGTGGTCTTTCATGTCCAACTTGGTTTCTATCGCGTTGTTTGCGATCGTCGCGGACGTACTCATCCCTTGGCGCGTAGGCGTCATCTCGTTGACGTCTTCGCGGTTGGGCGTCGTAGTTGTCGCAACGAATGTCCTGTTGTATAACATCGCGGCGCTCACCGCCAATGTCACGAACGCGTGCTCCTTGGGGCTGGAGACGCGGTGGAGGTATCCAATCCGAAGGGTGATCCTGCAATTCAAGTGGATCTCCAAGAGGGGGGTGAAAAAAATTAGGGTTGACCATACCCGAGTCCTCGATTTCTTCGTCGTCATATTCGTCGAAGTCGTCTTGGACGTTGGGTGTGATCGATGCGTAGCCATCAGATCCGTAACGCGGTGTTCGAACACTCTGGTGTCGAAGGTGATCGCAGACATCATGGCTCCGGGGCTGGGTAGGAGGGGTCCTCAATTGATCATCGCGTCGTGTAGGTCTATTGTCGCGACGGCGTGGTCTTCTCGGCATCGCGGCGGCTTGACGACGTCGGCCATCGCGTGGTGTGGAGTCTGGCACACGGCGCTGGGTTCCTCGAGAGGCATACCTTTCATCAAAGTTATAAGGTTCAGAGTACTCACCTCGGGAGTCGTCGACGTCGCGGTCGGAGCCGGTGTCGTAGCCAGCGGGTGTGGCTCGAGGCACGTAGCAATCCGTCTTGGGAACGAAGCCTTGGCGGCTCTCAATGACACTCTGCATTCTGTTGAGTTGGGGTTGATGTTGAGAAGTGGACAACATAATTCCTTTGCCTTTGTCTACTCTCGTCTTGGATGGACCCGCGTCGGTGGCTCCAGGTGGAGGCGGCGCGTCCATAGCACTCAGTGGTGTTGGAGTTGGCACAATGGGTGCCACTTGTTGGTTGGCTCTCAATGCTGCGACCTCTTGTCGAAGAGCTTGGATCAAGATTTGATCTTCCGTCAACTCCAAGATGATATCTTTGTGAGGGGGGTCTTGAACGCATTGGTCCTGGGGTAGAGCCAACGTCGGTTATTCTTGGGTTATGTTGTCGACGTCGCGTTCGTCGTTACTATGTCCAATCGGCATGGTACCTATAACAAGACGGCCAGACATGGGAGTAAAAATGAACCAAAAGACACGAAGAACAACAACCAAGCAAATCACTAGTCAAGTCACAACATTCACGTAGGTAGGGCTTGTTTGGCTTGCCGTGAGGGCGGCTTGGCTTGCACAAGAGATGGTGTATCAAGCAAGTTGCAATCAAACAAACAAGAACAAATTGAAACCCTAAAATAAACGTAAACAAGGCAACCTAATTAGCAAGAAAGTACCTTCTAGGAAGCTTGACCTAGACGGTGGAGAGGTTGAGAAGATGAGCTTAGACCGAGAGTGGGTTAGGGTTGCCTTATTTTGGCTTTCCCTAACTTTGGAAACTTTTTTTTTTTGAATATCTTTTTTTTTAAAAAAAAATATCCAAAATCTTATCTTTTGATCTTTTCGGATTTGCAAAAGGAAATAAAATAAAAAGGTCTAAGTAACAAGAATATCACTAGTGTGATGTTAGAGATAGGAGAGAGAAGATAAGATTTGATGATATCTTATATTAGGAAATTTGGTTAGCAACCTAAAAAGCAAGAGCTAGCAAACAAGGAAACTCTATGCACGCATGAAATAAGGAAACAAAATATTCTAGCATACAAGATAACAAAATACCTAACACACCAAAACTTGGGGAACAAGAAAAAAAAAAATCGGCCAAGGTGGGACCTTGTAGAAACCGAAAGGTGAGCAAAGATTTTATTTTATTTGTTATGGTTTTCTCGCGATATCTCAGTAAAGGAAACGATGGAAAAAAAAATTATGAACAAGATTGAAACTTGAGTTCGTGACTTACAAGACTGTTGGGCTCTGATGCCAGTTGATGTGTCCTTGCCTCCGATGACAAGCAAAATTGTCAAAGGTGACGCCTTTGGATCTAGCCTTGGTTGGGAAGTCACTCGATGGTGTGATTCTGTTGCGGAACACGATGCTGGGGATGATCACGAGCGGAAGAACGCGATGAATGGAGTTGTTGACGTCGGCAACTGGGAAGACTATGGCGGCAACAAGGACTCGGTGGTGATGGAAGTGATTTGATGGGAGAAGAGTTAGCGGTGGCGGGAGCGATTTGGTGAAGGATATAAGGCTTGAAAAGACAAGTCTTTGGGGTGTCATAGCGTCGACTGCGGATGAGGGAGATGCGAAGATAGACTTTGCTTGAGAAGGTCAAGCGATTGCCGTAGCGTCGGCGGCGGAGGGAATGAGGATGAGAGGGATATGGGTGACGTCCGATCAAGGGAAGGAGGAATTAACACTCGACTTGAAACCTTGAACTTTAACTTGAACATGAGAAATAACATTAACAGAGTCGGGTATAAATAGGGGAGGTGAGACGTCGGATGGGCCGAGTCGAACCCCATGGGCTAGCCCATGCAAGCATGCAAAAGGCACAAACCCTAAAAGATAGAATGACTGAAAGGAAACTATCTAAAATGCTATAAAAGGAAACTATGTAAAGCTATCAAAGGAAACTATCTAAAACACGCTGAAAATACCAAATATAGATAGTGTCTTAAAAGAACGCGTGAAACTATCCTAACGCGGTGAAGATGACGATGAAGTGTCACTGTCTTCAAAAGAACGCGTTGATCCGATGGTGGCGAGGACGACGAGTCTTGGATTGGTTTCTGGGCTTCCTTGGCCAACGACAACGCGTGCAACTAGTGATGCGACGGCGGAGGCGATGGCTTTGGACCTAGACCTTGTGACTGGGCCCTGTGAGCGTAGACTCATGGCTTCTTCCTTGTCTTGGGCCGTCATGGGAGGCAAGGTCACATCACCACTCCTAGTTAAACCCTACAAAGTAGCGCTGATCACCCCCCCCCCCCCATTCGCAAGGAAGCAAAACTCTGCCCTCACTACCCCTGCTCCACTCTGCCCTACGTCCCCTGGACCGAAAGACGATTTCTCCTTTTCGTTCAGGTGGCCGCGGCGCTCCAAAGCCAAGAGCGTCATGAGGGACGTCGGCCACAATCCATCTCCCTTGAAGCACCTCTACCTGGAGTGCTCCCGTCCCTCCTGGAGGAGGGATTAAGGAGGAGAATCAGAGGCAACGACTCGTAAGCACTCAAAGCCACATTCATACAGACTTCACACACTGTTGCCGGCATAACCTGGCACTGCAATTCACGAATGCGAAGTAACGATGTCCTCCCGGCTCGAAGGGGATCCCTTCCCTCCGACCGCCATGTCACCTAGCCATCTACAAAGGGAAAGAGAAGAAGCAAGTGGATTTGTGTTTGGTTCGAGGAACTCGGGCAAGCAAGAAACTGCAAGGAAGGAAGCAAGTATAAGAGCAATTGTCCAGAGCAAGTATTTTGAGCAATCTTAGCAAAGGAGAAGGAAAGATCTGACCAGGAAATGAAGCGACACTGCCCTTATATAGTCGCTCATCCATATAGGACGTGTAGGACCTATCGCATGCCTTACAATAATGGCGAGAAAAATAGTCTTCACCTCCACAGCCAGTCAAGAAAGTTCGCGACCATACCAAGCCAGCCGACTACTTTGAAGATCAAGCCCCCCGGTCGGATAGGACATCGACCGCGTGGCTTGAGGGATTGCGTGGGAGCCAGATTCAGCCCGGCCCAAGTGCGTAGGCCCAAACAGGAGAAAAGCCCATTTAGAAATACGACCCAACTCGAAGCAAGACCCTAATGGCAATATCTTGTCTCAATCCGGCTACACGGTCCACAACCCCTTTTCCCGCTCTACCCTATTGCCCCCTTCCAGCCTTGCCCGGCTATGCGGTCCGAGAACTCTCATCTCGGCCTAGGCCGACTGCGCAACAAAAGGGACATCTGGCCTCAAGTATATAAGGGGGATGCTGTAACTGAAAAGAGGATTATCGACCCTTTCTCTGGTTGGCCTCTCTCTCCCACCCCATCGGCTAAACACTGAAACTCTCGCCCTTTTTACTCTTTCTGCCACTGTTACTCCACCGTACTCTATACTCTTTCCGCCATTGTTGATCCACCATACTCTATACTCTATCGCCCTTTATGCCCCATTCGCGAGTTGAGCACTGACTTGAGTGTCGGAGTGGCAAGCCCGGGGTCATCCTCGGGCCCCTCTTCTTTTTCAGGTCGGAGCTCAGGACCGGACGACATCTGGCATGACCGTAGGCAGCCGACGGGGAACGGGGAGAGAGGTCTTCGGGAGAGACGAGCCGAAGTTGGTTCTGTGTGGACCGCCAACTACTTCCTCACTGGAAAACCGAAAGATCACATTTGGAGTTTATGTTTAGGGTTTAGTGTGCATGTAGATGTTTAAGGTTTAGGATTTAAGATTTATTGGTTTAGGGTTTATGGTTTATTGGTTTAGGGTTTATTGGTTTAGGGCTCAAACAAAATGGTTCTGGTAAATCTATTTACTACACGCAAACTTCAGGATTTACGTTTATATTTGACTTCATTCTACATTATTATTGGATATTCTTTCATGTTTTATCAGATTCTACCAGTGTATAACACAACAGTCGCAACTCTGTGCATGACGACGTATGCATGAATATTAAATGTAACTCAATGAATATCATTCAGAAATTCAAGAATACTAATTCAATTCATATGAATATCAATTTAGTTAATGTGAATGTATAAACACGAATCTGATTATCAAATATACAAGTTTACCTTGTAGTTCACACAATATGTTTGAAGATCACTTATAAATTCATGAAAATAAAAACACAAATCCAATCATAGTAATACAAAACATACACGTTTTGCTAGGCAAATCTTGAATTTTTGGATCAAGCAAATGAATATCTTGTATTAGAATACAAATATCATGTCATATATATTGAATACAAGCCCAATTCTTATTAATGTCCAAAGTATGAATATCTCTACTCAAAACATGAATATCTTGAATAAGAATACAAATATCTAAACTACAAGTCTTTTTTGCAATTTCCACGGTCATGTCATGCATACTTGTTGCACCTCTTGCTTTTCCTAATGCTCTTCTTTAGTATAATTATATCCTTCTTCTTTCCATCTTTGAGCTTTTGCGACTGCCCTTGTCCTTCACTTGAATCATTCTCTATCCGCAACCTTGATAGTATAGGTGGAAAAACTAATGAATATAATGCGAATATCAACTACCAGTGAGTGCATATCTATTCATAGTTTATGAATATCAGTATGAATAAGACTGAACATGAACACGACTAACAAATATTCAGAAATATTTGAACGATATTCAAATAATCTGTGTTGATATGCACAGATATGCACAAAGTTTATTTTCAAATCAGTGGATGCATTATATACATAGTGATTAAGTACTCGCAATACATGCATATTAGATATAGGATAGTGAATATCAACATGAATATGATGGAACATGAACAAGATTAACATATATGCAAATAATATTTAACGATATTCACAAATTTCGTGTCGATATGCATAATGTTAACTTTCAACTTAATAAATATATTGATATGCACAAACTTCCTTTGAATATGTGTATGAACTAAAAACACATTGCATATGCCCTTATAATACCTGAATATCATAACCAATTGAATGCATATCAATGCAAAAACGAAGTCGTTCTTGTATACTTAATCAAAGGAGACGAGCACGATTCCATACAACACAGAAACCCTAAATCCCCTAAATCATAATCGGTGTGCAATGGAAAAACAAACTCTAAATCCCTAATTAATAAACACGTTCAGTAATCATCATTCACAAAAATCACATCAAAATCAATTTTAATATCCTTCAAAACACACGAATAAGAACCTTAAATTATAGTATATAATCCATGAAACTAATATGAGTATTTAGAATATAACAAACGGTATTAAAAAAAGTGCATATCAATGAACTAACCTTCTTCCATATTCAAGACCGGCGATGAAGAATTATAATTCTCGCGTTTGGTGATGGAGGAAGGTGATGGAGGTTAAGTAGATGAAGAAGACGAAGACCACAATGGGGAAGATCGAAGTTGTTCAAGCCAATAGACTGGTCATTCTCTCTCCTTATTTGATTTTTTTTACTAACCGTTTTTTAGGAAACTGCACATGGTGACCATTGTTTTATGGTAACACCCACCATAATATCTCTACAATCCATCAATCCATCTATCCATCTCCTTCCATCCAACACTCCTTATTTATCCACTCATTTCACCATAAGAGTCATTAGAGTGTTTTTAGGCAGGTTGTTGAGATATTATTTTTTAGTTTTTTCATTTTTTTCATTTATGATTATATAAAATATTCAGTAAAATATATATTTATATATATAATAAAGCTATCATATAAAAAACCATCAAAATTATTATGGGCCCACATTGGTTAGATTTCAAAATGTGGGGTTTTTTAATTTTTAATTTTTTTATTATATCACTAATTTAGCAAATTTTAAATCTAACAAATCTTAATAAAAATTAAACCAACAATCTAAGGGCAGCCAACACCCCGACGAACACAACAATCTTAATAAAAGGTTGAGTTTATTCATTTAAAATGTTTTCCGCTGATTATTCTTTCGTTACTTAATATTTATGTATTTATTTAAGCTTAATTGTTCTGATTAAAGCCTAGGGTGACTTTGGACATTAACGTCTGAGGTCACTGGCATGTGGCACTACCGACATAAGTCGGGGGTGTTACAATTATGGTATCAGAGCAATGGTTTAAATTTTTTTGGCTTATTGTTAGGTTTGAGAATTTTCGAAAAATAAGTTCGAAACTATTTTCTTTTAAAAAGAAATTTCGAGAATCTAAATGTTAGTATCAAACTTAAAGTTCAATGATTTCTTAAAGTCTAATTTAAAAATAATGGTTTAACTATTAGGAATTTAATAGTTATTTTATAGTTGCCTTATAAATGATGTGTTATAAACGTTTACCATTTACTTCGTGCTATAACTTTAAAAGTGTGATTTTTGGTCTTAGTAAGGGTTTTAAGTGAGAACAGTGTCATTAGTTTGAGAAACTAAATTTATAAATAATTATTTTATTAAGTTAAATATATAAGGTTTAAAAGTATAAAGTATAAAGTTTGAAAGCATAAGGTTTAAATATAAGTGGTTTTTCAAACTTCTACAAGCTTCGGGTTGTTACTTATTCCTTAGATCCATTATTAAGGGTATCGTCTTTTCTTAGGTTTAATATCATTTAAAGGTTGACATTTCTCCTAATTGATCCATTCTCAAGTAAGAGAAGAAGATTGTTTTAAGGTTAATGGTGGAGGGTCAGTCAAACTAATGTAAAGTTATTGGGTTGGACCCTTACAATTCATATCATAACGTAAGTGATTAAATATCATGTACAAGTTGGAAAAGTTCTAAACTGACGTTATGGTTCATCAACAGATGGTTAACGCCCGATCCACCAACCAAGCAGCTAATGAAGGTCCTAACAACGATTCTCGAGTTCAGCTGAAGCGTGCTACTCAACAAGGGGGTGACGCGAGATCTGGCTCGCATAACAATGACCCGACCCTGCGACAAGATGTCCATCAGGGACAAGTGGACCCTCAAGCTGTGAGGGAAGTTCCACCTCATGCCCCGATCGTATTGGATGCGGCGATCATTGGGCAAATAGTGAGGCAGGTGGTCGAGGTACTAACGGCCCAAGGGATACCGCAAGCTCAAGCGGCTCCTAACCCTCAAGTTACAACTAATGTGGAGGGACGTGTAGGTCTTGCACATCCGGTGGTTCCCGAGGGAAATGACGGGAATTACAACCGGGCATTGAAGACGATCAATTCGATGTGCCCAGATAGCTACGATGGGACCGGGGAACCAGTCAAGGTTGCCTATTGGTTTTCCCATATGGAGCGACTATTTCGGAATGTGGTCTGCACCGAGGCTGAATAGGTGCACATTGCTTCGTTACATTTGAAAGACGGAGCAAGTGAGTGGTGGGAAGGAACTGGTTTGGACGACCACCCAAATCTGAGCTGGGCAATGTTGTTCAAGGCCAAACTCATTGATCGGTTCTTCTCTCGTGCTATGAGGGAAGAGAAGCTGAAGGAGTTCCTCTACCCAGATACTGAGGGACTGAAAGTGTCTGAGCTGGCGGCAAAGTTTAATCAATTGTTGCATTACGCTGGTTCTAAAGTGCATACTGAAGAACAAAAGATCAGGTACTTCCATGGATGGATGAATCCAGAAATCAAACCTCTGATGGTGCATCACGGTTGCTCTACTTTGGAGCAATATGTTGAGGCAGCCTACAAAATAGAGGTCACACTGGAGGAGTCCGCCCGAAAACGGGAGGAACAGAATAAGGCGAGGGGTGGGCAACAAAACCGAAAGGCTAATACCTTCAAACGGCCTGTATCGCCCACCAAGTTTGATAAGTCTAGTCGTGCTAAGACCGAGATGGCTCACTCTGACTCCGCCAAAGGCTCAGGTTGGAGTAGCGGTGTATTTCAGTGCCACAACTGTGGTGAAACTGGGCATAAAAAGTTTTAATTGCCAAAAAGAGAAGAGGGTATGTTATAATTGTGGGAAGGAAGGTCACATGCAAACATACTGTAGGCAGAAGGATCAAGGGCCAACACAATCATCTCAGGCCTCAAATGTTGGCAGTAGGCAGAATCCAAAGCCGAAAGTGTCCGCTCCTAAGCAATCTATTGCTCGTAATAGAGGCAAGGCGCCTATCGAATCTTTGGGTCAAGGGAAACAACTCTTTGTGATATGTCACCCCAACGAGAAGAAAACCATGTACGAGTAGTGGTATCTTGTAAAGCTTTTTAAGAATAAGGAGCGATGACTTGTGTCGATAGTCTCCATAGTTTAGTAATCTGTCTATTCGACATCTTGTCAATTGTTTTAATGTAATGTTTCGAATAATAAATAAGTGTTTCCTTGTTCCGGAAATTACTAGATTCGTTACTATTGCTAGTTGTTCGTTCATACGAGAATCCTTGAGTGCCAAAAGTAGTACATGTCATGTGTTGATAAAGACTGTTTGGACTCATAAAGGATAGTGTTGGGTTGGGACATGTGTGATTGTTCCCTACCTTGTTAGCGCTAGTTTCAGAGTCAAAACTATTCATAAGAACCCCTCTAAGTTTTAATGTAATGTCAAGTTGGGCATTGACATTATTTGTTCCCTCTGCTCAAATTCTTGAGCATTGTCTCGAGAGGTTAATGTTGTAAGGAAATAATCAAATGACAAATAAAATGCAGATGCCTTCAACGTCTTCGTTCCATGGCTTTGATCTGGGAAGTTGTACATGATGTGCCATATAGGACGAATGTCACTAGCCAACCATGTAAAGAAAAGAAAGGTTGGTTAGTCTAATGAAAGACTAAACAAGGGCTCAAACAAAATGGTTTTGATGATTGTATCAAGTTACTATCATTGTCTCTCGAATAAAAACCAATAGACGATACATAACCCATATACTCTCACTGAAACTAAGAATAGGAATGCAACAAGATAAGGCTCCAAAAGAAATGAGCCTTATAGGAATACTTATGATTGTTTGTGAACATTATATTTCACACAAAGTTTGAAACCGACCTTGATTATTTGGGTCCACGACCAACCTCACCGCATAATGCGAATCCAGATTGGAAAGAGGTTTTACTTTGGAACAAGAGTCTGGACGGGTTCCACGTTGTACTTCTCGCCGAAGGGTATATTAACGTTAAGACTTTTATTTCCACAACAAATCTCACAATGAGATATAGGATGGGATAAATTCCAAATATTGGCACTAGCTAAGTGCACCACCACTTATATAGAATAAGGGTAGGTCATGACCAAAGAGTATTAGGGAAATAATCCTCCTAATGAGAAATTATAAAGAAATAGCTAAACATCGCAGATAAATAGTGTTCCTACGAATACTCGTGCTAACTAGCATATAAATCTACACCAATGTACAACAAATCCACACCAAGTTTATCTAGCACCCTATAATAATAATAATAATATATATGTAGGTCGTTGCTAGCATAATATACAACCTAATAAATAAGGTTCATTATTCACACCAATTTATCACACAAGTTCCCAAACAACAAATACAATTTTATCCCAACTTAATTAAGACAATAGATTAATTGTCAAATAAGAAAAATATGGAATAAAATAGCAAGAGCGAACCGCTACTTGCCTTAGATCGTTTTGACGTTAAAACGATGTACCTACGGATGTCGGCTGTAACTCACGGCTTGACTTCTGCTTCAATTCCGATCCAATAGCGGTTCCGAGATGTACCCAAAAATAAATTACCATTAGTCAATTTATTTTAATAATCTCCTGAACCATTAAAACAATTTTATAAATGTCATTTATAAATTATAACTGTTGATTTTTTTGCTATTATAAATAATACAATATTATTTTATTTACCAAATTAAAATAATATGAATTATTTTACTTAATATCCTAATCATGCTTAATCTAAATTAAGCAAATATTAACCTAATAACCTAGTATGATATATATATATATATATGTGTGTGTGTCAATATATACGTGCAACAGTCCAACATGTATATATGCAAGATGGTGGCAGTATACATGTATCTATATATATGATATGTACAACAATCCAACATATATATGATATGTAGATATATACATATGTAGAGAAGCAAATAGTACCTTACCACCATATATACAGGCATACCCTATATACACACTTTAAATTGTCTAAATGCACACTACTTGGTGCGTTTAATGTAGCCGTACAACTTGGTGCGTTAAAGTTAGCCGCATAAGGGACAAAACTGGAAAAAAACTGAAAAATGTCCAGAAGTTGTGCGTTAAGCTTAGCTGTATGGCACTGTAGCTGTGCGTTAAACCTTACCGCACAAGATTAACAATTGGGCCTATAACGCGGCTTAATTGGAGTTCAACATGTGCGTTAAACTTAGCAGTACAATTGTACTGCTAATTTAAACGTACATACACTATTCATAGCCGTTGGACAAATGTGTCGTTTGAAAAATCCGACCGTTTGTGCGTTAATTGTTAACACACAAACGGTCATTTTTTTTACGGACTAATTTTCAGCCTATATATACACACTCCCATTTCCTTTCTCTTGCACACCAAATCACAACATTTAACATGAACTATACTAATGATGAAAGTGAGGAAAACAATTGGAAAGAAAGTCGAGAAGATGAGGAATGCGATTGGGTACAAGCACGAGAAGATGAAGAAGCAGACAAAGTATGGAACAACTCTTGGATGTCGGGTTGCGAAGATGAAGGAGACGATTGGGATTCGAGCGGCGATTTATTCACGGTTAGTGTTGAATTAATTTCCGTTTGAGTAATGATTCATGTCTTAGTTTTGTATGAAGTAGTTATTGTTGGGCCCAACATGCTCCAATGGAGTCAATGCAAGCAACTTGGGCCAAGGTTCAAGTGAAGAAGTAGGCCGAAGAAGACTGGAGGGAGGCGTCGGACATTCCTCGAACGCATGGGATCCGATCAACCCTGAGAATTTCGCCCAGAGCATTAATTGATCGATCCAAGGCAAACGGTAACCAAATCAAGCACAGGATTATGATGCCATTAAGGAAGAATCCCGAAGATCACGTATGGGAATAAATGGAGAATATCACGAAAACAGTAATGGACGAAGGAAAAGATACCATAAATAGACCATGAAAGGATGATCGACTTACGACACGTCTGCAAGCAACACTCACCTACTCAGCTCTCGAAAAAACTTGTTAGCATATCGATCCTCGTTCAATTCCCCTAGAGCATTGTCTGATTATAGCCGGTCGAGCCATCAGAATAGCCGGTCATACAAGACCTGATCCCTTATTCCTCAAGGATAAGTTGTACATCGATTCACTCCTGTCATCATTCAATCAATATATCATACTATAATTTCCCATCTATTTCATACGTGGTTGATTGTTTATTTGGCTTGGATTTATTTTATACTATTTGATCGACTCGTTACCCCGTCTAAGGCGATTTAGGTTGATTGATCTTTTCGCCCCAAAACAGTTATTATGAAATTTAGCAATTAATTTCCATTTGGGATTCGTAAACAAAAGAGATGATTGGGATACGTATAAATATCGCATATAATTAATTTTGTATGAAGTAGTTATTATGAAATTTAGCAATTAATTTCCGTTTGGGATTCGTAAACGAAAGAGATGATTGAGATACGTATAAATATCGCATATAATTAATTTTGTATGAAGTAGTTATTTTGAATTTTAGCCATTAATATGATATTGCAATTTTGTTGTATCCATTAACAATTAATATCAGGTATGAAGTAGTAGTTTCCCTAGTTGAAAATAAAATTCATGGATTAGGTTATGAATTAATGACTTTGCAAATTTGTTGTATTATTAGTTTGTTATAATTATAGGGGGAAGATTATGGAGATCATTTTCGTACTGGCCTAGTTTGGGGGAGTATGGATGAAATGGTTGAATAGGCTAGAGCTACAGCAAAAGAGTTGATGATAGTTTTGGTGAAACGTACCTCAAATCCATACGTAGTTAGTTTGACATGCGATAGATACGGTGAGCCGAGATCTGGGAGGTCGAAAGTTAATGTAGAAAATCCAGAGTTGTCGGTTCGGAGGAGTGGAAAACGTAGATCGAAGAAGTGCGGTTGTAGATTCGAGCTATATGGGTGCCATTTGAAAAATGATCTAGGATCCCTTAATGAAAGATGGGTCTTGGATGTTATACATGGCACCCACAACCACATGCTTCATGCTAGCTTTCATGGGAATGCATTCATTGGTCGAATGACCCAGGAGGAGGAGGTCATGGATAGGAGATGGGGTGATGGTCGGAAGACTTCGAAATAGATTGTTTTGGACTTAAGGAAAAACTTTCCGGGAAATGTGACATCAATGAAGCAGGTTGCGAACTTTTTGCAGAAGCTCCATTACGAGGATCGTGGGGAATTGACGGTTACCCAGTAGTCCCTTCATTTTTTGAAAGAGAACGAGTATCTTTTTTATCCTCTTAGGAATGTGAAGAAAGGGGATGAGGTGGAGATCCTATTTTTTGCTCACCCGGAGTCGCTACGCTTGTTGAAGAAGTTCCCGCACGTGGTGATCATTGACGCCACATACAAGACAAATAAGTATGTAAAATATTTTAATAATAGTTAGTTATTTTTTATGTGCTAGGGTTTAATTAGTTATATTGACAAGTATTGGTACGTTTATTTGTTTTGTGTATGAATAGGTATGATATGCCTTTGGTGGAGATTGTTGGTTTTACTTACACTCACAAGACGTTCAACATTGCGTATGCATTCACCCGAGCGGAAAAGTTTTTCCATTACTGGTGGATAGTGAGTGCCCTTCGGAACTTGTTTGAGCAGTTGGGAGTTATGCCAAAGGCTATAATGACCGATTGTGAAAATGCTCTCATCAAAGCTATTAAGGTAGTTTTTGAAGATGTCCCGGTAAGGCACCTCTTGTGTTGGGTCCATATTAGAAACAACATCAAGGCACATGCCGACAATGTTATAAAAGATAGTGCCAAGGTCGATATGTTTACAAACCAGTGTTGGGGACTTTTTTGCTCGACCACAGAGGAAAGGTACGAGGAGAGGCTCAGAGCATTGAGGACGTCGTGGAAGAGCGGCCTTGTTGGATACGTCAAGATGGAATGGCTGACTCCTTACAAGGAAAGTATAGTAAGAGCGTGGACGGATCACACCCTTCACTTCTTCACGCGAACTTCAAACAGGTATCCTTTGAACATTGTGTAGTTGGAAGAGTTTACTATTGGGTATGAATGTTGTACTAAGGCAAAAAATGTTTTTGTTTTGATAGGGTTGAGGGGATGCATCGTGTGTTGAAAGATATTGTGGGGTCTAGCAGAGGCGGCTTTAACAGAGTGATCGTGAGGATCCACCATGCAATCATTCTTCAAATGGACACGATTAGGACGACCATGAATAAGTCACTGTCTACACGACCAATGGAGTTCAACGATCCAGGATTTCTGGACCTTGCCCGAATGGTCTTTTCAAGGCTGTTTTGCAGAGTGTCGGATAGGTGTTTTGATTTGTTGTTGGCCATGTATGATCAGCTAGTGAAGGATCAGCAAGCGCAGATGTTGTTGGATCCTCTTCCCAATGCAAGTCCTTCCAGAAGTCGTGAATGTCCTCTGGAGTGAGAGTTGTCCTCGTAATGATGTCTTTTGCAATATCGTAGACGCACGGCAACCCAACAACATCTGCGCTTGCTGACGACAGTGTTTCGATTTCCATTCCAGAGTTGAGATTGTGTGAGATGTGGTCGAGAGTGCAAGGCCGTACTTTGAACCAAGCCACGTTATGGCAACTGAGTGAACTGTACATGGCCTTAGAGCATCTGGAACAGAGTACGTTTATGGAGCCGACGGACATCTGTAGAAAGGGAAGGCCAAGTGGTGCGAAGAACAAGACAAAGGGTCACCGACTAGGGAAAAGAGCTTGCATGAGCACGTGAGATGAGCCTTCGAGGCACAGCACGTCGATCGGCTACTAGAGCCGGATGTGTCAGCCCCTCAGATACTCCCAAAACGTCCCGTAACGCCTACAATTTTTGTTTGGTAATTTATTATAAACGTTATTTGATTATCGCAATTCATTAATATATTTTTCTATAACAAATTTAATTTCGAATAATGAAGAAAATCTAAGTTCTAATTTGATTACTCTACATTTGAAGAAATCTAATTAGAATTTAGAATAAAATCTAATTCTAATTTCATTTCATTATAACTTACATTTCATTATTACACATTAAATTTCGAATAATGAAATCTAATTATATACTAATTTCTTTTTTCTAATTCTTATAAAATATGATTTTATTATAATAATATTTCATTATATTACGTACACTCTTTGGACCCGATTTCCCCATAATGGCCCAATATAGCCCAATTGGGCCCAACCCGGCCCACTACCACAATATTATGGCCCAATAAGGCCCAATATGCCATACTAGGGACCAATCACCCTAGTATGGCCAAATCGGGCCCAATATAATCAAAACATGCCCAATAAGTCACATTCGGGCACTATACGGCCTAATCGATATTCATATTTCATATTCTAATTTCATATCTAAATAATCTAAAATTCATATTCTAATTTCATATCTAAATAATCTAAAATTCATATTCTAATTTCTTATCTAAATAATCAAAAATTCATATTAATTTCAATTTCTAAATAATCTAAAATTCATATTTATTTCAATTTCTAAATAATCTAATTTCATATCTAAATTTCATATTTATTGTTCAATTCTAATTTCATATTGTAACTAATGAATATAAATTTGGATCTAAAATATTTATTCTAAAATCATAATATTCTTTTAGTTCTAAAATATGCATACTATCTAATTTCATAAAATTCATACCTATATCTTACGAATCTAATTTCTAATTTCATAACGAATATAATTTAACTAAATCTAACTAATACAATTTATTCTCAAAATGCATTACTTACCTGACGGATGCCTGGTGAAGGAGCATGTGTAACATCGGTAGGCATACTCGATCGGGTCACGCGTCGTCTCGCACCACCCCTCGTCCGTCGTCGGGCTAAAGTACTCGCCTCCTCCTCCTCCTCCTTCTCCTCCATGGACACCCAAACCCCCGCCGGACCTTCACCGGCGCCCTCCTTTGCGGCCTCCCTCTGCCCTGAACCACCTTCACCCACGGCCTCCAACTGAATAGCACCACTACCAGCCGCCCACTACCCAGAACCACAGACACCTGTCGCATCCCCTAAACCTCCGACCACCAGATCTGCATAGCCCCGCCAGCGACGCCACCACACGAAGCCTGCCCATCCGCGCCATGCCCAGAACGCGCCACCGCCAGCGACACAACCTCCTCGACACGCCCCGACGCCGGATCTGCGAAGCCACCGCCTCTGGCCACCTTACCACCACCATTCGGACCGCCAGAACCACCACAACTTGATTCCATGTCTGAATTTTACGATAATTAAGAGGAGAAGATGGAAATCGATATAAAAAAAAAAAGTTTTCTCAGATCTACAAAAAAAACGAAAACCAGAGGGAGAAAGAGAGAAGAAGAGTTGTACGCGTATTTACGCGTACATCTCTTATGTGTTAACGCATAACTGTGCGTTAATGGACTGGGCCTTGCAAGGCCCAGTCCATTAAAGCACACAATTACACTTAACGCACCAGATAATGTGCATTTAGACGAATTTTCATGTGCATATAGGTTTTTCCTATATATATATACACGGATGATGTATATACTCAATTAAATTACTTAGTTCAATCAATATCTATGATTGCCTTATACGTATATAGCTATATCCGAATATGCAGTATGATCAGTAAATTGAATTCATTACTAATCCATCATATGCATACAATATAGAGGTTAGAATCAAAAGAGCAATCGACTACCTTTAAATTCGTTTGTTTGATCAATGCACGAATAGTGGACACCAGCGGACAGCAGAACACCACAACAACAACGAACAACAGTGGTTGCGGAAAAACAGAGAGGGAGGAGCTTCGATTGGTTTTGGATGAGAAATTGACTTGTTTATGGGTCCAATTTATAGGGGAAATGATGAAATCTTCGTTGGTTATGATTTGATAACACTCCAAATCAAATCGGTTCAATTTGAATCTCAAATGCCCAAAACATAACTTCCCTTATTTTGAATGAACCCAGACGAAATTGAGGCTAATTAGATCTAGTAACTTAGTTTTATTAGATAACTAGTGTAGAACCCGTACCTTGTACGGGTAAATGTAATTTGAGAAAATAAAAAAAAAATTATAATTGAATTAAATTAGTGTTATATCGAAATATTTTTTTAGAAAAATATAGTTCTCACTTGATCATTGGAAATGATATGCTATGATATATAGGAATTTATGTAGACTCATTTAGAGTTAGTTAATATAGAAATATTATATTGATTATTAATCTAAAAATCTCGATAAAATTATTCTCGATTTAAAAAAATTATTTATACGTGGGATATATAATATATGGTCTTTTAAACAATTTAAACAAATTTCAAACAAATAATTAATGTGTGGTTCGTTGACATAAACTATTAGATTAGTAATTATATCTTTTGAATAAGAAAGCCAAAAATATTCATAATATGTATAACTCATGTTTGGATTAAAATAGAATTTTTTTAAAAAATAAATAAAATTGACAAAATCGTGAACATGATCCTATTTATGTTGAATATTAAGTATTATAACAAAATCTTTACTTTTTTTGGTTTTTTTAGTTTGATATTTGAACAATTCATAATCAAAATTTCATATCTTAACTACTATTTTTACCTTCAAACCAAGTTTTTGGTTAAACATGGATAAAAGTCAGGTGAAAATAAAGTGAGGTGAAGATTTTAAAATTATAAAAATTAAAATTATATATGTATAATTAATGAATAAGGCCAATGTAAATATAAAAAATAAAAAATTTATATTAAAATAAGATTTATGTTTTTCAGGAAAATATATATAGCTAAACAATGAAGATCTGAAATTGTTGTTATACCCTCAATGATACTTGTAAAAATCAGAATATAAAACAATGATTTCTTAATATTTATGAAAATAATAATATACGTAAGGTTACGAAACCAATATTTATCATAGCAAGCTACTTTATGATATAAAATATTATATTTTATATATTTCATATACATATGGAAAAGAAGTGACATCAACCTAATAAACATGATATTATCTCGTATGTATTTATTATAAATGAATACTAAAAATAATTATTGAAAAATAAGGTGGAACTCAATATTTGAATATATTTATTTTAATGATTATTAAAAAAGTCAATTTAATTACTCAAAAACGATAAAATAAAAGGCAGGCTCAATTTAAAATTCCATGCATATATATATATATATATATTCACAATGGATAATATATTTGACCCTTATATTAAGTTAAAATATTTATATAATAATTTTATCATAGAATATAAATGTAAAAATTAAAATCAATAAAAGAAAATGTTTATATTAGATCAAATGTACTGTTCATACGAAAAAATTGAGTTATTTCATGAAATTTTAAGAGTAATAGCACCCAATACCCCTCTTTACTAATGCATTTGCACTTTTACCCTATCCCTTTTGTTTTTTGCAAATATACCCCATTGACTTTTTTTCTTTGTTTTTTTGCAAAAATACCCCACAAATAAAAAGGTAAATTGAAAATTGAATTTTCTTTTTGTTTTGGAAAATAAAATATGACATGGCATTGATTTCATGAAAAAAATATTAAAACATAATTCAGTTTCAATTTCAAAATGAAATGTGAAATTTGCTACAGAAAAAAAAAACAACCTGGTCGGCCGAGGTCTCTCTCCCAGCTCAAGGTGTCTCCATCTTCTCCGGCGGAATCCAGGTTTGTTTTGTCTGACGAATTTCACCAATTCCGGCGAGAAGGTTTCTCTTCCAGGTATGATATCGATTCAAACTCCATAATCTCCAGCTTTGTTTTTTGCTTGAAACCCTTCTTCGTCGTTCGAGGTAGCTTAAACCCTTCTTTCGTCGCGAAATTGCAGGTTTTCCACAGACGGAGCCCTTCATCGCCGCTTGAGCTCCGCCCAATAAGGCCCTTGCCGAAGACGCGCGACAAAGTACAGGTCTTGGACCGACGTCCCGATTTGGTCGTGATTCCGATTCATCTTCATCTTCTGTCTATCTCCTTTGAGCCTTGTAGGTATGTCAAGTTTTTCAGAGTTCTAGCCATTTAACGCCATTTTAGGGTTGCTCCGTTGCTGTTCATTTGGTTTTTAGGGTTGATTCACTGTTGTTCGTTTGAGCTGAAATGAAGTGAGGTTGAATGCCGCGAATTATATCAACCTGTGAAATCCGTGTTTGTAAAATGAGAATGTCAGATTATGTTTTTTTTTGTCACAATTGCAGGAATTACCATTGTTTGAACATTTTTTGTCAGCGTTGATGAAATATTTGTCACATCGTATAGTTTTATTGTTGAAATGATCAATTAGATTGTCAGTTTTGTCAAACATTGTTGTGTTTTGAAATTTAAAGGTTTTTATTTGCCTGACATTATAGCTCTCTTACTCTTGCAACTTTCTTGTCTTCTCGTGTGATCTCTACATCTGAGTATGTTGAGTTAGGTGCTTAGAAAAAGCTTAAATATTGATATTTTTTATTGTTTGTCTATCTCCCCCAGTGCAGCTGAAATGGTGTAGTTTTCCATATTGAAACAGAGAAAATTGAAATGGGTAAAAAGGTAAATTTTGGTTAGCTCATTATGTGTAGTTTTCCATATTTCACATCCTGTCATGTAGTTTTTAAGTATATGTTCCTTTTGTATTTATTGACCTTGTATAATATGTATTTTTTAGGGTCATTTATTGAGATTTGAAGGGAAAAAATTCATCGGCAGAGTCAACCAAAATTGTCGGCGTGAATTGCTGAAACTTATTGAGAAATGCCTCTCTTCTGTGGACTGGCAATGGATAATAGATGGTCCATTTGGACCTACTGTAAAGATGGTTCGTCGACAAACCTTTTCATACCAGCTTGTACATTACGTTTTATTCCGTCAAGTAGAAACGAGGAAGTTGTGGGAGACGTGGTATGACCTGCAAGGACAACTGCTGTGTTTTTCAATGAAGGAATTTGCACTTGTGACGGGGTTATGCTGTCGCAGAATGAATGATAATGAGCTGAACCCGGATAAAAATGTCGTGAAAGAGTTATTTGATGTACAGAATTTGACGTTGGGTGAGCTAGAGTCATTTTTTATGCGTACACAGCTTGATAGCCCTTTGAAATATAAGATGGCATTATTGATTATATTAGAGGGCGTCATTCTTGGGGTTGAGAAAAAGGTTCGCATAAGCACGGGTCATGTCAAATTATTGACTGATATCGATCGATTCATGAAATTCCCATGGGGCAGGGTTAGCTACATTGAAACTCACCAGGGATTGAGTTCAACGGTGAAGAATAGATTGGAAACGGTTGAAACAAACAGAGACTCAAGTGCAAGGTTGGGTTACAAACTCAAGGGGTTGCCAATGACCTTTCAGGTAACATGACATGATGTAATGTATATTGTTTTGAAGTTGGTATTGTAGTTACAATATATTGATGGTTTAAGTATCATACTGACAAGAAAAACTGCGGTTCAGGTTTGGCTGTTTGAAGCTGTTAAACCAATTGCTTCAGCATTTGCACATTTGGTGGATAAGGAGGCCTACCCACGCGGTCTATGATGGTCATCAGATTCACAACCTGATGCGACGGCTGTGGAGTCTTTCTTGGGGAAGGTCACATCCCGTTTTATTCCAAATGTGGTGTTGATAGAGGAAGAAGCTGAGGTGGAGGTCTTAAAAGAATGCAAATTTGATGGGGAAGTGAAGGACACTTACTTTGACAAGGCAGTTGAGAAATTCGAGGTAAGTAATAAGAGGTCTATCAATGGTAGAAGAAAAGGAAAGAGTGATTCGGACCCTGCCCCTGCTGCGAAGTCCTCAGGCCTGGATGCAAGACAGATGATGTGCGCTATGAAAGAGCTTCATAAGCATATGATTAATTTGGAAAACCAAGTGGATGCAGGATTTAGTGCTATGAATAAAACCTTGGGCATAATGGAACAGATGATCAAGAAGAGGGTATTCAACAACTCAGGTTCAACAAATGATGAACAAGAGGAAAGGGAGGTAAGATAACTGTCAACAATTGTTATTAAGTTTTGTTTGGGAACTTAGATTTTTATTTCGTGGAAGCTCAAGCATTTTTACTTGTCGGAATGTAGAATAGTAATGTCATTTTAAAAAGGTAAAATGTCACTGTTTTAAACTTGAGATTGACAGTTACTTATATTTATTGTCAGTTAAAGCCTTTTTTTTACAAACATTATAACAGGAATGTCATAGTTAGTTAATTGAAAAAAGGTAGTTTTATAAGTTAGATGGATGCGTAAAGCTCTGTTTTTGACAAACATTATAGAATGATGCACTTACTTATTATTCTTTTGAGTTAAATCTAATTTGTAATTTATTGAAGCAGAATGTTGTACATGGTCGTGATGAGGATGTCGAAATGGATAGAATGGGGGGGGGGGGGTTCTGATTCAAATCCCCTACAGGATGACGATGATGAAGGTGCCATTAAAGTCGACAATGGCAATTTAGGATATATGGTTGTTTATCGAGAGCAAAAGGATGATGAAGATGGTGGAGTTCAGAGAGATGATGTTGAGGGTGTAGTAGAAGATGAGGGAAAAAATGGAGAAACGATGACAAAAGAAGAAGACGATAAGAAAGAAGGAAAGCAAGTTGCAAGGAAGACTCGTTCAAAAAAGAAGAAGGATGATAAATATGGTGCAGTTCAGAGAGATGATGTTGAGGGTGCAATACAGGATGCGGGGAAAAGTATTTGCAAGGAAGGAAAGGTATTTGCAAGGAAGACTCGCTCAGAAAAGAAGATGGGTGATGAAGATGGTGCAGTTCAGAATGAGGGAGAAAATAAAAAAGGGAGGACAAAAGGAGTTGAGGTATGCATCAATAAATCTTCATAACATGATAGTCCCTCAGATCACCAACATCTTATTTATGAAAAAACTTATTTGCAGACGCTAAAAGAAGCTTAGGTGGAAGGAGAGTCTACCAAAGAATCATTTGGAGTCTCAACAAGAAAAAGCAGGAAAAAAACAATTAATACAACTGGTGAACTGAAGGACCATCCTGTCAGGAAGAGAGGACTGTCCAGAGAAGCCGATAATCCCAAACGATGCAAGGTTTCAACGTCCAAAGGAATTCCAATCATGAATAAATTGTGCTGTTGGTTAGACTCGAAGGAAAGGTTAGGAAGTTGTCCCTCTTGTCTTGATGATATGAACCTGTCTTGATGATATGAACGCGTGTTTGAGATGTTAATTAAACCATGTTATGATGCAGTGAGGAAATTGATTCTCCAACTGGAGAACATCTACAAAGGAAGTTTTTTGAGAAATTGTTGCAACCAAAGGCGTGGCTGAGTTCTCAGGTAAGCCCCTTTCATTATTTATATAAATTATCGTGGCATGCAGCAAATTTCTGGTATGACATATATTTTTGGTTTGTAGCACTTGGACAAATGTATGTATTATCTTGGCTGTCGTGTGCGTGACAAACCAGTGGCAATATTGGACACCTGGTTTCAGCATAATTTGGACAAGGAAATGAATAGATGGTTTTCAGATAAGCAAAGTTATATTGCTGATCGATCTAAGATGAGATACCTACGTGGGGAAATGCCTGCACTTTATGGGAAGGATTGGAAGGACGTGGATCGTATATACCTCCCCTTCAATTTGAAGGAGAAACATTGGGTAGCTCTGGAGATACAACTAAGTAAATGGTGTGTCACTGTATACGATCCCGACGTCAATTTGTTCAAATTGTTCAAATTGTCGGAAGTCCATAGGCTCCTTGCAGGGTTGACATATATTCTTCCTGTCGTGATAGCACAATACAAGCCCTTGGCAACAATTTATGAAGATAGGGGAGGGGGGGAATCCCCTAAGTGTGACTCGTGTTCCTACATTGGAGAGAAACAAGAGAGGGTAAGTTGTTTACATAAATTGTTTTGTTTTTTGTGTGAAATTGGTTATAATATCAGCAAACCAACTACATTTTTTACTTGTGTGCAGGGGCGATTGTGGCGTCTTCACGATCAAGTACATAGAAATGCTAAGTTCCGGACGTCAAAACATCGTGAACGTGGGTGACAAATTCGTGGATGAGTACAGAAAAAGGATAGCCGTTAGTATTTTTGATATGAACTGGTTTGACTAGTGGAGGATATCTTATTCACTTTCATGTAAGCTTCACTGTAGTTGGGATAGTGATAGTGTTGTATGATTCCTTGTTGGGTGGTTTTCGCTAGAATTGACTTGTATTGTTGACAGTAACTTGTGTTGAAATTGTTTTGGAAATCTAGCAAAATTGGTTGGTGCATTTCTACTTCGGTGTCGATGCATACTTCCTGTTAGTGTTGTTCATAATTTCTGTCAGTGAAGTTTCTTTATAATTTGCGTATATATGTTTTTTGTCACATTGTATAATCCTATTGTCGGAAATATCCTTTTGTTTTTTGTTGTTTTAGGGTACAAAATTATTTTTTAATATTATTTGTTTGTGTTTACCATTCTGTTGACCATTTTAATAATATTTAATTTAGAATAAAAAGGGTAAGACATAACCCTATTTACCTTTCTTCGAAGTTCGAATGCTCCCAAAAGGCCCTCCGTGTTTACCTTCCAAAATTCCCTCCAAAAGAAGATAATTTCGTCTTCCCCAGAAGGCGACTCTACAAACATCCATCATTGTTATCAGACATTTTCTTCTTCCCTAGAAGGCGACTCTTCAACTCCTCCATCTTTCTCTATTAACGCTAGACTCGATTTTTGCTCACTCTTAAAGCCCATTTTTTCTTACCAAGTCCATCTCCACATTTTCTTACTTACTCCCTCCATCTTTCTCCATTAACGCGACTCTGCAACTCCATTTTTACTTACTCGCCCCTCCCCGAACTTTTCCTTAACCTTTGAAGCGCGTTACAAAAGAACCCTAGAAAATGGCAGTGCTTAGAGACCGTAAAGAGTCGAGCCCAAAGAAGGGTGGAGAGAAAAGGAAGAGAAAAGAAGACGACAGGAAGGTTCGAAGGAAGAAGAAGCAGAGAGACGAAGTACAGGTGAAAGGGGAAAAAACTTCTAACAGTTCCATAGGAAAAAAAGCCGGGAAGGGCAGGTCGAGGCCAAAAGCGATACCAGTAAAGGGGAATAAACCCTTAATCTTTAAAGGGGATGTAAGTTGTCTATATTTTTTGTTTAGGGCTTAGGGTATTTTTTCAATTGTCCTGTCACCCATCTGAAATGGTTTACTTTGTATCAGGAGTGTTTTTTTAGGGTTTTTTGTTTTTTCATCTGTCGTATGAGGCTTCTCAAATGGTTCGATTTCGTTTGTTTATGGTTATTTTCATTTGGCTTGCAGATTAGGTACAGTTATTTCAGAGGTGAACCTTTTTACAGAAGAATTAACATCAACTGTAGGGTGCACTTTGTTCGTGAGATTGAAAACAAGTTGACACATGCCGATTGGCAACGGGTTTTGGATGGCCCGTTTGGAAAAGTTTTGAATATGTTGCAGCATGTTTCATTTTCTTCACAGACATTGCATGCAGTTTTATTTAAGCAACTTGAAACAAAAAAGAAGTAGGAGTCTTGGTATGAGGTGGCAGGGAAAGAGTTGAGGTTTTCGATTAAGGAGTTCTCTCTCATAACTGGACTGAATTGTGGTGAACTTCCATTTGTGGATACTAAAGCTGATGGGCTAGTAATGGAGTGATGTTTTGGTAGTCCTGGTGGTCCTAAGACGACAATACAAGATGTTTACAACATATTTAAAGAACATCGTGAGTTGGACAACTACAAACTCAAGTTGGCACTGTTGTTAATAGTTGATGGTCTGTTGCTGGGAGGGGATAAGAAAAGGCTAGTGAAGCCGCTGCATGTTAGGCTGCTGGAGAATATGGATAACTTTTGGGATTATCCATGGGGAAGGATTGCTTATGAAGAGCTTCACAAGTCATTGACCACAGTATTGGCCAAAAGGATGCAAACAGTAGAGAAGGCAAAGCTACTCTCCAACGCACCAAGAATTCCATATTCCATTCAAGGCATGCCAGTTGTGTTTCAGGTAGTTTTATTTGCAGCATAGTAGCATACTCTATGCTATACTATGACCGGATGTTTGAGTACAAGGTGACAGGATCATGGTGGATATGCAGGAAGTTGTTTGTTGTTTGATTGACACAACATAATAGTTTTCCAACATACTTTTATTTGCATTCCAGATAGTTTTAGGGTGACCTAATCTAAATTTGTAATGGTTGAAATATGAATTACTGAATGTGTTTTATTTGCAGCATAGTAGCATACTCTATGCTATACTATGACCGGATGTTTGAGTAAAGGGTGACAGAATCATGGTGAATATGCAGGAAGTTGTTTGTTGTTTGATTGACACAACATAGTAGTTTTCCAACATACTTTTATTTGCATTGGAGATAGTCTTAGGGTGACCTGATCTAAATTTATAATGGTTGAAATATGAATTACCGAATGTGTTTTATTTGCAGCATAGTAGTATACTCTATGCTATACTATGACAAGATATTTGAGTACAGGGTGACAGGATCATGGTGAATATGCAGGAAGTTGTTTGTTGTTTGATTGACACAACATAGTAGTTTTTCAGCATACTTGTATTTGCATTCCAGATAGTTTTAGGGTGACCTGATCTAAATTATAGGGTGACAGGATAAAATGAAATAATGTATCTTAATTTGCTAATTCTCAAACCGCTTGTTATTGTAGATATGGGTATGGGAAGCTGTGCCAACATTTGGTCTCCAATTTGCATCAAAGTTGAGTGAATCTGCAATGCCTCGAGGCCTTCGTTGGTTTTCAGATGAAGCCCCTGAACATGGAGTGTTGGAGTTGTCTTTGGCTGATCCTACACATGTGGTTAAGCCCATTCTTATTTCCGATGAGGATGAGGTGGATAAGCTGTCCGACTGCTACTATGTTGTTGAAAATGATGACCCGCATTTTGACAAGATTGTGAAGGAAGCAATGAAGGGTTTGAAAAAAAGGGGAAGGGGAAGCAAGGAAAAGATGGAGCGAGGCCGAGTAATGCATCTGTGCATTCATCAGAGGTGATAAGTCAAATGTTCAGAATGATGAAGATGATGGAAAAAGGAGTGCTTGACATGATGTGAAGGCTGGAAACGAGGGTATAAAAGGAGGAGGAGGTGCCTAAGCTCAAGAGTAATGGGAAATCAAAGAATTATTCGGATGAGGATGATTTTGAATCCTATGGTGAGTCTGATGAGGAAGAGGACAAAGTTTATAAGGATGACCAGGAAACAGAGGATGAGGAGGTGGAGGATAAGGAGGTTGAGAGTGAGGAGTTTGAGAGTGATGAGGTTGAGAGTGAGGATAATGATGATGGTGATGATGCCGAATTTGGTGATGGTGATGAGGGTAATGACAATGAAGAACTTCGCCAGGGTGGTGACAAACCGAAGGAGAAAGTTTCTGATGAGGATAATGAAGTTGGTGATAATGAGAGTGATGGTGAGGAAGTTTCTGATGAGGATAATGAAGTTGTTGATAATGAGAGTGATGGTGAGAGTGGTGACAAAAAGGTTGAGGTTCAGGAGGCTGAGGTGGAGAAGGTAGAGGTTGAGGTTCAGGAGGCTGAGGTGGAGAAGGTAGAGACTGAAGGCAAAGAGGTATGAATATGCTCATATGAAAATTATCATATTATCATCACTACTAAGACATTATTATTTGTACGAGGTGACAAGATTATTGTTATGTTGGGAGTTTTTATGTTTTACAAGAAAAGTCTAGCATGGTGACATGATTTGTACTCATGTATGACATGGTTATTATGATTGCAGGATTTTGATAATTCCATTGAGGGTAACAATGATGTTGAGGGTGCGTATGGTGTTATGGCCATTGTCAAAGACATAAATGAAAATGTTGCTAACGATGGTGAAAAGGACCAGGAGCAGGATTTTACTAATGACATTGAAGGAGCATCGGAGGCTACCCAGCAGGAGCTAACCCCAACAGAGGTTGAGGAAAGAGAGGAACCTCTTTCAGTGCTAGCCGATGTGGTTGCTTCATCCAGCAAGGCAAAACCCAAAAATAAACGAAACCAGCATCTCCAACCGAAGAGGGTTCTTCCTAGTCGTATGGTGAAGCCATCCGCCAAAAAACTAATACCTTACACAGATGAGAAAAAGGGGAAAACTGTGAAGAAGATAACCAAGAATTCACAAGTGAAGGAGATTACTGCTTTGCTAAAATGGATTAATGATGAAATGTTAGTATCTCACGGATTTAATAATGTTCAACTATCTTTCATGGATTTAATTACGCCTTCTTTGTTTTTCAGCTCTAAGCCAAGAGTTGGACTGTGTGGTCAAGAGATGGACAAGGACTGGTTTGGCCTAATACTGGAACCAAAAGCTTGGCTGGAAGATGGTGTAAGCTATTTACTTATGATGTCAAATTAGTTTACTGTTGGGATTTGTTGCAATGCCTACTGTTGGGATTTGTTGCAATGCCTGACAGGATGAATTATATTTTTTTGAAGCACATCGATGAAGTTTGTTGTTATATCCGTAAGGCACTTTTGGAGTCTGAAGTTAAACACAAGGCCACAATATTGGACGTTTTCTGGCCTGCTGATTATACGGATGCATATAGATACTATGTCCAAAATGCCTGCACTGTTCCACCTGCATCTGAACGTGCACTCGCATACTTTAGGGGAGATCGGCCTAAACCTTATGGGTCCAGTTGGGATGATCTGGACTTCATTTATTTCCCCCTCAACATCGATAATATGCATTGGGTGGCTGTAGAGATCGATCTGCAGCAATGGCAAGCAAATGTATATGATTGTAATGTGGATTTGAACCCTAACTTGGTCGTAGAGACATGCCTGCATGGGGTTTGTCGGTTTCTTCCTCACTTCATGACACAGTACTTGCCGCTTGCCAATAAATTTGAACATCGGGGTACTCAAGAGATTAAATTTGAGAGAATTCAATGACTGAAGCAGAACAAACGTGGGTAAGTAGAAATATCAATCCCCTTACCAATTTTATTATATACTTCATCTAAGTAACTTTATTGCATTTTGTGTTCGTAGTCATGACCGTGGGATATACACTCTGAAACACATGGAGTTGCTCAGTGCTGGTTGGAAAAATCTTGACGTTGTGGCAGACAAATTTATTGACGGCTTGAGGAGCGACATGGCTCACAACGTGTTTGACGGGGTGTGAAGGTCGAGCCTAAGGAACTCCATCGTTTAAATTGGATATTTCGATGTTCTTTTTGGGGTTTGGATGACATTTGCTTAGATTACGTAAAATTGGATGTTTTCGAAGACAACTTGTTTAGATTACATACAATATTATGACAACTTGTTTAGATTACATACAATGGCAGTTAAATGACAGTTATGTGCGTGTAGGTTAAATGGCAGTTACATGGAAGTTACATGGCACTTAAAACGGCATTGACTGACTTCAGAATATACAAGATATAAAAAATTACATGACAAGATGAATCTAAGAGGGATGTGGGATACAATAAAAAAACTCCAAACATGGTATCGGCTCTACTGAGAACTCAGCCATTGCTTTTTTGAGAAGAGACAATAAAAAATGCGTCAACCGTCATGAAATTATCATTAACTGCCCACCAACTCCAATTACACTAATTAGACAGGATATCAGTGACAGGATATGATATTAACCCAAGTAATTAAATTAATTCTCTATTAGAGCACCGTCATAAATGTAACCCTAACTGCCACCAACCCAAAAATCTCTTTATATACCCCCTCATACAAAGTCATATTTCCTCATCCACAATCCGCTTAAAAACATCTTCCACCTTACCCTAAAAACACCAAATTCCCTACGCTTCTTTCGTTTCCATGGCTGATCAGCCTAACGATCACAGGGTGTTTGCAACTGTCCATACCGGAGGGAGAATCATCCCTTCAAGGGGAGCAAATGCCAGGATTTCGACCCATTACTACCAAGGCGGGATGACACAAAACTGGAGTCCGTTGGCTGAAATGGTACAGGATGTTTGGTGGCTGATCAACCAACTGTATCACTTTAACAATTATGAACGGGACGCTTCGTACTTCTTCGAAGTTGTGCCCCCCGATGGCGGCCCTCGTACCTTGAGGGCCTTACAAAACCACGGAGACGCGGCCGTCCTTGCCGCCCAAGGTAGAACCGTGGCCTTCATAAACATATATTTCATCACGGGAGATGTTGTTGAAGAACTTCCGCAGCGCGAAGGCCCAGATTCATCTGTCTCCTCCGCAGCAGTGTGACATGTAATATTTAGTGTAGGGACTATGTAAGTTAGTGTAGTATTTAGTAGGTTATGAAGTCTGTTATTGTATGAATTTGTAATGTCAAGTAGAAACTTTATTATGTCATATAGTGACTATATATTGTCATATAAGTGTCAGATTGACAAATGAAGCATGTTATGTAATTCTGTTTTATATAATATAGTATGTTATGGTAATGTCGCATGAAATAGTACTTTATGACATGAAAGCGACAGGCCAAAACAGTTAGTATGACAGGATATAAAAAGGCCATATTCGGCCCAATTTCTGAGCGGTTCCTTGGAGCTCACAATGCCATATTAGGGCCAATTTCGACCGGTTTAACAATTATAATAAGAACTTGTTATGAATCCGGTTTAACAGACTATTATATATACAATTTCTGAGCGGTTCCTGGACTTCATTTCATCTATTATACATCTGAATGTTGGTCCGTTTGTTATTTGAAAGCATATTGAATCTGTAATGATAAATATGGAAGAATAACAAGTGGGGTCAAGGGGTAGGTACATAATGGAGTGAAACTTTTGTCATATGAATTTAACTAAAAGTAGTCAATATTGATAATGTCAGGACATAAATATAGTCATGACAGGATAATGTTACATTAACTAACCGCATATTAACAAATTACATATCACTTATACGAAAAGTAATATGAGTGGTAAGAGATCCTTCAAGAGTTTGGATATCTTAATACACATATTAACAAAATACATAATTTAAGAGATAACACGGGTTGCTCACATATTAACAAAATAGATAATTGAAGAGGTAACACAATTAACGACATCATGGGCCGGCTGAGGGGTTAGGACAGTTCCGTGAGTTATGGCTGACAGTGCCACAACTTCCACACCTTCTCCTCGGGCCCATGTACTCTCCCCGTGATGGGATTCTTTTCTTCCTTGGTCTTTCTGATTTCCTCCTAACATCCGGTGGCAAACATACTCTATTCAAGACCGTGTCAGGAACTTCCCAACGCTCAAATGCAGGAACCGAATATATAGTTTCCTTGTACACTTCCTTCCACATTTCAGCAGTAAAGAGGGGATGAACAAGAGTGACAGGATCCACACCACAATCCTTCACAGCCGCTATTGCATGCTGATAACAGGTTTTCGTCGTGTAAAACTGCTATGCAAAATATCCAAACAAACCTTAAACCGTAGTCCTAGGTAAGTAAAGGTCGAATCCACAGGGAGGCGAATTCTATCTAAATATGCAATTCGTATGTCAATCAAACGTAACCAAAGGGGGGTTTTGTGAGTTTTGTAAGTTCTAAACATGCAAAAGGTAAACAAGCTAAAGAGTTGTGAAATCAGTGATGGGAAAAGCACTTAGTCAAACAACATCCAATATTCGTATGACAAGTTGATCCTAGATACTCATTCAAAATCTCATGCAATGGAAATTCCAATTCCTTTTCAGATATAACTAATAGCACAACCAGATACTATTAGCACTAACTAATTAAACAACCCTGAAACTATTAAGATTCAGTTTAACAGCAGCCTTACGGATAGGAATATAGTTGGATACAACTCTAGCATAAAACAACCAGCTTTTATCCTAGAATGTAAATCAGTTCTCTTCTGCATAAGACTAGCACAACCAGATACTAGTACGATGCAGTTGCTATTCTGAAATAGATATGCTCAACCAGTAACAATCTAAATCTAGCAATAGATCAATAACGACAAACCCTAGTTGCGTCCAAGATAGAGATTATCAATATCAATCATAAGCAATCAAGCAAGAGAATAGATAAAAACCATGCAATAGATTAAGAACGAGAGTCTCACAACTGAATCAAAACGAAAGCTTCAGCGTCTGACTAAGCCAAGGGGACTTAGCTCTTCATAACAAATACGTAGAATGAAATTAGGGTTCAGAGAGAGATTAGCTTATAGGCAAACAAGCCTTTCTCTGCCCTTAAATACTAAAGGAAATAAAGACTTAATTAACCTAAAACGAAATAATAAATCGTAATAAAATAATGCAAAATAAAGCAAATAAGGAAACGGCTCGGCGAACTTCTGAACAGCGGCGGCGGGCGCTGCAACCTCCACGACGGGCGCCGTATTTCCACGGCGGGCGCCGTGGCCAAGTCATAGCCATCGTTGTTGGGAGGGTTTAGGCAGCGGTCGCCGTGGCTTCTGCGGCGGGTGCCGTAAGGTACTTCCTCCGAAGTCTTCGTCTCTTCAGCTCCTTGGCGTCTACTTCTGGTGGCTTCCTCCTCAGTGTCTACTATGATCTCCAAAATGGCTCAAACACCTCCAAATACACCAACTTCGCCCCCAAACGCCATACACATGAATGTGTCTAAATCTACCCGAATGGCACCAATAAAACCTCTAATGAATCTTGGTTAAGCCCTACAAAGTAGTGCTTATCACATGCGCACAAGGAATTTGGTCAACTTGGAAGACGTTGCAGTAGCAGGTTCGAGCATGCAGATTTACCAAGAGTGTAGTTCCATTGGCATGCACTTGAAACTCATATTGATTTAGCCTACTCACGACCATTGTCAACGATTTCAAATAATTACCTTCTAGCTCATGACAAACTGTCGGGGTCAGAACTTTAGAATGTCGCTCTCCCTTGAATCGCCTGTCACAAAACCACTGACTCATGACATTCAGTATACCATCAAGCAACCCAATCAACGGCAGTCGACGCGGGCCCACTAAGCGACTATCAACTAATTCCGCATTGTTGGACGTCATAATGTTGAATCTGTTTGCGGGCATATGCGACCTTGTCCACGCTTCAAATCCAACACCCGTAAGGTAGGTACCGACTTCCGGAGACTGGTTGCAAAGTCTTGCAAATTCACGATTGAAGTCTTGTTTGGTGTACGCTTGATTTGCCTTTTGGTACAGAATCCACAAGTCATTTCTTTTAAACCTCATCTTCACGTTACTCCATAGGTGAAGTGTGCAACAACCATGCTTTGTGAAGATATAGCGCTCTCTTAAACCTTTGTATATACTTCCATGACGGTCATACACAAATACGAGGTCATGATCGTCGACAATAATGGAGCATATGTAATACACCGGATTTGTAATCCATTATAAGGATTAGAGTGCTACCCATGTCAACAAGAGCTCTTTCTTTTCCTGGTTCAAGTGAGGACACAGAACTAGGAAGTTAAGCGTGCTAGGGCAGGAGTAGTACTGGAATGGGTGACCTCCTGGAAAGTTCCTGGTTGGCATGGGGCCAGCGCTTCTAAGGCTGTGGGCCTTACAGCGTAGGTGTCGGAAGAAATACGACCATGAAATGTCATTCTCGCTGTCAACAACAGCAAAAGCCACTGGATATATTTGTCTGGTTCCGTCTTGTGCCACTGTAACTAGAAGTGTGCCTCTATACTTTGATCCTAGATGGGTATCATCCACAGTTATGACCTGTAATAGTTTTCAATCAGCTTTACAAAGTGATATATGCTATAATGTACTGTATCAATTTGACAATAGCATCGTGGAACGTGACAAAATGGAAATATACCTTTATTAAAAATTGCATTCCATTGCGCCAAGCACCCAAGTTGATGAAACAATACTTGAATCGACGATTAAAATCTACTTCAACATGTGTGACTGTCCCTGTATTCATCCTTTCGAGCATGTACATGTATTCATGAATCCTATTGTAGCTTTCTTCAGCTATGCCTCTTATCCTGTCAATGGCGGTTAAACGTGCTTTGTTTGCCTTGTCGTAACCAATTGTCACTCCCATTTTCTTCATGATGTCTTGAATTTCGGCAGCACGAGGTCCAGGACATGTATCGGATGTGATAAAGATGTAACAGGATTGTATATGTAACATGCTAAGGTTAGTTCATATGCATGCTCATAAATATATATGATCGTACTGACATGATTGTTTACTTACCTTGACATAATATGATCAGCAATTACGCTTGAACTTGCATGTCTGTGGTAGTTATGCTTTAGCTTCATGCCACATGTATGATGTCCACAATACTTCCTTACTTCAAACAATCATGTGCTGCCAAGAGCGGTCCCACGACAAAAAAATGTGCAACTAGGATCAATGCACCTTACCACATATAACTTCTTATCAGACTTCTGAACTTGCATCGGGAAGCGCCTCTGTAATGCCATCAAGGATAAACGATCCTTTAGATCCTTCTTGCAATTGAAATGTTCTCCAACTTTTATTTCCAAATTATTGCCGCTCACCCCATTATCCTCCATTGGCTCATCCAATTGCCTTTTACTAAACCGTTTGCTATGATAGTACTTGGCTTCTATCTCTTGTAGAACTTCCTCATCAATGTCTATGAATAAGTTGTCGACTTCATTAGTGTCATCCAACAATGTCCCTTCTTCAACATCTTCCTCAACATCATCCTCAAAGTCATCCTCAAAGTCATCCCAATCAAATCTCGCCCAACGTCTTCCCCATAATCACTCTCAATGTCAATACATTCATGTATTCTTTTCGTTCATGTGGAAGACCTTGTTTTTCTCCCATTAGTTTCCGAGTCTACCTCAGATTGGCTCACCAAGTCAACTATTTGTACTTCCCCATTGTTTGCACGACAAATATTTGGTTTCAGTTCATACATGTCACAATCAACTATATTCATTAAAGCTTCAGTGGGACAATTATCGCTTACCATATTACTCTTGTCGGATTTGGTACCATTTTTGCTTGGATGGCAACCTACCACAACCTCGGGCTCTGCCTCTTGAGTTTGTGTTAACGGTGGCAGAGTCAGACACACTGTGATGTCCTCGTCATCACTTCTACTTGGATGACCAGCCATCACAACCTCGGCCTTTGGCTCTTTGTTTCCCTTCTTTTTCATACTCGCATATAACTCGATAGGCCAAATGTTATCTTGCGAGTGTGCGTTCAAAAATTTGAACGCACCAAGGTCCTCGTCATCTTTGACATCGATTGGTTGTGGTAGTGGTTTCCACGGTGACAGCTATTTTATCTCCATTTCATCTATCTCGTCAATGCATTTAATCTTCTCAGCCAACTTTTTCCTCAGATTTGAGTAATTCATATATACATACAAAAGAAGTCCTGTTGTCGTTGTGATCCCATCAAAAACCCACTTGTTTCCCTTACATGTCCATTCACCACTTGTTTTCAGAGTCAAGTAGTATGCTCTTGAACCTGTTATACGAACAAAAAGCAAACACAAGTTCAATACTTTATGCCAAACGGGGACCCCCGTATGACCAATACCCTAACACCGACATTAAAGGGTAAGTAAGGCCATAATAAAGGGTTTTCAGGCTGGCAATTTTGATAATTCTAGTGATGGTAGTTCCATTTGTAGGGAAAACAAATATTCTAGAATCAAGGATAAACGGGAGTTAAAGTTGGTGTAATGCTCAACAAGAATCTGAAAGGTTGTTCTCTCGTTTAGGGAACCACAAAAGAATGTCTTGTAAAGAAGAATATGAACGTGAAAGTCAGAACTCACCCATTATTAAATTTCTTCTATTCCAAAGAGGTATGAAGACGCTGCATAATCTTTTTTGAAGATTTGTGGATTTAAGGTCTTGTGGTGTTACTGTGGCTTTGTGCAGGTTTACAGGTTGGGTTCTGCTTGGATGACAACCTAACACGTGGGTAAAGGGGTAGAAATTGGAGGGAAACTTGTTAACTTTTAGAGGGAAAACAAAGGTTTTCCCAACCTGTAACCCAATGGTGTGTACTACATTTTCAGAAGTCATATCAGGTAAATAGTTATGAAGCAATATTCAATAGCGAATGACATGGCCGTCAAATTGAACAAAAAAACCTAAATAACCCTAAGCGGGGACCCCCGACCATATTCCTTCTCATTTTGACTCAACAATCCCTAAACCCTCTCTGCGCCGAACTTGAAGGTAACCCTCTTTGTTTATTGTGTGGTTTTCATACTGGATCAATAAGCAAGCACGTATCATTGTGTTTTTGGCTGGAAATCTTTCTTTGTTTCTGCAATACTCGAGTACAATGTCATCCAGCGACACCTCAAGTTATCAAAGCGGGGACCCCCAAAAATATGAACATCCACCTACATCTCCTACACCTTCTCAAATATAGGAGAAGTTGCAAGAAAAGTTAGACATGTTGCTAACGAATATCCCATGTTCCAACATGTTGGGTGAAATAATCACACGCCTACTAACTGAGATACATGAACTTGGACAAAGAATCATGGAACTCAATACAAGTGAGATGTAGTTCGATCATGCAATTTGGCGACTAAATGCAAGGGTGGCAGAACTTGAAGCTGAAAACAAGACACTACACTCCCAGGAAAACTTCAGGAACCATGTAATAATTCCTATTTCTGTGTTTGGTGCTGGTGTGATTCTAGGGATTAGTGCTTTCAGCATTTGTAATCGAGCATGTAGGCATGGTTGAGGATGAATTGACTATGAAGTATGTACCTCATGACTTTGGTTTTTTATGTAAGAGGATGAATTTTATTTTTGAATAGTATGAGTAAGCATGGTTGATTCTACATGTCAGATTGCCAAAATATTAATGTCTATCTTCATGTAAGTTTTGTAAATTCAATCACAATGCCAGCACTACACACATAGACAATTAACTTACTAGAATAGTTGCCAACTGGATGCTATCATTATATTCCTAGAATATTGTAACGTGGGCTACCATTACATTTCTACAAAAAAGGATAGTTGCCAACTGGATGCTATCATTACATTACTAGAATCACAACTACCTACGGTCAACCTCCTCCTTCACGCGGAATGCACAGCCTTCATAGGCTCTATTTAAAACACAATCATTTAGGATTTCTTGCCAATGCCAATGACCAAAAACACGGTTAGTTAATCAACCTTTTTAATCCTGTTAATGACCAACAACAATGACCAACAATGTAAGTTTTTTTATCGGCAATTATCTTTTCTATAATATAAGGGTTTCCAACAACAATAATAAGCAATGATCGGGCACGAGTCAGGGCAAAATTGAACCTCTTCGGGTTGCTCAGATATCCCATGCGGAAAGTCTTGTCATATTCATCGTGGTTAGCGGTCGATCTGACGGTTGACACGATGATCACTTCCTTTTCTTTACCCAGAAACTGCTCAACCCCACCAATCTCAATATCCCTCATACGTAGAGACATGAGAGCCTTCCTTATCTTTAGTACTTGTTGTGGGAAAGGGGTAATAATCCTGATGTCTTGCTCAGGCACATTCTTTCTTATCAGCTTCTGTACGAGCTCAACCACCTTGCTAGCTTCAATCCTATTAAACCATGATGGACTGCCATTTTCCCTCTGATCAAAGCCTTGGATGCCACAGAACATGAAAGGGAAGTTCCCACTGGGAAGCATATTAGCCCAAGGTAAGGAAGATGTGTTACTGTCTTCTCGATATGGAATCAATGATCCACTATAAAATAGTCTTGAAGGAACACAAACAATTGCAGGGTGGCTCCGGTAATTGTTCAACAACATTGTGACATAATTGCGATCCCTTGATCTGTAAACTTCAAAGTCCAACAACCTCTCCAGAAAAGATCTTCCCAAACCATAAGCCTTAGCTTGCTTTGAATAAATATCAGGCCCAAGTTGTTTGGGATCACTACAAAGAACAATAACTGTGTTCTTTTCTAAGAGGGTTGATATGGGGATCATTGTCTCTGGCTCTGAAACTTGGCTTGCATCATCTAAGATGATGTGGGAGAAGTGGCCACGGTTAACCCCTTCAGCATGATAGAGGTAAGATGCACTCGTGTATGTCGTTATTATTATCTTGTACCTGCGGAGTGCATCTCGAGAAGGGCAAGTGAAGAAACCTGCACTATAGGTGCAGAACCTCAACAATGAAGCGTTCATTTTTTGTAAGGGACGATGTGTGGCATTCGACCTATAAATATCTTCCTCCCTAAGTTTCATCCCCTCACAAAGGATTTTCTCTAATATGTGATCTGCCGCGCAATTTGAAGAAGCACATACTAGTATATGAGAATTATGTCTAGTTGTATAGAGTTGTAGGATCACCTCCACCAGTGTTTTTGTCTTTCCTGTTCCCGGGGGTCTATAAATCACATAAGGAGCTCCTCCTCTGCAGCCTAAAATTAAGCGAACATCATTTTTTTGGTCCTCATCCAGAAGAAGTGAGATAGGCACAAAATTGTTTGCTGTAATCCTCTGCTTTGAATGATACTCATGGGGAAAGAGAAAGTTTTTGTGTAATGCCTCTGCAGATAGAATGGCTTCATGAAGCTTACGGAAATTTGCCCCGTTGAACACAAAACAGATTTCATACACATTTCTATCTATATGCCTTTGGTAAAATTCATCATATGTTTGCAATAATAATTCATCAGCCTCAACACGGTGGATCAAGCCCTGTTCAAAGAACATTGGCAAGTTCAACATGAGAACATAACATTGACAACGATAATTCGTGCAATTTCATAGTATATAACACTTTGACAAAAATCGTAAGATACCTAACATTATCCACATACCTGATGGAGAGAATATTCTCCATAAACATTCACCACATCTCCACTGACAACTGAGGGCCTTCTTTCACCTAGTCATGGCACTTTAAGTGCTACAAGCCTGACATTATACCTTTGTCTCAAAGTAACAGACTTCATATTATAAGCTTTCACGTACTCCTGTAAACAAATATAAAAAAAAATCATTCAACAACTTGGTACTACGAGAGAACGATGCCATATAGCTATCCCCTCAGTCCCCCAACCCCCATACAGAGAAAATATAACACTTACCATAATCAGAAGTTCCTCCATCCCTAACAACTCATTGAAATACGACACATAATTTTCCTATGTTAAGCCTTGTAAGACTACTTCAGGGATTTCCTCAAACTCTATCGTTTTCCTGATCTGTGGTGGTATGTTATATGGTCTCTGAGGTGCCAAAGCTTTGGATACCTCATCTTCAGCCAAGAGGAAGACAAGTCGTTCAATAGTCACAACATCAGTTTGGATATGCACTATAGATGTGAAAACGCCAATCTCCTTGGGCACACAAGACATCCATATAGTCAGGCTACCATGTGGCATCAAATTTTGTTCCTCCATATGAAAAGAACGGACAAAATTTTCCTCGGGTATGTCATCTGGCTGGCCAGATGGAGGTTTCATCAGTGACAACACAAATAAATCTTCAAGAATTGAAGCATAAATCTTCACACCCAAAAGTAAAATATATTCATCAGTGGTGTTTTCTATTGTGAATGACGCCACGGCAACCTCGTTCACAGGAACCGATTGAGACTTTCCTCCAGCAAATGGAAACGGCACAGACACCATGACAGGACCCTCCTCAGTAGGAGTGGAAGTTGTGACTGAAGGAACATCGATGAAGCCAACCTCTCCCTTGTCTCCAATGGTGGAGTATTCATCATCCATACCTATTTGCCACTCAATTAAAATCCAACAGAAGTTTGTGAGTCCATAAGAAAAGAACACAACCACACGAGCTGCTCTAAGGAGCTGAAAGAGATGAAGAGTAGAAAGAGATGGGTGAGATGAAGTGAAACAAAGAGAGAGTAGGACTGGAAGCATGTACAGTTGGGATAGTCAAACAACACACACTCCAATGAGATGGGTTAGATGAAGTGTCATTAAGATCTCTGTAAAGTAAGATCTCTGTGAAGTAAATCAGTCTGAATACGGCCATATTTGCCAGTCATAGACTCTTACTCTGTGAAAATAGGGTAAACAATATGTCACAATAGCAATTTACAATGTCATGGTTTTGAAATCACCAGCACTACGAGTGGCACCATGTACCTAAAAATACTCAAACATGGAGCATTTTCTAATTAAGATATCTGTAAAGTAGATTGGTGAGATGAAGTGCAATTAATATCTATGTAAAGTAAAATTGTCAAAGAGGCAGAGCATCGGAAAAGGAAGATCCAATTAAGACATCTTGTATTTATTGGATCTCTGAGATGAACTATCCAGCTTCTGAGTAGAACTATTCAGCCAAATGTCACACGTCCTACCCAAATTAGGAAATAGGCAAGCATGTAATATGGTTTAATGACTAAAAACTTTTAGTTGTAGTTATGACATTATTCTATGAATATTTGGTATGACATATATCCAATTTAAACGATGTAGTTATGACAGTTTTATTATTAAGTATGACAATTGTTTTACTAAGGCCGATAAGAACTTTCTATTATAGCAGGTAAAAAACCTTCTGAATATTTGTCTACTTCAGAAAACTACCAGTTCATCTGGTTAACAAAAGTCTTGTGAATCATTTATTTACTTCAGAAAACTACAAGTTCATCTGGTCGCTTGGGTAGCTTCGGTTTTACATTTGCTCCCTTCTGAATATTTGGTTTTACATAATTTAGCCCTAACCCTAACCTGGAAAACCGCTTGTGAATCAATCTGTTGAGTTCAACAGTTCTTCGGGTTCATCTGCTGAGGTTCAACACTTTTGTTACACAGTTAATCGCCAATCGTCATTCCTGTTTAACAGTTACATAGTTTGTCATTCCTGAGGTTCAACACATCTGCAGAATGGGAGGGAGAGGGAGGGGAGGGAGAATGAGTTTGGATCTTTCACTTCCAACTATTCATTCACCGGCCGGCGGGATGGAGGAAGGCGGGATGGCCGAGAAATGGGAGGGAAGTGGGCGGGAGAAATGAAGAAAGGGGCGGGATAAAATTTGAGGTTTTGGAGGGAAATATTAAAAAATGATATTTTCCTAATTTGTGCTTTTTGTTTCCTTTTTCTTTTCATGATTTTTTTTGCTTTTACTTAATTTCTGAATTAAAAGAAAAAATTTAATATTTTGCAAAAATACCTCAAATGGTGTATATATGCAAAAAAAAAAGTCAAAGTGATATTTTTGCAAGTCACTAATGCATTTGGGGTATTCCTGGAAATCGGTGAAATTTTAAAGATTTTTATAGTATAAATTTAGTTAGTTTAAGAAAAAAACTAAACTAAAATAGGAATAATCGCAAAATAACACGTAAGCAAAGTTGATCCATGCTTGTTTTGGTGTCTCGAAAAGGGGATATGAGATCAGAAGGGAAAAAAACAATTTTGATATTTTAACTTTTTGTTAAAATAAATATATGAAATAATTCAGCAAAATACATAAAAAAATTCATTACAAATCATCCAGATAAATCACATTTTTTTTAGTTTTTTATAATTACATAGTGGCGCCATCTAAAGTTTTTTCTAGAAAACGATGATTAAAAAGTTATTTGAATAATTAATTAATCAATAATGGGCTAATGGCTGATTTATGTAGGTGTAAAGTTATCTCAAATTCAAGTACTTTTAAAATTTGTATACGTACTACATTTAATTTACTTTTGATAATGTGTATAATTATATGAAATTGAAAGTTTGTTACAACAAAGATTTACCTGGATTTTTTAGTTAAACTTTTTGTTTGATTTAACAATACTTTCTTGGTAATTTATAATTGTTATTTCACGGTTTGTTAGTGGATATTTTCTTGGTGATTAACAAACTCAATTTAATTTTTAAAACTGAAAATTACATTTAGCAAAATGATAAGTAATAAGCCCATAGAAACATTATAAAATTGGAAAATGGAGAATATGTATTTTTTTAGAGAAAATTATAATCGAATAAAAATTGTTAAATGGGAACGTACAATATACCAAATTCGTTAAAAATCTGATATGATATAATTGTTGTTAAGATGAGTTGTTAAATTGAAAGGTTTAGAATAAAATCTCAAGATTATATAAATTAATTTTGTTAAGATACATTATTATGAAATTTCACTAAATTGTTTATAAAATATGTATGTGTAATAATATAATATAGTGGGTTGAATTATAAAAGCACATGTACTATGAGTTGAAAATTGTATATATTGTATGATTTTGACCCATAAATTTATATGTGTCAGATTATATATGCAAAGTCATAAAAATAATATTACTAATTACGTAAATGAATATAAGATGTATTTTATATATAAGTTTAGTAGGAATTCTATCATATATTAGTTTGACATATACAAGCTTATTTTTTGCAATTTGTAGAAATCAAAATTTATAAAAAAATGTATAAGCATTCAACAAAGTTGTATATAGTTTTTATATATTTGAAGCTAGATGTGATTAAATATTGCTATTTAAATTGAAATATAATGTTAAGAAAAAAGTGCATTAATAACAAAATGACACGTAGGATTTGTGGGGCCAAAAACATTCTGGTGGCTCGAAATTTAATAGCTTTAATATATATATATATAGATGGGTCATAAAATTTATTCGGGTCATTTTACTCTAAATGGGCCATAAATTTGTATGTGTAATAATATAATATAATGGGCTTGATTATACAAGCACATGTACTATGAGTTGGAAATTGTATATATTGTATGATTTTGACCCATAAATTTACACGATTACTTTTCGGCGCATAGGCATTTTGCCGTTTGGCGCATAGGCTCGCACGTTACGTGTGGAGTGGATCCACACGTTACGTGTGGAGTGGATCCACACGTTACGTGTGGAGTGGATCCACACGTTACGTGTGGAGTGGCTCCACACGTAACGTGTGGTATTTTTTTTTATAAAAAAAAAAAAAAAAAAAAAAAAAAAAAAAAAAAAAATTAACATCACGTAAAAAAATGTCTAAAACTTATTTTTTTTTTTATCAATGTTAAAATGTTAGGAAATTAGTCCTAACTGGATGGAGGATGCTGGTTTGAGAACGTGAGCTGATTTTTTTTGTCTCCATGAAGGTTCAAGCTAGCGTACTTTTTTATCTGACATTTGATCATTTCAAGGCTTAATACATCATGGCTTATACGCCCTGCTTATTGCTGTGCACATCTTAAGCATTCATTTTTTATTCATGTATGTAGTATTGGGTAAGTCTGACACTGGTCAAGCTTGGAGTATTAAAAATTTGAGGTTATAGAAAGAAAACTTCTTAGTAAAATATATATATTTTTGTTTAGAATTGACTCTTAATTTTCCAGCTAAGATACTTCATATTACAATCATTGCTCATACCACTTTTTGTCTTTTTTGGGGTCCTGTGACACCCTAAATCTCATGCCCTAGAAAACCCTAGGGTAAGTAGGGTTTCAGATTTAGGGTTTTCAAAACCATATTATTTTCATACCCTATCATGCTTGTAGCACATAGGGAGTTCATACCACATTTTGTCTTTTTTGGGGTCCTGTGACACCCTAAATCCCATGCCCTAGAAAACCCTAGGGTAAGTAGGGTTTCAGATTTAGGGTTTTCAAAACCATATTATTTTTATACCCTATCACGCTTGTAGCACATATGGAGTTCATACCACTTTTTGTCTTGTTTTGCGGTCTTGTGACACCCAAAATCCGAAACCCTACTTACCCTAGGGTTTTCTAGGGCATGGGATTTAGGGTGTCACAGGATCCCAAAAAAGACAAAAAGTTGTATGAACTCCCTATGTGCTACAAGCATGATAGGGTATGAAAATAATATGGTTTTGAAAACCCTAAATCTGAAACCCTACTTACCCTAGAATTTTCTAGGGCATGGGATTTAGGGTGTCACAAGACCCCAAAAAAGACAAAAAGTGGTATGAACTCCCTATGTGCTACAAGCATGATAGGGTATGAAAATAATATGGTTTTAAAAACCCTAAATCCAAAACCCTACTTACCCTAGGGTTTTCTAGGGCATGGGATTTAGGGTGTCACATGACCCCAAAAAAGACAAAATGTGGTATGAACTCCCTATGTGCTACAAGCATGATAGGGTATGAAAATAATATGGTTTTGAAAACCCTAAATCTGAAACCCTACTTACCCTAGGGTTTTCTAGGACATGGGATTTAGGGTGTCACAGGACCCCAAAAAAGACAAAATGTGGTATGAACTCCCTATGTGCTACAAGCATGATAGGGTATGAAAATAATATGGTTTTGAAAACCCTAAATCTGAAACCCTACTTACCCTAGGGTTTTCTAGGGCATGAGATTTAGGGTGTCACAGGACCCCAAAAAAGACAAAAAGTGGTATGAGCAATGATTGTAATATGAAGTATCTTAGCTGGAAAATTAAGAGTCAATTCTAAACAAAAATATATATATTTTACTAAGAAGTTTTCTTTCTATAACCTCAAATTTTTAATACTCCAAGCTTGACCAGTGTCAGACTTACGCAATACTACATACATGAACAAAAAATGAATGCTTAAGATGTGCACAGCAATAAGCAGGGCGTATAAGCAATGATGTATTAAGCCTTGAAATGATCAAATGTCAGATAAAAAAGTACGCTAGCTTGAACCTTCATGGAGACAAAAAAAATCAGCTCACGTTCTCAAACCAGCATCCTCCATCCAGTTAGGACTAATTTCCTAACATTTTAACATTGATAAAAAAAAATATAAGTTTTAGACATTTTTTTACGTGATGTTAAAAAAAATTATTATTATTTTTTTTTATAAAAAAAAATACCACACGTTACGTGTGGATTAAAAAAAAAAATTTTAAATGTACCCCACGTTACGTGTGGAGCCACTCCACACGTAACGTGGCGACCCTATGCGCTGAAAGCATATGCGCCGAATAGTAAGGCCCTAAATTTATATAGGTCTATATATGCAAACGCATGAAAATAATATTACTAATTACATAAATGAATATAAGATGTATTTTATATATAAGTTTAGTAAGAAATCTATCATATATTAATTTGACATATATTATAAGCTTATTGTATGTGTAATTTGTAAATCAAATTTTATAAAAAAGTTGTATATAGTTTTTATATATTTGAAGTTAGTTATGATTTAAATTTTTAAATATTTGAAATTAGTTGTGATTAGATATTGTGATTTATTGAAATATAATGTTAATGAAAAAAAGTAGATTAACCACAAATTAATACATAAGATTTGTGGGGCCGAAATCAATATGGTGGCTCTAAATTCTTTTGCTTTAATATATATATATAGATTACCTTATTGTTTGCTTAAGATTTTCATTTAAATAGTTATTCCAATAATAGATTCCTTCAAATATAACTATATCTATTCATCTATCTATTTCGTCTTGATAAATAACAGCTTACCAATATGACTAGATAAATAGTATAAATTATACTCATTAATTAAAATTTGAATTTTTGAAGCAAATCGTGTTGCATTCTCTCTATATATATTGATTTACAACATGTTTCGTCCAACTTGATTCATGATGAGCTCCATCAATATGGAAAGGATGGAAAAGATAATAGTATAGATGAAGATGACATACATTAAGGAGTCAATACTTTTTGTTCCAAATAAGTTTGTAAATGACTCATTGATGACTTAATACCTTATAGTCAATAAATTGAAAATTTTCTTTATTTCATCTTCATCAAAATTATTTTGTATCACATTTTATTGATTAAATGATATCACATATGTTATTTTGATAGAAGATAACATGTTGCCAATATAATTAACAACAAGTGTGAAAATATGTATGAATGAAATATGATATATTTACACGTGTTATATAATTAACAATCAAATGTTAATTATATTGTTTTTAAACAACAAATTTATTGTTATTTCAATCTTCCATTTATATAAATCTTAAACTATATGAATAAGATATATTTTTCTTAAAACTACTTAAATGTGTTCACTTGTACATGGTACATGTACTACACTAGTTATATATATATATTAAAGCTCACTCTTTTTAAGCTACAATAGTGTATTTAGGTCCAAGTTGTTAAGGTTTTATTTTTGTTTTTTTATTTTTATTTTTTCTATTTGTTATTATATTAAATAATCAGCAAAATATAAATTAACAAAAAATCTTAACAAGATTTGCACCAACAAATACAAATCTTTACAATTGTTACTTCTTTACATGAATACAAAATATTTTTGTCAAAAATATTTTCTGGATATAAAACTGACATCTCACAAGGTTATCAAACGAACCCATAACTTTTCAATCAACCTATCCAATATTAATTTATGAAAATGAATTTCTTAACTCAAAAGTCTACTTTAATTTTGTGGACATCTTGATTGTCGATTTACTAAATGTTATTACTTGAATATATTTATAACAATGTAAATGAACCACTATTGTAATTTCTTATATTCATTTTTGAGTTAATATGATTGATATTTTCATACTCGGAATAATATATATTAAAATAATATATTTTTATATATCATTTTAATATAAAGTCCTTAAGCTACAATAGTGTATCACTTTAAAAGCTAAGATTTTGTTATAAGTACACATATTTAAGTTTAACTAATATTGCTATGTATGATGATTAATACTAAAATATTGACATAATTTGAATATTTTATGTTAATATACACGATTTCTATTTAGCGCACCGGCAAAATTTCTATTTAACGCACTAGTCCATCCGTGACGGATGAACATTTTTCGTCTGTCACAGATGAACATGTTGATCTTTAATCCGCGACACGATTTTGGAATCGCCATAACTTTTGATTCCCTAGTCCAAACGCGCTGAAATTTGAAGGAGTTATAGTTGACATCTTGATATTTAATCTGACATTGGAATCCCTCAATTTGGAGTTACGTAGAAAAATTTAAACTTCTCCAAATACGGGACAAAAAATAGAGATATCTTAAGCACCAAGGCGAGTACAATAGCATTTAAGTCGGATTACAATAGCATTGCAACCATGGATCACAATAGCATTACAATGTGCGAGTACAATAGCATTTAAGTCGGCTTGCGACCTCGTCTCTTTCTTGTGCAAGAAGGTTTGAATACCATCAGTTGAGAAACGAATGGATCATACAGACAAGCAACAGAGGCATCATGTGCATGCTCCCACATGACAAATACTGGAGGCAATGGTGACGCCTCTGATAGGACCATCTACAAAAGAATGGAGAACATACTCAGTTGCCTAGTTCATGGGTTCAAATAATTAATATAAAATAATTAAATGATTAGTACCATACCGAAATGAAATGTCTCTCCTTCTCAACATGGCAGATGTAGATCGTCTTAAGCTTATACGACTCAAAGTCTTTAATGAAGGATTGTGGAGGCATATAAGGTGGTGGAAACATTTGACCCACTGAATTCTTGGGAGCTCTAACCTGAGATGGCCTCAAAGGAGTAGTAGGAGCTTTAGGATTTCGTGAAGGTGTACTAGTGGGCATTGGTGGCCTACCTCGTTGCTTCTTGGGAGGTGTCCCTTCCGTATCTTTGTCTGTGTACTCCTATGAAGAAGGATGTCTTTTAGTGGTATCTTTGTTTAGAGCTCCCATTGGTCATCCTTTATGCCTCATAATAGCCGGATTTTGCAGACTAGTCCCCTCGGGGCGAGCTATGTCGTAAAGTCGCGAGACACATTTTTCTTGATCATCTTCTGACAGATTGAGGAAATGATCCGTATAAAATTGATCCTTCAAAGATCTCGTGACTTTGCGCTTTACCTCAACCTCACCTTCGTCTTGCACTTCTGACAAACTCAATCGTCTCCAAAACTGATGCAATGTTGAAGGCTTAATAGGGATTGATCTCATCACATTTGCTCATGTCACAAGAGTCATCGTGTTTTGTACACTCTCGTTGAAGGTCCCCTTGATGTTCTTTACTTGGTTACCCATCTTTGAATGATATTGACCAAATATCGTGTCTAGACTACCATGTGGAATAGTCAAGAAGTCTTTCAAACTAGAATATGCTCCTTCAACCCTATAGTTTAGTACAAAAGAGTTTAAAGTTTGATCATAAGCAAGCAATCTGTTTTCTACATAAATTGTCTGTCACATATGGATGAAATTCATACGTGACGGACGAAATACTGTCATCTGTCACATGTGGATGGAATCCACATGTGACGTATGAATCCACATTTGTCTTCCATTTATATAACTCTTAAACAATACTAATAAGATATATTTTTTATTAAAATTACTTAAATATAACATAATTTAATTCATTCATGAATAATTACTTATGATTTTATAAATTTACGTTAACCCGTACCATTACTGCGCTAGTTAAACTTATTTTTTATAAATTAAAGTTCCCTAATCTATCTATATATAAAAGTTGACATATTTGTCATAATTAATGACATCCTTTTTACACAATTTTTTCTGTTTTACATTAAAATCTATTTTATATAAAACTAATTCCTTTTAATCTTCTATCTTAATAAATGCCAATAATTAAATATTTTTTAAAACCCTTTTAAAATAAAATTCTATTTATCAATGCTCACATTTAAATATAACTTTTTATCTATTTATTTTTGAAGGATGAGTTAAAAACCAACAGATGTCCTTCGGCATACAAGCAAAATTAGAAGAACATAAATCAAAATAATCCAACACTTTGATTTTTCATAAGCTCAATCTATCCACTTGAAAGAACACCTAAATATTGAATGTGTAAACTAATCCTATATAATAATTTGATATGAGATATAATTATACAACTTTTGCTATAAAGTTTACAAAGTGAGTTTGTTTCATCTCATTATCATTAAATATATAGTATTTAGTAAAATATAATGGAATACCTCATATATATTATTTTGTTATTTAAAAACCGATCGTAAATTATGCTAAATTTGATTGTAATTTTTTTTATAAAGTACACTAATGTATTAAAAATATTAAGTATTCCTATTATAAATAAAAAATAAAAATATATATATATAATTAAATATATCATGAATCCGTGCGAACATGGGCGCACATGTAACTAGTTAACTCTAAAAATGCAGCTGATAAGATTCAAGTTAGCTAGGCACATTTAATATAATAGAAATGGATTGCGAAGATAGAGGAGGAGTGGTGGTTTAAGATGATCGAACAATTAGGCTGAGAGAAAGAAGTGCACTCTTCTGTTAAGACGTTTGAGTAATTTCATATATAAATAGTTTTATATTTTCAATCAAAAATAAAAAAAAAGTCAATGTCACAAGGTAAGGAAAGGCTCAGTTATATGTATACTCTAACATATATATAGGGGAATATCTGTTGTGATTAGATGCGTATAAGCGGAATTTCAGAAAACTATTTTCTAGCATCTAACAAGGATCTCATGCATGAATCAATATGGATAAATTAGAAGTAGAGTTACATACCGTTTGATGCGAGTCTGAAAACGTTTCGGCAGGATTTCAGCGGAGATCAAAAGCCTCAAGTGTGGCTTCTCTAATTGGTCCACACGAGTCTGGAATCTGGATCGCCTCTGGTGTCGTCTGCTAGAACGAACGAACGAAGGACAAGCTTGGCTTCCTTGGAGAGTAGTTCGGTCGTGCCCTACTTGGAGGAGAGGAATCATCATGGTTTCCTTGTTCGTAACAATTACTTATAAGATCGTATCTTATCTTTGGTAATCGATATAATATCCTTATATTGTATCTATATATCTTCTAATAAGATATCTCTTTATCTAGTAATTATTCATGGTAACTCTTATCCATTAATAATAAAAGCCAATCTCCCAATTAAAGCCAATGGGCCGAAATATCCATGTCCAACATGGGCTTTCGGTTCGATTTGATCCAGCCCGATAACTCTATGTGTGTGACCTCATAGGACCCGGTTATTATAGTCATGGATCTAACCCGATTAAGTCCATTAATCGTAGTTGGCTTCTAGCAAAGCACTACGATCCCTAAAATACCTGGATTGTAAATCTCCATTAATAGTCCTATTTCATGTTCGGTAATTGCACAAGTGTGCAATGTTAAATCCCTTTGTCTTTTAGTGTCTGATTTGATGATATGATGACATCCATATCTCCTATCAAATGTGTTTCTTAAACTCTTGAGTTTGAACTATCAAATAGCGGATGATTACAGATAATCCATCCGAGCATGGCCATACATTTTTCAGTTCTCACTCTTCAAGTGGCCGAGACACCATTCCTGTCCATGTATCACAGTATACATGAAGGAGGAGGACTTATCCAGTCTTATATGACTATAGCTCCCAGTCAACTTTTGGCAATCACAATCACTGCCTTTATAACTGCCTGTTACGGTCAACGTTTGACAGCGTCAAAGACATACCAATCATCAAGAGGAACCACATCATACTCATGTCTGAGGAATCTACCAATCATGGTTTAACTTAAAACTCTTCAATCCCTTGTGGAGAGTCTTAAGGTGGGTCAGTCCTATATGTATCATCCATACATATCTATGTAATTGACTAGACATCTCTATGTCCCTATAACCCATGAAACTTGGCGCTATCAGTCAACTTACAATACAGTCTTAAATGAAGTCATTTATGTCCAAGTTAATGACTTAGACCATGGACTTTGAATAATTCATAACTTCAGTTCACTTAATGGGATTTTATTCACCAAAACACTTATGATGAGCCCATTTGCGAATTATAAATTATTTGGACATTTTATCTAATTCCAAGCAATGATTAAATAAGAATGAAAGTTGCATATCATATAATCAAGCATAAAACGTGTCTGACATTCATAAAACTAAGTTCATAATGTAAGATAATGCAATCTCAAAGCCATTCTCCAATGTGCTTGAGGCCCTTGGCCCTAGCGTGACTCTCATGCTTGGGCCTAGGCATAGGCTTGGTCAGTGGATCTACAATGTTGTCATCTGTGTGCACTTTGCACATCCTTACGACTCCTCTATCAACGATATCCTCGAATGACTAACTCGTCATCACCCCCAAATACCAAGAAGTCGTCCTTGGTTCTTCTTAAGTACTTCAGGATATTCTTGGCTGCATACCAATATGTATCTCTGGGATTCGATTGATATCTACTACACATGCTCAGAGCAAATGCAACATCAGGGCGTGTACATATCATGACATACATGATAGATCCTATAGCAGAAGCATAAGGTATCTTTTTCATCTTCTCTACCTTAGCAGGTGTCTTAGGACACTGCTTCTTGATGAGGTATATGCCATGTTGCATGGGTAGAAATCCTTTCTTGGACTCTTGCATTTTGAACTTGTCAAGAACCTTATCTATATAAGTTTCTTGACTTAGTCTAAGCAGTCTCTTAGATCTATCTCTATAGATCTTGATACTCAATATGTACTTTGCTTCTCCTAGGTCCTTCATTGAAAAACATTTCTTTAGCCATCCATTAACGGACTCTACTATCGGAATGTCATTTCCAATGAGCAGTATGTCATCCACATATAGGACCAAGAAGACCACTTTGCTCCCACTAAACTTCTTGTAAACACAAGGCTCTTCTTCACATCTGATGAAGTCAAACTCTTTGATAGCTTCATCAAATTGAATGTTCCAACTCTCGGATGCTTGCTTAAGTCCATAAATGAACTTCTTAAGCTTGCATACTTTCCTAGGGTCTCTTGGATCTTCAAAACCCTTTGGTTGTGTCATGTATACATCATCTTCTAAATATCCATTTAGAAAAGCGGTCTTGACATCCATTTGCCAAATCTCATAATCATAATAAGCGACAATAGCTAGGAGTATCTTAATGAACCTGATCATTACGACTGGTAAAAATGTCTCGTCATAGTCAGTACCATGAATCTGTTTAAGACCCTTGGCAACTAACCTTGCCTTGTAAACAGATACATTTTCATCTTTGTTTGTTTTGAGTTTGAAAACCCATTTGCACTCGATGGGTTTTGCCCCATCTGGCAAATCTATCAAGTCCTAGACTTGATTCTCAGACATAGAATCCATTTCAGATTTCATGGCCTTAAGCCATTTCTCAGAGTCTGGACCCGTCGCTGCTTGCTTATAGGTGGCAGGTTCTCCGCTTTCTACTTCATTTTGAAACTCTTTGAACTTTTCAAAGGATTCAGATTTGTGCGCCATTAAGTAGATATACCCATATCTACTCATGTCGTCAGTAAATGTGATGAAGTATCGACAACCTCATCTAGCTTATGTGCTCATTGGCTCACAAACATCAGTATGTATTAGGGCTAGCAGCTCAGTAGCCCTTTCACTCGTCCCAGTGAAAGGTGACATTGTCATCTTCCCCATTAGGCATGACTCACATGTCTCAAAAGATTCACAATCTATTGATTTGAGAATTCCATCTTTATGGAGTTTCTTCATGCGGTTCAAACTAATGTGGCCCAAGCGACAGTGCCATAGATAGGCTTCACTCAAATCATTCGATTTTTGCCTCTTAGTATTAATGTTATAAAGTTCAGACTTGAGGTCTAACACAAAGACTCAATTACTCATGGGAGCATTGGCATATAAAATATCATTCTTAAAAATAGAAAGCCCTCCATTCTTAATGATAAATTCAAAACCTTCAAGATGCAAAACTGAAATCGAAACAAGGTTCTTAGTAATTGAAGGAACAAAATAACAATTATTCAATTCCAAAACTAAGCCAGAAGGTAAAGATAGACTATAATCTCATACGGCAAGTGCAACAACTCTTGCTCCATTTGCAACACGCAGGTCTATCTCTCTCTTCTCCAACTGCCGCCTACTTCTTAGTCCTTGCACATTTGAAATAATGTGAGAACCAAATCCGGTATCTAATACCCAAGTAGTAGCTTTGGTTGTTAAGACTTCAATAACAAAAATACCTGAAGTGGAACTCATAGTTCCATTCTTCTTGTCTTCCAGGTACTTGGGGCAGTTTCTCTTCTAGTGCCCCTTGGCCTTGCAGTAGAAGCAGTCATGTTGAGCAGCCACCTTTGGCTTCTCAACTGCCTTGGGTTTGGCAACTTTCTTGCCTTTCCCATGGTTTTGTTGTTTCTGCTTCCCATTAGGCCCCTTCTTGAACCCTTTCCCTCTGTTGACCAAAAGAACTTCTTTCTTGTTATCAACATGGATATTTTGCTCAGCTGTTTTGAGCATGCCATGGAGTTCATTTAGAGTTTTGCCAATTCCATGCATATGGTAGTTCAATCTGAATTGGGCGAATCCATCATGCAAGGAGTGCAGTATGATGTCAGTAGCCAACTCTTGGTTGTATGGGGAACTCAGTGATGCCATTCGGTCAAAGATACCAATCATGTCAAATACATGGGTATGTACTGGTTTCCCCCTCTCAAGTTTGCACTCTAATATGGCATTGTAAGTCTCATATCTTTCAATACTGGCTTGTTCCTGAAACAATACTTTCAGGTTTCCAATGATTGTATGAGCATCCTGGCGTTCAAACATCTTTTGAAGGCTAGGTTCCATAGCAGCAATCATAAGACAGGTGACAGGCACTGAGTTAGCTCTTATCTCCTTTTCTTTCGCAGCAGAAGAAGCATCAGTCAAGGTAGGGATAGGGTTATCTAGAACGTCCTCGCGTCCTTCGGATCTGAGAACAATTCTCAAGCTCCGTTCCCAATCAATGAAATTTGTTCCATTGAGTTTGTTCTTCTCAACAATTGAGCGTAGGGTGAATTTCAAGTTATCGTTGCTATACATGATGTCTACAAAGGAAGTAACATGCAGATAAGTTTATGCTTGACATGCAAAAGCTCAAAATTAAACATGTTTTAAAATTTAAGCAGATGCACATTTTATTCAAATTAAGTTTGTCCCTAGTGAATAAAATGATTCCAAGACCCTATCTCAGATAAGACCTAAGCGTACTTTGGCACTTCCCTAAGTATCATGTGATCAAGGTAAGTAACATTTATTAATTATAACTCCTTATAATTCTTGGTTGATGGCCCACATCCTATGCTAGACTCATCTCTATGCCTCAAGATCCAAAACTTTGCCTTTTGGTCTCTTGTTGAGTATAACCATATCAAGATTTATGAATCCCTTATATAGATCCACCCTCACTATCCCAAGGTCAAATAAAGACACCTCGCTTTGGCGAAACCTATCCAACCAATTCCTAGGGCCTCATGGGTTATGACATGGAAATGCAATACCTCAATATTCTTTTAGAGACTTAAGCATGCAATGGTTGTCTATTTACTAGTGAACAAAATAGCATAAACAAACAATCATGTAAGGCTTAAAATAATAAAGCATTCAAAATGCAATAATTAAATGTGATCCTAGTATGACCCTTAAAAACCGAAATTAAAGATTTAATCTTCAAGGGTCTTGTACTTCATGGATCCCCATCCTTGGTACCCTTCATGGATCTTCATCCTTGGTCTTCTTAGGATCTTTTATTCTTGTATTACATAATTTTCTAAATAATCTAATTACTGAAAATTAAATTACAAAAATACATAACGATACGCAGATCGTGTACAAGAAAACATAACGATACGCATATCGTATTTTCTATCCTAAAATGGGCCATACTAGTCACCTCATGCAAGCAATAATATCATAATATTTAAATCACATGCATGAGTAATAATATCAAATATCATCAACAATATTAATCAAATTAATAACAATAAGCAATTTAAATAAATTTAAATAAAACATTATTAAATTAAATAAATCATATCATGAGATAAATAATTCAATATCAAATTCTTAATTCAAATTAAAATCAATATATAGAATTAATCATAATTAATCATTAAAATGCATTATTTGATAAGATATGCATAAACAAGGTAAGATATCAAATATCCTTATCTTAATCTAGTGGGAATCTATCCTAATAACTTTTAGGAAATTATATTGTAGATAATATCAAATATTATCTAATTGGGCAAATAAGATCTTATCTTATAATTTTTAGGAAAATATCCTAAAACCCAAAATCTACCCAATCGGACCGAGTCGCGCCCGAGCCTAGCCCGGACCAACCCGCTCCCACCGAACCACGCAGCCACTACACAGACCGATCCGAGCCCAGCGAGCCACCCCTGAGTCGCGCCCACCATGGAGCACCCGACCCGCGCCGAACCAGACTGGGCCCCACCCGCGAACCGGACCATTGCCCACCTCTGTGTGTGCAGAACCGGTTTCTGCAGCGCGCGAGCCATGGTCCAGGTCCACCGAGTCGGGCCGCTTGCCCACACGAGCCGGATCTAATCCGGTTCTGCAGTGGGTTGTCCGTACGCGTTGGGTGCGTGCCAAACCGGATCCGATCCGGTTCGGTCTCCTATTTTCTTTTTCTTTTTTTTGAATTTTTCATAAAAATCAGAATTGTGGAAAAACAGAATTTTGGGGATTAATTCATCTTATGAAAATCATAATCTTCATCTAATGATTTAAAACATGCCAAAAATCATATCTCATGCATAATAAAATCATATGAATCAAGCATGGGTAGAACAATATTACATGCATATTTGTTTATAAAGTTCTTCAACTTTACTAATCCAATCAATTAAAATTAGAATTTTAATCATGCAAATTAACCTATATATCAATTTACCACTTAATTTGAATCAAGACATGCATCAAAATTAACTCTTTTAATATTTTGATCCTATCAATTTATGCAAGAGGATCATGATACCACTGTTTGATTAGATGCGTATAAGAGGAATTTCATAAAACTATTTTCTAGCATCTAACAAGGATCTCATGCATGAATCAATAGGGATCAATTAGAAGTAGAGTTACATACCGTTTGATGCGAGTATGAAATCGTTCCGACAGGATTTCAGCGGAGATCAAAAGCCCCAAGTGTGGCTTCTCTAATTGGTCCACACGAGTCTGGAATCTGGATCGTCTCTGGTGTCGTCTGCTAGAACGAACGAAGGACAAGCTTGGCTTCCTTGGAGAGTAGTTCGGCTGTGCCCTAGTTGGAGGAGAGAAATCATCATGTTTTCCTTGTTCGTAACAATTACTTATAAGATCGTATCTTATCTTTGGTAATCGATATAATATCCTTATATTGTATCTATATATCTTCTAATAAGATATTTCTTTATCTAATAATTATTCATGGTAACTCTTATCCATTAATAATAAAAGCCAATCTCTCAATTAAAGCCAATGGGCCAAAATCTCCATGTCCAACATGGGCTTTCGGTTCGGTTTGATCCAGCCCGATAACTCTATGTGTGTGACCTCATAGGACTCGGTTATTATAGCCATGAAGCTAACCCGATTAAGGCCATTAATCATAGTTGGTTTCTAGGAAAGCACTACGATCCCTAAAATACTCGGATTGTAAATCTTCATTAATAGTCTTATTCCATGTTCGGTAATTGCACATTTGATTAAAGGACATAATTCCTTCAATATCGTCTACTATCATTATAATTTTATTTGTTGAAAATCATATATTATCCTTATAGTTAATTCAAAAAAAAAAATCATTACAACCTCCTATTTATAATGATTGTGTATTTGTGTGTCCCCACGTACACTTAATATTAATTAATTTACTACACAAAATTTTTAAATAAATTGCCATAACTATTACATTACTACCCAATGTTTTATGCACTTACTCAGTTGTTCATTCTGTATATGCAGCCCAATGGAATGAGATTATGATCTCAATAATCCAACATACAACTTACGAACATAAGCACTTTCATCAGGTATTCGAGTCATATTTGAAAAACTCTTTGTATGAAAATATTGTCTGCTTCGGGATGGTACAAACATACTGTCTCGCTTCTGCCTTCTTTGAAGTTCAATGTTTTTTAAAGAAGACACATTTGTTCAAGGTATTGACTACATCTTTTTCCTTTCAGTACATTACCTATATTCACTAAATTACGTTTACACATTGTTCTTCTAAATAACATTACTTCCTTAAATGTATATTGGTACAAAATGATTCCGTAGGACTTGACAAATTTATTGCTTTTGCAACCGTAGCTATTAAGAACTATAGGGTGATTAAATGAGCCATGTCGTCACCATCAAGAACAATATATCAATAACTTCATCTGGGAGCAGTGCATACTAGAAGTACACATTCACATGTCGTACTATTTTACGTATGAAATAATTGTGTGCCAACGAGTGCTTAAATCCACTTTAATGCTATTCAAATGACTACAATGAATTTTGCCGCCAATCATAATATTCCAAAAGTATGGTGTCAAATTCCTCGATCACTTATCTGTTAGGTGTGTTGTATATAACTTCGAGCTTCACGTTTATATTCATAAGTGCATACCAACTCTTAGGAGTACAAGAATCATGAAAACTTACCATTTCTATCATGTACATCTAGATTATTGAAAGTTATATATATGCGTATATGTTCAGTCTGTGTACACACATTCACGCAAATGGGATACCAAATTTTGCCCATTTAAATTGGAAATGTGTTTTAAGCTAATTTATTTTAAGCGTAAATATATTTATATATTGTTAAAAGTACATCTCTGAATATGATAACTCTTTATCTGTGCATATTCTTGTTAGTATTTTATTACATTTACATTTTACAACACGATAAATAAATACAGCTTTTCAAATAATACATCTATAATCAAAGTTAGATTTCACAATGCAAACCCACCATAAGAGAATGCAATTACATTTTTTTTTTATAAAACTCTATTAATAACGTCTTAGAAGATAATTTAATATGAATGCCATATATGAAAAATACACATTTCTAAGGGAATACTTCATTTTGAAAAAGTCAACTTTTCCGTGTGAAGCACGAGGTGATTGCCTAGTTTCTAAAAATGGGAGGGATAACTACACGCTTTCACTCTTAACGGTCACACCGAGTTTGGTTTGGGTTGAGGTTGACCCAACAAATTGAAAAAGTCTATTATTATAATTATTGTAATATTTTTTAAATTTAATTAAATAATTAATATTATATAAGTACTTGGGTTCGAATCCATTTTGGTCCAATGTTTTTTGGATCGGGTCTCGACTTAAAAGTTTAGATTGGATCGGTTTTTAAAAAATCTACTAATGAGTAATCCATTATTAAAGGAATGAGCTTAAGGAGGAGTTTAAAATAGTTATATATTGGGTGGTTTAAGACAAAATAGGACATATAAAAGATGATTGTTTGTAATCTTCCCTTAAATATATGAGATATAATATGTTTTTTTTTCCATTGCGCGCAGTAGCAATTCTTATAAAGTTATACCTGCAAGTATTGCACAATATCAGTATTCAGTAAGATAATTTCATGTAAGTTGAATAAAGTTAATTTTAGCATTCGTTAAAACTATACTTGCAGTGCCTTCTAGGCACGCTTAACTAGTTCTACGAGCTGGAAAATTATTTGAAGGGTATGGTTGAGAGGTTGAGAATTTATACAATCTCACATCAACAAAGAAGACAAAGAAATAGTAATGTATAAGGGTGGGAATTGATGCAATCTCACATCAACAAAGAAGACAAAGAAATAGTAATGTATAAGGGTGGGATAAAGCCTTACACTTAGCATATACTTTTGTTTTAGAAGGTGGATCCCGACCTTATTTTAAAAATAAAAATGAGAAATATCGATTAATCTCATTGCTCTCTGATTTACTACGGTCCGTCATAAATTTAAGATGGTATCAGAGCGGATCTGATCCCAGAGTCGTTTCCCGGTGAATTGGTTAAGCCGGCCTTAAGGCTTGAATTGAACATTGGCAAAATTCACATTCGATTTGGGCTAGCCAGTTTGTTCAGTGTCAATTAGACCAGACTAATTACATTTGAAGGGGCGTGGATGATGAGAATTATAATGCAATCCTACATCGATAAAGAAGATAAAGGGTATGTTCGGTTCGCAGAGACTGAATTGAACTGAAACTGAACTAGGTACAAAACTGAACTGAAGTTGTAAGGTAAAATTTAAGTTGACGACTGAACTGGACTGAAACTGAACTGAAATAGATGGCTGAATTCAATAAAACTGAACTGAGGGTTGGATGTTTTTTTTTTGTTAAGTTCAGTCACCTCAAATAAAAAAAGTCAGGATTCCTAGCTTAAAATTTTTGAGTAAGTTCAGTCGTTTTAAGTCACTTTAAGTCGACTTAATTTTTTGGCAAACCAAACGGACTTTATAAGTAAGTTCAGTCATCTTGACTTAAATTTTTAATTAAGTTCAGTTAAGTCACTTTAAGTCGACTTAACTGGCGAACCGAACGGACCCAAAGAAATAGTAATATATAAGGTAGGATGAAGACATATACATAGGGGTGAGCAAAAATATATGATTCGACCGACCCGATCCGATAACCCGCCGATCCAAATCCAAAAAGTCCGTATCCGAAAACATCCATTTAATTTTTATCTAAATCGGGTGATTTTTTCGGATACTTGGACTAGATACAGATCGAGATATTTTGTTTACCGGATATGCGAGAATATGGTACTATTAATATATAATATATATGTTTTTAGAACTAATATACAATGTTTAATAGTTTAGATGATCTCAAAATGATGCTTGTACATTTTTAAGCAATTGAACCCACTTCAATTCTCCAATACAACATTCCTTATTTTATTCATTTTAATAAAAAAATAACCTTGATTATTATTCTTCTAAAATTAAAACCCTAAATCAATAATTTACGTACTGATTGTCGGCTCACTAAATAAAGCAAATATGTTTTTTTAAGACTGAGTTTCATCATTGAATTGAATTTTGATTATTTAAGTTAAAGTTATAACTTTATATGTACTTGTCAATTCCTCTTGTTATATAATATATACATTTATGGTTTTTAATTTGAAAAGGTTGGCAAGTGTAATTGTTTGAAAAAATTAACAAGGACTTGCAAATGGTGTTGATATTTGACATTTAGTTTGCACTTTGCGGATTCTTAGTTTCAATTGAATTAAAAAAATAACATTTCAATTTAATTTTTTAAAAATTTTCTAGTAACCGGATATCCGAATTATCCGGTTACTAGAAAATTTTAAAAAAATCAAATCAAAAAATTATTTTTTTAATTCAATATTAACAATCCACAAAGTACAAACTAAGAATTTTGTGAAATATTTTACCGGAGATCCAACATACCGGACCGGATCGGATATATCCATTTGCTCATCCCTATATACATTACGAAAAAGCTAAATGCACGTGAATGTACGTCTAAATGGACGCTAATTTGCACGCTTAAGATAAGCGGACGGTTTTATGCGCTTAAGCTACGCGTGCAGGGGTATTATGGCCATTTTAAAAATACATGAATGAATTACACGCTTAACTTAAACTTGTAACTACATGCTTAACTTACGTGTAGTGGCATGGGCTAGTTATTTGGGTCGGCCCAGATAACTAGCCATGCCACTACACGCTTAAGTTAAGCGTGTAATACTAATTTTTTTTAAACATTTGCACTTTTCCCCATAATCATGTAGAGAATTTCAATACGAGTCCATGCATATAAAATTCGTCCAAAACGGACATCGTTTACCCCTCCAAAAGCCCAAAAAACGAAACCTTCTTACCCATTTTTTTTACAATTTGGTATCCGGCATATAGCGCATTGTAGTGAATTTTTTTTGTATTTTCTGTTATTTTCTACTATAAATTTGTATAAAATTTTAATACGAGTCCGTACATATAAAATTCAGCCAAAACGGATATCGTTTTCCCCTCCAAAAAACGAGAATAAATTTTTTAGAAACTATAGTATTTAAGTAATATATTTTGTAATACTTAACTATAGTACATAAAATATAATTATTTTTCCATAATCATGTAGAGAATTTCAATACGAGTCCGTACATATAAAATTCGTCCAAAACGGACATCGTTTGCCCCTTCAAAAACCCAAAAACGAAGCCTTCCTATCCATTTTTTTTTACAATTTGGTGCCCGGCATATAGCGCATTGTAGTGAAAAAAATTGGTATTTTTCTACTATAATTTTGTAGAAAACTTTAATACGAGTCCGTACATATAAAATTCATCCAAAACGGATATCGTTTTCCCCTCCAAAAAACGAGAATAAAAACTTTAGAAACTATAGTATATAAGTAATAAGTTCATAATACATAACTATAATATATAAGTAATAAATTCATAATACTTAACCATAATGTGTAACTATAGTATATAAGTAATAAGTTCGTAATACTTAACTATAATACTTAACTATACTATATAAGTAATAAGTTCATAATACTTAACCATAATGTGTAACTATAATATATAAGTAATAAGTTTGTAATACTTAACTATAATACATAACTATAGTATATAAGTAATAAGTTCATAATACTTAACCATAATGTTTAACTATAATATATAAGTAATAAGTTCGTAATACTTAACCATAATGTGTAACTATACTTTATAAGTAATAAGTTCGTAGAACTTAACTATAAAAACTTTAGAAACTATAGTATATAAGTAATATATTTTTTAAAGGGGAAACTATAATGTGTAACTATAGTATATAAGTAATAAGTTCATAATACTTCACTATAATGTATAACTATAGTATATAAGTAATAAGTTCATAATATTTAACTATAAGTAATAAGTTCATAATACTTAACTATAATACATAACTTATTACTTTTTACACGCTTAACTTATGCGTGTGGTTTTAAAGCCTAAGTGAATATTAAGCGTGTAAAATCACACGCATAAATTAAGCGTGTAAAATAGCATCGTGTATTTAGTCATTGCCTATACATTAACTTAGGCTTTATTTTTCTTCAGAAAGTGGATCTTGAACTTTATTTTATTTTTTTAAATGATGATTAATATAACCGGTTCCCGATTAATTACGGCCAACAAAAAATGTAAGAGTATGTTTTGCATGTGATGCTGATGTGCTGCTTTTTGCTGATGAGGTAACAAAATAAGTTGATAAAGGTAGTGCAAACGGACGCTAATTATACATCAATCAAACCTCAAAACATTGAATCTGCAGTGGCAACAAACCCGTAGCTCTTACCATCGGGAGCCTCATAAAACCAAAACTCGTAAACTACACTACACTGTCGAGAAGGCGAAGCAGCACACGATTTAAAGGGTGAATATACATAGTTTCAATCGGAACTCTTGACATACTGTTGGCACCATCCAGCTACATGAGGTGTAAGCCCCCTCATATGTTCACTGCTGCGTACCCGTCGGCGCATTGTAAGATACCGGGTTTGAGGTGCCTCGACGATCTATGACAGGCTGTGTCATCATCTGGCTCCTGGAGGCTCAAAGTATATACATCCTTTTGTATTCACTATCCAGCATCTCCGGATCTGATGCTTCTGCTGACACAGAGAACGAACGGGAGCGGCTCTCAGCTTTCTTTAAACGCCTTATCCTTGAGTTCTCCAGCCTGTTCTGGACCACACAATAGCACATGGATCCGATGGTGGTGAGCATTATCGTGGCACCAATCAAGGTGGACCATATCGCAAGCCACCTCCCCTTGCGTCCCACCACCACATATGTTAGAGATATGAAGGCAACCGAGATGCACAAACAAGCTACCCACATCAGTTTGTTTATTACGAACACGAGCTGCTTCTTTGCCTTGTGCTCAATCACAACTACAGAAGTCTGCACCACCACGACAGCCAAGGAGATGAACAAGGCCAGGCTGTCAAACACGAAGAATATCATAAATGGCATCTTGTCCGCAATTTCAGCTTCCCCCAGAGAAACCCCTTTTTCTTTGTCCTGGACATACTGCCCCGGCACTTGGAAGATGGCAGCAAAGGCCACCGTAGCAATGAGAACAGCCACCACAGTTGCAGAGTTGATGGCGTTATTCAAGCCATTGCTGTGGAGCTTCTTGAGTTTTCGCGCAATTTTCTTGACCCTGAAACCGGTTTGGCGGGAATGTTGAAGCTGGGACTTGACATCATGCTTTATGTCACTGACAGTCTGCTTAAGCTGCTTCTCTGTGTTTCGGGGTTTGCTGAGACCTTTAGAATTCAACGCGCCTGAGTCCTTTAAGAGTGCGACCATTTCCGCAGGTCCAAACTTTCCGGCAATGTCAAGTGGGCTCTCATCAGCCTTATTCACCCCATTGAGGTTGATACCCTCAACAGAAAGCAAATATTCCACAATCTGCAGTTTTTATTTTTTAATAAATCCAAATCAATTAATGAATAAACGGAATATTTCAAGAATTACTAATATTATATATGTAATGCAGAATTTTTATGACAATAGACGTGAAACTTTAACAATGATCCTGACCGTTAATACACCACTAAACTCCTCCCTCAAACTGCCGGAAACCACCATCACAAACCAACAAAATTAAGCCTTATTATCAATAGAATGATGATATAAAGTTTCCTTCTCTACAAGAGTTGATAGTTTGTAGGCATTAACGAGATGACTTCTCTATCCCAAAACATTTAAACTTCATTGCTCTTTGGACTTGTGTGTCCGCCAGACGTGTTAAGCTTAAGCTCATAATCATTAGAAAAACTGTTGTTCGAAATCAACCTCAAGAGCAAATCCTTCAAGGAAAATTAATCTTATTATCAATAGTTAATTCTGCGTAATAAATTGTTCTGCTATCCACTAGCAAGATAGACCTAGTGGTTCACACATTGATAAAGATAAGATTCATATTCCACACTTGCTCAATGAACGTGGGTGTGGAGATTACAAACTAATCTTCTCATACAAGGCTTCCCCTAGTCATGTTCTACTAACAAACTCATTTAGGCACACATACGCATACGACTCCAAGATATAATTTGCAAGGGATATTAGGTGGGCATGATAAACATTTAGGACAAAGTGAAACAAAAATAAACAAGTAGTAGTGAAACACCTGTGTACGGCCCTTCTTAGCTGCAATGTGTAATGCGGAATTCCCTTTGGTATCTTCCAGATGCAAAACTAATGGGTCTGGCTTAAGCAACTCAAGAACAATCTCTGTACTGTATCCCTTCACAGCCATGTGCAGAGCAGTTTGTCCCTTCCTATCAGTCATGAAAGCAATACTTGGATCCTTGCGCAATAAGGCCTTGACCACTTCGAGGTGTCCCATTCTTGCTGCTGAATGAAGGACAGTCTTGCCATTGTTTCTGGCTATCTTAGCAAGGTTTGAATTAGTCTCTAACAATAGATTGACCACATCAATGTGACCTTGTGAAGCAGCAGTGAGCAAAGCTGTTGCATTGGAAGGGCCCGTTGTCATAGCCAAGTTCGGGAAAACACTAAGAAGCTCCTTCAACACCTCTGCATGATCAGCAACGCCAGAGTTTAGAGATGCAGATCTCTATATTGAGAACCATAAACCATTGATTTGTTTTCTTACACTACCACTGAAGAATAAACCAGTAATGATCAACACAGAAATAAAGTGCCTCTAGCAAATTATATTTTAGTTACCACTTACCATAGCAGGACTCTGAAATTTCCTTAACATATTTCACAAAAGCACTGATTTTAAGATCGCATTCAACTGATTCTATCACATTTTCTTTCACGTAAAGAGTTCAAAACACTGAATTGTTGTCAGGAGGCCTAACAGATAGCACAAAAGTTACACTACCCAAACTTTTAGGTTGCATCTTTGTTCTGATTCCTCCATGTGAGTTTCAGAATTCAATTCAATATGTGATTCATACATTAAGATGCAAAGAGTAGAACTGCTTGATCATTCCTTGCAGAATCTGTACAAGTACACAAAATGCAAAAGAAAAAAAAAGATAAATGAATTCAAGTCCTTACCAACATGACCATTCCTGGCAGCGATATGGAAGGGATCAAAACCGTTGTTGGCACCAATGGACGCCGATTCCAAGTCCAAGAAGTTCAACATCTCGACGACCGCGAAAGCATGGCCTTTCTCAGCCGCCACATAGAGAGGAGTCTCCCCCTCCTGGTTTTTCCTGCACAGCAACCTCCTGGAAGCAGCGGCCTCTTCACAGCCCTCAAGGATCTGCTTGATCTTTCCCAAATTCCCGGCTCTAGCTGCTAGATGGATCGGTAAGTCACCTCGCTTTCCCGGCGACTCCTTGCTCCCCCTCCTCTCCGTCCCTCCGATGCTGAATTGGCGCTCCATCACCACACGGATGCTCTTCTGCCTCTCCACCAATCCCCGGAAACTCTTCTGCTTCTCGATTACTCCTTTTCTGAAGCTCGATTGCTTTTCCATTCTCCTTCTACCAAAAGTCTCTTCACTAAAGCTAACCTGTTTTTCCAATTTTTTCACCTTCAAACCGCTCTGTGTCTCCATGGTTCAACTCGAACGAAATTCAAGCCAAAAGGAGGCTCCAAGTTCCCCCGGATTTACACCGACCTTTCCCAAAATTAAGCCCTCTTCAGTTGATTTCCACTCTCTTCCAAAATTGAGCATCAATCAATACAGAGATTCTATTCAAATACACTGAAAGGTTCATATAATGAAAAAAAACCCAATTCACATGTTCAAATTAGAGGTCTTAGTGAAGCATAGAGCAATCAAATTGGAGAAAGTCTTGAAAATACAAACCCCAAGCCACAAACACACAACTCGGAAATCAATTTCTGGAAAGCATACGGGTCAAATTTCAGTCTAAGTGAAAAATCTCGAGAGAAACAAGAGATGAGAGGGGAAAAGAAAACAGACAGTGCCTTCGAAATTTGAGGACTGCCAAACTGCGCAGAGTCTAAAAAGGTCTAAATCCACTCTGAAAAATAGGCAGCTGCCCAGAAATTCATACTCGCTCGGTTACAAAATGTTATTCGTGTTTTGATTTTTTACGCTTGTCTCTAATCTATTATATATCTATTAAATGCAAAGGCCCGGTTATGTCATGTGGCGCTCCTACAATACACCGTTTCTTTTCTGTCACGTGTCATTTTTTCAGTACTTTAGCAACGTGTAATTTCATCCATTTTTCCATTTTTTGTCGTTTTTATCTTCCAATCGCAATCTTTCAGAATATCTGTAGCATATATTTTCCATATAGATTACTTAAAATATGCTACTCTATTTTTGTATATTTTTGTTCGGAAATTATATTACAGAATCGCACAAAATTGGGAAAATCTTGAATAAACAAACACACTAAAAATGGCTAAATTAAAACCTAAATTGCTGTAAACAATGCTTCGAAAATAATTTTATGCAAATCCCTGCTAATAAAATAATCTGCAAAATAGCATGTCTAAATAATTTTATGCAAATCCCTGTTAATGCTTCGAAAATAATTTTATGCAAATCCCAGTACTACATGAATGTCTAAATATTCATGCAAATCTCTCCTAATGAAAGAATAACATGCAAAATAATTTTACCAACCCTAATTCAATTAGGGTAGCCATAAAAAATTCCCAACCTGCAACATGAAACTTGCAAACCAACCTACAATATATGCAAATAACACATAAATGAAAAAAATTACATCCATGCAAAGATACAACACTGAGCTGCTGCTTCAAATGACCTTAAAAAAACAACATAGGCATAAGTACATAAATTACATAAATAATAAACAATTACATAAAGAACAAACAATCTCGGCCCAAGGCACATCTTTTTCTCCATTGTGTAATCTGCAAGGCAAGATTTTTTCCAATTTGAAGATGTATACAATACACGTACAGAATCAATTACATCCATTATGGCAGTTGAATATGTGCACAATCAAATAAAATCATCCAATATAATACACGTACAGAATCAATTATGCCTTATAAATACAGTGCATCTTCCTCAATTATGTTCTAAAACTTTTCTGACTTCTAGCACAGGCATAAAAATATCGAGACAGCAGGTATGTTTTTTGCAATTCATAGTAGTTATGTTCTAAAACTTTCTGACTTCTAGCACAGGCATAAACAATATCGAGACATGAGGTATGTTTTGGCAATTCATATTAGATTTTGCAATTCATAATAATGAGCTAAAGGTTCGGCCATTTTCCCCATCTACACTGAGTTTCTACATTTACAGTTCAGCCAACAGTGAACTCATTTTCTATTACTGATTTTCGTATGTATTTTGTCCATTACTGATTTTACATTTACATACCAGGAAATACTGATATTGCTTTATTTTCTTTGGTTCAGTGTTACTCAGGAAATTCAAAACAGAGTTACAAGGTAATAATTCAGGACCTATATTTTTCATTTAAATAACTACTTTTCAGGCTTTGATTCATTCTACTCTATGCAACATTGAATATATTTATTTGTCACGTTCATCTAAATGTTAGTATAGTATCCGTACCTTTTGGTTTTCAGTTTTACATCTTCGAACTGCATGAGTTGTTTGAAACACCAGTTTGATTTCCCATATGTATTCCTACACCAACAATAAACAAATACAGATTTCAGAAATTAATGACTACATTGATAGAATCATGAACTGAACATATGCTTCAATACATAAAGGTATGGATATTCGTACAATAACAGATTTCAGTAATTAAGTTGAATAAAAAACATATTATCAAACCAGGAAATACTTAACAGATTTCAGAAATTGCTATTTTAAAAACATATTATCACACTGACTGAGTTTTTTGCATTTACATAATAATTAGCTAAAGGTTCGGACATTATCCCCATCTGCACTGATTTTTTGCATTTACATATCAGCCAACATTGATCTCATTTTCCATTACTGATTTTGTCCATTAATGATTTTTCATTTACATAGCATGCAAATACTAAACAGAAATAATGTGCAATTAGAGATGGTTTTTTGCATTTACATAATAATGATTTTTTGTTTTGGACATTTGTAGCAATGTCAAAACAGCAACAAGAAATAAAGGATATTACGGGTACCCGAGGAAATTATGAGCTAAAGGTTAGAGTAATTCGATTGTTCAAGGTTCCAAAGAAAGAAGACTGTACCCAATACAGTACAACTGAAATCATTTTAATGGATGAAAAGGTATTAATTTTCAGTTCTTTATTAATTTGTATTTAATATATAATATTTGTAAAGGACTAATACAAATTTCTCATTGTCTCAAGGGTGAGAAAATTCATGGAGTAATTAAAGAAGCTTTTATGGCGAATCTTGGAATATTAGAGGAAGGAGGTGTATATTTGATTTCAAACTTTAGAGTTGCTCTTTATGATATACCTTTCAAGTTCTCTAATCATAAATACAAGATAATATTTTATCGCAACACTACAATTAAGCGGAGTTCATCAATTTCTATTCCTATTCATGGATTCAAATTCGCTGATTTCGAAAAAATCCTCGACGAGTCACTGGATCAAGTATATCTGTATGGTTAGTAAATCTTTCAATTTAACATTTGTTATATTATAACAATTATTATTTCAGTAGGTTGAATATTTTACTTTACACATATTATTATCTATTGTGTAGATGTTATTGGGCAATTTGTTGGAATTGGAGACAGCATTGTTACATTCACTAATAGGAACGAAAAAGAGGGTAAAAGGATCAATATACAATTGATGGATACAAGGTATTTGTTTTTTTTTTAATTTCTCCATTATAATAAAATTTAATATGTTATCTTATATTTTGTTGTGTTAAATTCATCGTTATTTTATATTGTATACTATTGCAGGGATAATGTCATCAATTGTACATTATGGGATGATTATGCCGAATTATGTCGCACATTTGTTGGGGCTTCAGCATAGAATTTGGTCGTAGTTATTATACAATTTGGAAAGCTGGGAAAATGGAATAATACACCTAATGTGTCAAATGGTTATTATGGCACAAGGATTTTTTTTTATGATGATAGCATATGTGAGATTGCTGAATTTAAGAAAAGGTAATATTATAATTACTACATAAAATATGCAGCATTGCAATATCCAATATCGTCTAATTTATTTTTTAATTATCCTATACTATATCTTTATATTGTAGTTTCTCAGAAAATGAATGCTCAAAAGCTAGCCAAAGTTGTGTACAATTGACAAATGAGCCGTCCTACTCCCAAGCCGACCTTTTCTTAAACGGAAAAGAGAGAGAAACTTTAGATGAACTCTACGAACATCTTCACGATCGGGGAACGGTTAGTTCAGTACATTTGCTTATTATGTGTTAATAAAGAGTATGTAGATTTATGTACACTATCTTACATATTTATATGATATATAAACTATAGGTTTTGCAAGCTATTACTCTTGCCACCATTGATCATATTGAAGATTCCTACGGATGGTACTATAATTCTTGCAAACGTTGTAAAAGTAAGGTGCAATCGCAAGAGGAAAAGTTTTGGTGTAAAAAATGTGAAACCTTGGTTAACTATGCAGTCCCTAGGTACATAATTCTTTCATAAAAAATTGTCTTTTAAATTCAGATATGTTAATGTTTGTTCATGATATTGTAGTTTTTTCGAATACGCAGATTTAGTGTTCAAGTTAGTGTTATAGACGGATCTGGTACCGCTCAGTTCACTATATTTGATAGGGAAATTTCACAAATCTTGAAGAAAAGTGTTTCAAGCATTCTCGAATCAACGGATAAGGTATATAAACATAAATCTTAATGCATTACTTATTAATTTATGTTTTTATTTAACTTATTATTTTTTCAGGATGAGGACATAAATAATATCCCAAAAGAGTTAAATGTCTTGCTGAACAAAAAGATGTTATTTAGAGTTCTTATTTCGCAATTCAACATCAGTAGACTTCCTACACCTTCTGCATATACCGTGATGAATATGACCGACGATACCACTCTCATTGAGAAATTTGAGCAAACTACCAAAGAATCTGAGGTATCTTTCGCTGAATTAAGATTATGATATTTATGAGTTATTTTATTACTAATCACAAATTTAATACATGTTTAATTTTTTATTGATAGGAAAATACGGAATCATTCACCCTAGACAATGATGTTATGTCAAAAGTTTCATCAAATGAAATGGTTTCACCCCGTAAGCGTCGTTATATTAATATCGACGAAGATGATGATAATGGTGAATCGGATGAAGAGGAGATTACTAAAGCTGATGATTTTCATTTGGTTAATCGTGGGGAGCACTCAAGTACTAGGAAGAGGCTTATATTCAAGAAAGTGAAAGAGGAAAAGCTAGATGAATAAAGAATTTCATATTAGGATTTAATTGCATTATTTCGTATGTCCATTTATTTTTAAAGTTCAGAATGGCAGTTTCATATAAGTTTCATGTTTATTAATTCCTCCAAGTTAGACTATTTGTTTTGATTCTATTGCAGAATTCTATTTAATTTATATAATTTTGCATCCATGATTTTGTTTTTGCTTAATGAAATTTGTTTACTTAACCTAAATCAAAAACAAGGGTGGATATATGGTAAAAACTGTGTTCTTTATTTTTGTTCTGTTTGCTTTGTAAAGTCTGATTTTTTAAGATATTAATAATTAAGTTTAAAACTACATCAATAGTGTAGTTATATGATGTAGGTTATAGGATTTAGGGTTTAGTTTCTAGAGTAAGGTATATTATCTATGGATAAACAAATTAGGTTTTATACAAGTGTATTAATGAATATGAGTTATAGAATTGTGAAATCAGAAATTTACTTATTTAATAAAGCAGAACATACGAAAAATCTTTTTTCCTTTGAATAATGAGCAAAAACTGTATTCATTTTGTTCTATTTGCTTTGTAAAGTCTGATTATTTTATATATTAATAATCATATCTGCATACAAAGTGATACATATAGAAAGAGATAGACAAAGAAAGACATAAATTAGGTTTAATGAGGCATGTTTACCTAAGTCGGTGTAGAATATGCTTAGAGAGACTATTTCATTAGTCCTTTTTCCAATGAAACAAATACTCTCTCTGAGCATATTCTACACCGACTAATAACACACCATTTTTTGTAAAGAATTCGTTATTTTCAAGTAACTTCAGAAATCATATACAAAGGTCAAAACTGTATGCTTTGTAAAGTCTGATTATTTTAGAGATTAATAATTAAAATTAAAACTAAATCAATGGAGTGTAGTTATATGATATAGGTTATAAGATTTAGGGTTTAGTGTCTAGAGTAAGGTATATTATCTATGGAGAAACAAATTAGGTTTTATACAAGTGTGTGAATGAATATGAGTTAAAAAATTGTGAAATCAGCAATTTCCATATTTAATAAAGCAGAACATACGAAAATTCTTTTTTTGGGGTTCATATATGTATATTGATATACTTACAGAATATATTCTTTATATTAAAGGGAAACATTATAATTTTCATATTACGCTGTTGGTATATAAATTTCCCTATATGTATATATCATACTTACATAATATAGTATTTATATTACATGGAAACATTAATAGAAATTTCCTTACGTGTTGAATGCAGAATTTTGTTAAATTTAGGTCATAAAGTATATTTACTGATATCATACTATGCAGAAATTTCCTTTTCTATTTTTTATTTTTAATGAATATGAGTTATAGAATTGTGAAAGAAGAAATTTCCTTATTTAATAAAGCAGAACATACGATTTTTTTTTTTGGGGTTCATATATGTATATTGATATACTTACAGAATATATTCTTTATATTAAATGGAAACATTATAACTTTCATATTACGCTGTTGGTATATAAATTTCCCTATATGTATATATTATACATGCATAATATAGTATTTATATTACATGGAAACATTATAATATAAATTTCCTTACGTGTTGAATGCAGAATTTTGTTTAAGTAAATTTAGGTCATAAAGTTTATTTACTGATATCATACTATGCAGATTATAAGTACCACATTCTTAATGTCTTATATCACGTTCTAAACTATTAACTTCTCCAGGCTCTCATTTTATAGTATTCAGTATGGTGCATCACATTCCGCATGATGTCTCAATTGACACTGAGTTGCTTTTCCTTACAGATATTGTACCGGAAAGCCATTTTTTTAGGTTTCCAAGTATCGCAAACACTTTTTACTTTGGACTTTCCTTTCCAATTGATTTATCGGACGATGAACATTACATAAAATGTTCAGTTACTATGCCGAGTGACCTAGCAAATGCAACACAAAGGTATTTTTATTATACTGTTTTTTTTAATTTAGTAATATTATATGTCGTTTTGTGTTAATGTAATATTGTAAAAAAACTGTTTTTTTGTATGCATGTGCAGGTTGAAAGATGCTTTGGATGAAATGAACAAGAGATATACTCTATTTATTTATGAGAGAGATCCTATTCTATTCCCAAACATTCATATGAATGTTGCAATAAGAAATGTGGTAGGTTTTTTCGGTCCAACTCAACTGGCAGGATTTCACTCAACATTTACATCCTATAATCCTATGATTATTGTGCTTACACATGCTGAATTGGAAGAAAGTCTTCTTGAACAAATGTTTTTACCATATGGCCATGACCGCTATATACGTATTGATTCATTGTATAACAATGAACACAATTACATCACATGGCGCAACCGTGATGTAAATATATGGATTGACAGGGAAGGAAATGAGTATATATTGAAATTCAATAGCAAGTCTGTTGAACCGTGGCAACTTTCATGTATTTATGAAGTGGATAATGAAATATCCGGACTACTACTATGGAGTACTTTGGATGAATTTGCAAGGCTTAATTTTCTACCTTGGCAATACTTAAACGGGAGAAAGGAAGTGATTAATTTAAGTGATGAAGAAGAACAAGTCAACGAAGAGGAAGAAGACGATATTCAACAAGGAGACGAAGAAGAACAAGTCAACTTAGAGGAAGAAGAAGATATTGAACAAGCAGACGATGAAGATGAAGAACCATTTGAGGAAGAAGAAGGCAATTAAGATTAGGGTAGCATTAGTGTTATTTGTTTTAAACTTTGCTGTTTTTAATTTCCAGTATGTCGTGTTTTAAAATCATTTAACTCTTAGTTATGTTAATTTGTTTGTTCTTTTCACTTGCTGTTTTCAGACTTTTACAAGTAGGCATAATTAATTGAATGTCAGTTCAAAATACGCTTATAGCAATTATAGTTTATTCATTTAAGTGATGAAACTATTAACTTCTCCAAGCCTACGAAGCAGTAACTAATACCCTCAGAGAGATGTAATCCAACAGTCCTAATATCTAGAAATAATATACCTTTATATGTGATATTCAGTTATTATTTTTTAATATAGAATTTAGAGAGAGAGAGAGAGAGAGAGAGAGAGAGAGAGAGAGAGAGAGAGAGAGAGAGAGAGAGAGAGAGAGAGAGAGAGAGAGAGAGAGAGAGAGATGATGATTTTCCTTTAGTTAATCGTGGGGAGCACTCAAGTACCAGGAAGAGGTTTATATTCAAGAAATTGAAAGAGGAAAAGCTAGATGAATAAATAATTTCATATTAGGAAGAGGTTGCATTATTTCGTATGACCATTTATTTTTAAAGTTCAGAATGGCAGTTTTCATATAAGTTTCATGTTTATTAATTCCTCCAAGTTAGACTATTTTTGTTTAATCTATTGCAGAATTATGTTTAATTTATATAATTTTGCATCCATGATTTTGTTTTTGCTTAATGATATTTTGTTACTTAACCTAAATAAAAAACAAGGGTGGATATATGACTAATGTTCTATGATGAGAGAGAGAGAGAGAGAGAGAGAGAGAGAGAGAGAGAGAGAGAGAGAGAGAGAGAGAGAGAGAGAGAGAGAGAGAGAGAGAGAGAGAGAGAGAGAGAGAGAGAGAGAGAGAGGAACATACATGGTCGCATGCAGATAACTATATCCTCTTCTTCAAAGTCCACTCCATATTCAATCAACTAGGACAGTCAATGATCTGTTCCCAGCCTCCAGACATCCTCATCAAGGAAAGAAAAAAAAAGGATGTAACAATGAGAAACAGAGTAGAAAAAAAAAAGACGAATACATCCTAAGTCGGTGTAGAAATTGCTACGAGAGACTATTGAATTAGTCCTTTTGGCAATGAAACAAATAGTCTCTCGGAGCAACTTCTACACCGACTAATAATACCCCATCTATATGAGATTTGAATTGAGATGAGAATGCTTATATGTTTTTTTACAGTTTTGTAACCTTATTACTATTTTTGTTCTTTAATGAGGAGGCATGTTTACCAAGTCGGTGTAGAAGATGCTCCGAGAGACTATTACATTAGTCCTTTTGCCAATGAAACAAATACTCTCTCGGAGCAACTTCTACACCGACTAATAATACCCCCTCAATTTTCAACAATGTTATTTAACTTCAATTCTGCTGTCTACTTACAAATTTCTATCAACTTTCAAAAAGATGTATTTCCTATATACATTGCAACACATTTAAATATTGATAATTTTCATTACTATATGACATGGGAGCCATGAGCAAATAGATATATAGACATAGATAGCTTACGTTTTGACCTTGGCAGCACATGTCCTGTTTGATATTTCTTCACCAACCTCTAGATCTGTTCAAATGAAATGAAGTATTTCATTAGTTTTTTGAATTATATGATCCAGGAGAGAAAAAGATATAAACAAACAAAGAAATATATTAACCCAATGAATAAATGTTTAGAAAATGTTTACAAGCCCATTAATCTAATCTGTCCATTAACCCAATGAAATAAATGTTTAGAAAAAGTCATAGCTGTACCTTAAAGCCCATTGATCGAATAAATTTAAGCATTAATAAATCTAACATATTTGGGCCTTATAGAAATCTTTATCCAGTGTAGTATAATTTAGAGTCCATATATGATTACCAACTCAGTTTATATATTATTTAAGTCCATATACGACTACCAAATCAGATTATATAGTTGATTATAAGTATAATTAAGTCAATTTCTATAATTTCCTTTATTGATCGAATTATGATGGAGTTGTATATAAGGTTCGCTGATTGTAGACCAAGACACAAAGACAAAACAAAGAAAACGGCTGAAACCTAGAGACTTTGAGCAGAGATTCTATTGTGAAGGTATTTTAGTGTTTTAAGTATTTCTATTTCTAATTTGTATTTGCTGTCTAGGGTTCATGTATAATATCTAGGTTGCTTTGTACTTTGTAAGATTTCTGAAACATGCAATGATTCTAATCTATTATCTTTGATAAACACTACTAATAATGATGTTAACCTACACTAAGATTAAATAATCTATATTATTAAATAATCTGTATTATTTCAAAGATTTAGAAAATTTGTAGTAGTTTGAACAATTATAAAGATAAAGACATGACCTTAATGTTTATCTTCAAACCCAATAATATATGTATATTGTAGACCAATGACAAAACCTGTATTTTCAAGGAATAAGATCATACAGTTAATATTTTGTATGCACATAAACAATATAAAGCTGTAGGAAATGTATAACTTCCAATGTAAATTACTACAATTACCTTGAAATATTATAACAAGAAGAAGGCCATTCCACTTCAAGTGCATATCAATTTCTGGTTTAAGTTGTTTAAACTGAAATAATTAGAACAACCACTAATTAATATATGAATTATATTTTGTATTGTAATGATCAAAATAAATCTGAAAGAGTATTTGTAACTTGCAGTGTAAATAATCATACCTTGCAATATTATATCACCCAAACAGCTATCTTAGCTCCAGTGCAGTTCAAATTATGGTTTTTAGTATTTGCACTTGCACAATATGCAATCATTAATTAGTATATGAATTAAAAGTAATAAACAAATTGTATATATTGTAAGTTGTATAAGAAAAATACTTGTGTTTATATTATTGATCCACATTTGTAGAAGCAGATATCATGGATATTGATTCCTTCAAACCTATAAAGGAAAATAATAAGGGCAATACAGTAAATGTATATGATTTATATATGCTAGAATAGTAATAATATTCATATTATTAACAAATTAAATGGTCCCAATTTCGAATGTTCTACCTTGCAGATTTGAAGCTTCAGTGAACTTTATTAAGTCATTAATATTTTTGACTGCTGTTATCAGAACCACGTGGAGTGATTACCTGCATTCAGATAGAGTAGAGTAATTGCAAAGGTTAGTTGTGTACTAGATGAAATAATGATTCAGTATATATTTAAGTTGTGCATGTTACAGTAATGGTATTATTTTGTTCTGTTTATCTTGAGAGAGAGAGAGAGAGAGAGAGAGAGAGAGAGAGAGAGAGAGAGAGAGAGATAGAGAGAGAGAGAGAGAGAGAGAGAGAGAGAGAGAGAGAGAGAGATTTAATAAGTTGTAAATTTTATAAGGCCAATAACTGATTGGGCCTCTTCGCATTTTAAAGCCCAAAGCCCAGTATAAATTTTAAATATCTTATAAATAAACATATATTAAATTAATGCTTCAGGTACAGTATTCTATTGTACAAATATATTGGGCCGAAGTTATGATTTGTTTAGTGTCGTTGGGCCTAGCCCATTAAATTTGTTCAGACTAACTATTTTGTATTAAGATCATAACATTATTCAAAGTTATAACATAAAATAAAAAAAATTGAACCCGGTTTTATTATATTGTACTAACTCGGTTGTAATAATCATGGAAGTCAAATATACATGAACATGAACTTCATGAAGAACACTCTAGATGAAGCAAACATTTCGAACTTAAAAAAAATTGAAATGCGAGCCTCATATTATACGATATCTCAATCCGAAGTTTGTAAAATTTGAAAACAATGAAATCAATATCAACATTCGAAATCACTGAAATTTGTCAACATATGTACATATTTTTAAAAGAGGGAAATTTATGATATCAAGCAACAAATTATATCCAGAGAAATAGAAAAATACAGATTCATCGATAGAGAAGGAAATCTTACTTTTGTGTAATCTTGCTTTTTCTGTAATATTGAGCACAACCTCCGACTTCCAGATGATCTGCAAAATCGAAAAGAAAAGCTTTGAGAATAAAAAAAAATAGAGAAATATACTGAGATAGAGCGAGAGAGATATCTTACGCTTTTTTGGGGTTATTTATCTCTGCACAACTTCCGACTAACAGATCTGCGCCATGGATGGTGACATCTCGGTTTGAAATCGCCATGGATGGCGACATTTGGAAATGGAACGAGAGACACAATGACGAGATCTGGAAAAGGAAAAAGAGGTTTCTGGAAAGCTAGGGTTTGAGGCTAGAAATAGAGCGAAAGCGAGGATGACGAGAGGTCTGGCCATGGCGACAACGCGGATCGAAATCGCCATAGAGGTCGAGATTTCTGGAAAGCTAGGGTTTGAAGCTGGAAATGGAGCGAAAGCGAGGATGACGAGAGGTCTGGCCATGGCGACAGCGCGGATCGAAATCGCCATGGAGGTCGAGATTTCTGGAAAGCTAGGGTTTGAAGCTGGAAATGGAGCGAAAGGGAGGATGACGAGAGGTCTGGCCATGGCGACAGCTCGGATCGAAATGGCCATGGAGGTGGAGATCTGGAAATGGAACGAGAGAAAGGTGAGGAGATCTGGAAAAAGAAAGAGAATTCTGGAAAGGAAAGCTAGGGTTTGACCGAGACAAATGAGGCAAACCTTTGGTGAGAGGGATCAGGTTAGATTGGTTAGGGTTTTGGGTTAATGGGCTTGGTTGGGAAGTGTGGCCCAGAGTGAGGGAGTGAGTCTTGGGTCGGGCCAATTTAATTTTGTGGGCTTCTGATTTAATGGCAAACTTCTTATTGAATGACAAAATGATGTATTAATAACTCATTTATCCATAAGTAAATTCGGTAAAAAATTTCAATAATTTTTTTACAATTTTTTTGCAGTTATATAGTAATAAAATAATTAATAAATATTGACATTTATTAATGCAATGTTGAATGATTTTTTTAAAGTACTTTCATGTATTAATTTGTTATTTTTAATATCCAATATTAGATTTGTAAAATAATATGTCTTATTTAATTAATATTATAAATTATGTAGGTAAACATGTTAATGTATTTGAATAAGATGATTCTTATGTAGATATATTTATTTAAATATTTATATCTTAGTTTATCAGGGTGATTTTGTTATGGACGAATTATCCCGATATAATAGAACATTGAGATTGCCTGTTGTTAGAGAGAAACGACAACGGACAGTTTCTAATGGATCAGGTTAATATTTTGCATTTTTTGTTGAAATTTTGTCTACTAAATAGTAATATGAACTTTAATATAAATACTAATTATGCAGGATCTACACTTGGAGGTACTGGCAATTATTATGTTAATGATCGTATCCCAATGTCCGATATTTCAAATGGTTAGTAATGTTTGTTACAGTAGATTATCTATTTACTTCAATTTTTTGGTTTATATGGTAGTTAGTGTCAAATATTTCTCTAAGACATAATAGCATTGTGTCGGAACAAAATTAAAGTTTAAAATATATTTAATTTCGTTTTTTTTTATTAGAACAAAAATTATTTAGATTGTTTGCTTATTTATAAACAAAAACTATAAATCATTATTTAATTCTTTAATGTTCAGGTAGAAGAAATTCATCTACTCCGACGACTCTGCACTACAGAACTAATCAAAACGTTCATAATTCACATTTACCTATTAGTGTTCGAGACAAAGAAAACTATGGTGCAGCTCAATTGCAAAATGGCATGCTTACAGAACAAAATCATATGCAAAATGTCGAACAAGGTATGGTATTTTTAAAAGTGGTATAAAATTAGTGATTTATTAATTTATATTGTTCCTTATTTAATTCTCATGCTACAATTAGCTCGATTGAGGAGGAAATTGCGAATGAATGTGATAAGGCATAAGCGGCATGGAACACCGCTAATCGAATCAGGTTAGAAAAAATATATTATATTTAATTACAATGTAAATCACTAAAGGGTACCATGCGTAATCATAATTTTATGCAGCAAATATACTTGGAAATATGAGTGACTCCGTACTTATCCAAGCTAGACCATTATCTATTTCATTTAATGGTTAGTCATGAATGAATTTTTTTTCTTATTTTTTAATGGGTATACATGCATAATCTTGAAGTTTGAGATTATTACTAATCTATCCTTATTTTGATAATTTAATGTTTAGGTACTTCCAATTATTCCGTTAATGATCGTATCCCAACGTCCGATATTTCAAATGGTTAGTAATGTTTGTTATAGTATATTATCTATTTACTTCAATTTTTCATTTATATGGTAGTTATTGTTTGATACTCCTCGAAGACATAATATCATTGTTTCGGAAAATAATTAATGTTTAAAATAAATTTAATTTCGTTTTGTTAATGAGAACAAAAATTATGTAAATTAGATTGTTTGCTTATTTATAAACAAAAACTATATATAGTTATTTAATTCTTTAATGTTCAGGTAGAAGAAATTCATCTACTTCGACGACTCTGCAATACCGAACTTATGAAAACGTTCATAATTCACATTTACCTATTAGTGTTCGAGAAAAAGACAACTATGGTGCAGCTCAATTGCAAAATGTCATGCTTACAGAACAAAATCTTATGCAAAATGTCGAACAAGGTATGATATTTTTTAAAGTGGTATGAATGAGTTTTCTCCTAATTTATAATATTTAATATTTATTTTCATGCTCAAATCAGCTCGATTGAGGAGGAAATTGCGAATGAATGTGATAAGGCATAAGCGACATGGAACACCGCTAATCGAATCAGGTTAGAAAACATATATTATATTTAATTATAATGTAAAACACTCCAGGGTAGCATGCGTAACCATAAATTTATGCAGCAAATATACTTGGAAATATGAGCGACTCCGTACTTATCCAATCTAGACCATTGTCTATTTCAATTAATGGTTAGTTATTAACCTACATTGTTTTTATAAGTTTCTAATGGGTACTCATGCATGATCATTATTTTTAGATTATTACTAATCTATCATTATGTAATACTTTAATGTCAGGTATAAGAAATTCATCTACATTGTCAGGATGTTCATCTAATGTACCACAAATAAGTGATGGTAGTATTCAATTATGGTTATAAGTATACTAAATATAGTAGTTATGTTATAATCGTCGATTAGGTTTAATTTATAAAGATAAATTTTAATACCATGTATTTATGCAGTGTGCGTCAATGTTACGCCGACAGATTTACATTTACCATTAGTGGATCAAACTCATACAAACTTGGTTCCACGTATAAGCCTCGATGACAAGGAAAACGAGGGTAACAAATTTATGTTTTATAAAGTCATGTAGATTAAGGATTATACTATATTTTATCTTACATCAATATTTATACTATGATATATTTATTTATCATTTACAGATCCGTTACAAAACGCGAGTCTTACCAATCAAATTGATGTAACAAAAGTTGAACAAGGTATGATGTTGTTCAATAAATAAAGTCATTTATTGTCGTACAATATTTGTAATTATTTTCCTTTTACAAATTAGCTCGACGCAAGAGAATGTTGAGAATGAATACGATTAGGCATAAGAGGCATGGAACACCACTAATTGAATCAGGTAAGCATAAAATATTCTTAGTTAATGAACATTACAAAATATTATATAACATACAAGTATCGACATTTGTGCAGGAGTTATACTTGGAAATATTGAGAACTCTGTAGCTACACCCTTATCTATTACGGTTAATGGTAATTCCTTAGGAAGTTTTTCGGTTGCATATATCGCTATACATAGATATATTATATTAATTTCGATGTTGTGTATAATCTGTCATTTTATGTGCACGTAATTTTCAGGTCCTACCAATTCGTCTGCGTTGCGAGGGAGTTCATCTACATTACCAAACAATCGTAATGGTATTTTTTATATCAATATATGTATCATTATGTACTGATAAAACCATTTATTTCTGTATTGCATTAAGATTGTTTAACACGTTATAATGTCCTATCTTTATTTCAAAATAAACAACTTTTAGGAGTGTCTGTTATTTTTAAATACTTGATTTATCGACATTTATTCATTATTACAATATTATACTCAACAGTTCCTGTCGCAGAAGTGAATAGAACAATGAGAAATCATACTGGTAAACCAGGTACTTTATTTGTATTATTTAGTGAATTTGTAATATTTATTTATATATTGTTTAATGTTCATCTATATTTCGTAGTTCAATACCTAGATCACGGTGAAGCTGTGTTTGAATGTCTACATTGTGGTGCATTACTGTGGCATGCTGAAAGATTAAATATACAAGACCCTTCAAGCGAAGGTATATGTCATATATCTTCGTTATGTTGCATGAAAGGAAAAATTGAGCTGCCATTGCTGCAACAACCACCACCGTTGCTGAAGAATCTTTTGACAAATAGGCATCCAAAAAGCAAACAATTTTGTGAGAATATTATAGCTTATAATATGATGTTTGCTTTCACATCTTTGGGAGGAAAGGTCTTACCCATCAAGAAAGGTCATGGACCTTATTGTTACCGAATGCATGGACAAAATTTCCATAGAATTTGGAGTTTGTTACCAGTTCCTGGCGACACACCAAAGTTTTCGCAACTCTATATATATGATACTCAAAACGAGGATTCAAACAGAATCAGTGCCATTAGGTATGTCGATTATGTATATTTTTATTCATTTTGTTAATATGGACGATTATTTAATTGGATTTTTATTATTAAGATATTATTATGATGTTTAATTATGACAGCTCTAGGGTAAAAAAAGTTGATGATTCTCTTGTGACTGAGTTGAGAAAGATGATAGATCAACACAACCCCCATGTAAAGGCATTTAGAATGGCCAGAGATAGATTTAAGGATGAAGGTGTGGCAGATCTTAAGTTGCGCCTGCTTAGCACAAGAAACACTGATGCTCGGAGATATAATCTCCCAACCTGCTCTGAAGTTGCTGCTCTTATTCTTGGTGATATTGATACAGATTACTCGCACAGGGACATTATACTTCAGACAAGGTCTGGTCAATTACAACGGATTCACGAATTGCATCCTCGTACCTTGCGCTTCAATATCCATTGGCATTCCCTTATGGTGAGGATGGCTACATGATTGACATAGGTTTAAGTGAAAGATGCAATACTTCTGCAAGGAAGAGGACAAGGGTGACGCTTAAAGAATTCTGTCAGTTTAGAATCCACGAGCGTCGAGGCGAAGCCGGGACTCTCAGGTTATCTAGAAAATTGTATCAACAATTCTTGGTTGATGTTTATACGATGATTGAAGCAGAGAGGTTGAACTACCATCGAACTAATCAGCATACCATACGGGCTGATTCATATACAAATCTTTCAACGGCAACAAGCAAGGGTCAGACAGCACCAGCTTCAGCTGGAAAGCGAATAATATTGCCATCTTCATTTACAGGTGGTCCGAGATACATGCAGCAGAACTATCAAGATGCAATGGCAATATGCAAACACCATGGTTATCCCGATCTATTCATAACATTCACATGCAATTCAAAATGGCCTGAAGTTGTGAAGTTTTGCGAAGAAAGGGGTCTACATCCAGAGGATCGTCCAGACATTATATGTAGAGTCTTTCACATGAAACTGAAGTCCATGGTAAAAGATTTCAAAGTTAAACAAATATTTGGCAAGGTTAATTCGGGTAATTTCTCTATATATTTTTCAATTTATTATTTATTTTAATATATTTGATAAGTTGTATTTATTAAGTCATTTGGATGTTGTACAGTTATTTACACAATCGAATTCCAAAAGCGTAGTTTGCCTCATGCTCATATTTTGTTGTTTCTGGATAAGGAATCTAAGTTGCCAACCACTACAGATATTGATAAGGTCATCTCGGCTGAAATACCACACCCAAAAGAGGATGCTGAGTTATACAATGCGGTGTCAAATTTCATGATGCATGGTCCATGCGGAGCTTCTAATCCATCATCTCCGTGTATGGCAGATGGAAAGTGTATAAAGTACTTTCCAAAACAATTTGTTGAACATACGGTTGTTGATGAAGATGGATACCCTGTATATAGACGGCATGAAGATGGTAGAACGATCGAAAAGAGTGGAGTTTCTCTTGATAATCGGTATGTGGTTCCTTATAATGCATTTCTTCTATTAAAGTACAATGCACATATAAACGTTGAATGGTGCAATCGATCGGGCTCTATCAAGTATATGTTCAAGTACATAAATAAAGGGCATGATCGCGTCACTGTTGCAATAACAAGGTCTGATGCAAACAAATTGGGTGATGATGGCATTGACGAAATCAAAAACTACTACAATTGCCGCTATATATCGGCGTGTGAAGCTGCTTGGAGGATTTTTGGCTTTGATATTCATTACAAGACTCCTATTGTTCAACGGTTGAATTTGCACCTTCCTGGTGAGGAAAGCGTTTTATTTGATGATGATGATCCTATTGATGCAGTCTTAAATGATCATGAAAGTGAAAAATCAATGTTTCTCCAATGGATGACGTCTAACAAGAAGTTTCCAGAAGGTAAAGATTTGACATATTCTGAATTTCCAGAGAAATTTGTTTGGGTACCTTCATCTAAACATTGGAAAAAACGTGATAGACGTGGTTCAATTGGAAGGATTTATCATGTACCTCCAGGTAGTGGCGAGAAGTACTATCTTAGAATTATGTTGAATCATATTAAAGGACCCACATGCTACGAAGATTTACGTACTGTTGAGGGTATAGTTTATTCTACATTTAAAGAAACTTGCTATGCATTGGGGTTGTTAGACAATGACAGAGAATACATCGACGGGATAACTGAAGCAAGTTTTTGGGGATCGGCGCACTACATTAGGAGTCTATATGTTTTTTCTTTTGTTGTCTGATAGCATGACACAGCCAGAGTTTGTTTGGGAACAAACATGGAGGCTTCTAGCAGATGATATTCTCAACAAACAGAGGCGAATTCTATGAATTGATGGTATGCATTTCAATATTAATATTTAAATGATCATAATGTTAACTGCATTTACTCTTACATGCAGATTTTGTACTCATTTAATTTTGTGACACGTGCATGCTATATATATATATGCAGATTTGCATCTAACAGATGAGCAACTACAAAACTATGCACTTGCCGAAATTGACAAGTTATTACAACGAAATGGTAGTAGTTTGAGTCACTACAAAACCATGCCTCATGTAGATTCAAGTCTTATTATTAAAGGTGTCAACAAGCTTATACAAGATGAACTTCGATATGACACGACAGTTCTAGCTGAGGAGCATGCTCAATTACTTTCTAGATTTACAATGGAACAGAAAGGGGTTTATGATGAGATCATGAATGCTGTTATATCAAATAACGGGGGTGTCTTCTTCTTATATGGTTATGGTGGAACAAGCAAAACTTATATATGGAGGGCACTTTTGTCGGCTATTAGGTCAAAAGGTGAAATAATCCTTACTGTTACTTCGAGTGGAAATGCGGCTCTCCTAATACCCGACGGCAGAACTGCTCATTCGAGGTTTAAAATACCTTTGCAAGTTAATGAGGATTCAACGTGTCATATATGTTCAGGTACGGAACTTTCTGAGTTGATATGTGCCGCCAAACTTATTATCTGGGATGAAGCTGTCATGACGAATAAGTTATGTTTTGAAGCTTTAGACAGGACATTACGAGATATTTTACGGGCTACAAATCCTCTTAGTTTAGAACAACCTTTTGGAGAAAAAGTCATTGTATTTGGTGGAGACTTTAGGCAAATCCTACCCGTTATCTCAAAAGGTAGCAGGCAAGATGTTGTTTTTGCTACAATTAATTCCTCTTATTTGTGGGATCATTGCAAAGTTCTTACTCTAACAAGAAACATGAGGATTCAACAAGGTACATCTGAATATGAGATCCAAGAGGCAAATAAATTTTCTGCTTGGGTATTAAGGATCGGAGATGGGACTGTAGGTGTTGACAATGATGGGGCAAATTGAAATTCCCGATGAACTATTGGTAAAGGATTTTGAATTAGATCCAATTCTAGCAGTTGTCAAATCTGTTTATCCCTCTCTTATGGAAGATCAGTTGACTCCGGCATACTTTGAAGAACGAGCAATTCTTGCTCCAACACACGAAGATGTAGATAAAGTTAATGAGTATATATTGTCTTCGTTGCCTGGTGATGAAAAGGTCTATCTCAGTTCCGATAGTTTATGCAAGACAGGTTCTGTTAAAGATAGTGATGCTGATATTTATTCGTCCGACTTTTTGAATAGTATTAGATGTTCTGGTCTGTCGAATCATGTACTGAAACTTAAGGTTGGGGTCCCTATTATGCTGCTTCGCAATATTGATCAGACTTCGGGTTTATGCAACGGGACGAGATTGATAACCACGCAGCTTGGCAGTCATGTCATACAAGGTAGAATTATATCAGGCAACAATATTGGACATACGGTTTTGATTCCTCGCATGATAATGTCACCGTCAGACACTTCATTTCCTTTTAAGTTTCAACGAAGACAATTTCCCTTGAGTGTGTGTTTTGCTATGACCATAAACAAGAGCCAAGGCCAATCTCTTGCCAATGTCGGTTTGTATCTTCCATGCCCTGTTTTCAGTCATGGTCAGTTTTATGTTGCTTCTTCAAGGGTGACTAGCAAGAAAGGTTTGAAGATCTTGATTTGTGACAAAGACAATAAGAGATATAATACTACAACTAATGTAGTATACAAGGAAGTTTTTGATAATTTGTAGCAATTTTGAACATCGCGCCATTTATTATGTTTAGCGTGTCATTTTCATGTATTAGAGTTAAATGACTTTTTTTATTATGTTTTATCATTTTTGAAGTATTGATGTAAAAGACTGTCGCTATTCCTGTTTGTAAGACTATTTAACCAATTTTTATGATTAATAAAGTTATAGAGAGTACCGTCTCTCTTTATATAATGTAATTTTTTATATCTTTAATTTGTTTAGTCAATTTGTCATTTTTAATTTAAATAACTAATCAAGTATATATTAAAAAAATCATTATTTGATAATAAAAATATATAATTTTTACAAATGTAAAATAAAATAAAAAAAATCACGTGCAAGGCACGGGTATTACACTAGTTACATATTAATAAAAATTATAATATTTTGATTTTGATATTGTCAAATACTCATTGAGACGAATCAAACAAGATTTTACATGACTATGTTTTTTCTTATATATTGAAAGAAATCTTAAAAATTCTCGTCCACTGTAAATAGTATACAAAAGAAAAAAAGAAACTACATTATTGGACAGAGGGAGTAGCATTGTATTTAAAAATGAATCAATAGTAGGAGTATTTCATATTCTATTTCATAATTCCAGTTGCATATGTTTTTATTTATAGAAATACCCTATTCAATTTTTAATCTACCTTTTATTCTTCAAAAACTCTATAAAATAACAAATATATAAAATTACAATTTCCTTTAATTTTGAAGACAAATAATGACGGTCAATATCAACATTTCTTGTAAATTATAACCTAGCATTGATGAAAAACTCACTTATTTCCATCACAAATCCATTCACTATTGGTGCCAAATGCTTAACCTAGCTTCTACACGAAAAAGAATGTCACCAAAGACATTCATTCTAATCTCAATTTTACGCCACACTGTATACTAGAAATTGACAACAAAGTTATTGTAATAGATTGAGCGTTTTGATGTACACCCATATAATAAAGATTGTCACCGACGATATTCCAATGTTAATGTCACATACTATCAACCTTAATTTCTTGTAATACAAAGCAATGTCACAAATGAAATTCATTCTATATTAAAAATGTAACGTTACATATCATACTTAAGTGTTGCTCTTTTGGTATGCACACATACTATAGTGTTGGTTTTGTTTGTACTGTGTATTCAACAATTCGGAAAGAAGGTGCTTTAACTTGGAAGAGAAAAACAGTGTCGGACATGGTCTTGAAGTTATAGGCACCAGAAGTAGCCAACGAGTTTGATCATGATACATGTGAGACACTTCTAAGGGCGGGTTCGATGACAACGAGGAGGAAGAAGATGTGATTGGCGAAGCGATAAGGGAAATACTGAAGAGCATGTGGAAATTGATGTACGAGTTGAGGAAAAAAATAATTAATTACATCTACAAAATTAATTTAAAGTTTGTAAGTATTATACTTTACATAGAAGATAAGGTTTGGAGATAAAATTTGAGAGGGAAATCTCGAAATGAAAGAAGATAATAAAAAACTGGACTAAAATTTTGAAGGAAAAAGTGTACTTTGGAAAGAGAAAAAAGTAAGAGTATAATCATTACATTTCCCGAAAATATTTTTTTTCTTTCTCTTTTCTAATTTCTAATTGAAAAGAAAAAAAATATTATTTTACAAAAATACCCCAATCATGTTTTTATGCAGTCATGTTTTTGAAATAGGGTATTTATGAAAATCATTGTTTAAAAATAGGTTAAATTGGTTATATACATATTAAAATATATTTAATTGGATATACATTTATTAAAATTTAAAAGATAGATATATATCCATCAAAATTATAGAAAATTTAGTTTCTTATCTTCAATATATTTATATGCAAGATTATAAAATATAATTATTAAAATTAATGATAAATTACATAAAATTACTCATAAAATATGAGATTTTTATAAAATCACTTATAAGAAATAAAAAAAACTTGCGAAACCATCCATTTTAGGGGTTTATTTACAAATTAACCAACCTTTTTTTACTAACTGCATTTTAAAATATAATATATGATTTTGTTTTTTGGGCTCTCATTCCTCTATATATTATTAATGTTGTCAAAACACTTTATATTTGGTTGGTGTTTAGTAAATAAACCCCAAAAAAATGATTATTTTGTGTTATTTCCAGTTCTATGCATGAGTTCTTTATACAAAGTCTCTCGTCTTGTGGGTGATTTCATTTAATATCCAATTTTATAGATATTTAAGTTTTAAAAAAAATTACAGGTATTCTTGTTTAAGTTATCATGTTTTTGAATTATATTATGTATTATAATTTGGATAATAACCCATCATTTCTATAAATTGATGGATATATTACCAGTTTTCACGTTTTAATGGGTATATACTCAACTGGACAAGTTCCCTTGGATAATCAATTCTCCCAAAAATGGCGGGTTGTTCATTCGAGGGACTAGTCTATTTAGTTATGACATATATGTTAAGACGCAAACATAGTTCTTCATGCTATTTCTTCATTAGATTTTTTATTTTTAACTTGATTTTCATGTTTCGTTAGACCCGCCTTTGGATATTATTTCTTTACTTTATGATTGATATTGGGGGTAGGACTACTCCCCACGTTATAACTTTGTAGTTGGTTTTAGTAATATAATAAAGTTTTCGAGATTGTCAGCCTTTGGCTCTACTAAAAAATAAGGGTTTTTCAACTTAATCATACCTTATTTTGTTTGTTTGTACACTTAATTTTTTATAAAAATATCCATTATTATAAATTGTTTGTATTTAACTACCTTGAATCTTTAATTTATACAAATAACATTCTTAATATATATATATATATTATATATAAAATAATGGCATCTTTAACATAACATTTTATAATATTTTAGTTACAAATCACATCGTCCTCGAAATTTTGATTACAATTATAACCAAATTTCGAAAAAAAGTTGATTTAATTAAAAACCGCATTTTGCATTCCATAACTTTTATATAATCACCTCTCCATGTTTCTAATAAATATAATATTTATAAAATATAATTCTTGTTTGTTTCAATTCATATTAAAAAACCGTCTGTTTAAACTGAAACCGAAATTCTGAAAAAACAAGAACATAAAATTACGCGAGCGCTAGATACGCTCAAATTTTTTACTTTTTATGCTCAAAAAAATCACGCGTACGCAACGCGAGGACGAGAGAACAGTCTCGGTCACGCAAAGTGTAAGCGTGGCATTTTATTGGATATCCGATTTAGAAAAACAAAAAAAAAGGGTCACGGTCACGCTTTGCGTACACGTGACCATATATCGATATATAATGTCGCGCACCCGCTTTGCGGGTGCGTGACAATTTTTTTTTATAGTTGGGTTAAGTGAGCGGGTGCATGACAATTTTTTTTCAATTCGAATTGAAAAATTGCCATTTTGGGTTGGTTCTTTTTTTTAGAAAAACTTGGTCTCGATTTAAATTAATAATTTTTCAAGTTGAACCAGAACGAACAAGTATTTATTTATTTTATAACTAATTTGGAGAGTTAGTTAATTGAAAATTATGGAATGAAAAAAAATTAATCTAATTTTAATTGACTTTTTCCAAATTCGGTTTCAATTTAAATCGAAACGAAAAAAAGTTTCGGGAACAAGATGATCTATTATAGAACAAATAATAACAAATGTCAGATGAAAGAGGTGGTTAATTGAAAAGTAATATATATTAAGATGGTTTTCAGTAAAATGGAAGATAAAAACTGTTAAATACAAATAACTTAAAATAAAGATAATTTTTAACAAAAATAAAATAAAATAAAAATAATTAAGTATACAAATCTACAAATAAGGGATGATTAAGTATAAAAATCCCTAAAAAATAAGACTAAAAAACATACTCCCTCCGTCCCATAATGTTTGTCATGTTTCATTTTTTTACACTATTCATAGTTGAAGAGAATTTTTAAGATTTTTTTCAATATATAAGAAAAAATATAGTCATGTGGGGTCTTGTTTAATTCGTCTCAACGAGTACTTTGATAATATCAAAAAATTGTAATTTTTATTAATATGTAATTAGAGATATTAACGATACAAAACCCACCTCGACAAATGTGTCCGGTCAAAACAGGACAAACATTATGGGACGGAGGGAGTACTTGCCATTGGTCTAGGCGTCACTCCTCATTTAAAGAAAAAAATTAAGAATACTAAAATATTGTGTGTGGGTTATTGCTTCCGTTTGCACTTAGTACATCAATGTCGTAATCCCTTGATGTCAGAAAGTATGTGTAATAATCCTCATTTTTAGTAGGGGTATTTGGATAATTTTTAAACTTTTGTTTTATAAGCAAGACGTGTTAGGCATAATCTGTAACCCTGTAAGAACCGTATGAATGTGTGGATACACATTTAATGAAATATATGGGTTTAATTATTGGAGGATTGCTAAAAGCGAGATTAAGCATGACCGCGATCAAGGCCCGGGAGCCGATCAAGGCCCGAGAGCCACAGGTGCGGCATTTCCGCGGCCGCGGTTTTGCCAAAAGGCGCCTGGGCATTTCCGCGGCCGCGGTATTGAAACCGCGGGCGCGGTTTTGGCAAAAGGTCAAACCGTGACCGCGGCTCGCTGGATCATCTTCTTCCTCCGTCTTCCGGAATGCCGACGGTCTGTGTCCCACCGTTTCTTCTCCGAGCGGCTGGTTGGGGAGCGGGATCGTTCGGTCTTCCTCTCATTTAGTGGAGGAGCTTCCCCCCTTGCCCTATAAATAGAGGCGGAACCGAGGGCATATTCATCCTCCATCTCTTCCTCTCATTAGCTTGGTTGTTGTCGGAGTTGTCGTCGGTGTTGTCATCGTCGACCATCATCGGAGGCCGGAGTCGTCACCCTCGTGAAGTTCCCGGAGAGGTGGTGGTGCACTAGTGTCCGGAAGCGAAGATCCGGGCCTCGTCGCCGCCGGTAAGGCTCCAAAGTTCTATCCCGAGCTGGTGTCGGGATGGAGTTCCGCGACCGCGGATTTTCCCAGTTCCGCGATCGCGGTTATGTTATCTGCGACCGCGAAACTGCCCTTTTTCCTTCATTTTGTTTCGTCCTTTTATGAAAGTAACTAATTAGGGTTTCTCATCTTAAAACTCGTCTCATATGCATCGTCGGTGTTGGTTTGTGCTTGTATCCATGGCCGGTTGTGCGGATCGGGATCCGACCCTACGGGATGATGATAAATTCAAACGGGGATTTTAGTAGGCAGTCGTGCATAAGTTCCAATTCCCGGATTTCGGACCCGACCTCTCGTGAATTTAAAGCTAAGGCAAGTGGCGGTTCGCTCTTGCTCATTATTCCATATTTCCCTTTATTATCAATTATTTGATTGTTTAATTAAGATGGAATAAAGTTGTTGTTTTGTGTTTGGGAACAGATTTGATAAAACTTTGTGTTAAAATATGGATTTATAATAGGTTGTATATATTGCTAGAAACAATGCTATTATATAATTCTACATGATATTATCATAAAGTGTTGAATGGATTTTGGTGTGGATTTATATGTGGACATACATGCTTAGTTAACACGCGTATTCGTAGAAACGCTATATACCTTACGAGGTCTAGTCGTTTCTTTATAACTTTGTGTTAGGAAGATAAATGCCCTAACACTTTCTGGTCATGACCTACCCCTATCCAAATACAGATGGTGGTGCACTTAGCTAGTGCCAAAATTCGAGATTCGTCCCATGTTCTATATCTCATTGCGAGATCTGTTGTGGAAATTAAAAGCTTTAACGTTAAATGTACGTTTTGGAAGTAAATAAGATAAGTGCTTTTACGCATATAATTAATATACCCTCGGGCGAGAAGTACAACGTAAAACCCGCCCGGACCATTGTTAGAGTAAGTCCTCTTTCCAATCTGGATTCGCATTACGCGGTGAGGTTGGTCGTGGACCCAAATGATCAAGGTCGTTTTTATAAACTTGTGTGTAAACTTAACGTTCCCAAACAATTTTTCATATGTTTCCCATAAGACTCAATCCCGTTGGAGTCTTCTTTTCGATGCATGTCTTCTTCTATCATTTCGTAAAAGTTCCGGGTTATGTATCGTTCCTTCGGTTTTTATTCGAGGGACAATGATAGTAAACAGTTACGATCACTAGAACCATTCTGCTTGTACCCTTGCATAGTCTTTCATTCGACTAACCAACCGAGTTTTATTTCTTGCATGGTTGGCTGGTGTCATCCGTCCTATACGACATATCAGAGGTTGGTCCTCGGCGATTGAAGTAACCAGTCGAAAAGAAGACTTGCAGTTGAAGATTGCTTTTTAAGAAGTAATATTTCAAAGGCGTGTATGTTTAATTTGAAATAAATGTAATACTTAGTCATGTAATTAGGACTACTTTAAAAGAGCCTTCCGCTGTAATTTAAAAGTCTTGCGCTGTCACTATACTTTGTTGTAAAACCGTCCTTCTCATTTTACGAGATGAATCTTAATAAAAGGTTGAGTTTATTCAATCAAAATGTCTTTCGCTGATTATTCTTTCATTACTTAATATTTATGTATTTATTTAAGCTTAATTATTTCGATTAAAGCCTGGGATGACTTTGGACATTAATGTCTGAGGTCAATGGCGTGTGGCACTACCGACATAAGTCGGGGGTGTTACAATATGTGCCTTGTTTGCTTTTCTATAACAATATTGAATGTCTACTTTGTTAAAGTATTGCGTAAATTTCTCACCATATGTAAGTAAAACTATGTAAATTATGTAAAAATCTTTAGATCTTTCTTTATTAGATGAGAATATGATGATTCATGTTTTTCTAATTATGTTTATGAGCATATATGAAGCAAAATACATGCTGACAGGAAGATGACTGCAATTATGTCAACTTGAATCTGCATACAAGCTTTCCTTTTCATGTCTTTAATGTTGTATTCATGTAAGAGTGAAAGTTTGGAGGTAGGATAAAATGTATAATGGAGTATTGCATGCGAGAGATGAGAAAATACATAAATATGAGAGAATATCTACATGTGGGAGAGAAGACATGAGAGAGAATCCTTTATAAGTGCTCAAGAATGCCTATTTATAATTGATAATATGTAGTACAAGTCTGATTTAGCCTGCCCGGCTCGACCGCTTGTCCGAAATCTTGGGTATGGACACATATATTAACCCGGTCGGGTCGGACCAGGCCAGCCCAACCCGTTTTTCTCAGGGCTAGATATGGACATTTAATTTTTACTTGGTTGGGCCATAAAGCCTAGATATTATTTTTTTAATTATTATGTATATATAAATTAAAAACAAAACAAACCCTAACTGAACCATGTATCGCCTCCTCAGTCTCTCCTCTCTCAAAGTAACCGACTCACCACCTCCCTTCTCTCCCATCTCTTTCAGCCCGACTCGCTTCTAGCCTCCCTCGTTGTGCCCTCGCTGTCGCTCTCCAGTTCTCGCTACGCCCTCACCACTGCTCTCCAGCACATGTCGCCGCTCTCCAGCCCTCGCCGCCTCTCTCTCCTCTTCAGGAATGGCTTCAAATTTTGTGTTGCTTAAAATAGTAATTAATGATGTTGCATATAATCAGAGACCAAATATGAATAAAATATGCAATTACTTGTGACTTGTTTTACACTTAAAATGTGGTATTCAGTTAGAGACCAAATTAGTTAGGAAGTTGTCCATACTTTGTTATTTACTTGATGTTGTCTAATACATGTGAGTTATTTTGCTAATATAGCTTAAAATCCTTAAATTAGGAAGCTCTCCATACTTAGTTTGTTAAATTGGGGAAGATTATAAATTAGGCAATTACTCTGGTTGAAATATATGGAACCAGGTCACTCTGTTGGACAACTCGGTCCGTCATCTAGGACAGGCTTGGACATGATTTTCAATCCGATTTGACCGAATGGGTTTAGCCTGGCCCGGACACCCGAACAAAAAATTATAATTAGCTTAGTCTGAACCCGTATTTGTACATGTCAAGTAATATGTAAGGGATATTCAAACTAATATTCCTAAAGATCCTCCTCCTTCCTTGTTGTTGAAGTTGTGGAGATGAGTTGTTAAAAGTAGATCTTTGAGATCTCGCATCAGTTATAACAAGTGCGCTCAGTCGTTGCACGCAAGAAGTCAACAGTCGCGTCGTCTTTCAAGTCAATGTCATCTTTTAAACATCGTCTTTCGTGTAAAGTTGACATCGTCTTTTGGGTCAAGTCGACCGTCGTCTTTGTTGAGTCGACGGATAATGTTAGTTTATTGGGTGACTTATTTGGAGGAACTCATCTTGACTAGTGTCATCTCGACAAATGTCGTCTTAAATCCGGTGAGTTAGGTAAATGACCATTTGACAAATCTTTTTTTAAATTAATGGACCCTTAGTAAAAATGGACTCATCTCTCTCTTCCTAAACCCTACTCCCTACCCCCTAAATCCTACCCCTTAAACCCTAAATCCCAAAAATTAATATTTTAGAGAGAGAGAGAAAACAAAAAAGAGAAAAAAAATAATAATAAAATAAACTAGTAGAAAAAATATATAAAAACTAGTAGGGGATAGTTTTATTAATTGAAAACTCTTAAAGGGCTAATGGGCCCAAAATCCTCTCTTAAATCGTAGCCCAACATTTGTTTTTGGTTGACATTTTAATTTTAAATAACATAAATTATTATAAAGTAGTATATTTTATGCTTGTTTGGGTTCGTTTATTATTTAAATTGTAAAATCTATTTTAGCAAAAAAGTTTTAAACTGTCTCACCCGAAATACATCATTTTACTTCGGAGGAATTTAATTTTAACCAAATATAATCTATATGTTGTGATGAATTTGAATACCTAACGAATATACCATTCTAAAACTAAATTTGTACAAATTCTAAATTCCATTGGTCAACTAAACGAATATACCATTCTAAAACTAAATTTGTACAAAAAGTTTTAAACTGTCTCACCCGAAGAAAACTAATATGATTTGTTTTGGTAAAGCCACAGTAATTACATTGACGACGGCTCAAATGCCAAAAGGCATGCTGCCCGGCTGCTTATGCATATAATTGCACAGCGACAAAAGACTGTTCGAGTGGTGTGGATAGCGACCGGAGAGATTGGAGTAAGGAAGCAACTCGGAAGCATACTTTTATTTGGCACCCCCAGGTGACACCACGTGTCAGTCTCATGTGGCAACATCAAGTTGTGCTACGGTCACCACCACACGGTGTCACATCACCATCTTTTTTTTTGAACTTTTTTTTTATTGTAATAACTGTTTTGGCCATTCTTTTTGGGGATTATTGTGTGCCCCGCAATTTCTTGCGACGCACCTCAGTTTGGGCGCATTCGGAATGCGTTCAAACTAGAGTTTTTTTTTTTTAAAAAAAAATTAATTTCTTGGGCGTAATCAGGGTGCGCCCAAGGTCTGGGTGAATTATTTTTATTTTGAAAAATATTTTTTTAAAGATTATTAAACCGGTTTGGGTCTGAACCGGTTGATCTTGGGCGCAACCACGATGCGCCCAGTTTTTTTTTTTTTTTTTTTTCGGAAAAAAAAAAAAAACTGGGCGTATCGTGGTTGCGCCCAAATTTGTTTATATCCAATTTGGATGTCTTGTAGTTATATCCAATTTGGTTATTACTATGATTATATACTATGATTATATCTTATAGTTATATCTATGGTTATATCATATAGTTATATACTATGATTATATCTTATAGTTATATACAATTTGGTTATATCTCATGATTATATTCTATATTTATATACTATGGTTATATCATATAGTTATATGCTATGATTATATCTTATAGTTATATCATATAGTTACATCCAATTTTGTTATTACTATATAATATAATCATAAGGATATAGCCAAATTGAATATAGCTATAAGGATATAACCAAATCACATATAACTATAAGATATAGTCATATTATATAAGTATATGATATAACTATAGTATATAACTATATGATATAATATATGATTAAGCATACTATATAACTATAAGATATAATCATAGTACATAATTATAAGGTATAACCATAGTATATAACTTTAGAATATAATATAGGATATAACCATAGTATATAACTATATAATATAACCATAAGATATAATCATAATATATAACTATATAATATAACGATATGATATAACCAAATTTGATATAAGACATATAACTATAAGATATATTCATTATATAGAACTATATGATATAACCATAGTATATCTATATGATGTAATATAAGATATAATCATCATATATAACTATGAAATATAACCATAAGATATACCCATAGTATATAACTATAGAATATAACCGTAGTATATGACCATAAAACATAACCAAATTGGATATAACCATATTTATATGTGATTTTCAAAGGATATAATCATAGTATATAACTATAGGATATAACGATATGATATAACCAAATTGGATATAACTATAACATATAATCATGGTATATAACTATAGAATATATGATATAACCAAATTGGATATAAGTCATATAAGTATAAGATATAATCATAGTATATAACTATAGAATATAACCGTAGTATATGACCATAAGACATAACCAAATTGGATATAACCATAGTTATATGTGATTTTCAAATGATATAATCATAATATATAACTATAGGATATAACGATATGATATAATCAAATTGGATATAACGATATGATATAACAAAATTGGATATAACGATAACATATAATCATGGTATATAACTATAGGATATAACGATATGATATAACCAAATTGGATATAACTATAACATATAATCATTTTATATAACTATAGAATATAACGATATGATATAACCAAATTGGATATAACGATAACATATAATCATGGTATATAATTATAGGATATAACGATATGATATAACCAAATTGGATATAACTATAACATATAATCATTTTATATAACTATAGAATATAACGATATGATATAACCAAATTGGATATAACTATAACATATAATCATTGTATATAACTATAGAATATAACGATATGATATAACCAAATTGGATATAAGTCATATAAGTATAAGATATAATTATTGTATATAACTATATGATATAAGCATAGTATATAACTATATAATATAACCATAAACCCCAAACACCAAGACCTAACCCTAAACCCCAAGACCTAACCCTAAACCCTAAAAAACGCTACAAACCCCTTGGGCGCAACCTAGTTGCGCCCATAATTCTGGACGCAATCTAGTTGCGCCCATAATTCTGGACGCAATCTAGTTGCGCCTAAAGGGTGTGTGGGGTTTAGGGGTTTGTACTCGAATGGACGAAAACCCCAAACCCTAAAACACACTAAAAACTCCTTGGACGCAACCTGGTTGTGTCCAAAAACCCTAAATCACAAACTCTAAAAAATAATAGAAACCCCTTGGGCGCATCCACGTTGCGCCCAGAAGGGAATTTTTTTTTAAATAAAAAAAAATTAATTAATTATTATTATTTTAAAAAAAAAAAATTTCCCTTCTGGGCGCAACGTGGATGCGCCCAAGGTGAACCAGATTTTTTTTTAAAAAAAAAAACAAAATTGGCCATGAACCGGGTTTTTTTTAAAACCCGATTCTTTCACTTGGGCGCACCCTGGTTGCGCCCAAGAAATTGTTTTTTTTTTGAAAACAAAAATCCTGGGTGTACCACCAGAAAATCCGGGTGCGAACATTCTACCCATTCTTTTTTGTGAATTTTAAACATTTGACGAACTTTATTACGTGCAATTGGCAAACAATATTATGTATATTTGGTGATATTATTATATGCATTTATTTATAATATGAATTTGGTTATATTATTATGTGTATTTGTTTATAATATAAATTTATATTAGCGATGAACCATCCACGATCCAAATCCATCAATTTAATCGTTAAAACAAAAAGACTAAAATACTCCTTGTTTTTTTGAAAAAAATACAAGACTAATTGACCAAATTGCCCATGCTTATCATCCTCCACTCAAATTCAACAATTGAGATTCTCACATATGCTCTTCATCAATCAGACGAGTTCCTCTATTCCTAGCCATGGCGGCGAGATTACAACATCAAGGAGTACACAATGAGCGGAGAAATCGATAGATTTTACAACAACAAATATCTTACCGATGCTTCCTCCATCGCAGAGGTAACAAGTGTGATAAGGTTAATGCCCCAAAAGTCATGTGCTGATATTATTAGGAGAGTATTTATAGTGTTACAAAAGGACAGAAAGGTAAATACAAATATAGGTAATTACAATAATAAGACTAAGTCTAACAGCCCCCCGCAGTCGAAGCAGGAGGTTCCCGAATGCAGAGGCTGGAACGAAAGTCTTGAAAGATTGGTGAAGGCAAGCCCTTTGTAAGAACATTAGCAAATTGGCATCGAGTGGGTACATGAAGAACTCTTGCTTCACCCAAGGCAACCTTCTCACGAACAAAGTGAATGTCAATTTCAATGTGCTTCGTCCGTTGATGCTGGACAGGGTTGGATGACATATAGACGGCATTGATGTTGTCGCAGAAAACGATCGTGGCCTTGGACATGGGAGACCGCAGTTCCTGCAGCAATGACCGAAGCCAACAAGCCTCGGCAATAGCGTTAGCTACAGCGCGATATTCCGCCTCAGCACTGGAGCGGGACACCGTCGGCTGGCGCTTGGAGGACCAGGAGACCAAGTTGGGACCGATGTAGAGGCAGTAGCCGGAAGTGCTGCGTCTTGAGTCAGGGCATCCAGCCCAATCTGCATCGGAATAGGCGACAAGTTGGTCGACAGGGCCGGGGTCGATGCATAGGCCGAGCGCCGCAGTGCCCTTCACGTAGCGAAGGATACGCTTGAGGGCCGAGAGATGTTCAGTGCGGGGATCATGAAGATGAAGACAGCATTGCTGGACCACATAACAAATGTCCGGGCGAGTGAGAGAGAGATACTGTAAAGCACTTGCAAGAGAGCGAAAGTTAGAGGGATCGGCGAGCGGTTGTCCGGCCGCAGAGCTCAGTTTGGGCTTGGTGTCCACTGGGGTGATGCAGGGATTGCAGTCACTCATGCCGGCACGGTGGAGGATGTCCAAGGCGTACTTCTCCTGGCTGAGATGAAGGCCGGAGCCACGCTTGGTAACGGCTATCCCGAGGAAGTAGTGGAGTTCCCCGAGATCCGTCATAGCGAACTCCCGACTCAAGGCTTGGATGATGCGATTGAGAAAGGACGCAGAGGAGGCTGTGAGAATGATATCATCCACGTATACAAGAAGATGAGCCTGCTCAGACACGGAGTGACAGATGAACAGGGACGGATCCGAGCGACTGCTGCGAAAACCAAGCCGACACACATAGTTGGCAAAGCGTTGAAACCAGGCGCGTGGAGCTTGCTTCAACCCATAGAGCGCCTTGTTAAGCTTGCATACATGATCAGGGAACCTGGGGTGGACGAAGCCCGGCGGTTGCTGGCAGTAGACTGTCTCTCGGAGGTTGCCGTGAAGAAAGGCGTTCTTCACGTCAAGTTGATGGATCGGCCAAGAGCGAGAGACCGCCAGGCTGAGGATGGTGCGGATGGTGGCCGGCTTGACTACGGGAGAAAACGTCTCGTCGTAGTCGATGCCATGTTCCTGAGAGTAGCCGCGGGCTACCCAACGAGACTTGTATCGGCTGAGGTTCCCTTGAGCATCAAACTTGTGCCGGAATAGCCATTTTCCTGAAACCACATTAGCATCCCGAGGCCTTGGTACAAGATCCCAAGTCCGGTTAGTAATCAAGGCATCAAATTCCTCTTTCATAGATTTAAACCAAAGGGGGTCCTGGACGGCGGTTTTGTGGGATTTGGGAAGAGGAGTGACAGATGAGTGGAGATTGAAGAGGAATTTGGGTTTGACAATACCGGACTTAGCACGGGTTTGCATTGGGTGAGAGAGAGTGGAGGGAGCACGTGGGATAGAGGGAGGTGGGTAAGGGTTTGGAGAATTAGGGTTAGTGGGTGTGATGCGAGAGGGGGGGGGGGGAGAGGATATTGGAAGGTGGGGAGTTACCGAGAGGAGGGGGAGTGGAGAGAGAGGGTGGGCCCGAGGAGAGTGGAGACGGAGAGGGTAACGGGGGGAGTGGATTTGGAGAATGATGAGGGCCCGGATTTTTAGGGGATATGGAGAGAGAGGGGGAGGAAAGTGGGGGCGTGGGAAGCGAGGAAGGGGGGGCGGCAGGTATAGAATTAGGGTTTGGTGTAGGGGAGGGAGCCGGGTTATTTGGGAGGGGAACCAGTCCAGAATTTTCGAGAAAGTCGGGAGGGTTGGATGACCGAACCGGCAAGGGTATATTTTGAAAAGGAAAAACATTTTCATCAAAAATGACATGCCGCGAAATTATTACCTTGTTGTTAGCCATCTCAAGACAACGATAACCCTTGTGGTGCAATGCATAGCCGAGGAAGACGCAGGGTAGGGTTCGAGGTTCAAGCTTGTGTTTGGTGGTGGCGGTGAGATTGGGGAAGCACAGGCATCCGAATACCCGAAGATGGTCATAGGTGGGCTTTTTGTGGTGTAGGGATTCGAAGGGTGTGGTAAGATTTTGAGTGGTGGTGGGTGTGAGATTGAGGAGATGGGTGGCCGTGTTTAAGGCTTCGACCCAAAACCGAGAGGGAAGGTGAGCGTGGAAGAGCATGAAGCGAATGGAGTTGGTGAGGGTTCGAATCATGCACTCCGCCTTGCCATTTTGTTGTGATGTGTGAGGGCAAGAGAAGCGGTAAGTGACACCCTTTGATGTGAGGAAGGTGAGGAGTCCGAAATTGTCAAACTCCCCACCATGATCGAATTGGACAGATTTGAGTGATTTATTGAATTGTGTTTGGATGTAAGCGTGAAAGTGTTTAATGATATTTGATGTGTCAGATTTGTGTTTGAGAGGGTAAGTCCAGACATAATGGGAGAAATCATCAAGAAGCACCAAATAATATTTATAACCACTAACACTGAATACAGGAGAAGTCCAAAGATCACAATGTAGTAAATCAAAGATAGCAGTAGTTTGAGAAGTAGAAGAAGAAAAAGGCAATTTTGATTGTTTGCCCATTTGACATGCTTGACAGACACGTGGGGTGTCCTTATTACAGTGCGGGAAATTTTGAGAGAGGAAGTGGTGAAAGGCCTGGCTTCCGGGATGGCCCATGCGTGCGTGCCAGATGGATGACGAGACGACCGGGAGAGCCGAGAGGGCCACGGCATCATGGACGGCAGGCTTATTTGAAGAGGGGAAGGGATAGAGGTCGCCCGACTATTGCACCGACGGATCACGTTCTTGCTGGTAAGATCCTTCACAGAGAAACCAAAAGGATCAAATTCAACTGAACAACAATTATCAGTAGTAAATTTGCGAACGGAAATCAAATTTTTGATTAAATGCGGAGTAACGAGAACATTTTTGAGAAACAGAGGCGGAGAAGTAGATAAAGTTTTGTGGCCAACGTTGGTGATAGGTAAGGTTTGTCCATTACCCACAATGATCTTGGAAGAGGAATAGATACCTGGATTAAAAACGGGAAAGAGATTACCTGTGTTCGAGGCCATGTGGGAAGACGCACCAGTGTCCATGTAGAACGAGGGGTCAGCACTGGCGGAGGGAGAAGTGAGGTTGTTCATGGCCTGGATGAGCTCCTGTTGGTTCCACGACGGGGCGCCGTGCTGCGCGAGGTGAGCCTGCGGAGCCGGGTGTGGCCGAGGGCTAGAGCCAAGAATGCCCGGAGAGTTCCAAGGGGAAGAGGGAGCCCAGTTCTGTCCGCCAGTGAGGAGGTGAAGGAGGTGCTGAACGGTGTTTGGTTGAGGGGAGAAGCCGTGTCCAGAGGAGCGGCCACGACCACGGCCGTAGCGACCACGCCCACGGTTACGGTTGTTGGAGAAGTTCGAGGGAGGATGGGGCGAGGGAGGAGGGGGCGCGGTGCTGGAGGGTGGTGCCGGGGAGTTGGCGACAGTGGTGGTAAGGGCTGCACCGAGGCTGGGCTTGGTGGTGGAGCGCCGGCGTTCTTCCAAGAGAAGGGCATTACGGCATTGTTGAAAAGTAGGGAACGGATCCTTGAATTGGATCAAGGCGGCCATGAAGGAGAATTGGTCATTGAGGCCGCTGATGGTTTGAAGGACCAAGTTCTCATCGGAGATGGGGTTCCCAACGTCGGCAAGGCCATCCGACAATTCCTTGAGTTGGCGGCAGTACTCCGTGATGGAGAGATCGCCCTGAGAAAGGCTGCGGAATTCAGCTTCCATTTGAATGGCACGAGTCTTCTTGTTGTCGCGGAAAAGGTTCTCAATGTCAAGCCAGACGTCCCTAGCGGCAACGTCATCATAACGAACGACAATTTTGAAGATGTCGTCGGAGATGGTGCCGTAAATCCACGACTGGACAGTGGAGTCGAGGATTTGCCAGTTGTCGTCCCCGGTGGGAGGGGAGCCATCAACATGGTTCTTGAGATTGAACTTCTTGAGAGTTACAAGAAAGAGGTGACGCCAGATGGTGTAGTTGGGCGGGGATTGCTGGAGAAGCACAGTAACATGCGATTTGATGTTGGAGACATGGAGAGCATGTTGGACCGCGACAGCAGAGGGGGAGAGGGATGAGGAAGGGGCCGGCGATGTGGAGGAGCCGGTGGTGGTGAGGTCTGCGGCGTTGGCGGTTGGATCTAGAGGATCGGTGGTGGTGGGCATGATTGAGGGAGAAAGAGGAGGATCGTGATTTGATAGGGAGAGGAAAAAGGGGAGGAGTTTGTTAGGCTGATACCATGTGATAAGGTTAATGCCCCAAAAGTCATGTGCTGATATTATTAGGAGAGTATTTATAGTGTTACAAAAGGGCAAAAAGGTAAATACAAATATAGGTAATTACAATAATAAGACTAAGTCTAACAACAAGGTGCCAGGCATTGGTATACTCCCTTTACCCGCCCATAGTCAAGAGCAAGGAAAAACCCGTCGAGCCCTCGCATAAACCCAGGTTGCTACATTAATGAGCCCAAGTTGAGGCACCATCGTGCTTTGAGATAGATGTTGGGCCTACGAGTTAGGGTTACTCCATTGAAGGCGATTTAGGGGTGGAATTTTCTGATTTGCATTCATAGGGTTCTGGGGATTTGAGGAAATTTGTTATGCGCATTTGAAGGTCAAATTTTGGGAATCATAGGGGAGGATTTAGGTCGATTCATCCTTAAATTTTGGCCTTTATGTTCAGTTGAGTAAGAATATTCATCTGATTGTTATTTTTCGAAGAATATATGTTACAATTTATGCCCGTGCTACGCAGGAAACATATCTTATTAATTTCTAAATATTGTTTAAATTTATAAAATATTTTATATTATATTGTTAAATCTATTATTTTGACTCTACTATCATTTATAAATATATAAATATGCAACAACTAACATATATAAAATCAAATTAACATGATGTTACATGTGCAACGTATCTACTTCGTTTAGATATGTACATTAAATGAGCATGTCCATCTTTTAAATTTAAGTATATTAATTTATATAACTTAATAGCATGTAACTATTATCAAGGCGTTAATATAAATTAAAATTATTTTTTTTCGCAAGCAAGTGGAAGTAAGAAAGAAAAAAATAACTTAGAAAACCAACTTAACAAATAAGTTAAAATATTACAATATTTTTACTGGATCGTTTAAAATAATTTATTAAGAAAGTCCACTTTAAAAAATTAGTTGATTTTTCTATTTACATATTTTTAATTAATCATAAAACCGCGTATTAAAGTTAATGTTGTTAGTAATGGTTTTAATGTTTACGAAATTTGGTAAATAGTAATCTCAACCTATTTCTTCATTCTCTTATACCCAACACAAAAAATTACATAAAATTAGTATTAATGATAAATATATAACTAAATTTTATTAAAAATCAATAAAATTTTATTTCTTACCTTTGATGATTGGATACATTCTTTCACTCGGATCTTGCAAATTGATGGTAATCTTAAACAAAACTAAAAAATTTCTAATATATATCAAGAAACTAATGATTTCTAAAGTTTAAAATAGAAATAAATCAGTATATTACCTTCATGATTCAACATCTGCAATCCTTTGTACCTTCCACCATATTTTTTACTTATAAGCTATTTTCGTCCTTCCCAAATCTTGCTTCTTATCCACAAAGTTGAGACCATTAGTCCTTAATCCTTTTGATAGGATGGTCAACGACATGTATTGATCGTATTAGGATTAATGAGTCTTTAATTAATCGCATATTCAAATAAATCATACATGCATTTCTTACTCATTTATTTAATTGTGTACGTTACAATATTTAAAATTTGAATGACATAGCACTAAATCTCCCGTAATTCTAAACATTTATATGAACATATTAGGTTATTTATTTAAAATATATTCTCTAAAAATACATATAGAAATACTATCTTACTACATTCTTTTTTAAATTACATAATATATATATATATTACTAACAATTATAGAACTCCTATATAATTGTAACAAAATTATCCCATATAATCATCAAATGAAATAATTTTTTTATATTTGTTGAACCGGTTGATGAGCTACGACTTATAATGGTAATTCGATTTTTTTTTTGTATATGTATATAACATATAAGTATTTATTTAAAATAATTAGATCAATAAGTGGGGAATGAAATTATTTTAACAAAAGGTTGTTTGTGTGTTTTGAAGCTATGACCTATTGTCTCCTAAGAAAGACTATTACCTTTAAGCTATATATAATTTTTTGTTTATTATTTTACAATGATAATTATATAGGTATAATTTTTTGAGAAGGTGAATAATTTTTTGAGAATTGATGGTTGTTTATGAAATTTTATAAAGAGTTTAATATTAATTCATGATCGTTGACTTTGTCTGTCCTATTTGGTTTGGGTGTTACTAGCATTATAAATGATGATTATTTGTCATTTTAAAAAATGGTCTTAATTACAAAATTTGATAATGTTAAGAGGGTTGAAACGAAGGATACAAAAACATATATATATTGTGTTGCAACTTTATAGCCATGGTAGAAACATAGACGAAAGGACAAACACATATATATACACTATGAGAATACTATATACATAATAATACCACAAAAAGTTCTATCATTTAAAGTTAATAAATAACTACTAAGAAAATAAAATTTAATAATGCATCAAGTAATTGATTGTCTATTTTGGTTTGAATATATAATAATGTGAAAATAATTTAAAAGATATATATCTCATGAACGAACATTTTAACATTTGATATTATATACATTAATACTGATTGAGCTATAAAAAATTCTTTGGTTTGAAATGAAATTTATAAAAAAGTTGGATGAATTAACTCTTGTAGATAAAAGCATTTTAAGAAGGAAAATGTTGTAGTTATCGTTGTTTGTATTATTTATTATACAATTTTAGGATTATATAAATGGTCTATCAAGAACCCATATATCATTGGTAGTAAGTACGTTTAATGAAAGCAAAAAAATGGTCAAAATGACTTTAAGAAGACCTGAACCTATGATCAATAGGTTCTTGTGAGACACTTCAACCACTAAGCTACACACAATTACTTAATTTTGTTTTTATAATAATAATTATGTTAGTATCATGGTAAACATATTTAACGAGAGCAATAAATGGTAGCAACCACCCAATCTTATATGTATATAAGGAGATAAGACTAGTTACATGTGTGTCCGTGCTACGTACGGGTCCGTAACATGTTTAATTTTATTTTATTTATAACTAGATTAGTTTATATTTTTAATATATTAGTATACTTTATACAATTTATACAATTTATACAATCAAATTTATCGAAATTTATGATCAATTTTTAAATAGCGATATGATATATATATATATAAGGTATTCCATTATACTTTACTAATTACTGTGTTATTAATGTAACATGGGATGAAACAAAATTACTTTATGAACTTTATAACAAAAGTTGTATAATTATATCTCATATCAAATTTATATAGAAGTAGTTAAACATTCACTATTTAGGTGTTATTTCAAGTGGATACATTGAGCTAATACGAAACCAAAGTGCTGAATTATTTTGATTTTTTCTCTCCTCATTTTACATGTATGTCGAATGATATTTGTTAGTTTCCAACTCATTTTTAAAAACATATTGATACAAAAATTATATTTAAATGTGAGCATTGATAAATAAATGGGTTGAAAAAGAGTTTAAAAAAAATTAATTAAATGCATTTATTAAGATAGAAAATTAGAGAAAATTGGTTTTATGTAAAATAGATTTTAATGTAAAATAGAAAAGCTTGTGTAAAAGAGAGATCATTAATTGTGACAAAAATGTTAACTTTTATATATAGAAGATAGATTCATCTAGGAATTTGAAGTTTTACTTGTAAATTCTAGTTGTGCTCCTGCTATGAATGAACAAAAGGGTTAAAAGCCAATAAACCAACTTCAATTTCTAAGAACAAATGGTATGGTTCCCCCAAATATTTTTTTGGTTTGATTATGGAAATCTCTTGATTACGAAGCCAAGAACACAGACTATAAGAGCATCTGATATCATTGGATTGTGAATACTGAATACCCACTGCTTTGCTGTAATTTTTTCAATAAACAAGGGGCATTTTGGTCTTTTTGCGCTTTTTAACGGCCAAACTGACGGATTTGGCTCGTGGGTGGTTCATCGCTAACGAAATGACTTTATTGGATGGTTTAAAATAATTTCGTCTATAACGGGTGGTTCCACTAAAAACTGCGTATTTAACGGGTGGTTTCCCACACATCTAGTTATATACAAATGCACATCTAGTTATGTACAAATGCATATCCTAAAAAAAACTAGCACATCTAGTTATATACAAATGCACATATTGTTATATCAAATGCACATTCTACAAAAAACAGGAAAAAACTAGGTGTGCATTTGATATACAAATGCACACTTTGTTATATGTACAAATGCACAAATTGTTATATATACAAATGCACATCCTAAAAAAACTATACAAATGCACATCTTGTTATATATAAATACACCTCCCAAAAAAATGTACATTTGATATACAAATGCACACATTATTATATATAAATGTATATTTAGTTATATACAAATGCACATCTTGTTACATATAAATGCACATTTAAAAAAAACAAAAATACTATATGTACATTTAATATACATATGCACATTTACTCATCTTGTTACATAGAAATGCACATACTAAAAAAAGTAAAAGAAAAATGATGACATTATCACTGTCACGTGTCAGCGCGAGAACTATTCTCACCGTTCTCGTGCGGGGGAGTGTTCTGGTGAGAATGCTCTCCTATATATATACACACTAAACCAAAAGCTAACTACGACACCCCCCGAGTAAGGATGGCCGTATCAAGGAAAGAACACAATATATGATTGAATCCATGATTAATGAAGATATGGGAGGACGTTTATGGTTTACTCCATATAATGGAGGGTAAGTTAAGGTTATACTTCTTGCAAATTATACATTCCTTGATTTTAATTTATATGTTTGACATTCTTTAAATATTTGTTATAGTCATCATTGGATGCTAGCAGTGATTGACCCATTACAAAGTATGATTTATTGGTTTGATCCACTTGGGTATGATGTTAGACAAGATTTTAGAGACATAGCTACAATGTAAGAAATGATTCTAAATGTTGTTTTATATTGATTTTATGAATGTTTAATTGCAATTGTTGGTTAATAACACTTCTTTTTGTACAGGGCCATGAAAAGGTTTAATAGAAAAGTGGTAAAAATCAAACGAGACACACGATGGAAGGTTGTCAAGGTTAGTTATATAATGAATGTTCTTTCAATACTTAATAGCTTTGTTGATTTTCACATATCAAGTTTATGTATTAAAAGTTGATATATTTTACATTTTCAGTGTCCAAAACAACCAAACAACATCGACTGTGGGTACACATATGTAGGTACATGTTGGAAATCATTGAAAAAGGTATTGTCAAAATACCGAATACGGTATGCATGCATTCTCTAATACTTTCAAAATATCAAAATATAAAACTATCGTTTCGTATGTTTTATGCTCGCTTACCATTCATTTAATATTTGCCGTACTTTGAAGGTTCCCCAAAGTACTATGAAAAGGAACAAGTACATTATTGATAACACCAATTTGTGATTATTAATGAATATTTACATGATTACAAATGAACAAGTTTCATGTTTCAAAAGGAGCAACCCGAGATAGGACATTGTCTTACATGATTACTAATTCAATTGTCTCCATTCTCCAACTCAACTTCAATTGTGAGTTCTACTGAGATACCCCTGACTTTTGTCGGAAATACCATACGCCAGTGACCTCAGACTTTAATGTCCAAAGTCACTTTAGGCTTCATCCGAATAATTTATGTGTAAATATAATTACATTTATGATAAAATAAACAATAGCATAAGACTTTTGAAACAAATATTCAAACTTTATTAAAATTTTCCTTGTAAATTGAGGAGATAAGTTTTAAAAGATGACATCAAATTACCGTAGAAGACTTCAACTAAATCCTAATTACATGATTACGTTATCTAATATTTTCACCTATTACATTAATTAGGAAAATTAAATTCTATAATCGAAACTCTTCGAAATATACTTCAAAACCAAACTTCAACTACAACTCTTCTTCTCCGTTCATTACTTCTAGATAACCTGAGACAAGTTGACTGATGTACCGTATGGGACGGATGACACCAACTAACCATGGAAGGAAAAATAAGGTTGGTTAGTCTAATGAAAGACTAAGCAATGATATTTATGTAAGGTTTCATATGGTCATATCTAATTACTACCATCTTTCTCGAATAAAAGTCGATAGACGGTTGGTAACTACAATATTTTCACTGATGCGAAGGATGTACAAGAGAAATGCACCAAGAAAATACTCGAAAGCAATATGGGTATTATGAGAAGAAGATATGATTTTATTTGTGAATGTTTAAATTAACACACAAAAATATAAAAGCTTCACTGAATAATTGGGTATGAATCGTATGATCAACCGCCACATACGTGATGTGCGAATTCATACTGGAAAGGCAACTTGCTTAGACTAGAGAAAGAGCAGTTTTTAAGTTGTACTTCTCGCTCGAATTCAATAATTATTTGCTCACAATACTTATCTTATTTAATTTTAACATACCACATTTTTTTTTTGATGGTAACATACCACATTTAAAACAGAGGAGACGAAGGAAATTTCGGGTTTAGGATGGGGATTTCGAGCGGAACAATCTTGTATTTATAGGGAAAATGTTGCCCTTAACGTTACAAACACATTTGAGCAATTATCTCCTCTCAATTAATTCTAATACGATTGAATTTCCGACGATTAACACCGATCGAGTAACGAACTCGTCATTCAAATCTCGGGCTGAATCCGGGCGATTCCACAATCAATCGAGCCGACAATTAAAGGATTTGATATCAAATTGACTGAATTAAATCTTGGATTCAACGGTTTGTCATCGTAGCCTTACAAAACCCAGAAATGTGGGTTGTTCTTCACCAACCCACTTCCCATAAAATCACGCCCCCCCTTTAGTTGGACTAATTACCAACTTTGCCTAACTTTTTTTTTTTTTTCGACAGAGAACTCACCACTTGCGGGGTGGTAAACCCCGAGCCCGTGACCTACGGCCGTGGTGGTGGAATCTTTCGAACAAGGGGAGGGAAATCGGAACCGGCGGGCCCCGGCGGCCGCTGGTGCCATCGGACGAGCTTGAGGTGTGAGAGAGACGCCAGTGCTCCGACGAGGAGAGGAGGGAGGAAGGCGAGGAGCGGGAGTAGATTGTGAGGTGGGAGATGGCGGGGAAGGAGAGGAGGATGCGTTGGGCGAGGAGGACGACAGAGGTCGGTCGGCTCCGGCCGACTCCCGGGAAGGCTTCGAGCGTGGCGGGGAGATCTTCCGTCCAACAATTGAAGGCGGAAAGGGCAAGGGAGACAAGTCTATGGCCGTGGTGGTGGAATCTTTCGAACAAGGGGAGGGAGATCGGAACCGGCGGGGCCCGACGGCCGCTGGTGCCATCGAACGAGCTTGAGGTGTGAGAGAGACGCCAGTGCTCCGGCGAGGAGAGGAGGGAGGAAGGCGAGGAGCGGGAGTAGATTGTGAGGTGGGAGACGGCGGGGAAGGAGAGGAGGATGCGTTTGGGCGAGGAGGACGATGGAGGAGGAGGCGGTGGCGATCGGGTGGCCCCAGGGGGAGAGGAGCGACGCCAACATCCTCGCGGTCTTCTCCGAGGTCCTCCCCTTCCTCTTCGCCGGAGTTCACCGACCACCTCACGCACAAGCTGAAGCACCACCCCGGCCAGATCCAGAAGCCGAAACATGAGAATTTGGCAAACAGGAGAATCGGGGAACCAATTTTATTTTATTTTTGCCTTTTATTTCTTTGTAAGTTAACGGCTGAGGAAAAAAATTAACAGTTTCTAACGTCAAGGGTATTTGGCAAAAAAATTCAAAACCTCACGGATACCACGCGAAATAGTTCAAACCTTCGGGTATCTCGCGAAAATTGCAAAAACTCAAGGGTACCACGCGAAAATTCTATTACATATATGTACTAGTATTTATGCCGTGCTACGCAAGGAACATTTCTTATTAAATTCTAAATATTGTTTAATTTTTTATAAAATATTTTATATTATATTATTAAATCTATTGTTTTGACTCTACTTTCATTGATAAATATATAAATATGCAACAACTAACATATATAAAATAAAATTAACCTTATGCTACATGTGCAATGTATCTACTTCGTTTAGATATGTACTGTTAAATGAGTCTTAGTCGATGATTTTTATTTTTATAATTATTTTATAAGTCCATCTTTTAAATGTAAATATATCAATTAAATTATATTGTAATTTAAGAATATCAATTAACTATTATCAAGGCGTTAATATAAACTAAAAATATATTTTTTACAAGCAAAGCAAGTGGAAGTAAGAAAGAAAAAATAACTTGGAAAACCAACTTTACAAATAAGTTAAAATCTTACAATATTTTTACTGGATCGTTTAAAATAATTTGTTAAGAAATGACACTTTAAAAACTTAGTTGATTTTTCTATTTACATATTTTAAATTTATCATAAAACCGCGTTTTAATGTTAATGTTGTTAGTAATGGTTTTAATGTTTATGAAATTTGGTAAATAGTAATCTCAACCTGTTTCTTCATTCTCTTATACCCAGCACGAAAAATGACATAAAATTAGTATTATTGATAAATATATAACTAAATTGTACTAAAAATTAATGAAATTTTATATCTTACCTTTGATGATTGAATAAATTCTGTCACTCGGATCTTGCAAATTGATTATAATCTTAAACAAAACTAAAAAAGTTCAAAAATATATTAATAAACTAATTATTTCTAAAGTTTAAAAAAGAAATACATCAAAATATTACCTTCATGATTTAACATCCACAATCCTTTGTAGCTTCCACCATATTTTTTTTACTTATAAGCTCTTTTAGTCCTTCCCAAATCTTGCTTCTTATCCACAAAGTTGAGACCATTAGTCCTTAATCATTTTGATATATAGGATGATCAATAACGGCATGCATTGATCGTATTAGGATTAATGAGCCTTAAATTAATTGCATATTCAAATAAATCATACATGCATTTCTTACTCATTTATTTAATTGTGTATGTTACAATATTTAAAATATGAATGACATACCACTAAATCTCCCGTAATTCTAAACATTTATATGAACATATTAATTAATTTGTTTAAGATATATATTGTCTAAAAATACATGTAGAAATACTATCTTACTACATTCTTTTTCAAATTCAATATATATATTTTACTAATAATGATAGAACTCCTATATAATTTCAACAAAATTATCAAAATGTGTTTGTTTATATTTGTTGAACCGGTCGATGAGCTATGACCTATAATGGTATTGCGACTTTTTTTTGTATCTGTATATTACATATAAGTATTTTTTTTAAATCAATTAGATCAATAAGTGGGGACTAAAATTATTTTAACAAAAGGTTGTTTGTGTGTTTTGAAGCTATGACCTATTGTCTCCTATAAAAGACAATTACCTTTAAGCTATATATGATTTTTTGTTTGTTCTTTTACAATGATAATTATCTAGGTATAATGTTGAGGGTGATGTGGAAGCAATTAATGGTGGTAAAATCTAATCATATATGTATATAAAAAAAATATGTAAATAAATAATGTATAATAGATATAGACCGATCTATCAAGCTATCTATTTAGTCCTTGATGCAATAATTTGTATTTTTGAAGTAATATTAAATTAAAAAATTTCGAATACATACCAATTATCAATACTAAAAGGCACCATTTTCTATAAGAAAAATCTTGGTTGAATTGTAACCCGGACATTAGAGGATGTAGCAAATAATAATTCCAATTTGTTGATATTGTTGCTTTTTTCTTTCTTGGTACGAAAGCGTTTTTTATCATCCAAATGACATTTACAATCGAATACATGAGAGGAGACTCAGTGGAAGTAGAAGATAATCTTCTTGTTGCATGGTTAAATATTAATGGGTTACTGGTATGATTAAGTGGCATGTATGTATATTAGTTAAAAGTTTTGGGAAGGTGAATACCTTTTTGAGAATTAATGGGTGTTTATGAAATTTTATAAAGAGTTTAATATTAATTTATGATCGTTGACTTTGTCTATCCTACTTGGTTTGGGTGTTACAATCATTATAAATGATGATTATTTGTCATTTAAAAAAAATGGTCTTAATTACAAAATTTTATAATGTTGAGAGGGTTGAATAGAAGGATAAAAAACAAATATATATTCTGTTGCAACTTTATAGCCATGGTGAACATAGACAAAAGGACAAACACATATATATACCACTATGAGAATACTATATACATAATAACACTATAAAATGTTCTATCATTTAAAATTAATAAATAACTATTAAGAAAATAAAATTTAATAACGCATCAAGTAATTGATTGTCTATTTTGTTTGAATATATTATAATGTGAAAATAATTTAAAATATATATATATCATGAAATACGAACATTTTATATTATATACATTAATACTCATTGAGCTATAAAAGATTATTTGGTTTGAAATGAAATTTAAAAAAAAAGTTGGATGAATTAACTCTTGTAGATAAAAGCATTCTAAGAAGGAAAATGTTGTAGTTATTGTTGTGATATCCCGTATTTTTGTAAGGTTATTTTGGGAATTATGGAATTTTCCCGGGTACCCGTTGTGTACGTCGGATTTAATTCAGGTAGCTTGAGACATTCTGTAATGTGCTCTATATCTGTAATATTTTTCTCAGTGAAATAATATACAGACAAGGTGCCTTGAATTTTAAATTGTCGTTCGCGTACGATAATTTTTATCCCGGTTTATCATCATGCTCGTTCAAAGCCGAATGGGCGGGAAAAGGAGGAAACGGCGACCGCCGTTCAGAAACGGCGACCGCCGTGGTTGGGCCCGAGATGTCAGCGTGTCAGCTTCTAGCTGGCCGCGACAGGCCTAACGACGGCGACCGCCGTATTTACGGCGACCGCCGCGTGCCCGCCGCAGGCAAAAATACGGCGACCGCCGTGATTGTCCAGTGGGCATTGCCCGCCGGTCGCCGGCGTCGTTCGAGGCGCGCCGTTGCGTCGTTTGCCGCATCTGAGGATTTGCAGATCACTCCTTGGGGTTTGCCTATAAATAGCAGAGCTTGGGCATGGGTTTTGGGTCATCTACAACCCCGAATCGCTGCCAAATTCGCCTCTCGCCGGAGTTGTGTTTTCGCCGGAATTCGAAGGTCTCGCCGGTGCTGCTTTGGTGTGGTTCCTGAGTGCCTTTGTGAAGCTTTTGGTTAGCCTTGGAGGTTAGAAGCCAAAGCAAGTCGAAGGAGGCCAAACCGCTCGTGTTTTGGGGTGAGTTTTCTCTCGTTTCAGTCGGCCGTGTTCTTCACGGCGACCGCCGTGTTCTTCACGGCGACCGCCGCCAAGAACAGCGACCGCCGCCAGTGCCCAGAACGCCTTTGTGGCTTTGGCTTGGTCGGTTGTCGTTGTGTCGTCGTGGCGTCTTTCCTTTCGTGTTCTTTCGCCGTGTTTAGATTCATACTGTTTATGTCGGATCTAACTTAGGGTTCCTTTTATGGGTCGACTCGAAGGTCGTTGTGCTGTCAGAGCTATACCGTGTTGAGCCCGGAATCCAGTGACGTCTTTAGACTATTCTGCGGAGTAAGGCAAGTGGCGGTTCGCTCTTGCTCTTTCGTTCCATATTTACATTAATTATCAGTAGTTTATCTGAGTAATTAATTTGGAATGAATATTCTGTTTGTCTGGAAACGGTTTTGATAAACTGTTTTGAAAATCATATAATAGGTTGAATATCTGTTAGAACAACGCTATTATCTGTGATCGCCTTTCGGGCCTTTATGTGGATTTATCCTGTAAATGTGGTGGTGCTGTAATTGTTTAGTTAGCACTGTTAAATAGGAACGTTACTCGGACTCTGTCCAGCCATTTATTTATAATCTGGTATCGGGGTGGCTCGTCCCCATCTGGTACCATTCTAAGATCATGATCGGTCTCTTACACATGTGTCTAGAGACAGGACACTTAGCTGGTGTCACAAACCTTTCGGTATACGTCACTCTCGACGAAACGTATACTAAGATGTGTCGTCCCATTGGTGGGGTACACATGTAAAAGTCTATAACGTGATGTGTGTTTTTGAAACATAAATCAGATAAGTGCTACCTTGACGCACATAATTAATACACCTTGGGCGAGTAGTGCAGCTAAGTTCAGTGCAGCTAGGAAAACTCGTCTTGACTTGAATGTAGTACGTTCTCTTTCCAATCTGGATTCGCTGTAGGCGATGAGGTTGGTCGTGAACCGAAGCATCTCAGTCAGTTTTAAATCATGGTTGAATGATTCTGTAATATTCCAGATTTGTCATTACTTCCTTAAAGACTCATTTCTCTTGGAGTCTCTTTTCGAGTTGATTTCTGTGAAGATTCAGTCTTCCAGAATCTTCTCTTGTGCATATCTCTTGTTTATTCCAATAGGAATATGATGGTTGACTACCGTTACCGGTTATTATCCGAGAAGCGGTGAGTCTAACCTAATATGACTGCTTCGAACCAGTCTACTTTTTACCCTTGCTAGTCTATTCATTTAGACTAACCAACCAATATTTTCCCTTGCATGGTTGGCTGGTGTCATCCGTTTGATTCGGCACATCAATTAAGAAGTAGCTCAGAAGATTAGAAGGACTATGGAGTCGGCGGTGGTTTTTGAATGTTTTAATTATTTCTTTAATCAAGTTATGATCCTTTGGACAATAACTCTGATTGTAACTTACTTTCTTAGTCTTCCGCTGTGTTTGGTTTAAACTATGTTTTGACCTATTCGGGATTGGGTTGTAATCCCGTAACTCTTGTTTCCTCAACAATGTTATGTTTTGGAATTTAATGCTTGATCTTTGTGTATCAATTGCATTTCATAAATTGTATTTATTTGGTCAAGCCTTGGGTGATCTCGGTAAGGAAAACTGGGGTCACTGACGGTAATACCTTTCCAAAAGGGTTAAGTTTTGGGGGTGTTACAGTTGTGGTATCAGAGCCAAAGGTTTTAAAACGGGTTTGGAATTTTTATAAACCATTTATTCATTTTAAAAATGCTTTAAAGAGGGCTCTGAATTTTCATTCTGAAAAGAATTTAAAAACACCGTTCATAGTCGTGTCTTCTTTATAGTCTGATATAGTAAGCTTGCTTCTATGTCTAGAAAGACTAATTCCTTCCTTATTGTTCGATAGGATGGGTGTCTGCTTTTCTATTGGTAGGGGGTCGGAAGACACCAAGTCGGATCAGCCGAGGCTAGATTTTCCGTTACCTCAGCGATGTTTCGAGGTTGGAGGCCCGAGTAGCCCACCCGAAGACGTCAAGCACGTTCTCCCCGAGTCGGTTGTCCTTGTAGCCAGGAATGCTATGGTCCCTAGACCTGCACCTGTGTCGCCACCAAGGGTGGAGGGAGTACATGAATGGGAGCAGGAAGACGAGTTGTCAAGGTATGAACAAGGGGTTTACCAAGACGACTTTCTGTTGGGACCAATTCCCGAGGAGATCGAGTACGAGGAGGAGGAAGAGGAGATGCTTGAGCAAGATCCTGTCGAGGACGAGGAGATGATCGAGGATGATCCCGAGGAAGAGGATCCCATCGAGGATGATCCCGAGGATGAGGATCCCATAGAGGATGATCCAGAAGAGGATCCAGAGTAGGACCTTGGAGGGCAGAATCAGGAGCCCGGTACAGGATTGTCACCAATGCCAGAGTACGCACCCATGTCAGAAGCTGATTGGGAGGCACTGTATACCGAGTACGGTATTGGGAGAAGTGACAGGGAATCTCAGCCTATCCCTACTCCAAGGAGATGGAGGTCGGAATCCGAGCTGCAGGAGATTCTCCGCCAGAGCGAGGTAATCTCCGCAGAACAGCAGCGTCAGAGGGATGAGCTGATCGCCAGTACTCAGAGGAGGGCTGGAATAGGAGGACCAGTCATGGACGACCCATACTTTACCATGACTGAGCTAGGACTATGTGCTTCAGGGTCAAGCAGGGTGCGAAACCCATCGCCAGAGCTCGATGGTGAGCCTAGCCCGAAGAGACCATGCACGAGTAGCCAGTCGTATGGGAGACATTTTGGAACGCCTTGAGGAGGAGTGGCGTTGCCTATCGTAGTAGTTCGTTTCTTAGTTTTCCAAGTTGTACTTTGTGTAATATTTCAGTATTGAGGCAAGTACTTTGAGAAACACTTTTATCTTCGAGCAATGTTGTCCTAACGCTCGAATGATAAACTTATGTGTAACTTGTGTAAGAATTCGAAGGTTCATCTATAAAATACCAAGTTGATCTATTCTGAGTGATTTATTTACATTGATATATTGCATAAGTATGTTGCATAATATTAATGTATTGAATGCTTGGAATTGGATCGGTAAACAGATGGTGAACCCAAGAAGCACGAGAAACTCGACTCGAGCCGGTGCTGGGACTAGCCAAAACCCCAGACCAGCAGGAAGAGGTGTTCAGGATGAACACGAGTCTGAGTCTCGTGTCCAGCAGAGGCATGAAGGTCAGGATCAGACCCAAGCGCCGACGTTGTTTGACGCTGCAGCTGTTGAGGCGATCCGTGGGATCGTGATGCAGGCTATTACAGATGTCTTGAGACCAAGTGCGCCTCAAGCACAAGAAGTGCCTATTAATGCAGCGGTTCCTGATGTTATGGAACCCAGAAACCCTGTGATTGAAGAGACTGCCGTTAGGGCGAGGGACAGCTATGGTCGCGCTCTTAAGACCATTACTTCCATGAGACCCGACTGCTATAACGGGAAAGGGGAGCCAGTGGCAGTGACTCATTGGTTCTCCCATATGGAGAGGCTGTTCAGGAACGTGGAGTGTACGGAGGCCGAGAAGGTCCATATCGCTTCTCTTCAGCTGAAGGAGGAGGCTAGCGAGTGGTGGGAGAGCACTGGTTTGGCTGAGAGCCCAGTGTTGACTTGGTCGATGTTCAAGACCAAGATGGTTGATCGATTTTTCTCTCGTGCTATGAGAGAGGAAAAGCATAAAGAGTTCTTGTACCCTCAGACTGATGGTCTGAGAGTGACCGAGTTGGCATCTAAGTTCAACCATCTTTTACAGTACGCCACTGCCGAGATCACCAGCGAGGCTCAAAAGATCTGATACTTCCACGAGTGGATGAACCCGGATATCAAGCCATTAATGGTGCACCACACATGCTCTACCTTGGAGCAGTATGTGGATTGTGCCTATAAGCTAGAGGTAACTCTCGAGGAGTCGACCAAGAGGCGCAACCGACAGAAGTCGATGTAGAATCAGAACCAGGGAGGTGGTTTTAAGCGCCCTGCGCCACCGTCTAACTTTGCCAAATCCGGCAGAGCTAAGACGGAGATGACGCAAGGAGGATCGACTCAGCAGTCAGGGCAGATCAGGAGTACAGTTCAGTGTTATAACTGCGGTACTGCTGGGCACAAGAGCACTGAGTGTCGGAAGGAGAGGAGGCCATGCTTTGGGTGTGGACGTGATGGTCATCTGCAAAAGTTCTGCAAGCAGGGGAAGCAGAAGGGAGTAGAGTCGCAGCAAGGGTCAGTTCATCAGAGCAACCGACCTAGGTTTAAGCCTGCCGAGACTCCTAGCCCTTCAGTGCAGACGACTGCTCAGAACAGGGGAAAAGCCCCAGCTGCTTCTGGAAGTCAGGGCCAACGCTTGTATGAGATGCGTGAGGCAGATGGACCCAACGCTCCGATTGCTCAAGGTACTCTATACCTTCACTCTACTTCAGTGTGCATTCTGTTTGATTCTGGTGCTACGCATTCCTTTATTTCGGATAGCTGTGTTAGCAAGTTAGACTTAGTGTGCAACGATTCGTGCGACCCTTTCGTCGTTAATCTTCCTAATGGAGAACGTTTGGTGGGAACCAAGCATTTGTCCGACTTTCCGATTACCATTCAGGGTAAGGAATTCGAGGCAGATTTAATCTGCATAGCCATGGCTCCATACGACATTATTCTCGGTATGGATTGGCTGACGCGTCACAAGGCGGTGATCGACTTCAGTTCAAGAACGGTGACGGTGTCATCCGGGGGCCAATTCGTGTGCAAGTTCAAAGGTCGAAATGACGCTGATAACGGCAAGCTGATCAATGCGATGGCTGCGTTTAAGCTACTACGACAAGGATGTGTCGGGTACCTTTGCTACTTGGATTCGCCTGAGAAGGATGGACCTGAGGTTCTTGATATTCCTGTAGTTAGGGAATTTTCGGATGTCTTTCCGGAAGAAATTCCAGGATTACCCCCAAATCGTGACGTAGAGTTTTCTATTGATCTCGAGCCTGGTACGGCGCCGATTTCCAAATCCCCGTATCGGATGGCTCCAGCTGAGATGCAAGAGTTGAAGAATCAACTTGAAGATCTTTTTGACAAAGGTTATGTCAGGCCGAGTGCATCGCCGTGGGGTGCTCCGGTTTTATTCGTAAAAAAGAAGAACGGATCGTTCCGACTTTGTATCGACTACCGAGAGTTGAATAAGGTGACAATCAAGAACAAGTATCCTTTGCCTAGGATTGATGACTTGTTGGACCAGTTGCAAGGAGCAAAGGTGTTCTCCAAGATCGACTTAAGATCTGGATATCATCAACTCATGATTCGGGAGAAGGACATTCCTAGAACTGCGTTTAGGACCAGATATGGTCATTACGAGTTCGTAGTAATGCCTTTTGGGCTTACAAATGCTCCAGCTGTCTTTATGGATTTGATGAACCGATGTTTTCACCAGTACTTGGATAAGTTCGTGGTGGTTTTCATCGACGACATATTAATCTACTCTCCGAATGAAGAAGTCCACGAGGAACATCTACGGATTTCCTTGTCGATCCTTAGACAACATCAACTTTATGCTAAACTGTCTAAGTGTGAATTCTGGATGAATGAAGTGGCTTTCTTAGGCCACGTGATCAATACAAATGGGGTTATGGTTGATCCCCAAAAGATTGAAGCGATGGCTAATTGGACACAGCCCTAGAGCGTGAAGGAGGTACGCAGTTTTCTTGGACTTGCCGGGTATTATAGAAGGTTTGTAGAAGGATTTTCAAAGATCGCTCTACCGATGACCAATCTACTCCGCAAAGTCCACAAGAAGTTTGTCTGGAATGACAAGTGCGAGGTCAGTTTCCAGGAGTTGAAGCGACAGTTGACCTCGGCACCCGTGTTAGCACTCCCAGAGGGGAATGACGATTATGTGGTCTATAGTGATGCTTCCAAGTGTGGCCTTGGTTGTGTTTTGATGCAAAGGGGCAGAGTCATTGCTTACGCATCTAGACAACTCAAGACTTACGAAGAAAACTATCCGACCCATGATCTTGAGTTAGCAGCGGTTGTCTTTGTGCTGAAGATTTAGAGGCATTACCTCTATGGTATAAGATGCCAAGTCTTCACTGACCACAAAAGTCTCAAGTATATATTTACTCAGAAGGAGTTAAATATGAGACAACGCCACTGGCTAGAGTTGCTCAAGGACTACGACATGGAGTTGTTGTATCATCCGGGCAAGGCTAATGTAGTAGCTGATGCGCTAAGCCGGAAGACAACGCACGAGACTGTGGTTGCGTTGCTTACTGCTCAGACCAAGCTAAACCAAGAGTCATGCGACATTGAAGTCTTGTATGACCAGCGTAGAGGGTACCTGAGTATGATGGAGATTCAGGCTACACTGCTGGATCAAATAAAAGAAAAGCAAGTCGATGACATCATCTTGGTAAAGTTAAGCAGTAAAGTGATGGATGGGAAAGCTCCCAGTTTTGTGGTTCAGGATGATGGATCACTTTGGTTTCATGATCGGATCTGTGTACCTGACACAGAATGTCTTCGTCAGTTGGTGATGAGAGAAGCTCATTCATCTGCTTATTCTGTGCATCCTGGCTCTAGCAAGATGTACAAGGATCTCAGGAAGAAGTTTTGGTGGCCAAACATGAAGTGGGACGTAGCAGACTTTGTGGCAAAGTGCTTAACTTGCCAAAAAGTCAAGATCGAACATCACAGACCAGGTGGTGAGATGCTACCTCTCCCCGTGCCAGAATGGAAATGGGAGGACATTTCCATGGACTTCGTCACTGGGCTACCCAAGACTCGAAGTCAGAGAGATGCTATTTGGGTAATTGTGGATAGGCTTACGAAGAGTGCTCATTGTATAGCCATCAACACCACATGGGAAACCCAGAAGCTAGCCGAAGTTTACCAGAAGGAGATTGTCCGCTTACATGGCATTCCTAAGACCATTGTATCGGACCGAGATGGTCGTTTCATGTCAAGATTCTGGAAGGAACTTCATAAGGCTATGGGAACCGAGTTGAGGTTCAGTACATCGTTTCATCCTCAGACAGATGGCCAGTCTGAAAGGACCATCCAGACTCTGGAGGATATGCTTAGAGCTTGTGTGCTCGATCGTCCGACTAGCTGGGAGGACAGCTTGAGTCTGATTGAGTTCACGTACAACAATAGCTGGCATGCTACAATCAAGATGGCTCCGTTTGAAGCTTTATATGGTCGCAGATGCAGATCTCCGATTTGTTGGGACGATAATGCCGACAAAATTCTGCTTGGACCAGAGTTGGTCGAAAGGACGGCTTCAGACATTGCTTTGATCAGACAAAGAATGTTGATCGCTCAGAGTCGACAGAAGTCCTACGCAGATCGGAAGCGGAGGACTGTCGAGTTCGAGGTCGGTGACAAGGTTTTTGTCAAGGTATCGCCATCCAAAGGAGTTTTCAGATTTGGTAAGCGTGGGAAGCTTAACCCTCGCTATGTGAGACCATTCGAGATTCTGGATAGAGTGGGATCTCTAGCGTACCGTTTGGCGTTGCCGCCATCGGCTCACCTGGTGCATAACGTGTTCCATGTGTCTTTACTCAGAAAGTATGTGCCAGATGAGTCTCATGTGCTTAGTTACGAGGACATCGAGATTCAAGCTAATGGTACTTATGAAGAGTTGCCCGTGTGCATTTTGGAGCGTCGGGAGAAGCATTTACGCAACAAGATCGTACCGTTGGTACGAGTGCTGTGGTTCAAGTCAGGGACCGAAGAAGTTACTTGGGAGACGTGGGAAACCGAGTCAGATATGCTCAAGCGTTTTCCCGAGTTATTCTCGACCTAAGTTTCGGGGTCGAAACTTCTTATAAGGGGGAGGAGATGTGATACCCCGTATTTTTGTAAGGTTATTTTTGGAATTATGGAATTTTCCCGGGTACCCGTTGTGTACGTCGGATTTAATTCAGGTAGCTTGAGACATTCTGTAATGTGCTCTATATCTGTAATATTTTCCTCAGTGAAATAATATACAGACAAGGTGCCTTGAATTTTAAATTGTCGTTCGCGTACGATAATTTTTATCCCGGTTTATCGTCATGCTCGTTCAAAGCCGAATGGGCGGGAAAAGGGGGAAACGGCGACCGCCGTTCAAAAACGGCGACCGCCGTGGTTGGGCCCGAGATGTCAGCGTGTCAGCTTCTAGCTGGCCGCGACAGGCCTAACGACGGCGACCGCCGTATTTACGGCGACCGCCGTGTGCCCGCCGCAGGCAAAAATACGGCGACCGCCATGATTGTCCAGTGGGCATTGCCCGCCGGTCGCCGGCGTCGTTCGAGGCGCGCCGTTGCGTCGTTTGCCGCGTCTGAGGATTTGTAGATCACTCCTTGGGATTTGCCTATAAATAGCAGAGCTTGGGCATGGGTTTTGGGTCATCTACAACCCCGAATCGCTGCCAAATTCGCCTCTCGCCGGAGTTGTGTTTTCGTCGGAATTCGAAGGTCTCGCCGGTGTTGCTTTGGTGTGGTTCCTGAGTGCCTATGTGGTAGTGCTGTAACTGTTTAGTTAGCACTGTTAAATAGGAACGTTACTCGGACTCTGTCCAGTCATTTCTTTATAATCTGGTATCGGGGTGGCTCGTCCCCATCTGGTACTATTCTAAGATCATGATCGGTCTCTTACACATGTGTGTAGAGACAGGACACTTAGCTGGTGTCACAAACCTTTCGGTATACGTCACTCTCGACGAAACGTATACTAAGATGTGTCGTCCCATTGGTGGGGTACACATGTAAAAGTCTATAACGTGATGTGTGTTTTTGAAACATAAATCAGATAAGTGCTACCTTGACGCACATAATTAATACACCTTGGGCGAGTAGTGCAACTAAGTTCAGTGCAGCTAGGAAAACTCATCTTGACTTGAATGTAGTACGTTCTCTTTCCAATCTGGATTCGCTGTAGGCGATGAGGTTGGTCGTGAACCGAAGCATCTCAGTCAGTTTTAAATCATGGTTGAATGATTCTGTAATATTCCAGATTTGTCATTACTTCCTTAAAGACTCATTTCTCTTGGAGTCTCTTTTCGAGTTGATTTCTGTGAAGATTCAGTCTTCCAGAATCTTCTCTTGTGCATATCTCTTGTTTATTCCAGTAGGAATATGATGGTTGACTACCATTACCGGTTATTATCCGAGAAGCGGTGAGTCTAACCTAATATGACTGCTTCGAACCAGTCTGCTTTTTACCCTTGCTAGTCTATTCATTTAGACTAACCAACCAATATTTTCCCTTGCATGGTTGGCTGGTGTCATCCGTTTGATTCGACACATCAATTAAGAAGTAGCTCAGAAGATTAGAAGGACTATGGAGTCGGCGGTGGTTTTTGAATGTTTTAATTATTTCTTTAATCAGGTTATGATCCTTTGGACAATAACTCCGATTGTAACTTACTTTCTTAGTCTTCCGCTGTGTTTGGTTTAAACTATGTTTTGACCTATTCGGGATTGGGTTGTAATCCCGTAACTCTTGTTTCCTCAATAATGTTATGTTTTGGAATTTAATGCTTGATCTTTGTGTATCAATTGCATTTCATAAATTGTATTTATTTGGTAAAGCCTTGGGTGATCTCGGTAAGGAACACTGGGGTCACTGGCGGTAATACCTTTCCAAAAGGGTTAAGTTTTGGGGGTGTTACAATTGTTGTTTGTATTATTTATTATACAATTTTGGGTTTATATAAAGGGTTTATCATGAACCCATATATCATTGGTAGTAAGTATGTTTAATGAAAGCCAAAAAATGGTCAAAACGACCTTAAGAAGACTTGAATCTATGATCAATAGGTTCTTGTGAGACACTTCAACCACTAAGCTATACACAATTACTTGATTGTGTTTTAACAATAATAATTATATTAGTATTATGGTAAGCATATTTATCGAGAGCAATAAATGGTGGCAACCACCCAATCTTATATGTATATAAGAAGACAAGACTAGTAATTATGCCCGTGCTACGCACGGATTAATTTTTATAATTTAATTAAGAATTTTTTTTTAATAAATGATTTAGATTCCTAATATATATCTTATAGTGTTGAACTTATGTACTTTAATTTTTTAACAATATTAATAGATATTATATCTATTTTTTATTTATAAATAGAAAATTAGGTTATGTACATTTAATATTATATTACATGTGCAAATGTACATTGAATTCTTCTAACAATACCAAAATGTAGATATAAGTGAATAAATGTATTTGTTTTGTACAAGAAGTTTAATATCAACTGTATATTATATGAACATCAAATAAAAGTTGAGAGGACGTTCAATTATTGTGAATTTCATACTTCATTGTTCGATATCTTGATAATGTTGACACTAATTTAGCAGTCTCATAAATGACCATTGTCGCTCAAAAAAATAAAATACATGGCCATTGACTCATACAATCAACCGTCGTTCGCTCATATAATTGAACAGTCGAAATTGTGAATGTGTGTTTTAGCTACTTTTATTCCATGGACGTTTACTGCCAATTCAGCCCTTTTCATTTTATGGCTATTTATTGTGCGTTATTTGTAAGAGAAAGCAACAACCGAAATTCAAGAGGCCTTGGTGTTTTTTTTTCTTCCAATTTCTTATTACTTGCTTTTAAATGTGAATTACATGCAAGGAAAAATCAGTATAAATATGGTCATTAATTAGTAAGTTTTAATGTATATCAGTAGATATTATGATTTATAAAGCAAAAACACTACGTTGCACCTACTTGACGTTTAATATTTTTCTCAAAATTTTAATTGAGTTTCTATAATTTTAGGTTAAATTTTCTCAAAATCTCAATTGATTTTTTTATTTATTTTTTTATTTTTAAAAAGTCAAAATTTTAATTGAGTTTCTTTGATTTTAGGTCAAAGTTTTCTCAAAATCTCAATTGGCTTTTTATTTAGAGAAATTTGTGGCGAACCACCCGTTATATACGCGTTTTTGCGGCAAACCACCCATTCTATTCGAAATTATTTTAAACCACCCTTAACTTACATTCCGTTAGCAAATCGCCACCCATGGGCTTCCGCCGTCCAAATTTCCGTCAAAATGGGTAAAATGACCCTTTTACCTCTCTTATTTCTCCATATTTACCGGTTTAGTCGAACTTTTAATCACATTTGCCAAACCCAATCGAACCCAAATTTAATTTAACCAACCCGACTGAAATTAACCCAAACCCATCTAAAACCCAAGCCGTACCCGACATAGGAGGACGGTTTGTTTGATACCACTAAACGAATCAAATTCCACAGCTCGCCGAAAAAGAGTTTTCCATTGTAATCCACTGGATACAGATCCAAGTTGTGTGGTCAAACACATAAACACAAGCTAGATCATCAACATCATAGATCTGTCCATTGAATTTCAAAAAGTCCTGGATTCGACAATTCCACCTTCCCTGTACTTTCGATTTCGAAGCAAGCCGAGACGAATTCCACCTTCCTTGTAAGCCAAGTGGCGGCAGAGACAGCCAGATCCAGAGCAAGCCAAGATGAATTCCACCTTCCCTATACATTCGATTCCGGCAGTGGACTCGAACGACCGGGTGATTTGAGTTGCGCTGCTCCAGAAATTCGACGACAAGTCCAAGCGAAATCCCTCTATAGGTTTGTACTGAAGCACATGGAGCGGGACTAGGTTTCCGGCGACCAGTTCTCGTACGGACACCGCCCAGGCTTTCGAAGGATCAGAGCGGGGACGGAGGTGGTACACAGCGGCGGCGTTGATTGTCACACAATGCGATTGGTTTATGGGGAAGTAACGACTGATGGCAAGAAAGGGGAGAGTTCATTCAGCGGAGGAGAGGCGAGTAATCGCCAAGATCGGCACACCCACCGCAAAATCACATCACCATTATCTCAGAAATCGTCCTCCTCTGTCGGGTATAGATTGGGTTTTAGATGTGTTTGTGTTAATTTCAGCCGGTTTGGTTAAATTAAATTCGGGTTCGATCGGGTTTGGAAAATGTGATTAAAAGTGGGACTAAACCGGTAATATGGAGAAATAAGAGGGGAGAGTTCATTCGGCGGAGGAGAGGCGAGTAATCGCCAAGATCGGCACATCCACCGCAAAATCACATCAGCATTATCTCAGAAATCGTCCTCCTCTGTCGGGTATAGATTGGGTTTTAGATGTGATGAAGGATCATCCGAGGTCTCACCCAAGGCGACCACAAGAGGAGATGGTCCACGCACAAGAGCTCAAGCCAAGTGCATGCAAGAGGAGCTCGAGAACTTGGCAAGCCTCCACGTCTCAAGGGAGCCCACCCTCGTCGAGGACTTCACCGAACCCATGCTAAGGACCTTGGTGACCTTCCGAGCCAAGCCAAGTGCGGGAGAATGAAGGCCACAAGAGACGAAGGCTCCAACCCCTGACTCGGCCAACAACTCGGCCGAGTGGGAGGCCGAGTTCCTTGCAGTTGTGGTGTGTGTTCCTGACTCGGCCCAACAACTCGGCCGAGTGTAGGCCGAGTTCCTTGCAGTTGTTGTGTGTGTTCCTGACTCGGCCCAAGAACTCGGCCGAGTTCTTGGCTGTTTTATGTGCTTTTAAGACCCCTTTTGTATGACTTTACTTGGGCCTTTTGGGGCTTGTTTGGGCCGTGGCTTAGGGTAGTATTTAAGGCCATTTTGTTGTCTTTTGACTTAGATTTTGATGACATGAATGTTGCTTTAAGCACAATGAAGATTGAGAGCTCCATGGGAGTGCTTCTCAAGTATTGATTCGATCTTGCTTGGTTTGACTTGCGTGTGTCAATCTCCTCCATAGGATTGGTGCTAGTAGGCATTCACAAGAATCCTCCTCGTGCTCCTTGGATTCGTCCATTGTTGTGTGAGGTTGTAGAAGGAGGGGTTGGTTGATATTTGGTATTGGTTCTTGGGAGACATCTTAGGGATCCAAGGGTCTTGCCTCTATTCAATTCGGTTCTTTCTATATCCCCTTTATTTATCTTTGTTATTTCTTGCTATTTTTTAGATTTTTAATCACTTGTGTTTCATTTCTTCTCTTCCATCTCCACGAGTCTCTCTTGGCGTCAAGATCGGGCCACTCGCGGCTAATCCCCGCATCAAATTGGTATCAGAGCTTCGGTGAGGCGCCAAGCCACCCCCACCTCAGTCCATCTCAGCCGAGCCACCATTTTTGGTTAGCTCCTTTGAGCCTTCTTTTCATTTCTTGTGTTTTTCTTGCTTTGTTGTTTATAGTCTTGTTTTGCTTGTGCTTATGTATTTGTGGACTTTGCTTGCTTGATATTGCCATCACCATTCCCAAAAAAAAAGAAAAAAAGAAAGCCCTACCACAAGCCTTGCAAAATCTAAACAAAAAAACCAAAAAAATAAATAAATCCGGTGACCGGACCACCCTCCGCCGCCTTGCCTGCCGCCGTGCCACCACCTGGAAACACCCAGCCCATCACCACAGCACATCCCCCATCCGGCCATGCCCCTTGAATGTTTGAATGTTAAGGCTTAAAGTGTGCATGTGATTTGGCACAATTTTGGCAAAGAGACATGTTGCTTTTCTTCTAGCCATTTTGGGTGTCTTAGGCATATTGGGAAAGAGCCAAGTCAAGCTTGTTTGGGATAGAGAGCTTGAAAGCTACCCATTGACATTAGTAGCAAAGAGTCCAACTCCTTTTCTCTCTTCCAAATTTCAGCCATATCCCTTCTTGCCTTACAAATTCAACCTTTTCTTCCAAAGTCAAGCCAAGGGAAAGCCAAGAAAAGAGAGCCCACACACCTTGTCTTCTATCCTTGTTGTTGCACGTTTTTTGTTTACAAAAAAAAGAGAAAAGAATATCAGGAAAAAAAAAAGGAAAGAAAAGGAATTCAAAAAAAAAAAGGGAGAAAGAAGAAGAAAAGAAAGCTTGTGCATGCAACTCTTGCTCTTGTATGAAGACCTTGATTGTGTTGCTCTCCATTGATCTCTCCAAGTGTTTATTGACCTTCCAAGCTTGATACCTTACTCACCTTGCATAAATACATTTCATATCATTGGCAATTGTTCACAATTCATGAGTATTGGTAATGCATGCTAGTTATAACATTGCTTTGTTGAGTCTCCTAAACACTTGTCATTGAGTCTTTCTTCTTGATTGTTGATTCCATTCGTGTGCCTTCTTTTGTTGTGTGTTGGATGGTTGTTTAATTCACTCTTGTGTCCAGCCGTGTTTGAGTCCAATTGTGTGTCCTCTTGAGCTCATTTTCAAGTCCAAACACATATCTTAGCTCCACCCAATTGCATTGTCCTTCTCTTAAGCCCAAGAGCTAATCCACATTGGTTGTGTTGCCTAAGATCACCAATTCCACGTAAAGTTTTTGATCCATGCAAGGCAGATTTTTGTGATCATAAGCATGTATCGACATCAACAAGAGAGTGAGTGATCAAACACACGAGTGTAAACACTTGTGAGGTTGTTTTTTATTTCACTAACCTTAACTTGTTTCTTGGAGTTTGTTGATCATGTCTCACTCAGGGAGTCCACTACATGGATATGGGTCCGAACCAATGGCACCCGAGTTGTCCAACATGCTTAAGGCAATGGCGGACATCATATCCCTCTTAACCAACCGGATGACGGCCTTGGAGACGCGTGTGCCTGGGCCCGCAGCCGCGACTCTTAGCACCTCCACCAGCCATACCGCCGCCCCTATTGGCACCCAAAATGAGGCGAGAGACCCGATCGAGCCCAAACCCATCCATGCGCGCCAAGTGCCCATCATTGCCAACTCCCCCCGACGTAGAGATAGGCCTTTTGCTCCTAACCAATTCATTGATTTCCAGGGCATTCCAAGGCGTGCCTATCATGAGGAGCCAAGGCGTGCCTATGAAGAGGAAGATGAGCTAGATGATGATGAATGGGAGCAAGTGCCACCGCGAGGCTTCCAAGCAAGGAGAGGCCGAGAGCAAGAACAAGATGGCATTGGCAAGATCAAGGTGAAAATCCCGTCCTTTGAAGAAAAGTGTGACCCGAATGTCTACATGGAATGGGAGACCAAGATTGAGCAAATATGGAGTTGCCACAACTTTCCCGAGCCCAAGAAGGTACAACTCACAACCCTTGAATTCAATGGTTATGCACTAATATGGTGGGATAACCTTGTGAAAGAAAGGAGGCGAGCCCTAGACCCGGCCGTGGCCACTTGGGAGCAAATGAAGGCCTTGATGCGAGCTCGCTTTGTGCCACAACACCACGCACGAGAGCTAAGGCAAAGGTTGGAGAATTTGAGGCAAGGAGCCATGAGTGCCGAAGAAACCTACAATTCCATGCAAGTTGCAATGGTTAGAGCCAATGTGCGAGAAGATGAAGAAACCACCATGGCTAGGTACCTTCGTATCCTCAACTCTCCTTTGGCTAACGAAGTAGACTTGTATCCATATGCCTCCATGACAGAGTTGCTATACTTAGCCATCAAAATTGAAAGAAAAACTAAGGCTAGGAACCAAGGAGGAAGGATGACAAGTGGAGTGCCCAACCGAGGTTATTAACCTTATGGGAGAGAGCCATTTCAAGCAAGGGAGAAGGGGCAGCCATCATGACCTCATTGGGAGCAAGGAGGGCCGAAGAGGACTACTCAACCGACACCTCCCACACCGAGTCCAAAGCAGCCCGCCACGACCCCTAATGGCCCCAAAGGGAGTACTTCTAACCTTCCTCCTAGAGCTAGAGATATCACATGCTTTAAATGCCAATGTAAAGGTCATATGATGAAAGATTGTCCTAATACTAGAACACTCATGATTAACCACCTAGGGCAATATGAATCCGAGTCTGATTGTGAAGAGCATGATGCTTGTGATGATGATAAAGAGCATGAAAATGAATTTGATGATGAGCATGGAATTGAATATGAGCATGATGAGTCATTGATTGTTAGGAGAACTTTGCATGTGCAACCGTCCCCATGTGATGATAATCAAAGAGAAAACCTTTTTTCATACTCGTTGTCTAGTCAAGGGCAAAGTGTGCAACATGATCATAGATGGAGGAAGTTGTTGTAACATAGATAGCATCGAGTTAGTTAGTAAATTGCAACTTTCTACTTCTTATCACCCTAGGCCTTATAAATTGCAATGGATGAATGATTGTGGTGAATTGAGAGTTAGCAAGCAAGTTAAGGTGACTATCACATTAGGGCATTATGAAGATACTATTTTATGTGATGTATTGCCTATGCAAGCTTGTCATATCTTACTTGGTCGTCCATGGCAATATGATAGGAACGTTATGCATGATGGTTTTACTAATCGCCATTCCTTTACTTTTCATGGCAAGAATGTTGTCCTCAAACCTATGATCCCATCTCAGGTTGCGGATGCCTATGAGAAGAAGAAGAGTAAGGAAAGGGAAGAGGAGAGAGTGAGGAAAGGAAAGGCCCCACAAAACCAACCCACATCCACGCCCAAGCCGAACCAAGCCCTTAGCATCCAACCCCCAACCATCCTCTTAGCCTCCAAAAGAGAGCTTAAGGATGAGTTCCTAGACCCGGGCACCACTCTCATGCTATTGTGCAAGGAGCTTAGCTTGTTGAGTGATGATCTTAAGGCCACCCTACCTCCCCGAATTCAGTCCATACTTGAGGAATTCAATGATGTGTTCCCGGAAGAGTTACCACCCGGCCTACCCCCTATTCGAGGCATAGAACACCAAATAGATATCATTCCCGGAGCCACATTGCCTAATAGGCCAGCCTATAGGATGAACCCCAAGGAAACCCATGAAATCCAAACCCAAGTTAAGGAGTTGCTAGAAAAGGGTTATGTGAGAGAGAGTCTTAGCCCTTGTGCCGTACCTGTGCTTTTAGTGCCTAAGAAAGATGGCTCATGGAGAATATGTGTGGATTGTAGAGCCATCAACAACATCATGGTCAAGTACCGTCATCCCATCCCTCGCCTAGATGACATGTTAGATGAGTTATATGGTGCCACAATCTTTTCTAAGATAGACCTTAAGAGTGGATACCATCAAATTATGATGAAGGAAGAGGATGAGTGGAAGACCGCCTTTAAGACTAAATTTGGTCTTTATGAATGGTTAGTCATGCCTTTCGGGTTAACAAATGCCCCTAGCACCTTCATGCGCTTGATGAACCATGTGCTTAGACATTATATAGGGAAGTTTATTGTTGTGTATTTTAATGATATACTTGTGTATAGCCGCTCCCTAGAAGACCATCAAGCTCACTTAAGGGAAGTTTTCTCTACCCTTCGTGTAGAGCACTTGTATGCTAATCTTAAGAAATGTGAGTTGTGTACTAATAGTGTCACCTTTCTTGGTTTTGTAGTGAACTCACAAGGATTGCAAGTGGATGAGCATAAGATTCAAGCCATTCAAGAGTGGCCAACACCCACCTCCATTGGCCAAGTAAGGAGCTTCCTTGGATTAGCTAGCTTCTACCGGAGGTTTGTCAAGGATTTTAGCACCATCGCAGCCCCCTTGACCGAGGTCACCAAGAAGCACAGCCCATTCCAATGGGGAGATGCCCAAGAGAGAGCATTCAACACCTTGAAGGAGAAGCTAACCCAAGCGCCATTGTTAGCTCTCCCGGATTTCAACCGTCCCTTTGAAGTGGAGTGTGATACTTCAGGCATAGGCATAGGAGGAGTTCTCATGCAAGAAGGTAAGCCTATTGCCTATTTCTCCGAAAAATTGAAAGGTGCATGTCTTAACTACTCGACATATGATAAAGAGTTGTATGCCTTGTTTCGAGTGCTTAAGACTTGGCAACATTACCTATGGCCTAGAGAATTTGTTTTGCATACCGATCATGAGTCCTTGAAGCATTTTAAGAGTCCAGATAAATTGGATAGGCGTCATGGTAGATGGATGGAATTCATTGAAACATTTCCTTATATGATCAAATACAAGAAAGGAAAAGATAATGTTGTTGCCGATGCTCTTTCTAGGAGACATGTTTTGTTGACCACATTAGACTCTAAGGTGCTAGGATTTGCATACATAAAAGAGTTATATGTGGATGATGCTGATTTTTGTGATGCTTACAAGCAATGTGTGCTAAAAGGTTCATTAGATAAGTATTACTTGTTTGATGGATTCTTGTTCAAAGTTGATAAAGTGTGCATACCTCGTTGTTCCCTTGCATACCTCGTTGTTCCCTTCGATTGTTACTTGTTGAAGAAGCCCATAGGGGTGGATTGATGGGTCATTTTGGGAGGGACAAAACATATCACATGTTGCATACTCGTTTCTTTTGGCCACATATGCTTAGGGATGTTGAGCACCTAGTTAAGAGATGTTTGGATTGTTTGAAGGCCAAGTCTAAGTTGAAGCCCCATGGATTGTATAGTCCTTTGCCCATCCCTACAGCCCCTTGGGAGGATATATCAATGGATTTTATTGTGGGATTGCCTAGGACTAAGAAGAGAAGAGATTCGATCTTTGTGGTAGTTGATCGTTTCTCTAAGATGGCTCACTTCATAGCTTGCCATAAGACCGATGATGCACCCAATGTAGCTAGTCTATTTTTTAGAGAAATAGTTCGGTTGCATGGTGTACCTCGGACTATAGTAAGTGACCGAGATGTGAAGTTCCTTAGCTCTTTTTGGAAGACACTTTGGAGCAAGCTAGGAACTAGGTTATTGTTCTTTACTTCTAGTCATCCCCAAACCGATGGTCAAACGGAGGTGACTAATAGGACCTTAACCACCATTCTTAGAGCCATTATTAGGAAGAATATCAAGGCTTGGGAAGAAGCTTTACCACATATGGAGTTTGCTTATAATAGGACCGTCCATTCTTCCACACAATTGACTCCCTTTGAGTATGTTTATGGTGTGAATCCTTTAACCCCACTTGATCTTAGTCCCTTCCCCATGAAGGAACGAGAAAGCTTTGATGCAGGTAAGCACTTGGAATTCATCAAGGAGTTGCATGAGCGCACAAGGAACAAGCTTCATGCCAAGGCGGAATACAACGCCGCCAAGGCCAACAAAGGGCGCCGCCGCTTGGTGTTTCAACCCGGAGATCTTGTGTGGGTGCATTTGAGGAAGGAGCGTTTTCCCGAGAAGCGCAAGTCCAAGCTTTCACCAAGAGGAGACGGGCCTTTCAAAGTGCTACACCGTGCTGGAGACAATGCATATGTCTTGGAACTACCGGACGATTATGGAGTTAGCCCCACATTCAACGTAGCCGACCTCACGCCATATCTTTTCATGGATGAAGAAGGTGATTCAGGGTCGAATCCTTTTCAAGAAGGGGAGAATGATGAAGGATCATCTGAGGTCTCACCCAAGGCGACCACAAGAGGAGATGGTCCACGCACAAGAGCTCAAGCCAAGCGCATGCAAGAGGAGCTCGAGAACTTGGCAAGCCTCCACGTCTCAAGGGAGCCCACCCTCGTCGAGGACTTCACCGAACCCATGCTAAGGACCTTGGTGACCTTCCGAGCCAAGCCAAGTGTGGGAGAATGAAGGCCACAAGAGACGAAGGCTCCAGCCCCTGACTCGGCCAACAACTCGGCCGAGTGGGAGGCCGAGTTCCTTGCAGTTGTGGTGTGTGTTCCTGACTCGGCCCAACAACTCGGCCGAGTGTAGGCCGAGTTCCTTGCAGTTGTTGTGTGTGTTCCTGACTCGGCCCAAGAACTCGGCCGAGTTCTTGTCTGTTTTATGTGCTTTTAAGACCCTTTTTGTATGACTTTGCTTGGGCCTTTCGGGGCTTGTTTGGGACGTGGCTTAGGGTAGTATTTAAGGCCATTTTGTTGTCTTTTGACTTAGATTTTGATGACATGAATGTTGCTTTAAGCACAATGAAGATTGAGAGCTCCATGGGAGTGCTTCTCAAGTATTGATTCGATCTTGCTTGGTTTGACTTGCGTGTGTCAATCTCCTCCATAGGATTGGTGCTAGTAGGCATTCACAAGAATCCTCCTCGTGTTCATTGGATTCGTCCATTGTTGTGTGAGGTTGTAGAAGGAGGGGTTGGTTGATATTTGGTATTGGTTCTTGGGAGACATCTTAGGGCTCCAAGGGTCTTGCCTCTATTCAATTCAGTTCTTTCTATATCCCCTTTATTTATCTTTGTTATTTCTTGCTATTTTTCAGATTTCTAATCACTTGTGTTTCATTTCTTCTCTTCCATCTCCACGAGTCTCTCTTGGCGTCAAGATCGGGCCACTCGCGGCTAATCCCCGCATCAAGATGTGTTTGGGTTAATTTCAGCCGGTTTGGTTAAATAAAATTCGGGTTCGATCGGGTTTGGCAAATGTGATTAAAAGTTGGACTAAACCGGTAATATGGAGAAATAAGAGGGGTAAATGGGTCATTTGACTCATTTTGACGGAAATTTGGATGGCGGAAGCCCATGGGTGGCAATTTGCTAACGGAATATAAACTAAGGGTGGTTTAAAATAATTTCGAATAGAACGGATGGTTTGCCGCAGAAACGCGTATATAACGGGTGGTTTGCCGCAAATTTCTCTTTTATTTATTTAAAAAATATATATTGCTAAATAGTTTTACATTATATGTTTACAAAATTATCAAAATCGTCATTCTAATTTCTATGACAAATTTATGAGTTAGCATTCAATGACCTAGAATGCTAACTTTTAAATATAGATAGATGTTAAAGGAGAACCGTCACTATTTCATTTAACCTATGTATCGGTCTATGCCACATCATCAAGCCCTTAAAAAAATACTTAAACAATAAATTTGGCCTTAATTATATTTAATTTATATACTTTCCAAAATGTCTTGGGTTCAAAACTTAATAGCTCTATTTTTTTTGAATATGAGGGATCCATTTCCCTTCTATGTTAACAAAAAAATAAAATTTTCCATTTAATTTCTTCATTATACTAGTTACTAGTGAACATGCCCGTGCTATGCACGGGCTATATGATTTTGTTTTATTAACCTTTATTTCTACTCTTTAAATGAAGATTAAAAAATTATAATTGGTTTTACTTATGAATTAGTTATAAAGCTCTACAAATCAGTTCTACTATTCTAGTCATCTTTATAAAAAAATATAAATTAAGAGTTTCTTCTTTATTTTATCATATTTGTATCAATATTACAAACATGCACATGAGATAATTAGAGAATGTGCGCAATGACCTACAAAATGAGTCTTCAATACATCTATTGGACTCAATCATTCGAGTAAAATGGGTTCGGATATAATGATCAAGTACTTGTATAGTAAACTACATAGAGGAAAAATGTTTGTGTAGAAAAAGCATGGAATAATAAAACCAAGATGATAGGTTAATTTGTTTCCTTGTTTATAATTATTAATCATATATTGATCTTGTTTATTTTAAGGGTTTATTTAATTTGTTTTTTTTTTCTTCTAATTTCTCCTTTGAATTTAGCAAATGTCATTTCAATCTATTAGTTGAATTTATTATTGTAAGTTATAAAGTTATAATGAAAGTGAAGTAATTAATTTTTTCCCTTAAATGGGGAATAAATAAATTTCAATTGACTGTGGTTTTTTTGAAATTTCTCACAGATAGTGCATACAAAATTATATTTTTAATTTCATACAGTGAAAATTATCAAATTATACGATATATATTCTATCAAAAACTAATTAAAAATATTTTTAAAAATACATCTAACTTGATTACAATCGACACCATTCATACCGAAATTCATACCCCAAAAAACCGGAGATCGAGGAGAGAATAGTAATGATCCAATTCGAGTTTGCGCTATAGTCTCGTTTATAGAGTACTTCTACAAATAAGGCATACATAAGGATTAGTTTTATAAAATGAATCACAAAATGGAGTACAAACTTGCCAAATGTTGGTTTATTCAGTAAAATATCAACAATTTGGGCATGACTTTCAAATTATACCAAAAATATATGAAATAAGAAGGAGAATCAAAATGACGAATTCGATGTAGATAAAAATAATCAAAGGAACATGGGGCAAAAGATATGTCGATATGGGAATGGAGGGCAAGGATGACAAAATAATTCCCGTATTTATATGGAATATTATGCATTTGATTTAAAATTGTTCATGAATATAATAACGTCTAGAGATTCTTGTAACAGTATATCATATAGTTATCAATCAATCTTATTAAATGTGCTAATATATAGAGTGAAAACACATGAAGCGTTTTGAACATATGAACAAACTCTAGTATTTTAACCGATCAAAAGGAAACGTTTCCTAACTAAATTAATAAGGACCATTATTATTATTATTATTATCAATTAATTGATTATAGTACGTATTCTTGTCCCATCTACATGTTTCAATTAATTGATTATAGTACGTATTCTTGTCCCATCTACATGTTTCAATTAATAAAAGGAAGAAGATAAATGTACTACACACTTGGAACCCTCTAATTCTAACCAATATTAAGTTGATTACAAACTTTAATTATGCTGCTTGACCCCAAACTTAGATATACTAACATATGATGAATGACCCAAACTTAGATATACAAACTTTGACCGAAAATGTGACTTCAAATTCTTCTATTGAATTCATTTATATGAAATGACCAATTAATTTATGCCCTAATTGTTAATCATATATTGCATGATATTGTTTATTCCAAGGCTTTAGTTAATTTTGAGCATTGTATACATATAATATATATATTTATACTAACCGAAATAGTTTAATACTAACTAAAATTCTACTTCATAATTATGTTTGTAGTTTTTTGGCATACTAATTAAAATTGTTTATTACTAATTAAAATTGTTTAATTTATAGGCTAAGTAAATGAGCATTCATTGCTCAAAAACTCTATTATATATATATAGATATAGAGAAATAATAACATGAATAAATTATACCAGACGAAAAAATGTAAATTTTTTTAAATTCAAGTCAAACTTATGATTTAAGTTATCAACGTAAAAAAAATTATGTACGTGATAACATTTTCATCTATGATATGGGTATTATAATGGTATTTATGCTGATAATGTTGGTTGTGGCGTTGATTTAATAATTAAAAAGGTTTGTATATAAGAGAAGATATAGATTATAATGGAATGTAAATACTCGTATAGCCCAAAACTCTTTTTTGGAAATAAGTTTGATTTTATGTGTGATACTTTTAAGGTGTAAATGAGTAAATATTTACCGAAATTCTTATATTTATACAGATATATAATTAGAGAGATTATATTAGAATTAGGAGTAACGATTTATCAAAAATATTCTATTTATACAAATATATAATTAGAGAGATTATATTAGAATTAGGAGTATATCATTTTATATTTTATATGTTGTTATTTAGACAAAACTCTTTCTTCTATGTGTTGATTTAAGTTTGATTTTACGTGTGATACTTTTAAGGTGTAAATGAGTAAATATTTTCCGAAATTCTTATATTTATACGGATATATAATTAGAGAGATTATATTAGAATTAGGAGTAACGATTTATCAAAAATATTCTATTTATACAAATATATAATTAGAGAGATTATATTAGAATTAGGAGTATATCATTTTATATTTTATATGTTGTTATTTAGGCAAAACTCTTTCTTCTATGTGTTGATTTTATGTGTGATACTTCATACTTCTAAGGTGTAATCAAGAGGAGAGAGACATTTATGGTAAAAAACTCTATTTTATTTAAAATATAGATTCTTATTACATGTGATGTGATGAATTTCCACATGAATAATGTTAGTTTTGGATTTCATCTACATTTGAATGCTAATTTTGTATTAGTTTATTTAAAATATAGATTCTTACTCTATTTTTGTGATAAAATGATGTCATAGATAGATTTATTAAAAGAAAAGAAAAAATATTTATTCTATCATTTAAGAGGATGAACATTAATGGTCTAGGATTGTATTTTACATTATATAGAGATTTATATAAGGTGTCCCATTCGTTTTTTTTTGGAAAAATAAGAATTTAAAGTTTAATATTTTTCTTTATGTAGCATTTCTCAAATTTTCAAAGATCTTATTTTTTTTCAATTTAGAATTTTAAATTTCTTCCGTATATTCTCGTAGGGTTTTTATTTTCGATATAAATGGATTTTTTGTTCTAATGTTTTAATTTTGATTTATGTTTTATATTATTTGTATATTATATATTTCTCTTTTCTAAAAAATTCAATCATCTTCGCATTTGTGGACATTTTAAATTTAGACATAAAGAAATAATTTTTTCCTTCGGTTTTCTTATGTAATTCTCTCATATACTATTTTGCTATTATTACAAACAGTTACCTCAATTTTTAAACTAAAAACTAGGGTCTTATGGTTGCCTTTCCTCTAATATAATATTTTTTTATGAATATTACTGTGCAAAACATTGAACTTTCAGAGGCACAAAACATATTTTAATTTATAAATTTCAATGTCATATTTATGAAAAACTGTTAATAAAGGTACTAGACTTGTAAAGTAAAGTATTATGATTTACGGAATGTGGACCGCTATTCTGCTATCGCATGGCTGCCATTTTTAGAGTTGACAAGATTCTTTGGCTGCAGAAACAAAGGCGTAAATCCTGGATAAATTCCTTGGCCACCCCAGCAATGCCGTGAATACGTAGTTTCCTTCCCAAAAATACATGGATAACTTACAAAAGTCGTTATTAGAACTATTTTATTTTTTCCCCTTCTCTCCCTCAAATGCTCAATTGGTTGTGCTTTTTTTTGTGTGCACATGCAAACCTTCGCACCTCAAGAACAGGGGATTAAAATATATGTTGGTCTTCATCCCTGTGCAATTGATTTAAAGCAGTGTAGCTGGGTTTATCACTATCCAAGGCGACACTTACCTACTCCTCCAAGCAATCAATTTCTTCTCCCACATGCTCTTCGTTATCACCCACATTGTTACACATGTATCCCCAATCCTCCTCTCCTTTTCTTTCCTCCTTCCGCTCGCTGCTTCAAATTCAACTTTCCCCAGCTAAGGATATGGAGGATCAGGTGGATAATTGGATTTGTAGGTCGCCGCAGAGAAGCGATTCAGTAAGTACAGTTTATTGCCGTGTGAACTACAATTGGAAATTCCAAACTTACCAGCTTCTGCAATAAATTGAATTTGGTCGTTTTTTGGTGTCCTATAAAGAAATAGATTGTTGTTATGAGTTAAATGCGGAGTAAGCGTTCGTTTTTGTAAGGACCGTTATATTCTTCCTGCCCAGAATTAATTAATTCCATGCTCTCACTAAACGGTACTACAATTCTAATGCTAACTCGGGAAAAGAGGCATTTATTGCTTACATACTGTTTGTTTGTTGTTATATTGTGATCTTTACGGAGTTAAATTCCATTCCGTTGTTGTAGATGTGATACAAAAAGTCAAAGCCACCAAGTGTTTGTTGAACTGCCCATTAGTTATTAGTACTCTCCAGTTTGAGGTTTGGTGAAAATGGGCATTTTGGGTTTCAATCTTTCGGTATATCTTTGCTTTGGGTTGATCCTCTTAAAAAGCTGCGCCGAACCCGATGAAGACAAGCAAGCCTTGCTGGACTTGATCCGGTGGTTCCGGCATTCGCGCAGAATCAACTGGGATGAGAGCACTCCTGTGTGCACCAGCTGGACTGGCGTGACTTGCAACGCTGATCACACCAGGGTGGTGGCCCTCCGGCTGCCAGGTGTCGGTTTCGCTGGCTCCGTCCCGCCCAACACCATCAGCCGTCTCTCCGGCCTTCAAACCTTGAGCTTGAGGGCCAACTCCATTTCCGGCCCTTTCCCTTCTCATCTGCTCAAGCTTGGGAATTTGACTGCTCTCTATCTGCAGTCTAACAGATTTTCGGGTCCATTGCCTGCAGATTTGCCTGTGTTGGGGAAAGTTTCGGTTCTTAATCTGTCAAACAACCGCTTCAGCGGAAGCATTCCTTCTTGCATTGCCAATTTGAGGCAACTTGTTAGCCTTGACCTCTCAAACAACTTGCTTTCAGGTCAGATACCAGATATCAATCTCGCAAGCTTGCGATTTCTCAACATGTCAAACAACAATCTTACCGGTTTTCTGCCCAAGTCCTTGCAAAGATTTCCCAGCTCAGCCTTTTCCGGAAATCATATTTCATCGGACACACCCGGCAGAAGAGTGGGTGAGAGTGCAATACTGGGAATAGTGCTTGGTGGGTGCTTACTTGGGTTCCTGGTGCTTGCCATGTATATGTTGCTTTGCTGCTCAAACAAGGAGGGCGTGAGAGAGAAGGGCCACGGACATCATGAGAGGATCACATTCTTCGAGGGGTCAAACTTGGCGTTTGATTTGGAGGATCTGCTGAGGGCGTCGGCTGAATTGCTGGGGAAGGGCACATACAAGGCGGCCCTGGAGGACTCCAACTCCACCACTGTGGTTGAAGGGGGTCAGTGTCGGAAAGAGGGACTTCGAGCAGCGGATGGAGGCCGTGGGACGCATTAAGCACGACAACGTGGCCGCCCCACGAGCCTACTATTACTCCAAAGACGAGAAGCTTATGGTGTATGATTACTTCATTTTGGGGAGTGTCGCCACATTGTTACACGGTACGTACGCTTCATTCTCTTTACTCAGTAATTCACCTGCATTAATTTGCGCCGGCCAACTCACAGGAGAAAACAGGACCCCTCTGGATTGGGACACCCGGCTAAGAGTGGCGATAGGCGGAGCCAGAGGCATAGCACACATCCACACGCAAACCGGCAGCGGGAAGCTACTAGTTCATGGCAACATCAAAGCCTCCAACATTTTCCTGAACCCGCAACAGTACGGCTGCGTGTCCGACCTCGGCCTGGCAACCATAGTGAGCCCCGCAGGGTACGGGGCCCCGGAGGTGACAGACCCGAGCAAGGCCACGCAGGCGTCCGACGTCTACAGCTTCGGAGTCTTCTTGCTGGAGCTGCTGACGGGCAAATCACCCGTGGGCCAGGGCATCAACCTGGTGAAGTGGGTCAACTCTGCTGTTAGGGAGGAGTGGACGGCGGAGGTGTTCGACGCTGAGCTTCTAAGGTACCCTAACGCGGAGGAAGAGATGGTTCAGATGCTACAACTAGGGCTCCTGTGCGCCACCAGAGTGCCCGATCGGAGGCCCAAGATGGAGGATGTGTCCACCATGTTGGACGACATTCCACACACGAGGTCGGTTGATTCCACTCCGACCTCCGCCTAGCTCGTATGTGGATGATGTGGGCCCAACTACTGCAGCTGCCCTTCCTTTTCTGCTCTTCTCTCCCTAGTATTTAGCTTGTAATTTCATTTCATCAATGCTTCCTCAACCTCGTTCCCTTATTATTGTCCATTGGCGTACGTTCTTTGCCTAATTTGCACTTTTACTATAATTAAAACTACTTCCGGCCATTAATCTCTGAAAATTTCTCCCATATCAAGTTTTCATATGAGAAAAGCTGAAATCATTGCACACAATCTTCTTTACGTAGAAACTGATGTGACAGATTTATCGTTTCAAATTAGCAATATAAACGGAGTGATGTTATATACACCTTTTTTTTTTGTTATACCCGTTATCTTTATGCGTTACACACGCGTAAATTGGCCACACGTACGCTTTGCGCTCGCATAACTATGTTATTGGATATATACTTGTCCATTTCTTTCAAAAAATTAAAAATGGCGACAAATATGGTCTGCATGTACAATTATATGTATGACCTTATCAAAAATATAGTAAATGGTAATATGAGTTTCCACTTATTTAAGGGCTCGTTTGGTATCGATATCAAAGATATAAGATATCGGGTATGGGTATCGATATGTGTATCAATATATGGGTATGAGTAATATCAAGGTATCGGGTATGAGTATAGATATGAGTGATATTTTTGATATACTCATTATGGGAGAGATATCAAAATAACACTCTGATATCACTCATACACATATCCTGATATACTATAACCCATACCAAACAGCAAATATCAGTTTGATATCGATATCAGGATTATACCAAACACAGGTATGGGTATGAGTGATATCCATACCCATACCTGATATCCTGATATCAATACCAAACGGGCCCTAAGATTATTAAGGCATGGCATATTTACAAAACATAAGAAATCAAAGAGTTTTGAACAAAGACCAATTGTATTCGAGAGTATGTTTTGTGTCATTGAACTAAGATGGTTTCTGTTGGATCGCTAGTGTTATGTATGAGGGAACAAAGGGTTTGTTCTCACAGAATATGCAGCGGAATAAAACACAAGAAATGTGAAATGAATGACTCACGACTTATAGTGGAAATCCCAATTAGCCAAATAGCTAATCAAGAAAAAACAACTACCTTCAAGCTTCTTGCTTGAGTGTAACACCCCCAAAACTTAACCCTTTTGGAAAGGTATTACCGCCAGTGACCCCAGTGTTCCTTATCGAGATCACCAAAGGCTTTACCGTTTAAATACAAATCATGAAATACAATGATACAAAATGATAACTTTATTTATATAAAGCACGAGTCCCGGGATTACATCCCAATCCCGAATAGGACAAACACAGAGTTTAAATAACATACAACGGAAATCTTAAACAAGGTACAACGGAATACTTTTAAAAGATATTAAAAAGGGTTGTGATCGTATTGATCATCTGCCCAAGGATCTCAACCTGATTAAAATAAATTATTAAAAATGTCGGAAAACCACCGTCGACTCCATAGTCCTTCTAGTCTTCTCATCTACACTCTATCTGATGTGCCGAATCGAACGGATGACACCAGCCCACATGCGGAGAACAAAGTTCGTGGGTTAGTCTACTTGAATAGACTAGCAAGGGTAAAAAGCAGAGTGGTTCGAGTGATCGAAACCGTTTACTATCATTGTCCCTCGAATAATAACCGAAGGGACGATACATAACCCGGCACTTTCACGGAATAACAACAAGAGGTATGTATGAGAGAAGATTCTGGAAGACTTCATCTTCACAGAAAGCGACTCGAAAAGAGACTCCAAGAGATTGAGTCTTTAAGGAAATATGACAAATCTGGAATATTTAACAGAATCAAATAACAATGATTTTAAAAGTTGACTGAGATGCTTCAGTTCACGACCAACCTCATCGCATACAGCGAATCCAGATCGAAAAGAGAACGTACTACATTCAAGTTGAGACGAGCTTTCCTAGCTGCACTATTACTTAGCTGCACTACTCGCCCAAGGTTTATTAATCATGTGCACTCGGGCACATATCTTATTTAATTACAAAACACACATTACTGAAACACATTAATGTTATTAAGAGCGGCACACAGCTTAAATCTCAGGGTGACAATCATGTCGACCCAAATTAAAACACACACAACCCACACGCGGGTCTTAACATTATTATGCCGAGAAACAACGACGATTATTATTACACCGGGTGACCTTACGTTCACCCTGATTGCACTATTACAGTGCTTACACTTTAATTATGTGCTTAACTGTACTTATCTTATTAAATTACAACACCCACACACACAGTGTTGAGGCTTTTAATATTATTCCGAGAACACGGAAGTTATTATTACACCGGGTGATCTTACGTTCACCCTGATTGCACTGCCACAGCGCTTATAGTTTATTTTACAGGGTGACAGTTACGTCCACCCCAATGCACTAGCTAAGTGCTTAAAACACAGGACTGCAATTAAGCTCATCCAACGGCGCTTGCAAGGCGCTTAAAACACTTCAGATCCTTACATGTGGATAAGAAGCATAGGTCATGACCCTTAAATTATTCGGCAATAACCCCGAGGAATATTATGATTTAAAGAAACGACAAATCCTTACTTGGATTAGCGTTCCCACGAATATTAAATTATAAAGAAACGACTAATCCTTACTTGGATTAGCGTTCCTACGCACATTAAGTTATAAAGAAATGACTAATCCTTACTTGGATTAGCGTTCCTACAAACACTCGTGTTAACTAAACAATCTAACACAACAATTATTCACATTAAAGCCATCGAGGCAAACGACTTAAACATAGAGATAATAGAAACAACTAATCCTTACTTGGATTAGTTTTCCTATTAATCCACATAAATGCCCGGAATGCGATCACAGATAATAGCGTCGTTCTAGCAGATATACAACCTATTATATGATTTTCCAAAACAGTTTATAAAACCTTTTCCAGACAAACACAGATAATCATTCCAAATTAATTACTCAGATAAACAACTGATAATTAATGTAAATATGGAATGATAATTAATGTAAATTAATTGGTATTCACTCCTTGTAAGAGGGCACAACCCACAACCCCACAGGCCTGCAGGCCATGCACTCCAACCCATCTCCTGTTGGGCCCAACTCCACACAAGGAAATGGCACACCCAGGCGGGTTGTTGGTGAGAGTCGAACTTGCGACCTCTCACCCTTTGTCCTCTCCACACAAGGAGAGAACACCACCTGAGCTGCAGCTCAAGTGGTGTTCTCTCCTTGTGTGGAGAGGACAAAGGGTGAGAGGTCGCAAGTTCGACTCTCACCAACAACCCGCCTGGGTGTGCCATTTCCTTGTGTGGAGTTGGGCCCAACAGGAGATGGGTTGGAGTGCATGGCCTGCAGGCCTGTAGGGTTGTGGGCTGTGCCCTCTTACAAAAAGTACACTTTTATGTGAGTGCTCAAGCCACGGACCTACATGCCCAACATGAGACACTCCATGAGCCGTAACCCATGTACCCCAACCCATCTCTGGTGGCCTACACCAAATTAATGGTGGCCAGTTCCATCAGGTTGTTGGTGAGAATCGAATACGCGACCTCCCACCCTTTATCCACTCCCCACAAGGAGTGAATACCAATTGTGCTGCACAATTGGTAACAAGTGGGCGTTAGGCCGCTTGTTAAAGCGTGAGGTCTCATGTTCGAGACTCACGAACAACCTCCCAGCCATGAGGATTTGGTTGGGGTACATGGGCTGCGGCCCATGGATAGAGAAATGGCTGGCCCGATAAGGTCGGAGCCCCTCTCATTCAAAGTGTACTTTTATGTAATACCCACACCACATTGGGCCGGCCCATCACAGGGCTACAGCCCATACACCCCAACCCTTCCTTGTTGGCTCCAAGCCCCAAGGCCCAGCCATTTAATCAAGAGGTTGTTGGGAGCGCTCGAACACGAGACCTCTTCCCTTTATCCACTCCCCACAAGGAGTGAATACCAATTGCGCTGCAATGTGGTGTGGGTATTACATTGAGAGGATTTTGAAGAGGTCTACTTGTCTTATTAATTTCTTGTTCGATTACACATGTAGCTCGTACTTCAAATCCTAGACTTCCTATCTAGTCTTGAATCACTCCTACCACGGTTGAACTTGAAATCAACTACAAAGACATCATATACACCTTCACTTGCTTGCACCAAAATGAGTGCTCAAAGTCCACACGCGGAAATGACCATTCCGTGCCTATATAAACCAACCCGAAACCCTAGTAATCAAAGAATATTTTTTCCTACTTTCCTAACACGAAAAAGATATTCCCTAATTCTAAAAGATAATATCTTAACCATAAAGAATCATCTAGATAAAACTATCCTAGAATAACTCCTAAAGATAAGATACAATCAATCTTTTTTCCATATCTTTCCAACAACCCTAAACCACGATCTTTCGAGTCTTTAGATTGCAACCGCATCTCATCCATAACGAGATCTTCTCACATCACAAGTTTCCTTTTTGGTAGATGCAATCGTCAAAATATGTGCGACATTGTTCCCTCCGAGGTAACGTTATGTCTAGAAGACCTTATGTTCTCTCGTAGATACCAAGTCGTTGTTTGTTCCTTGTGACATACTTTTTGATTCCTGTAACACTCAACACATATATTAGCTGGATGTTTGTTACTATCAAAACACAATGAATTCAACGAATTCCCCCTTTTTTATGGTGCAAAACACCCTTAACAAAAATAAGCACAAAAGAGATAAAGACAACATATGAAGAAAGGTTCTCCCTCAAGACATGCATAGTTCCCTTTAAGATCAATAATAGAACTAGATGTGTTCCCCAGCTTGACCACCCCGTCATATTCCCCCTTTTGACATCATCAAATACTTAAAGAATCTCATAAAGTAATGAGCACATGTCTAATAAGGCAACCAACCCCATTGTCATAAAAATTTATAAATGTGCTAAATTATCGTACATATAACAACAACAGACAAGAAACCTGACAAGACAAAAGTGCCACACATGGCATTCACATGGAACATAAACAAAGGAAAATGCAAGAAAAGATAAGATGTTATAGGGAAGGGAACAAAAGAGGGATTGGTTAGCCGGAGAGAGACACAGTATCGAGAAAGAGAAGGGAGTTAAGCTTTTGTTCCATGGAAGTAACATTACCGATGAGGTAGTGATATATCGCCTTGTTCACAGCAGACATGGAGTTGGTGTGCACATCACCGGATCCGAGAGGAGTTGAGATCCCAGAAACCCTTTTTACGGCAGCGCTGTAGGGTATGTCCTTTGGCCATTGTCCCTTGGGGTAGTCTTCATATCCCACATGAGGAACACTGAGAATGACGCTTAGCTCCAGAATAGAGAAAGCGTGAGTTGTTCCCTCAAACTTATAGCTACCCAGTATGCCATGGGGGCGGACCTCAAGTTGCTCAACATCAACATAATCTTCCTCAATGTAAAGACGTTCCCATTTCTGCGCCATAAGAGTTTTAACCATGTAATATCCCTCATTTTTATGTAAGGATATTTATGTAATTTCCAATTCTAATAAAGGAATTTTGGTATTTATTTCATTATTCCAAAAAGGGAAATAGATTAATGGCTCTTACCCTAAGTTGTTACAACATTAAGTTATGGGTTATTTAAATTTATTCTAACATTATGTTAATATAAATTTAAATAAATTTATCAATTTAACCTAGATTATTTGAATTAAGATTAACAAAATATTAATTAATATTTAAATATGGTTAATTTTATAAGAAAGTGTGACTTAAGTTTAAGTTTAGGCTAATTTAAATTTTCTTATATTTAAAATTTGGGTTAAAACAATTATATAAACTAATAATTAAGAAATAAATAAGTTTGGGTAAATTTTGTAATTAATGAAAAGTTAAATAAGATCTTTTTTGCCACAACTTAAAAAGTTAGGCAAAAAGTTGCCAATAAGCCAAAAGTCTGGGGGCCGTGCGCAAATAGGGGTCATTTTCAACATCCAGCCAACACACATGGAAAGTTTGCTTCCATGGAGGATTTCGTCCGCAATTCAAACGTGTTTTGCAAAATTGAAGCACGAGTTAATTAGTAACATTAAATCGTGCATATCCGCCTTAAAATCGGAAAGAATATCCCCAAAACAAGATCGAATTATCCCTCGAATGGCAAGAAAATATGCGGATGCGCCGTGCTCGGTATTTGGCAAAATTCGATCCGATTCGGGATCGTTTTGGCCCAAACTTGACACAATTGTGTAGGGTTTTTGAAGACCAATCCAAGCCCTATAAATCCTCCTTCACCCATGGAGTAGATTCATCCAATTTCAACCGCAAAGCTTTCGAACCCTGAAATTTAGTCGCGGCTGTTCATCGAGTTTTCCGACCACCACGAGGCTCCATTTTTGCAATTGGTGTCACCCCTAGATCCAAATTTTCGTCCTCTTCAAAAGCCCTTTGGTCCCAATTCCGGTGGTGCTCCGACGAGGCACAATTTGACCGTTTTTTGGCTGGTGTCTTGCGTGTTTTTCCGGTGATGATTTGTACCCAATTCGGTTTTTATTTTATTTCATTTAATCTTCATGATTTAAATTAATCTGGATTAGTTAATAATTATGTTGGATTAATTTCATTTTATTAATATTACAATTAAATTAATTATATTTTTTGGCTATTATCTTATATTATGAAGTGGTAAATTATAACATTTCATCCAGATAATATGTTGGGTTAGAAATTAATAAAGTTGTAAATAAATTATGGATCAATTTATTTATGTTATGATTATCTAGAATATACGACTGAATGATTTTTAGTATCGTGTAAATAATCGTTTTGTTGAAAAGCCTTGAAAATTGATTTATTTCGTGTTAAAAAAATTCAATTAGAAACAGAGACATATATCCTTCAATTTTCGATATTGAAAAAATTATCTCATTATAATTTATTTATTTTGTGTGATTTGGGTACGTCTCGGGATTGCTTTTGGAACGAAATTAAAACAGGAAGTCAATTTGTTATTCAAAAGCAACCATCCCGTTACGATGTTCAACTTTCTTCGTAACTCAAGGCAAGTGGATGTTCACTCTTGCAATTATTCCATATTAATATTAATTGACAATTAATTAATTGTGTTAATTAAGTTGAGATAAATATTATTGAAAATTCTATTTGGAAACCTATGTGTTAAATTGATGTGAAAAATGAACCTTATATATTAGATTGTATATTTTGCTAGCAATGACCCTCGTATATATATATATATATATTTATTATCATAGGGTGCTAGATGAACTTTGGTGTCGAATTGGTGTGGACTTGTATGCTTAGTTAGCACGAGTATTCAAAGGAACGCAATATACCTTGCGAGGTTTAGATGTTTCTTTATAACTCGTATTAGGAGGATTATTGCCCTAGTACTTTTGGTCATGACCATACCCTTATTCGAATATAAGTGGTGGTGCACTTAGCTAGTGTCGTTATTCGCGATTCGTCCCATGATATTCTCATTTCGAGATGGATGTGGATTAAAAGCCTTAACATAATGCACATTTTGAAATAAAATGAAATAAGTGCTTCTATGCACATAACTAATATACTTCGGGCGAGAAGTACAATGTGGAACCAACTCGGGCTTCTGTCTATGAAGGTCCTCTTACCAATATGAATTTGCACAACACGCATGCAGTGAGGTTGGTTAAGGACCTGATTATTCAAAGAAGTCATTTTTAAAACTTTGTGTGATAAGTAAATGTTCCCAAACAAACATACATAAAACCTATAAGACTCAATTCATTGGAGTCTTTTTTTGGATCATACCTCTTCTATTGTTTCAGTGAGAGTATTCCAATTATGTATCGTCTACTGACTTTTATTTGAGAAACAATGACAGTAACTGGATGCGATCACATAGAACCTTTCCTTTTATACCCTTGTTTAGTCTTTCACTAGCTTAATTCCCCGTGCCTTCCACGGTTGATTAATTCTCGTGTTTTATATAAGATTAATATATAATTTACATAATAATTGTTATATCTAAATGAATTTATTAATTAATAAACTAAAAAGTTAATAAGTATGTGTTATAAAAAATTATAAATTTCTTATATGATTTTCTCTTTAAGTTGTGCAGAGTCATCGTGACATAAGCTGAGAAAAATGTGTGAACTTAAATCATTATGACTTTTGAATAGCTAACTCTCATACTCATAAATTTTGTCCAACTTTGTGTCACATTCAAAATTCAACTCTAATGAAAATTTAATTTCTATCACAATTTACAACTGCGTCCTTATTTCCAACCACAATAAGAAGGTTAGGAATACAATGATTGTTTTGAAAAGGTTAAAAGTTTTGTTTTTAGATATATGATTAAGGGTTTATCTTAGTTTATTTTATTTTTTTATAATTATTAAATCAAATTATAAAAATAGTATTTTAGAAATATCCTGAAATATATTTAAAATATGTTTATGATATTCTTATTGTTGAAATTGGAAAGAAAGAAGATATGGATTTGATTTAAAAATCTTTGTGATTAATTTGAAATATTTGTATCGAACTTAGAAAGAGATTATGTTAGATTTAGGAAAAAAATCTTGATATATAATTATATTTAATTAAAAAATTGCAAAAAAAGAGAAATTGACATGTGTCAACATTAATGTGGAGGTGCCATGTCGCCATGGTGAAATTCTAGTTTAGTATATATATATATAGTAGATTGGACTAACAAACCTTTCTCTTTCCTTACATGGTTGGCTGATGTCATCCGTCTCATACGGCACATCAAATAATTCTTCCCAAATTGAAGGAGTAGGATACTGATGTTGAAGGCGATTATTTTTAGTATTTTGATATTTCATTTTGAATAAGGTTAAGATCTGGAGTATGTAATTTGGATATTTTTATTAAAGTCTTCCGCTACTATCTTTGATACATTATTTAGTTTCCATTTTTCAGCAACGTCATTTGTAGGACATTTTGAATGAATTATTTTCTTTAGACCTTATGTAAGACTAGGATAAAAATGTCTTTAAAAATGTATTATACCACAACGATTTGGTGGGGATTATTTTAAAAGTATAATATTATAATTTTCTACAAAGGGTTTGAAATAGAAGACAAGGTAGGGTTAAAAAGACGAGTCACATTTGGACTAGTAATTTTCTGTGATTTTTTTTAAACTTCTGCCAACAATAGTAGTTTCATCTACTCATGCCTATTTACAGAAAGTTTAATTTCTATATTTGGAAAGTTCTGACCTTTCCTTGTCTCCTTTTCATATAATGGTTTTCACTAGAGCTCAATTCAAAATCTTGGAGGAATCTCAGACCGCTTTGACACTTAAGTTCGAGCATGATTCTGTCGATGCTATCAAGAGTGACAGTCCTGTGATGCATGTCACCTCGCCGAGGGTAACTGTGGAGGAGGTAGTGGTGGTTGAGACCACCGAGGAGGAGGATCTGAGCGAGAAACCTGAGTACGAGAGTAGAGGAGAAGGGCAAGTGCAGTCCAAGCAAGCCCCTCTCCCAGAGGACACAGAGGAGGAGGATCCGATTGAGGATCCTGATTATGTGAGCGAAGGGGAGCATGTACAATTTGAACCAACTCAGCTTCCCGTCTGTGAGATGATAACACCTATTTTATACTCCATCCGTTCACTTTTAATTGACATTCTAGGCTTAAGTCTTTGTTCAGTTTTAATTGTCATTTTATATTTTTTAACCTATTTTTTCCAGATTTACCCTCATATTTAAAAGTACTCTGTATAATTCACTTACCTTGTTCAGCGAACGGAGATTGTTCTTCATTATCTTCGTGAAGTCCCTCGAGACTTATTTCAATACTCACATTATCCTCTTCGTTTGAACCCACATTTAGATTAAGCACTAGAACACTTTCCGACGATGATGTAACCGACAACAGGACTTGATTTAAATCAAAAGAAAGATCTTGATCTGGAAGGGAATTTAGATCAAAATTACTTAGTGAAGCCATGGACAAGTTAAACAAATACTCTGTAATCACACGTAATTTAATTATATACTGTACCTTGAGTGAGGATGATATGTTCTTAAAATTTTCAATTTAGCTCCAAATTTTAAGGCTCCAAATTTTAATTCCCCCGTCAAATTCACGAGTAATTTGGCTCCAAATTTTAGGGCTCCACTAGCTTGGCAATTCACGATTTTCTATCTTCTTTTTTTGGCAATTCACAATTTTCTTTCCCAGTAAGTTATTGTGATTTAGTTTTTGATTTTCTTTATTTTTTGTTAGATTTTACTATATGGGTAATAATAAAGCAGTAATTAGTCATTAATTATAAGGGTAATCTTGGAAAAAAATGATTCTTTATTTTGTCTAAAATTTGTTAGAATGTCAATTAAAAGTGAACGGAGGGAGTATATATTTTAGGAGTCTAGTTGTATATTAGATTAGATCATTTACATCCAATTCACATAAGCTATTGTGGACATTAAGTATCTAGCAATGAATCAAATACTATTTCAAAAAACTAGGCAAAGAAATAATTATAATTACATACGTATCGTCATGATCACCCCAACCTTAGAACAAGGAATTTAACAAAGCATGATTGAAAAATTATTCAATAGATTTAGACTATCCATTAGTATATATGAATTATTCAATGAAAACAGGATATAAAAAAACTTAGTCTCAATGTTGAAATAATCTAAATTGACAGACTAGAACTTAAACTACCAAATCTTCAAAATGCTAAAGCCGTAAATTCCCCTCGAAGTTCTTCCTTGTTGTCTGCGGCTCAAAAAAAACCAAAACAAAAGGAAAACAAAACCAAAACTAAAACAAACCCAAAACTAAACCTAAACTAAATTGCCGCCTCCCTTCAATACTAAAATAATCCTAACCTAATTAATTATCTCCCACCAAGCTGACGTGCCCCCTCTATTACTAATACTAGAAATCGAAGCTCGTGCTTCGCACGGGCCTTTTGTGTATATGTAGTGTCGTTGTTTAAATGTGAGTTTGTAATATATGAATTGTTGTTGCATATTTCATCTTAGACGATATATTATTTGATATGTTGAGGCACTCGTACTCCTTTCGCCTTTACTTGAAGTTTGCTTCATGTGCGGGGGATCTGCAATAGTGTATGAAGCCTGAATTTCATTTCTCTGTTTGAGAAGAGTGTCTATCTGTATAAAGAATAAGGATGATGTTGAGTAAATAATGAACCACTAACAACAGTGGAAACATACATACGATTTCAGTGTGTTACTCGAACAAAAAACTCACTGGTCGCATTTCCTTTGTGTATCTACTCGTCATCTCTGTGAATTGGGCAAGCACCTGTAGACACACTGCAGTGCATAAGTTTTGGAAATTTATAAAAACACAGATAATGTGTGTAGGCACACATTGTCAAACCTCTCTATATTCACTCTCAAACTTTGACAATTCAATCCTCTTGGTTGAAATCCGTGTCTCCACGGCTCTAACCGCATCCTTTTCTTCTACAAAAGGTGCGGCAGAGAGAATTTCAATGGTGTAGCTCGCACTTTTGAAGAAATTGTCACCTATAATAAGCCCGGAAATGGAGCAAAAGTGATCATCAGCTACATGTACAATTATTTACAAGTGCATTAGTAAGCATGGCTTCTAAGAAAATGATGAATCGTACACAACAAACACATGTGTGCCGGCTTTTAGTTCAGTTATTTCACAAGGCTGAAACATGTCCAGTTTCTTTAAGAAGGTAGAATCAGGATGTTTTGCAGCTGCTGCTTGTGATATTGCCGGAAGTAAGACGTTTAAGATAAGAATTGAAGATAGAGTAGGTTCAAAATACCATAAAATAGATAGATACCGTATGAGATGACTTGTCCAAGCGGTAAACAAGGAAGCCAAGAAAATACATGCCAGCTTATCTGACCTTCCCTGTCTTGCTATTGTCCTCCTTCATCAAGAAGATGCAAATCGGTTGGTATTAGAGATCCAAAAACCAAGATTAAACGTGCTGAAAAAAATAAAGAACTTGCTACCTATGCCCAGCAATGATTTAGAAAAGATCTTTCTTGATGTAAAAGCATAAAATAATTGATTGACAGAAAATATATGAAAGGCTAAAACAATTCAGAATTTAATTGTTAGTGCAGCCATGAAAAAATGTTAGCATAAGATGCAAATTAATTACCTTCACCAGTCTACCATCTTTTCTCTAATTAGTTCTGCATCAATATCAAGGAAATAAAAGTTGTTATTGATGATCAGAAAAATTGTGAAGTGATGACTCAAACTCCTCCAGATCAAGGAAATCATTTTACCTGGAAGAACGGATGTTGAAGGACCTCGGAAGCAGAAGGCCTCTTACAAGGATCCCATGAACAGAGTGCCTGCAGAGGAATTATATCATTTTGAATTAGATCCACATTTCTAAAAACTGTTTCTCCTCACAAGTATGGAAGAAAAATTGATCCTACCCTCATGAGGCTGATTGCATCTTCACTTGCTGATGGTATCAACATAGAAAGTTTAACTCCAGGAAGCTGAATAGTAAAATAGGCAATCGGTCAAAGTGCCGCAAGCATAAAAAATAAAGCTCATGGGCGAGATTATCACATTGGTGTATTTGATATTTGGTAGTACATGTGTCATCAGAAGTTGCACATAGATTCACTCGCCAATTAGAAGTTGCACATAGAGCCACTCGACAATTACTATATACACTCCAAGTCCTCACCATGAAATCAGTAGACTAAATAAATCAATAGATGATAAAGCTTTTGATAGACACTAAAAAACAATAGATATCTCTTGCATTATAATAAATTCACACAATGATGCAAAAAGAGCACACAAAGCATCAACTTAATCTTCAAAATATAAGCTGTCAAAGCTAGAAATAGGCTAAGAGATAAATACAAACCAGAGGGAACAGATAGTTCATTGATCTTGCAAGTTGAATTCCATGGACCCAAGATTCTTCTGTTGGAGTGCCTATAATACTGCAAATTTTGGAAATCTCAGCCGCTTCACTGCAATAATGAGAAGCTATTAAGTTAACAATGTACAAGGATGAGTTAAGGGAAACTTAAAAAATAACCCGATAATAACTTAGGACCATGGGTTTATTCATTTAAGCTTCCCTGGGAAAGCTCAACTATTTCAATTAAGTAAAAGAAATACTAAGAGCAACACAAGTACCTTGAACCAGGAAAAAGTGGTCGAAGAGAAAACAACTCAGCCATTATAGCCCCCATTGCCCACATATTTGAAAGTACATTACAAAAACCTTTTTATTCCAAGAACCAATAGATGGTCAAGTCAATTCTATTAACTTCTTTTCTTGTGTGTCATTCACCAACAACTGGAGTATAGGTTAGAGATTGCAAAAGAACCTCAGGAGCCCGATACCTGCCGCAGCATTTAAAAAACAAAAACCACAACATTCATCATAAGAATCATCAACTCGTTGCAAGCACTATATAGGCTATAATGCACAAGAGAAAAGACATGAAAAGCTGGAAACTTACCAGCGTGTAGAGACATATTCCGTGTATGGTGCCATAGAATTAATTTCCCGAGCAAGCCCCAAAATCAGCTATTTTAATTACATCCTTAGAAACCAGAATATTCTCTGCAGATGTGAACATGCACATAATTAATTTCAGAATCATGCAATATACTGCACATAAAAAATATTAACCAAAACATGAAATATTAAAAGAGATCCAGTTTACCTATATTTTGGCAAAATCAAGAAGCGATAAAAATCATCCTAAATAGTGTAAAAATTTACAAATTTATAGCGTCAACTGATTAGAACATGTACCTGGCTGGAGATCACAGTGAAAATATCCACGATGGTGCATGTACGAAAGGCCTTGAAAAACTTGAAAGCACCAATTTCTGATATCAGCTTCTGTAAATGGCTTGCCCATATCTTTCATAAGCTGGTATATGATTAAATTAAGCTCATCTCATCCAATAAAATTATGATTATTCAGCAAGAACCAATGCAATATAAATTACTCATAAGACAACACCATAGATAGTGAAAAGAATATTGCATTTTTGTTTGTGTTACCTTTTTGATGATATCTTCAGGATTGAAAAGTGTGTGACTCATAGGGGGAAATATCTCAATTCCAGCATTAGATGCAAATTTCTGCATACAATAACCAAGCACTGCTTAGATATAGGCTACCTTTATAATTGAATGCATACAAAATTCAACAATATAACTATAATCCAAATTATTATTAAATAAAAATAGTGGAAATGTTGACCTTGAAATATGAAATGTTCACAAGATTTGAGGTAAAACCCAAAAATACTTTGCACCTCACTGAATCTTTGTAGACTTTATCTCTCTCCTCCGCGCTGCAATCTTCCGCAGGATCTTCAGCTGAAAGCCTCCACTCCAGCTGAGAACATTAAGACAGAAAAATACAGCAAATGGGAAAAATGGTTATCAGTTTTAGACCCAAGGCGTGAAGGCAAAACAAGAGTTTCATTATGTTATACTAAAAAAAATTGACCATTTGGTTAACTACTTCAATGGCCTCGCCAAGACTGGAAGCCTGAAAACCAGTGGAGCAATAGGAATTAAGCAGCTTTGTGTAGTCGACACCTTGATTGAAATCATATCCCTCAATCTTGATGTGTTTTCCTTCGAGTTTTTCAGACTCTTTGAGCATTGTCGAGTGAACAGCATCCATGGCACCACCTTTCATGGCATCTCCCATGTTTTGATCTGCCAAACAGTAAGCAAAGATATAAATGGCTAATTCATGGCATCTCCCATGTTTTGATCTGCCAAACAGTAATACAAGGATTTACAGTGTGAATAGTAATGTATAGTGACTTTTGAACAATAACTTATAAATAGTAAAAACTAAGAACAATGAACAGTAAACGTAATAGTGACTATTCTGGAAAACTTAAAAATTAAAGCAGGAAGAGAAATATGAACTGGAAACTTAGGACTTTTATAAGATCATAAAAACTTACAGGGACTGTTGTACAAGACTATTGTTATAAACTTGAAAAAACCGATCTTGTGGAGCTTCAAAGAACTTCAAGTGAAGACTTCTAGCTTAGGGGACAATAAGAGAGAGATGAATTTTGAGAGTGTTTCTCAACACATGAGAGTCTAAATTCTGATGCCTCAAAACAACTGAGGGCTTTGCCTTTTATAGAGAAATGGGAGAGTCCGATTTCCTTTGTCCGTACCAATTTTTGGTACTATTTCTTCACGGGTGGAGTCTCCTGTTGTGAGTGGAGCACAAAGCTGGTTTCTTCTGTCTTTTTGTCTTGATTGGAATGCTGAGCTGGTCTTTTGTCTTCTTGTCTTTGAGTGGAATGCTGAGCTGGTATTTTGTCTTCCTGTCTTGAGTGGAGTCTTTTGTCTTTAGCTGCAAGTGGATCTTTTATTATCCTTCGCAGAAGGTGGAGTCTTTTAATGTTGTTGGACTTTTGCTTGCTGTATAATAGTGGGCTTGTTCTTCTGATGGGCCTATTCTTCTTTCCTTGTTTTTGTAATGGGTTAATAATCCGTTGTGTCTTGATGGTGGGCTTGTTCTTCTGATGGGTCTGTTATTTGTGCTAGAGTGCTGAGCGAGCCTTACGGGCCTATTGTCTTGTGATAGGTATTTGAGCCTTTTGATTTGTTGGGCTCTTCTTCCTTCTTGATGATGGGCCGAGCCTTACGGGCCTATTGTCTTGTGATAGGTATTTGAGCCTTTTGATTTGTTGGGCTCTTCTTCCTTCTTGATGATGGGCCTATTTGTCTTGTGAGATTTTCTTTTTGAGTCTTTTATCAAATTAACAAGATGTTTAAAAGATGTTCAAAGGAGATAATCTAAAAACATGCTAGATTACCCCCTGAAATGAAAACATAAACTGAAAACATAAGAACTTTCTTTTTGTTTCTTTTTTCTTTTTCTTTTTCTTTCTTTTTTCTTTTTTCTTTTGTTGTTTCTTTCTTTTTCTTTCTTTCTTTTTCTTTCTGAACAGATAGAAATATTTTTGTTTACCTTAGCTTAGAGATCTTGTGCTAGATGTCTCTATGGGTATCGGGAATGCTTATGTCATCCCAGTCTTCGGTGTCAAGCATATCTTCATCTTCTTGTTCGAACTCATCTTCCAGAGAAATGAATTTCCGCCAATCCGTAAACTGGCCATCTCCGCTGAATGGTAGCCATTTCTCCATTTATCTGGAACCCAGATTTGTGTATAATGTCCTTCTGCTGCCAATCTACACGCCTTCCATCCACTGTAGAGGTATGCATGTTTGTAGAAGAAGGATACATCTTGGTGGCGCCTATAGAGCTCATGTTCCTTGTGTATTGTAAAGTTGGTGGGTAGCAGACCTACCCAGTCTCTCCAGTCTTCATCCTTTGAAACACCATGGGAGAAACATATAACCTTTTTTGACAGAATCATGGTGAATTCCGTTACTTTTGGGAGAGTAGCTTGGACATAGGCAACTGTTGGACCAAAAGTTGCCATGTTACTTCCTATTAACAAGAACTTTTCTCCAAATGCCTGCAGGATCTCTTCAATTCTTCCTTCAATATTGGGTAGGAAACTGATACTGTGGATCATACCTAGGTGGAAGAATTTTAGGATAAGGTCTTTGGGCATGGTGCATGTGTTTAGGTAAAGGAGGATCTTCAGAAGTCCGCCTGTCATCATTGTTGGGCCCCCTTCTATTGGTTTAATAGTTGAGAATTGCCGAACAGTGACTCCCTTGAATTTCCACCCTGGTTCTCCGAAGTACATCTGGATAAGCTCTTTCTGAGCTTGTATTAGATCTGCCAAATGGCCTTCTTCTATTTTTTGTATTAGAACCTCTTTTCCCTGGGGCCAGGCATCAAGGAGTGGCGTAAGTCCTTCTTGTGTTGGTGTGTCGAGGAGACGAGTTTGGAGATTCTTCCAACGTCTACCTGTAGCAATGGTTAGTTGTTCACCCAAGTCTTTTTCCCTTTTTTCTTTCTCTCTTATCACATTTCCATTTTCATGGAAGTGGATACTGAGTGCATTTAAGCATTGTACTTTTTTCTTGGCTGCATGGGGCATAGTAGGAAGCCTCCAAATTTTATTCAGCAAACCAAGTTGTTCTGTGGAGAGCAAAAGCCCCTATAGCGGTCTGAATTTGCTTTTGGCTGTAACTTGGGAGGAAGGTGAAGGTATAACCTTTTCCTTTCCTTTGCGGGAGGGAGATCTCATGTTTAAAACCTGAAAACTAAAACAAGTTAGAAATCTCTGTATGTCTGTGACTCTGTAGGGATTGTAAGAGTTTAATGTTACAAGTTCTTTTGTTATAAGGTTCTGCTAACGGATGCAGACTGTAGGGTAGATATATCATTATGTTCAACCGCAGCAATGAACTTAAAACTAATCCTTTTTTCCATTACTGTTGTATGTAGCCCAAACCTATCAACAGTGAACGGACAAATTTGTGTCAGGAAGGGTGTTCCTAGGATTATTTGCTGGTTTAAGCCTTTTATCAATATGAAGGAGTTGTTGAAACAATGTTTCTCATTACAAATAGAGGCTTTAAGAATCTTGTAACTAAGGTTCATACGACTACCACTAGCATCAAGAATTTTTTCGTGACTCTTGTGGTAATACTTTGAAGGGATTATACCTTCACAGATGTAGTTTAGATCTGCTCCACTGTCAATGAGAGCAACTGTAGAAAGAGTGAAGTCTTCTATTTTTATGGTAATATGAACATACCATTTTTGAAAGTTGATCTTGTTTATAGCCGCAATAAAAGAATCTTCAATGACGGGAGATTCTTCTTCATTTTGCTGAGAACGGGGACTGGAGTAAGGTTTTTTAGAAAATTCTAGATGAGCTATTCTAGCTTCAAGTTCAAGTTCAAGATCTTTGGTCTCATTTAGCAATAACTGTTGGTTAAGGGATCCTATGTCTTTTTTGATTTTATTGACTTCAGCTTGTAGGTCTTTCAAGGTGATGGAGGAAAATATCTTAGTAGGTGATTTCTTATTAATAATTTTGGATATGCTAAAAGGTTCTTCAAGTAGGGGTTGCTGTTCTTTAAATATTAGTTCTTTTAGCTTCATGAAGTATTCTCGTTTTATTTGAGGATCTTCAAGGGTATCGATAAGCTCTAAAAGGGCCTCTCTTTCATCACTTTTGGTGATAACATTGCAGAATTGGGTTGTTCCTGAATCCTCAGTTTCTAAAGTATCAGGGACATAAAATTCATTCTTAGAGTCCTCCAAAAGGATTTTAGTGAGTCTATCTTTTAGGGTACTATCATCTTGACAGATTTCATTGATCTTTTGTTTGAGACTGCAATTGTCTGCCTTATGGCCTGGTTTTCCGCATTTAAAACAGATAATCTTTTTATTAGTCTGTCTTGGTTGGAATTTCCTTCTGGGTGGGTAACTAGGCCTTTCATAATTGTTATCAAACTTTCCGTGTTTATTTTTATGACCCTTTTTATATTTATAAGAAGGGGGTTCTATTTTGGCAAGGCCAAAAGCCTCACAGAAGTTACCTAGTTCTTTTCTTCTGGATCCTTTTTCTCTACCATATTTGGCCTGGATTTTTAATTCGGAGCAAAGGGCTAACCCTTCTTTTTTGACAAAAGCCGTTAATTGGCCATAGGTCATGTCTTTCCAAGGAATTTCTTCTGTTTGAATTTCATCTTTTATTTTCTGGATTATCCTATCAGCAAATAAGTTGGGAAGACCAGTAACAAATCTTTCTTTCCAATATCCCTTATTGCAGTCATTTCTTTTGTAGACATAGGATAGGAAAACATCTTTATACCACCTATAGTCACTAAGGGTCTTACATCTTAGATTAGAAAGGATCTCTCTATTGGCTTGGATTTCCTCTCTAGGGTTGCCTATGAAGTGCATACTTATGGTGTATATAAGTTGGTGGACAGGTACTGGTTCACCATTATCATTGGTAAAATCTAGGATTTCTTCTCTTTGAAAGGAGGATAAAGCATTATCCCACCAGTTTCTAAGCTGGCCTGTAAATCCAGTAGTTAAAAGTGAAAAACAAGTTTTGGGGTCTTTTAATTTCTACCAACTGTATAGGCTACATTAGCCATACCCATTTCTTGTAAGGTATTAAGTATTTCATGTTCGGATTTTCCATCTATATTCCAATCATAGATAGATTGTCCATTATAATCTGTGGATCTGAACTTAGATCTTTCTTCATATTGAAGGTCAGGAGGAGTAGGTCTAGGATAGAAATTCCTAGTGTCTGTGTTCCTGAATATTTTTCTGTGTGCCTGAGGCCTATCATGGTTGTTTCTTATCCTATTAATGGTAATGGGATTTTCCTCAAAGCAGGTCTGTAAGGTTTCTATTGCCTTATTACTGGATGGGCTATCTTCTCTTTCAGAGTTGTCTGGGGAACTGCTTGAGTCTGTGTTGGAACAATTGCTACATTCCTCAACACAATTTATCGTAACATTTTTTAATTTTTGATCAATTAATTCCATGAGACTAAGAGAAGGATTAAGAGAAGTGTTACTGACTATTTCTTTTTTTATCCCCTGAATTTGAAAATGAGGTCTAGAGATGTCTTTAGGGAATTTGATAGTTTCAGTACTGATCTTATCATGTATTAATTCAACTTGTTCAGCTATAGTGTGGAAGATTTGGTTGGAATAGTTGTGTTGTTGATGTATTTTCTTAACATCTTCTAAGGTAGCAGGACTGTTATCTGAAGTACCAATTCTAGGATTTTTAAAGGGCTCAGCAGGGACCTCCCCATCTTTTGTAATAATTTTTATCCCTTGTAGAGGAGGATGAACACTTTGTGTAGATCCTGAGGGTAAAAGATTCCAGGTCTTTGTTAACCTTGTTTGGACATCTATGGATTTTTGTTCTAAAGGGTTTTCTATTCCCTGAATCTTAAGGTAATTAGGAAACCATATGAAGAACAAGATATTGATCCTATATTTTTCCATATCAGCGTACCATAATTCTCTTATTTTATCTCTGACTATTTTGTCTATTTTCATGAACCAAACTTTCTTGATTCTGTTTTCAATGGAATCAAAGTCTCTTCTTAGATAATCCTTATCTATAGTAAAGTCTATTTTTGTGATAACATTTATGGAGGAGTATCTTCCCATATCACTCTGAGTAGGTGAAGAGGGAAAAGATTCTTCTGACTTTTGTTCAGTAACAGGGTTAGGAATGGGACTACTAAATTCAACCTTAACTGAATGGTCTTTTATAGAATGGTCTCTAGCAGTATAAAGGGATTCAGAGAAAGAGTTTCTTGCAGGGAAATGATGGGGATTTCTGGGTATAGGTCTAAAAGATTTAGTGGAATTGAATCTTATAAGGACCCTACCATCACCACTTTCTTCTATCTGGGAAATCTCTATTTTTTCGAGATCTTCCGGAGGACAATCATGTCTTAGTTCCAGAGCTTCTGGTATAGTGATATCTTCCCATTTTATCAGTTTGGGAGTGAAAGTTGTAGATCTTTCGGCTTCTAGTTGTAGGAGGATAGTCTCTCCTCTAGGGACAGGAGGAACTATACACTTAGGATCTGTGCAGGAACTTAGGACTCTGCAATGGAGTCGGTAGATAATGACAAAGTTTTTAGAAAGGTTTTTGAACCCCTTTTTAAGGAGCTTAATATCAAGAGTAAGAGTACTACTGATTCTAGGGTCTGTCATATCAACTGTAAAATTTGGAGAACAGTTGAAGAAGATTTGGCCATTACAGATATTGGTTTGAATAATAACAATTAAAGAGTCTTTGTAAGAAAGGAGTCTGTCGTCTCTAAGGGCAATAAAGACTGGGGTGTCTATGCCTAATCTGGCTAACGGCTTAAGAGCAACTTGAATTAGGCCTATGTGGATATATCTATAGTTCTTTTTTAGATATTCATCAATAGCTATGGAGGATAATAATTGAAGAGTCAGTTGTTCTTTGTCTAAACTGAGCGTTTCTACAACCGGGGCGAAATGTTGCCTAGTGGCTCTGATACCAAATGAACCCAGGTAATCTAAAGTAAGGAAAGGCGTAGGAAGAAAACAGTAAGGCAGAACATACCACAACAGTCTATACAATCCATTTACAGAATAGGATGGATAGACTTTAAAATAGCTCTTAGTGTAAAGAGTCATGAAGAAACACTCAGCGTAGAAATAGAACAACTGACTCTTCAATCTTTATCTTCTATTAACTTTATCACAAAAATAGACTTTATAATAGATAAATATTATCTAAGAAGAGACTTTGATTGCATTGAAAACAAGATCAAAAAAGTTTGGTTCATGAAAATAGACAAAACAGTCAGAGATAAAATAAGAGAACTATGGTATTCTGATATGGAAAAATATAGGATCAATATCTTGTTCTTCACATGGTTTCCTAATTATCTTAAGATCCAGGGAATAGAAAACCCTTTAGAACAAAAGTCCATAGAAATCCAAACTAAGTTATCTAATATTTGGAATCTTTTACCTTCAGGGTCTACACAAAGTGTTCATCCTCCTTTACTAGAAATTATTACTAAAGATATAGATGTTCCTACTAAACCCTTTGAGAATCCTAGGGTCATTATTCCTAATAACTATCTTGCAACTATTGAAGATGTTAAGAATATACAGGATAAAATCATTACTGAAACTATCAAATTTAATCAAGACATATCTAGACCTCATTTTCAAATTCAGAAAATAAAAAATGAAACTCTTAAAAGCACCCCTCACTAGTGGAAAAAACACTTGTCGAGGCTCCCTTTTAGAGGCGGGCCTATAACAAAACGCCTCAACAACGTCCTATGCAATCAGTTTTTCAGGTTTTTGAGGCGGATAATTATTTTATACGCCTCAAAAAATTCTATTGAGGCGGGCAAACATTTATACGCCTCAAAAAGTTTCCGAAAAATTATTCCCGCTAAAGTATTAGAGGCGGGCCGATTAAAGGCCCGCCTCTAATGGTAAGTAATTGAGGCGGGCGAAAATGCCCGCCTCTATTAAGTTTTGTTGAGGCGGGCCTCCATAAGCCCGCCTCAACAAACGTAAGCAATAGAGGCGGGCATAAGGAGGCCCGCCTCTATCGCCTCTTTCTCGGCCATAACTTGGACTTATAGAGGCGGGCATAAATAGGCCCGCCTCTATAAGTCTATACTTAATTAAAACTTTCAGCTTCTCCGCGCGCTTCACCAGAACATTCACCTCTTCGCTTCGTTCAGACTTCGTCTCCTCTCCTCTCGCCGAGCACTCGGTTTCACCAGAACTCCGACTTCCTCACCCGATTCCTCTGGCCGGTAAGCGTTTCTCTAATATGCGTTTCTCCGTATTGTGTTTAAAGCTTGTACGAATTTGTTTATTTTTGTGTTTAAAGCTCGTGCATTGAAGGTGTTTGATGAAATGCCCCTATGAATATGCGTTTGTCTAAGCAGATTTTTTGATGAAATGCCCCTACGAATATGAAAATCCTAATGTACTGATTTCTAATTTGTGTATTTTGTGTTTAAAGCTTGTACGAATTTGTGTATTTTTGTCAACTTGCTCGTGCATTGAAGGTGTTTGATGAAATGCCCCTATGAATATGCGTTTTTATGAGTTCCTTCCTCTATTCATTATCTAACAATTACTTACATATCTGTGTTAATCTTTCTTATCAATTATCTTCTTTTACTTCTACAGATAGAAACAATTCTTCAGGTTTTAGGCTCAGCTGCAATTATCCAAGTCATTAGCAAGAAGCTTTTGTTTGCAGAGGCAAGTTCACTGAAGCTTTCCCCTGAAAACTGTTCTTTTACAATAAGCTTTATGTTATAATAAGTAATTTTTTGTGTGTGCTTGTTGCAGGAATTCTAGCCACTATGTCTAACGAAAGTGGAAATGCTATTTTCCCTACCCAAGGTGATCCTGAATCACAAGGTGTTAGCGCGATTACACACATCGCTAAAGGGCGTGGTCCGTCAAAAGGCGTTCAAGTAAAAACGCCTATGCACCTTGAGTTTAATGAGTTGAATGTCCCTGATGGCGAGTGGTCGAAACAATACGGAAAGCAAGTTGGGAGTTGTGCTCAAAGAATTGATATAAACGTGAGAGAATACCGAATGATAGATGAGCAGACGAGGCAAGGGTTTTGGGAGGAGACCAAGGTATAATGTCTTTTTAAATTGTTTTAAATATATACTATATTAACTATCATTCTAACTTATTGTAAAAATCCACAGCTTATGTTCCACATCATTGATGATGAAAGGAGGTCAAGGGAAAAATACTTTCATTCTTGTGTGGCAAAACGATTTAGAGATTTCAAGAGCAAGTTGAAAGCAAGATGGATAACTAAGACACAAAAGTTGTCGAAGTATCCTAGAAACTACATGCCTTGGGATGTCTACCACCACATTACAGAGGCTGATTGGTCAGTTTTTCTTCAAGAACATTACAGGCCAGAGTCATTGGTAATAATGCTATTTCTTTTTAGTATTAAAGATTTCTAGTCAGCTAGCGGAAATCATTGGTAATAATGCTATTCACTTTTGACAGGCTCGTAGTGAGAAAGCAAAGGCAAGTGCAGCCCAAAACAAGAATCCTCATCGCATCGGCCAGACGGGTTATATTAGAAAACGACACGAGTGGATAAATGAAGGACGACTCCCAGAGGAAGCAACTTTATCTCTGTCAAGTAGCTCCTCAGTGAACTCATCGGCTCCTAGAGCTAGAAAATACAGAGAAAAGGAGTGGGTTTTGGCTCATCAAGTTCGAACTGAGGATGGAAAGTGGGAAGTTAGCCCGAACGATAAGGATGCCGTAGAAATTGCAAGAAGAATTATAAGTAGTTCTTTTTAATGAATATTTACTTAAATTTAGTTGGAAATATGAACTAATCTATACTTTCCTAATTGACATTATAGGATGAGTATATCGAAGAAGAAGAAAAAGGAAACCTTACTTTCGAGGATGATGAGGATGCCCTCACCAAAGCCATTGGGAAAAAACATCATCGTGGCCGTGTCAAGGCAATGGGTGGAAATGTGGGTTATAGAGTTGCTTTCGGTCCAAGAGAACGACGGAGAAAATGTTCTAGTGAAGCTTCATCAGATTTGATCGAATGGATCAGAGCTGAAGTTAGAAAGGAGTTTGAAGGTGAGTTAGATAAAAGGGTGGCTGAGGCCCTCCAAAAGCAACTACGCTCCATGTTACACATAAATCAACCAAACTTCACTTCTACTCCCGTTCTTGGACCTGATGTTGATGCACCCTATACCACTTGTCCTGATTCCACACCGCAACCACGTGAGCTAAAGGTATGTTTGAGTTTGAGTATTATCATGAACTCTTTATGTCCAAATACCTCTTATAACATGAATTAAAATACCTCTTATGCAGGAAAGGACTCCATGCCATCTTGCCCTTGAGGATAAAGATTCTGGTAACAAAGTGCTAGTAGCGGATGGTATGGTACAACCCTCAAACGGTGCATCATCCCAACACTTTACACCGATGAAGCCTGATCACTACAAAGTCCAAGTTGATTTTGTTTATGATGGACATCATGATGATATTCTTCCGGTGCCTACGGGTGATGGTTTCACTAACTTAGGGGGTGCTCAGGGTAGTTTCGTGCAATGGCCGATCCGCTTAGTGATTTTCGAAGACGACGAGGTAAGAAATCTGGGCTCAATAATAATGTCTCACTCTTGCTCATTTATAATTTTAATATATATAGGACTATACTACTCCACGCCCCCCAGAGAAGTCCAAGTCATTTATCTCTAAAAAGTTGAGCTTCACCGCCAAAAATACAAAGGTAAGTCATTTCTCTCTAAAAAGGTGGATAACAGCGCCAATTTAGGCCCTTGGCGGGATAGAATTCATAATTTAGGCCCTTGGCGGGATAGAATTCATAATTTAGGCCCTTGGTGGGATAGAATCCATAATTTAGGCCCTTGGCGGGATAGTTATTAGAAATGATATTAAATCTTCCTTGTTTGTGCTCAATAATACAAATGTTACTTCATTATTATTGTCGGTCAATAACATGTCGAAATAACTCTTAAGTCTCAGTCCAACAAAGAGGTGGTTGGTAGTTGTGATCGGAAAACGGAAGAATCAGCCGCCAAAAGGAAGAAAGCGGAAAACGAAGAAATTCAAGGTCTTGGCCAGTCATGCAAGTTGTTGCAATTTGTTATGTCTTCGGCGACGGGTGGTATATATGATAGTACTCCCATCCCATTGGATGCCTCGGTTTGGAATTATGGGACAGATCAAGAAACATACGTCACTGCATACGATGTAGAAGAGTTCCTTAAGGGGGAGTGCTTAAACATTTTTTTGATTCAAGTCTACATGATGTAAATGTTTTGATCAGTCTTTATCTTTTAATTGTCAACTATCATTCTTAATCTTTTTTTCTTTAATTGTTCAACTATCATTCTTAATCGTTTTTTCTTTAAATGTGCAGGTATTTATTGGACAATCACACATATGCATTTGAAAATTCTCGAATTGGGTTCATTTGTCCTAAGATGGTGTCAAGCACTAGAATCAAGGCCGATCCAGCTGTTCCAGCAGAGTACTTGCAACGTGTGTTCAATGCTAACAGTGCCAAATTGTATTTGCTCCCATATAATCAAGAGTAAGTGTTTTCAATAAGTTTCATATATAAAGAGTATGTTAAGCAATCATTAATGTTTATCAATTTACGTTTAAATGATGCAGCAATCATTGGATTCTGTATGTGATAGACCTATTTAAAGCACAGGTTTATCTGTTCGATTCTCTAAAATGTCCAGGCAACAGAACGACTGATGCATCTCCAATCATGAATTTGTAAGTTATTTTACTTACGAACTAGTTTTTATTGGAATCAATATCAGTTTCATGACTGTATTATGTTGATTTTCTAGGGCATTTCAAGTGTTTTTGTATCAAGGTGGGAAGTGCGAGAAATCAAGAGAAAAACGTAAGACGTTGAGAGTCTGCAATATAGAGGTACATATAGCATTTTAAACGCTTTAGGTTTGTTTATTTATAATCAAAGGCCTTGTATCTAAGACATCCCCCTTATGTTGTGTAATTAGTGCGCTCAACAAAGCGGCGGAACCGAGTGTGGCTATTATGTCATAAAGTTCATGTTAGAGATAGTCACGGGATTCTATGACTCTGATGAGCGACTAGAGGCGGTATGTCCCTTAACAAACTATATGTTGATAGTATTTGTCAACAATTCATGTGTTTTTTATGAAGGTATATCCTAAGAGGAAGACAACGTATACTTCTGAAGAAATGGACGTTGTTCGTGAGCAATGGGCACAGTATTTTACATCGAAGTATTTATTATCGGATTGAACTTGTTTGTACTTGTCCTGTATATATACTGTTGTTGAGAATCTGACTGTACTCTGGTGAAATCTGTTATATTATTCTGTGAATGAAATCGATCTGTTGTGTTGATGTATATTATTCTGCTTATCTGTGTGTATGGTATTTCAACAATTCGAGCCTGACTCGGCCGAGTTCTGGGTCGAGTTAGGCTCGAATTGTTGAAATACAATAAACCGAGCCTGACTCGGCCGAGTCAGGCTCGAATTGTTGAGGCTTTTAGAGGCGGGCCTATGGAGGCCCGCCTCTAAAAGACACTTGTTGAGGCGGGCCTCCAAAGGCCCGCCTCTAAAAGTGCCTCACTTTGGCGAAGAACTGTGTCCTTAAACTATGGTGAAAAACATAATAATAAGACCAATACTGATCCTAGTAATTGTCCTGAGAATTCTAAAAAGAAATATGACCCTCCTGATAAGAAAAAATTAGATAGCTCCTCCAAAACCTTTTACCTCGACAAATTAGAACCGCCTTTTAATAAAAATAGACCTACAAAAGTTCTTTTGAAAGACTCTAAGGAAGACATTCATGTCCTTAATTCTCCAGACTCAGATGATTCAGGAACAACCCAATTCTGCAATGTCATCACCAAAAGTAATGAAAAAGAGACCCTCGTAGAACTTATCAATAAGAATTCCCCTGCTAAAACATTCTCCTCCATCACTATAAAAGATTTACAAACTGAAGTTAATAGACTCAAAAAAGACATTGAAACCCTTAACAATAATTCAAAGTTACAACAAGAAGATAATAAAACTCTCTTTACTAAACAGACCCTTATCTCATCTATAAACAAGGTCAATCTTCAGAAATGGTATGTTAATATTACCATAAAAATAAAAGACTTCGTCCTTTCTATTGTCGCCCTCATAGACAGCGGGGCAGATCTAAACTATATTAGTGAAGGTCTAATTCCCTCAAAATATTACCATAAAAGTCATGAAAAGATCCTTGATGCTAGTGGTAGTAGAATGAACCTTAGCTACAAAATCCCTAAAGCTTCTGTTTGTAATGATAAGTATTGTTTTAACAATTCCTTCATATTAATAAAAGACTTAAATCAGGACATAATCCTAGGAACTCCCTTCCAAACACAGATATACCCTTTTACAATAGATGTTTATGGCATACATACTGTGATTATAGGTAAAAAATTAAATTTTGAGTTTATTTCTCTGGTCATACATAAAAACATATCCACTATACAAGCCTCTTCCATAAACAAAAGCATGAATCTTATAACTAAAAAAAGATCCTTCATCCATTCCCTTGTTACGGAAATAGCACACCTTAAAATAGAAGAAAAACTTAGAAACCCTAGTTTACAAGAACAGATCCTCATCTTGGAAGAATCATTCAAAAAAAGAGTCTGCTCTGAATCTCCCATAGCCTTCTGGGACAGGAAAAAGCATCAAGTGTCTCTCCCTTATGAAAAAGATTTCAAAGAAATAGACATTCCCACCAAAGCTAGACCCATCCAAATGAACCAAGAACTCCTACAATTCTGCAAGCAAGAAATAGACTCCCTCCTAAAAAAACAACTTATAAGACCCTCCAAGTCTCCCTGGAGTTGTGCAGCTTTCTATGTTAATAAGCAAGCCGAAAAAGAAAGAGGAGTCCCCAGACTTGTGATTAATTACAAACCTTTGAATAAAGCTTTACAATGGATTAGATACCCTATTCCTAATAAAAGAGATCTCCTCAATAGACTCTCTGATTCTAAGATCAAAGTGGATTCTGGCAAATCCAAATATAAAATAAAGACATGTATAAAACAGCCTTCGCAGTTCCTTTTGGACATTATGAATGGAATGTTATGCCTTTTGGCTTAAAAAATGCCCCTTCAGAATTCCAAAAAATCATGAATGATATCTTCAACCCTTACTCTAGTTTCACAATAGTCTATATTGATGATGTTCTAGTCTTTTCTAATAGCATAGAAGAACATTTCAAACACCTTAATACTTTTTTATACATAATAGAAAAAAATGGGCTGGCTGTCTCGGCCTCAAAAATAAAATTATTCCAAACACAGATAAGGTTCTTGGGTCATAACATCTTCAACCAAACTTTCAAACCTATAAACAGAAGCATAGAGTTTACTAACAAATTCCCAGATGAAATAAGAGACAAAAACCAACTACAAAGGTTCCTTGGATGTCTAAATTATATCTCTGATTTCTTCCCTAACCTCAGACAGATCTGTGCCCCTCTGTTTCAAAGACTCAGGAAAAATCCACCTCCTTGGACTACTGAGCATACCAAGGTTATCCAACTTCTCAAAGAGAAAGTCAAAACCTTACCCTGTGCTAGTAATCCTCACCCCTCTGCTTTTATGATAGTTGAAACAGACGCCTCAGAATTAGGCTTTGGTGGAATTCTCAAACAAAGACTACCTAACCAAACTAAAGAAACCCTTGTCAGATACTATTCTGATATTTGGTCTGGACCATAAAAGAACTATAGCACTGTAAAAAAAGAAGTCCTATCTATTGTCTCTTGTATCTCTAAGTTCCAATATGATTTATATAACAAAGATTTCCTTCTCCGTGTTGACTGCCAATCAGCCAAAGAAATCCTGTAAAAAGATGTTCAAAATCTTGTTTCAAAACAGATTTTTGCCAGATGGCAAGCTATTGTTTCAGTTTTTGACTTCAAAATAGAATTTATAAAAGGAAAAAACAACTCTTTACCAGACTTTCTCACAAGAGAATTCTTACAGGAAAAAACCACAGAGACAAAAGATTTCTGTCCATGAAAGATCATTACAAAAGATGCAAAGCACGACTTGAACAAAGCCTTTGGATACCACCCATAAGAGAATTACTTGAGCTTAACGAAGATCCTTTACTTCGCCAGTTTCTGCAAGAACTTGAAAAGAAAGTCAAAGAAAGTCTTACCTTCCTATAAAAGACCGCCTCAGGTATGGATCCTAAAGACAGAAAATAGACTCCCCAGGACTACATCAGTCCATCTTCCTCTTCCTCCTTGGTCCCAATGCATAACAGATTCCAAGCTCTCTCAAACTTCCCAGCTCTCCCCTACAACCGAGCCCATGTGACACCAAAGACTCCTGTCAAAACAGATCCCAAAAGGGACAGTTCTTTCTTCCAATATTTCCTTAAACCACATCCTATTACTTCGGTTTACCTCACACCAGAACATTCTCCCATCTCAAAAGACCAGCTGGAATTTTACACAAAAATACTCTTTCCTCCTACCCTTCATTGGTTCTCGGATACCCCCTCAAAGACCCAAAAATTGTATGAATTCATCCTTGTTGACTCTGGCTCGGCAGAAATATCTCACACCATGATAGACCCCTCATGCATCTCCTTCTCAAAATGCAAGATACTCAATGTCTTGGTCTCTTCTGACTGGACTGACCCTTGGACCCTAAAGTCCTTCTCCCTTCCAAATGTCATTCCTAATCTCCCAGGGTATTCTTACCAAGACTACAAAGATGCGTGGGAAAGAACTTTCCTACTTAGGCCATTCAATCATTCATGGTTCTTCTTTTTTGACAAACACTGCCCCCAAGGTTTCCCAATTTGGTTCTATGAGTGGTGGATTACTTATGGAGCCTCAGAGAAAATTTACCCAGAAAAAAATACAAAGAGCCTATTCAACCTACCTTTTTCATGCCAAAGACAGAACTTTCACAAAATCTCTTCGCTTCCACAACGATTTTGGCATTGCATGGATCTTTTGCTGGACTTATGAGACCCTACAAATTCAACCACAAAGCTATCCCCTTACACTTTGTCGCCGTTTCAAAGTCCGTTGGTGGGAGAAGTTTATTATTTCCACTATAACAGTTGCAAAAGTAGAATTGTTTTTCCAGCAGAAAGGCCAGAGACTGTCAATTAATGATACAACAGTCAAAGCCACTACTTCAGCTCCTACTCCTCCTCCACAAAAGAACCTTTCTCCACAAAAGAACCCTTCTCATACCCTTTCAAAAAACCAGCTTGAACAATTGAAACAATGGGAAGCCTTTCAAGCCTTTCAAAAATATATGGCTCAAGAAAAGCAAAGTGTTACCAACAGCTGCGATGATCTTGATGCCACTCCGTCCCCTTCTCCGGCGGATGATCCAGAACAATTCGCACAAGATCCCTATGCTTAGGTAAACAAGAAATAGTTCTATCTGCTCAGAAAGAAAGAAAAAAGAAAAAGAAAAAAGAAAAAGAAGAAAAAGAAAGAAAAAAGTTCTTATATTTTCATTTTATGTTTTCATTTCGGAGGGTAATCTAGCCTGTTTTTAGATTATCTCCTTTGAACATCTTGTTACTTTGATAAGAGACCCAAGAAGAAGATCTCACAAGACAATAGGCCCATCATCAAGAAGGAAGAAGAGCCCGACAAATCAAAAGGCTCAAATACCTATCACAAGACAATAGGCCCGTAAGGCTCGCTCAGCACTCCGACACAAATAACAGACCCATCAGAAGAACAAGCCCACCATTAAGACACAACGAATTATTAACCCATTACAAAAACAAGGAAAGAAGAATAGGCCCATCAGAAGAACAAGCCCACTATTATACAGCAAGCAAAAGTCCAACAACATTAAAAGACTCCACCTTCTGTGAAGGATAATAAAAGATCCACTTGCAGCTAAAGACAAAAGACTCCACTCAAGACAAGAAGACAAAAGACCAGCTCAACATTCCACTCAAAGACAAGAAGACAAAAGACCAGCTCAACATTCCAATCAAGACAAAAAGACAGAAGAAACCAGCGAGGAGGAGGATCTGAGTGAGAAACCTGAGTACGAGAGTAGAGGAGAAGGGCAAGTGCAGTCCAAGCAAGCCCCTCTCCCAGAGGACACAGAGGAGGAGGATCCGATTGAGGATCCTGATTATGTGAGTGAAGGGGAGAATGTACAATTTGAACCAGCTCAGCTTCCCGTCTGTGAGATGATAACACCTATTTTATACTCCATCCGTTCACTTTTAATTGACATTCTAGGCTTAAGTCTTTGTTCAGTTTTAATTGTCATTTTATATTTTTTAACCTATTTTTTTCCAGATTTACCCTCATATTTAAAAGTACTCCGTATAATTCACTTACCTTGTTCAGCGAACGGAGATTGTTCTTCATTATCTCCGTGAAGTCCCTCGAGACTTATTTCAATACTCACATTATCCTCTTCGTTTGAACCCACATTTAGATTAAGCACTAGAACACTTTCCGACGATGATGTAACCGACAACAGGACTTGATTTAAATCAAAAGAAAGATCTTGATCTAGAAGGGAATTTAGATCAAAATTACTTAGTGAAGCCATGGACAAGTTAAACAAATACTCTGTAATCACACGTAATTTAGTTGTATACTGTACCTTGAGTGAGGATGATATGTTCTTAAAATTTTCAATTTAGCTCCAAATTTTAAGGCTCCAAATTTTAATTCCCCCGTCAAATTCACGAGCAATTTGGCTCCAAATTTTAGGGCTCCACTAGCTTGGCAATTCACGATTTTCTATCTTCTTTTTTTGGCAATTCACAATTTTCTTTTCCAGTAAGTTATTGTGATTTAGTTTTTGATTTTCTTTATTTTTTTGTTAGATTTTACTATATGGGTAATAATAAAGCAGTAATTAGTCATTAATTATAAGGGTAATCTTGGAAAAAAAATGATTCTTTATTTTGTCTAAAATTTGTTAGAATGTCAATTAAAAGTGAACGGAGAGAGTACATATTTTAGGAGTCTAGTTGTATATTAGATTAGATCATTTACATGCATATTTTATATGTTTTTTAGTTATTTTTACTATATTATGCATTCAGAGTCTACATTCGTGTTTTTATTATTTTATGTATTTTGGATAGGGGTGAGCACGGGCCGAGAAAACCGAAGCCCGAACCGAAGCCGACCCGAAAAACCCGAACCGAACCCGAACCGACATGCCTTCGGTTCGGGTTTCGGTCCGACCAAATCAGAGTTTTGGGTTTCGGTTCGGTTCATGTTCGATTTGGGTTCGGGTCGGGTTCGGGTCGGGTTCGGGTTTTTAGTGTAATTTAGCATGTTTTTTTAACGAAAAGTGTTGTTTAGCCCGAACTCGACCCGAACCGAACCCGAACCGATGTCTTCGGTTCGGTCTTCGGTCCAGGATTTTTGGCCGTTCGGGTTTCGGGCTTTTCGGGTTCGGTTCGGTTCGGGTCGGGTTCCAGCCCGTGCTCAGCCCTAATTTTGGATTTGATTTAAAGGATATTACGAGACTAATTTTGAGTGCACTAAACAAGTGAAGTTTGAAATGGGCCAAAGACTAGAACGCAAGCCCGACAAAGCCCAGTATACATGTCCACTTGCAACATGTTCGGCGAAGATTGAATCTATATATAATTAAAAGTTGGCTTTGTAGCCAATTTAATGCCCTCTCCAAACTTGAAATTTAAAGCTTAAGCATGCTGGGTTTGTTAATTGCATATATTGGGCCAGCAAATTGTGTTTAACATGGGCCACAAGCATATTACCGAAGAGGAAGTCTTACATGGGCCACATGCATTACCTATTTGCTGAAAGAGGCCTTATGTGGTATTCTTACAAGGCCCAGATGTTGAAACGGCCCATTAACCCTTCATCTACAAGTAATTGAATGGACCGGGTCAACCCAGATAAAGCTCGGGTTTCCTCCCCTGAGAACGCTGTGTTTAGATAAACCCTAGCATCTTCCCTTCAACTGTTGCGTTGGATTCTTCTCTCAATATCTCCATCTTCAACAGATGCTCTATCACCCGCCCTTCTCAAGGAGGAAGAAGGTTAACTCTCCCACACTTGTACTAATGTCAGTCGATTTCAATCATATATACATACACTTTTCTTTCATACTTTTGCACATATTGTTTATATTATTTTCGGTGACTGATTTTGAATTTTGATTTTATTCCGACGAGAATAGTCGAAAATGTTCACTGCTTTGAGGAAAATCCAAAAGGACAAGGGCACCGAGCCCAGCGAATTCGAGGAGTCCATTGCTCAAGTTCTATTTCTACTTGTTACTCATTTCAATTCGAGAAGGTATTTAGGGCTAAATTTGTGCTTTTTCCCTTTTTGGGGGGTTTTGTTCAAGCGTTTTTCGATTTGGAGAACACCAATAGCGAGCTGAAGAGTGATTTGGAGGATCTATATATCAATTCCGCTGTGTAAGCATTTTCGACTTCCATTGATTTTATATGTTATGGTTAAATTTGAATCTCAATGATGATATATTTGTCATAGGAAACATGAATTATTCTCGAAGTAATGTCTATGATGTACCTGAAGTAATTTATTCTTTTTGGTGCAAGATGTTGCAGTAGGAGATATCTGTCTTAGGTCTTACATAGCTCCTTATTTTTAAGAACCCATGTTTAAATTCGCTCACTGATTGAGGTGAGTGACACACAGCTTTGCTGACATTTAGGAAGAGTACCAAAACCACTGGCAACTAAGCCACTTATGTTCCTTATGAGGTTTCTATTGCTAATAACTTGTATATGTTGTCTTATGAGATGATTAGAATCTAACGTTGAATGTTTAATCATAAGGGGTTGTTTGCTGCACCAAACCTCATTGGGTTTGTTTTGGGTCAGTTTAGTTCAGTGTCGAGCTTGGATGGTAATGGTGTTGATGGTCGTGATATTAACATCCATCCACAACTTCTGCTGTATAATTTTCTATGAATTAGCCATTTATATCTTTGCTTACTGTTTGGCAGATCAAAACATGGGAGATGCCATGAAAGGTGGTGCCATGGATGCTGTTCACTCGACAATGCTCAAAGAGTCTGAAAAACTCGAAGGAAAACACATCAAGATTGAGGGATATGATTTCAATCAAGGTGTCGACTACACAAAGCTGCTTAATTCCTATTGCTCCACTGGTTTTCAGGCTTCCAGTCTTGGCGATGCCATTGAAGTAGTTAACCAAATGGTCAATTTGTTTTAGTATAACATAATGAAACTCTTGTTTTGCCTTCACGCCTTGGGTCTAAAACTGATAACCATTTTTCCCATTTGCTGTATTTTTCCGTCTTAATGTTCTCAGCTGGAGTGGAGGCTTTCAGCTGAAGATCCTGCGGAAGATTGCAGCGCGGAGGAGAGAGATAAAGTCTACAAAGATTCAGTGAGGTGCAAAGTATTTTTGGGTTTTACCTCAAATCTTGTGAACATTTCAGATTTCAAGGTCAACATTTCCACTATTTTTATTTAATAATAATTTGGATTATAGTTATATTGTTGAATTTTGTATGCATTCAATTATAAAGGTAGCCTATATCTAAGCAGTGCTTGGTTATTGTATGCAGAAATTTGCATCTAATGCTGGAATTGAGATATTTCCCCCTGTGAGTCACACACTTTTCAATCCTGAAGATATCATCAAAAAGGTAACACAAACAAAAATGCAATATTCTTTTCACTATCTATGGTGTTGTCTTATGAGTAATTTATATTGCATTGGTTCTTGCTGAATAATCATAATTTTCTTGGATGAGATGAGCTTAATTTAATCATATACCAGCTTATGAAAGATAGGGGCAAGCCATTTACAGAAGCTGATATCAGAAATTGGTGCTTTCAAGTTTTTCAAGGCCTTTCGTACATGCACCATCGTGGATATTTTCACTGTGATCTCCAGCCAGGTACATGTTCTAATCAGTTGACACTATAAATTTGTAATTTTTTACACTATTTAGGATGATTTTTATCGCTTCTTGATTTTGCCAAATATAGGTAAACTGGATCTCTTTTAATATTTCATGTTTTGGTTAATATTTTTTATGTGTAGTATATTGCATGATTCTGAAATTAATTATGTGCATGTTCACATCTGCAGAGAATATTCTGGTTTCTAAGGATGTAATTAAAATAGCTGATTTTGGGGCTTGCTCGGGAAATTAATTCTATGGCACCATACACAGAATATGTCTCTACACGCTGGTAAGTTTCCAGCTTTTCATGTCTTTTCTCTTGTGCATTATAGCCTATATAGTGCTTGAAACGAGTTGATGATTCTTATGATGAATGCTGTGGTTTTTGTTTTTTAAATGCTGCGGCAGGTATCGGGCTCCTGAGGTTCTTTTGCAATCTCTAACCTATACTCCAGTTGTTGGTGAGTGACACACAAGAAAAGAAGTTAATAGAATTGACTTGACCATCTATTGGTTCTTGGAATAAAAAGGTTTTTGTAATGTACTTTCAGATATGTGGGCAATGGGGGCTATAATGGCTGAGTTGTTTTCTCTTCGACCACTTTTTCCTGGTTCAAGGTACTTGTGTTGCTCTTAGTATTTCTTTTACTTAATTGAAATAGTTGAGCTTTCCCAGGGAAGCTTAAATGAATAAACCCATGGTCCTAAGTTATTATCGGGTTATTTTTTAAGTTTCCCTTAACTCATCCTTGTACATTGTTAACTTAATAGCTTCTCATTATTGCAGTGAAGCGGCTGAGATTTCCAAAATTTGCAGTATTATAGGCACTCCAACAGAAGAATCTTGGGTCCATGGAATTCAACTTGCAAGATCAATGAACTATCTGTTCCCTCTGGTTTGTATTTATCTCTTAGCCTATTTCTAGCTTTGACAGCTTATATTTTGAAGATTAAGTTGATGCTTTGTGTGCTCTTTTTGCATCATTGTGTGAATTTATTATAATGCAAGAGATATCTATTGTTTTTTAGTGTCTATCAAAAGCTTTATCATCTATTGATTTATTTAGTCTACTGATTTCATGGTGAGGACTTGGAGTGTATATAGTAATTGTCGAGTGGCTCTATGTGCAACTTCTAATTGGCGAGTGAATCTATGTGCAACTTCTGATGACACATGTACTACCAAATATCAAATACACCAATGTGATAATCTCGCCCATGAGCTTTATTTTTTATGCTTGCGGCACTTTGACCGATTGCCTATTTTACTATTCAGCTTCCTGGAGTTAAACTTTCTATGTTGATACCATCAGCAAGTGAAGATGCAATCAGCCTTATGAGGGTAGGATCAATTTTTCTTCCATACTTGTGAGGGGAAACAGTTTTTAGAAATGTGGATCTAATTCAAAATGATATAATTCCTCTGCAGGCACTCTGTTCATGGGATCCTTGTAAGAGGCCTTCTGCTTCCGAGGTCCTTCAACATCCGTTCTTCCAGGTAAAATGATTTCCTTGATCTGGAGGAGTTTGAGTCATCACTTCACAATTTTTCTGATCATCAATAACAACTTTTATTTCCTTGATATTGATGCAGAACTAATTAGAGAAAAGATGGTAGACTGGTGAAGGTAATTAATTTGCATCTTATGCTAACATTTTTTCATGGTTGCACTAACAATTAAATTCTGAATTGTTTTAGCCTTTCATATATTTTCTGTCAATCAATTATTTTATGCTTTTACATCAAGAAAGATCTTTTCTAAATCATTGCTGGGCATAGGTAGCAAGTTCTTTATTTTTTTCAGCACGTTTAATCTTGGTTTTTGGATCTCTAATACCAACCGATTTGCATCTTCTTGATGAAGGAGGACAATAGCAAGACAGGGAAGGTCAGATAAGCTGGCATGTATTTTCTTGGCTTCCTTGTTTACCGCTTGGACAAGTCATCTCATACGGTATCTATCTATTTTATGGTATTTTGAACCTACTCTATCTTCAATTCTTATCTTAAACGTCTTACTTCCGGCAATATCACAAGCAGCAGCTGCAAAACATCCTGATTCTACCTTCTTAAAGAAACTGGACATGTTTCAGCCTTGTGAAATAACTGAACTAAAAGCCGGCACACATGTGTTTGTTGTGTACGATTCATCATTTTCTTAGAAGCCATGCTTACTAATGCACTTGTAAATAATTGTACATGTAGCTGATGATCACTTTTGCTCCATTTCCGGGCTTATTATAGGTGACAATTTCTTCAAAAGTGCGAGCTACACCATTGAAATTCTCTCTGCCGCACCTTTTGTAGAAGAAAAGGATGCGGTTAGAGCCGTGGAGACACGGATTTCAACCAAGAGGATTGAATTGTCAAAGTTTGAGAGTGAATATAGAGAGGTTTGACAATGTGTGCCTACACACATTATCTGTGTTTTTATAAATTTCCAAAACTTATGCACTGCAGTGTGTCTACAGGTGCTTGCCCAATTCACAGAGATGACGAGTAGATACACAAAGGAAATGCGACCAGTGAGTTTTTTGTTCGAGTAACACACTGAAATCGTATGTATGTTTCCACTGTTGTTAGTGGTTCATTATTTACTCAACATCATCCTTATTCTTTATACAGATAGACACTCTTCTCAAACAGAGAAATGAAATTCAGGCTTCATACACTATTGCAGATCCCCCGCACATGAAGCAAACTTCAAGTAAAGGCGAAAGGAGTACGAGTGCCTCAACATATCAAATAATATATCGTCTAAGATGAAATATGCAACAACAATTCATATATTACAAACTCACATTTAAACAACGACACTACATATACACAAAAGGCCCGTGCGAAGCACGAGCTTCGATTTCTAGTATTAGTAATAGAGGGGGCACGTCAGCTTGGTGGGAGATAATTAATTAGGTTAGGATTATTTTAGTATTGAAGGGAGGCGGCAATTTAGTTTAGGTTTAGTTTTGGGTTTGTTTTAGTTTTGGTTTTGTTTTCCTTTTGTTTTGGTTTTTTTTGAGCCGCAGACAACAAGGAAGAACTTCGAGGGGAATTTACGGCTTTAGCATTTTGAAGATTTGGTAGTTTAAGTTCTAGTCTGTCAATTTAGATTATTTCAACATTGAGACTAAGTTTTTTTATATCCTGTTTTCATTGAATAATTCATATATACTAATGGATAGTCTAAATCTATTGAATAATTTTTCAATCATGCTTTGTTAAATTCCTTGTTCTAAGGTTGGGGTGATCATGACGATACGTATGTAATTATAATTATTTCTTTGCCTAGTTTTTTGAAATAGTATTTGATTCATTGCTAGATACTTAATGTCCACAATAGCTTATGTGAATTGGATCCTATTAGTGTTTTAGTCCGAGATGTGATAACGTTAATAGGTAGTCAGATAGGGTTTGAGACCGAGAGGTAATTGTTGAATTCCGGTTTCAATGAGGTGAATTAATTAGTGCCCAACACGCCACTAATCCCGGTGTTCTCCTTTCTTGATTCCATAAATGTGAATTCCCATGTTAATTGGCTCTCGCCGTTGTCGAAATGCCTTCCCTTTAGCTTGCTTTGAACCTGAAAAAGACCCGAGGGCTTTCTCGGGCTTGAATAAGTGCACTTATTACCTTATTTCATCCGTCAAGTATCCGAACATTAAGCCTTCCACCAAAGACATATCTATGAAGCTTACGAGCACCATATTCATCAACCAACCAAGTCTCTCTTTAAGAGTTTAAAGTCGCATCAATAAAATACCATGAAACGATGTCTTCGTGAAAGACCTTCACGGAGGACCCTAGTGAAGGGGCTTCGTGAAGGAGCTTACGTGAAAGAGATTACGTGAAGGGGGCTTCGTGAAGGGGCTCCGTGAAGGGGGCTTCGTGAAGAGGCTTCGTGAAGGAGCTTACGTGAAGGAGCTTACGTGAAGGAGCTTACGTGAATGAGCTTACGTGAAGGGGGATTCGTGAAGGGGGCTTCATGAAGGGGGATTCATGAAGGGGGCTTCGTGAAGGAGCGCGTCGAGGTCATCAGCGAGCCGATACGGGAAATGACTCGAAGTTTGGGTCGAGGTCGAGCACGGTGTTGAATTGAGGTTCCTTGGTTCTGCGAATTATGGCTCTCAATCTGTCATTCAAGCCTTGCTTTTCTCTTCCCCCAAATTCTTGGCTGTTCTTCTCCGCTCTCGCCCATGGTGGAGCTCCAAAGAGCCCTCTCCCCTTTTTTCCCCCAAATTGTAGCTCCCCTTTCCATTGCCTCTCCTTTCGATTGCCTCTTCTACCTTCTTTCTAACCTAATCCCCCTTTTTATACTCTAGAAATGGGCCTTAGGCCTCTTATTGTTAATGGGACTTTAAGCCTAGCTTTATTGAGCCCTTACAGCCAGCCCCCCAAGCCCTTCGGCTTTGCGTAGAGAAGGTGAAGGCTTGGTTCACTGATGGCCTCACAAGAGCGTGCACTCGCTCAGGTGCTTCACATATATTTTTGCGAGTTGTCTTCTCTTTTCTCTTTCTTTTCGAAGAATGACTTAGCCAATTATTGTCTCTTGGTTAGGTTTTCTCTTAATTTTCTTGTTTTATGCGTCATCTCTCATTTCATATTGATTTTTGAACCATTTCTAGGATCTGGTGGAGCACAAGCTAAAGTGTAAGTTTGCAAGGGACCTCGTCGAGTGGGCGCGGAGCCTCGAGATATTGCACTTAGAGTTCGCGAGGGAACTCGTCGAGTGAGCGTGGAGCCTCGAGATATTGCACTTTGAGTTCGCGAGGGAACTCATCGAGTGAGCGTGGAACCCCAAGATATCGCTTTTGGACTACTTTGCACTTTGCTTTTAATCGTTTACTTGTATTTCTTTTATTCTTGCTTTATTATTTTCTTGTTAAGAGTGCAGGCATGAACGTTGTATTGAAGGAAAATGTGAGTTTTTCGTTGGGGGTATATAGACTTGTGCATAAAGAAGCACACCATCGTAGAAAATAGACTCGTGAATGGTGTACGCATCTGTGCACAAAGGACCCCCCAGAGAGAGTGATCCCATAGAGGGTATAAGGGCGAGAGTGATTTCACTAGTTTGTTCGTGTTGCTCAACTTGCTTCTTCGCTCTATCTTTTTACTTGCTTTCTCGTATTATTTTTACTTGGTTTTTCGCGTTGTTTTTGTCACTTGCTTTCTTACATTGCTCACACACTTGCATTTTCGTATTTCTTTTTCTACTTGCTTAATCCTTTGCTTTATCGTATTGTCTTCTACTTGCTTTCTCTAAGTCTATGGAGGATGCATGGTTGGAGAGATATGAGCGAAGGGAGGTCTTCGTGAAGGCCTTGAAGTGTAAGACCTTCGTGAAAAGGGAGCCTTTGTGAAGGACTTATGTGAAGGACGGGCCTTCGTGAAGAATGACCTACTTGAAGCATGGCCTATGTGAAGGGCAATAGGCGCAAGCCGGGAGGCCACGAGGATGGGCCATGAGTACTACGCGAAGGTTGGGAAGGCTACCGCGAAGGCGACTTCACTAGTTTTCTCGCGTTGTTGTTCAACTTGCTTTCAAATGTATCACTTATTCCCTTGCCATTCTACTTGCTTTTTCGTATTGTCTTTCTCGCGTATTGCTCTTTTTTCTTGCTTTCTTGTATTGTTCTTTCGTATTGCTTTTCATACTCGCGCACTTTTTGGCTTGCTTCTCAAAACTTGCTTTTCCCGAATTGCTTTTCTACTTGTCATATCGTATTGTGTTCAAGACTTGCTTTTTCGTATTGCTTTCGGGTATTGCTCTTCAGACTTGTTTTCAACACTTGCTTTCAATGCTTGCTCTTAACACTTGCTCTTAACACTTGCTTTCTTTAAGCCCGTAGAGGGTGTATGGCAGCAAAGCTTTGAGGGAGGCCTTTGTGAAGGCCATGAAGGGAAGGCCTTCGTGAAGGGGAGCCTTCGCAAAGGGGGGACCTTTGTGAAGAGAATGAGCTCAAGCCGGAAGGCCATGAGACATGCCAGGAGTTCTTCGCGAAGGCCGGGAAGGCCAAGAGCGAAGAACAAAGAGGCCATGGGTGGAGGCCGTGGAGGCCATGGAGGCCTTCGCAAAGGGAACTCCGCTAGTTTTTCTCACGGTGTTGCTCAACTTTCCCTAAAGTGCAGCGCCTCTTCTCTTTCGGCCTGATATTGCCTTTCTACTTGTTCTCTCATAAAAGGCATAATTGGTGGCGAACGGAGTGATACCATAGATTGCGTTGGCTTGAGGGACATACGAGCCCCATCCGTTGTAAGGCTTCGTGAAGCCTACACGAAAATAAAAGTAGAGCATAATGAGAGTTACGCGGAGCATAAGTGGAATTGAGTGAAGGTTAACCAAAACCGAAGTGAAGCGTAGTGGAACTTGGTTCTTTGCTCCTTGCTCCTAATCAAGCTCGTCGTTGGAAGTTCTCCGTAGGGTGGGCATCTCGACATGACATGAGTGTTCCTAGTGTGTGAGGAAATCCCCACGGTCGGCGCTAGTGTTGAATTCCGATTTCAACGAGGTGAATTAATTAGTGCCCAACACGCCACTAATCCCGGTGTTCTCCTTTCTTGATTCCATAAACGTGAATTCCCATGTTAATTGGCTCTCGCTGTTGTCGAAATGCCTTCCCTTTAGCTTGCTTTGAACCTGAAAAAGACCCGAGGGCTTCCTCAGGCTTGAATAAGTGCACTTATTACCTTATTTCATCCGTAGAGTATCCGAACATTAAGCCTTTCACCAAAGACATATTTATGAAGCTTACGAGCACCATATTGATCAACCAAGCAAGTCTCTCTGTAATAGTTTAAATTCGCATCAATAAATTACCATGAAACGATGTCTTCGTGAAGGACCTTCATGAAGGACCCTAGTGAAGAGGCTTCGTGAAGGACCTTCACGAAGGACCCTAGTGAAGGGGCTTCATGAAGGGGCTTCATGAAGGGGCTTCATGAAGGGGCTTCGTGAAGGAGCTTACGTGAAGGAGCTTACATGAAGGAGGCTTCGTGAAGGGGATCCGTGAAGGGGGCTTCGTGAAGGAGCTTACGTGAAGGAGCTTACGTGAAGGGGGCTTCGTGAAGGGGCTTCGTGAAGGGGGCTTCGTGAAAGGGGCTTTGTGAAGGAGCGCGTCGAGGTCATCAGCGAGCCGATACGAGAGACGAGTCAAAGTTCGGGTCGAGGTCGAGCACGGTGTTGAATCGAGGTTCCTTGGTCCCGCGAATTGTGGCTCTCAATCTGTCATTCAAGCCTTGCTTTTCTCTTCCCCCAAACTCTTGGCTGCTCTCCTCCGCTCTCGCCCATGGTGGAGCTCCAGAGAGCTCTCTCCCCTTTTTCCCCCTAAATTGTAGCTCCCTTTCCATTGCCTCTCCTCCCTTCTTTCTAACCTAATCCCCCTTTTTATACTATAGAAATGGGCCTTAGGCCTCTTTAACTTCTATTGGATTCCTAGGAATTGAAGTTGAGATTTTATTATTACGAGAGCATCTTAATTTCTTTTGTGGATTAATAACTATCATAGAAACCTTAAGATTAGATTGGATTTAGCAAGTCACGAGAGTGGATGTTAGTTCAGTTTGACCTTAGATTCTAAGTGCCTAAAGGGTCTAGACCTTGATTAGCAAGTCACAAGAGTGGATGTTAATTAGATCTAGGCACATTTACTATCATCCGAGAGGAATTAGTAATTACCTTAGATAGTTACCTTCAAATAACTTGGACTAGATTCAGGTGAAGTGTGATTTTAAGTACTGAAGTATTGTTTTGGTGATCCTTATCATTAGACACATTTATCCCATTGATTTTATCCTTTTTATTTGTTATTATTCGTTAGCTTAGTTATAGCTTTTCTAAATTCCGTATTTTTACGGCCTAGCTTATTGGTAGAGTTTCTCTTGATATTACATTGGTCTCTGCTACAACTGATCCCGTACACTTGCGGGTAGGTTTTAGCCACATCATGAGACGCCACCTTCTTACCTTGGTCTCTAACAACTTATGAGGCCAATGGATTCCCCAATGATGAATGTGAAGAGTACGACCCGAGGACACCTCCAGCGGAGTTGGTTCCCTGTCCTATTTATTCTCCCACTGAACCTCCGAGAAGTCCGATCACTTGGAAAACGCTGGATGAGATGAGTCCTTCAGAGGCTCACCGTTTTATCAAAGTAACGACCGGGCAGATGAGAGCAATGGCTCAACCTTGGGAAGCGTACTTTGCTTCTGACAACATTGTGCATAAACATGTCAGAGTGAACACCTAGGTGCTAGAGCAACATATGAAGGGGTGGATGGAGTCTTTGGACGACATGAAGAAGAAGGCTTATGATCTCGAGTCGATTCTCAATTATCTATTGGGATATGTCCGGACATTGCTGTAGAATATAGAGCAGGCCATCCTAATTCAGGGTAGCGTTTGAAAGCCTCAAAGCTTCGATCTGGGTTTATGGACAAGTTCTGCTATCTACTAGTGTCAGCTAATGGGTCAAGTGTTCCTAAGCCTATGGAATCAAAGAGGCCAGCTGAAGAATTAGAGGCAGAGTCACCTCCAAAGAAGAAGAAGAAGAAGACTATGTCAGCTAAGGCATATAGAGACCTATTTCAGGACCCCAAGAAGAAGCAGTGACTTGTAGTGTATTAGTTGTTTTCCTTTCTAGCGTTTTCCACTTTGAACAATAACAGAGCAGTAGTCTCTTGATGTTATTTTCTTATTGAACCTCTTGAGTTGTTTTTTGAATTCAAAATGGTGTTTCTTTTATAATAAGTGGCGAGTTTATTAGATGGTTATCTTTAGTTGTTGCATTTGAAGTATTTATTACTAAGCAATATAACATTTGATTAGATTATATCTAATAAACATAAACGCAACCAGATGGTGAACACTAGGAATGCAGCTCGTCAAGAAGCTGGACCGAGTAACGCCTCCCAAATCCAACTAAGGAGTGCGACTAACCAAGAAGTTGAAACTGGGTCTGGATCCCACAATAACCCAAATGTGAATGTTCGCCCCAGGCTAACCCTCAGGTATGAGGGGAAAGGGTGTAGATACCTCATGTTGCTCCGATTTTCTTCGATGTTGCTGCTGTTGAGGCAATCTAACAAATTGTAATGCAAGCTGTCACTGAAATGGTGAGACCAAGGTGATGAGATTCGATGTGGCTCGGCTCTCGGGGGCGGCCCAATCTAGACATGAAGCGGCCTATGTTCCTTCTCGTGGGTACCAGGATAGGTACGAACCACCGAATGATAGTTCGCGGGTCTCTTGTGCTCGCTTTGGGCGAGGGCGGGGCGAGACCTGCTCGAAGCGACAAGCTACAGAGGAAAGGGTTGAGATGAATAACACAATTGACGCCCGGTCCAACAAGGAGGAATAACTCGACTCTATCTTTAATTGGATTTAGCTTGGATGTGGGAAACAATGAGTACAACGAAGCCTATTTAAAGGCAAAGGGTGCGGCCAAGAACCCTAATGGGCTTAGGCTACAAACACGCTAATGGGCTAGCCTTCTCCAGCAAGAGAAAGGCACAGGCCCAAAATAGAAAGTGCATAAATAGAAATGCTAAAACAGGAAATATGCTAAAACGGGAAATAACATAAATATAGCCTAAATATGACTAAGTCCTTTGCCAAGGGGGATGCCATGGTCTTGGTCGTCTAGGGCTCATCATAGCCCGACTTGGGTCGAGCCCGAGATGCATCATTCTCCCTCCCTCAGAATCGAAGCGTCCTCGCTTTGAGCTGGGTGGGGCCATGAAGAACAGGTGCTCGACAACCAATGAGAGTGCGTCGTCGTAGTAGGGCTCGGGTCCGGCTCTCGGCATCACACATATCAGCAAGAATGGCATGTATGCGGGGGCGGGCTTGGGCTCGGGTGCCTTGGTCATCATCGCGCGGAAACCCGGGTCTGGCGTAGGCACAATGGGCACGTCGGGTTTGCGCACGGGCAGGGAAACACTAGGCACAGGTGTGGGCACGGTGAAGGCAGGCGCATTGGGCACAACTATGGGCGCGCTGCAGACTGACACCTTGGGCATGAGAGTGGGCGCATTGACGAATGGCGCGTTGGAGCATTGCAGCGCGGCTGCGGGTTCGCTGGAGCACGAAGCTGCGACCATGGACACGGGTGTGAGCACGCTGGAGGCTGGCTCGTTGTAGCGTGGAAGCGTGACAGCGGGCACGACAGTGGGTGCGCTGAACGTCGGAGCGGCAGGGTGCGCGACTGCGGGTGGTGACGCAACTGGGCACGCTGGCAGATGCGTGACATAGGCCCAGTCGAGCGGCGCGGGTGCTGACCTACGCGGGGCAACCACGCTGCGGTCACGGGGCGCGCTACGCATTGACTTGAGTACGCGAGGGTGCGGAGGCGGTGGCGCGTAGCCATAGTCGCGGGTGTGGTCGTAGGCGCGGTCATGGGTGCTGTCGCGGGTTCGGTCATGGGTGTGCCTCCGGGGCAGCAGGATCCAATCCGGGTCCACCTCATATGGGTCCACACCACCGGACCAGTTGTAGTCGTTGTCCCACTCGTCGGGTTCGAAGTACGGGTACCAGTGGGCCATGGAGTGGGTTCGGCTATGGCTCAGGCATGGGTCATGGTGTGGGTGATGGTGTGAGTGCAGCCATGGCCTAGGGTTAGGCTAGGTTATGGGTGCAGCCACGACAGAGGCAATGGGTTAGTTTGTGGGCGAGGTCGCGGTCGAGGCAGCGGGCGCGAGAATGGGCACGGTCGTAGCTGAGGCACCGTGCGCAGAAATGATAAGATCTTGGGAGATAGGGATAAGATCTTTGGTTTAAGGAAAGATTTTGTGGAAGATATGGCCGAGATCTTTGGGGGATTTGGATAAGGAGGGAATATTTTTGATTAGCGCTATTTTGTAGTGCATATCTAGGAGTTGTTACCGGTGTTTTGGGTACCATTTGGAGATGTTTAGAGCACAATTATGGAGATTGGAGTTGAGGAGTAGAAGTGCAGATATGGTGGTTTGGAGAAGCTTAAATGAAGATATATTGAAGAGAGAAGGAAGCGACCGCGGTCGCGGAGGCCATGGCCGCGGTCGCGGGAATCAACGAAAGGCAAGAAGTGAAGAACGCGAGAATCTGTGATCGCGGAATTCCAAGGCCTTGGTCGCGGAAAAGTCGAGAGCTCGGAGGTTTAAATTGTATTTTCCGCGATCGCGGAATCTATAGCCGCGATCGCGGAAATCTGTGTCTTCAGCGCGTCCCAAGAGTTCCAAAGTTTTACTTTATTTTATTTCCTTATTTCGTTCCATTATTTTATTTCCTTTTAGAGTTTGTTTGTTATCTTTTAGCTTTAGGTTTTGGGTTAGGTTATTTAACCTAATTTTCCCAGCCACTTTCAATCAACATTCAGATTCAGTTTTACATTCAGTATTCTTTTCCCATTGAGTTTTTGTTTCAAGACTATGAAGAACTAAACACTCTTTACTTAGTCCGACAATTGAAGCCTTCATTTGATATATGATTGTGAGGTTATAACTCTATTTCCTATTTCTTTGGATTATATCTTTTCTCTTGAGCATATTCCTATTGATTCTTATTGATTTGATTAGCCTGGCCAACTAGTTGATATTAGTAATTTTCTATTACTAGGGTTTGGATATTTCGGGTTGAGATTCCTTATCTTTTGTAGCATCCATGATATTCTAGGACTGGTAGGACTAGTTTATTATGAAAGAGAATTGATTATGTGTTAAATGCTGCGAAAAATCGGTGTTGCATGTATCCTGGTTAATTCCTATGCGTCTTGCTGCTATTGTTCTAAATCTTGATGGTTTCTTGTGCGTTCGATAGTAAGGGTTGCCTGGACTGGTAACTATTTTAGAATAGGGACAAAAATAATCATATGAAGGAATAGAAATAACCTAGGACCAACCAATCAAATGAATGGTGGATATTTGTTTGGCTAAGTGTTTTTTCCAATTTGTTTACAAACCTTTGCTTTTGTTTCCTTTGTTTACTTGTTTACAAACAACCAACCAAAACCCCCCTTTGTTACTTTTGCATGCAAATTTACATAAAGAAAGACAACTCCTCCCCGTGGGATTCGATCCTTGCTTGCCTATTCTACTAGTTTAGATTTTTAAGGATTACTTTGATAAGGCGATACGACTTTAGCGTCCGTCAAATTGGCGCCGTTGCTGGGGAGGCAAGTTTTATTTTTTCTTTGTGTTTGTTTGTGTGTCAACTTTTGTGTGGACCTATCTTATGGTCCACACCCGTGCTATTGACTCTCCGCTTCTAGGTTGTGATACAGAGATGGAAAGATTTCCCCAATTCTACCAGGAGCCACGATATGACCCATACTCCTGCGCATACACTCCAGGGTGGAGAGATCACCCCAATTCGAGTTATGGGGACCATCAATACCCTCTTTATGGTCATGACTACCAGGAGTTCTATCCGGGGCCACAATCGTTCTATCAGCAGGGCACTCTACAACAGTATAGTCTAGCCTACGAGCATAGACCACCAGTGTCCGATCCAAGTTCCCACATGTCGACTGAGGATTTACTTCGATCTCATACGCAAAGCATGATCCAACATGAACAAGAGATGAAGTCTATGTTCCAAAACTTGGAGAATCAAATTGGGCAAACGGCTCAAGCAATGAGCAGAATAGAGACCATGGCGTCGGCGAAACCACTATCTCACCCAGTGGTGCACCAGAGAGAGGATGTCTTTTCAATGACCATGCGAAGTACGGAGCAACAGCATGTCACCCCCTTTGCTGAAAGGGAAGAACAAATTAGTGAGACGGGTGCAGAAAACAGCGAGATGTCTGTAAAAGAGAAATCGAGACCGCGGGAGGTGTGCCGCAATCGCGGTTTACTCACTGAGGAGCTGGGCATTCTAGACGAAGACCACGACCGCAGTGTGCTCTCTGAAGTAGATTATTTTTGGGAACATGAAGAATTCGGCGACCACGAAAAAGAAGGCCGCGACCACAGGGTTCATGCTGAAGAAGAAGAGAAAGTCGGCGAATTTCCACGACCGCGGATAGGTTTCCGCAATCGCGGAAAAGTGCCTGTTGACGAGATTTTTGACGAAGAAAAACCGCGACCACGGGCAGACAACCACGATCGCGTAATATTTTCTGAAGCTGACATTTGCCCAAAGGAAGAACCGCGACCGCGATCGCGGTTTAGTCTCTGACGTGTATGACGCCCGTGTTCGTCCTGACCTCCCTCCGCTCATTTTGCTGCATCCTGTCACACCCTTTCCCTGAGGCATTAAAAGACACTCAAAGGCTGAAGAACAACACAGTGATCTATGATACCTTCAGTAATTGCGAGGCAAACGTTCCTTTGGTCAAACTGGCGATCAACATCCCTTGCTGCACATAATTTTTAAGGGCGCTGTGCAAGATCAAGAAGAAACCGAAGGAGAAGCACAAGAAGGACACCGTGATTCAAAAGGCGAATTTCTCCATGCTGGATGCGGGACATGACACGCATGCAGTCCCTGAGATGTTGGGTAGGCCATTTCTGAAGATGGCAAGTGCACTCATTGATGTGAACAACGGTCCACCCATCATGAAGTGCAGGAGAATGGGGGTAAAGCTCAACTTAGAGAATAGAAAGAGGCACCCCCCTGATCTTGCCCCCAAGAGTTCAGTTGTTGTGAGCAACCCGAGTTGAGTGGAGACTACCAAGTCGAGCCACGACAATAACTAAGGCGTTGTCCGGGAGGCAACCCGAGGTATGTAGTTCTTTCCTTGGCTGTTCATTCCATGTTTTTAGTTATTTATGTGTTATTTTGCTTTTGTTTTTGCTTTTGCATTTAGACTAACCTGCAGGTTAGAGACCCGAGCAAAATTAAAGACGGTGTTTCTCGCACCAGAATCTTTTCCGCGGGCGCGGAAATTTTTCCGCGACCGCGGACAAGTTACTGTAAGTCTCCTCCTCCCTGCAGAAAAAAAAAAGTTCTACCGAAGGCCAACTGTCCTAGTTTCCCATGGAGAGACGGTGCACATCATGCTGCCAAGGAGGAGACATTCGCCTCACAATTTTATTTGGCAATGATGATGGACCGACATTCGACAGCTGATGAGGAGGAACACCAGAGCCCACACCCCGTTTACATCTAGGCTCCATTATGTGTTCGTTGAAGGCCGTGCAACCCCGATTCTTTGATGTACCACTACACCTTACAGTGGATCTATTTGGTTGCACGGTGGAGTTTGCTTTGACGCCTCCGCAACACCAATGACATGTGCTTTTATTGTTTTACCGCCAGCAACAATTTCCGTGTCCAAGCTAACTCGGCGACGGTTGTGAGTACTTCATTGCCTTTACCTGTGCTTCATCTTTTTTTTTCTTTCATTACATTGAGGACAATGCAATGTTTAAGCATGGGGGAGTGTTCTATACTTGCTAGTCGCTGAGGAGAAAGGAAAAAAAATGAAGAAAATGAAAAAGCCAAAAATTTGAAAAAAGGCAAAAATAGAAAGCCTAGGATAAGTCGAAAACCTGAAAGGGAGGCTTAGGTAATAAGCAGGTGGCTTGGACCAACATTAGGCTGGGGTAATAATTGGTCAAGAGTGATGTGAGTTTTATGTGAGCCCATCTATTGAAAAATGAAATGAGTGGCTTGGTGAAAACCCGAAAGGGCGCCTTGGCAAAATGAGTGAAAAGAAGAAGAGTGATTATTAGGAATCATCATTTTACCTGGTGTGGTGACATAAGAAGATGAGATATAAGGAGGATTTGGGTAGGTCACTGATCAACTCTACTTTGTAGTGCTTATCTAGGAGTTGTTACCGGTGTTTTGGGTGCCATTTGTATGGGTTTAGAGCACAATTGTGGAGTATGGAGTTGAGGAGAAGAAGTGTGGATATGGTGGTTTGGAGGAGCTTAAATGAAGACATCCAGAAGACGAGGAGTAGACCACTTGAGGAGACGAATAAGAGTAGAAGAAAGAGCCATACGAAGGAGAAGAAAGGAGCTGCCGCGACCGCGGGCAAGTGCACAACTTGATCGCGGAGAAGTCGAGGCAACGGAGCAAAAAACAACATTTTCCGCGACCGCGGCAAAACCCTTCAGCGAGCCAAGTCGAGAGCAACTTTCTGATTTCCGCGACCGCGGAAATGCGCGGCAGCGAACCCGGAGTCCCACTCTGGAATTTTCGCCCGGAGTCCCACTCCGGAATTTTTGTCCGGAGTTTATTTTATTTTATTTATTTGTTTTCTCTTTTATTTCTTTTATTCCGGTTATTTTTATTTTCCTTTTAGATTTTATTTCCAATCTCTTTAGGAAATTAGGTTTTGCAAACTCTTTATATTCTTTCTTTAGAACAATAGTTTGGTAAGTTGGGTGTTCCCTAAGTGGGGTTCTACCCCAAGTTGGGTTCTATCTTTCTTCATCTTTTTCCTTTTCTTAGTTTAGTTCTTTGTTTTGTTTTGTTTTGTTTTTGGCTAGACAATTGAAGCCTTGGTTTGAATTTGATATTGAGATTATTCCTTTACTCTTTCTATGATTGTTTTAATTCTCTCTCGTGCTTAATTTCATTGATCGTATATCGATTCTCCTTGATTTGTTGATTAGGATATCAAATAGATTGTTAATAGTAGTTCCCTCTAGTCTGACAACCTAGAGAAGATTAGTATTATGCTATTGGTTCTCCTTTTCTATACAACCTGTTGAGATTGTTATTGATCATACTACTAAGGATTGGAGGAGACTGGTTGAGAATCTTGATCCCTTAGTTTGTGTAGAGAATTGATTGTATGTTAAATGCTGACGGGTTGTTGAGTATTGCATACACCTATCTATTCCTGAATTCATTGCTGCTGTTAGATTTATCTTGATAGTTTCTTGATTGTTTAATAGTTAGGGTTATCAGGACTAGTTGGACTGGTAACTATTTCAGAACAGGGATTAGGACATTCATAAGGATTGAGAACTAGAGATAATCAATGATTCATCAACCAAACTAAAGGTGGATATTTGTCTTGCCAAGCTTTCTATGTTTCATTTATCGTTTTCTTAGTTAGTTTCATCCAAAGCCCCCCTTTGTCTTTGTTATCAATTGGTGAATGATTTTGCAAACAGGATATATAACTTGATTCTCTGTGGGATTCGACCCTTGCTTACCAGACTACATTAATTAGGTTTTTAAGGATTATTTTGTTTAGGTGTCACGACAACGCCTATCAGTCACTCTGGGAGGCATAAGAAGATAGATGAAGATTAGGATTAGATTTTTTTCACTCTATGGTGTTCGGGTTAAGCTTGGGGGAAGTACTCTGCTTTCCTTTAAGCTTGGTTGTGTGTTGTGTTGTGTGTATTATGTTGGTGCCTTGGAGATTCATGTTTAGGTGCAATGCTTAGTGGAGATGGTTTTTCTGTGCTTCCTGAGACCTTGGGGATTTGATTGGAGGAGTAGGTTTCTATTAGCTTACTCGAGGACGAGCAAGGTTTAAGCATAGGGGAATTTGATCAACGCTATTTTGTAGTGCATATCTAGGAGTTGTTACCGGTGTTTTGGGTACCATTTGGAGATGTTTAGAACACAATTGTGGAGATTGGAGTTGAGGAGTAGAAGTGCAGATATGGTGGTTTGGAGAAGCTTAAATGAAGATATATTGAAGAGAGAAGGAAGCCACACGAAGGAGAAGAAATGAAGATATATTGTTCTAAATCTTGATGGTTTCTTGTGCGTTCGATAGTAAGGGTTGCTTGGACTGGTAACTATTTCAGAATAGGGACAAGAATAATCATAAGAAGGAATAGAAATAACCTAGGACCAACCAATCAAATGAATGGTGGATATTTGTTTGGCTAAGTGGTTTTCCCAATTTGTTTACAAACCTTTGCTTTTGTTTCTGATAGGTGTCATTTCATGCACCTTAACTAGTGATTATTGACACAATTTAGATGAAGTTTCGGTGTAGAATTAGGCTAAGTCTGTAACCCAGGGAAAGAGTTAAAGCAGTACAAATTTGAAGGTTTTACAGCTTAGTGAAGAGGAAAGAAGATAAAGGAGAAGATCTGCCCATAACTAATGAAGAAAGCTACCTCACTTGGTAGTACAGGAGAGCAGACACAAGGATGAAGAAGCTGGCCAATACCGCCCCGCGCCTGAAGCCACCGCGACCCGGCGGTGATCCTCAGAGAAGTGCAACGCGAAGCCACCGCCTCGCGGTGGGATATTACCGCCTCGCGGTGGAAGAGAAGGGTGCGCAGCCAGCGTGTCATTTGTTTCCATTTTAGTATATTTGGATTTTATGTCTTATTATATTTTATTTCCTTATTTTATCTGCTAGGTTAACTTTCTACGAACCTATTTAAGATCTTTTTCGTTAATTTTGAGAGGAGTTCGGTCCTCTCTCTTTTGATTATTCAACTTCTAGGTTTTTGAACAATGGATAGCTAAACACTTTTGTTTCGCTAGACAATTGAAGCACTACAATGAATTGGTTGTGAGATTTCTATTCCGTGTTCTATATCTTATTAAGTTGGATTGATTCTCTTGATTAAACTGTCTATTGATTTATGTTGATTCTTCTGGCGTAGCTAACTAGGTTTTTCGACATCTATCATATTGCTAGGATTGCATATAGGGGTTCCGAGTGCATATCTAGTGGTAAACACAATTGTGCGTGTAGGGGTTCTGAGCGTACAATTGTGAGTGAGAATCAGTTGCATGTGAGTAGGGGAGTGAGTACTTGTACGTCTTTCTACTTGCATGTATCCTATATCCCTGTGTGCATTGCTATTGCTGTGTTGGTGCTATGGTACGCTGACAACTGTGAGAATCAGTGGTATTTTATCATTGGCATAGTAATAAGTCTATCGACAACTGTGAGAATCGATAGTACTTAAGATCAGGGTGGGAACAATTATAAGATAGTAAAAGAACTTGTAAATATAGTTTTCAGTGATCAACCTATTGCATTTGTGGTGTGGATATTTGTCTGGTGGAATACTTTCTCTCATTATATTTCTTCTTCTGTTATTACTTGCACTTTTGTTAATCCTGCGATTATTCCAAAACCCCCCTCGTTACTTGTTAGTCACACGTTATTGCATGCAGATAACCGACTCCCTGTGGGATCGACCCTGACTTACTTGCTATACTCTTTAGTAGGTGAATTAGGATTTCTTTGACAGGAAAACGACACCGGTTTCTGGCCCTGTCAGTTTCCTTTGTTTACTTGTTTACAAACAACCAACCAAAACCCCCCTTTGTTACTTTTGCATGCAAATTTACATAAAGAAATACAACTCCTCCCTGTGGGATTCGACCCTTGCTTGCCTATTCTACTAGTTTAGGTTTTTAAGGATTACTTTGATAAGGTGATATGACTTTAGCCACCGTCAATTTTGTGGAGGATATCGTTGGCAAGGATATGGAAAGGCCGAGATAGTGGGGATTCGGTGGGATCTCGGTTTGGATAGGGCAGTGTAATAGGGTTTGGAGGAGGCGGCGACAAAGGCGAGTGGGCACGGTCGCGGCCGATGCAGCGGGCTCGGCGGTGGGCACGGTCGCGGCCGATGCAGCGGCTGCTACAATGGGCACGGATCTGCGGACAAAAGTGGGTGTTGGAGAGGGTTCATTGGCGCGCCGCAAGCGAGGGCGAAAGGGTGCCCATTGAGTCACTAGCGAGTGCGTGCTTGGTGTCGTCAGAGAAGAAACGCGCGTTGCGTGCTGCCTGGATGCTCTATTACCAGTTGATGAGATCCGATGTGGCTCGACTCTCGGGGGCAGCCCGATCTATGCAGGAAGCGGCCTATGTTCCTTCTCGTGGGTACCAGGATAGGTACGAACCACCGAATGATGGTTCGCGAGTCTCTTGTGCTCGCTTTGGGCGAGGGCGGAGCGAGACTTGCTCGAAGCGACGAGCTACGGAGGAAAGGGTTAAGAGGAATAAGATGGTTGACGCTCGGATCCAACAAGGAGGAATAACTCGACTCTATCTTTAATTGGATTTAACTTGGACGTGGGAAACAATGAGTACAACGAAGCCTATTTAAAGGCAAAGGGAGCGGCCAAGAACCCTAATGGGCTTGGGCCGCAAACACGCTAATGGGCTAGCCTTCTCTAGCAAGAGAAAAGCACACGCCTGAAATAGAAAGTGCATAAATAGAAATGCTAAAACAAGAAACATGCTAAAACGGGAAATTATATAAATATAGCCTAAATATGACTAGGTCCTTTGCCAAGGGGACGCCACAGTCTTGGTCGTCTAGGGCTCGTCATAGCCCGACTTGGGTCGAGCCCGGGACGCATCATTCTCCCTCCCTCAGAATCGAAGCGTCCTCGCTTCGAGCTGGGTGAGGCCATGGAGAACAGGTGCTCGACAGCCAGCGAGAGTACGGCGTCGTAGTAGGGATCGGGTCTAGCTCTCAGCATCACAAATATCAACAAGAATGGCGCGGATACGGGGGCGGGCTTGGGCTCGGGTGCCTTGGTCATCATCGCGCGGAAACCCGGGTCTGGCATGGGCACTGTGGGCACGTCGGGCTTGCGCACGGGCAGGGAAGGCACATGTGCGGTGAAGGCAGGTGCGTTGGGCACAACTATGGGTGTGCTACAGGCCGACACCTTGGGCATGGGAGTGGGCGCATTGACGGCTGGCGCGCTGGAGCATTGCAGCACGGTTGCGTGTTCGCTGAAGCACGGAGCTGCGACCATAGACACGGGTGCGAGCGCGCTGGAGGCCGACTCGTTGTAGCGTGGAAGCGTGATGGTGGGCACGACAATGGGTGCGCTGAACGTCGGAGCGGAATGGTGCGCGACTGCGAGTGGTGACGCAACTGGGCACGCTGGCAGGTGCGTGACATAGGCCCAGTCGAGCGGCGCGGGTGCATACGTGGGTGCGGACCTACGTAGGGTGACCACGCTGCGGTCAGGGGGCGTGTTATGCGTCGGCTTGAGCGCGCGGGGGCACGGAGGCGGTGGCGCATAGCCGTAGTCGCGAGTGCGGTCGTAGGCGCGGTCGCGGGTTCGGCCGTGGGTGCGCCTCCGGGGCAACGGGATCTAATCCGGGTCCACCTCATTAGGCTGGGGTAATAATTGGTCAAGAGTGATGTGAGTTTTATGTGAACCCATCTATTGAAAAATGAAATGAGTGGCTTGGTGAAAACCCGAAAGGGCGCCTTGGCAAAATGAGTGAAAAGAAGAAGAGTGATTATTAGGAATCATCATTTTACCTGGTGTGGTGACATAAGAAGATGAGATATAAGGAGGATTTGGGTAGGTGACTGATCAGCTCTACTTTGTATTGCTTATCTAGGAGTTGTTATCGGTGTTTTGGGTGCCATTTGTATGGGTTTAGAGCACAACTGTGGAGTATGGAGTTGAGGAGAAGAAGTGTGGATATGGTGGTTTGGAGGAGCTTAAATGAAGACATCCAGAAGACGAGGAGTAGACCACTTGAGGAGACGAATAAGAGTAGAAGAAAGAGCCACACGAAGGAGAAGAAAGGAGCTGCCGCGACCGCGGGCGAGTGCACAACTTGATCGCGGAGAAGTCGAGGCAACGGAGCAAAAAACAACATTTTCCGCGACTGCGGATTTTATTCGGGGCCCGCGGCAAAACCCTTCAGCGAGCCAAGTCGAGAGCAACTTTCTAATTTCCGCGACCGCGGAATTCCATCCGCGACCGCGGAAATGCGCGGCAGCGAACACGGAGTCCCACTCTGGAATTTTCGCCCGGAGTCCCACTCCGGAATTTTTGTCCGGAGTTTATTTTATTTTATTTATTTGTTTTCTCTTTTATTTCTTTTATTCCGGTTATTTTTATTTTCCTTTTAGATTTTATTTCCTATCTCTTTAGGAAATTAGGTTTTGCAAACTCTTTATATTCTTTATTTAGAACAATAGTTTGGTAAGTTGGGTGTTCCCTAAGTGGGGTTTTACCCCAAGTTGGGTTCTATCTTTCTTCATCTTTTTCCTTTTCTTAGTTTAGTTCTTTGTTTTGTTTTGTTTTTGGCTAGACAATTAAAGCCTTGGTTTGAATTTGATATTGAGATTATTCCTTTACTCTTTCTATGATTGTTTTAATTCTCTCTCGTGCTTAATTTCATTGATCGTATATCGATTCTCCTTGATTTGTTGATTAGGATATCAAATAGATTGTTAATAGTAGTTCCCTCTAGTCTGACAACCTAGAGAAGATTAGTATTATGCTATTAGTTCTCCTTTTCTATACAACCTATTGAGATTGTTATTGATCATACTACTAAGGATTGGAGGAGACTGGTTGAGAATCTTGATCCCTTAGTTTGTGTAGAGAATTGATTGTATGTTAAATGCTGACGGGTTGTTGAGTATTGCATACACCTATCTATTCCTGAATTCATTGCTGCTGTTAGATTTATCTTGATAGTTTCTTGATTGTTTAATAGTTAGGGTTATCAGGACTAGTTGGACTGGTAACTATTTCAGAACAGGGATTAGGACATTCATGAGGATTGAGAACTAGAGATAATCAATGATTGATCAACCAAACTAAAGGTGGATATTTGTCTTGCCAAGCTTTCTATGTTTGATTTATCGTTTTCTTAGTTAGTTTCATCCAAAACCCCCCCTTTGTCTTTGTTATCAATTGGTGAATGGTTTTGCAAACAGGATATATAACTTGATTCTCTGTGGGATTCGACCCTTGCTTACCAGACTACATTAGTTAGGTTTTTAAGGATTATTTTGTTTAGGTGTCACGACAACGCCTATCAGTCACTCTGGGAGGCATAAGAAGATAGATGGAGATTAGGATTAGATTTTTTTCACTCTATGGTGTTCGGGTTAAGCTTGGGGGAAGTACTCTGCTTTCCTTTAAGCTTGGTTGTGTATTGTGTTGTGCGTATTATGTTGGTGCCTTGGAGATTCATGTTTAGGTGCAATTCTTAGTGGAGATGGTTTTTCTGTGCTTCCTGAGACCTTGGGGATTTGATTGGAGGAGTAGGTTTCTATTAGCTTACTCGAGGATGATCAAGGTTTAAGCATGGGGGAATTTGATCAACGCTATTTTGTAGTGCATATCTAGGAGTTGTTACCGGTGTTTTGGGTACCATTTGGAGATGTTTAGAACACAATTGTGGAGATTGGAGTTGAGGAGTAGAAGTGCAGATATGGTGGTTTGGAGAAGCTTAAATAAAGATATATTGAAGAGAGAAGGAAGCCACACGAAGGAGAAGAAATGAAGATATATTGTTCTAAATCTTGATAGTTTCTCGTGCGTTCGATAGTAAGGGTTGCTTGGACTGGTAGGACTGATAACTATTTCAGAATAGGGACAAGAATAATCATAGGAAGGAATAGAAATAACCTAGGACCAACCAATCAAATGAATGGTGGATATTTGTTTGGCTAAGTGTTTTTCCCAATTTGTTTACAAACCTTTGCTTTTGTTTCCTTTGTTTACTTGTTTACAAACAACCAACCAAAACCCCCCTTTGTTACTTTTGCATGCAAATTTACATAAACAAAGACAACTCCTCCCTGTGGGATTCGACCCTTGCTTGCCTATTCTACTAGTTTAGGTTTTTAAGGATTACTTTGATAAGGTGATATGACTTTATCCACCGTCAATTTTGTGGAGGATATCGTTGGCAAGGATATGGAAAGGTCGAGATAGTGGGGATTCAGTGGGATCTCGGTTTGGATAGGGCAGCGTAATAGGGTTTGGAGGAGGCGGCGACATAGGCGAGTGGGCACGGTCGCGGCCGATGCAGCGGGCTCGGCGGTGGGCGCGGTCACGGCCGATGCAGTGGGTGCTGCAATGGGCACGGATCTGCGGACAAAAGTGGGTGTTGGATAGGGTTCATTGGCGCGCCGCAAGCGAGGGCATAAGGGTGCCCGTTGAGTCGCTCACGAGTGCGTGGTTGGTGTCGTCGGAGAAGAAACGCGCGTTGTGTGTTGCCTGACTGCTCTGTTACCAGTTGATGAGATCCGATGTGTCTCAACTCTCGGGGGCAGCCGGATCTAGGCAGGAAGTGGCCTATGTTCCTTCTCGTGGGTACCAGGATAGGTACGAACCACCGAATGATGGTTCGCGGGTCTCTTATGCTCGCTTTGGGCGAGGGCGGAGCGAGACTTGCTTGAAGTGACGAGCTACGGAGGAAAGGGTTGAGAGGAATAAGACGGTTGACGCCCAGATCCAACAAGGAGGAATAACTCGACTCTATCTTTAATTGGATTTAACTTGGACGTGGGAAACAATGAGTACAACGAAGCCTATTTAAAGGCAAAGGGAGCGGCCAAGAACCCTAATGGGCTTGGGCCGCAAACACGCTAATGGGCTAGCCTTCTCTAGCAAGAGAAAAGCACACGCCTGAAATAGAAAGTGCATAAATAGAAATGCTAAAACAAGAAACATGTTAAAACGGGAAATAACATAAACATAGCCTAAATATGACTAGGTCCTTTGCCAAGGGGGACGCCACAGTCTTGGTCATCTAGGGCTCGTCATAGCCCGACTTGGGTCGAGCCCGGGACGCATCATTCTCCCTCTCTCAGAATCGAAGCGTCCTCGCTTCGAGCTGGGTGAGGCCATGGAGAACCGGTGCTCGACAGCCAGCGAGAGTACGACGTCGTAGTAGGGATCGGGTCCAGCTCTCAGCATCACAAATACCAACAAGAATAGTGCGGATACGGGGGCGGGTTTGGGCTCGGGTGCCTTGGTCATCATCGCGCGGAAACCCGGGTCTGGCATGGGCACAATGGGCACGTCGGGCTTGCGCACGGGCAGGGAAGAACTGGGCACAGGTGCGGTGAAGGCAGGTGCGTTGGGCACAACTATGGGTGTGCTATAGGCCGACACCTTGGGCATGGGAGTGGGCGCATTGACGGCTGGCGCACTGAAGCATTACAGCGCGGCTGCGGGCTCGACCGCGGGTTCGCTGGAGCACGGAGCTGCGACCATGGACACGGGTGTGAGCGCGCTAGAGGCCGACTCGTTGTAGCGTGGAAGCGTGACGGTGGGCACGACAGTGGGTGCGCTGAACGTCGGAGCGAAATGGTGCGCGACTGCGAGTGGTGACGCAACTGGGCACACTGGTAGGTGCATGACATAGGCCCATTCGAGCGGCACGGGTGCGTACGTGGGTGCGGACCTACGCGGGGCGACCACGCTGTGGTCAGGGGGCGTGCTACACGTCGGCTTGAGCGCACGGGGGCGTGGAGGCGGTGGCGTGTAGCCGTAGTCGCGAGTACGGTCGTAGGCGCGGTCGCGAGTTCGGCCGTGGGTGCGCCTCCGGGGCAACGGGATCTAATCCGGGTCCACCTCATATGGGTCCATACCACCGAACCAGTTGTAGTCGTTGTCCCACTCGTCGGGTTCGAAGTACGGGTACTAGTGGGCCATGGAATGGGTTCGGCCATGGCTCAGGCATGGGTCATGGTGTGGGTGATGGTGTGAGTGCATCCACGGCCTAGGGTTAGGCTAGGTTGTGGGTGCAGCCACGCTAGAGGCAATGGGTTAGTTTGTGGGTGAGGTCGCGGTCGAGGCAGCGGGCGCGGGAATGGGCACGGTCGCAGCCGAGGCAGCGTGCGCGGAAAGGATAAGATCTTGGGAGATAGGGATAAGATCTTCGGTTTAAGGAAATATTTTGTGGAAGATATGGCCGAGATCTTTGGGGGATTTGGATAAGGAGGGAATATTTTGTGGAGGATATCGTTGGCAAGGATATGGAAAGGCCGACATAGTGGGGATTCGGTGGGATCTCGGTTTGGATAGGGCAGCGGAATAGGGTTTGGAGGAGGCAGCGACAGAGGCGAGTGGTCACGGTCGCGGCCGATGCAGCGGGCTCGGCGGTGGGCGCGGTCGCGGCCGATGCAACGGGTGCTGCAATGGGCGCGGATCCGCGGACATAAGTGGGTGTTGGAGCGGGTTCGTTGGCGCATCGCAAGCGAGGGCGAAAGGGTGCCCGTTGAGTCGCTTGCGGGTGCGTTGTTGGTGTTGTCGGAGAAGGAACGCGCGTTGCGTGCTGCCTGGCTGCTCTGTTACCAGTTGATGAGATCCGATGTGCCACGATTAGGGTTAGGGTTTCTCACGGCTATCACTCATTTTTTTATTTATTTTCTTAGGGGTCTCTCGGTCTTGAACAAGGGCTTAGGAAAGCCACAAAATCAACCTAGGGTAGGGGCTTGTTGGCGGCAACCAACAACAACACAAACCGAAACCAAAAGTAGCAAGAACAATGGCGGCAAGCCACACAAACGAAAGGCGGAAGCAGGGTAAAAGACTGAATTTGTAACATGAGAACAATGAGAGTAAGAAAGGACCAACCTTGTACCCCTGAATCTAATACCAGTTGATGCGTTTCGGGCTCCCAAAACGCGAGTCAGAGCGGATCTAGGTAGAAGGTGGGACGGATCTCTCTTGCTCGATGAAGGCTGTGAAGGGATGCGAGTGCCGCGGGATGTAAGGAGGGCTCGCGGTAGTGACCGCGATCGCGAGGCAAGTCGCGGGTTTCGCGATAGTGGATCGTGCGTCGTCTTACTAGTCTCAAACCGGGGCGAACCAAGGTCCAAACCGGTCTGTACGTGACTAAATTGGTGGGGATCTCGGCTGGGGCCGAGAGCCGAAGTGGGTGAAGGGGGGTCAAAGTCAATGGCGGGAAGGGTTTGGTGGGCTTGCTAGTGGGTTCGATTGGCCGGCGATGGCGGCGGAGGCTTGGTTGAGTTCTAATCAACCCAAGCGGCGGGAGCAAGCTCGACGGCAGCCTAGGGTTTAATTCAATTTCAACGTAATCATTAATTAGGTAAAGCAGGGCTCATTTAGGAGCCAAAACAAGGTTTATGACCGATTGGCCTAAAAACATAGTGGATCGGCTCTCTTGGCACAAGAGAGGCCCGACATCCCGAAATAAAAACTTGCCATAAGCGGCACGTCCAAATATATTAACTACTAAAAATAGTAACTTTCCAAACTTAGAAACATTCTAAGAATAGAAACTGCTAAGAAGGAAAACTGCTATATAAGAAAAATACTAAAAGTAGACCATGTCTCAGAATATCTCGAAATTGGCATGTGAACCTCACAATGCCAAAACAACTCAAATGGCACGAGAAGTGCCGAGGAAATATCCAAGCGCCTCGGTGTTGGACGCTGTCAATGTCATGATCGGGGTCGCATCACTTGGGTCGCAAACACGCTAATGGGCTAGCCTTCTCTAGCAAGAGAAAGGCACACACCCGAAATAGAAAGTGCATAAATAGAAATGCTAAAACAGGAAACATGCTAAAACGGGAAATAACATAAATATAGCCTAAATATGACTAAGTCCTTTGCCAAGGGGGACGCCACGGTCTTGGTCGTCTAGGGCTCGTCGTAGCCCGGCTTTGGTCGAGCCCGGGACGCATCACAAGGGTTCAACAAACCCAAGGAAATCAAACTCCTTAGGTTATTCCTAATATCGATGGAGCCGATGAATATTGTGCCTCCCATGCCTATTCAGAGATATGGAGGAAGCTATGGTCGTGTGCTGAAAGCGATCAATTCGATGAGGCCTTATTCGTATGACGGTACTGGTGAATCCGTCAAAGTAGCTTACTGGTTTTTGCATATGGAACGACTGATCAGGAACATTGTTTGCACTGAAGCTGAGAAGGTGCACATTGCCTCGTTACAACTGAAAGATGGGGCTAGTCAATTGTGGGAAAGCACGAGATTAGCTGATCATCCCGAGCTGACTTGGTCTATGTTCAAGACCAAGATGACTGACCGTTTCTTCTTTCGGGCTATGAGGGAGGAGAAGCACAAGGATTTCCTTTACCCAAAGACTAATGGGTTGAAGGTGACTGCTTTGACTGCTAAGTTCAACCACCTACTGCACTATGCAGAGACTGGGGTGGCTACTAAAGAGCAAAAGATCTTGCATTTTCATGAATGGATAAACCCAGATATTAAGCCCTTGATGGTGCGTCATGGCTGTACTACTTTGGAGCAGTATGTGGATGTTTCTTACAAGCTAGAAGTGACAATGGAAGAGTCAACAAAGAAGCGTAACCGACAGAGGCCCGAATAACAATCAATAGAATGGTGGATTCAAGCGGCCAACTCCACCATCACATTTTTCTAAGTCTAGTCGACCTAAGACTGAGATGACCCAGTCTAGTTCTACGCAGCGTTCAAGTCAAAGTAAGGGCTTTTTTCAATGTTATAACTGTGGGACACCAGGGTATAAGAGAAATGAGTGCACAAAAGGGAATAGAACGTGCTTTACATGTGGGAAAGAGGGGCATTTGCATACTTTTTTCCCTAAGCGAATACATCAAGAGGGGGAATCCCAGCAAGGGTTGGTTAGCCATAATAACCGACCACAACAAAGGCTAGCCGGAACTGCTAATACTACTACGCAATCCACTGCTCAGAACAAGAGGAAAGCCCCGATTGCATCAAGCAGTCAGGGTCAACGGCTCATGATATTCTAGGACTGGTAGGACTAGTTTATTATGAAAGAGAATTGATTATGTGTTAAATGCTGCGAAAAATCGGTGTTGCATGTATCCTGGTTAATTCCTATGCGTCTTGCTGCTATTGTTCTAAATCTTGATGGTTTCTTGTGCGTTCGATAGTAAGGGTTGCCTGGACTGGTAACTATTTTAGAATAGGGACAAAAATAATCATATGAAGGAATAGAAATAACCTAGGACCAACCAATCAAATGAATGGTGGATATTTGTTTGGCTAAGTGTTTTTTCCAATTTGTTTACAAACCTTTGCTTTTGTTTCCTTTGTTTACTTGTTTACAAACAACCAACCAAAACCCCCCTTTGTTACTTTTGCATGCAAATTTACATAAAGAAAGACAACTCCTCCCCGTGGGATTCGATCCTTGCTTGCCTATTCTACTAGTTTAGATTTTTAAGGATTACTTTGATAAGGCGATACGACTTTAGCGTCCGTCAAATTGGCGCCGTTGCTGGGGAGGCAAGTTTTATTTTTTCTTTGTGTTTGTTTGTGTGTCAACTTTTGTGTGGACCTATCTTATGGTCCACACCCGTGCTATTGACTCTCCGCTTCTAGGTTGTGATACAGAGATGGAAAGATTTCCCCAATTCTACCAGGAGCCACGATATGACCCATACTCCTGCGCATACACTCCAGGGTGGAGAGATCACCCCAATTCGAGTTATGGGGACCATCAATACCCTCTTTATGGTCATGACTACCAGGAGTTCTATCCGGGGCCACAATCGTTCTATCAGCAGGGCACTCTACAACAGTATAGTCTAGCCTACGAGCATAGACCACCAGTGTCCGATCCAAGTTCCCACATGTCGACTGAGGATTTACTTCGATCTCATACGCAAAGCATGATCCAACATGAACAAGAGATGAAGTCTATGTTCCAAAACTTGGAGAATCAAATTGGGCAAACGGCTCAAGCAATGAGCAGAATAGAGACCATGGCGTCGGCGAAACCACTATCTCACCCAGTGGTGCACCAGAGAGAGGATGTCTTTTCAATGACCATGCGAAGTACGGAGCAACAGCATGTCACCTCCTTTGCTGAAAGGGAAGAACAAATTAGTGAGACGGGTGCAGAAAACAGCGAGATGTCTGTAAAAGAGAAATCGAGACCGCGGGAGGTGTGCCGCAATCGCGGTTTACTCACTGAGGAGCTGGGCATTCTAGACGAAGACCACGACCGCAGTGTGCTCTCTGAAGTAGATTATTTTTGGGAACATGAAGAATTCGGCGACCACGAAGAAGAAGGCCGCGACCACAGGGTTCATGCTGAAGAAGAAGAGAAAGTCGGCGAATTTCCACGACCGCGGATAGGTTTCCGCAATCGCGGAAAAGTGCCTGTTGACGAGATTTTTGACGAAGAAAAACCGCGACCACGGGCAGACAACCACGATCGCGTAATATTTTCTGAAGCTGACATTTGCCCAAAGGAAGAACCGCGACCGCGATCGCGGTTTAGTCTCTGACGTGTATGACGCCCGTGTTCGTCCTGACCTCCCTCCGCTCATTTTGCTGCATCCTGTCACACCCTTTCCCTGAGGCATTAAAAGACACTCAAAGGCTGAAGAACAACACAGTGATCTATGATACCTTCAGTAATTGCGAGGCAAACGTTCCTTTGGTCAAACTGGCGATCAACATCCCTTGCTGCACATAATTTTTAAGGGCGCTGTGCAAGATCAAGAAGAAACCGAAGGAGAAGCACAAGAAGGACACCGTGATTCAAAAGGCGAATTTCTCCATGCTGGATGCGGGACATGACACGCATGCAGTCCCTGAGATGTTGGGTAGGCCATTTCTGAAGATGGCAAGTGCACTCATTGATGTGAACAACGGTCCACCCATCATGAAGTGCAGGAGAATGGGGGTAAAGCTCAACTTAGAGAATAGAAAGAGGCACCCCCCTGATCTTGCCCCCAAGAGTTCAGTTGTTGTGAGCAACCCGAGTTGAGTGGAGACTACCAAGTCGAGCCACGACAATAACTAAGGCGTTGTCCGGGAGGCAACCCGAGGTATGTAGTTCTTTCCTTGGCTGTTCATTCCATGTTTTTAGTTATTTATGTGTTATTTTGCTTTTGTTTTTGCTTTTGCATTTAGACTAACCTGCAGGTTAGAGACCCGAGCAAAATTAAAGACGGTGTTTCTCGCACCAGAATCTTTTCCGCGGGCGCGGAAATTTTTCCGCGACCGCGGACAAGTTACTGTAAGTCTCCTCCTCCCTGCAGAAAAAAAAAAGTTCTACCGAAGGCCAACTGTCCTAGTTTCCCATGGAGAGACGGTGCACATCATGCTGCCAAGGAGGAGACATTCGCCTCACAATTTTATTTGGCAATGATGATGGACCGACATTCGACAGCTGATGAGGAGGAACACCAGAGCCCACACCCCGTTTACATCTAGGCTCCATTATGTGTTCGTTGAAGGCCGTGCAACCCCGATTCTTTGATGTACCACTACACCTTACAGTGGATCTATTTGGTTGCACGGTGGAGTTTGCTTTGACGCCTCCGCAACACCAATGACATGTGCTTTTATTGTTTTACCGCCAGCAACAATTTCCGTGTCCAAGCTAACTCGGCGACGGTTGTGAGTACTTCATTGCCTTTACCTGTGCTTCATCTTTTTTTTTCTTTCATTACATTGAGGACAATGCAATGTTTAAGCATGGGGGAGTGTTCTATACTTGCTAGTCGCTGAGGAGAAAGGAAAAAAAATGAAGAAAATGAAAAAGCCAAAAATTTGAAAAAAGGCAAAAATAGAAAGCCTAGGATAAGTCGAAAACCTGAAAGGGAGGCTTAGGTAATAAGCAGGTGGCTTGGACCAACATTAGGCTGGGGTAATAATTGGTCAAGAGTGATGTGAGTTTTATGTGAGCCCATCTATTGAAAAATGAAATGAGTGGCTTGGTGAAAACCCGAAAGGGCGCCTTGGCAAAATGAGTGAAAAGAAGAAGAGTGATTATTAGGAATCATCATTTTACCTGGTGTGGTGACATAAGAAGATGAGATATAAGGAGGATTTGGGTAGGTCACTGATCAACTCTACTTTGTAGTGCTTATCTAGGAGTTGTTACCGGTGTTTTGGGTGCCATTTGTATGGGTTTAGAGCACAATTGTGGAGTATGGAGTTGAGGAGAAGAAGTGTGGATATGGTGGTTTGGAGGAGCTTAAATGAAGACATCCAGAAGACGAGGAGTAGACCACTTGAGGAGACGAATAAGAGTAGAAGAAAGAGCCACACGAAGGAGAAGAAAGGAGCTGCCGCGACCGCGGGCAAGTGCACAACTTGATCGCGGAGAAGTCGAGGCAACGGAGCAAAAAACAACATTTTCCGCGACCGCGGCAAAACCCTTCAGCGAGCCAAGTCGAGAGCAACTTTCTGATTTCCGCGACCGCGGAAATGCGCGGCAGCGAACCCGGAGTCCCACTCTGGAATTTTCGCCCGGAGTCCCACTCCGGAATTTTTGTCCGGAGTTTATTTTATTTTATTTATTTGTTTTCTCTTTTATTTCTTTTATTCCGGTTATTTTTATTTTCCTTTTAGATTTTATTTCCAATCTCTTTAGGAAATTAGGTTTTGCAAACTCTTTATATTCTTTCTTTAGAACAATAGTTTGGTAAGTTGGGTGTTCCCTAAGTGGGGTTCTACCCCAAGTTGGGTTCTATCTTTCTTCATCTTTTTCCTTTTCTTAGTTTAGTTCTTTGTTTTGTTTTGTTTTGTTTTTGGCTAGACAATTGAAGCCTTGGTTTGAATTTGATATTGAGATTATTCCTTTACTCTTTCTATGATTGTTTTAATTCTCTCTCGTGCTTAATTTCATTGATCGTATATCGATTCTCCTTGATTTGTTGATTAGGATATCAAATAGATTGTTAATAGTAGTTCCCTCTAGTCTGACAACCTAGAGAAGATTAGTATTATGCTATTGGTTCTCCTTTTCTATACAACCTGTTGAGATTGTTATTGATCATACTACTAAGGATTGGAGGAGACTGGTTGAGAATCTTGATCCCTTAGTTTGTGTAGAGAATTGATTGTATGTTAAATGCTGACGGGTTGTTGAGTATTGCATACACCTATCTATTCCTGAATTCATTGCTGCTGTTAGATTTATCTTGATAGTTTCTTGATTGTTTAATAGTTAGGGTTATCAGGACTAGTTGGACTGGTAACTATTTCAGAACAGGGATTAGGACATTCATAAGGATTGAGAACTAGAGATAATCAATGATTCATCAACCAAACTAAAGGTGGATATTTGTCTTGCCAAGCTTTCTATGTTTCATTTATCGTTTTCTTAGTTAGTTTCATCCAAAGCCCCCCTTTGTCTTTGTTATCAATTGGTGAATGATTTTGCAAACAGGATATATAACTTGATTCTCTGTGGGATTCGACCCTTGCTTACCAGACTACATTAATTAGGTTTTTAAGGATTATTTTGTTTAGGTGTTACGACAACGCCTATCAGTCACTCTGGGAGGCATAAGAAGATAGATGAAGATTAGGATTAGATTTTTTTCACTCTATGGTGTTCGGGTTAAGCTTGGGGGAAGTACTCTGCTTTCCTTTAAGCTTGGTTGTGTGTTGTGTTGTGTGTATTATGTTGGTGCCTTGGAGATTCATGTTTAGGTGCAATGCTTAGTGGAGATGGTTTTTCTGTGCTTCCTGAGACCTTGGGGATTTGATTGGAGGAGTAGGTTTCTATTAGCTTACTCGAGGACGAGCAAGGTTTAAGCATAGGGGAATTTGATCAACGCTATTTTGTAGTGCATATCTAGGAGTTGTTACCGGTGTTTTGGGTACCATTTGGAGATGTTTAGAACACAATTGTGGAGATTGGAGTTGAGGAGTAGAAGTGCAGATATGGTGGTTTGGAGAAGCTTAAATGAAGATATATTGAAGAGAGAAGGAAGCCACACGAAGGAGAAGAAATGAAGATATATTGTTCTAAATCTTGATGGTTTCTTGTGCGTTCGATAGTAAGGGTTGCTTGGACTGGTAACTATTTCAGAATAGGGACAAGAATAATCATAAGAAGGAATAGAAATAACCTAGGACCAACCAATCAAATGAATGGTGGATATTTGTTTGGCTAAGTGGTTTTCCCAATTTGTTTACAAACCTTTGCTTTTGTTTCTGATAGGTGTCATTTCATGCACCTTAACTAGTGATTATTGACACAATTTAGATGAAGTTTCGGTGTAGAATTAGGCTAAGTCTGTAACCCAGGGAAAGAGTTAAAGCAGTACAAATTTGAAGGTTTTACAGCTTAGTGAAGAGGAAAGAAGATAAAGGAGAAGATCTGCCCATAACTAATGAAGAAAGCTACCTCACTTGGTAGTACAGGAGAGCAGACACAAGGATGAAGAAGCTGGCCAATACCGCCCCGCGCCTGAAGCCACCGCGACCCGGCGGTGATCCTCAGAGAAGTGCAACGCGAAGCCACCGCCTCGCGGTGGGATATTACCGCCTCGCGGTGGAAGAGAAGGGTGCGCAGCCAGCGTGTCATTTGTTTCCATTTTAGTATATTTGGATTTTATGTCTTATTATATTTTATTTCCTTATTTTATCTGCTAGGTTAACTTTCTACGAACCTATTTAAGATCTTTTTCGTTAATTTTGAGAGGAGTTCGGTCCTCTCTCTTTTGATTATTCAACTTCTAGGTTTTTGAACAATGGATAGCTAAACACTTTTGTTTCGCTAGACAATTGAAGCACTACAATGAATTGGTTGTGAGATTTCTATTCCGTGTTCTATATCTTATTAAGTTGGATTGATTCTCTTGATTAAACTGTCTATTGATTTATGTTGATTCTTCTGGCGTAGCTAACTAGGTTTTTCGACATCTATCATATTGCTAGGATTGCATATAGGGGTTCCGAGTGCATATCTAGTGGTAAACACAATTGTGCGTGTAGGGGTTCTGAGCGTACAATTGTGAGTGAGAATCAGTTGCATGTGAGTAGGGGAGTGAGTACTTGTACGTCTTTCTACTTGCATGTATCCTATATCCCTGTGTGCATTGCTATTGCTGTGTTGGTGCTATGGTACGCTGACAACTGTGAGAATCAGTGGTATTTTATCATTGGCATAGTAATAAGTCTATCGACAACTGTGAGAATCGATAGTACTTAAGATCAGGGTGGGAACAATTATAAGATAGTAAAAGAACTTGTAAATATAGTTTTCAGTGATCAACCTATTGCATTTGTGGTGTGGATATTTGTCTGGTGGAATACTTTCTCTCATTATATTTCTTCTTCTGTTATTACTTGCACTTTTGTTAATCCTGCGATTATTCCAAAACCCCCCTCGTTACTTGTTAGTCACACGTTATTGCATGCAGATAACCGACTCCCTGTGGGATCGACCCTGACTTACTTGCTATACTCTTTAGTAGGTGAATTAGGATTTCTTTGATAGGAAAACGACACCGGTTTCTGGCCCTGTCAGTTTCCTTTGTTTACTTGTTTACAAACAACCAACCAAAACCCCCCTTTGTTACTTTTGCATGCAAATTTACATAAAGAAATACAACTCCTCCCTGTGGGATTCGACCCTTGCTTGCCTATTCTACTAGTTTAGGTTTTTAAGGATTACTTTGATAAGGTGATATGACTTTAGCCACCGTCAATTTTGTGGAGGATATCGTTGGCAAGGATATGGAAAGGCCGAGATAGTGGGGATTCGGTGGGATCTCGGTTTGGATAGGGCAGTGTAATAGGGTTTGGAGGAGGCGGCGACAAAGGCGAGTGGGCACGGTCGCGGCCGATGCAGCGGGCTCGGCGGTGGGCACGGTCGCGGCCGATGCAGCGGCTGCTACAATGGGCACGGATCTGCGGACAAAAGTGGGTGTTGGAGAGGGTTCATTGGCGCGCCGCAAGCGAGGGCGAAAGGGTGCCCATTGAGTCACTAGCGAGTGCGTGCTTGGTGTCGTCGGAGAAGAAACGCGCGTTGCGTGCTGCCTAGCTGCTCTATTACCAGTTGATGAGATCCGATGTGGCTCGACTCTCGGGGGCAGCCCGATCTATGCAGGAAGCGGCCTATGTTCCTTCTCGTGGGTACCAGGATAGGTACGAACCACCGAATGATGGTTCGCGAGTCTCTTGTTCTCGCTTTGGGCGAGGGCGGAGCGAGACTTGCTCGAAGCGACGAGCTACGGAGGAAAGGGTTAAGAGGAATAAGATGGTTGACGCTCGGATCCAACAAGGAGGAATAACTCGACTCTATCTTTAATTGGATTTAACTTGGACGTGGGAAACAATGAGTACAACGAAGCCTATTTAAAGGCAAAGGGAGCGGCCAAGAACCCTAATGGGCTTGGGCCGCAAACACGCTAATGGGCTAGCCTTCTCTAGCAAGAGAAAAGCACACGCCTGAAATAGAAAGTGCATAAATAGAAATGCTAAAACAAGAAACATGCTAAAACGGGAAATTATATAAATATAGCGTAAATATGACTAGGTCCTTTGCCAAGGGGACGCCACAGTCTTGGTCGTCTAGGGCTCGTCATAGCTCGACTTGGGTCGAGCCCGGGACGCATCATTCTCCCTCCCTCAGAATCGAAGCGTCCTCGCTTCGAGCTGGGTGAGGCCATGGAGAACAGGTGCTCGACAGCCAGCGAGAGTACGGCGTCGTAGTAGGGATCGGGTCTAGCTCTCAGCATCACAAATATCAACAAGAATGGCGCGGATACGGGGGCGGGCTTGGGCTCGGGTGCCTTGGTCATCATCGCGCGGAAACCCGGGTCTGGCATGGGCACTGTGGGCACGTCGGGCTTGCGCACGGGCAGGGAAGGCACATGTGCGGTGAAGGCAGGTGCGTTGGGCACAACTATGGGTGTGCTACAGGCCGACACCTTGGGCATGGGAGTGGGCGCATTGACGGCTGGCGCGCTGGAGCATTGCAGCACGGTTGCGTGTTCGCTGAAGCACGGAGCTGCGACCATAGACACGGGTGCGAGCGCGCTGGAGGCCGACTCGTTGTAGCGTGGAAGCGTGATGGTGGGCACGACAATGGGTGCGCTGAACGTCGGAGCGGAATGGTGCGCGACTGCGAGTGGTGACGCAACTGGGCACGCTGGCAGGTGCGTGACATAGGCCCAGTCGAGCGGCGCGGGTGCATACGTGGGTGCGGACCTACGTAGGGTGACCACGCTGCGGTCAGGGGGCGTGTTATGCGTCGGCTTGAGCGCGCGGGGGCACGGAGGCGGTGGCGCATAGCCGTAGTCGCGAGTGCGGTCGTAGGCGCGGTCGCGGGTTCGGCCGTGGGTGCGCCTCCGGGGCAACGGGATCTAATCCGGGTCCACCTCATTAGGCTGGGGTAATAATTGGTCAAGAGTGATGTGAGTTTTATGTGAACCCATCTATTGAAAAATGAAATGAGTGGCTTGGTGAAAACCCGAAAGGGCGCCTTGGCAAAATGAGTGAAAAGAAGAAGAGTGATTATTAGGAATCATCATTTTACCTGGTGTGGTGACATAAGAAGATGAGATATAAGGAGGATTTGGGTAGGTGACTGATCAGCTCTACTTTGTATTGCTTATCTAGGAGTTGTTATCGGTGTTTTGGGTGCCATTTGTATGGGTTTAGAGCACAACTGTGGAGTATGGAGTTGAGGAGAAGAAGTGTGGATATGGTGGTTTGGAGGAGCTTAAATGAAGACATCCAGAAGACGAGGAGTAGACCACTTGAGGAGACGAATAAGAGTAGAAGAAAGAGCCACACGAAGGAGAAGAAAGGAGCTGCCGCGACCGCGGGCGAGTGCACAACTTGATCGCGGAGAAGTCGAGGCAACGGAGCAAAAAACAACATTTTCCGCGACTGCGGATTTTATTCGGGGCCCGCGGCAAAACCCTTCAGCGAGCCAAGTCGAGAGCAACTTTCTAATTTCCGCGACCGCGGAATTCCATCCGCGACCGCGGAAATGCGCGGCAGCGAACACGGAGTCCCACTCTGGAATTTTCGCCCGGAGTCCCACTCCGGAATTTTTGTCCGGAGTTTATTTTATTTTATTTATTTGTTTTCTCTTTTATTTCTTTTATTCCGGTTATTTTTATTTTCCTTTTAGATTTTATTTCCTATCTCTTTAGGAAATTAGGTTTTGCAAACTCTTTATATTCTTTATTTAGAACAATAGTTTGGTAAGTTGGGTGTTCCCTAAGTGGGGTTTTACCCCAAGTTGGGTTCTATCTTTCTTCATCTTTTTCCTTTTCTTAGTTTAGTTCTTTGTTTTGTTTTGTTTTTGGCTAGACAATTAAAGCCTTGGTTTGAATTTGATATTGAGATTATTCCTTTACTCTTTCTATGATTGTTTTAATTCTCTCTCGTGCTTAATTTCATTGATCGTATATCGATTCTCCTTGATTTGTTGATTAGGATATCAAATAGATTGTTAATAGTAGTTCCCTCTAGTCTGACAACCTAGAGAAGATTAGTATTATGCTATTAGTTCTCCTTTTCTATACAACCTATTGAGATTGTTATTGATCATACTACTAAGGATTGGAGGAGACTGGTTGAGAATCTTGATCCCTTAGTTTGTGTAGAGAATTGATTGTATGTTAAATGCTGACGGGTTGTTGAGTATTGCATACACCTATCTATTCCTGAATTCATTGCTGCTGTTAGATTTATCTTGATAGTTTCTTGATTGTTTAATAGTTAGGGTTATCAGGACTAGTTGGACTGGTAACTATTTCAGAACAGGGATTAGGACATTCATGAGGATTGAGAACTAGAGATAATCAATGATTGATCAACCAAACTAAAGGTGGATATTTGTCTTGCCAAGCTTTCTATGTTTGATTTATCGTTTTCTTAGTTAGTTTCATCCAAAACCCCCCCTTTGTCTTTGTTATCAATTGGTGAATGGTTTTGCAAACAGGATATATAACTTGATTCTCTGTGGGATTCGACCCTTGCTTACCAGACTACATTAGTTAGGTTTTTAAGGATTATTTTGTTTAGGTGTCACGACAACGCCTATCAGTCACTCTGGGAGGCATAAGAAGATAGATGGAGATTAGGATTAGATTTTTTTCACTCTATGGTGTTCGGGTTAAGCTTGGGGGAAGTACTCTGCTTTCCTTTAAGCTTGGTTGTGTATTGTGTTGTGCGTATTATGTTGGTGCCTTGGAGATTCATGTTTAGGTGCAATTCTTAGTGGAGATGGTTTTTCTGTGCTTCCTGAGACCTTGGGGATTTGATTGGAGGAGTAGGTTTCTATTAGCTTACTCGAGGACGATCAAGGTTTAAGCATGGGGGAATTTGATCAACGCTATTTTGTAGTGCATATCTAGGAGTTGTTACCGGTGTTTTGGGTACCATTTGGAGATGTTTAGAACACAATTGTGGAGATTGGAGTTGAGGAGTAGAAGTGCAGATATGGTGGTTTGGAGAAGCTTAAATAAAGATATATTGAAGAGAGAAGGAAGCCACACGAAGGAGAAGAAATGAAGATATATTGTTCTAAATCTTGATGGTTTCTCGTGCGTTCGATAGTAAGGGTTGCTTGGACTGGTAGGACTGATAACTATTTCAGAATAGGGACAAGAATAATCATAGGAAGGAATAGAAATAACCTAGGACCAACCAATCAAATGAATGGTGGATATTTGTTTGGCTAAGTGTTTTTCCCAATTTGTTTACAAACCTTTGCTTTTGTTTCCTTTGTTTACTTGTTTACAAACAACCAACCAAAACCCCCCTTTGTTACTTTTGCATGCAAATTTACATAAACAAAGACAACTCCTCCCTGTGGGATTCGACCCTTGCTTGCCTATTCTACTAGTTTAGGTTTTTAAGGATTACTTTGATAAGGTGATATGACTTTATCCACCGTCAATTTTGTGGAGGATATCGTTGGCAAGGATATGGAAAGGTCGAGATAGTGGGGATTCAGTGGGATCTCGGTTTGGATAGGGCAGCGTAATAGGGTTTGGAGGAGGCGGCGACATAGGCGAGTGGGCACGGTCGCGGCCGATGCAGCGGGCTCGGCGGTGGGCGCGGTCGCGGCCGATGCAGTGGGTGCTGCAATGGGCACGGATCTGCGGACAAAAGTGGGTGTTGGATAGGGTTCATTGGCGCGCCGCAAGCGAGGGCATAAGGGTGCCCGTTGAGTCGCTCACGAGTGCGTGGTTGGTGTCGTCGGAGAAGAAACGCGCGTTGTGTGTTGCCTGACTGCTCTGTTACCAGTTGATGAGATCCGATGTGTCTCAACTCTCGGGGGCAGCCGGATCTAGGCAGGAAGTGGCCTATGTTCCTTCTCGTGGGTACCAGGATAGGTACGAACCACCGAATGATGGTTCGCGGGTCTCTTATGCTCGCTTTGGGCGAGGGCGGAGCGAGACTTGCTTGAAGCGACGAGCTACGGAGGAAAGGGTTGAGAGGAATAAGACGGTTGACGCCCAGATCCAACAAGGAGGAATAACTCGACTCTATCTTTAATTGGATTTAACTTGGACGTGGGAAACAATGAGTACAACGAAGCCTATTTAAAGGCAAAGGGAGCGGCCAAGAACCCTAATGGGCTTGGGCCGCAAACACGCTAATGGGCTAGCCTTCTCTAGCAAGAGAAAAGCACACGCCTGAAATAGAAAGTGCATAAATAGAAATGCTAAAACAAGAAACATGTTAAAACGGGAAATAACATAAACATAGCCTAAATATGACTAGGTCCTTTGCCAAGGGGGACGCCACAGTCTTGGTCATCTAGGGCTCGTCATAGCCCGACTTGGGTCGAGCCCGGGACGCATCATTCTCCCTCTCTCAGAATCGAAGCGTCCTCGCTTCGAGCTGGGTGAGGCCATGGAGAACCGGTGCTCGACAGCCAGCGAGAGTACGACGTCGTAGTAGGGATCGGGTCCAGCTCTCAGCATCACAAATACCAACAAGAATAGTGCGGATACGGGGGCGGGTTTGGGCTCGGGTGCCTTGGTCATCATCGCGCGGAAACCCGGGTCTGGCATGGGCACAATGGGCACGTCGGGCTTGCGCACGGGCAGGGAAGAACTGGGCACAGGTGCGGTGAAGGCAGGTGCGTTGGGCACAACTATGGGTGTGCTATAGGCCGACACCTTGGGCATGGGAGTGGGCGCATTGACGGCTGGCGCACTGAAGCATTACAGCGCGGCTGCGGGCTCGACCGCGGGTTCGCTGGAGCACGGAGCTGCGACCATGGACACGGGTGTGAGCGCGCTAGAGGCCGACTCGTTGTAGCGTGGAAGCGTGACGGTGGGCACGACAGTGGGTGCGCTGAACGTCGGAGCGAAATGGTGCGCGACTGCGAGTGGTGACGCAACTGGGCACACTGGTAGGTGCATGACATAGGCCCATTCGAGCGGCACGGGTGCGTACGTGGGTGCGGACCTACGCGGGGCGACCACGCTGTGGTCAGGGGGCGTGCTACACGTCGGCTTGAGCGCACGGGGGCGTGGAGGCGGTGGCGTGTAGCCGTAGTCGCGAGTACGGTCGTAGGCACGGTCGCGGGTTCGGCCGTGGGTGCGCCTCCGGGGCAACGGGATCTAATCCGGGTCCACCTCATATGGGTCCATACCACCGAACCAGTTGTAGTCGTTGTCCCACTCGTCGGGTTCGAAGTACGGGTACTAGTGGGCCATGGAATGGGTTCGGCCATGGCTCAGGCATGGGTCATGGTGTGGGTGATGGTGTGAGTGCATCCACGGCCTAGGGTTAGGCTAGGTTGTGGGTGCAGCCACGCTAGAGGCAATGGGTTAGTTTATGGGTGAGGTCGCGGTCGAGGCAGCGGGCGCGGGAATGGGCACGGTCGCAGCCGAGGCAGCGTGCGCGGAAAGGATAAGATCTTGGGAGATAGGGATAAGATCTTCGGTTTAAGGAAATATTTTGTGGAAGATATGGCCGAGATCTTTGGGGGATTTGGATAAGGAGGGAATATTTTGTGGAGGATATCGTTGGCAAGGATATGGAAAGGCCGACATAGTGGGGATTCGGTGGGATCTCGGTTTGGATAGGGCAGCGGAATAGGGTTTGGAGGAGGCAGCGACAGAGGCGAGTGGTCACGGTCGCGGCCGATGCAGCGGGCTCGGCGGTGGGCGCGGTCGCGGCCGATGCAACGAGTGCTGCAATGGGCGCGGATCCGCGGACATAAGTGGGTGTTGGAGCGGGTTCGTTGGCGCATCGCAAGCGAGGGCGAAAGGGTGCCCGTTGAGTCGCTTGCGGGTGCGTTGTTGGTGTTGTCGGAGAAGGAACGCGCGTTGCGTGCTGCCTGGCTGCTCTGTTACCAGTTGATGAGATCCGATGTGCCACGATTAGGGTTAGGGTTTCTCACGGCTATCACTCATTTTTTTATTTATTTTCTTAGGGGTCTCTCGGTCTTGAACAAGGGCTTAGGAAAGCCACAAAATCAACCTAGGGTAGGGGCTTGTTGGCGGCAACCAACAACAACACAAACCGAAACCAAAAGTAGCAAGAACAATGGCGGCAAGCCACACAAACGAAAGGCGGAAGCAGGGTAAAAGACTGAATTTGTAACATGAGAACAATGAGAGTAAGAAAGGACCAACCTTGTACCCCTGAATCTAATACCAGTTGATGCGTTTCGGGCTCCCAAAACGCGAGTCAGAGCGGATCTAGGTAGAAGGTGGGACGGATCTCTCTTGCTCGATGAAGGCTGTGAAGGGATGCGAGTGCCGCGGGATGTAAGGAGGGCTCGCGGTAGTGACCGCGATCGCGAGGCAAGTCGCGGGTTTCGCGATAGTGGATCGTGCGTCGTCTTACTAGTCTCAAACCGGGGCGAACCAAGGTCCAAACCGGTCTGTACGTGACTAAATTGGTGGGGATCTCGGCTGGGGCCGAGAGCCGAAGTGGGTGAAGGGGGGTCAAAGTCAATGGCGGGAAGGGTTTGGTGGGCTTGCTAGTGGGTTCGATTGGCCGGCGATGGCGGCGGAGGCTTGGTTGAGTTCTAATCAACCCAAGCGGCGGGAGCAAGCTCGACGGCAGCCTAGGGTTTAATTCAATTTCAACGTAATCATTAATTAGGTAAAGCAGGGCTCATTTAGGAGCCAAAACAAGGTTTATGACCGATTGGCCTAAAAACATAGTGGATCGGCTCTCTTGGCACAAGAGAGGCCCGACATCCCGAAATAGAAACTTGCCATAAGCGGCACGTCCAAATATATTAACTACTAAAAATAGTAACTTTCCAAACTTAGAAACATTCTAAGAATAGAAACTGCTAAGAAGGAAAACTGCTATATAAGAAAAATACTAAAAGTAGATCATGTCTCAGAATATCTCGAAATTGGCATGTGAACCTCACAATGCCAAAACAACTCAAATGGCACGAGAAGTGCCGAGGAAATATCCAAGCGCCTCGGTGTTGGACGCTGTCAATGTCATGATCGGGGTCGCATCACTTGGGTCGCAAACACGCTAATGGGCTAGCCTTCTCTAGCAAGAGAAAGGCACACACCCGAAATAGAAAGTGCATAAATAGAAATGCTAAAACAGGAAACATGCTAAAACGGGAAATAACATAAATATAGCCTAAATATGACTAAGTCCTTTGCCAAGGGGGACGCCACAGTCTTGGTCGTCTAGGGCTCGTCGTAGCCCGGCTTTGGTCGAGCCCGGGACGCATCACAAGGGTTCAACAAACCCAAGGAAATCAAACTCCTTAGGTTATTCCTAATATCGATGGAGCCGATGAATATTGTGCCTCCCATGCCTATTCAGAGATATGGAGGAAGCTATGGTCGTGTGCTGAAAGCGATCAATTCGATGAGGCCTTATTCGTATGACGGTACTGGTGAATCCGTCAAAGTAGCTTACTGGTTTTTGCATATGGAACGACTGATCAGGAACATTGTTTGCACTGAAGCTGAGAAGGTGCACATTGCCTCGTTACAACTGAAAGATGGGGCTAGTCAATTGTGGGAAAGCACGAGATTAGCTGATCATCCCGAGCTGACTTGGTCTATGTTCAAGACCAAGATGACTGACCGTTTCTTCTTTCGGGCTATGAGGGAGGAGAAGCACAAGGATTTCCTTTACCCAAAGACTAATGGGTTGAAGGTGACTGCTTTGACTGCTAAGTTCAACCACCTACTGCACTATGCAGAGACTGGGGTGGCTACTAAAGAGCAAAAGATCTTGCATTTTCATGAATGGATAAACCCAGATATTAAGCCCTTGATGGTGCGTCATGGCTGTACTACTTTGGAGCAGTATGTGGATGTTTCTTACAAGCTAGAAGTGACAATGGAAGAGTCAACAAAGAAGCGTAACCGACAGAGGCCCGAATAATAATCAATAGAATGGTGGATTCAAGCGGCCAACTCCACCATCACATTTTTCTAAGTCTAGTCGACCTAAGACTGAGATGACCCAGTCTAGTTCTACGCAGCGTTCAAGTCAAAGTAAGGGCTTTTTTCAATGTTATAACTGTGGGACACCAGGGTATAAGAGAAATGAGTGCACAAAAGGGAATAGAACGTGCTTTACATGTGGGAAAGAGGGGCATTTGCATACTTTTTTCCCTAAGCGAATACATCAAGAGGGGGAATCCCAGCAAGGGTTGGTTAGCCATAATAACCGACCACAACAAAGGCTAGCCGGAACTGCTAATACTACTACGCAATCCACTGCTCAGAACAAGAGGAAAGCCCCGATTGCATCAAGCAGTCAGGGTCAACGGCTCTATGAGATGCGTGAAGCCGATGGACCAAATGCTCTTGTTGCTCAAGATACTTTATACCTACATTCTACATCAGTCTGCATATTATTTGATTCTGGTGTTATACATTCATTTGTTTCGGAGAATTGTGCGGATAAGTTAGGGTTAAAAAGCAATGAGGCTTGCGAACCATTTGTGGTAAATTTTCCCAATGGGGAACATTTAGTAGGAACCAAGCGGTTGTCCGAATTTATGGTGACCATTCAAGGTCGGAAGTTCGAGGCTGACTTGATATGCATAGCTATGGCTCCATACGACATTATTCTCGGGATGACTGGTTGACACGTCACGAGGCGGTGGTCAATTTTAATACGAAGACTGTGACAGTTTTATTTGGAGGCCAGTTTGTGTGTAAATTTAAGGTTCGTAATGATGCCGATAACAAACAGTTGATAAACGCAATGTATGCGTTTAAGTTACTTCGACAAGGTTGTGTCGAGTACTTGTATTATTTGGATAAACACAAAAAGGATGAAGTTTTTCTTCACGACATTCCTACCATGTGTGAATTTGTCGACGTCTTTCCGAAGGAAATTTCAGAGTAGCCCCCAAATCGTGACATGGATTTTACTATTGATCTAGAACTTGGTACGACGCCGATTTCCAAGGCACCCGATGTAGGAATTGAAGAATCAACTTGAAAAGTTGCTTGAGAAAGGATACATAAGACCAAGTGCGTCACCCTGGGGTGATCCGGTCTTATTTGTCAAGAAGAAGGATGGTTCGTTCAGGCTTTGGATTGATTATCGGGAATTAAACAAGGTCACAATCAAGAATAAGTATCCTTTGTCAAAGATAGATGATCTTCTGGATCAGCTGCAAGGAGCTAATGTCTTTTCCAAGATCGATATAAGGTATGGATATCATCAGCTCATGATTCATGAGGAAGATATCCGAGGACTGCATTTCAGACGAGATATGGTCACTACGAGTTCGTAGTCATGCCATTTGGGCTTATGAATGCTCCAACAGTTTTCATGGACTTAATGCATAGATGCTTTCATCAATATCTGGATAAGTTCGTGGTGGTGTTTATTGACGATATTTTGATATACTTTCCAAATGAAGAAGCTGATGTGACCATGCCTCCCATGACGGCCCAAGACGAGGAAGAAGCCATGACTGTGGGCTCAGAAGAGCCAAGTACGAAGACCGCGATCTTCGTTATACTCCTTGCATCTAGAACAGAGACCGCGATCTCATTCAAGCGTCTCTATCCAAGACCAAAGATCGCGTGCCTCAATGCGTCTTCCTGCAAGCGACTCAATGTTGAACGCGATCTCCTTCAAGCGACTCAACCTCCTTCATTGTTGGTCGCGTTCTATCAGAAGATTCTCGCATTCAATGCCTTTAACGCGTTCTTTTGAGACACTTTCTATATTTAGTATTTATAGCGTTTTAGATAGTTTCTATTTATAGCGTTTCGATCTTTTCTATTTTTGGGTTTGTGCCTTTTGCATGCTTGCATGGGCTAGCCCATAGGTTCGTCTCGGTCCAAGCCCATTAGGTCTTGGCCAAGTTCTTTGGCTATTTAAAGCCCCCGTTGTTATTGTTATTTCCTTACGTTCAATTTAATTCAAGGTTTCAAGTCGAGTGTTTATCCTCCTTCCCTTGATCGGACGTCAAACCCCTCTATCTTCGCATCCCCTTCCCTCCGCCGCCGACGCTACGACAATTTCTTGAACCTTCAAGCCAGTCTTCCTTCGCATCTCCCTTCAATCGCAATCGATGCTACGACACCCGCAGTCGACGCTACGACACCAACGACTTGTCTCTTCAAGTCATCTATCCCTCATCAAATCGCTTCCGCCAACGCTATCCTTTCGCCCCAACAACCGCTTCCACCGCGTTCACCACCGCACCACCACCGTGTTCACCACCACGTTCATCATCGCGTTCATCCACGCGTTCATCATCTTCTTCACTGATGTGATGTTCAACGTGACTTCTCACCCAAGACTAGATCCCAAGGCGCCACCTTTTGACAATTGGCTTGTCATCGGAGGAAAGAACACATCAACTGACATCAGAGCCCAGCAGTCTTGTAAGTCACGAACTCAAGTTTGCATTTTGTTCACATTTTTTCTTGACCCCCATCGTTTGCTTTCATGAAGATCTCGCGAGAAAAGAAGAGAAAAAAAAACCCAGAATTCCCATCTTTGCAACACCTTCGGTTTCTACACGATCCTATCTTGGCCGATTTTTTTTTCTTGTTCCCTAAGTTTTGGTGTGTTAGGTAATTTGTTATCTTGCATGCTAGAATATTTTGTTTCCTTATTTCACGCGTGGATAGAGTTTCCTTGTTTGCTAGATTTTGCTTTTTAGTCAAGTTAACCGAATTTCCTTATAAGATATATATCAAATCTTATCTTCTCTCTCCTATCTCTAACATTACACTTGTGATATTCTTGTTAATTAGACCGATTTTATTTTTGTTTCCTTTTGCAAATCCGAAAAGATCAAAAGATAAGATCTCGGATATTAAAAAACAAAAAATATCGAAAATATATTATTCAAAAAAAAAAAAGTTTCCCAAGTTAGGTAAAGCCAAAATAAGGCAACCCTAACCCACTCTCGGTCTAAGCTCATCTTCTATCTTTCTCCGCCGTCTAGGTCAAGCTTCCTAGAAGGTACTTTCTTGCTTATTAGGTTGCTTTGTTTACGTTTGTTTTAGGGTTTCAATTTGTTCTTGTTTGTTTGATTGCAACTTGCTTGATACACCATCACTTGTGCAAGCCAAGCCGCTCTCACGGCAAGCCAAACAAGCCATACCTACGTGAACTTTGTGACTTGACTAGTGATTTGCTTGGTTGTTGTTCTGTGTTGTCTTTTGTTCATTTTTCCTCGCGATGTCTGGTTATATTGTCTTAGTTCATGCGAACAGATCGCGCATCGGATTGGATTCCTTCACCGCGTCTCCCTCCCCGAGGAGATCGTGCTCGTGACATTGGCGGCGAGCGCCGCAATGTGATGCCCAGATATGTTCGCCGAGCGGACTACGACGCCCAGCCGTGAAGACGTCGACGCAAAGATGCCGACGCGCCCAGGGACGAGTTTGCTCGCGGCGAATATCACCCAGCCCGTGAAAGGCGCCAGCTTGGACGCGATAGAACCCATGGTGTGTGCGCCTACGAGAACCATCCCTACGACGCCTTGCCACACTACGCGCCCAACCTAGGCCCTGTACGGCCTCGATACCAACACCATGAAGTGAAGGATCACCACCGGCTCAACCGCCATAAGCCAACATCTTGGCAACATCAATGCCAAAGCAGGTATGATCCTAACACTAGTCCCTCCATTAATACTGATGTGTGTGTCCCAGTCTCAGGATCCAACATGTACAACCAAGGCCGTGACGCCTACTTCAATGGCTTCTCGCGCGACTGCGCCACCGGCCCCATCCTAGGGCAATGATCGCGCACATGACAGTGAATGCTTCAAGGATGGAGAACGCGATCACTACCAAAGGGATTGTCAAAAACAAAAGCAGGTCCTCTTCTCTAATGTTGCCGCGGACGATGAGTCTTCCGAGGAGGAGACCCCGCTTGAGACAATTGTAGGACTCTAAGGTGACACCCTCGACGCCGACAAGTATGACGCTGCCACGCTCCATGCAAGCACACCATTGCGCCTCGACACGCGGCGCATCCTGACCATCAAGCAAGGCAACCTTGACGACCAGCAAGAGCCTCTCGTCCACCCGCGTTGCTTGGTTGATACCGCGTCGATAACTGTCATCGTCGATGGTGGCAGCTGCTTCAAGATCAACAATGAGAAGGTGGTCAACCCTCTCAGTCGGCCAACCACGCTTTATCCACAACCATGTGACCTACAAGGGATATCTTCACGCTCAGGTAACACTGTCTCACGGCAGTGTCTTCTCCCCTTTTCAATTGGTCCATACAAAGACACCATTTCATGTGATGTGATTGCAATGGACGCCACCCACCTCTTGCTTGGGCGTCCATGGCAGTCTGATCGTCGCGTCCTTCTCGATGCGTATCTAAACACCTATGTGTTTACCTACCACGAGAAGCGCGTGACTTTCTCACATATGTCTCTCCATGAGATCTTTTAGGCTCAGGTCGAGCGTGATCGAGAAAAGACAATAGAATCACACAAGTTCACATCAACATCCATGCGACCCCACTACGACCCTGGCAATGCTTCCAACCTACCAGAGTCAAGTAGCAAGACAATGCGCTCTTACATAAGGCAAGACGTCGATCACAACAACAACGCGCCCAAGGATGGAACGCGTTGCCGAGACATTGAGAGTACAACACAACAGAGCACTACGTTGCAGGGCAGTTATGACCACAAGGCGCTTCTCGCCCGCCCAAGGGACTTCACTGCCGGTTTGAACAGCAAGGTGCCTTCTTGCCTGTTAGTGACAACCCCAAGCACGCAATGCACACACAACGACACGCATTTGCCACTAGCTTTCGCCGAGTTGCAAGCGGAGTTCACCGCGGATTTGCCAGAGGTGCCTCCCAACACACCACCACCCTTGTGTAGCCTTCCACAGACAATCCACTAGGTGACTGGTGCATATCTGCCACATAGCGGTTGCAGTCGATTTGTGTTCGACACCAGAGACCTCCATTGGGAGCACTTGCACGAGTATGTTGAGCCCAAGTTCAACGATGGTGAAGCGGGGAAGCTTCACAACCAAGTGGGGGAGGATGATGTGACCCTTCCTCCTATGACGGCCCAAGACGAGGAAGAAGCCATGACCGTGGCCTCAGAAGAGCCAAGTACGAAGACCACGATCTTTGTCATACTCCTCGCATCTGGAACAGAGACCGCAATCTCATTCAAGCGTCTCTATCCAAGACCAAAGATCGCGTGCCTCAACGCGTCTTCCTGTAAGCGACTCAATGTTGAACGCGATCTCCTTCAAGCGACTCAATCTCCTTTAATGCTGGTCGCGTTCTATCTGAAGATTCTCGCATTCAATGCCTTTAACGCGTTCTTTTGAGACACTTTCTATATTTAGTATTTATACGTTTTAGATAGTTTCTATTTATAGCGTTTCTATCTTTTCTATTTTTGGGTTTGTGCCTTTTGCATGCTTGCATGGGCTAGCCCATAGGTTTGTCTCGGTCCAAGCCCATTAGGTCTTGGCCGAGTTCTTTGGCTATTTAAAGCCCCCATTGTTATTGTTATTTCCTTACGTTCAATTTAATTCAAGGTTTCAAGTCGAGTGTTTATCCTCCTTCCCTTGATCGGACGTCAAACCCCTCTATCTTCGCATCCCCTTCCCTACGCCGCCGACGCTACGGCAATTGCTTGAACCTTTAAGCCAGTCTTCCTTCGCATCTCCCTTCAACCGCAGTCGACGCTATGACACCCGCAGTCGACGCTACGACACCAACAACTTGTCTCTTCAAGTCATCTATCCCTCATCAAATCGCTTCCGCCAACGCTATCCTTTCGCCCCAACAACCGCTTCTACCGCGTTTACCACCGCACCACCACCGTGTTCACCACCACGTTCATCATCGCGTTCATCCACGCGTTCGCCATCTTCTTCACTGCTGTGACGTTCAACGTGACTTCTCACCCAAGACTAGATCCCAAGGCGCTACCTTTTGACAATTGGCTTGTCATTGGAGGCAAGAACACATCAAACGCTCATGAGGAACATCTTCTTGTTACGTTATCAATCCTTAGACGGAATCAGCTATATGCTAAGATGCATAAGTGTGACTTTTGGTTGAAGGAAGTTGCATTTTTGGGCCATGTGATCAACGAGAAAAGGGGTAATGGTCAACCCCAGAAGATTAACGAGGTATCTAATTGGAAGCGACCTCATAATGTGATGGAGGTACGTATTTTCATAGGACTTGCTGGTTACTATCGACGGTTCGTAGAGGGATTTTTGAAAATCGCTCTACCCATGACCAATTGTGTAATAACCCTCAATTTTAGTAGGAGTATTTATGTAATTTACAAACTCTCGTTTAGTAAGCAAGATGTCTTAGGCATGTTCTGTAACCCTGTAAGAACCATTTGAATGTATGTATACACATTTAAATGAAATATATGGGTTTAATTATTTAAGGAGTGCTAAAAACAAGATTAAGCGTTTTCGCGATCAAGGCCCGAGAGTCGATCAAGGCCGAGAGCCACGGGCACGACAATGGCCACGGGCACGGCATTGCCAACGGGCACGGCATTACCCGTGACCACGATTTTGAAACCGCGATCGCGGGTACTGTTGTATCGTCTTCTTTCTCTGCCTTCCAGAAGGCCGTCGATCGGCATTTCTCCCACGTTGGAGTTGAGTTGGAGCTGGATCGATTGGGTTGCTCGGCATTGATGTGGAACTACTTCTTCCGAGCCTATAAAAGGAGGTTATAGTACCGAGCTTCTCCACCATTATCATCTCTCTCTTCCCCTCGATAAAAGTTGTTGTGTTCGTCGGAGTTGTCGTCGCCGGAAGCCGAAGTCGTCGCCGTTGGGAAGTTCTTGGAGTGTTGGAGGTGCTCAATTGTCCAGAAGCGAAGATCCGTGCCTCATCGTCGTCGGTATGGCTCAAACGTTCGATTTAAGCTTGCGTCGAGATAGAGTCCCGAGACCGCGGCTCCATCCACCGCGATCGCGGCTATGCTAACCGCGGCACTGGACTTTTCCATTCGTCTTGTTCGTCTTTTTGTACCCGTATCTAATTCGGGTTTTGTTTCGTTGGTGTTGGATTGTGCTCGTCTCAATGGCTAATGGTACGGATCAGAATCCGACCCTACTGGATGATGATAAATTCCAACGGGAACTTTAGTAGGCAGTCGTGCCCATGTTCAAGTTTTCGGATTTCGGACCCAACTCTTCGTTCGTCTAGACTAAGGCAAGTGGCAGTTCGTTCTTGCTCATTATTCCATATTTCCCTTGATTATCAATTATTTAATTGTTTAATTAAGTTGGAATAAAGTTGTTGTTTTGGTGTTTGGGAACAGATTTGATAAAACGATGTATTAAAATATGAATTTATAATAGGTTGTATATATTGCTAGAAACAATGCTATTATATATAATTCTATATGATATTATCATAAAGTGATGAATGGATTTTGGTGTGGATTTATATGTGGACTTACATGCTTAGTTAGAACGAGTATTCGTAGGAACGCTATGTACCTTACGAGGTCTAGTCGTTTCTTTATAACTTTGTGTTAGGAAGATAAATGCCCTAACGCTTTTGGTCATGACCTACCCCTATCCGAATATAGGTGGTGGTGCACTTAGCTAGTGCCAAAATTCGGGATTCGTCCCATATTTTATATCTCACTGCGAGATCTGTTGTGGAAATTAAAAGCCTTAACGTGAGTGTACATTTTGAAAGTAAATAAGATAAGTGCTTTTATGCACATAATAATATACCCTCGGGCGAGGAGTACAACGTGGAAACCGCCCGGACTCTTGTTAGAGTAAGTCTTCTTTCCAATCTGGATTCGCATTGTGCGGTGAGGTTGGTTGTGGACCCAAATAATCAAGGTCATGTTTTAAACTTGTGTGAAAACATAACGTTCCCAAACAATTGTCATACGTTTCCTATAAGACTCAATTCCATTGGAGTCTTCTTTTCGTTGCATGTCTTCTTCTATCATTCCGTGAAAGTTCTGGGTTATGTATCTTTTCTTCGGTTATTATTCGAGGGACAATGATAGTAAACGGTTACGATCACCAGAATCATTCTGCTTGTACCCTTGCATAGTCTTTCATTAGACTAACCAACCGGATTTTTATTCCTTGCATGGTTGGTTGGTGTCATCCGTCCTATACGGCACATCAGAAGTTGGTCCCCGACGATTGAAGTAACCATTCGAAGAGAAGGCTTGCAGTTGAAGTTTGCGTTTGGAGAAGTAACATTTCCAAGGTGTATATGTTTAGTTTGAAATAAATGTAATACATAGTCATGTAATAGGGACTACTTTAAAGGAGTCTTCCGCTGTAATTTAAAAGTCTTCCGTTGTCACTATACTTTGTTGTAAAACCGTCCTTCTAATTTTACGAGAGGAATCTTAATAAAATGTTGAGTTTTATTCATTTAAAATGTCTTCCGTTGATTATTCCTTCGTTATTTAATATTTATGTGTTTATTTAAGCTTAATTGTTCCGATTAAAGCCTAGGGTGACTTTGAACATTAAACGTCTGAGGTCACTGGCGTGTGGCACTACCGACGTAAGTCGGGGGTGTTACAATTATGGTATTAGAGCAATGGTTTTAAAATTCTTGGCCTATTGTTAGGTTTGAGAATTTTTGAAATTATTTTTCGAAACTATTTTCTTTTAGAAAGGAACTTTGAGAGTCTAAATGTGGGTATCAAACTTAAAGTTCAATGATTTCTTAAAGTTTAATTTAAAAATAATGGTTTAACTATTAGGAATTTAATAGTTATTTTCTAGTTGCCTTATAAATGGTGTGTTATAAACGTTTAAACATTTACTTCGTGCTATAACTTTAAGAGTGTGATTTTTGTCTTAGTAAGGGTTTTAGGTGATAACAGTGCCATTAGTTTGAGAAACTAACTTTATAAATAATTATTTTATTAAGTTAAATATATAAGGATTAAAAATACAAAGTATAAAGTTTAAAAGCATAAGGTTTAATAATAAGTAGTTTTTCAAACTTCTACAAGCTTTTGGTTGTTACTTACTCCTTAGATCCATTCTTAAGGATAACATATTTTCTTAAGTTTAATGTCATTTCAAGGTTGACATTTCTCCTAATTGATCCGTTCTCAAGTAAAGAGAAGAAGATCATTTTTAAGGTTAATGGTGGAGTGTTAGTCAAACTAATATAAAGTTATTGGTTTGGACCCTTACAATTCGTATCATAACGTAAGTGATTAAGTATCATATATAAGTTGGAAAAGTTCTAAACTGACGTTATGGTTCATCAATAGATGGTGAACGCCCGATCCACCAACCAAGCAGCTAATGAAGGTCCTAACAACGGTTCCCAAGTTCAGTTGAGGAGTGCTACTCAGCAAGGGGATGGCGCGAGATCTGGCTCGCATAATAATGACCCGACCCTACGGCAAGGGGCTCATCAAGAACAAGTGGACCCTCAAGCTGCGAGGGAAGTTCCACCTCATGCCCCGATCGTGTTGGATGCGACGGTCATTGGGTGGTCGAGGTACTAACGGACCAGGAGATACCGAGAGCTCAAGCGGCTCCCATTCCCCAAGTTGCAAATGTGGAAGGACGTGAAGGTTCTGCACATCCAGTGGTTCCCGAGAGAAACGACGAGAATTACAACCGGGCATTGAAGACGATCAATTCGATGCGCTCGGATAGCTACGATGGGACCGGGGAATCAGTCAAGGTTGCCTATTGGTTTTCCCATATGGAGCGACTCTTTCGGAATGTGGTCTGCACCGAGGCTGAACAGGTGCACATTGCTTCGCTACATCTAAAGGACGGAGCAAGTGAGTGGTGGGAAAGAAACTGGTTTGGACGACCACCCAAATCTGAGCTGGGCAATGTTCAAGGCCAAGCTCACTGATCGCTTCTTCTCTCGTGCTATGAGGGAAGAGAAGTTGAAGGAGTTCCTCTACCCAGAGACTGAAGGACTAAAAGTGTCTGAGCTGGCGGCAAAGTTTAATCACTTGTTGCATTACGCTGGTTCTGAAGTGCATACTGAAGAACAAAAGATCTGATACTTCCATGGATGGATGAATCTAGAAATCAAACCTCTGATGGTGCATCACGGTTGCTCTACTTTGGAGCAATATGTTGATGCGGCCTACATAATAGAGGTCATGCTGGAGGAATTCGCCCGAAAGCGGGAGGAACATAATAAGGTGAAGGGTGGGCAATAAGACCGGAAGGCTAATACCTTCAAGCGGCCGGCATCACCCACCAAGTTTGAGAAGTCTGGTCGTGCTAAGACCGAGACGACTCAGTCTGACTCCGCCAGAGGCTCAGGTTAGAGTAGCGGTGTGATTCAATGTCACAATTGTGGTGAAGCTGGACATAAAAGTTTTAATTGCCAAAAGGAGAAGCGGATATGTTATAATTGTGGGAAGAAAGGCCACATGAAAATATATTGTAGGCAAAAGGGTCAAGGGCCAACACAATCATACCAGGCCTCAAATGTTGGCAGTAGGCAGAACCCAAGGCTGGAAGTGTCCGCTGCTGAGCAATCTGTTGCTCGTAATAAAGGCAAGGCGTCTATGGAATCTTCGGGTCAAGGGCAATGACTCTTTGTGTTACGTCACCCCGACGAGTGGGAAACCCTGTACGAGTAGTGGTATTTTGTAAAGCTTTTTAAGAATAAGGAACGATGACTTGTGTCGATAGTCTCCATAGTTTAGTAATCTGTATGTTCGACATTTTGTCAATTGTTTTATGTAATGTTTCGAATAATAAAGAAGTGTTTCCTTGTTCCGGAAATTACTAAATTCGTTACTATTGCAAGTTGTTCGTTCTTACGAGAATCCTTGAGTGCCAAAAGTAGTACATGTCACGTGTTGATAAAGACTGTCTGGACTCATAAAGGATAGTGTTGGGTTGGGACATGTGTGATTGTTCCCTACCTTGTTAGCGCTAGTTTTAGGGTCGAAACTATTCACAAGAACCCCTCTATGTTCTTGAAATAATGTCAAGTTGGGCATTGACATTATTTGTTTCCTTTGCTCGAATTCATGAGCATTGTCTCGAGAAGTTAATGTTGTAAGGATTCCTTGCTATAAGGATCTGGTATGTGTAGTAATGCTCTATGGAGTTTGAAGTTATTCCTCATGTGCATACCATGAGCATTAGATGGGGTGAGTTGTATAAATTATATATTTAAATGATTAAATGTATAAGATAGATATTTCATAAGGAGTTCGTTTTCTCTAAAATGATCGTACTCTAATACGATCTTGAATAAACTTTAAAACCCAAGAGTTATAATTGTAGGGTTTATAAGCGAGTGTGTACGTTGTGGGACTAGTGTTAAAAGCTTTTGGAAGAGCTAAGTGTGTGAAAGTATTATTTTGGAAAACCTATTTGAGGTTTTGTTATGAGGTTGTCATAAGGAAATGATATGATGAGATGATGATACGAGAAGTGTTAAGACGATTAAGTCTTGGGTAAATACTAAAATTCGATAAAGCAAAAAGGTTGCTTAATTTGTGATGATAAATTGTGTGAGGACGATTAAGTGTTTAAGGATTTATGGGTGAATAACAAACTCAGTCGGTAAAAGTTTGTTGTGGTTTTTGGACCAACAATACGGGGATAATGTAACTGTATGGATTTTATCAAATGGACTTGGTGAAAAAGTGACATATGTCTAATAAAGTGATCTTATGATACGCGTTGGATAAATAAGGTGATTGATTATAATCGTGTTAAATCGATTATTAAAATCAGGTTTGAGGAAAACATGAATGAGATGTTGTGTGATTAATTGTGAAAAATTAAGGAATTCTTAAAAGTCTTATGTTGGAGCTTGATTAATGAAAAAATTTTGGGTTAAGAAATGACATAAGGGCCAAATTTAATTAAGGTAAATAATGAAATGGATAAGATGTATATATAAAAAGTAAGACGGTATGACAATTGGAGGTACTAAGTTAGGTTATAAGGAGATAAGGTATGAACTTTGTGAGTCGTTTATAAAAGAGAAAAGTTGATAGAAAAGGTGTTTTCTCAAAGCTTAAGGTGTATTAAGATCGTGTGATGATTTTGGAGACTATGATTCTAAGGTAATCATAACCTTGTGAGTATATTAAGAGTTGGCACATGAGATAATATATGGAAACGAGATGTATGATGGATGTCATGGTTGAGGAAACAGATCGACTTTCCTAGGAATAAATTTGAGTACGAAATAATTGAGGATACTAAACTCAAGTAGAGAGGTTAATGGGAAATCGATCCCTCTAACTTGGTAGTGTTAGTTTCGGGGTCGAAACTATTTTTAAGGGGGTAGTAATGTAATAACCCTCAATTTTAGTAGGGGTATTTATGTAATTTTCAAACTCTCGTTTAGTAAGCAAAACGTGTTAGGCATGTTCTGTAATCCTGTAAGAACCATTTGAGTGTATGGATACACATTTAAATGAAATATATGGGTTTAATTATTTAAGGAGTGCTAAAAATGAGATTAAGCGTTTCCGCGATCAAGGCCCGAGAGTCGATCAAGGCCGAGAGCCACGGGCACGGCAATGGCCGCAGGCGCGACATTGCAAACGGGCGCGACATTGCCAACGGGCGCGGAATTGCCCGCGACCGCGGTTTTGAAACCACATGTGCGGTTTGGCCTATGGGCAAACCGCGATCGCGGTTCTGAAACCGCAATTACAGGTACTGTTGCATCGTCTTCTTCATCTGCCTTCCAGAAGGCCGTCGATCGGCATTTCTCCCACGTTGGAGTTGAGTTGGAGCTGGATCGATTGGGTTGCTCGACATTGATGTGGAACTCCTTCTTCCGAGCCTATAAAAGGAGGTTGTAGCACCGAGCTTCTCCACCATTCTCAGCTCTCTCTCCCCCTTGATAAAAGTTGTTGTGTTCGTCAGAGTTGTCTTCGTCGGAAGCCAAAGTCGTCGCCGTTGGGAAGTTCTTGGAGTGTTGGAGGTGCTCAATTGTCCAGAAGCGAAGATCCGTGCATCGTCGTCGTCGGTATGGCTCAAACGTTCGATTTAAGTTTGCGTCGGGATGGAGTCCCGCGACCGCGGCTCCATCCACCGCGACCGCGGCAGGGCAGAGACCCGCGATCGTGGCTGGGCATGAAACCGCGATTACGGTTTTTCTCAGCAAAGCCGCGATCGCGGCTATGCCAACCGCAACCACGACACTGGCCTTTTCCCTTCGTCTTTTCGTACTCGTATCTAATTAGGGTTTTGTTTCGTCGGTGTTGGATTGTGCTCGTCTCCATGGATAATGGTACGGATCGGAATCCGACCCTACTGGATGATGATAAATTCCAATGGGAACTTTAGGCGCAGTCGTGCCCATGTTCAAGTTTCCGGATTTCGAACCCAACTCTTCGTTCATTTAGACTAAGGCAAGTGGCGGTTTGCTCTTGCTCATTATTCAATATTTCCCTTGATTATCAATTATTTAAATGTTTAATTAAGTTGGAATAAAGTTGTTGTTTTGGTGTTTGGGAACAGATTTGATAAAACGATGTGTTAAAATATGAATTTCTAATAGGTTGTATATATTGCTAGAAACAACGCTATTATATATAATTCTATATGATATTAACATAAAGTGATGAATGGATTTTGGTGTGGATTTATATGTGGACTTACATGCTTAGAGTAAGTCTTCTTTCTAATCTGGATTCGCATTGCGCGGTGAGGTTGGTTGTGGACCAAAATAATCAAGTTCGTGTTTTAAACTTGTGTGAAAACATAACGTTCCCAAACAATTGTCATACGTTTCCTATAAGACTCAATTCCGTTGGAGTCTTCTTTTCGTTGCATGTCTTCTTCTATCATTCCGTGAAAGTTCTGGGTTATTTATCTTTCCTTCGGTTATTATTCGAGGGACAATGATAGTAAACGGTTACGATCACCATAACCATTCTGCTTATACCCTTGCATAGTCTTTCATTAGACTAACCAACCGGATTTTTATTCCTTGCATGGTTGGCTGGTGTCATCCGTCCTATACGGTACATCAGAGGTTGGTCCCCGACGATTGAAGTAACCAGTCGAAGAGAAGGCTTGCAGTTGAAGTTTGCGTTTGGAGAAGTAATGTTTCCAAGGCGTATATGTTTAATTTGAAATAAATGTAATACATAGTCATGTAATGTGGACTACTTTAAAGGAGTCTTCCACTGTAATTTAAAAGCCTTCCGCTGTAATTTAAAAGTCTTCCGTTGTCACTATACTTTATTATGAAACCGTCCTTCTCATTTTACGAGAGAAATCTTAATAAAAGGTTGAGTTTTTCTCATTTAAAATGTCTTCCGCTGATTATTCCTTTGTTATTTAATATTTATGTATTTATTTAAGCTTAATTGTTCCGATTAAAGCCTAGGGTGACTTTGGACATTAAACGTCTGAGGTCACTGGCGTGTGGCACTACCAACGTAAGTCGGGGGTGTTAGAAGTTGCTACGCAAGCTACACAAGAAGTTTGTGTGGAATGAAAAGTGTGAGGCCAACTTTCAAAAGTTGAAGGAGTGCGTGACGTCAGCACTAGTGCTGACACTACCAGAAGGAACAAAGGGGTATGTGGTTTACAGTGATGCTTCGAAGCAAGGTTTGAGATGTGTACTGATGCAGAAGGGGAAAGTTATTGCATACACATCTCGTCGGTTGAAGCCTTATGAAGAAAATTACCCGACCCATGATTTGGAATTAGCTGTTGTGGTATTTGCGCTGAAGATTTGGAGGCACCACCTTTACGGTGTCAGGTGTCAAATCTCCACCTACCACAAGAGTTTGAAATATGTCTTTACGTAAAAAGAGCTAAACATGAGGCAACGACGATGGTCGGAGTTGCTCAAGGATTATGATATTGAGTTGCTTTACCACTCGAGAAAGGCAAATGTGGTAGCAGACGCATTGAGCCGAAAGACGACTCATGAAACTGTGGTAGCAATACTCACTGCTCCGACAGAGTTGCAACGAGAACCGTTAAGAAGCGAGATCGAAGTTTTGTTTAATCACCCACAATGGCACCTGAATATGCTCGAAATTCAGGATACGTTGCTTGATCAGAACAAGGAGAGACAAGTTGACGACTTTGTCTTAGTAAAGCTGTGTAGCGAAGTTCTTAAGGGAAATGCTCCATGATTTGTGATTCAGGATGATGGATCACTTTGGTTTCAAGATCGGGTCCGTGTGTCTGACATTGACGACATTCGATAGTTGGTAATAAGAGAGGCTCATTCCTCTGTGTATTATGCACATCCCGAATCTAGTAAGATGTACAAGGACATGAGAAAGAACTTCTAATGGCCTAATATGATGTGGGACGTAGCAGAGTTTGTGGCAAAATGCTTGACTTGCTAGAAAGTGAAGATTAAACATCGAAGGCCAGAGGGAGAATTGCAACCTCTTCCGGTGCCGGAATGGAAGTGGGAGGACATTGCAATGGACTTTGTTACGAATTTGCCCAAGACTCAAAGCCAGAAGGATGCTATATGGGTGATCATTGAAGGGATCACGAAAATCTCTTATTGGCCATCAAGTCAACTTGGGGAACTCAAAAGCTATCTGAAGTATTCTTACACGAGATAGTTCGTCTGCATGGTACGCCCAAAACCATTGTATCTGATCGTGATGGTCGATTTATGTCAAGATTCTGGAAATAATTGCATAAGGCCATGGGGACTGAGTTGAGATTCAATATTTTTTCATTCACGATGATGGATCACTTTACATAAGGCCATGGGGACTGAGTTGAGATTCAATATTTTTTCACACAAGTTTATAAAACACGACCTTGATTATTTGTGTCCACGACCAACCTCACCGCGCAATGCGAATCCAGATTAGAAAGAGGACTTACTCTAACAACAGTTCGGACGGTTTCCATGTTGTACTCCTCGCCCGAGGGTATATTAATTATGTGCATAAAAGCACTTATCTTATTTACTTTCAAAACGTACACTCACGTTAAGGCTTTTAATTTCCACAACAAATCTCGCAGTGAGATATAGAATATGGGACGAATCCCGGAGATTGGCACTAGCTAAGTGCACCACCACCTATATTCGGATAGGGGTAGGTCATGACCAAAAGCATTAGGGCATTTATCTTCCTAACACAAAGTTATAAAGAAACGACTAGATCTCGTAAGGTACATAGCGTTCCTACGAATACTCGTGTTAACTAAGCATGTAAGTTCACATATAAATCCACACCAAAATCCATTTATCACTTTTACAGTAATATTGGGTAGAATGATATAATAGCGTTGTTTCTAGTAATATATACAACCTATTATAAATCCATATTTTAACACATCGTTTTATCAAATCTGTTCCCAAACATAAAACAACAACTTTAGGGAAATATGGAATAATAAGCAAGAGCGAACCGCCATTTGCCTTAGTCTAGACGAACGAGAGATCGGGTTCCGAGATCTGGAAACTTGAATCTCAGCACGGCTTCCTATGACGACGATGAGTTTTAAGACAAAACCTCAAATAAGATATGGTACGAAAAGACGAAGCGAAATGAAGGAAAATGGACAGTGTCGCGGTCGCGGATGGCTTAGCCGTGATCGAGGCCTTGCTGGGCAAAACCGCGCCGGCGGTTTTATAACCGCGATCGCGGTTTCGCGCCCAGCCGGGGTCGCGGGTCTCTGCCCGGCCGCAGTCAGTGTGGATGGAGCCGTAGTCGTGGGACTCCATTCCGACGCGAGCTTAACTCGAACTTTTGAGGCCATACCGACAACGACGAGGCCCGGATCTTCGCTTCTGGACAGTTGAGCACTACCACCATTCCAGGAACTCCGCCACGGCGTCGACCTCGGCTTCCGGCGACGATAACTCTGACGACAATCCAAGCTTTATTGATAGGGAGAAAGAGCTGCGAATGGTGGAGAAGCTCGGTGCTACAACCCTCTATTTATAGGTTCGGAAGAAGGAGCCCACATCAATGCCGAGCAACTCAAACGATCCAGCTCCACCTCAACTCCAACGTGGGAGAAATACCGAGCGATGACATTCTGGAAGGCAGAGGAAGAAGACGATGCAATAGTACCCGTGATCACGGTTTCAAAACCGCGCCCGTAGTTCAAAACCGCGCCTGCGGCTGCTTAGCCGCGGTCGTGGCTCTCGGCCTTGATCGGCTCCCGGGCCTTGATCGCGGTCATGCTTAATCTCGTTTTTAGCACTCCTCAAATAATTAAAATCCATATATCACATTAAACGTATAACCTCACGTTCAAATGGTTCTTACAGAGGTTACAGAAAATACCTAACACGTCTAGCTTACAAAACGAAAGTTTGAAAATTACACAAATACCCCTACTAAAATTGAGGATTATTACATTACTACCCCCTTAAAAATAGTTTCGACCCCGAAACTAACACTTCGACCCCAAAACTAACACTACTAAGTTAGAGGGATCGATTTCTACATTAACCTCTTCACTTGAGTCTAGTATCCTTAATTATTTCGTACTCAAATTTAATCCTAGGAAAGTCGATATGTTTCCTCAACCATGACATCCCTCATATGTCTCGTTTCCATATATTATCTCATGTGTCAACTCTTAGTAAACTCACAAGGTCATGATTACCTTAAAATCATAGTCTCCAAAATCATCACACGATCTTAATACACTTTAAGCTTGAGTACACACCTTTTTTTTCAACTTTTCTCTTTATAAGCAACTTCCAAAGTTCATACCTTATCTCCTTATAACCTAACTTAATACCCCCAATTGTCATATCGTTCTACTCCTTACATATGTATTCATCTATTTCATTATTTACCTTAATTAAATTTGGCCCTTATGCCATTTCTTAACCCAAAATCATTCCATTAATCAAGCTCTATCATAAGACCCTTAGAATCTCTAAATTTTCCTCAATTAATCACTCAACATCTTATTCATGTTTTCCTCAAACATGATGTTAAATAATCCGTTAATCATGATTATAATCAATCACCTTATTCATCCAACACGTGTTATAAGATTACCTTAATAGACATAGATCACTTTTTCACCATGTCCAGTTAACAAAAATCCACACACTTACATTATCCCATACTGTAAATCCCTAGAAATTAAAACAAACTTTTACCGACTGAGTTTGTTATTCACCCATAAATCTTTAAACACTTAATCGTCCTCATACAATTTATTATCCCAAATCAAGCCACCTTTTGCTTTATTAAAATTTAATATTTACCCAAGACATAATCGTCTTAATACTCCTCATATTATTTTATCATTTCCTTAAGAAAGTACTCATAATGAAACCTTAAATAGGTTTTCCAAAATAATACTTTCACACACTTAGCTCTTCCAAAAGCTTTTAACACTAGTCCCACAACATACACACCCGCTTATAAACCCCACAATTATAACTCTTAATTTTAAAGTTTACTCCAGATCGTATTAGAGTACGATCATTTTAGAGAAAACCAACTCCTTATGAAATATCTCTCTTATACATTTATTCACTTGAATGCCTGATTTATACAACTCACCCCATCTAATGCTCAGAGTATGCATATGAGGAATAACCTCAAACTCCATAGAGCATTACTACACACACCAAATCCTTATAGCAAGGACTCATTTACAACATTAACCTCTCGAGACATTGCTCATGCATTCGAGCAAAGGGAACAACTAATGTCAATGCCCAACTTGACATTATTTCAAGAAAATAGAGGGGTTCTTATGAATGGTTTCGACCTCGAAACTAGCACTAACAAGGTAGGGAACAATCACACATATCCCAACCCAACACTCATCCTTTATGAGCCCAAACAGTCTTTATCAACACATGACATGTACTACTTTTGGCACTCAAGGATTCTCATATGAATGAACAACTTGCAATAGTAATGAATTTAGTAATTTCCGGAACAAGGAAACACTTCTTTATTATTCGAAACATTACATCCTCTAATTCCTTAAAGTAAATCCCACAATTCCATTATTCATCTTAATCAAGTTTGGGGCCTTATGCCATCTCTAACTTACCATCCTTCCAAGAACAATTTAACTCATTCCATTAAGCAATCTCTAACTTAAATCCTTTAAGATTCCTTAATTTTTATTTCCCAAAACGAACCACATAAGATATTACTCTTATTTCCTCAAAATATCATATCGATAAATGATTCATTACCAACAAAATCAATCACTTCTGTCATAATCCTTCAATAGATATATACGAGTAACATTTGTTACCTTACTCCTTAAGCGCACATAAGACAAATCTCTTTACTAAATCCTTTAGTTTATCGAAATCCTCAACATAACCTATTCTTATACTATAACCTTTAAATTTAAGTAAGCTTCCTCCCAATACAATAGCTTCACAACTTAATCTTCCAAGAAAGAGTTATACCATAAATCTTATAATAAAGTCCTCACGTTTAAATTGCTAAAATTTTATATTCTAGAACATCACTCGTTTTAGATTGCAATTCCTTAGGGAGAGACAACTCTATATGATTTATAGTTTTCTCAACAATTTATTCACTTAAATGAATAAATTATAAAACTCACAACTAAATATTTTAAGCTTTTTATTAGCTCACCACATGAACTTTACCACAACAAATGCTCGGAGTATACACACGAGAAATAATTCTCAACTCCACAGAGCATTAAACACACACACACACACACACAATTCCTTATAAATAAGGAATTTCGACAAAACTAAACTCACGAGACAACGCTCGACAACTCGACTGGAAAAGAAAATAATGCCAATACCCAACTTGACATTAGAATTTTCCAACTTATACGTGACACTTCAATCACTACGTTATGATACGAATTATAAGGGTCCAAACTAATAGCTCATATTAGATTGACTGCCCCACTACCATTATTATTAAACGATCTTATCCTCTTACTTGAGAATAAGGCAAAATAGGAAAAATGTCAACCTTCGCATGACATTAAACCTAAGAATGGAGATGTCCTAATGAATAAACCTAAAGAATAAGTAACGGAATCGAAGCTTGTAGAAGTTTGAAACACTTATTATCAAAACTTATACTTTCAAATCTTATATTTAACTTAGTGAAATAACTACCTAGATAGACATGATTATTTCCTTAGAACCTTTGCTAAACCAAAAACCATACTTGTAAACTTTATACATTTAACTTAATAAAATAATTATTCATATAACTAGTCTCTTAAACTAGTGACATTATTAATTCTTCATAAACTCTTACAAAAACTCAAAACCACACCTTTAGAATTATAAAAAAAACTTAATTTTTAATTCTTTGTAACACAATTTTATAAAAGAACTATAAAAATTAGTATTAGTATTTTAATAACTAAACTATTACTTCTTAAGATTTGATTTTAGACATTAAGAAACTCTTAACCCTAAATATAGTACTAACTAGTTAAATTCTCAAAATTCCTTTATTACATAAAATAACTTGAAATTAGTTTTAAAACAAAATAGTATTGAAAATAATTTTGAAAATTCTCAAACCTAACAATAGGCCAAAAATCTTAAAACCATTGCTCTGATACCATAATTGTAACACCCCCGACTTATGTAGGTAGTGTCACACGCCAATGACCTCAGACGTTAATGTCCAAAGTCACCCCATTCTTTAATCGGAACAATTAAGCTTAAATAAATACATAAATATTAAATAATGAAAGAGTAATCAGCGGAAGACATTTTAAATGAATATCTCAACCTTTTATTAAGATTCCTCTCGTAAAATGAGAAGGACGATTTTACAACAAAGTATAGTGACAGCGGAAGACTTTTAAATTACAGCGGAAGACTCTGTGAAAGTAGTCATAATTACATGACTATGTATTACATTTATTTCAAATTAAACATACCCGCCTTGGGTTTAATACTTCTTTAAAACATAAACTTCAACTGCAACCCTTCTCTTCGACTGGTTACTTCAATCGTCGGGGACCAACCTCTGATGTGCCGTATAGGACGGATGACACCAGCCAACGATGCAAAGAATAAAACCCGGTTGGTTAGTCTAATGAAAGACTATGCAAGGGTGAAAACAGAATGGTTCTAGTGATCGTAACCGTTTACTATCATTGTCCCTCGAATAATAACCGAAAGAATGATACATAACCCGAAACTTTCACGAAATGATAGAAAAAGATATGCAACGAAAAGAGGACTCCAACGAAACTGAGTCTTATAGGAAAATATGAAGAATTGTTTGAGAACATTAAGTTTTCACATAAGTTTATAAAACACGACCTTGATTATTTGGGTCCACGACTAACCTCACTGCGCAATGCGAATCCAAATTGGAAAGAGGACTTACTCTAACAAGAGTCCGGGCGGTTTCCACATTGTACTCCTCGCCCGAGGGTATATTAATTATGTGCATAAAAACACTTATCTTATTTACTTTCAAAACACACATTTAACGTTAAAACTTTTAATCCACTTCAATCTCACAATGAGATATAGAACATGGGACGAATCCCGAAGATTGTCACTAGCTAAGTGCACCACCACCTATGTTCGGATAAGGGTAGGTCATGACCAAAAGCGTTAGGGCATTTATCTTCCTAACACAAAGTTATAAAGAAATGACTAGACCTCGTAAGGTACATAGCGTTCCTACGAATACTCGTGCTAACTAAGCATGTAAGTTCACATATAAATCCACACCAAAATCCATTTATCACTTTTACAGTAATATCATGTAGAATGATATAATAGCGTTGTTTCTAGCAATATATACAACCTATTACAAATCCATATTTTAACACATCGTTTTATCAAATCTGTTCCCAAACACAAAACAACAACTTTATTCCAACTTAATCTAACAATTAAATAATTGATAATTAAGGGAAGTATGGAATAATGAGCAAGAGCGAACCGCCACTTGCCTTAGTCTAGACGAACGAGGGATCGGGTTCCAAGATGTGGAAACTTGAATCTGAGCACGGCTTCCTATGATGACGACGAGGTCACGGATGGCTTAGCCGCAATCGCGGCCTTGCTTGGCAAAACCGCGCCCGCGGTTTTATAGCCGCGATCGTGGTTTCGCGCCCAGCCGGGGTCGCGGGTCTCTGCCCGGCCGCGGTCGCGGTGGATGGAGCCGTGGTCGCGGGACTCCATCCCGACGCACTTAACTCAAACTTTTGAGGCCATACCGACGATGATGAGGCACAGATCTTCGCTTCTGGACAGTTGAGCACTACCACCACTCCAGGAACTCCGCCACGACGTCGACCTCGGCTTTCGGCGATGATAACTCCGACGACAATCCAAGCTTTAATGAGAGGGAGAGAGAGCTGCGAATGGTGGAGAAGCTCGGTGCTACAACCCTCTATTTATAGATTCAGAAGAAGGAGCCCACATCAATGCCGAGCAACTCAAACGATCCAGCTCCACCTCAACTCCAACGTGGGAGAAATATCGAGTGACGGCATTCTGGAAGACAGAGGAAGAAGACGATGCAACAGTACCCACGATCGCGGTTTCAAAACCTCGACCTTGATCGGCTCCCGGGCCTTGATCGCGGTCATGCTTAATCTCGTTTTTAGCACTCCTCAAATAATTAAAATCCATATATCACATTAAACGTATAACCTCACGTTCAAATGGTTCTTACAGAGATAACAGAAAATGCCTAACACGTCTAGCTTACAAAACGAAAGTTTAAAATTACACAAATACCCCTACTAAAATTGAGGGTTATTACACATTTGAAATCCTTGACCGACTCAGATCTTTGGCATACCGTTTAGCATTTCCGCCGTCAACACATCCAGTGCACAATGTATTTCATGTCTCGTTGTTGAGAAAGTATATACCAGATGAGTCTTATGTTCTCAGTTATGACGACATCGAGATTCAACCAAATGGGACATACGAGGAGCAACACGTTCGTATCTTAGAGCGTCGAGCGAAACACACGCGTAATAAAATAGTGCCTTTGGTGAGGAACCTTTGGTCAAAATCTGAAACCGAGAAAGTTACTTCAGAAACCTGGGAGACCGAAGCTGATATGCATAGTCGTATTTCTGAGCTATTTTCGGCCTAGTTTCAGGGTCGAAACGTTTTTTAAGGGGGGAGTATTGTAATACCCCTCATTTTTTTGTAGGGGTATTTATGTAATTTCCAATTCCATTTCTAATAAAAGAATTTTGGTATTTATTTCATTATTCCAAAAAGGGAAATAGATTAATGGTTCTTACCCTATGTTTACAACTTTAAGATATGGAGTATTTAAATTTATTCTAACATTATGTTTATTTAAATTTAAATAAGCTTATCAATTTAACCTAGATTATTTGAATTAAGATTAAAATTTTTTTAATTAAGATTTAAATATGGTTAATTTTATAAGAAAGTGTGACTTAAGTTTAGCCTAATTTAAATTTTCTTAATTTTTAAATTTGGGTTAAAATAATTATATAAACTTAGAATTATAAAATAAATCAGTTTGGGTAAATTTTATAATTTTGAAAAAGTTACATATAGGCATGTTTGCCACAACTTAAAAAGTTGGGCAAAAAGTTGCAAATAAGCCAAAAGTCTGGAGAGCCGTGTGCAAATAGGGGTCATCTTCAACCTCCAGCCAACACACATGGAAAGTTTCCTTTCACGTAGGATTTCGCAGCAATTCGAACGCGTTGTGCAAAATTGAAGCATGAGTTAATTAGGTAACATTAAATCGTGCATACCCCCCTTCAAATCGAGAAGAATAGCCCCAAAACAAGATTGAATTTTCCCCTGAAAGGCAATAAAATATGCGGACGCGTCGTGCTTTGTATTTGTCAAAATTCGATCCGATTCGGGATCGTTTTGGCCCAAACTTGACAAGATTGTGTAGGGTTTTCGAAGACCAATCCAAGCCCTATAAACACTCCTTCACCCATGAAGTAGATTCATCTGATTTCAACCACAAAGCTTTAAAACCCTAAAATTTAGTCGCGACTGTTCATTGAGTTTTCCGACCACCACGAGAATCCATTGTTGCAATTGGCGCCGCCCCTAGATCCATCTTGTCGTCCTCTTCAAAAGCCTTTTGGCCCCAGCTCCGGTAGTGCTCCTACATAGCGCATTTTTTACCGTTTTCCGACCGATATCTTGCGCGTTTTTCCAGTGACGATTTATACCCTATTCGTTTTTTTGTTTATATTTTATTTTATTTAATCTTCATTAAATAAATCAATCTTGATTAGTTAAAAATTATGTTGGGTTAACTTAATTTTTTTAATATTAAAATTATATTAATTATATATTTTTGGGTATTATCTTATATTATGAATTGTTAAATTATAACATTTCATCTATATAATATGTTGGGTTAGAAATTATTAAAGTTGAAAATAAATTATGGATTAATTTATTGGATAAGTGTAATGTGAGAAAGATTATTATAGTACAAAATAAGAATGAATATAGACCATTGGATTAGAAATAATTCAAAGGTCATGATTGAACTTTCATTAAAAGTCATGTGCCATGCACATGTCTTTAATTCAAAGGGTTGACCATCGGAGCACCACCACCGACCACCGGACCACCGTCGTCTGTCACCGGGCCACCACTGTCGGCCGCCGGACCACCGCCGCCGGTCGCCGGACCACCGCCGCCGGTCACCGGACCACCGCCGCCGGTCGCCGGACCACTGCCGCCGGTCGCCGGACCATCGCCCCCGGTCGCCTGACCACCGCCGGACCACCGTCAGACCACCGCCGGTCGCCAGACCACCACCGGCCACCAGACCACCCTTGGGTGCATGTGAACTCTATTAGAAGTGCAAGCCTTTAAGTGTGCATGCTTTTTGACTTTCAAGTGCATGTGAAATCTAGTACATGCTTTATGTGTTATTAGTGCATGCAAGTTTTATTGGGAGTGCATGGAAATTCAACTGAAAAGTACATACGAATTAAAAAATTGGTGTATGTAAATTCTACTAGGAGTGTGCATGTGAATTCAATCGGAAGTGTATGTGAATTCTACTGAAGTGCATGCCTTTGAGTGTACTTATATGTCTTTTGACTTTTGAGTGTATGTGAAATCAAGTGCATACTTTATGTGTTGTGAGTGCATGCGAGTTCAACTCAGAGTATATGTAAATTCTACTGAAGTGCATGCCTTTGAGTGTAATTATATGTCTTTTGACTTTTGAATGCATGTGAAATCAAGTGCATGCTTTATGTGTTTTGAGTGCATGCGAGTTCAACTGAAAGTGCATGTGAATTTTACTGAAGTGCATGTGAAATCAAGTGCATGCTTTATGTGGTGTGAGTGCACGCGAGTTCAACTGAGAGTGCATGTGAATTTAACTGAGAGTGCATGCCTTTGAGTGTACTTATATGTCTTTTGACTTTTGAGTGCTTGTGAAATCAAATGCATGTTTTATGTGTTGTGAGTGCATGCGAGTTCAACTGAGAGTGCATGTGAATTCAACTGAGAGTGCATACGAGTTATACATACACAATAATTCGCATGCACATTTAAGCCAACAACTTGCACAATTGCACTCCAATCCAAAAAAATACATGTGAGTGCATGCGAGTTCAACTGAAAGTGCATGTGAATTCAACTGAGAGTGCATGCGAGTTATATATGCACAAAAACGTTAAATTCACATGCACAATAATTCGCATGCACATTTAAGCCAACAACTTGCACTCCAATCCAAACAAATACATGCACAAAATGTTGCATTTGCATGCACATAAGTGTTGCATTCGCTTGCACTTTTCAAGTCATCGGCTTGCACTTTTAGGCCTCCGGCTTGCACTTTGTCAGTAATGTTCAAAAAACAAAGGCATGCACAAAAGGGCCTCCGTGTTGCACTTTTTTTTAGCTTTTAATCTGATCTAACGGCTAGGATTCTTTCTTATTTTGTATTATAAGGCCCTTTCGCACCTGAATCGCACCCTAATTTATTTATGCTATGATTATCTAGAATATACGACTAAATGATTTTTAGTATCGTATTATTAATCGTTATATTGAAAAGCCTTGAAAATTAATTTATTTCGAGTTAAATAAATTCAATTAGAAACCGATACATATATCCTTCAAATTTCGATATTGAATAAATTATCTCATTACAATTTATTTATTTTGTGTGCTTTGGGTACGTTCGGAATTAAAGTAGGAAGTCAATTATCTATTCGAAAGCAACCATCCTTATTACGTCGTTCAACTTTCTTCGTATCTCAAGGCAAGTGGCGGTTTGTTCTTATAATTTATTTCATATTCATCTTAATTGACAATTAACTAATTGTGCTAATTAAATTGGGATAAACGTTGTTATGAGTTAAATGCCGAGTAAGCGTTCGTTTTTGTAAGGACCGTTATATTCTTCCTGCCCAGAATTAATTCCATGCTCTCACTAAACGCCGAAACGGTACTACAATTCTAATGCTAACTCGGGAAAAGAGGCATTTATTGCTTAAATGCTGTTTGTTAATTTGTTATATTTTGATCTTTATGCGGTTTATGGAGTTAAATTCCATTCCGTTGTTGTAGATGTGATACAAAAAGTCAAACCCACCAAGTGTTTGTTGAACTGCCCATTAGTTATTAGTACTCTCCAGTTTGAGGTTTGGTGAAAATGGGCATTTTGGGTTTCAATCTTTCGGTATTCCTTTGCTTTGGGTTGATCTTCTTAAAAAGCTGCGCCGAACCCGATGAAGACAAGCAACACCTGTGTGCACCTGCTGGACTGGCGTGACTTACAACGCTGATCACACCCGGGTGGTTGCCCTCCGCCTGCCAGGGCAATCACCCATCGGCTTCTGTTCTTCATCTTCCGAGCACAAACTTTAATTTGCACAATATTTGTCATTTCACATCACATGCATATTTAACCCATACCAACTTAATTCTCCCTTAGAAAAAAATACTGCCCGAATCTTCTCATACAAAACAAAAACACTCTTCCTACTGCTAGCAAAATTTATATAGCAAGAATCTTACTTTTCAATCCACAAAACTAGCAGATCAAGGTAATCATCTGTTCTTTGTTCAACTCTTTTTTTTTTCTTTTTTTTTTAAATCTTAGCTTGTTTTCTTAGTAGTCGTTTCCTCTTTCAAATTTTGTATGTTATATAAGCATTATGAGCAGAAGTTTAAAGCAAGTTCTAAAGTACTACTAATTTATGATATTATTCATTTTAATATGTTACATTATAGCAAGTTCCTTTATCGAGAATTTGAGTTTCGTTGCCTCTTTTTGTTTTAACAGATTGTCATGGAATTGAGTTCTCCGGGCTATGGTACTCTAAAATGTTGTTAGAGTTAAAAGGTTGTTCAAATATAATAGAAGGTATTCAATATGTTCCTTCAATCTTCTTTATTTATGCTTATATATATTGATGATTTTTATCACTATCATATACGATTATATATATTTTTAAGTTTTTGTATACTATTTCTAAACATTTAGTATTAGGTAAAACAAACAAAGAATGTGGGAGACTTAAGTCACACTTTAGTATCATCAAAACCCACTAAGCTAAAACTGGAAATCAAGGCTTTGGTGAAGCTCAATCAACCAAAAACTCTTGCTGCAGCTTATGAGGAGGCTAGATTGCACCAGAGTGCCGTGTTGGCTATTTTGAATTTGAGTAAGCCATAACACCAACCTCATTGGAAATATTTTTCCAACTCTCATTCCAGTAGCACATCCAAACCACCTTTCAATCCTATCAAATCTTCTTTTAACAACTTTACCAAACCAACTCCTGTTATCTCCAATACAGCTTCCTCAAGTATTCCTACTAAGCTAACTACCTTAGCTACCACTCAGTTTTCTGAGACACGACGGACCCCAGGGTTATGTTATCATTGTGGGGATAAGTGTTTTGTAAGGCATAAATGTAAGAATCAGTCCTTGCACATTATCTTGGCTACTGAGGTTGAGGAAGTACAACCAGTTGATGTGAAACAAGGGGTTGAATGCCCTTGTCTCACGTGCTAGAGCTCCAGATCGTGGCGCAAGAGAGGCTCGATCTTCTCCTAGTGGCTCCGACTGGCTAGATGGCTCATTGGAGAGGATTTGAAGGTGAAAGCAAGAGGAGTGCCGAGGGAAGCCGAGAGGAAGCGAGGGCTGGCCGAGGAGAGGCGAGTGGCCGACCGAGAAGGAGCTTGGCTGGCCGCGGCGGTAAGGGGGCCAAGGGAACCTCTCCTAGAGTTTCCTTGGCTGGCTTGACTTGGATTCTAACTTATTGATTCGGTTTGCTTGAGAGAATTCGTGAGATTAAGAGAAAGAAGGAGAGATTGTGAGAGCTTTGAGTTGATAGAAGAAGTGGAGGCCTTAGGGAGGTATTCCTCTACCTAAGGGAAAGTTCCACTTTTTAATTCTTCAACTAATGAACAAGGCAACCAAAAGTTGGCTTAAGTACTTAGGGTTTTTAGTGGACTAGGAACCCATGTACAAATGGGTCCACTCGCCCAAAATGAAAAGACACATACATAATTAATTGACTAAAAGGGAAAGGAAGATAGAAGCCTTTGAAAAAATTGAGATATGCGGCCACTTGGTCAACCAAGGCGCGCGACAATGGAATCATGGAGCCGCGGCGCGCTAGAGGTCGTCTTGCTCTTCATGTCCGGCCATCGTCACCAAAGTGACTAGGCGTGGTGGCGGGGGCTTGGTGAGGCCCATGCTTGCGGTGGTCCGAGAAATGATTGATTGGGAGACTTGAGCAATGGCCCTTGCTTGAGCTCTCATCACCGGGCCTTGATTCCTCAATGTCAACAAGTCCTCCTCTTCGGTGGCGGTCAAGGAAGGTTGGTGGCCATCACCAGTTGAATGCACTGAAGTAGAAGAGGTTCAACCGAGTATTGCAGAACAACATGAGGATCAACTTGAGGTTTATGTGCATGCTTTGACAGGGAGCAGTCCTCTTAATACCATCAAGATTAAGGGCACTACTAGGCAAAAGGCTTTGACTATTATGGTTTGCTGTGGAAGCACTCATAATTTCTTGGATCCAAGGATAGCTGAAGAAGCTGGGTTTGACTTGCAAGAATCTGGGGTGATGGCAGTTTTTGTGGCAAATGGTGATAGAATGATAAGTCATCAGGTTTGCTCAGGGTTTGAATGGATAATGCAGGGTCATATATTTGAGTTTAGCATCAGAATTCTCAAACTGAGAGGTTGTGCTATGGTCTTAGGAGTGGACTGGCTGAAAATTGTTAGTCCATTCACATTTGATTTCAATCAGCTGCAGCTATCCTTTATTAAGGAAGGACATAAAATTGAGCTTAAAGGGGTGTAAGAGATTACTTCCTTGAAACAGATGAGTGGGTTGAAGTAACAAAAATTGCTAAGGAAGAAGGTGCCTTTATTCATCACTCAAATTGCTCAGTGTTTCCAAATTGATGAGCCTCTACCTGAACCCCCACCTGAGATTAGCTTAATTTTGTCACAATTTAAGGATGTTTTTGCAAAGCCTAATGAGTCGTCTCCTACAAGGGGACATGAACATCACATTTTACTTAAACCTGGGGCACAACTTGTGTGTTGCAAGCCTTATAGATATTCTTTTATACAGAAGAATGAAATTGAAAGGCAGGTTGAAGATATGCTGAGACACTCTACTATTCAACCTAGCCATAGTCCCTTTCCTTCTCCAACATTGTTAGTTAAGAAGAAGGATGTGAGTTAGAGGTTTTGTGTGGACTATAGACAGTTGAATGATGCCATAATCATGGATAAATTTCCAAATCCTCATATTGAAGATTTATTGGATGAGTTGCAAGGCTCTACTATGTTCTCTAAGTTGGATTTAAGAGCCGGTTATCATCAGGTCAGAATGGCTCCAGAGGATGTTCCTAAGACTGCTTTCAGGACTCATCAAGGGCACTATGAATTCAATGTGATGCCCTTTGGTCTAACCAATGCACTTGCTACTTTTCAAGCTCTAATGAATGATCGATGTTTTTGGCAAATTTCTAAGGAAGTTTGTTCTGGTATTCTTTGATGATATATTGGTGTATAGCCCTGACATACCTCAACATATAGAGCACCTTTCACTCGTTTTGCAACTTCTCAGGGATCATAAACTTTTTTCTAAGAAGTCAAAGTGTGCTTTTGCTCAGACACAAATTGAGTAGGGTCATGTCATATCAGGAAAAGGGGTAGCTACTGATTCAACTAAGATTGAAGCTATGTTGAGTTGGCCTGCACCTAAAAATGTCAAGGAACTCAGGGGATTCTTGGGTTTAATTGGCTATTACAGGAGATTCATTTGAAACTATGACGTCATTAGTAGGCCACTCATTGAGTTACTCAAGAAAAATGCATTTGTATGGACTACAGAAGCAAATGAAGCATTCAGTTGTCTAAAAACTATCCTCACAATAACACGTGTTCTTACTTTGCCAGACTTCACATTATCGTTTGAATTGGAGACTGATGCTTGTGACAATGGTATTAGGGCTGTGTTGATGCAGAAAAGACAACCCTTGGCCTATATTAGCAAAGCTCTCCATGGTCAGCATTTACTTCTGTCTACTTATGAAAAAGAGCTCCTATCTATATTGCTGATAGTTGACAAGTGGAGACATTACCTCGAGCATGATCAATTCTACATTCGAACTGACCATCAGTCCTTGAAGTACTTGCTTGAGCAACAGATTACAACTCATCTTCAAAAGAAAGCTAGCAAGAAAATTGTTGGGCTTATCATATTCCATTACATACAAGAAAGGCATGGAGAATATAGTGGCCGATGCCTTGTCAAGGAGATTTGAGAATGCAGAATCTGCTTGTTCAGTAATATTACAAGTGCAACCTACTTGGATTCAACAAGTATTGGATAGTTATGCCCATGATCTAGTTGCCCAAGATCTTGTTACTCAGTATTTGATCCAGCCTACTGAGGAGCATAAGGTACAAAATGGTTTGATTTGAGTTCGAGGCAGACTATACATTGGACAGGATGTTGCATTAAAGACATCTTTGATTACAACTTTACAAAGTGAACCTTCTGGTTGTCATTCTAGAATTCAAGGTACTTACAAGAGATTGAAATCTCTCTTTTTCTGGCCTAATATGAAGCACTCAGTTGAGTCATTTGTGAAAGAGTGTGACATATGCCAGAGAAGTAAGCATGAGTTGGTTCTTTCACATGGATTACTACATCCATTGCCTATTCCTAGTCAGGCTTGGAGTCAGGTGAGTATGGATTTTGTAGAGGGTCTTCCTAAGTATATGGGGAAATACACTATTATCGTGGTAGTCGACAGACTTAGAAAGTATGCTCATAAGTGTGCATACGGAAAAGACATGTGTGTGCACATGAAAACAACGTGTGTACATGCAAAACAACGTATGTGTGCATACAGACTAAAATGCGTGTGTACGCAAAACACGTTTTTTTTCATGAAAAATCCGGTCGTGCCGAATTGTATCCGAATTTTTTCCTTTGCTGATCTGGGCACTCTTTTTCTTGATCTGAAGGTCTTGGAACGTCCTCACTCCTCTCCTAAGCCCTTATCTTCACCTTATATTCCCATATGATAAGGGTTGAGATCCGATGAGGATGAGAATGGAGGAGAGGAATGAGGAACCATGAGAGCCGTCGGATGGGAAGCAAACGGTGTGTCCAGATCGCTTTTCAAAATTTCGGCAAAAATCGGCACAACTGAATTATTTGCGAAAAAGACGGATTCGCGTGCACGCGAAGTGCAGATTTGCGTGCATGCCAAATACAACGTACGCACACATGTTGAGATCCGGTGAGGATGAGAATGGAGGAGAGGAATAAGGACGCATGAGAGCCGTCGGATGAGAAGCAAACGAAGTGTGCAAATCGCTTTTCAAAAATTTTGCAAAAATCGGCACGGCCGAATGATTTGCGAAAAGACGGATTCGCGTACACGTGAAGTGCAGATTTGCAAGCATGCATACGTACGAAAATAACCTATGTGTGCATATAGAAAATACCTGTGTGTGCACATGAAAACAACGTGTGTGTGCATGCAAAACAACGTATGTGTGCATACAGACTAAACTGCATAAGCACGCAAAATGCATTTTTTTTGCGAAAAATTCGGTCGTGCCGAATTGTATCCGAATTTTTTCCTTGGTTGATCTAGGCACTCTTTTTCTTGATCCGATGGTCTTGGAACGTCCTCACTCCTCTCCTAAGCCCTTATCCTCACCTTATCTTTTCCCATATGATAAGGGTTGAGATCTGGTGAGGATGAGAAGGGAGGAGAGGAATGAGGACGCATGAGAGCCGTCGGATGGGAAGCAAACAGAGTGTCCAGATCGCTTTTCAAAAATTCGGCAAAAATCGGCACGGCCGAATTATTTGCAAAAAAGACAGATTCGCTTGCACGCGAATTGCAGATTTGCGTGCATGACAAATACATTGTTGTATGCATGCCAAATACACTACGTTGTGCACGTGAAGTTCATTTTTCTGTGCTTGCATAAAACGCGTTCGTTCATATGGATTGAACAAAACGTGTGCACATGAAAACACGACTGTGTGCATGCGAAGTATACTACCGTTTGCATGCGAAGTATACTATTGTGTGCATGTGAAAATGACATGTTTGTTCATACGAAATGCACTACGTGCTATGTGTGCATGTGAAACAACGTAGGTGTGCATGTGTGCACATGAAAATAACATGTATGATGCGAAAATGACTCAAAGCACATACGAAATAACATGCGTGCATACGTATGAAAATCATCGAAAATAACCTATGTGTGCATACGGAAAGGACTTGTGTGTGCACATGAAAACAACGTATGTGTGCATACAGACTAAAATGCGTGTGCACGCAAAACGCAATTTTATTTGAATTTTTTCCTTGCCTGATCTGGGTGCTCTTTTTCTTGATCCGACGATCTTGCAACGTTCTCACTCCTCTCCTAAGCCCCTATACTCACCTTATCTTTTCCCCTGAGTTATTAACTTAAAAATCCACCATTTATGTTAGATTGATTTTTCTACGACTAAAATTAAGCTATATAAACTTTACCAATTTATAAAATAAAGTTGTGAAACTTTATAAATAATTCACATCACATGTTCACATTTTAGGGCTAGCATTGATGGAGTTTTAATTTGTATTTAAAATCCACAAATTACTACCCAAATTCTTATTTCTCTAATAATATATTAATTGATTTATAATTTACTTTAGAACTCTTCCAATCCTAAACGGTAAGATACCAACATAAATTTAAGATTTTATTTGTACAATTTTTATTCAAAATAAATACTAATTATAATTTCATAAAACTCAAAATATAGGAATACATAAAATTTATCATTTACAATTTGAAAAAAAAAATATTTTAAGGTTAATACATATTATTAATGTTAAAGGTTGAATTCATATCTAAGATTCCTGATATGGAGGTCAGGTAATGATAGAGCGTCCATTTGTTGAAGAAGTCTTCTAAAAGCAAAAATATTGATGTCCCTTGAAGCCAGTAGATCAAGTGCTTTATTGGTAGACCTGTACATTGTGAAATTAATGAAGCAAATTTTGAATATCAAGAACAACCGTTCGTATTTGCCAAGGAACGTGCCATATTTTTTTATTACAATTGACTAGAGTAAGATTATCGCCTTCAATAATAAGGTTACATATTCGTAATTGTATAGCCTTATGAATCTTGAAGAGCTGCAAGTGCTTCAGTCTGAAGAATACTTGTTGTAGAAATATGTTTGCGATTTATGAACATAATTTTTCCATCCGAATCACGGATAATGTATCATGTATAGGAATTGTTGTTGAGAGAGTATGAACCATCAAAATTTATCTTAGCCCAGCAACCGGGAGGCTTTTTCCAAGCTAAATTCTTCCTAAGACTCATTTTGCGCTTGTTGTGAATATTGGTATTATCAAAAGTTTGGAATATCTGTTTGGGAGGTCATCTAGTTTTGGTACTGGAAAAAGGCAAGTTCAAAAGGATCTTTAGTTACATATTGATCAGAGGAGCGGAATATTCTTGAGTTTCAGTAAGTCGAGATAGACGACCAAAGGAAACAATTGCCTCTTTTTGCGAGTTGGATGTCAAATAAAATCTAAATCAGTATAGAATTCTCCAGAGGATTGTAAACATTATTTAGTATGAAGTTTACATTCCAATTTACGTATCATATGAAGAGTAAAGGGACAAGAAAAGAAGATATGAGATGTTGTCTCAATATTAGCATTGCATAGGATCTGTTAAGGTGTTTTGTTGTAGGAAGGCAGTCAGACACGTACTGACTTCCAAATAAAATTTTGAATTCTGAGAGGAATATTAAGTTTCCATATCCAAGAATAAAAGTCTTCAATGTTGTGAGGGGTTGAGGGGATAGTAAGGGGACGAGCTGATTTAATTGAAAAATCTCCATCAAAGGAGAACTTCCAGATAAAACAATCTTCTATTGGGGAGGAAGGGATATAAAGTTTAAGTATATGAGGAATGATATGCTGGGGAAGATATTGTTGTAATTGCGAAACATTTCAACAATGATGGTCTTGAGTAATAAAATGAGAAACCTTGAGGGTTGACATAATATTTTCTAAAAGGGTTTAGCAAGATTAGATTAGAGTTTACTTATTTAAGCTGACATAATATTTTTTAAAAAAGGTTTATCATTTTCTTTTTAAGGTTTAGTTTCTTAATCTGAAATTTTTAACCTATGTCCTTAGGACATAAGTTAGACAAACCGTTATTAAAATAAGGCAAGAGGTTGAGGTTGGGTATCCAATTATCTGCCCAAAAATTTATTTGTTGACCATTGCCAAGTTCCAAGAATAGGTGTTTACGAAACGAGTCTCTAAGATGCAATAGTCTTCCAAATTGCCATGATTGTTTTTTCTTCTTCTTATAATGTAATACCTCTCATTTTTTTAGAAAGGGTAATTGGGTAATTTACCCAACCCTCGTCCTGTAATCGTGTCGTTTTCAGAGAAGTTCGGATTTTCTGTTTCATGTTTGATCTCTGTAATATTTTTCTGAGTGGTATAAAATACATTTGACGGATTTTCGGAGCTTAGAATATTTGTTCGGGTAAAATATATTTTAACCCGGGGTTTGAAAACCCATGCCCAATCTTTTCCCGGGCAATTAGGCGCGAATAGGAGAATTCCGCGACCGCGTCAGAGCCACCGCGACCGCGGAATAATCGGGCACAGAAGAGCTGGGAATTTGAATATTCCGCGACCGCGGAAAAGTCACCGCGATCGCGGAAATGCGCAGGCACGCGCGACGCTTCGTCTTCTCCACCCTCGCCGTCGATCTCCCTACTCGTCGTTGATCTTGTCGGCTGCTCCCTCTCTCCTTGCCCTATAAAAGGAGGACGATCTGGAGGGTTGAAGGGCACCGAATTCTGATAATCTCACACTCTTTCCCTCTCATTTTCTTGTCGCCGGAATCTTCAAGCTCTTGCCGGATTTTCTTGTGGAGTCGCCGGGGCTTTCGACGGAGGTGGTGGTGCTCGTAGGGTGTTGCATTGGAGGTGCAAGGAGGCCGGAAGTGAAGCCACCGCGAATCGAACCCAAGGAGTCATCGCCGGTGAGTCTTTCGCCAATCGGAGGTCGTCGGCCTGTCGCTCGCGGGCATGGCCTAGTCGCTCGCGGACATTGGCCTCGACGCCCGCGACCGCGGCAGTGCCACCACGACCGCAGATTGCCTGGGCAATCGCGATCGTGGCCTTGGGCATTGTCGGTCTCGGGCGGGACTTTCGTTCTTTCGATTTGGTTCGTTCTTCCTTAGATTCATATATATTATTGTCGAATCTAACCTAGGGTTTTGTTGTGGGTCATTTCCGTAGGAATCTGTAATCCGAATTCTGTCCCCGTTCCGGACCCAGAAACCCGTCGTCGATCAATCGTTCGTCTATGCTAAGGCAAGTGGCGGTTCGCTCTTGCTTATCATTCCATATTTCTATTAATTATCAATTGCGTTTAATTGTTAATTACAATTGGATGAATGTTGTTTTCGTTGGGAACAATTTTGATAAACGTATGTGAAATAAAAAGTGATATTATTATAGGTTGTATATATTGCTAGAAACAACGCTATTATATATATATTGCCAGAATGGTATTGATGTGGACTATTGTGTGATTTTAACTGTTTAGTTAGAATGAGTATTCGTAGGAACGCTATGTACCTTGCGAGGTCTAGTCGTTTCTTTATAACTGGTACTAGGAGGATTTTTGCCCTAGTTCTCTCTCTCTGGTCATGACTATACCCTTACTCAGGGTAGGTACACACAGCTGGTGCCGACACTCGGGATTTATTCCCTTCGATATCTCTCGCGATGAGATGATATATCTATATGATAAAAGCTTATAACGTAAATGTACGTTTTGTCACTAAATAAGATGAGTGCCGCTATGCACATAATTAATGAACCTTAGGGCGAGAAGTACAACTTGGAACCTCGCCCGAGACTTTGGTTAGAGTAAGTTTTCTTTCCAATCTGGATTCGCACTGAGCGGTGAGGTTGGTCATGGACCCAAATAGTCAAGTCATTTTTAGACTCTTGTGTGAAATTATAATGTTCCCAAACACTTGTCATACTTTTCGATAAGACTCAATTCTTTGGAGTCTTCTCTTCATATGTTTCCTTAAGACTCGATCTTTCAGAGTCTTCTCTCGATCATTCTGTTTCATATATTCATGTAGAAGTATTGAGGTTTACTATCGTCATCGGCTTTCATTCGAGAAGCGATGGGTCTAACCTAATACATCTACCTTAGAACCTTTCTGTTTTACCCTTGCATAGTCTTTCATTAGACTAACCAACCGGTTATTTTCCCTTGCATGGTTGGCTGGTGTCATCCGTCCCTTACGTCACATCAAGTAAACTCCCGTTTCGTGAAGGCTAGAACCGACTATGAAGGCAGATGAAGTTTTTACGAGTTTTATCAAGGTTGAAGATCCTAGGCGGGTGATCGCTTCTATCAAGACCCTTATGTTATTTATTTAAGACTTCCGCTGTATTAAACATATTTTGTATTTCTATAGTATTTGGAATTTACGGATGTAATTCCGAGACTTTGGTTTAAATAAAGATTGTGATATTTCATATTATCAATGTGTTTTATATATTGTATAAATTGGTTAAGCCTTGGGTGGCTTCGGATGTGGAATCTGAGGTCACTAGCGGTAATACTTTCAAGGATATATTTAGGGGTGTTACAGATTTGGTATTAGAGCCAGGTTTGTTTTTTAAACGGGTTGGGTTTTAAAACGTTTTATTAAAAATGAAGATTTTATAAACCGGATACTCGTTTGGAACTAAGAATTTTTTTTTTCATTCGAATTTTTTTGAATTTCCAAATAAAACCATACTTGACTAGAAAATGAGTTGTTTTAAAATCTCTGCCGTTCTAGTTGTGCCTTCTTTCCAGTCTGATATAGCAAGTTCGCTTCTAGATTTAGAAAGACTAACCCTTTTCTCGTCGCCCCGCAGAGTATGGGCACAATCATCTCTCACCAGAGGAACCCGAAAGAAGCCGAGGTGGCCCCGCCATCTCCAGTTAGGCTTGAATTCCCGGTTCCCCCGCCGTGCTTTGAGGTCGGGAAGCTCAGTAGTCCACCCGAGGAGGTGAATACCGTACTCGAGGAGTCGGTGGTGTTGGTGTCCGTTAGGGCCGAGGTTCCCGAGGTGGAGCCTGAAGCGGACCCAAGGGAAGACACAAAGGAAGAGGAGGAGCCGGCGCAGTACCTTGGAGGGTACTACAACGACGACTTCGAAATTGAGCAGAATCCGGAAGAGGACCCGGAGGAGGATCCTGAGGAGGACCCGGAGGAGGATCCGGAGGAGAACCCCGAGGAGGACCTCGAGGGGCAGGATCCCGAGTCTGATGGTTTGGAGCATTTGTTGGTGACCTGCGAGGACCCGGGGATGCAGTTCATTTTCCCGAGTCAGGAGTTGCCACCTGAGCGGGAGTATTCACCATTGTCTCCTGCCGCTTGGGAGGCGCTTTGCGAAGCAGGTATCGCTAGAGGAAGGAGTGGGCCACGTGATGCATCTGAGGGCTCACAACCTATTCCCACCCAGTGGAGGCTGATGTCGAGTCTTGACTCATGAGAGGCATTCCGCCAGAGTCAGATGACTTCCGCTGAAGCACGTCGCCTGGTGGACGAGGCAGTTGAGAGTGCTCCCTTGAGGGCAAGGTCGTGGGAGTCAATGGGTACACCGAGGGTGGTCCCGACCCAGCAGGCCAGGCCAAGGCCCCAAGGGCTGGAGGAACTTCTAGAGGGGTGGTCTAATGCCCTATATGACATCGAGGAGAGGACATACGAGACAGAACTCGGTCTCTCTCGGATACGTGGAAACGTCCACGAGCTCCAGGAGTATATCTGCCAATCAATGATGCAACTTGAGCCGCAGTATGTGGTGAACCAGGAAGACTTCCAACCTGGATTTCTGGAGGAGTTTGGCTATTCACCGGGATCTGATGAGACTGGACCAAGTGTTCCCGCGCCTAGGGAAAGGCCGAGGGCACCGAGGCCGAGAGATGAGCCGTGTGCTCCACGGCCGAGTAGGTCAAGAAGTCTGACACCAAACCCCGATGATAGACCCCGTGCGGAGAAGCAGTGCATGAGAGTTCTCGATTATTTGAAGTTTTTCAGGACACCATAATAGGGGCCGGTGTTTAGCTTAGCAGTCTTCTTTTCTAGTATTTCGGTTATTTCATTTTATTAGCATTGTATTCTCCAAGAAGTTTTGCCTTGTCGCTTGGAAGAATTTTCCCATGTAACCCTTTCAAACTCAGTTTCAGTTCATCAATGAAAGTTTACCAAGTTTGGTCGATTCTAAGTTGATTTATACGTTGTGCATATTGAAATGTTATTAATGTTATAAGATCCTTGGAATTTGATCGGTAAACAGATGGTGAACACAAGGAATACCATTCGTGCTGGTGCTGGGCCAAGCAACGACCCTAGACAGAATTTAAGGAATGCCGCGAACCCATTGGATGAGAACGAGTATATTTCTCACAACAATTATGTGGGCAGTGACCAAGTTCCGGTCCACTCTCCAGTGGTGTTCGATGATGCGGCAATTGAGGCTATTCGGGGGATTGTGATGCAAGTAGTCACCGATATTATACGACCGATCGTGCCTCAGGCACAAGGTGTGCCAGTTCCTCTTGTGGTTCCTAGATTTGAGGAGCCAGTCAACCATGTACCTCATGAGGAGGCGGTCAGGAACAGAGGCAGTTATGGCCAAGCACTGAAGGCCATAAACTCTATGAGGCCTGACAGCTATGATGGGAAATGAGAGCCAGTCAGAGTGGTGTATTGGTTCTCGCACATGGAGCGATTGTTCAGAAACGTCGAGTGCACGGAAGCTGAGAAAGTGCACATTGCGTCCCTTCAACTGAAGGAAGTGGCTAGTGAATGGTGGGAAAGCACCGGTCTAGCTGATCACCCCGGACTGAACTGTGGAATGTTTAAGGCAAAGATGACTGATCGATTCTTTTCCCGAGCTATGAGGGAAGAGAAGCACAAAGAGTTTCTCTATCCGAAGACGGATGGATTGAAAGTGACTGAGCTTGCGGCCAAGTTCAATCACCTGTTGCAGTACGCTGGGCCGGAGGTGTCCAGTGAGGAGTAGAAAATCTGGCACTTCCACGAGCGGATGAATCCAGACATCAAGCCACTGATGGTACGCCACGGGTGCTCTACTCTAGAGCAGTACGTGGATGCTGCCTATAAATTGGAGGTGACTCTGGAGGAGTCGGCTAAAAAGCGCAATCGCTAGAGACCGACACAGAGCCAGCCTCAGGCAAGTGGGTTCAAGCGACCCGCGCCACTGTCAAACTTTGCCAAATCTGGTCGGGCGAGAACAGAGATGACTCATGGAGGGTCTACGCAACGTTCGGGTCAGGGCAAGAATCTGATCCAGTGCTACAACTGTGGTACACCCGGGCACAAGAGCAATGAGTGTCCTAAGGAGAGGAAGACGTGTTTTGGCTGCGGAAAGGAGGGACACTTGCAAACATTTTGTCCGCAGAGGAGGCAGAAGGGAGCTGAGTCACAGCAAGGGTCCGTTAGTCGTAACAACCGACCCAGATTTAGACCAGTGGAAGCTCCTAGTCCTTCGACGGAGACAACTGTGCAGAACGGGGGAAAAGCCCCAGCTGTTTCAGGAGGTCAAGGACTCTACGAGATGCGTGAGGCTGATGGACCAAATGCTCCTACTGCTCAAGGTACTCTATTCCTTCGTGTGTATACTTTTTGATTCGGGTGCTACCCATTCCTTCGTCTCGAATAGTTGCGTGAGTAAGCTAGGATTAGTATGCAATGAGGCTTGTGAGCCTTTCGTTGTGAACCTTCCCAATGGTGAACATTTAGTTGGAACCAAGCGTCTGTCAGAATTTCCGATTACCATTCAGGGTAGGAAGTTCGAAGCAGATTTGATCTGTATAGCCATGGTTCCATACGACATGATCAATGCTATTTTGTAGCACATTTCTATGGATTATTACCAAGTTTGAGGCGCCATTTGGTGGGATTTTATGCACCATTGGAGATTATGGAGTTGGAGCAGAGAAGTGTGGTTTTGGTGGTCTGGAGGAGCTTATTGGAGACATCCAGAAGAAGAGAAATTGACCATCTGAGGAGACAAGCAAGATCCATGAAGAAACCACGTGAGAAGGCGGTGAAGTGAAAAAACTGCGACCAAGCCGCGGGGAGCAGAAGGTCGCGGCAAGATTTCCGAAAGAGATGGGCGATAGTGAAGAGGCCGCGACCGCGGCCGAATTATCGGAAATTAATTATGCACTTCGAGAGCAAACCGCGACCGCGGCCAGAAGGCCGCGACCGCGGCCATCAGCGGGAGTCAGCCCGACGCGCTCCGAACTTTTGTTTTCTTTTTCTGTTTTTCCTTTTTCGTTGTTTTATTTAATTCCGAATATTAGTATTTTTCCTTTTTAGGGATGAGGTTTGTGATCTTGGGCTTTAGGTTAACTTATTTAACCTAACTCTCATAGCCTCCATTTGGAATCCCGCATATGAACCCCGGATTATCGTATGTTCAGTATTCAGAGTTTTTCCCTTTCAACAATTATGTCTTTCAGTACTATGAGTAGCTAAGCACCCATTGCTTAGCCCGGCATGTGAAGCTTTTTCTATGGTTTGATTGCGAGGTTAATTCTCTATTTCCTATCTCCTTTGGGTTTATATCTTTCTTCTTGCACTTATTCATATGGATTGTTATTGATTTGACTAGACTGATCACCTAGTTAGGTTTAGTAATTATCTATTGCTAGGGTTTGGAATTGACCGGTCGGTGATTCCTTATCTAGAGTAGCATCCATAATTATCTAGGACTAGTAGGACTAGATTATTATGAAAGAAGATTGATTGCATGTTAAATTATTGCGGGTTGTGATTATTTGACATGTATCCTGGTTTGATCCTATGCCCAATGCTATTATTGTTCTAAATCTTGATTGTTTCTGGTGCGTTCAATAATAAGAGTTGCTAGGACTGGTAGGACTAGTAACTATACAAGAATAGGGATAGGAATAAACAAAGGAAAGGAATAGAGAGAACATTGGACCAATCTATCATAGGAAAAGTGGATCTTGTTTGGCTAAGTATTTTTCCCACATTTGATTACACTCTTTGCTTATTTGCTTTGTTTACTTTCTTGATTACAAAACCAACCAAAAAAACCCCCCTCTTGTTACTATTGCATGCAAACAACACATAGATTAATCCCTTCCTCCATGTGGATTCGATCCTTACTTGCCCTAACTACTTGTTTAGGTTTGTCTAGGTTTATTTTGATTTAGTGGTATACGACAATCGCTTGTCAAAATTGGCGCCGTTGCCGGGGAGTGCAAGTGTTGATTTTTCTGTGTGTTTGTGTGTGTGTGTGTTCCTTTGGTGTGGATCTATCTTATGGTCCACACCCGTGCTACTAACTCCCCTCTACTTGGTGTTGATTCAGAGATTGAGAGGACTCTTTCCCAGGGTCGCAGAGTAAATCGTGCTTTGGTTTTTGATAATCATGCGTTCAAGATGGCTGAAGAAGAACAGACGTTGAGGCAGTTGACTGCGCCCAACCTGCAACAGCAACCGCTGGCTGTGCGGTTTCCTAAGTTGGCTGAGGGCGTAAATTTCGAGTTGAAGTCTGGGTTAATCCACTTACTCTCCCACTTCCATGGGATGAGTGGTGAAGACCCCAATAAGCATCTTGCTGAGTTTCATTCGGTGTATAGCAGTATGAAGCCGAAGAATATTATGACTGAGGATCAGATTAAGCTGAGGGCCTTTCCTTTTTCACTGAAGGATGCGGCCAATGACTGGTTCTACTATCTCACTCCAGGGAGCATTGACACATGGGTCAAGATGAACAAAGCCTTCCTGGAGAAGTACTTTCCGGCTACAAAACTGAACAGCCTGAAGCAAGCTATCAGCAACATCGAGCAGCAGTCTGGTGAATCGCTCTACGAGTATTACGAGCGGTTCAAGAAGATGATATCCAACTGCCCCTTCCACGGCTATTCTGAGCAGGACCTCATACTTTATTTGTACGGTGGTCTTCTTGATGAAGAGAGAAGGATGGTGAACGCTGCTTGTGGAGGGAACATCCTCAACAAGACTCCTATTGCAGCTTTTGAGACCTTCTTTGAGCTATCTGAGGGCTCAAGACATTTCAGTAAAAGGGCGGGCGCCCAATCCGTGAAAGCTGCAGAGTCTCAGCCCAATTCTACTCTTCTTGCTGAAGTGGCTGAGATGAAGGAGATGATGAAAATATGCATGATGAGAGGTGGCTTGCAGCAAGTCAAATCAAGTGGGATATGCTATGAGAATACACATCCAACTGATGCATGTCCCACCCTGCAAGAACCAACTGCTGAGGTGAACGCTATTGGCGGATATGGCCCTCAAAGGCCAAAATATGACCCGTACTCCAGCACCTATAATCCCGGGTGGAGAGATCACCCAAATTTGAGGTACGGGAACCAGCAAAACACTCATCAGGGGAAGGAAACCCATGACTATCAGCAGAGGCTCCCACAGTTTCTCCAACGTCCCCAGCAGTACCAGCGGCCTGGGGGTCAGCAACAATTTAGAGCTCCTTATGAACAAAGACCCCAGAGCCAGAGTTCCAGTGTCTCTACATCCGTCGATGACCAGATAAAAGCTCTCAACCAAGGCATACTATTAATGGCAAATGCTATGGTCCAAACAAATAAAGAGATGGGAGCACATATCCAAGCGCTAGCAAATACGGTGGCCCAAAATCAACAGGAACATAAATCCAGTATTCAAAACCTGGAGAAGCAAATGGGTCAACTGTCTATGGCGGTAAGCAGGCTAGAGGCTCGTGCATCGGGGAAACTACCCTCTCAAACGATAGTCAACCCGAAAGAGAATGTGTGCGCCATGATGCTGAGAAGTGGTGCTGAGATAGAGGCCATGAAGGCTGCTGAGAAGGAGGTCCAAGTGACCAAGGAGGAAAGCCACCAAGAAAACGAGGTCAAAGGCGAGTTCGGCAAGGGAGAGAAGGAGTCGCGACCGCGGCACGAAGGCCGCGACTTCTGCCTATTCGTTGATGAAAATGCTGATTTATTCTCCCCCGAGGTCGAGAGCAAACCGCGATCGCGGCACGAAGGCCGCGACCGCGGCCTCTTCGCTGAGAAGATTTCTGAAGTTCTGAAGCAACCGCAACCGCGGCCCCCAAACCACGGCCGCGGCCAGGCCCTTGTGTACGTGGACGACTATGTACAACCTGATTTTCCTCCCCTCTTCTCCGAGAAGCCTCCCGCGCCATTCCCAGAGGCTCTAGCGGACACCAGGAAGGCTGCCAGGGATAAGGATATGTTCGACTGGGAGATATGCACACAAAAGAGGAAGCGCTCAGTGAAGGAGAAGAAGAAAGTGGTGGTGAGTGAGAACGTGTCCGCTATACTGCAAAAGCGGATACCCAAGAAGGCAGATGATCCAGGGATGTTCACCATTCCCTGTAAGATTGGAGGTACCCTGTTCGACAAGGCATTACTTGACTTGGGTGCCTCCATCAATGTGCTGCCACTCGCTCACTACGAGTCCTTAGACGTGGGGCCACTTGAGAAGACGTGGATTGTCATCCAGCTGGCGGACAATTCGATTGTCAATCCAAAGGGAATTCTGCAGGATGTGCTGGTACAGGTGGACCACTTAGTGTTCCCTGCAGACTTCTTCGTCATGGACACTGGGCAGGACAAGGATTCACATGTGATGCTGGGAAGGCCGTTTATGAACACGGCCAGTACAAAGATTGATGTGAGTAGCGGTTCGCTCACAATGGAGTTTGATGGGGAGACGGTCGGGTTCAGCATAGACGACCAGAAGAGACACCCTCCTGATGGGGACCCCGAGCGCTCATTAGAGGTGAGCGAACCAAGTTGAGGACGAGGAAGCGGTATGTCATGCCATGACAATAACTAAGGCGCTGTCCGGGAGGCAACCCGAGGTATGTATTATTTCCCTTGTTTTTCTTTCTTTGTTTTCGCATTCGTTTTAGTGTGTTTTGTTTTTGCTTTGTTTTTGTTTTTGTTTCCGACTAACCTGCAGGGAAGAGACTCATGCTTATTGAAGAAGGTAATTACCACCATTGTAAGTCTCTCCTGTCCCTGCACTAGTCAACCCCCCGAAAAAACCTTAAACGGGGGGCAAAAAAAAAATAAGTTGTACGAGTACGAGCTGTCCAGTATTACCATGGAGAGGGGTGCGCATGTTGCCAACGGAGTAAATTTTCGCTACACAATTTATTGGCAACGATGGCGGCCCCACAGTCGACAGCCGCGAAGGAAGACCACTCATGGCCCACGCCACGATCATATCTGGGCCCATTTTTTTTTGTGGTATTTGAAGGCCGTGCAACCCCAGCATCATTGTTTTACCACTACTCACCAAGTGGTACATTTTGGTTGCACGGTAGGAGAAGATGCTGGAGTTGATGATGACACCCATCCAACACCAGCGACCGGTGCATATTATACGGACCGCCAGTAACAACGAAAGTGTCCAAGCCAACTCGACGACATTTGTGAGCTTATTCCTTCTTTTCCCTATGCTTCTATTCTTTTGTCTTTCATTACATTGAGGACAATGCAATGTTTAAGCATGGGGGATGGTTTTATACTTCTATGTCGCTGAGGAGAAAAAGAAAAAGAAAAGAGCCACAAAATTTGAAAAAAGGCTAAAATTAAAATCCTGGGATAGGTCGAAAACCCGAAAGGGCGGCCTAGGTAATAAACAGGTGGCTTGGACCAGAATTAGGCTGGGGTAATAAGAGGTCAAGAGTGATGTGAGCATACTGTGAGCCCATCTATGAAAAATGAAATGAGTGGCTTGGTGAAAACCCGAAAGGGCGCCTTGGCAAAATGAGCGAAAAGAAGAAGAGCGATTTCTAGGAATCCCTATTTTACTTGGCAAGGCGTCATAAGAACAGGAGTCATAAGGAGGTTTCGGGTAGGTCACTCTGGAGGAATAAGAAGATAGATGGGAGATAGGATTAGAATTTTTTTCCACTCTATGGTGTTTGGAATAAGCTTGGGGGAAGTACTCTGCTTTCCTTTTAGCTTGACTGTGTGGGGTGTTGAATTGATGTTGTAGTTATTGTGCTGAGCTTATTTTGTATGGTTGCCTGGAGTTTATTGTTTGGTGTAATTCTTGGAGGTTGAGTTTTCTATGCTTCCTGAAGCCTTGAGGTTTTGATTGGAGGAGTAGGTTTACTTTAGCTTACTCGAGGACGAGCAATGTTTAAGCATGGGGGATTTGATCAGTGCTATTTTGTAGCACATTTCTAGGGATTATTACCAGGTTTGAGGGGCCATTTGGTGGGATTTTATGCACAATTGGAGATTATGGAGTTGGAGCAGAGAAGTGTGGTTTTGGTGGTCTGGAGGAGCTTATTGGAGACATCCAGAAGAAGAGAAATTGACCACCTGAGGAGACAAGCAAGATCCATGAAGAAACCACGTGAGAAGGCGGTGAAGTGAAGAAACCGCGACCAAGCCGCAGGGAGCAGAAGGCCGCGACAAGATTTGCGAAGGAGATGGGCGATAGTGAAGAGGCCGCGACCGCGGCCTGAAGGCCGCGCCCGCGGCCAAATTATCGGAAATTAATTATGCACTTCGAGAGCAAACCGCGACCGCGGCCATCAGCGGGAGTCAGCCCAATGCGCTTCGAACTTCTGTTTTCTTTTTCCGTTTTTCCTTTGTCGTTGTTTTATTTAATTCCGAATATTAGTATTTTTCCTTTTTAGGGATGAGGTTTGTGATCTTGGGCTTTAGGTTAACTTATTTAACCTAACTCTCACAGCCTCCATTCGGAATCCCGCATATGAACTCCGGATTATCGTATGTTCAGTATTCAGAGTTTTTCCCTTTCAACAATTATGTCTTTCAGTACTATGAGTAGCTAAGCACCCATTGCTTAGCCCGACATGTGAAGCTTTTTCTATGGTTTGATTGCGTGGTTAATTCTCTATTTCCTATTTCCTTTGGGTTTATATCTTTCTTCTTGCACTTATTCATATGTATTGTTATTGATTTGACTAGACTGATCACCTAGTTAGGTTTAGTAATTATCTATTGCTAGGGTTTGGAATTGACCGGTCGGTGATTCCTTATCTAGAGTAGCATCCATAATTATCTAGGACTGGTAGGACTAAATTATTATGAAGGAAGATTGATTGCATGTTAAATTATTGCGGGTTGTGATTATTTGACATGTATCCTGGTTTGATCCTATGCCCAATGCTATTATTGTTCTAAATCTTGATTGTTTCTTGTGCGTTCAATAATAAGAGTTGCTAGGACTGGTAGGACTAGTAACTATACAAGAATAGGGACATGAATAAACAAAGGAAAGGAATAGAGAGAACCTAGGACCAATCTACCATAGGAAAAGTGAATCTTGTTTGGCTAAGTGTTTTTCCCACATTTGATTACACTCTTTGCTTATTTGCTTTGTTTAATTTCTTGATTACAAAACCAACCAAAAAACCCCCCCTGTTGTTACTATTGCACGCAAACAACACATAGATTAATCCCTTCCTCCCTGTGGATTTGATCCTTACTTGCCCTAACTACTTGTTTAGGTTTGTCTAGGTTTATTTTGATTTAGTGGTATACGACAATCGCTTGTCACAACATTATTCTCGGTATGGACTGGTTGATGCGTCATGGGGCGGTGATCGATTTCAGCTCAAGGACTGTGACGGTGTCATCTGGGGGCCAGTTTGTATGCAAATTCAAGGGTCGTAACGAAGCTGATAACGGCAGACTCATCAATGGGATGGCTGCGTGTAAGCTACTTCGACAAGGTTGTGTTGGGTACCTATGCTATCTGGATAAGCCCAAGAATGATGAGCTTTCAGTTCTTGACATTTTGGTCATTCGTGAGTTTCCGGATATTTTTCCAGAGGAGATTCCTGGTTTACCCCCGAGTCGTGACGTAGAGTTTACCATTGATCTCGAGCCTGGTACCGCGCCAATCTCCAAGGCACCGTATCGGATGGCTCCAGCGGAGAGGCAAGAGTTGAAGAAGCAACTCGAGGACCTTCTTGAGAAAGGATATGTAAGGCCAAGCGCATCACCTTGGGGCGCTCCAGTTTTGTTCGTCAAGAAGAAGGATGGATCGTTCAGACTTTGAATCGACTATCGAGAGTTGAATAAAGTCACGATCAAGAACAAGTATCCGTTGCCGAGGATTGATGATCTGTTGGATCAATTGCAAGGAGCAAAAGTCTTTTCCAAGATCGATATGAGATCTGGTTACCATCAGCTCAGGATTCGTGAGGAAGACATTCCGAGGACTACTTTCCGGACGAGATATGGTCACTACGAGTTCGTAGTCATGCCATTTGGACTTACCAACGCTCTGACGGTCTTCATGGATCTGATGCATCGATGTTTCCACCAATACCTGGATAAGTTCGTGGTGGTCTTCATCGACGATATTTTGATCTATTCCCCGAGTGAGGAGGCTCACGAGGAACATCTTCGGATCACCTTGTCAGTCCTTAGACATAATCAGCTGTACGAAAAGTTGTCTAAGTGTGACTTCTGGATCAATGAAGTGGCTATCTTAGGCCATGTGATCAATGAGAATTGGGTTATGGTTGATCCCTAGAAGATTGAAGCGGTAGCCGACTGGAAGCGGCCTCAGAATGTGAAGGAGGTGTGCAATTTCTTAGGACTCGCTGGATATTACAGACGGTTCGTGGAGGGATTTTCTAAGATCGCTCTACCTATGACCGGTTTGCTCCGCAAAGTCCACAAGAAGTTTGTCTGGGATGACAAGTGCGATGCCAGTTTTCAGAAGTTGAAACAGTGTCTGACCTCCGCACCAGTGTTAGCGCTACCATAAGGGAATGATGGTTATATGGTCTATAGTGATGCTTCGAATAATGGGCTTGGGTGCGTACTAATGTAGAAGGGGAAAGTTATTGCGTACGCATCCCGACAATTGAAAACCTATGAGGCAAACTACCCGACACATGATCTGGAGTTAGCAACTGTAGTATTTGCGTTGAAAATTTGGAGGCACTATCTCTATGGTGTAAGGTGCCAAGTCTTCACCGATCATAAGAGTCTCAAGTACGTGTTCACTCAGAAGGAGCTGAATCTGAGACAACGTCGCTGGTTGGAGCTACTCAAAGACTACGACATTGAGTTGTTGTATCATCCGGGTAAGGCTAACATAGTAGCCGATGCAATGAGCCAGAAGATGCCGCACGAGACTGTAGTGGCTCTACTTACTGCTCAAACCAAGTTGAACCAAGGGTTGTGCGAGATCGAAGTCTTGTACGATCAGTGTCGAGGATACCTGAGCATGCTTGAGATCCAGGCTACGCTACTTGATCAAATCAGGGAGAAGCAGGTTGATGATGTGGTCTTGGTAAAGCTAAGCAGTGAAGTGATGGATGAGAAAGCTCTCGGATTCGTGATTCAGGAGGATGGATCACTCTGGTTTTAGGACCAGATCTGTGTGCCTGACATTGATGGTCTTCGCCAGTTGGTGATGAAGGAAGCCCATTCGTCAGCATATTCTGTACATCCAGGCTCTAGCAAGATGTACAAGGACCTCAGGAAGAAATTTTGGTGGCCCAACATGAAGTGGGATGTAGCAGAGTTTGTGGCGAAATGCTTGACTTGTCAGAAAGTCAAGATAGAACACCGTAGACCAGGTGGTGAATTGCTACCTCTCCCAGTGCCAGAGTGGAAATGGGAGGATATTGCTATGGATTTCGTCACAGGGTTGCCAAAGACTCAGAGTCAAAAGGATGCGATATGGGTAATCATTGACAGACTCATGAAGAGTGCTCACTTCGTGGCTATCAAGTCAACATGGGGAACCCAGAAGCTATCGGAAGTGTTCCTACACGAGGTTGTCCGTTTGCATGGTACTCCAAAGACCATTGTATCGGATCGTGATGGCCGATTCATGTCGAGGTTCTGGAAGGAACTCCACAAGGCCATGGGAACCGAGTTGAGGTTCAGTACTGCATTTCATCCTCAGACGGATGGACAGTCTGAGAGGACCATCCAAACCTTGGAAGATATGCTGAGAGCTTGTGTACTCGATCGTCCAACTAGCTGGGAGAATAGCTTGAGTCTAATTGAGTTCACTTACAACAACAGTTGACATGCTACCATTAAGATGGTTCCATTCGAGGCTTTGTACGGTCGAAGGTGCAGATCTTCGATTTGTTGGGATGAGAATGCCGACAAGGTTCTTCTCGGACCGGAGTTAGTCGAAAGGACTGCCTTGGACATTGCTTTGATCAGGCAGAGGATGTTGACAGCTCAAAGTCGACAAAAGTCTTACGCGGATCTGAAGCGCAGGAATGTCGAGTTCGAGGTTGGTGACAAGGTGTTTGTCAAGGTGTCGCCATCCAATAGTGTGTTCAGGTTCGGCAAGCGTGGGAAGCTTAACCCTCGCTACGTGGGACCGTTTGAGATCCTTGACAGGGTGGGGTCTCTAGCGTATCGTTTGGCATTGCCGCCGTCGGCACATCAAGTGCATAACGTGTTCCATGTATCCTTGTTGAGAAAGTACGTGCCAGATACGTCTCATGTTTTAAGTTATGAAGACATCGAGATTCAGGCAAATGGTACCTATGAGGAGATACCTGTGCGCATTCTCGAACGCCGCGAGAAGCAGTTGTACAACAAGGTAGTACCATTGGTACGGATTCTTTGGTCCAAGGCTGGATCTGAGGAGGTTACTTGGGAAACCTGGGAGACTGAGGAGGATATGCTTAGCGGTTTTCCCGAGCTGTTTTTGACTTAGTTTCGGGGTCAAAACCTTTTTAAGGGGGTAGTGTTGTAATGCCTCGTTTTTTTTTGTTTATTCGGCCAAGTTTCGGGGTCGAAACTTCTTTTAAGGGGGAGGTGATGTAATACCCCTCATTTTTAGAAAGGGTAATTGGGTAATTTACCCAACCCTCGTCCTGTAATCGTGTCGTTTTCAGAGAAGTTCGGATTTTCTGTTTCATGTTTGATCTCTGTAATATTTTATTGAGTGGTATAAAATACATTCGACGTATTTTCGGAGCTTAGAATAGTTGTTCGGGTACAAATATATTTTAACCCGGGGTTTGAAAACCCATGCCCAATCTTTTCCTGGGCAATTAGGCGCGAATAGGAGAATTTCGCGACCGCGGCAGAGCCATCGCGATCGCGGAATAATCAGGCACAGAAGAGCTGGGAATTTGAATATTCCGCGACCGTGGTAAAGTCACCGCGATCGCGGAAATGCGCAGGCACGCGCAACGCTTCGTCTTCTCCACCCTCGCCGTCGATCTCCCTGCTCGTCGTTGATCTTGTCGGCTGCTCCCTCTCTCCTTGCCCTATAAAAGGAGGACGATCTGGAGGGTTGAAGGGCACCGAATTCTGATAATCTCACACTCTCTCCCTCTCATTTTCTTGTCGCCAGAATCTTCAAGCTCTCGCCGGATTTTCTTGTGGAGTCGCCGGAGCTTTCGACGGAGGTGGTGGTGCTCGTAGGGTGTTGCATTGGAGGTGCAAGGAGGCCGGAAGTGAAGCCACTGCGAATCGAACCCAATGAGTCATCTCCAGTGAGTCTTTCGCTAATCGGAGGTCGTCGTGTTCATGTCCGTGACCATGGACATGAACACCGCGATCGCGGTCGTCTGCCTGTCGCTCACGGGCATGGCCTAGTCGCTCGCGGACATTGGCCTCGATGCCCGTGACCGTGGCAGTGCCACCGCGACCGCGGATTACCTCGGCAATCGCGATCGTGGCCTTGGGCATTACCGGTCTCGGGCGAGACTTTCGTTCTTTCGATTTGGTTCGTTCTTCCTTAGATTCGTATATTTTATTGTCGAATCTAACCTAGGGTTTCATTGTGGGTCATTTCCGTAGGAATCTGTAATCCGAATTATGTCCCCGTTCCGGACCCAGAAACCCGTCGTCGATCAATCGTTCGTCTAGGCTAAGGCAAGTGGCGGTTCGCTCTTGCTTATCATTCCATATTTCTATTAATTATCAATTGCGTTTAATTGTTAATTACAATGGGATGAATGTTGTTTTCGTTGGGAACAATTTTGATAAACGTATGTGAAATAAAAAGTGATATTATAATAGGTTGTATATATTGCTAGAAACAACACTATTATATATATATTGCCAGAATGGTATTGATGTGGACTATTGTGTGATTTTAACTGTTTAGTTAGAATGAGTATTCATAGGAACGCTATGTACCTTGCGAGGTCTAGTCGTTTCTTTATAACTGGTACTAGGAGGATTTTTGCCCTAGTACTCTCTCTCTGGTCATGACTATACCCTTACTCAGGGTAGGTGCACACAGCTGGTGCCGACACTCGGGATTTATTCCATTCGATATCTCTCGTGATGAGATGATATATCTATATGATAAAAGCTTATAACGTAAATGTACGTTTTGTCACTAAATAAGATGAGTGCCGCTATGCACATAATTAATGAACCTTAGGGCGAGAAGTACAACTTGGAACCTCGCCCGAGACTTCGGTTAGAGTAAGTTTTCTTTCCAATCTGGATTCGCACTGAGCGGTGAGGTTGGTCATGGACCCAAATAGTCAAGTCATTTTTAGACTCTTGTGTGAAATTATAATGTTCCCAATCACTTGTCATACTTTCCGATAAGACTCAATTCTTTGGAGTCTTCTCTTCATATGTTTCCTTAAGACTCGATCTTTCAGAGTCTTCTCTCGATCATTCTGTTTCGTATATTCCTGTAGAAGTATTGAGGTTTACTATCGTCATCGGCTTTCATTCGAGAAGCGATGGGTCTAACCTAATACATCTACCTTAGAACCTTTCTGTTTTACCCTTGCATAGTCTTTTATTAGACTAACCAACCGGTTATTTTCCCTTGCATGGTTGGCTGGTGTCATCCGTCTCTTACGGCACATCAGGTAAACTTCCGTTTCGTGAAGGCTAGAACCGACTATGAAGGCAGATGAAGTTTTTACGAGTTTTATCCAGGTTGAAGATCCTAGGCGGGTGATCGCTTCGATCAAGACCCTTATGTTATTTATTTAAGACTTCCGCTGTATTAAACATATTCTGTATTTCTATAGTATTTGGAATTTACGGATGTAATTCCAAGACTTTGGTTTAAATAAAGATTGTGATATTTCATATTATCAATGTGTTTTATATATTGTATAAATTGGTTAAGCCTTGGGTGGCTTCGGATGTGGAATCTGAGGTCACTGGCGGTAATACTTTCAAGGATATATTTGGGGGTGTTACAGATTTGGTATCAGAGCCAGATTTTTTTTTAAACGGATTGGGTTTTAAAACGTTTTATTAAAAACGAAGATTTTATAAACCGGATACTCGTTTGGAACTAAGAATTCTTTTTTTTCATTCAAAATTTTTTGAATTTCCAAATAAAACCATACTTGACTAGAAAATGAGTTGTTTTAAAATCTCTGCCGTTCTAGTTGTGCCTTCTTTCCCGTCTGATATAGCAAGTCCGCTTCTATATTTAGAAAGACTAACCCTTTTCTCGTCGCCCCGTAGAGTATGGGCGCAATCATCTCTCACCAGAGGAACCCGAAAGAAGCCGAGGTGGCCCCGCCATCTCCAGTTAGGCTTGAATTCCCGGTTCCCCCGCCGTGCTTTGAGATCGGGAAGCTCAGTAGTCCACCCGAGGAGGTGAATACCGTACTCGAGGAGTCGGTGGTGTTGGTGTCCGTTAGGGCCGAGGTTCTCGAGGTGGAGCCTGAAGCGGACCCAGGGAAGACACAGAGGAAGAGGAGGAGCCGACACAATACCTTAGAGGGTACTATGACGACGACTTCGAAATTGAGGAGAATCTGGAAGAGGACCCGGAGGAGGATCCTGAGGATGACCCGGAGGAGGATCCGGAGGAGGAGGACCCCGAGGAGGACCTCGAGGGGAAGGACCCCGAGTCCGATGTTTGGAGCATTTGTTGGTGACCTGCGAGGACCCGGGGATGCATTTCATTTTCCCGAGTCAGGAGTTGCCACCTGAGCGGGAGTATTTACCATTGTCTCCTGCCGCTTTAGGAGGCGCTTTGCGAAGCAGGTATCGCCATAGGAAGGAGTGGGCCACGTGATGCATCTGAGGGCTCACAACCTATTCCCACCCAGTGGAGGCTGATGTCGAGTCCTGACTCACGAGAGGCGTCCCGCCAGAGTCCGATGACTTCCGGTGAAGCGCATCGCCGGGTGGACGAGGCAGTTGAGAGTGCTCGCTTGAGGGCAAGGTCGTGGGAGTCAATGGGTACACCGAGGATGGTCCCGACCCAGCAGGCCAGGCCAAGCCCCCAAGGGCTGGAGGAACTTCTGGAGAGGTGGTCTAACGCCCTATATGACATCGAGGAGAGGACATACGAGACAGAACTCGGTCTCTCTCGGATGCGTGGAAACGTCCACGAGCTCTAGGAGTATATCCGCCAAGCAAGGCTGCAACTTGAGCCGCAGTATGTGGTGAACCAGGCAGACTTCCAACCAGGATTTTTGGAGGAGTTTGGCTATTCATCGGGATCTGATGAGGCTGGACCAAGTGTTCCCGCGCCTAGGGAAAGGCCGAGGGCACCGAGGCTGAGAGATGAGCCGTGTGCTCCACGGCCGAGTAGGTCAAGAAGTCTGACACCAGACCCCAATGATAGACCCCATGCGAAGAAGCAGTGCATGAGAGTTCCCGATTATTTGATGTTTTTCAGGGCACCATAATGGGGGCCGGTGTTTAGCTTAGCAGTCTTCTTTTCTAGTATTTCGGTTGTTTCGTTTTATTAGCATTGTATTCTCCAAGCAGTTTTGCCTTGTCGCATAGAAGAATTTTCCCCTGTAACCCTTTCAAACTCAGTTTCAGTTCATCAATGAAAGTTTACCAAGTTTGTTCGATTCTAAGTTGATTTATACGTTGTACATATTGAAATGTTATTAATGTTATAAGATAATTGGAATTTTATCGGTAAACAGATGGTGAACACAAGGAATACCATTCTTGCTGGTGTTGGGCCAAGCAACGACCCCAGACAGAATTTGAGGAATGCCGTGAACCCATTGGATGAGAACGAGTCTGTTTCTCACAACAATCCTGTGGGCAGTGACCAAGTTTCGGTCCACGCTCCAGTGGTGTTCGATGCTGCGGTAATTGAGGCTATTCAGGGGATTGTGATGCAAGCAGTCACCGATATTATGCGACCGATCGAGCCTCAGGCACAAGGTGTGCCAGTTCCTCCTGTGGTTCCTAGATTTGAGGAGCCAGTCAACCATGTACCTCATGAGGAGGCGGTCAGGAACATAGGCAGTTATGGCCGAGCACTGAAGGCCATAAGCTCTATGAGGCCTGACAGCTATGATGGGAAAAGAGAGCCAGTCAGAGTGGTGTATTGGTTCTCGCACATGGAGCGACTGTTCAGAAACGTCGAGTGTACGGAAGCTGAGAAGGTGCACATTGCGTCCATTCAACTGAAGGAAGTGGCTAGTGAATGGTGGGAAAGGACCGGTCTAGCTGATCACCCCAGACTGAACTGGGGAATGTTTAAGGCAAAGATGACTGATCGATTCTTTTCCCGAGCTATGAGGGAAGAGAAGCACAAGGAGTTTCTCTATCCGAAGACGGATGGATTGAAAGTGACTGAGCTTGCGGCCAAGTTCAATCACCTATTGCAGTACGCTGGGCCGGAGGTGTCCAGTGAGAAGCAGAATATCTGGCACTTCCACGAGTGGATGAATCCAGACATCAAGCCACTGATGGTACGCCACGGGTGCTCTACTCTAGAGCAGTACGTGGATGCTGCCTATAAATTGGAGGTGACTTTGGAGGAGTCGGCTAAAAAGTGCAATCGCCAGAGACCGGCACAGAGCCAGCCTCAGGCAAGTGGGTTCAAGCGACCCGCGCCACCGTCAAACTTTGCCAAATCTGGTCGGGCAAGAACAGAGATGACTCATGGAGGGTCTACGCAACGTTCGGGTCAGGGCAAGAATTCGATCCAGTACTACAACTGTGGTACACCCGGGCACAAGAGCAATGAGTGTCCGAAAGAGAGGAAGACGTGTTTTGGCTGCGGAAAGGAGGGAAACTTGCAGACATTTTGTCCGCAGAGGAGGTAGAAGGGAGCTGAGTCACAACAAGGGTCCGTTAGTCATAACAACCGACCCAGATTCAGACCAGTGGAAGCTCCTAGTCCTTCGACGCAGACAACTGCGTAGAACAGGAGAAAAGTCTCAGCTGCTTCAGGAGGTCAAGGTCAGCGACTCTACGAGATGCGTGAGGCTGATGGACCAAATGCTCCTACTGCTCAAGGTACTCTATACCTTTATTCTACTTCTGTGTGTATACTTTTTGATTCGGGTGCTACCCATTCCTTCGTCTTGACTAGTTGCGTGAGTAAGCTAGGATTAGTATACAATGAGGCTTGTGAGCCTTTCGTTGTGAACCTTCCCAATGGTGAACATTTACTTGGAACCAAGCGTTTGTAAGAATTTCCGATTATCATTCAGGGTAGGAAGTTCGAAGCAGATTTGATCTGTATAGCCATGGCTCCATACGATATTATTCTCGGTATGGACTGGTTGACGCGTCATGGGACGGTGATCGATTTCAGCTCAAGGACTGTGACGGTGTTGTCTGGGGGCCAGTTTGTATGCAAATTCAAGGGTCGTAACGACGCTGATAACGACAGGCTCATCAATGTGTCGGGTACCTATGCTATCTGGATAAGCCCAAGAATGATGAGCTTTCAGTTCTTGACATTCCGGTCATTCGTGAGTTTCCGGATATTTTTCCGGAGGAGATTCCTGGTTTATCCCCGAGTCGTGACGTAGAGTTTACCATTGATCTCGAGCCTGGTACCGCACCAATCTCCAAGGCACCGTATCAGATGGCTCCAACGGAGATGCAAGAGTTGAAGAAGCAACTCGAGGACCTTCTTGAGAAAGGATATGTACGTCCGAGCACATCACCTTGGGGCGCTCCGGTTTTGTTCGTCAAGAAGAAGGATGGATCGTTCCGACTTTGTATCGACTATCGAGAGTTGAATAAAGTCACGATCAAGAACAAGTATCCGTTGCCGAGGATTGATGATCTGTTGGATCAATTGCAAGGAGCTAAATTCTTTTCCAAGATCGATCTGAGATCTGGTTATCATCAGCTCAGGATTCATGAGGAAGACATTCCGAGGACTGCTTTCCGGACGAGATATGGTCACTACGAGTTTATAGTCATGCCATTTGGACTTACCAACGCTCCGGCGGTCTTCATGGATCTGATGCATCGATGTTTCCACCAATACCTGGATAAGTTCGTGGTGGTCGTCATCGACGATATTTTGATCTATTCCCCGAGTGAGGAGGCTCACGAGGAACATCTTCGGATCACCTTGTCAGTCCTTAGACAGAATCAGTTGTACGCAATGTTGTCTAAGTGTGACTTCTGGATCAAAGAAGTGGCTTTCTTAGGCCATGTGATCAATGAGAATGGGGTTATGGTTGATCCCCAGAAGATTGAAGCGGTAGCCGACTGGAAGCGGCCTCAGAATGTGAAGGAGGTGTGCAGTTTCTTAGGACTCACTGGATATTACAGACGGTTCGTGGAGGGATTTTCTAAGATCGCTCTATCTATGACCTGTTTGCTCCGCAAAGTCCACAAGAAGTTTGTCTGGGATGACAAGTGCGAGGCCAGTTTTCAGAAGTTGAAACAGTGTCTGACCTCCGCACCAGTGTTAGCGCTACCAGAAGGGAATGATGGTTATGTGGTTTATAGTGATGCTTCGAAGAATGGGCTTGGGTGCGTACTGATGCAGAAGGGGAAAGTTATTGCATACGCATCCCGACAATTGAAAACCAATGAGGCAAACTACCCGACACATGATCTGGAGTTAGCAGCTGTAGTATTTGCGTTGAAAATTTGGAGGCACTATCTCTATGGTGTAAGGTGCCAAGTCTTCACCGATCATAAGAGTCTCAAGTACGTGTTCACTCAGAAGGAGCTGAATATGAGACAACGTCGCTGGTTAGAGCTACTCAAAGACTACGACATCGAGTTGCTGTATCATCCGGGTAAGGCTAATGTAGTAGCCGATGCATTGAGCCGGAAGACGCCGCACGAGACTGTAGTGGCTCTACTTACTGCTCAAACCAAGTTGAACCAAGGGTTGTGCGAGATCGAAGTCTTGTACGATCAGTGTCGAGGATACCTGAGCATGCTTGAGATCTAGGCTACGCTACTTGATCAAATCAGGGAGAAGCAGGTTGATGATGTAGTCTTGGTAAAGCTAAGCAGTGAAGTGATGGACGGGAAAGCTCCCGGATTCGTGATTCAGGAGGATGGATCACTCTGGTTTCAGGACCGGATCTGTGTGCCTGACGTTGATGGCCTTCGCCAGTTGGTGATGAAGTAAGCCCATTCGTCAGCATATTCTGTACATCCAGGCTCTAGCAAGATGTACAAGGATCTCAGGAAGAAATTTCGGTGGCCCAACATGAAGTGGGATGTAGCAGAGTTTGTGGCGAAATGCTTGACTTGTCAGAAAGTCAAGATAGAACACCGTAGACCAGGTGGTGAATTGCTACCTCTCCCAGTGCCAAAGTGGAAATGGGAGGATATTGCTATGGATTTCGTCACAGGGTTGCCAAAGACTCAGAGTCAAAAGGATGCGATATGGGTAATCATTGACAGACTCATGAAGAGTGCTCACTTCGTGGCTATCAAGTCAACATAGGGAACCCAGAAGCTATCGGAAGTGTTCCTACACGAGGTTGTCCGTTTGCATGGTACTCCAAAGACCATTGTATCGGATCGTGATGGCCGATTCATGTCGAGGTTCTGGAAGGAACTCCACAAGGCCATGGGAACCGAGTTGAGGTTCAGTACTGCGTTTCATCCTCAGACGGATGGACAGTCTGAGAGGACCATCCAGACCTTGGAAGATATGTTGAGAGCTTGTGTACTCGATCGTCCAACTAGCTGGGAGAATAGCTTGAGTCTAATTGAGTTCACTTACAACAACGGTTGGCATGCTACCATTAAGATGGCTCCATTCGAGGCTTTGTACGGTCGAAGGTACAGATCTCCGATTTGTTGGGATGAGAATGCCGACAAGGTTCTGCTCGGACCGAAGTTAGTCGAAAGGACTGCCTCGGACATTGCTTTGATCAGGCAGAGGATGTTGACAGCTCAAAGTCGACAAAAGTCTTACGCGGATCTGAAGCGCAGGAATGTCGAGTTCGAGGTTGGTGACAAGGTGTTTGTCAGGGTGTCGCCATCCAAGGGTGTGTTCAGGTTCGGCAAGCATGGGAAGCTTAACCCTCGTTACGTGGGTGACGCGGCTAAAGATGCACAAGTAAATGTCGTTGATTAGCCTTATCAAAGTAAATTATCCTAACCAACCTACTAAACAGAGTATAGCAGACAAGTCAGGGTCGATCCCACAGAGAAGGTATGATGTAGTATGCAAACGTGAATGACGAGTAACAAGTAACAAGTAATTGGGGGGTTTTGTAATCAAAAGAACACTAAGCAAACAAAGCAAGTAGATTGAGTTGAGAGAATATTATGAGGGAAAGTAGTTCCACTAGACCGAAATCCACAGTAAAGAGATAGAGTTTGATCACTGAAATCTATTTCTTCCAAGTTCGTTTATTTATCCTTATAGTCGTTCCCACCCTGATCGTAAGTACTATTGATTCTCACAGTTGTCAATAGACTTATTACTATGCCAATGATAAAGCACAACTGATTCTCACAGTTGTCAGTGTACTTTATCACCAACACAGCAATAGCAATGCACACAAGGATATAGGATACATGCAAGTAGAAAGACGTACAAGTACTCACTCCCCTACTTAACATGCAATTGATTCTCACACACAATTGTACGCTCGGAACCCCTATACGCACAATTGTGTTTGCCACTAGATATGCACTCGGAACCCCTATATGCACAATTGTGTTTGCCACTAGATATGCACTCGGAACCCCTATATGCAATCCTACCAATTGATAAAAAGCATTCAACCTAGTTGATCAGGCTAAGAAGAACAACAAGAAATCAATATCAATATAACCAAGAGAATCAATCCGATATAAATAAGGATAAGAGCAAGGAATAGAAATCTCACAAACACATCAACTGTACTGCTTCAATCGTCTAGCAGAACAAAGGGAAGTTAGTTCTCCATCAAGGGGATGAAAAACTCTAATTAGAAATTAATGATGAAAACAACAGACGCGATGTTATTGATGATGATTCTTATTCTGATTTGGAGGCTGTGGGAATTAGGTTAAATAGAGTTAACCTAAAGCCCAAGATCACAAACCATATCAAACAAGGAAATAAAATAATAAAACAAAGGGAATCCGACTAATGCATAAAAGGAAATAAAATAAAATAAAATAACTCTGGCCGCGAGGTCATTAAGCGCAACCACCGCGGGGCGGTGAAGATCCACCGCGGGGCGTCGAACTCTCCACCGCTGGGCGGTGGCTTCCTCTGGCGCGGGCTCCATTCTTCACTGAGAGTCATCGCCGGGTCGCGGCGAGGATCGCCGCGGGGCGGTGAACTCCAATCCTCCAGCTCTCTTCTTCTTTTCTTCTTCTACTGCTCTCCAATACTACCAAGTGTTGGTATCCTTCTCCATAAATGCTCCAGCAGCTCCATCTTAGTTGCAAATCCTTGGATTTCTTCACTTCTCTCCATAACATCTGAATTGCAGACTTAGCACCAAAACTCATCCAAAAGTCCTCCAAATTATGCTAATAGTTGCTAGTAAAGGTGTATGAAATAACACCTATCAAATTCCCCCATACTTAGACCTTTACTCGTCCCGAGTAAACTAAAGAAAAGCCCACCCTCTCAATCGACACCAATGCCTCAGGAAGTACAAGAAAACGTGACACTAGCAACTATAACATATCAACAATAAGCTCTAGACAACCAAAATAAGTGATACAAAGATAGTCTAATCCTAACTCCAATCTAGCTCCTTATCGCTCCATGAGTGGCCTACCCGACAGTCCTTCTTTGACTCCCTTCTTATGACGCCTCCACCAAGATATGAAGAGGAATCCTAGAATCACTCTTATTCTTTTACGCTCATCTTGCCTAGGCGCCCTTTCGGGTTTTCACCTAGCCACTCATTTCATTTTGCTAGATATCTCACCAATACTCACATCACTCCAGTCCACTTTTGCCTTGGTCTATACCAGTCGGACTACCTGCTTTTTACCTGGACCGCCCTTTCGGGTTTTCAGTCCATCCCAGGATTTTGATTGCCTTTTTATTTCTTTTTGGCTTTTTCGATTTTTTTTTTAATCCGAAAACAGAAACGGAAACAACAATGCAGAAAACGAATGCAGAAATAAGCTATGTACACTAGCTAGCAAGAAAGCAAGTCTATATCCCTCCCCCATACTTAAACCGAACATTGTCCTCAATGTAGAAAAGAGAACATCAAATGATAGGGGAAAGAAGAAATAAACTCACTATGGACCGGAAGGTGGTGGTGGGTACATCCCAAAGTAGTCCCTCATATGAGCGTCCATAGTGTCCAGACACTCATCTATCTCCGCATGGAGCTGGGTCTGCCACGTCTGCAGACTGGTCTCTACTCGGGAAGTCCACCGATCCTGGCGCGTGGAGAAAGCGTCCCATCTAGAGTACATCTCCTGCCATGGTGCGACGGGTCCGTACAAAGACGTATGCTCCTCGAACTGTGAAGAACCGGGGTCGTCCCCCTCTACAAGATCAGCGGCAGCATATCCACCACTAGGGCCCTCTCCAAACAGACCTGAAGGAGCAACGGCAGGGGCATCATCGGCCGGCATCCGGCTATCGCTCTGAATCCACCAACCCGCGTATGAAGGAGAGTAAGTGAACTCCCGCGGCACAGTCAAAATATGGCCCTTATAAGATGCCCAGACCAAATCGCCATCCTGCCCCAGTGGCTTCATCATGGAGCACACCTTTATGTGTGCGAAATCATATACTGCGTAGGGGACCGGCCGAGGAATCTGATCGCAGGCAATCACCTTGGCACATAGGAGTGTAATAAGACCACCCCCATAAATATCACGCGCCTCGCCATCACGAATCCTCTTCAGGGAACCCAAGAAAAGGGTAGCCCAACACAGCGTGTACTCTACAGTCCCCAGGATGCTCATAAACCACTGGAAGTCCTTCATGGGTACCTTCCCATCATCCGCATGGCCGAGGAAATCTCTCATCATCACCTTGTGGATCAACCGCAGACACGGATTCACCAATTTGGAATTCACTTCCTGACCCTTCCTGAAACTCTTTCCTGTGGCCGCACGCCAGAAGTCCATCATCTCGGACTCATGAAGCCCACCAGACCACCCATCAGTTGGGTCCTTCGTAATACCCAGGGCTTCATTCACCACCTTCTTAGACAAGGAATACCCGTGCCCATTGTATTTGAAATGAATCTTGCGCAAATGCCTGTCCCCCGAGTTATTGGTGATCTTCTCGAAGGAAGCAATAAACTGATAGCACAGCTCAGGGTACGCGGGGGCAGTCTTGTCCAGAAAGTTTCCTAACCCACACTATGTCAAACACATTGTCACACAAGCGAGCAAACCCATCTGCTCCAGAGTCTGCTTGTGGATGAACTTCAAAGCCAACACCTTCCTCTCCTTCACAATGTTATACACCTCACTCTCATCCCTAGTCGACACTTTCTTCTTGCCTCTCGATGCCATAATAGAGAATTGAAATGATCAAATCAAAAGACAGACAAGGAAAACTCACAAACAAGCAAACACAGATCCGGGAGAGACTCAGCGCGGGGCGGCAGGGTCGCGGCGAGAAGCTGAGAACAGGCACCGGGTCGCGGCGAAGTCGGCGCGGGGAGGTAGCAACAGTGACGCGAAGCGGGAGCAACGCGAGGCGGAACTACGGCGGCGCGGTGGAGTCGTGTTTGGGCTTGGTTGTGAGGCTAGACTCCAATTTGGGGATTGGGGGCTAGATGATGCTCAAGGTCGAAAGGGAATTCAGGGAGAGAGAGGGGAAATAGATATGGGGCTAAAGGGAGGCGTTGGAATGGGGGTTAGATAGTGGGTTAGGTCAGGAAAAGGGAAAGGAAAAGGGATGCTGGGCCGGTCATGTACCATAGCCCAAAAGAGAAATCTTGGCCCATAAAGAGGCCCAATCCGTCAAAACCTTAGTGACCACTTAAGAAATAAGCTTTTACTCACCCGTTTAAGGTTTTTTCGGGGCCCATTATTCTTGCTTTTTTTTTAAAAAAAATAAAAAATTGAGAAGTTATACCTGACCTTCACCGCGGGGCGGGGAGCTCCACCGCGGGGCGGAAAGGGGGCGCCGCGGGGCGGTGAGAATGGCTGGGTACCACATCTCTTCTCGGTTTTACTTTCGCACTTGTAATGTGAGTAACAAGCGAACGAAACAAAGCAAACTAAACTACAAAAATAATCTAATAAAAGATAAAAATCAGGGAAAAACTAACACGGGTTGCCTCCCGGACAGCGCATTGGTTATCGTCGTTGGCTCGACGTACTGCAAATCAACTACCATCTCGAATAGGATCCCTTCGGAATCCTCCAACTCGTCTCTTCCTGTGGAGACCTCTCATGGAAAGGTTTGAACCTTAGACCATGTTCCTGCCTTGCCATCCACTCCAAGTTCATTCTCTTTGGAGTGTCTCCCCCATACTTAGAACGATACGGGGGCCGATACGGCTCAATCTGAATATGCTGCATGTCACTAGATGAAGGCTTATAGCCTTGTATGGTTAGTGCAGGGGGGCAAATGCCCAAAGCAGAGGAAATGGGGTCTCCTATATCATCTAGCAAGACATCATCGATATGCAATTCATGCAAATCACGCAACTCAATAGGTCCATCAGGAGTGGGACACTCAACTACGGTCTGTACTGCATCAATTTTAGCATTTCCATGCACAGAATCATCAATATCATTAATGCAGAGAGGAGCGGGTAATTCAATGGAAGTGGCATTATGAATATCATGTCTGAAAATTATTCCATCAAATTCCATAGTCAGGGTACCACTATCAACATCAATCTTAGTCATGGAAGTTTTCATAAAAGGTCGCCCTAGCATAACAGGGGCAACTTGCTCATCATAATCCATATCCATAACAAATAAATCAGCAGGGAATATCAGGGGACCTATCCTAACAAGGACATCTTCTATAATACCCTTAGGGGGCACACAAGAACCATCAGCAAGCTATATAACAATATTAGTATCATGCAAGGGTCCTAATTCCAATTTTTCAATCAATGAATAGGGTAGGACATTAATTGAGGCACCCAAGTCTAGTAGTGCTTTCTCAAAAAGATGCCCACCAATAGTGATAGGAATTGTAAAAGTATCTGAATCCTTGCATTTCTCAGACAGACGTTTCTGAACCACCGCTGCCACTTGTTCACCCACTGGACTCTTCTTCTGGGTCTTTTGTTTCTGAGCCCTCTTCACCGTGCATAGCTCCTTTAAGAACTTGGCGTATCGCGGGATAGCCTTAATAAGCTTCAGCAGGGGGATGTTCACCTCACAGTTCTGAAATGTCTCGAACAGATCCCTGTCGTCGACGATTCTTCTAGCCTTTAGCGCCTCAGGAAAAGGTGTTGGGGGCTTCTCTGAACCTAGAGGAGGGAACACGGGCCGAACGTAATTATCAACATAGGTGTCTTCAGTAGGAACAGATTTTCGAGGATCAGGTCGCGGCGAGCCCACCGCGGGGCATAAGTGATCACCGCGGGGCGGTGGGGTCGCGGTGTCTTTCCTGAGCACAGGCACCGGGTCGCGGCGAGGGTCGCCGCGGGACAGTGGGGTCGCGGTGACATCGACCGCGGGGCGCTCAGTGACTTCTTTCTCCGGATTCTAGTTTTCCTCTTCAGCAATAGGAGCAACGACCGTCTTACCACTTCTTAGCGTGATAGCACTCACGTTTTCTCTGGGGTTCACAGTGGTCTGGGATGGCATGGAGTTTGAGGCCCTTTGGTTAATCTTGGTCACCTCATCGGCTAACTGGCCAATCTGCCTCTCCATGTTCTTGATACTCGACTCAGTGGCTTGCACATGTGTGGCAAAGTGCTGAGTCAGCGTCTTCAGCAAATCCTCAATCGAAGCTCCAGAAGTTTGACCATGAGGTCTCTGTTGGTACTGAGCTCTTTGCTGGTACTGTTGTTGCTGAGCCGGCTGGTATTGCTGTTGTGCCGGTTGCTGACCGCCCTGAGGGTCACTCCATCTGAATCCTGGGTGATCACGACCTCTCTGGTTGTAATTAGGTTGTCCACCATATTGTTGTCTAGGAGCGCCGTAGCCTCCTACAGCATTGACTTCGACAACACCGTCCTCTTACAGCTGAGGACAAGCATCGGTGTGGTGGGCCTGATTAGAGCAAAGACCGCATGCTCTGGCGTGTTGAGGGGCATTCTGATTTGCTATCTTCATAACTATCTCCTTCAACTCGGCCAACTCAGCCAACACCGGGCTTGGTCTTGCAGGGGTCACAGTATTGACCGCCTTCCTCTGGTATGTCTTCCCGAAATTCCGGGTGCTCTCACTCATCTCCTGGAGTCTATTCATAGCGTCATCCAGTGTCAGGTTCAGAATACTTCCACCGCATGCAGCATCAACCATTCTTCTTTCTTGGTCCAGCAGACCATTGTGCAAATAGAGAACAAGATCTTGCTTGGCATACCCGTGGAATGGGCAGCTGGAACAAAGCCTCTTGTACCTCTCCAAATAATCATAAAGTGTTTCTCACCAGCCTGCTCGATGTTGACAATTGCCTTTTTCAAAGCATTCGCCTTCTTCGTGATAAAATATTTGTCCAGGAACGCTTTGTGAAGCTTCGTCCATGTATCTATGGTTCCTGGCGGCAGGTGATAATACCAATCGCTCGCAGAGTCGAGTAGAGAAAAACCAAAAGCTCTCATCTTGATTTGATCTTCGGTCACGTTCCTGGGCTTCATGGTCATGCAGACATTGTGAAACTTGCCCAGGTGAGAAATTGGATCCTCTCCACTCAGACCGTGGAATTTAGGGAGGTAAGCAACAACTCCCGACTTCAATTCAAAGTTCACCCCTTCTCCTAGTGCAGGGATGATGACAGCTAGGGGTTGAGCCCCAATATTCGGCTCAGTAAGCTCTCTCAGAGTTCCAGTTCCAGCCATTGCAATAGCTGGGGTAGTAGCAGTCTCAACGGTTCCAACTGTATCTACTCCTTCTTCTCCGTCTTCTCCTTGATTACGCATGTCCCTAAGGAAAGATCTGTCAATCTCTGGATCCAAAGCTAGAAGGGGAGAGTCAGTACTACGGGTGTCGACCATAAGATAGGTCTCCACCAACAATAAATCACGAAAACATACAACAAACAAAAACCTTCCCCGGCAACGGCGCCAAATTTGACGCGGCTAAAGATGCACAAGCAAATGTCATTGATTAGCCTTATCAAAGTAAATTATCCTAACCAACCTACTAAACAGAGTATAGCAGACAAGTAAGGGTCGATCCCACAGAGAAGGTATGATGTAGTATGCAAACGTGAATGACGAGTAACAAGTAACAAGTAATTGGGGGGTTTTGTAATCAAAAGAACACTAAGCAAACAAAGTAAGTAGATTGAGTTGAGAGAATATTATGAGGGAAAGTAGTTCCACTAGACCGAAATCCACAGTACAGAGATAGAGTTTGATCACTGAAATCTATTTCTTCCAAGTTCGTTTATTTATCCTTATAGTCGTTCCCACCCTGATCGTAAGTACTATTGATTCTCACAGTTGTCAATAGACTTATTACTATGCCAATGATAAAGCACAACTGATTCTCACAGTTGTCAGCGTACTTTATCACCAACACAGCAATAGCAATGCACACAAGGATATAGGATACATGCAAGTAGAAAGACGTACAAGTACTCACTCCCCTACTTAACATGCAATTGATTCTCACACACAATTGTATGCTCGGAACCCCTATACGCACAATTGTGTTTGCCACTAGATATGCACTCGGAACCCCTATATGCAATCCTAGCAATTGATAAAAAGCATTCAACCTAGTTGATCAGGCTAAGAAGAACAACAAGAAATCAATATCAATATAACCAAGAGAATCAATCCGATATAAATAAGGATAAGAGCAAAGAATAGAAATCTCACAAACACATCAACTGTACTGCTTCAATCGTCTAGCAGAACAAAGGGAAGTTAGTTCTCCATCAAGGGGATGAAAAACTCTAATTAGAAATTAACGATGAAAACAACAGATGCGATGTTATTGATGATGATTCTTATTCTGATTTGGAGGCTGTGGGAATTAGGTTAAATAGAGTTAACCTAAAGCCCAAGATCACAAACCATATCAAACAAGGAAATGAAATAATAAAACAAAGGGAATCCGACTAATGCATAAAAGGAAATAAAATAAAATAAAATAACTCTGGCTGCGAGGTCATTAAGCGCAACCACCGCGGGGCGGTGAAGATCCACCGCGGGGCGTCGAACTCTCCACCGCTGGGCGGTGGCTTCCTCTGGCGCGGGCTCCATTCTTCACTGAGAGTCATCGCCGGGTCGCAGCGAGGATCGCCGCGGGGCAGTGAACTCCAATCCTCCAGCTCTCTTCTTCTTTTCTTCTTCTGTTGCTCTCCAATACTACCAAGTGTTGGTAGCCTTCTCCATAAATGCTCCAGCAGCTCTATCTTAGCTGCAAATCCTTGGATTTCTTCACTTCTCTCCATAACATCTGAATTGCAGACTTTGCACCAAAACTCATCCAAAACTCCTCCAAATTATGCTAATAGTTGCTAGTAAAGGTGTATGAAATAACACTTATCAGTGGGACCGTTTGAGATCCTTGACAGGGTGGGGTCTCTAGCGTATCGTTTGGCATTGCCGCCGTCGGCACATCCAGTGCATAACGTGTTCCACGTATCCTTGTTGAGAAAGTACGTGCCAGATGTGTCTCATGTGTTGAGTTATGAAGACATCGAGATTCAGGCAAATGGTACCTACGAGGAGATACCTGTGCGCATTCTCGAACGCCGCGAGAAGCAGTTGCGGAACAAGTTAGTACCATTGGTATGGATTCTTTGGTCCAAGGATGGATCTGAGGAGGTTACTTGGGAAACCTGGGAGACTGAGGAGGATATGCTTAGCTGTTTTCCCGAGCTGTTTTCGGCCTAGTTTCGGGGTCGAAACATTTTTAAGGGGGTAGTGTTGTAACGCCTTGTTTTTTTTGGTTTATTCGGCCAAGTTTCGGGGTCGAAACTTCTTTTAAGGGGGAGGTGATGTAAAACCCCTCATTTTTAGAAAGGGTAATTGGGTAATTTACCCATCCCTCGTCCTGTAATCGTGTCATTTTCAGAGAAGTTCGGATTTTCTGTTTCATGTTTGATCTCTGTAATATTTTCCTGAGTGGTATAAAATACATTCGACGTATTTTTAGAGTTTAGAATATTTATTCGGGTACAAATATATTTTAACCCGGGGTTTGAAAACCCATGCCCAATCTTTTCTCGGGCAATTAGGCGCGAATAGGAGAATTCCGCGACCGCGGCAGAGCCACCGCGACCGCGGAATAGTCTTTCATTAGACTAACCAACCGGTTATTTTCCCTTGCATGGTTGGCTGGTGTCATCCATCTCTTACGGCACATCAGGTAAACTTCCGTTCCGTGAAGGCTAGAACCGACTATGAAGGCAGATGAAGTTTTTACGAGTTTTATCCAGGTTGAAGATCCTAGGCGGGTGATCGCTTCGATCAAGACCCTTATGTTATTTATTTAAGACTTCCGATGTATTAAACATATTCTGTATTTCTGTAGTATTTGGAATTTACGGATGTAATTCCGAGACTTTGGTTTAAATAAAGATTGTGATATTTCATATTATCAATGTGTTTTATATATTGTATAAATTGGTTAAGCCTTGGGTGGCTTCGGATGTGGAATCTGAGATCACTGGCGGTAATACTTTCAATGATATATTTGGGGGTGTTACATATAAGAAAATAGATGTCGTGATCCATGATATTTTTCTGTTATAAGACGAACCCACATGTTGTCTGTATCAGTTAGAAGTTTCCATAATAACTTCATCTGTAAAGCCTTGTTGAGATTTTCAGCTTTATGAATACCAAGACCACCCTGGTCCTTTGGGCGACAGATACAATTCCAATGAAGTAATGGATGATATATTACTGGGAAAAATAATTAAAACAACCCAGCCTTTCATTGGGTGTTAAAAGTATAACCCAACCTTCTAAAAGTTAAAAATATAACCCATAGTATAATTAAGTATTAAAATTTTATGCCATCTATTTTTCCCCTAATTCTTTCTACAAAATATTATGACATGTCTTTTAGATTAATGATGTGAAGTACGGTTCATGTGTATAGTAATTATAGGGTGTAAAATGCAAAATTTTCTCAGCCATTATATTGTTCTATGGACGGTCAGGATTACAAGCTTCAAAAATCATAAAACCCAAGTCAGATGACCGGACTTTCATTAAACGATGACAATAATTGTAATACTAACAACTTTTGCATACCCCTGTGATGAGGCGAAAGTCGTGATGCCTATCAAAGTAAACCTAAAAAATCTAACTAATGTAGTAGGGTAAATAAGGATCGATCCCACAGGGAGGTAAGCAATCTTCCTAAGTGCAACAGGTTGTATGCCAATGGTAACAAAAGGGGGGTTTTGGTTTGTAATCAAGTAACAAAGTAAATCAAAGCAAAGGCTGTAATCAATGGATGAGAAGTAACTTAGCCAGACAAATATCCACACTTCAGTTTGCTTGGTTGATCCTAGATTATCTCCAATTCCTACCAATGAATATTCTTGTCCCGATCTTATGTATATAGACAGGTCAACTAGCCCTGAAAATACTTACCAATAAACAATCAAGAAACTATCAAGATTCAATCTAAAGGCAGCAGTAAGCATTGGAATTAACCAGGATACATGCAATACTTAACAACCCGTCAGTACTCGACATGTAATCAATTCTCTTCACAATAAACTAGTCCAATCAGTCCTAGAATATCATGTTTGCTACACAAGATAAGGGATTTCAACCAGAAATATCCAAACCCTAGCAATAGATAATTACTAATATCAACTAGATGATCAGACTAGTCAAATCAGCAAGAATCAATAGGATGAAGCACAAAGAGAAAAGATATAATCAAAGAAAAGGAAATAGAGTTATAATCTCACAACCAAATACAAACAAAGGCTTCAATCGTTGGACTAAGCAAAAGTTGCTTAGTTCTTCATAGTCTTCAAAGCATAAAACTCTAAGGGAAAAATTGAACGATAAATGTGTTAAACTGAATAATGAAATAGGTTGCTAACTAATACTAGGTATAACCCTAGCAAAACCTAATCCAAAAAGATAAGAAACTAAATCTTTCTAAAAGGAAATAAAACGGAATAAAATAAAAATAAAATAAAATAAATAAAATTCGGACGAAACGAAATCCCGGCTCTGCGCGTGTGAACAGTAGCCGCGACCGCGGAAAGAAATCCGCGACCGTGGAAAGGATTCCACGACCGCGGAAAAGTTCTTGTAGCTCCGCTGCTTCTGTTGTATTTCCGCGACCGCGGCTGGTCTTCCGCGCCCGCGGTTTGGCTTCTGCAGCGTCTTCTTCTTCTCTTGTGGCTTCGCCTCCATCTTCAATATGTCTTCATTTAAGTACTCAAAACCACCAAATCAACACTTCTTCTCCACAACTCCATTCTCCTATATTGTGTCCTAAACACACCTAAATGGCACCTAAAACTCTGGTAACAACTCCTAGTTACGCACTACAAAGTAGAACGTATCAAATTCCCCCATGCTTAAACCTTGCTCGTCCTCGAGTAAGCTAATAGAAACCTACTCCTCCAATGAAATACCCAAGGTCTCAGGAAGCACAGCAAAACTATCTCCACTAAGAATTGCACCTAATCATGAATCTCCAAGGCACTAACACAATCAACACAACACCCGAGCTTAAAGGAAAGCAGAGTACTTCCCCCAAGCTTAACCCGAACACCATAGAGTAAAAGTAACCATCTAATCCTAGCTCCAGTCTAACTTCTTATAACTCCCAAAGTGACCTACCCGAATCCTCCTTATATCACCTCTTCTTATGTCACCACGCCAGGAAAAATGAGGAATCCTAAAAATCACTCTTCTTCTTTTCACTCATTTTGCCAAGGCGTCCTTTCGGGTTTTCACGAAGCCACTCATTTCATTTTTCAATAGATGGGCTCACAAAAACTCACATCACTCTTGACCTCTTATTACCCCAGCCTAATGCTGGTCCAGGCAACCTGCTTATTACCTAAGCCGCCCTTCCGAGTTTTCGACTTATCCCAGGATTTATTTGTCTTTTTTCATATTTTTGACTTTTTCAAATTGTTTTTTTTATTCAGACGACTAGCAAGTATAGATCACTCCCACATGCTTAAACATTGCATTGTCCTCAATGTAATGAAAGACAAAAAGATGAAGCACAGGGAAAAGCAGAAAAGTACTCACGAACGTCGCCGAGGTGGCCTGGATGTGGACGTCGGGGCTGGCGGTAAATCAATGAAAACACAAGTCGCTGGTATTGCGGCGGTCCTACTCAGGCAAAATCCACGTGTAACCAAATAATTCCACTGTAAAGTGAAGTGGACATCAAAGAAACGGGGTTGCACGGGCCTTCAACGAACGCAGAATTGGAGCCCGAATGTGATCGTGTTGTGGGCTCTGGTGTTCTTCCTCGTCAGCTATCGAATGTCGGGCCATCATCGGTGCCAAATACAAATGTGGGGCTAATGTCTCCTCTTTGGCAGCATGATGCGCACCGTCTCTCAAAGTAAAACTCGGACAGCTGGGCCGCGATCGCGGTTTCGTCAGATTTTTTTAGGCAAGGGGACTTACAGTGGCGAAACCGCGGTCGCGGAAAATTTTTGGCTGTCGCGGTTCCGTGTCTGGTGCGAATTGAACACCGTCTTCGAATTCTGTTTTTGAGTCTCCTACCTGCAGGTTAGTCTAAAAACGAAACAACACAAATAAAAACTTGAAACAAAAAGAATTACATACCTCGGGTTGCCACCCGAGCAGCGCCTTGGTTATTGTCACGGCTCGACATAATACCCTTCAATTTAGCTTGGGTTGCTCACATCAACCGAACACTTGGGGCTACAATCAGGAGGGTGTCTTTTTGCATCATCGATGTTGTGCTCGACCCTCACCCCATAAAATTCCATGGTGAGCGAACCACTGCTCACGTCAATCTTCGTTTTCACCATTTTCATGAACGGCCTATCCAATATCACAGGGGCTGCATGTTTGTCTTGCCCCGTATCCATCACAAAGAAATCCGCAGGGAAAATCAGCTTATCGACCTCTACCAGAACATCCTACGCAACTCCTTTGGGATACACGTAGGATATATCCGCTAATTGAATCACCGTCCCTGTCTTCTGTAATGGTCCAAGCTCTAAAGATTCGTACAGTGAGAGAGGTAGTACATTTATAGATGCACCCAAATCCAGCATGGCTTTTTCGAACGTGGTGTCACCTATCTTGCAAGGAATACTGAACATGCCTAGGTCACTGTACTTCTTGGGCAACCGCTTTTGCAGCATAGAGGAGACATTCTCACTCGCCAAGACCTTCTTATTCGCTTTCACTGCTTTCTTCCTCTTAATCTTGCACAATTCCTTCAAAAATTTTGCATATCGAGGGATGCTCTTAACCAGCTTGATCAAAGGAATGTTTACCTCGCAATTACTGAAGGTCTCAAAAATTTCCTTGTCGTTCTCCAGCCTTCGAGTATCCTTCAGTGCCTCGGGAAAGGGCGCGGGTGGCTTCAGCGAACCGAGCGGAGGGAAATTTGGACAAACGTAATCATCGTCGACGTCTGAGGCACAACCGTGGCCGCGGTTTGGGACCCGCGGTCGTGGATCAACTTCTGAACAATCTGGGCCTCCAGGGATAATTTGCGGTCGCGGATTCGCTTCAGAAAATTCCTCTTCTCCAGGAACATTTCTGCGGTCGCGGATATCTGGCCACGATCGCGGAAAAAGTTTAGAAAATTCACCGCCTTCAGGTGTGTTTCCGCAGTCACAAATATCGGGCCGCGGTCGCGGATCTTCCTCTGCAGCATTCGTCATTCCCTTCATTTGTGTTCCACTCCGCAACGTCATCGCACATACATTCTCCTTCGGGTTTGCTACCGTTTGAGATGGTAGTTTCCCCGAATCCCGGGCTTCTAGTTTGCTCACTGCGAGAGAAATTTGCCCCACTTGCTTCTCCAAGTTCTGAATACTAGACTTCATCTCTTGATTTTGTTGGACCATAGTAGTTGCCAACGTCGATACACTCTGAGCGAGAGACTTAATCATGTCATCACTGGACATAGATGAACTTGCGCTTTGGTCTTGAGGTCTAGGGTCATATGGAGCTCTGAATTATTGTTGTTGTTGACCTCCAGGCCGCTGAAATTGTTGTTGTTGTTGTAAGAACTGTGGCGGCCTCTGGTGGAACTCTTGATCATCACGACCCTGAGGAGGATTATGCTGGTTCCCGTATCTCAAATTTGGGTGATCTCTCCACCCTGGATTGTAGGTGTTAGAGTACGGGTCATTTCTCGGCCTTGGAGGGCCGAAACCTCCAATAGCATTCACTTCAGCAGTGGGTTCCTGCAGCGTTGGACATGCATCTGTGGGGTGCATCGTGTCATAGCATAATTCGTAGGATTTGACTTGCTGCAGGTTGCCCTTCATCATAAACCTCCTCATCATCTCCTTCATCTCAGCCATCTCATAAAGTATTGAGGACGATGGCTGAGAGTCTGCAGCCTTGACTTTGTGAGCGCTCGCTCTCTTGCTAAACTGTCTTGAGCCCTCAGATAGCTCAAAGAATATCTCAAATGCTGCAGCTGGCGTCTTGTTCAGAATATTACCACCACAGGCTGCGTTCACCATCCGACGCTCATTATCAAGAAGCCCACCATACAAATATAGCACGAGGTCTTGGTCAGAATAACCATGGTATGGACAGCTTGAAATCAACCTCTTGAACCTCTCATAGTACTCGTACAACGTCTCAGTAGCATGTTGTTCGATGTTGCTTATGTTCCTCTTCAAGCTATTGAGCTTCTTTGCAGGGAAGTACTTCTCTAGGAAAGCTTTCTTCATCTTTGCCCATTCTCAGATGCTTCGCCTCTTTTCCTCTCTAACACAGAAAAACCCTAGAAATTCCCTAGCAAAATCGATCGCGAATCATACTCCTCCACTAACACAACCTCTCGATTTCTCAAGCATTCCATCTGTATCGTCAAGATTGTAACTCAATTTTTGTATTTGAAGGCTTTGTGTTAATGGTGAAGGATGTCGAAACTTCAAAAGGAAAAATCAACTCAAATGCGAGGTAAACACCTTCTTCTAAGGATTAATTTCGGTTTCTAATAGATAAATGGAGATGTTCATAATTCCTTATGCTCGAACAAGTGAAAAATGTTGAAAACGTTCATAGATCTAGGGGTTTACAAATTTTTTGTTGAAAAATGTTGCGATTACGAGTTTCGTGAAAATGTTTGTTGAGTTTTTGCAATTTTGTGACCAAGTTTGATGAATTTCTTATTGTCTTTCTGTTGTCAATTTTGTGTAAATCTTTGTTGCCTTTATTTGTTACTGTATTGGTGTATAGATGCTGGTGTGCTGAATTTTTCTGAGAATCATTGCCTTTTTTTGGTGGTGGATAACTTGTATTGTTGATGCCTGTTGTTTTGGTGTTGTAGAGTTGGTTGTTTGGAAGTCCTTGATCATGGTTTTTATGGATTAAAGTTCCTTTGAGTTACTTGCTAACGCCGTTTTTAAAATTGTAAAGATGATGATTGCGACCAATTATTTGGTATGCTGATGTTTTTGTTTTTGTTTTTGCTTGCTAGTAATTTCTTGTTAGTAAAGGTGTATGTCTTGTTAGTAAAAGTGCACAACTAAGTATATTTAGTGCATATATTTGTCGTGTAAAGTGCATTAGTCACTTAATATATAAAGTGAATTTCTTGTTAATTAAAATGCATAACTAAGTATCTAATAGTGCACGTCTTATTAGTAAAAGTGCATTACTAAATGTGCAAAAGTGCATGACATTATGTGTGTCTCTGTCATTCAAAAGGAGTAAGTCAGGTTATAAGAAAAGTACATGTCTATTAGTAAACGTGCATGACTAAGTGCCTAATAGTGCATATCTTATTAGTAAAAGTGCATCACTAAACATATGAAATGTGCATCACTAAATTCTTCTATTCAAGTTTGAATGTACTTTCTATATAGTGGTGCATGTCCAAATACATGATTTTATCATAGCCTATTAGCTCAAATGGTAGAGTAGTGTCTTGGTACACAAGGATGTGGGTTCGAATTCCTCATATGCTACAAATCATACTTAGTGATAACTGAAGTGTATATCTTGTATATATTAGTGCATAATTAGTTACTTGAAGTGCATAAATAAGCTATTGCAACTTTTGTGCAACTTTGTCGAGTGTATACATTGTTTCCAATATATTTACTTTAATCATATGGATTACAAACGTTAAGGTACACTAAGAGGATTGTGTTGTGCCAAGACCATATTCAAGTTCTTCATATCGCCACCAATACAAGACATATATTTGATGTGGATGTAATGAATGGATGAATTATTGACTATTATCGTTGCTAATGATCGGATAATATGGATGATGCTATATTGGTGCGTGTTTTGGGTTGGTTGTGAACAACAAAAGTTGCCTACTACTTCTATTCACGGCATATCTTCCGTACTGCACAATATATGGTGCATAAACAAACGGTTATGGTGCATAAACAAGACCTTAGGGTACATATATAGTTTGTAGAGTTGTTTTTTGGACCTGATTTTTTTATTTTGTTTTTGAATTATAGAAAAGAAGTGCTTTTGTTCTATGTGATTGAGCAAAGATACATCACAACAACTAAAGTGTCAAAAAACTATAACAAAAAAATTGTAAAGTGAAAGAAATTGGCAAGCATCACTGACATAACTCTCATACTACTCACTTGTTGGTCTTGCACCTGACTGCAACATGCAAGTAAAAGAACTTGGCAAGCATCAAAACTCTTAGAATACAAAATCAAACGTTACTTGTATATACAAAGCACAATTGAAGTAAACCTCATCAAGACAACATCTCTACAGCTTAAGAGCTTCAAAACCGATCAGCCATTGCAAACAAATGCTCGTCACTCTCACGTCAACCCATTCCAAATCAGAATTGCAATTCAGGGTGAATTTAAACAAAACCCATCTACTCCCACAATCATACACCAATGGAAGCCTCAATTTATCACAACTGTAATTCTACCTGAGCAACACATCATCAACTTTGGACCTAGAATTTTCAATTCCACTCCTCCACTTCTCGCAAGAAGCGCCAGAAAGACGACAACACCTCTCCCCCATCTTCGACTCCTCGCAGATCCTAATTCAGAGCCGCCTGCCTCCTCCGAGATTCGCCACGCCCACCCAAACCCAATGTCGCCAACTCCAATTCCGGCCATGCTCAGCCTCTCGAAGCTGCAACCTAGCTACCTGAGATTCCGGTGTTGATGACTACCGAAGCCGGAGACAATAGTTATGGAAATGGAGACGTCAGAGAGGCATGTGAGATAGGATCGAGAAATTGAGGGTTGGAGAGAGAGATTGAGATGGATGGTAAATTACCATAAAACCCTCATTAGTTTTAAATTTGAAGTTAGCTGTGTGTGTTTTCCTCACCGTTAGATTAGTTAAATCAAATGCCTTAATTCGTCCGCATTTAACACCAGAAGTAGCGTACGCATACGATCCCAACTCTAGTGATGTGTTAGAAACAAAAAAAGCTATTCACAATCACAATCACCAAGCAAAATAAAGTTGTTGACCTAAAAAAAATTCATTAAAGGCTTAAGTGTTATCTACTGTACGACTAAGCCCTCGTTTGGTTGAACGTGGGAAATCAAGTTCTTGGGAATTTAGCTACTTTCTAGGAATTGTAAATTCCTGGAATTTATTAAATCATGTTTGGTTCAAAATTGTTGTTTTTATATTAACATGGGAAGTAATAATATTTTCACTTAAAAATGCAGGAAGTAGATCTTACCTACCTCTTCAAGGTAAGTGCAATTCCTTGATTTGGAAGAATTGCAACTTCCTGGAAAATAATTTTCCACATTTTATTTTTGAATCAAACACAGGAAATAAATCTACTTCCTGAAAAAGTTCAACTTCCTGAAAAGTATAGCACGAATCAAACGAGGGATAAGTCACTCAATTGGGATTTGGGTTTCATATACTGTACGACTCAACTGTGAGTTATTCACAACAAAGGTGCGAAATTCAATCTAATTTACGACTCAATTGTGAGGTATTCAACATAGGCTGCTGAGTTTTATTTATTAATTATTAGACACAATTGTAAGGTAAGATAGGGTTTGTGAAGAGAGATTTGTGGCAGATTTTTTACAGAAATTGGGGGTTTGTGAATGTGAATATTAGATCTGAATTGAAGAGTGAATCAATCATTATACTTTGTCTAATTTGTTGGGCAATATCAACGGACGGATAGAAAGAAGGGTGGGAGAAGAATTTGCAAGGCTTCCAATTGTAGATGTGAAGTTCTCCACCATAAGGCTCTTCAATCACCCATCTCCATTGCTGCTCCTGCGATCGTTGTGAATTTTCTTGGAATGTAGGTACATGTGCAACTTTTAATTGTGAATGTGTTTTTGATTTAGGGTGCCAAATTATAATGCTAGAATGCCACATCACTAATTTAAATGACATGTCATTATATTTTGTAGAAAGAATTAAGGAAAAAAATAGATTGGTTAACATTTAACACTTCATTATTCTATCAAAAAAAAAAACACTTCATTATACTATGGGCTATATTTTAAAATTTTTAAAGGTTGGATTATATTTTTAACGCCCACTTAAATGTTGAGTTATTAAAAATATTTTTTCCTATATTGTTTATGTAGAAGTTTATAACTCCCTCCCAACTCCCACGCTCTCTCTCCTCACTTTTTCTCACCCTCTCTCTCAGTATGCTGGATCCTTCTCCTCCAAATTTTCCTCCATCATCGGCTCTCCTCCGCCGCCTCCCTCATCTGCCGCCGTTGATTCCTCTCTCCTCCTCTGCCGCCGATATCTCCTCCGTCTTTACCGACCACGATCTCCATACCAAGTTTAGCCAGGTTCCTTTTTCTCTCTTTTAGCAATCTCTTCACATATCTAAGACTAGGTCTCTTCAGTTGCCTGATCATGATGTTAGCTTTGCATTTCTACTCATCTAGAATTTAATTTTACGGCGTTGGCTTCCTTGTTTTGTTTCCTTTTAATTTGCAATTGTGTTTTCTATAAACCTATTTGTCACGGAGAAATGCTGGAGTAATCGTGGGATAGGGGATGAAGGATTTTATATAATAATTTTACCTGCTAAACGGATTAGTGTTTGAAGTTTTACAGAATTTGATATGACGTTATGCTCCATCTATAGGTGGAAATTGACATAGTGATTATCAGGTATAGTTTTGCGGGAAATCGACGGAGATTAATTTTACTGGTAGACTGTATTCAAGAAAGCCCATGGATGGATTTGATTGACGTTGTGTAAAAAGTTCATGTAGGCATATGCTAATGTAGCTATAAGCTACGTTACCCTGAAAGGGAAATGGAAAACGGATACGTTTCTGAAACGGGGAAACGTCAATCTCAAATTTGTAGAAAATGGAAACGGCAGGAAATATCAATATAAATTATATGCTATTTTAAAGGCAAGGAGGAATAGAATAAGTATATCAACAAAGAATGCATAAAAGGATTACATTCAAATATCAACAAACCATTCCATGACCTAAATACCCAACTGAAAATTACTAATTAATATTTAACAATTCTACCAATATTGTATTTGGTAGAATTGTCAATGCATCATCTAATTAGTTTTTAACGATCCTAAGTCCTAACATATATGATGCATTGGCAATACATCATCTAAATCATATTTCATAATCTAAAATAATAAAAAGACACCAAGAAAGTAAGAATGAAGCTAAAATTGGACTAACAAGCATGAAGGACAGAAGGAGTAGTAGCTAGGGCTGTTCATTATCGGATATCCGATCCGATTCGGCTTATCGGATCGGATATCCTCAAATGAAAAATCATAAAATCCCGATCCGTATCCGATCCGAAATTCCTGGATATCCGATCCGAAAACCTAGGATCGGATCGGATATCAATCCCGGATATCCTAAAATATCCAACCTGTATATACATACAATATATCAAAAAAAAGATATATTTTACTAGAATAAAGTACCATAATAATTTCATCTATCAAAATATTACAGCAAGGCAGGCAGCCACAAACTAACATTTCCAACATAATATCAAAGTATTTCAACCTACAGTTTCAAACCACCGCAAAAAACCCACCAAAATATTTCCAAAGTTTACAAAATGAATTTCCATCATAATATCGGATGTCTACATATCAAAACATTCATCCATAATGAAGGTTTCATCGATAATGAAGCTTGGTTGCACAAGAGCTAACTCCTTCATACCTACAAATTTAACAAAAAGTACAAATTAAATATTCATAATGAATTTGGAAAAGTGAAATTCAAATGAAAGATTAGATAGAAATCAGAACCTTCTTCCATTTGCTCCAAGGCTATTAGGCTTTCCTCGATCATCATTGGAACATTAGTTGTGCGTTGCCAATCTTGTGTACAAATAAGAGCTTCTACCATTCTTGGAGTTAAGGAGGTACGAAAAGAATCAAGTACGCGTCCTCCGGTACTAAAAGCAGATTCAGAAGCAACACTAGTAACCGGAATAGCCAACACATCACGAGCCATCTTTGAAAGAATAGGATACCTTTTCTGATTGTCCTTCCACCAAGTCAAGACATTAAAATCCTCAAGATCACTTTCTCGTGTCTCCTCTAAGTATTTGTCCAGCTCACTTTTGTTTTCATTAGTATCATCAGAACCCACATCCATTTGAAACCTTGAAGTCATCAACTTGGTAAAATCCATAACTTTTCCTGGATAATTCTCAGTCAAGTTCATGCTAGAAGAAGATGAGCTTGTTTTCTTGCTTGCTTGAGGCATAGAAGAAGCATACTTTTCAAACAATTCACCAATAAGCAACTTCACATTCAAATTCAAGATTGCAGCCTTTGTAGCATCAAAAGATTGACGTATCAGCCAATCAACTAGTTGCATCTTACGTCTAGGGTCAAGAAGTATGGAGATAAATAACAAATAATTCATATTAAGAACATCTCCCCAATACTTATCATACTTCAGCTTCATTTGTTGTGCCATTTTTCGAACACCTTCATCCTCATTATTGCACAAACCAGAAATTCCCAAACCAATAGCAAACACATGATGAACACAAGTATTGCAAGTCACATAACGAGAACCAGATAACAGCAAAGTGGCATCATAAAACACTTTCAAAATGGGCAAGAAACAGTTCAGCTTTTTCCAATCCTCGTCTTTGATATCACCAAGCTTCAACATCTCTTTCTGACAAGCAGCATCCCTCATCAACAAGTTATCAAATGCTTTCTTAAACTTCACAGCAGACTCAAGCATCAAATATGTTGAATTCCATCTTGTTTCAACATCCAAAGAAACAAGACTTTTACTATCTAATTTCTCCTCTTGTACACATGCTTTAAACTTTTGAAGTCTTGCGGGAGAGGACCTAACAAACCTTACAAGAGTACGAACTTTCAAAATTGACTTATCCATATCCTTCAAACCATCTTTTACAACTAGATTTAGTATGTGAGCAACACATCTCATATGTAGATATTTTCCATCCAAAATACCAGATTCCCAATGATTAATTTTCCTTCTCAAATAATCAACCGCTAAATCATTAGAACTAGCATTATCTACTGTAATTGTCATAATGTTTTTTATTCCCCAATCAACTAAACACTTTTCAACCCCTCTACCAATTAATTGCCCTGAATGGCCAGCAAGAGGACAGAAATTGATAATCCTTTTATGCAAAACCCAGTTATCATCAATAAAATGAGCAGTGAGGCACATATAACTCAAGTTTTGAGCAGAAGTCCAAGCATCAGTGGTAAGACTAATTCGAGATGACAAAGTTTTAAAGCAATCTTTCAGCCTTTTCTTTTCCTCAACAAATAGACTATAAACATCTCTAGTAATAGTAGACCTTGAAGGAATGACAAAGGTAGGATTCAAACATCTATAAAAGTAACGAAATCCTTCATGCTCCACAAAAGCAAAAGGCAACTCATCCACAATAATCATCCTAGCAAGAGCTTCTCTACATGTTTCTTGATTAAATTGCCATAAACAAGGAATTGAAATTTTTTCTAGCACACCATCATCACCAACAACAGTTGTTGCATCAAGTTCTATCATTTTCTGTTTTTTATCCATATTTGCAGGAAGCATTTTGCATCTCTGAACATGATTCTTCAAAGGTGTAGTTCCATTTGAAGGTTTGCAACCAATCAATGCAGAACAATACTTACATCTTGCATAATTTATGTTAGGAACTTCATCATAATGAGACCACCAAGTAGAACTCTTTTTTCTCTTACCAGTACTGAAGTCAGATCCCGAAGAAGCTTCACTAGAAGTATTAGAATTAGGATGCCTTGGTGGTTTTGCACTTGTAGGAGTTTTGTTCCTCTTGTTGTTAACCTGAGATTCTTTCATTGAAATTTCTTCAACATCAATTATTGTATTTTCATTTTCGCTCATATTTAAAGCAACCTACAATTAAAAATCAGAACCTCAAATCAAATTCAACATACAACTCTAAAAGCAACGAAATCTAGGTTCGCATATAAGGCCCTAAAATTGAAATTATAAACTCGTAGAGTTTTCTCACCTCTTGCAAAGACGCAGAAGCTTTTGTGACAAGCAGCAACAAGCCAACAATAGAGTTGGTTGAGAGAAGCAGGCGTGAGGACAAACGAAGAAGCTGGAAATGGAGCACGTGAAATGGAGTTTTGAAATGGAGTTTTGAAATTGAGTTTTGAACAAAAGAGAAGCGGCGCAGCAAATGAGTGAGTTTTAGGGTTTTATGTTTCTTAAACTTTCTTTTAAATTAAAATAGAAAAGTTAAAAAAAATAAAAACTTCACCAGCTGACTAGCTGAAGTCCAATTTGTGGAATTGAAAATTGAAATCGTAGGATTGTATTTGTCTTTTGTAGTAGTCAAGTTGGGCTAGTCCACTACCAAAATTGTGGCCCAGTACTTGTCCTTACTAAATGGTGATTTTGTATATGTATCAGATTTAGCCTATTAAAAAATTAACATATGTATAAAATTTTATATGTAATATATGTAATTTATAATAAATAATAATATAATATTAATAAAAGTGGCATACCCCCGGATATCCACAAGATATCTACCCCCGATCCGTATCCGATCCGGTGATCCGAAAATTTTTACCGGATCGGATCGGATAATATTCCATCGGATTCGAATATTTTAGGATCGGATCGGTGGATCAACGGATCGGATCGGCCGGATCGGATAATTATGAACACCCCTAGTAGTAGCCGACTAGTCGAGTAGGATGAAGAGGCTGAGCTCGAGAGACAGAGTGAGGAGCACCAATCGTCTGTCGCAGAGAAGGTGGGTCATGAAGCTTTGGAAGTTGGAGGCGGAGCACCAGTCGCACTCCAGAGACAGAGAGAGGGATGGGAAATACATAAATGGAGAGTGGAGACTAGCGGCTGCCTTAGGAAATTTTAGGGTTTTAGAAATTTTTAATTTTTTCTTTAACACATCAAGGAAACGCGTTGTAAGACATGAGGTCTTAGAAGCGTCATCCCATGCCAACTCGGGAACTTCTCAGGAGGTCACCCATCCTGGTACTACTCCCGTCCTAGCACACTTAACTTCGTAGTTCTTTGTCCTCACTTGAATCATGAAAAGGAAGAACTCTTCTTGACATGGGTAGCACTTTTAATCCTTATAATGGATTACAATTCCTGGGTGTTACAATCACCCCCACAGAAACCCTTGACGACCTAGTCAAGGCCCAAAGATCGTCCTCTGGATCGAGCGACCGACCTGAAGGCCAAGTCCACTCGTAACCCAGAGTCGGCTCTAATACCATATGTAAGACCCAAGGTCTTAGAAGCGTCATCCCATGCCAACCTGGTGACTTCCCAAGAGGTCACCCATCCTGGTACTACTCTTGTCCTATCACACTTAACTTCATAGTTCTTTGTCCTCACTTGAACCATGAAAAGGAAGAGCTCTTTTTGACATGGGTAGCACTTCTAAAAATGCTTGAGATTAGTCTTGGGGACTGTAAATAATTGATGAAATTATATAAGTTGGATTTTGAATAGTATCATTGGCCATCACATTCCTTGAAGTAAATGTTCTTACACTATCTTGTCTTTTTTTTAAAGATATTGTTCAACATATTTTATTAGTTGGTACTTGATTGGAATAAGTGATTGTATATGAATTAATTGTTGAACTATGTTGGTCATGACATTCATGAACTAGATGATTGAATCTTGCTCTTCAAAGTAGTTATTATTTGAGTAATTGATATGTAGTGAAAGAGCTAATTTCTATTAAAGCGTTAGTAATCAGTTAAGACATTTATTCTTCTTGTGGGAGGAGTTATGACTATGCTCGCTGAAATATAATATTGATTATTTTCTTTACAATACATATATGGATATCTTTATGCATATGAATGGTAGTATGTCATTGTGTGATAGGATTGCTTGACAATCTTAGACATTGAAAAGAGATACAATAAATACAATATCCATGTTTTCATGGTGGTGAGTAAGAATGTGTGTCTCGTCTCCCATCTTGATCACATGGTTGCGATGAGATCACATGTCCTATTCCTATGAAAATTCGGTCAAAGAGTGTGTATTATTTCCAAGTTTGATCACATGGTTGAGACGAGATCACACATCTTTATCTGACAAGAATCTAAATGAAAATTGAAATTGTGTTGTGTCTTTGGTTATTGATTAAGTGATTGATAGCAACCATTAGTGCATTCATACAGTTTTGGGGGGGGGGGGGGGGGGGGGGGAATCACCAAGTTTTGGAGACGAAACTTATTTTATATGGTGGCTAATGTGATAACCCAAAAAATGGATATACTTTCAATTCGTGGTATCTATTTCGCTAATATCGTTTATTTCATTTTGCAAGTTTCGAGCTCGAAACTTGTTTTAACTTGGAGATAATGTAATAGCCATAAAATTTAAAGTATTTTATAGTTAGAGTTTTTGGGAAGATATATTTGCATGAACGAACATTTTAAAATGTAAGATTTGTTTTTGAAAAACATAATTAGCGTTTTCAAACCTAAATATTTTCAATTGAGAAAAGATGGTATAAAATTCTAGTTGAAATTATGATTTCTAGAGTATGCCCCATACTTTACGGGCCTATAATTTTGGACACGACATAATTATGCCTTGGAGAGGATTTTTGGGAAGTTGATCTAAGTAATTCTTGGTAGTACGAAATGTGATTCTGGGAGATTGAAACTAAGTTTTCTTGATTATAAATTTAGGGAGACGTGACAATTATAAACTTTAGAAAGTTTGGGTGCAAAGCAAAATTATAGAAATGATAATAGTAGTAGTGTATGGAAGAAATAAAATATTGCAGGTCGTGTGATATCATAAAATAAAAGGTTGTTAATTGATATTATTTTTTTGGAAGATAAGACTGTTATTTGAAAAATACGGCATACCAATATAAGATTTATAAAGATATTACAACTAATGATTTAATGAATTAAAAGTAAGCATCTATATAATTTTTTATCTTTAATTAGCTAGCAACCTAGTTTACCTATGCCTAACCTATCATATATATACATCTGCTTGTACACAAGCACTTGGCCTCCAGCCAAATCCAAAACACTTTCCCTGTCGTCATATTTCTTTTCCTTCACGCCTTAATTCTTCTAGCGATCTTCATCTTGAATCTCCAATTTGTAAGTCTACACCTTTCTTATATCATAGTAATGGTATTTAGCCTTTAATTTGACTTGAAGTACGTTCACTATTGAGTGGGTATGTGATTGGGTTAATCGGGAGAATTCAAAAGAATTTTGTGATGTCAACTGTGCATGTGCAGAAGAATACAGGGTCGGTTGGGTGGATTGTTGGACTCTAAAATTTATGAAAATTTTACATATGATAGATGATATATTAGGGAGTTTTTCTGTAATTTTATGATAGTTGGATCTAAATTGAAGGGGATAAAAATCAATTACAGATTCATGGTATTCTTGGAAGACTGGACAAAAGCAGTTCGTAGTTTATGGATCTGGGTACGTTCAAGTGGATATAAAATCGTGAAATTTGTATGTGTGAGAGATCATATAATGGAGATAGTTCTTACGAAATTTGGTCGTCATTGGAGTTGAATTGAGTGAGAAACAAATTCTTGAACGAACTGTCCTGGTTAAGGGAAAACAGTGTTTTGAAAGATATGTTGAAGAGTTCGTACATTGAGGATTAGGGTGATCTAATGTGCTTATAAAATTTTGAAAATTTTATGATAAGTCAGATCTTTTATGTACATGATTCAATTAAAATATGGGGTTAATCGGAGTCCATTTAAGGGATATACAAAATATAAACCGAGGTGTTGTTTAATGGGATTGGGAATTTAATTTGTATTGTCAACTTAATTAGAAACTAAATCAAAACTCCGTACGAACTCTAAATTGAATTATTCTTGAACAGTTGAGTTATATTGGGAGATTTGTTTTCATAGTATAAATTTTGTAATTTTTGGTGATCATTACCTTATATTTTAAGAGTAAGAACTAAGCTGAGAAGTTGAAGTACTGAAAATTTCACGGAATGTTTCTTAATGAACCTTTTGGTAAATGTGAAATTTAAGAAGTTATTGAAATGTAAGGATTGAAATCAATAAAATTAGTACTAAAATAGATTTGTTATGTTTTTTATAATATCAGTGCGCATAATCTATGACCCTGAATTTGTCGATTTTTGACAAATTATTGGAAACAGTTTTCGGATTCGTTCAAATTGGAGAATGATCATAACTCATACATGTTTACCCTCATAATTTTATATCTAGTGTAAAAAGTAGTTTGGGTTGGGTTTTAAACACGTTTTTTAACATACAGAAATCTGTCTAGTTTCAAATTTTGATTTTGAAAACTTGTACATGTGTTATGATATGGCTTGCATATTAAGGGGTTCGATTCGAGGGTCTTCAATTCATTGGCAACATTCGGGATTCGAAGATCGTCAATAAGGCAACTTCGGATCACTTGCTCGGTTGAGTCACTTGTTTGCTTGTGTGATTTATATGTGCTTGAATCGTCTAATGAATTGCTATGATAATTAATGCATATATGACCATTTAATATATAATGATTTGAAATTTGATTACTTGATTGTGTTTGCAATATCTATATGTACGTGAGAGAATGTGTGTATATGCATTGTGTATATGTGTTGCAATATTTATATGCATTGTGAATATCCATTTGGTCATTTATGTGAGTGAGCATAAGAGTAAACTGTGGGCAAACCTCTGTTTGAGGGTTTGGATGTGATTAGGAAGCGGATGCACCACCCTTAGAATGATGGGCGAAGGCGATCCCGGGTATGTGAGTGCAGTAGTGGGTGCATATCTCAGAGTATGCCTTCGATGAGATATGTATGACCATATCGTAGGCTTGAGAATGTGACGTTTGTACAGACGTGGACTTCCAATATGAACTTGGATTTGGCCAATACCCATAGTGTGTGTGATTAAGGTTGTAATTAAGCTAACCTTGTATGTAGAGTATGTGATTAAGGTTGCAATTAAGCTAATCTTGTGTGTAGAGTATGTGATTAAGGTTGCCTTGTGTGTGTGGTTAAGGTCGCAACTAAGCGAACCTCGTGTATGGAAGTGCATTTATGTGATTCATGTACTTATTAGCTCATGTCTTCCAATGATGCTCATAATAAAGTGATATGTGTCTTGATGTCTAATATGATTATACATGATGTGGTTGTTCATATGTTAATGTGGTAATTTTTTAATAATATGTTATGCGTATGATTGTTCAAGATTGTCTTATTGTATTATATTTTGTTTGGTTGTTCGTTACGACATTACTTCATTTAATAAAATTGTGATATAGATTTATTTAAAATGTTATCTATTTATGTGTTATTATTTGGAGTCGACTCGCTGACTCCGATGGGGCTGACTACTTGTTGTACCGGGTATTTATCTGCTGATAGCATTGATTCAAGACCACTCAAGGAGGTGTGAATATGTCTCAATGATACTATTGTCATGGGTTTTGATAACTTGCATCAAAAATAATTTATTGTAAAGTATATATTTTGTTAGTTATCAATTTATGAGTTCTCACTTTTAAGTCTTCCGCTGATTTCATATAATTTTAATACATTATTATTTTTATGATTTAAAATCCTTTTATCCTTTCTGAATAATTTAAGTTGAACTTAAACTTTATCTAATGTTAAGCCTCAGGTGTCTTCACATATTAAATTCTAAGGTCATTGGCATGTAATATTCCCTGAATAAATCGGGGGGTGTTACAATTATGGTATCAGATCATTTAAGATTCTTGGCATGTTAATAGGATTGGGATTATTATTTTTATTACAATTATGGTGTCACGACGTAACCTAGCGGGGCTGTGATTGATATAGCCTATGGCGTCACAACTTAACTCAACGAGTACTGTCACTGATATAGCTGGTGGCATCACGACAGAACTCCAAGGGAACAACGTCGATATATCCTAGTGCCACGACGTAACCTAGCGGGGGTATGATCGATGTAGCTAATGGTGTTACAGCGTAACTCAGCAGGGAGTGTGATCTGTTTACTCTACGGCGTCACAACTTAACTCAATAAGGAGTGTCACTGATATAGCCGGTGGCGTCACGACAGAGCTCCACGGGAACCACGTCGATATAGCCTAAGGGTGCGATGTAGCTCTACAAGGTGTAGCCCTAGAGGCGAGAATGTAGCAAAGTAGTAATGGAAATAATCGCTTGCATTTAATGAATGAATTGAGTTTCGATAAGTAACATGCATGTAATGTAAACTGGATTAGAAAGAGAACTTCTTACGGTGTGTCGCATTTCAGCTCCGAAGGACGGGCCTTCTTGATTTGCCAACTCATAAGCGCCTTGTCTGACTACCTTAGTAATTTGGTAGGGACCTTTCCAAGTAGGTCCTAGTTTTCCAGCATTGTTTTCCCTTGTGTTCTGAAACACTTAGCACAAGACCTAGTCTCCAGCTTGGAACGCCTTCATCCTTACATTGCGATTATAACTCTTGGCAACCCCTTGCTAGTATGTCGCCATTCTGATGGCAACGTCGTTACGTAGCTCGTCAACGGTGTCTAGCATGAACGTCACGAGGGACGTGTCAATTTTGATGCCCACAGTTAATGGAAATTTTGATGGATGGTAATTCATCTTCCTCCGGTTTTGGATATGTGCCATGTCTATATACGTGCACCACATTATATGTTTGTACATCACATTTTTCTATATTTATGCATCACATTTTTCATGTGCTTGTGCATCACAGTTATGTTATAGTGTATATCATATTTCATGTGTTTGTGCACCACATCTCATGTATTTGTGCATCACATTTTATATATTTATGCATCACATTTTCATGTCTTTGTGCATAATAGATATGTTACCGTGTGCACCACATTTCATATTTTTATGCACCATATTTCATGTTTTTGTGCACCACTTTTCATGTAGTTGTTGCTTTACAATTTCATGTGTTTGTGCATATAATTTATGTTATTAGTTGCATCACATTTATGTTATTATGTGCTATACATGTCATGTGAATGTGCACCACATACTCTTAATTATTTTGTGTACATTTTATATTACAATGACTGTTTTGTTTTTAACTTCCATTCGAATAGGAAAATGTCATATTGAATAAAATATGTGCTAATTACATGACCATTTTAATGAAAATCGAATCTCAACCCATATATTTTCTCAAAAATGCATAATCTTACACGTTGATGCATATAACTTAAATGAAATACTAGGCATATTTCAATATTATTGTGGTGCACATTCAACAGACTTTGGTGCATAAAAGTGTAAGCGTGTGTAGTGAATTTTTTTACACTATACAGATAGAATTCATATGTTCCCTTTATATTCCTTTTTTTTTGCTAAAATTCGTTCGAACATTTGCAATTTTAGCCCCATTCGCACTCGATCAGTCTCCTTGAAAATATTTTGATTTTGTATACAACGCGAGTACACGTACGTAGTACTTATTGATTATGGTCCAATATTCATTTGTGAAATTGATGAGAATGGACATGATCAAAGCCCAAAGACCAAATCTTGTTATCATACTCCTTATTTCGATTGTCGGATTCTTAGGGCATTCACAATGAAAAAACTAGCACAAGAAATAATGTAATAAGTACATGACATATCCTCTTATATAATACTTCTTTTTTTTAAAAGGGGGAACTCAAAATAATTTATCCCTTGTGAATGCTCTTATAACTGCTAGACTAACCCATTAAGTCAGGATGCACTTATATGTACCATCCTTCAATGCCAATATTATTAATGCTAATCAATCAGAAATTATTTATATGCATTCACTTATTTTAGGGAGAAATAAAAAATGGTATACATTCACTTAATTGCTACCTCATGTTCATTGCATTCTCTTAATCTTACAGTCAATCTTTCCAGTTTTACAAATTATAAAAACTACTTGGAAAATACTCACAATGAGACTTTTTATTTATTTATAAGGAGACCCAATTACAAATTACAATCCCAAGAAAATCCAAAAACCATTAGAGAACTGCAACAAGCTAGTTATATAGAAAAAGATGAAGCACAAGCATGAAAACACCTTCCTTCTCCTCACCACCCTAATCCTTGTTCTCTCGGCTTCCGGGTACCCACTTTACCCTTTCGTCATCTTCCACCTCTGCATGATGAATGGCTTCTCGAGCGATACTCTATCCTTGCAATGCTACCATCACAATGACGACCCTCTTCTGATCCCGGTCCATGGGAGCTACAACTGGTCGTTCCATCAGTTGGTCTTCAGGAAGAAGACTTACTTCTGCGACGCACAGTGGGGCATAAAAGGAGGACGTGGCGGGTTCTCAAGATTCGAAGCGTTCGGGGACGAACCGTGGTTCGTCGACAGTTATTGTGGGGGGAGGCATTGCATTTGGCTCTATAACGAGACAGGTTCATTCATATTGAACTTGAAATCGCAACAATATCAATATATGTATGAATGGAAGCCTATACCTTAGGAAATTTTTCTATAAGGGTTATTATATATGTATGTGTGCTGAAATGGTTGAATAAATTAAGAAGGGTTCTAAGTTTGAATAACAATATTGTAGTATATTCGATTCTTCTATGATTAAATAAGGGCTACAATTTTCAAAACGTATAGATACATAGATATACAATATATAGATTAACAAAGTCGAATACTAATCCATGGAATTTGAACTGCATGTTCTTCACTAAAATCTTCATTAGTACTATATAATAACTAATGTTACTAATCGTAAAATCTTATTGCATGATTTTATTTTCAAAACACAATTGTTCAAATTCCTCCCGTTGTAATGCCCTTCATTGATTAAAATATATAAAATATCAACTCATATTAGGAAATAATTATCAGACATGCAACACAGCATGTTCAAATTCCTCCCGTTGTAATGCACTTCTCAGGTAATGTATTTATTATATCCAGAAGTGTTTGCTAAACATAGGTTATGGATGTAAAATTGACACTGACTAATCAAACTGGCCGGACAAAGGATTCAAAACAATAACTTGTTTTAATCAATCAAACAAGGAAAATTTAGTAAGAATCGAATTTCTCGTGACACTTGAAAATTTTCTTAGAAAAATTAATGCATTTCCTACCCAATATACCCCAAGTATTTTAACTTTTTTTTGGTGATACTGAAACGATATGAGTTTGGGAATTTTCTCATGTGTATTATGCCTCTCTTGGGCTGAATATATATGGATTACAAGATAAGATCTCCAAAGAGATATATGGTAACAAGATATCTACAAGATAACATATAAGGAAATAAGATAATATAGGATAACTTAATATCCAAGTCTAATACTCTCCCTCAAGTTGGAGCATGTGGATCAACAATGTCCAACTTGGCAAGAAGGAACTGAAACGGTGTCTTGCCTAAAGCCTTGGTGAAGATATCCGCAGGTTGCTGGGAGGTAGGTATGTGCGATAGCTGCACCGTGCCAGCAACCACTAAATCACGCACAAAATGACAATCAATCTCTATATGCTTCGTTCTCTCATGAAAAAACGGATGTGCTGCGATGTGAAGAGCAGCTTGACTGTCACACATCAACTGAACTGGGGTGTCATGCTTAACGCTGAGAGAGAGAAGAAGAGAACGAAGCCAAAGGATCTCGCTACAAGCGGATGCCATTGCCCTGTATTCCGCTTCTGCCGATGACTTGGATACCGTCGGCTGCTTCTTCGTTATCCAAGATATAGGCGAGTCACCCAAGGTGATGAAATAACCAGTAATGGAACGACGAGTAAGAGTACAGGAGGCCCAATATGAGTCACAGTAAGCGATCAAGCGAAGAGCACTAGCACCAGACAGATGAAGTCCTTGACCAGGGTGACTCTTGAGATAGCGCACAACACGAATAGCGGCCTGCCAGTGAGAATCCTTGGGAGATTGCATAAAATGAGACATGGTATGAACAACATAACATAACTCTGGACGTGTGATGGTAAGATACACAAGTCGGCCGATCAATCGACGATAGCGCTCTGGATTGTCGAAGTCGGGCCCTTCGGAAGAAGCGAGTTGATGATGCGAGTCCATAGGGAAGTCGCACGACTTGGAGCCCAGTAAACCTGTTTCGGCAATAATCTCTAAGGCATACTTACGTTGAGATATGAAGAGGCCGGAGGAGTTACGTGCGATCTCTAAGCCAAGAAAATACTTGAGAACGCCCAAATCCTTCATGTCAAAGCATGAACTCAGATATCGCTTAAATGCCGAAATGGTAGAAGCATCATTCCCGACAATGATCAAGTCATCAACATAGACGAGGACATGTAGAAGAGTGCCATTCCGCTCCATAAAAAATAGCGAGTAGTCTGCACGACTCTGGGTGAAGCCGAAACGCGTAAGCGTCGTGGCCAGATTAGAGAACCAATTGCGCGGTGCCTGACGGAGACCATATAATGATTTCCGTAGCCTATAGACACACCCGGGAAGAATAGAGTTGTATCCCTGCGGTGGGCGCATGTATAATTCTTCATCTAAATCACCATGAAGAAACGCATTGTGCACGTCCATTTGATGGAGTTCCCACCCTCGAATAGCAGCAACAGACAGAAAAACGCGGACGGTTCCCATCTTGGCTACCGGCGCGAATGTCTCTGTAAAGTCAACTCCTTTGACCTGCCGATTTCCGAGAACAACAAGACGAGCCTTATAGCGCTCAATAGAGCCGGTGGCATTATACTTGATGCGGAAAACCCATTTGCAACCAATAGCGGTCTTGCCAGGTGGGAGATTCGACGTAGTCCATGTGCGATTGCGCTCTAAGGCGTCAAGTTCCAACTGCATGGCTGCAAGCCAATGAGCGTGTTGCGATGCCTTCTTGTACGTGCTAGGCTCGTGCCCTGCCTTAATAGCTGCAAGAAAGTGCGTATGTGGTGCATAAAATTTATCACAAGAAACAAATGCAGTTATAGGATAAACACTACCTGGGGACGATGATGTGGGAGGAGCGGTAAGTGAAGTAGAGGGGGGGGGGGGTCAATGGGCTGCTGCATGGTGTGACAGACAAAGTCCCTGAGCAGAACTGACGACTGACGAGCAAATTTGTCCTTGTCCCGGGGCAGTTTCGATGCGTAGCATAGACATCCGAAAACACGAAGATGCATGTATGACGGGGCATGGCCGAAGAGCATCTGGAATGGGCTCTTGTTGCCCAACAGCAGAGTTGGAGTGCGGTTGATTAAATAGCAAGCGGTTAAGATGCACTCACCCCAAAAAACAACCGGAAGAGAGGCCTGGATCCGAAGGGCCCTAGCCACATTAAGAATATGCTTGTGCTTGCGTTCAACACGACCATTTTGCTGAGGTGTGTAGGCACAAGATGTCTCAACAAGGATGCCCTGCGTGGTGAAAAATGGGCGAAGAGGCAGAAATTCCGTACCATTATCAGTACGCACCCGTTGAATCTGCTTTCGAAATTGAGTGCGTACGAGAGCGCAGAATTCCACAAAGAACTTGACGACTTCTGTTTTGCTGGCCAATAGATAGACCCAAGTAGCTCTGGAAAAATCATCAACTATGGTTAAAAAATAAGAGGTGTTCGAAGTAGACTTCACACTGTAAGGTCCCCAAACATCACAATGAACCAACTGAAACAAACTATCTATTTTATTATAACTTAACGGAAAAACACTACGTGTTTGCTTTGCCTGGAAGCATACATCACAAGGGTCTGGCGGTTTATTAGAACAAACAAAAGAGTCTAAACTGGAAATTGAAGATAAGACAGACGACGAGGGATGTCCTAATCGTTGATGCCATAAAACAGAAGAGGTGGTAGGAGAGACTGCCAAAGCCGAACCGAAGCCAGAATCATCTAGAATGCCGTGCAGCCAGTAGACCCCACCCCGTTGTTCACCGACTCCAATCACCGTCCTCGTATTGTGGTCATGTAGCACGCAGAGACGATCAGTCAACAGAACAAGGCAATTCAGATCTTTAGAAAGATGAGAAAAATATATCAAATGGCAATCTAATTGAGGAATCAATAGAACATGCTGTAATTTGCGGGAACCAGCCAGAACAAGGGTCCCTGCTTCAGAGGCCGATGCAAATCTGTTATCGGGCAATTTAATGGAAACAGAAGGGATAGAAACGATGTCCTGTAATAACTTCATGTCACCCGTCATGTGAAAGGAAGCACCCGTGTCCAAAATCCAGCCAGAAAACGTACCAGAGGACTGATTACTGGAGCTTGAGTTAGGGTTGAGAGAAGAAAAAAGATTCAGAACTGACTGCCACTGTTCTTGGTTGATAGAATTCCCGAGGGCTGCGCGATCCTGCGCATTCGGTTGGAATCCCCCGCTCCTGCCTCCGCTTGGGTGCTGGGCAGCGTTTGCACATCCGCGCCCTCTGCCGCGGCCAGTGCCCCCATCGCCTCGGCCTGTCCCCCCCGAATCGCGAGACTGCGTGTTGTCGGAGGAGTCTGTAGGGTGGCGTGACTTCGGTGTCCAGCCCTCTGGAAAGCCGTGAAGACGATAGCAAGTTGTCATGACATGGTCGTTTCGTCCGCAATGAGTGCACTGCAGCTTATTCCCGGACCGTGGCTGTTGCGCTGTCTCAAGAGGCGGTTTGTGGGCGGCGAGCGCGAGAGCATCAGTGGGGGTTTCGCGCTCTTTAACGATAGTTCATTGGCGCTCTTCCTGGACGACAAGAGCGTAGACGTGATCCAAGGGTGGAAGGGGATCCTGTGCCATGATGTTGGACCGAACCGTGCTGAATTGGGCGTCGTTCAGTCCCATAAGAAAGCGGTGAACGCGTTCTTCCTCCTGATCGCGGGCGAGAACGGTGGTAAGAGTGCAGGCGGTGCAACAGTTGCAAGAGCGAGGCGGGAGATACGTTTCAAGCTCCGTCCAAAGCTTCTTGATCTTACTGAAATAGGCGTCAACATTCTGGCCTTGTTGACGACACTGGGCAATATCTGAACGGATCTGCATGATTCTTGGTCCGTTACCGACCGAGAATCGCTGATGCAGTTGATCCCACAATTTGGAGACGGTGTCACCGTAGGTGATCGAAGAACTCAAAGCGGGATCGATCGAGCGAATAATCCAGCCAATGAGCATGGAATTGACGCGGTAACAATCGTCCTCGTGTTCGGGGTCGGTTGGCTTAGGAATATGTCCATCCAAGAACCGCAGATTTCCTTTGGCGCGAAAAGCGTTTTTGATGGCAACAATCCACTCCTGAAAGTTGTCGCCTTTCAAGACGACGGTGCAGATCTGAAGACCCGTATGATCCGAGGGATGGAGATAATAAGGTGAATCAAGATCGTTGATGAGACGCTTGGGGCGGTGATCGGTCAACCCAGACCGATCGGTGTTGCTCGTTGAGTCTTCTATAGTGACCATGACCGATGCAGATCGAGGTCAACAAAGAGAGGGAAAAAAACGACTGAAGAAAAATATAGGTTTTAGAAACCTGCTCCGATACCATGAAACGATATGAGTTTGAGAATTTTCTCATGTGTATTATGTCTCTCTTGGATTGAATATATATGGATTACAAGATAAGATCTCCAAAGAGATATATGATAACAAGATATCTACAAAATACCATATAAGAAAATTAGATAATATAGGATAACTTAATATCCAAGTCTAATAGATACCCCAAGTATTTTAACTTTATCATATATATACATGCATCTCCATGGAGTATTTATTATTTCCACAAATCCACCTAAATATTTAAGTGATAACAATTAAAATATTATTGCTATTTATGCATTAACTCGCTATTCATGCACTGTATACGTACTACTACAACTACTATTATTTGAACAAATTAAAGACTCCATATATATACACCAAAACACTTTCAAATCACAAAACCCACACACAAAGAGGATTGAAAACTCATTAGAGGCCTAAAAAACACACACACAAAAGAAAGAAAGATGAGGCACAACAACCATAAACACATGTTCCTTCTCCTAACCACCCAACTCTAGTTCTCTCTGCTTCCGGGTTCCGGTTATTCCCATTCATCATCTACCATCTCTGCATGTTGAACAGCTTCTTGAGCGACGCCTTATCGTTGCATTGCTACCATCACAACGGCTCTGATCTCAACGGCGAAACCCTCTTGATCCCGGTCCACGGGAGTTACAATTGGTCGTTTCACCCTATAGTCGACAAGGTCAAGACGTACTTTTCTGATGCGCAATGGGGCACCAAAGGAGGGCGTGGAGGGTTTCTAAAGTTTGAGGCGTTCGCGGACGACGAAGGTTTTGTGGATGGTTATTGTGGGGGGAGGTACTGCATTTGGATGTACAATGAGAGTGCTTCCTACATATTTTAACTTGCAATCACAGCATACATTTCTATGTTTGAGTGGCATCCCATAGCCTAGATGATTTATTGATTTCTCTAAAGGGTTATGAAGGGTTAATTTCTTAATCTTGAAGATGGTTTAATAAAGAGTTTATATGTATATGTGATGGATTCATTTATGCTATCTAGCTATATACTTATTTAAGGGAAAGTTTTATGTTTCTCGGTGATGTTCGTGTTTGACATAACTCTAAAAATAAAGCCCAACATCAATGCAGTATAAAGCCCAACTTGGAATAGCATATCAACTCATTTTCTATAATCTTTTCCAGATTTAAAAAACTTCATGATATGAGTTTTATGGTTACAAAAAGAGGTTTGTTTAACAAAATAAAATAAAATTGAAGTAGTTAAATAAAATTGATTAAGGCGTTGTTTGGCGAAAGTCGTTAAAAAAACTATTTTATGTATAATGTATTTTTGTTTGAAAAGTTTTTTAAAAATTGTGATATGGGAAACAAAAAAAGAAGTAAGTATTTTTTTGAAATAAGGTCTATAAAATTATTATAACAAACAAACCCTATAGGTGAAAATATAATCATAGGCTGTTAATATAAAGTAATCAAATTTATGGGTAACATATCTCTAATTAAATGACTTTAGATAATACCTAAGTAAGATTTGTTTAAATTTCATTATTCGTTTCATTGTCGGTTTGCCTTGTTGCGATTTCTATCTTCTTTTGCGGATTAAGGGTAGTGTATATGAGAAAGCGATATTTCTTCTCATATATGCTCTCATGCAAGTTATAATTCTATGGATATTTTTTTGTACCATTGGATGGTGGTTGTCTTTATACTTTGAGTCGTTTGAGGAATTTTCTAGGACCCCTAACTCTAAGTCTCCTTCTCTAAGGGTGACATCTTGTGAGGTGACAATTAGGACAGTCCATTGACCACTCTAACTAACGAATGGAGTTTATGGAGTGGTGATGCATGAGTTTCACATATATGAGGGGACTTTCTGTGAGGTGGAAAGCGAGACTGGTTCCCTAACCATGTCTGACCAATAAAGGAGGTCATAGGAATGGTGAGGTTTGAGAGTCACACCCTTGAGGATCATTCCGTTAGGTGGATAGTTAGTATGGTCCTTGATCATGTCTAACTAACTGAGGGTGTTGGGAGCTACATTAGAGCCACACAGAGTGAGAATCATTGTATTATTTCAGTCATTTGTCCTTCCTGACTCTTGCCCGACCCTAAGTACTTCATTTCCGGATGATCACGATGACTTCGGATATTGTTGAGACATGATGGAGACTTGTTGATCTGTTGAACCTTTTTGGGTGTTTTGGCTAGTCTACTATTTTGGATTCGACTGTTTGCTTTTGTATGGATCATTTTTTGGATCCCCTTCCCTTCTCCAGTCTCTGTAATGTGGAGATTTTGTATTTTACAGGATAGGATTTTTGGACCATGTTTGTTGGTTAGGTGGTTATGACTGTACACGTAGCTCATGCCCAATTTTTGGGTGCCTTGAAGCCTGAGAGAGACGGCGACATGAATCTTTGTGGCTCAGTGCTACCGAGACGATGATGGACCGTAAACCCTGCTTTGCTTCGACTTTGGATGGGAGCCAAGATTTTAATGATGTTAGGCTAAACTCACATTTTTTGGCATCTAAGATAGTTCTTTTTTTATTTATCTTCTTTCATCTTTGTTTTACATTTAACCATTTTTTAATTAAATAATTTTATATTTTTTTCTAACCTCACTTCTATATATTTATCATTTAAAAAAAATAGTGCATGTGCGCTATTTGGTGATTAAGGACCACTATTAATTTTGTTAAATCACCTTCATCCTGATTGCTAATTATTTTCCAAGTTAGTTGAATCCCTCTTTATAGTTTGTACCTTCATCTTAATCCCTTGGATGTTTTCATTGACTCGGTTTCAAGCTGTGATTTTAGGAATTAAATCCTTGTGACATTCTGTTTGCTCTTAGGTTAGATTAATTAGGAATTAAATCCTTGTGACATTCTATTTGCTCTTAGGTTAGATTAATTTCTAGTCTCCTAGATGTTAATCTCATAAACAAATATAGTATAGCTAAGTTTAAAACACTCTAGATCTCCAAGCAATGCATTTCTCAAAATCTTCATAAGTTGTATATTAATTACCTAATTTAAAGAATCTGAGTGCCAACTTTGTGTTGATATTAGTACTAATTAATTTCGTAAGTTTCGGTGATTGTTATCATACTTTGCTCTTAGTGACACGGATGACGGATCTGAGTCCAAGAAATCAACAATGATGCAGTCCAAGGCATTTCCAAATCCATCCGAAACCATTCGGAGTGGTATAGAGAATAATAGAGAATGGCAGAGTCTTCTGGAAAGACTCGGAATAGTCCGGAGTGAGCCGAAGTATTCTGGAGCGGGTCTAGAAAGGACCAGAGTAGGCTGGAGTGATCTAGAAGAGCGCGGAAGCAACCAGAGGTGTGCAGAACCACCCGGAGGCGCATGGAACACTCTGAAGTGGGATGGAGTGGAGTAGAGCGCCATGGAGTAATCCAGAGTGAGGCTCCAGAAATTTCCGGAGTCACCTAGAGTGGCACTCCATCTGAATGCTTCTTCCCCAAGCATATCTAGAACTCTCCACTTATGATGATTCTAGAAATTTAGATGTAATAGGAGATGAGCCTATAAATAGCCTTCCTCCCTCATTTGCATCCATCCAAGCATTGTAAAGCCTTTTAGCCTTGTAAAATTTTCTTTCCATAATACAATAGTTATTTCCCACAAATCTATTTCGATGTCCTTTCTAGTCATCTTCTTTAGGCGCTTCCGTAGCGACATTCATCAGGTAAGGCTTGACTTAGATTTTCGAAGGGTTGAGTTGTCTAAGAGTCGCATGGTTTCGAGGAGTCTCTCAGTCCGTGACAAGTGGTATCAGAGCAAGTCATTCCAAGGGAGTTGTGATGGTTAGCAACGAACTAGGGGTATCCGAGGTGGTCGAGTCGATCCATTGCAAGGGGACGAGTACAAAAGTGGGGAAGACATTGGAGAGTTCGAGGGACGTGGTGTCCATCTTTGATGGCCGTTTGGAGACGGTCCATATTGTCGTCAAGGAAGTACGCGACTTAGTGGAGGATGTCAACCGCGACCTAGGAGCGATATTTAGTCGGGATGACGCCCTTGAGACATCTGTGGAGGAACTCAAGGGAGAACTTAGTGTCATGGAAGACATCAAGGAGGGGTTGCACGCCGCCCTAAACAAGTCACACGCGGAGCTCGTCGCCAAGAATAAAGAACTTGAGTCCATGGTAGTAGCCATGTGGGAGGAGATGAAGTTGCTCAAGAAGAAGCTTAATGCATGGCAAGCCGCTATGGGGGCGGGTCTGCTCGCGACTACACCAACAACCAAGGTGGACGTACCCAAGCTAAAGGAGTTCGGAAGCAGCCAGACGACTAAGGATGTGGAAATTTTTTTGTGTGGTGTGGAGCAATACTTTGACTCGGTGGAAATCAAGGATGATCAATGTAAGGTATGTATCTCTTCTAGATTTCTCTTGCTATGGTGGCATCATAGAACGTGCGAAAGGACCAAAGGGACCCCGATCACGACTTAGGTCGAGTTTCAGGCAAAATTCGAGAAATAATTCTTCCTAACTTATGCCAATGATGAAGCTCGGGCCAAGCTTCTTAAGCTCACGTAATGCACCACGATGCATGAGTATGAAGGAGTTCTTAGAACTCACCCTCCAAATCGACGACTTAGCCGAGAAAGAGGGATTGTTCTTGTGTCATGAACGGGCTTACGCCATGGGAAAAACAAGAACTCCACGACCGAGATGTGAAGACCTTACGCGATGCCATGACCACAACAAATGCGTTGATCGAGTTCACTAATCGTGAGCGTAGTGGCTCTTCTAGCTACACGGGTAAAGGTGGGGGAGAAAAGGACAAGGACGAGTCATCTGGGAGTGATGACGAGCATCCGACCGAGCAAAAGAAGAAGTCCTCGGGTGATCAAGATAAGGGAAATCGCAAAGATAGGAAGCGCTTGAACCGCAATATATGCGTTGGTGAGCATTTGATGCGGGATTGTCCATCGAGAAACAAGCTAGTTGCTATCAACTTATCACGAAAATAAGAGCCCGAACGCGAGAGACTAAAGCTCGGGGCGATAACATCAATGCCCATCAAAAAGAGCGATGAAGAGAAATTGCTAGGGATGACGGACCAGTCTATCCAAGGCCAAGACAAAGTCAAGGCTACCAACAATGCGTCTTCACCAGAAAAGGGAACGGAACGTGAGACACTTAGGCTTGGTATCATAAGCATATCATCAAGACCGAGGGAAACAAAGACTCCATCAGATGGGTTTACGGTGTTAAATGCATGTATGGGCTCTTATAGTAAAGAGCTTGATAAGGGCGAGGCACTAAAGTCCAGCAACGAGGGCATTGTGTGATTCGGTGGGGGAGGATGACACGGATGACGGATCCGAGTCCAAGAAATCAACAATGATGTGGTCTAAGGCATTTCCATAGCCATCAGGAATCATTCGGAGTGGTATAGAGAATGATAAAGAATGGTGGAGTCTTCTAGAGACACCAGGAATAGTCTGGATTGAGCCAGAGTGTCCTGCAGCGGATCTAGAAAGGACCGGAGTAAGCTAGACTGGTCTAGAAGAGCGCGGAATCAATCGAAGGCCTGTGGAAGCACCCGTAGACGCATGGAACGCTCCGGAGCGGGCTAAAGTGGAGTAGAGCACCATGGAGTAATCCAAAGTGAGGCTCCAGAAATTTCTAGAGTCACCCGGAGTGGCACTCCATCTGAATACTTCTTCCCCAAACACATCTAGAACTCTCCCTTTAGGATGATTTTAGAAATTTTGATATAAGAGGAGGTGAGACTGTGAATAGCCTTCCTCCCTCCTCATTTGCATCCATCTCCATCCATCCAAGCATGTAAAGCCTTCTAGCCTTGTAAAGTTTTCATTCCATAATACAATAGCTTTTTCCCACAAATCACTTTCGGTGTCCTTTCTAGCCATGTTCTTTAGGCGCTTCCGTATCGACATTCATCGGGTAAGGCTTGACTTAGCTTCTCGAAGGGGTCGAGTTGTCTAAGAGCCGCACGGTTTTGAGGTGTTGTCTCTCGGCCCGTGACATTAGTACGCAATTTGTGATCATACAAGTATATATAGTAATGGATTTGAGTAAAAATGCTTGATGGCGTATACTATTATGTAAATCCACGTGCACAAAAGACTGACTAATACTATGCATTCAACCACAAACTACTTATGGCTCAAACTGAACCGTCTGCTCTAATATCACTTATTGCATGAAGATGTCTGCATACGACCAATCGCCAAGACCAACATATAAGTTTAAGGTGGTAAAATTAAGATAATAACCCATTTAAGGTGGTGAAATTAAGATAATAAGATAATAACCAATTGGATGATTTTGATAGATGACCCGTTTAAGGTGGTGAAATTAAGATAATAACCCCCAAAATGAATACTAGCTCCTTCGATTCATATATAGTTGTCCTTTTACAAATTTGTACACTTATTAAGAAATTTACTACTTGTACTTTGAAAATTTTAAACTTTTCTAATTTATGTCACCCACCACCCCTTAGAACCAAAGAGTGAAAATAAAAAGTCAAGATAACACAATTCGAAGACAATTTTATGATTTATATGTGATAATTTGTCTTAACAACTTATAAAGACAAATATTAATGAACAAAATTTTTAAAACTAAAAAGACATCTAAAAATGGAAGGATGAAATATATTAACTCCATGAGCCATGATGACACTTTTAAACTATCATCAGTGTACACTGACAAAGTATCGTCAATAGTCAACTGTTGTTGATCGGCCGAAAGGATAAGGACATATGGAAATTAATAAACAAAATAAAATACTTAAGAAGATAATTGATAAAATAAATAATTTAAAAAACTTAATGACCTAAAATGTCTCAAACCAAGTAATAATAGAAAGAATAACTTATCTACGTATATTAGACTAAAATTTCTTACAATTTGAACGTGAGATTTATAATCGACTCTTACATAAATATGCATAAGCCACTCATACCCATCTCCTAAAATGAAAAATAGACAAAGAATTCAAGAATTGTTCAACCAGGATCAATACTGCACTTGCACCCATGAGTGATATATTTTCCAATTTTGAATATATAGTTGGAGATGAAATCTAGCTCTTAAGGTCTCTCTCATTCTAGAAGCACTATAGGAGAGGGATAACTAACAAAAAGAATATCGGTCAATCGAACGGAGTTGCTTATATTTATTTTCTCATACAATTGACACTTGGCAATAAGAAGAATGATCTACTAAACTTATGTGATGGGTTTTAATGTGCATGTGCGTACAGACTGACACGTCCTCATCTATCGGCCCATCGGACTTTAATATGGTATCAGAGCGGGTTTTGGGTCTAGGTTCGTTTCCTGGTTTATCTGAGGTTAGCCCGATGAAGTGATATGGGCTAGCTCGTTTGGCTTGTCGGCCTTAAAACATTATTTGGGCTTAGCCCGTCATGACGGTGTGATATAGGCTAGCTCATTTGGCTTGCCGACCTTAAGGCATGTTGTCAAGTGTCAACTGGGCCAGGCCAGTTGTACTTGAGGGGGACGTGTGAAAAATAACATTCCACATTGGAAAATTGGGAATAAAAAGCCTAGTATAAAGGTTTAGTGGATTAATCCTCCTATTGTCAATTGATTTTAGGATGAAACCCCACTGTACTTATATATTGGGCTTATCTACGCCTATGCGCTCGTGTCCGCACATCCCCCGTTTATCGGCCCACCGGACTTTATCATTTACATTAGTAAACTGTAGGAAAGATATGAAATCTCAAAATATATTCTCAATTGAATGAATTCGATCTGTAGTTATTTTTACACCAATAAAGAATATTTTAGATACTATGATTTTTGAATCTATGATATAATACTAAATTAGATTTTTTAAGGTTCATGTATCATCTTCAAGATAAATCACATCAATATATCATATGTCATCACCTCAATTTTCCACGTAATTTTATTTTATTATTAAAAAAAAATCAATTTCAACAGCAAGAGTATAACGAAAACATTCTCAAAATATTTCTAGATCTTCTAAATTTGTTCTAATTTGATTTGGATATCTAAAAAAAATATAAAATTAAAATAAACTATTTATCAAATATCTAAAAACAAAATTTTCAACAGCTTAATAAGTATAGTTTTGAACCTTCAAATATTAACAATCATTTTATTTCTAAGTTTCTTAATGTGGTTGCAAATAAGACCACAATTGTGATAAAATTTTAATTTTCATTAGATTTGAAGTTAATGTGATACAAATTTGGACATATTTTATGAGTACGAGGATTAGTATTTCAAAAGTCATAATGGTTTAAGTTCACACATTTCTTCAAACTTATACCACAACGACACTGATTATTCAACTTTAAGAAGAAAACATAAAAAAATTGTAATTTTTATAGCACATATTAATTATAAATTTTAAAATTATCTTTTTATAATCATATTCACTTACAAATACACCTTTGGATATCTTTCTTACACTCTTAATTACTTGAGAATTTAGTTTTCATTGAATTTTTCATTTGGATATATACGCAGAGAACGGAGTTAAATCATCATATAAGCTCATAAAAATTGAGCTAGTGTTTTATTTTTGCATTGGTGTTCAATTGTTAACCATACATATTGTTGGGCCACAATTTATCTGACCTATTAGGCTCGCCCAGAAGAGCTAATCAGGCCACCTTCTAGAAGATCTGGAAAGCAGAGGAGAACGTTGGCAAATAAGACGTTGGAGAAAATCTCGGAGGGCTGGTAGACGGTTCGATGACTCTCAGAAATCTCGGATAGACCAGTTAAGCATATCAAAGCCTAGGAATAACATAAATACGAACTAGATTATCGATGTAGCACACGCACTATGAGTCTTACTCAATTCAAGCAGCATTCCCCCATTGTTTAGTTCATCACGAATAGTTGTTCTCTAATTCATTCTCTCGTTCTAGTATTGAAGCGACCGACGACTAAATCTTTGTATTTAATTACGTCTCTCTTTTCTGGGAGATAAGCTTATATTAGGTCTGTTTGATCTCGTTTATTTTCTTGTTAAGTTGATTTGGATTATTTAGATAAATTCGATCTCATTATTGTCTAGTTGCGCTTCTTAAGGCGATCGAGATCGGTTCGATCTTTTCGCCCCAAAACAATTTGGTGCCCACTGTGGGGCATCTAGCCAATCAACGATCCAATCCTCATCCGATCATGGCCGGTTCCGGAAATCCCATGATCCACGTTGAAGACCAAGTCCAGGTCGGCACCCTAGTCGGAAATCAAGTCGAAGACGTCGTTAATCCACCAGTCATGGATACCCAAATCCAAGAGTTGGCAAAGAACATGAGCATCCTCCAAGAGGAGCTGACTCAACAATGCTCGAGGACCAAAACCCTAAGTACCCAGTCTGAAGCTAAAATTGCGCGACTAACTCGTGAAAATGAACCCTTTAAATCGCAGGTGAATTCGGCCGCTTTGGCCCCAGGAGGATCAAGACGCGTGGTCAACACCGAGGGCCTCCTAACACGTCTCAACATGGACAGAGCAATCTCGACGCCCGTAGCGGCAATCACTCAGAACGTTACCCAACCTATCGGTATGTTTTAAACTCCCCCAGTCAGTGCTTTCATGACTAACGCTCCAGTTTATTCGACCGAGCCCACAGAGACTCGAGTAGCCCCTCCATAGGTCACCGCATTGATGGATCTCCAAACCATCATACAACAAGCTATCAACGAGCATATGAAGGCTTTGGATGACCGCATAGCTCGAATTCAAGGAGTCCAACAGTCGATCGAAAAAAAAGGCGATCGATGGATATGAAGACTCACCTTTCGTGGAAGCAATCACACACGTCGAGATCCCAAAGAAGTTCCATGTCCCTAACATGCCCAACTACGATGGGACCGGGGACCCCGACGATCATATTTCTATCTACAAGCAAAAATTAATGACTATTTCTATTCCAAGAGGGAATCGTGAAGCGGTCATTAGCAAAAGTTTTGGCACAACCCTCGCAGGACCCGCGCTAACTTGGCTTATGCACTTTCCACAAGGTTCCATCGCCTCATTCGCTGATCTGGTCAATTCGTTCAAAATCCAGTTCACCAGCAGTCGGAGACTGGAAAAGCAATCAAGCGACCTATACAGGATCGTGCAAAGGTATAGTGAACCCCTAAGAGATTATCTTAACATGTACAACAAAGAAAAGGTTGCGATCCCACATTGCGATGTCCCGAATTCAATCGAAGCCTTTCGTCGGGGATTGATCAGAGGTAGTGAACTTTATCGCGAATTGACCAAATACTTGTGCCAAAGCTTCGAAGACGTACAAGCCAAGACCATGGCCCAGGTTAGGTTGGAAGAAGAAATAGAGCCCAAAAAAGCATACAAAAGCCCTGATCGAGTCGACCGAAGATCATCTTCGGATCATCGACGCGACAGGCAATACCAACCCTATCCCAAGGGACGAAGCGATCCGAGTCAGGTAAGTAACTCTTATGACATGAATCAAGACTGGAAAAACAACTCGGCTCTCCCTCCGAAGGTCCATTCCTACAACTTTAACATTTCTGTGTCGTAACTCGTCAAAAGTTTCGACAGGTATGGGAAAGAAGTAAGATGGCCTCGAAAAAGCGACAATCCAGATGCGAAGAAAGATATGAGTCGATGGTGTGAGTTCCACGGAGATCGTGGTCACACCACATATGAGTGCATCGCCCTGTGCAAGGAAGTCGCAAGGCTCCTCGCATAAGGATTCTTGCGCGACATCATACCCGACAAAGCAAAAGTGACCCTAGATCGAAGGGACCAGGTAACGACCGATAAACCCTCCTCTCCAGTACACACTAAGATTATTAACACCATCTCAGGAGGGTCAGACGTGTGTGGAAACACATAGTTGGCCGCCAAAAGATACGCCACAGAAAGCAAAGGTGACAGACCAATCCGATCAGATACGACTGCAGGCAGCAAACGCGCCTGCCATCACCTTCGACGACTCCGAAGCCTAAGAATTAGGCGATCACCATGACGGTCTGGTAATCTCTTTATCAATTGGTAACTGTCTCATACGACGAGTGTTAATAGACACATGTAGCTCCACGAACTTGTTGACACTACACGCCTTGAAGGGTATGGGTCTAAGCAAGGATGATTTGACCCTAAAGTTGACTCCATTGGTCGGATTCAGTGGAGAAGTCAAACATACCCTAGGCAAAATAGTGATAACACCGTATGCCGACAGGGTTAGCCAGTAGGTAAGGTTCTTGATACTCGACTGCCCATCCCCATATAACGCAATCCTTGGCAGACCCTGGATTCACGCCATGAAATATGTACCCTCCATGTATCATCAAACTATAAAGTTTCCTACCAAGTGGGGGTACTGGAAATAAAAGGCGACCAGTGGGCTGTCAAAGAATGCTACATCACATCAATGAAGGGGGCGGTCGAATGACATTCAGGATAGCAACTATAGTGCGGCGAAGGGACCAAATGATACATCAAACCAAAAATGGAACAATTAGATGAGATCGCGTTGGACCCTTCAGAGTCAAAACACACGGTAAGGGTTGAATCGGATTTAGACTATTCGACCAGAGCTAGTTCGATAGCATTCTTATGATCTAACGCTGATTGCTTTGCCTGGTCAGATGAAGATATGGTGGGGATTTTCCCCGACATTATTACTCACAAGTTGATGTAGATCCGACCTTTCCCTGGTCAAACAGAAGAGAAGGAATTTCGCGCCATAACGGAACAAAATCGTGGACGACGAAGTCAAGAACTTGCTGGAAACAGGTAAAATCAGAGAAGTGAAATACACTGAGTGGCTAGCAAACGTCGTCGTAGTACAAAACAAAATGGCAAGTGGAAGGTCTGCATAGACTTCACCGATCTCAACAAGGCATGTCCCAAGGACTCCTTTCCACTGCCATGCATCGACACAATGGTCAACACGACCGCAGGTCACGAAATGCTCACGTTCTTGGATGCGTTAAGTGGGTACAATCAGATCTTGATGGACCTAGACGACGAGGAAAAAAAAAGCTTTCATAACCAGTCAAGGTACATATTGTTAAAAAGTTATGCCTTTTGGACTTAAAAATTCAGAGGCCACGTTTCAACGACTCGTCAACAAGATGTTCAAAGACCAGATCGGGGACACTACGGAAGTATACATAGACGACATGGTGGTCAAATCAAAAGAGGCCCGAGATCACATTGGACACCTAAAAGAGGCATTCGAAGTACTGAAAAGGTATAACATGAAGCTAAACCCCACTAAATGTTCCTTTGGAGTATCCTCAGGGAAATTCCTAGGGTACATGGTGACACAAAGAGGAATAGAAGCAAGCCCGGACCAGATAAAGGCAATTGTCAACCTAAAGTCCCCCATATGCGTCAAAGACGTCTAAAAACTAACAGGGAGAATAGCAGCACTCAACAGATTCATATCCAAATCCCCGGATAAGTGCAAGCTCTTTTATGAAGCCTTGAAGAAGAACAAGTCGATCGAATGGACAGCAGCGCACGAACAAGCCTCCAAGACCTAAAAGCATATCTAGCAAGTCCACTCCTGCTGGCCAAACCAAAAGACGATGAGTCACTACCATTATACCTGGCAATATCAGAGTCGGCAATAACTGCGTTCTTGACGAGAGAAGAGGACGGAAAACAGTCTCTAGTCTATTATATAAGTCGCTCTCTGCTCCCAGCCGAAACAAAGTATACATCACTTGAAAAACTAGTCCTGACTCTAGTAATGGCTTCAAACAAACTCATACCCTACTTTGAATCACATGTTATTGTTGTGAGGACTAACCATCCCATGAAAGCCATCTTGAGGAAACCATAATTCACAGGACGAATGACGAAATGGGCGATACACTTGAGCGGCTTCGACATCGAATATGAACCAAGGACATCAATCAAGTCACAAGCTTTGGCAGACTTTGTGGCCGATTTCAGTCCAACACTGGAACAGGAAGCCATGAAGGAAGCTGCGCAGCTAACAACCGAAGAAGACAGGGGCACGTGGCAACTCCATACAGATGGAGCGTCAAACGTAAGAGGAGTCAGGCTAGAAGTTGTACTGAAATCACCACAAGGGGACCATATAGCCCAAGCTGTGAGGTGTGAATGGAACGCGACCTACAATGAAGCAGAGTACGAAGCACTCATATACGGACTAACACTCGCACAAGACCTCACAATCCAGAACATCGAAGTGGTATGCGATTCCCTCCTAATCGTCAGCCAAGTAAAAGGGTTGTATGCCGCCAAAGACGACATGATGATGGCCTACTTGGACGTCGTCAAAAAATTAACAAAAAAATCCCAGAAGTTCACCATCAGGCAAGTACCACGCGACCTCAACACTCAAGCCGACGCCCTAGCAAACCTCGGGTCCTCCCTACACCCCGACGACTTCCGCAACATCCCATTGGCACACGTCACAACTCTAGAAGTCCCCAAGACTGTCAAAGCAACCAGCTGCGACGAAATCCAAGAAGTAGATGCGTTGCCCCTAGAAGAAGTTGTCTCAGCAGAAGTAGGCGACAACACCAAAGACGATGTCATAAACAACCAAGACGACTAGACCATACCTTATATCAAATGGCTGAAAGACGGCATACTCCCAATAGCAAAGGGGAAGCCAAAAAACTTAAGGTACGAGCAGCAACCATTGACATAAATGACAATATTCTGTTCAAACGATCTGTCACAGGGTTATATCTACATTGCCTAAGAACAAACGAAGTTAGACGCATCCTACAATGCCTACACGATGTGCGGGAACCACACTGGAGGACGTAGCCTATCAGGTAAAGCCCTCAGGATAGGATACTACTGGCCAATAATGAACAGAGACGCAATAGACTACGTCAAGAAATGCGACGCCTGCCAGCGACACGCACCTATCACTCATCAACCACCAGAAATGCTACACCCAACATTAGCACCCTTGTCATTCATACGATGGGGGATGGACATCATAGGGAAACTGCCACCAGCGTCACGACAACGCGTCATCCTCCTTGCTATAACTGACTATTTTTCTAAATGGATTAAAGCTGAAGCATATAGAGAGATAAAAGAAAAGCATGTCATTTCATTTATAAAACGAAACATCTTATGCAGATTTGGCGTGCCATCATAAATTGTATGCGACAATGGCTCCCAGTTCATCGGCAGTAAGATACGGTCATTTTGCAAGCAATGGAACATCACCTTGATCACATCCACACCACGGTACCCGCAATCTAACGGCCAAGCCGAGTCTAGTGACAAGGTCATCATAAACAATCTCAAGAAGCGTCTCACAGGGGCAAAGGGGAAATGGGTAGACGAGCTCCCTCTAATATTATGGTCCAACAAAACCACCCCAAAGAACGCGACCAGACAATCCCCTTTCTCACTAGTCTATGGGAGTGAAGCAATCATACCCGTCGAACTCCTCTTCCCGACGGCAAGATATGGGTTACAAACCCCGGAGCAAAACGACGTCGAGTTATCTCACAACCTCGACACTGCAAACGAGATCAGAGAAAAGGATAGGATACAGATGGTCAGGTGCCAACAACAAGTCGACAGAAGCTACAACAAGAATGTTCATATCAAGGTCTTCAAAGTGGGAGATTGGATCCTGAGAAAAGTATTCCAAAATACCAGAGACCCAGCAGACGGAAAGCTAGCACCTCATTGGGAAGGACCATATCTTATTAAAGAGATTATTGGTCAAGGAGCTTATCGACTCGAGACGAAGGACGGACAACTACTCCCACGAAGCTGGAACGCGACTCATCTAAAGTTGTATCACTTTTAAACTTTCTGGCTTGCATTTCATTTATGTTCAGTCGATTACAAATATCTACACCTTTTACTGACTTAAGCATCGGAGGGCCGTTGGGCACACACCCAACGGTCTCCCTTTGACCTTTTCTATGTGTTTCAATGATCTTAAACGGAGAACAAGAGGCCTCGAAGACAAAATCGCAATTGTGCAGACAAATACTCTTATACATTAAAACGCTTACATTACATGATCGATCGACACACGGGGAATAGAGGAACGAAACAAAACACACTTTTACAAGACTTGTCCTATATAAGGTACTCGTCTTTACCCAAAATTACAAAACTCTTCCCTGGAACTACACGGCATGCCACACTAACAACTACAATAACAGGTCGCCTCGACCAAATATCACGCGACTCGATCAGGACGCAACCAACAAGTCCACCTGCAAAATGAAGCAAAAAAAACAAGATATGCAAAAAACAAAGCATTCATAAACAAGCGACCCGCGATGGTAGACAGGTTGCCAAAATAATTGTTCATCCCATCTCCAGGATGGGGCACAACACAAAACAAAACATCTGAGTTAAAAGCGTCAACAACATGACGCGTGCAAGTCATTGTCATTACATAGAAACAAATCAAGATTCACCTAACCGCTTGTCAGCATTTGCAGGGACAACCTCTTGGCCCTTTGCCATCACAGGAGGCACCTTTGACGCATCTTCAACATCTTCTTTGGTCGCCTTAGGATCAACCTCCTCTTTCTAATCATCCTCACCCAGACTGACAAGCTTGAACAACTCATCACCAGGATTGTCGTTGGGGTAGAGATAATCCATATTGGCCTTCTCCTCCTCAATATTCTAGGCTGAGTGGGTTCCCGCAATATACTCTTCCATCATTCCAATACGGGGCTTGATGCATAAATATGTCCGGACATCACTGGTGATCTGGGCATCCTTCAGTCGAAACTCCTCGACGCTGCCTTCCAACTCTTCAAGCCGAGCTTGGACCTCCTTCAATCTCTTCTCAGCAGAAGCCAACTTGTTCTTAGCGGCCTTCACACGACCATTAGCGGCCTTAAGCTGACCCTCTATACAATGGAATACTGAAGAGCATGTACACGAAAGATCATGTAATCAGTTATCAATAAAAAGAAAAATGTTTGCGCATAAACAAATAACTCTACATGTACCTTCCAAGCAGCGGCTCGGCCTCATCGATACAATCGATAGGATGCAGGTACACCTACCAGTGGCTCCGCGGCAACAGTCGCCTTCCTTTTTGCTCCGAAAGTCTTGGACGATGGCGAGTCCAAAGCGATGGCCTTAGCCGACGCAGACGCCCTAGCCGACGCAGACGCCTTAGTCGTTGAAAGCTTGTGATCCAAGAGACTCTTCCCAGAGAGGCGAGCACTACACCTCCGCCTCAGGATGCTATCAGGAAAGCGCAATAAAATAAGCAAACAACGACTCCAAAGACCAACCAAACGCATACCTGCAGGAACGAACAGGTGCCTTTGGTAATGGACGCAGAAGGGGTCGACATACCAACAGGGTTAGACGCAAGGAAATTGGTATTCTTGAAACACCGATCAGCCTCAAAAAGGGCAAGTAAAGCAGCAATTTTCGTTTCAAAACCTTTCGGCTCCTCTAGATTAGGCGCTGCAACAAAATACATGTGAGCAAAAGTTTAGAAGACATTCGACAAAAAATCTGAAAGGACAAATACGATACTTGTCTTCCTCCAGCCCGAGAGCAAAAAAGAGCAGTCAGCACCCCTCTCGAGCGATCTTCGCCCCACGAAGAAGAACCGGACCTCCATCCCCGGTCGCTAACATCAAGGTTTAAGGCTATGGGAGATCTATTCCACCGAAGGCGTAACTGGAACCTAGATGACATGCGACTACTCAGATAGTAGGTGTACCACAAGGCATCGAAATCAAAGTCGAAATTGACACTAGAGACCAAGAGGTCGACTACTCTAAGCAGACGCCATGCATGGGGCATGACCTGACAAGGAGCAAGTTTCAAAACAGCAAGAAAGTTTCAGACAAGGCTAGAGAAAGGGAAGGAGTGACCAATTTTGAAAGGGTATTCGAAAAACAAATCCAACATTCTCGATACCAGTCAGCTCGCTCGTGAAGAAGAGGGAGACGCGCCACAGTACTGGCCGACCTCAAGGATCTTGTCTAATTTCGATTAGGTCAGGGTACCCGGCAGGGAATCTTCTGGACTCAAGAGCCCTAAAGGGGTGAAGACGTCTTTTTTCTCGCTGGAACCATCGGACGAAATCCGACTCTTCTTGAATCTCAGAAGTGCCATGGAAGAAAGAGTAAGAAACGGTAGAAAATTCAAAATTTTACCTTGAAATATTGTTTTGACAAATGAATCAAATGATGCATGTTTAAGAGGTACGAAACATTTTACCTTTTCTTAACAAAAACAAACATTAGTTCGACTAAAAAAATACTCTACTTACCAGCCAAATCCAATATAGATTAATATTATATCATTATTCGTTTTATTTATAGTATTATATAATTGTGTTTTATCATGAACGACAGACTTATATATAATATTTTTTATATACACTAAAGGGGAAGGTCTAAATCCTACGTTTCAGCTTCACGTTTAATTCGCATACGTGTCGTCAGCCATCCAACCATTATTGGCCACATCATCCAGACTTTAAAAAAAAGATATATTAATATATTTAAGTACTTTATCATATCTATTATGTTTTGCTATAATTACTATATTTAATCATATCTATTTAAATAATTTGACATATTTATTTAATTAAATCTAAACTAAAACATTTTATCGAGGGGATCCGAATCATGATCTATTACGTTTTTAATCATATTTGTTTAAGCTAAAACTACATGAATCATGTATTACCTGAAAAATATATGTATTATTTTCTTAGTTATATTTTTTTTATGATATCTCACATAACTACAAATTTAAATTATTGATAATATCACGTTCAATTTAGTACTATATATTTTTCTATTAAAAGAATTAGCACAAATGCAATTTTTTAAATATGATATATTTAATTTATTTAATTAGCATGGATGCAATTCACATGCTTTTTTATTATTTTTGAATTGTTATTTTTAATCTATCTACACAAATCAACAGTACAAATTACAAATTAATCTAAATTCTAGATTTTTCTATTAAACTTTGTCTAATTAATCAGTAATTATAACTAAAATTCATCAGTTTATCATATCTATCTATATGTTACATATTAAGAAAAAATATTTAAATAAATCTATCTAAGAGAATTCTAATTTGAAGTCTTATGCATTTGATCCAAAATTTCAAAGTAATTAATCAAAGATAAATAATATGGAAAATAAATGTATTATTTTCTTTGTTATTATTATTTTGATGAGATCTACATGCATATATATAGAAATATAAATTATTGATAATTCAACTTAAATTATAACAGATTTTTTATTAAAAGAATTAGTACTAGAGCGCTTCAGTTTGTTTCAAATAAATTATACTTTTATTTTTAATTAAATAAATTTATTAAAAATAAAAGTATGAAATTTGAATATGGTAATTAATCTTAATAAGATTTTGAAATTTATTCATTGATTTTGTATAATAGAGGTATATTAATATATACATATATCCTCATTGACGTATCTAATTTCACAAAATTAATAAATCATTATCATGACTTGATAGATACAAATTTGTAATTAGTATTTATCAAGGAGTTGTTAATTATAATTAGATTTATCATATTGAATACGTACAATAACAATTTTATCTTTCACACACATATGTTTTTTGCCTATAATAGGCATATGTTAACAAAATAGTTAATAATCGAAAGAAAATAAATATAGACAAACTATAAGATCTATTTGATAAGAAGAAAAATTATGTAAAAAATACGTAAAAAACAAACCAAAATTATGATAATACGCACATATATTTTTTTTATAAGAAGAAGAAAATTTACGTAAAAAATCTTTTTGAAGTTTAAATGGCCAATTACAAAAAGTTTTATCAAATATCAAAGTAAAATTACAATCAAGTTAAATACAATAATTCTGCATCTTGTCATTATCTTTATTAAAAGTTAATTTTTTTTAGCAAAATTGTCCAAATTATTTCTAGAATATAGGAGTTATATATAATTGAGGTTCATAGTTTTTAGAAGAAAAATATAGTTAAACAAAAATGGTGCGGTTGTAGCTCATATTTAAAAGTAAAGATTATAGTATAATATGATAGTTGAATAATATAAAATCATAAGTAGAAGTTAGTATTTTGAAAACATATTTAAATAAACTTAGCAGTACACATATAATTGATAAATTTACACGATTTCTATTTCACGCACCGGCAAAATTGTTATTTCACGCATCGGTTCGTCCGTCACGGATCATGTGCATCCGTCCGTGACGGACCAAATGGATCCATCTGTGACGAACGAATCCATTTGGTCCGTCACGGACGGATGCATTTGGTCCGTGACGGACGAAGTAAACAACCAGGAAATTGAAGGTTACTTGTCCCCACCTAACAACATCAACTACGCCGTCATATCTCATCAATATTACGGCCAAAATTAAACCTTAAACCTCTCCATCACTCTTCCCTTTCCCTCCCACAACACATCTTCCATTCATTTCCAAGAGTTTTTTTCCATGGCAAATGAAGATGATTTTTCCAATTCAATGGTGGAGAAGATGTTTCAAGGGGTTATCATTACAATCAGGTATGTTTTTAAAGCTTTTACTTTACATGTTAGTAAAAGTTAAGAATTTTATGGTTCTTTCTTGTGAATGTATATGTTTGAGTTGTTCTTACCCCAAAACAAACACCTTCTTAAGGTAATTTCAATAGTTGTGACTATATGTTCATAAAAACTTCATCTTTGATTAAGTTATACTAAAAAGTTGTAGAATTTGTGTGCAAAACTGCATGTTTGATTGTTTGGGCTTTGTTATATTGAGTGCAAAATTGCAAAACTTCATTTTTGTTCGGCGACTGCTTTTTGAAAGAAAAACAGTACGGAACGGATGGAATTGTTTAATCTGTCACGAATGGATGTCATTCACCCGTCACGTATGGATTCACTTCATACATGACGGATGGAGTGAGTCCATCCGTGACGGATGAACTGTGTCTATTTGTCACAGATGGATGTGTTTGACAGAAATTGGATTCTTACATGCTTCTATGCTAACTTGTTTTTTTACTTCAATAGGAGAACAATATCGTGAACAACGGTATTAACAATCTGTCCATGAATGATGCATGGGACATGGCACTACCGTCCTTCTCACTTGGGTTGTTCGGCGAACCTATGGCGCCTCAACAACCTCATATGCCGGGATTAGATTGTTTTGCTCGTAGTGGAATTTCGTCCGTAAGGTGGCAGGCTCCACCTAAGTATGGGTTTTCGGCATTACACACACAAGCGCAGTTTTCTTATCCTACACCTGAAGAAGTGATTGTTTTGAAAGATTATTCAGAGAAGTTTACCACGGGTGAAGTATTTGGCTCCAGAGATGATGCAATTAAATGGGTTAGACAGATTGCCTTTGATAATCACTTCTGCATCACTATTGGTCGGGATAGAAACTTTGGTGGAGGAAGCCTTCGGAAGTCATGACTGTTGTGTGAAAAAGCGGGAATTTACATTCCTAAAGATGAAAACAGAGTAAGGCAAAGAACAAGGAGCAAAAAATGTGATTGTCCATTCAGATTGTTGTGTCAAGAAAATCTGAGGGACTCATATACAATCAAGGTAGTTGTTGGAACCCACAACCATGTCATTGGTGATGACTTATACGGGCATGCATTAGCTGGCAGGATGACACTTGAGCATAAGAAGTTGTGTAAGGTCATGACAGAAAATCATAGTAAACCATCAATGATTGCAACAACACTTGACCAGGACCCGAACAATTGCACTAAAATGAAGCAAGTGTACAATGAAGTGTATAATGTCCGACACAGTGGGATGGAAGGAAGAATCGTGGTCCAAGAGTTCTTCCATAAGTGCAAGGAGAACAACTACTTTATGGAGTATAGGTCGGATCCAACGACGAATAAGATCGCCGACATTTTCTTTGCCAGTCCAGATTCCATGAAACTCCTAAAGGCATTTCTGTACGTCCTTTTGCTAGACTCCATATACAGCACAAACAGGTTAGTATAACACATCTACTTGTTGATATGTTTATTCATTATGCATGACACATCTTCTTGTGCAGGTATGACTTGCCTTTCCTCTAAATAATAGGAGTCACATCTATATGGAAGAACTATAATGTGGCGGGGGCGTTTCTACAGCATGAGAAAGAAGACAACTATGTGTGGGCCGTATAACAACTTCTTGAAATGTGCAAAAAGTGTCAAGTAACACCGACATGCCTAGTGACAGATCGTGAAAAGGACTTGATGAATGCATTAGATAGACTCTTTCCAAGTGCCAAATCTATCCTCTGTAGGCGCCATGTGAAGAAGAACATATAGGACAATGCTAGAAAGGAGATGAAGGATAAAAGCTTGGGTACAAGGTTTGCAAATGCATACTATAATTTATTCAAGCAAACAACTGTACCCGAGTACGAGATGGAGTTGCGTAGAATTGAGTCAGAATGGAGGGCTTGGACACGTCTGACTCAATATGTAAGAAACAGCTAGTTGATCCCCTACAGGGAAAGACTCGTGTCAGCTTGGACAGATACTGTTTTCACGCTTGGAACGTCAACGACAAACAGGTTAGTGCATTGTCTAATCTGTAATGCATTCTCATTTGGTATATTTTGGAGGCTTTCTGTTATCTGCATAGCTTTCTGTTTCTATTATCTGCATAAGTGGTTCGTCACGTATGGATGCACATATTACGTGATGGAGTAAAGTTTGTCGTCCGTCACGTGTGGATGAAATAGTTTCATCCATCACATATGAAGAGAAACCATACGTGACGTACATATTATGCAGATATCATAAAGGTCTCGTATGATCAAACTTTAAACTCTTTTGTACTAAATATAGGGTTGAAGGAGCACACTCTAGTTTGAAAGGCTTCTTGACTACTCCACATGTCAGTCTAGACACAATATTCGGTCAATATCATTCAAAGATGGGTAACCAAGTGAAGGAAATCAAGGGGACTTTCAATGAGAGTGCACAGAACATGATGACGCTTGTGACAAGGGCTGATGTTTTCAAGCTGTTGAAGTACAAAGTATCTAGAGTTGCACTTGACCGCTTGACTGAGGAATACAGAAAAGGGGAAATCCATTTTATTACAGTACATGCACATGCCAGATGAGGGTGAGAGATGGATTGTCGTGTGTGCATGACATCGCTAGATATGTGACGAGTTCAATCCATATTAAGCCTTCAAGGTTGCATCCGTTTTGGAGACGATTGAGTTTGTCAGAAGTACAACATGAATCACCTACGATGTACATCATTTAGTAGATTGAAGTTATACCTACGAATGTTATCAAGATCTTTAACAAGATCTTGATTTTCCTTAACAAGATCTTGATTTTCCTTAACAAGATCTTGTTTTTCCTGCCATTATTGTCGAATAACCGCATGTGCCATCTCCTCGTACATTGGATTAATCCACTCCCTGAAACGACTCCCCACTTCTGGGCATCCCTAATACCTCCTTCCGTAGTTCAACTGCAAATCCCAAGTTCGGACAACGGCTTTCAAACTATAGTAGCATAGCCTATCTGCGTTTGTTGATGATTTTGATGAAGATGCCATTATTTGTTGTAGTGTTTGGCTTCTTATAAATATCATAAATCCATTAATATCATAAATCAGTGTTACTAAATCGATAGAAACTGGAAGGAGAAGCTTACTCAAAATTTTATCTGTAGGTACCGCTTGTGTTGGAATTGTTGTAGTAAACAAACAACCCTAATGCTTCTTATATAGTGAAAAAAACAGGCAATGTGTTTGACAGCTAATAACCAGGTGTTTGATAGTTGTTGTATATAGTTGTATACAGTTGTTTGAATGCAACCGGCCGTGACGGACAAAGCCAAATCATGCGTGACGGACCACTATGTGCCACCCGTGATGGACCACGATGTTTTAATTTTGATCGCTAGGTATTTGTGGAGATCCATTGCATCGACCGACAATTACCAACAAAGTATCAAATGTGCGATATAAAAGTTATGGTAAAGACATGCAAATTAGTTTGATTATCATCATAAAACTAATCAAGAAATTACAATTCCATAAACCGTGCGACACTCCCTAAAATACAACCAAAGTACCAAATGAAAACAAATGCATCTTAATATTCGGTGTCCTCCTCATCATTGCCATGTTCGAAGGGTCTGAAGTCTTGAATGCAGTGTCGCACAACGTCGCGCATGTTGTAGAATTGCTCTTCCTCCGCATCATGGAAAGGATTTAGACGATGCAATGCTTGTCCAATGACCTACAGAAATACGTATAAATTAAAAAGAAGTGTTTAATTGTATATGTAAATTAAAAACAAACATCCAACACATATTTTTACCTGGACGGGATCTCTGATGCCAGCATCCTGAGGCCTGACACATGGGTGTGTACGAGGTATGTACCACTCCATGTAGTCGGCACTGCACTCATATCCATCTAAAGCAGCAGGCCCCATATGTGTGATCCAGATGGAGTGTTCACTTCTTACATCCCAACTCCAGTTTGAAGCTGGGTCATACTGTACTATATAACTCCTGATGTTGGGATGTTTGTGCGCTTTGATGGGCTCTATAACCGGTTGGGGAATCCCCTGTACCACTCCAAATTGCCTCGATACCCGATCTGGCATATAGGGCTCGGTAATTCTCAGAAATGAGATGACCCCATGAAAAAGGCAGGAGCCAACTCTGGGATACTGTAATTAACCTAGCCATAGGGCTTCCAGTCAACCTATACAAAATTGGATGCAATTGACAAAACTGTAAGTAACTTTACACAATTGTAATACTTTAATATGAGAAATAAACCACATCGTATGATACTTACATGCCAAGCTTGCATTAAATCCAGCTCTTCCCTGTAGTTTCTTTTCTGCCTACTACGAGTCTGCATAGGGTTTCATCGGCTAGCATATGGCACAGCATCTCCGAAGAAGGGATTTGGTTGTGGACGACAGCTAGGGAAGTATAGATAGATCCAAGCCTGTACATAAATATGTTTTTACAAACATATCAACCTATACCTTAAATTTAATTTGAATAATATAAAAACAATATGCAACACAATCCTTACCAGCAACAACGTGTAGCAGGTCGACATCTGACGACACTCATGCCGTGAACACTCGCCTAATGACCGATACATGAATGCCAACGTGCCAGAACCCCAAGAAAGATTGCAAGTATCACCAATGTCACTCACGTAGGTCAGATAAGGCATGTGCAGCATGTGTTGGGACTTGTCTGGAAAGAGGGTCGAGCCCATCAGGTACATCAGATAACCCGACGCGATCTGATGCGGTCCTGTCCCGCCATCAGATGGTCCACTAAGAGTCGGGGACGACCGAGACCATGGCTTCCACCCTAGAGTAGGACTTACCATAGTTTATTATATATTTCCTTATTATTAGCGATTGCTTTTAGTATGTTTCTCCTTTTATGCATTTTCTATTTCGGGTGTGCGCTCCTCTTATGCTTAAGAGGGTCGACCCATTAGTTAGAATAAGGCCCAAGCCCATTATGGTTTTGGCTGAGCTCTTTGGCTATAAGTAGCCACCTTGTACTTCATTTCTAATCACGTTGAAATTAAAGCTTAAGCCTCAGTTGAGATTATCTCCTCCCTTAAGCCTTCAACGGCACCCTTGTTACTTGTCCCAAATCTATCCCAAACACAACCCATTAGCGATCCCGGTGAATTGCTCGATCTAGATCCGTGCGCAAGACGAGTCGACCCTTTGATTTGTATCAACCGGTATCAGAGTGCCAGTCGATCGAGCCACCCTAGTCACCACTTTGAAACCCTAATCTACCACACCAAACCAGTTCGTCTCTACACCTCCATCTGCGACACTTCAGGAGAATTGCCATAACCTTCTGCTCACTCAATATTTTGGTCTGAAATTTTGAGGAGGCAAACTAGACTCGTAGATATAACTCCACGAGTTGGAATCATCACATTTGGATTCCTGATCAAGGAGAACGAATTTTTACAGGTTGGACCAACGCCCAGGAATTCTCCTTGCCCGACGAGAGAAGATTAATTATGCCCAGATCTCGATCTCACCTGCAGATCTGTTCGTGGCTTCACCGTCTTCCCTTCGCTGCCGGAGTTCTCATCGTCGGCTTCAGATCTGTTCGTGGCGTCACCGTCTTCCCTTCGCTGTCGGAGTTCTCGTCGTCGGCTTCAGATCTGTTCGTGGTTTCACCGTCTTCCCTTCATTGCCGGAGTTCTCATCGCCGGCTTCAGATCTGTTCGTGGCTTCACCATCTTCCCAGGCTGATGTTCGTCAGCACCGAACACCATCTCCACAAGCCTTCCGCCTCCCGCAACTGCCCATCCATACTCGGACTCGATTCGGCCAAGTCTGGGCAATGATTCCGACGAGTGCTTCACGCTCCTGCTCGACCAGATCGGCTCTTCTTCATCTCCACTCCGCCCCTGCTCGACCAGATCTGCCGCCTTCATCTCCAATCCGCCACCGCTCGCTTCCCGGCGTCAGACCCACCGTCGGCCACACTCAGCCGCCGCCACTGCCGCTGCAGTGCACGGATCTGTGATGAGTGGCTGCTTGCACAAGCAGCCCTAAGGTACAAAAAAAAAAGTTATGGGCTAATTACAAAAAAAAGACGAAAGAGAAATCAGCCAAAATTCGACATGGCATGTCGACTCTCAGATTGGCGCCCGCCCGAAACCCACTTGCGTCGTCGACGTTTTGCTGGATATGAAGGAGAGTTCCTGGAGTGGTCCCGGCACATGGCTTACTACTTTAGCCAATGAGACTACGACCAAGACGAGCAGTGTGACGTCGCAATCAGTTGTCTCACTGGCTACGCTCTTGACTGGTGGTTTCGTGTAGAAGATTATCGTCGGACCCGTGGTTGGCAACCCGTCATCACTTGGGAGCAAATTGTTTATGTTATGACCCGACACTTTGCTCCGAGTGTTGATCCAGTAGCCTATGCCGCCCGCTCAAAGCAACGGACCAGACCGTACCTTCAGCGCGTCTCTGCATGTACCCCAGTGCGCTCTTTTGAGGGATTCCCTGAACGCACCCCGACGCACGTCACGGTGCTCCTGCCCCCAGCTCCGGTACCCCCTGTTGCGCTCGTCCCTGCTACGACGACAACCGCACCAGCACCTGATCCTGAGATCACTCAAACTCCAACCGTCGTGCCTCCGGAGCCAACATCCACCAGACCACCCCCTCTGGTCATCTCGGCACCCACTTCGATGGTCCCCATGGTGTTGGATGTGCCTCCCCTCGTTCCCGTGCACACGACTTGTGAGTCTTTCATTTTGGCTCCTTCAATGGAGATTACGCATCACCAATTCCGATGTATATGGTCCTTTACATGTGTTGATCGACTATTCATCCTTGTGCCTACATGTTCGAAGCGGGGACGCTTCGATTCTAAGGGAGGGAGAGTGATGTGGTCCTGTCCCGCCATCAGATGGTCCACTAAGCGTCGGGGACGACCGAGACCATGGCGTCCTCCCTGGAGTAGGACTTACCATAGTTTATTATATATTTCCTTATTATTAGTGATTGCTTGTTTTAGTATGTTTCCCCTTTTATGCATTTTCTATTTCGGGTGTGCGCTCCTCTTATGCTTAAGAGGGCCGACCCATTAGTTAGAATAAGGCCCAAGCCCATTAGGGTTTTGGCTGAGCTCTTTGGCTATAAGTAGCCACCTTGTACTTCATTTCTAATCACGTTGAAATTAAAGCTTAAGCCTCAGTTGAGATTATCTCCTCCCTTAAGCCTTCAACATCACCCTTGTTACTTGTCCCAAATCTATCCCAAACACAACCCATTGGCGATCCCGGTGAATTGCTCGATCTAGATCCGTGCGCGAGATGAGTCGACCCTTCGATTCGTATCAACTGGTATCAGAGCGCCAGTCGATCGAGCCACCCTAGTCGCCACTCTGAAACCCTAATCTACCACAACAAACCAGTTCGTCTCTATACCTCCATCTGCGACACTTCAGGATAATTGCCATAACCTTCTGCTCACTCAATATTTTGGTCTGAAATTTCGAGGAGGCAAACTAGACTCGTAGATCTAACTCCTCGAGTTGGAATCATCGCATTTGGATTCCTGAGCAAGGAGAACGAATTTTACAAAGTCGGACCAACGCCCAGGAATTCTCCTTTCCCGACGAGAGAAGATTAATTCTGCCCAGATCTCGATCTCACCTGCAGATCTGTTCGTGGCTTCACCGTCTTCCCTTCGCTGCCGGAGTTCTCATCGTCGACTTCAGATATGTTCGTGGCTTCACCATCTTCCCAGGCTGATGTTCGTCAGCACCGAACACCATCCCCATAAGCATTCCGCCTCCCGCAACTGCCCATCCATACTCGGACTCGACTCGGCCAAGTCTGGGCAGTGATTCCGACGAGTGCTTCACACTCCTGCTCGACCATATCTTCTCTTCTTCGTCTCCACTCCGCCACCGCTCGACCAGATCTGCCGCCTTCGTCTCCACTCCGCCACCGCTCGCTTCCTGGCGTCAGACCCACCGCCGGCCACGCCCAGCCGCCGCCACTGCCCCTGCTGTGCACGGATCTGTGTTGAGTGGCTGCTTGCACAAGCAGCCCTAGGGTACAAAAAAAAAAGAGACGAAAGAGAAATCAGCCAAAATTCGATATGGCATGTCGACTCTCAGATTGGCTTCCGCCCGATACCCACTTGCGTCGTCGATGTTTTGCTGGATATGAAGGAGAGTTCCTGGAGTGGTCCTGGCACATGGCTTACTACTTTAGCCAACAAGACTATGACCAAGACGAGCAGTGTGACGTCGCAATCAGTTGTCTCACTGGCTACGCCCTTGACTGGTGGTTTCGTGTAGAGGATTATCGTCGGACCCGTGGTTAGCAACCCGTCATCACTTGGGAGCAAATTGTTTATGTTATGACCCGACACTTTGCTCCGAGTGTTGATCCAGTAGCCTACGCCGCCCGCTCAAAGCAACGGACCAGACCGTACCTTGAGCGCGTATCTGCACGTACCCCAGTGCGCTCTTCTGAGGAATTCCCTGAACGCACCCCAGCGCACATCACGGTGCTCCTGCCCCCAGCTCCGGTACCCCCTATTGCGCTCGTCCCTGCTACGACGCCAACCGCATCAGCACCCGATCCTGAGATCACTCAAACTCCAACCGTCGTGCCTCCGGAGCCAGCATCCACCAGACCACCCCCTCTGGTCATCTCGGCACCCACTTCGATGGCCCCCATGGTGTTGGATGTGCCTCCCCTCGTTCCCATGCCCACGACTTGTGAGTCTTTCATTTTGGCTCCTTCAATAGAGATTATGCATCACCAATTCCGATGTATATGGTCCTTTACATGTGTTGATCGACTATTCACCCTTGCGCCTACATATTCGAAGCGGGGACGCTTCGATTCTAAGGGAGGGAGAGTGATGCGATCCTGTCCCGCCATCAGATGGTCCACTAAGAGTCGGGGACGACCGAGACCATGGCGTCCTCCCTGGAGTAGGACTTACCATAGTTTATTATATATTTCCTTATTATTAGCGATTGCTTGTTTTAGTATGTTTCCCTTTTATGCATTTTCTATTTCGGGTGTGCGCTCCTCTTATGCTTAAGAGGGCCGACCCATTAGTTAGAATAAGGCCCAAGCCCATTAGGGTTTTGGCTGAGCTCTTTGGCTATAAGTAGCCACCTTGTACTTCATTTCTAATCACGTTGAAATTATAGATTAAGCCTCAGTTGAGATTATCTCCTCCCTTAAGCCTTCAACGTCACCCTTGTTACTTGTCCCAAATCTATCACAAACACAATCCATTGGCGATCCCGGTGAATTGCTCGATCTAGATCCGTGCACGAGATGAGTCGACCCTTCGATTCGGATCAACTGGTATCAGAGCGCCAGTCGATCGAGCCACCCTAGTCGCCACTCTGAAACCCTAATCTACCACACCAAACCAGTTCGTCTCTATACCTCCATCTGCGACACTTCAGGAGAATTGCCATAACCTTCTGCCCACTCAATATTTTGGTCTGAAATTTTGAGGAGGCAAACTAGACTCGTAGATCTAACTCCTCGAGTTGATATCATCGCATTTGGATTCCTGAGCAAGGAGAACGAATTTTTACAAGTCGGACCAACGCCCATGAATTCTCCTGGCCCGACGAGAGAAGATTAATTCTACCCAGATCTCAATCTCACCTGCAGATCTGTTCATGGCTTCACCGTCATCCCTTCGCTGTCGGAGTTCTCGTCGCTGGCTTCAGATCTGTTCGTGGCGTCACCGTATTCCCTTTGTTGCCGGAGTTCTCATCGTCGGCGTCAGATCTGTTCGTGGCTTCACCGTCTTCCCTTCGTTGCCGGAGTTCTCGTCGCCGGCTTCAGATCTGTTCGTGGCTTCACCATCTTCCCAGGCTGCTGTTCGTCAGCACCGAACACCATCTCCACAAGCCTTCTGCCTCCCGCAACTGCCCATCCATACTCGGACTCGACTCGGCCAAGTCTGGGCAGTGATTTCGACGAGTGCTTCACGCTCCCGCTCGACCAGATCTGCTCTTCTTCGTCTCCACTCCGCCAGCCACTCAAAGAAGTTGTGGGCTGATTACAAAAAAAACGAAAGAGAAATCAGCCAAAATTCGACATGGCATATCGACTCTCAGATTGGCGCCCGCCCGATACCCACTTGCGTCATCGACGTTTTGCTGGATATGAAGGAGAGTTCCTGGAGTGGTCCCGGCACATGGCTTACTACTTTAGCCAACGAGACTACGACCATGACGAGCAGTGTGACGTCGCAATCAGTTGTCTCACTGGCTACGCCCTTGACTGGTGGTTTCGTGTAGAGGATTATCGTCGGACCCGTGGTTGGCAACCCGTCATCACTTGGGAGCAAATTGTTTATGTTATGACCCGACACTTTGCTCCGAGTGTTGATCCAGTAGCCTACGTCGCCCGCTCAAAGCAACAGACCAGACCGTACCTTGAGTGCGTCTTTGCACGTACCCCAGTGTGCTCTTCTGAGGGATTCCCTAAACGCACCCCAGCGCACGTCACGGTGCTCCTGCCCCCAGCTCTGGTACCCCCTGTTGCGCTCGTCCCTGCTACGACGCCAACCGCACCGGCACCCGATCCTGAGATCACTCAAACTCCAACCGTCGTGCCTCCAGAGCCAGCATCCACTAGACCACCCCCTCTGGTCATCTCGGCACCCACTTCGATGGTCCCCATGGTGTTGGATGTGCCTCCCCTCGTTCCCGTGCCCACGACTTGTGAATCTTTCATTTTGGCTCCTTCAATGGAGATTACGCATCACCAATTCCGATGTATATGGTCCTTTACATGTGTTGATCGACTGTTCACCCTTGCGCCTACATGTTCGAAGCGGGGACGCTTCGATTCTAAGGGAGGGAGAGTGATGCGGTCCTGTCTCGCCATCAGATGGTCCACTAAGAGCCGGGGAAGACCGAGACCATGGCGTCCTCCCTGGAGTTGGACTTACCATAGTTATTATATATTTCCTTATTATTAGCGATTGCTTGTTTTAGTATGTTTCCCCTTTTATGCATTTTCTATTTCGAGTGTACGCTCCTCTTATGCTTAAGAGGGCCGACCCATTAGTTAGAATAAGGCCCAAGCCCATTAGGGTTTTGGCTGAGCTCTTTGGCTATAAGTAGCCACCTTATACTTCATTTCTAATCACGTTGAAATTAAAGTTTAAGCCTCAGTTGAGATTATCTCCTCCCTTAAGCCTTCAACGTCACCCTTGTTACTTGTTCCAAATCTATCCCAAACACAATCCATTGGCGATCCCGGTGAATTGCTCGATCTAGATCCATGCGCGAGACGAGTCGACCCTTCGATTCGTATCACGATCTGCTAATCATCTAGCTTTGTGGTCAAGTAGTGATTTTTCAGGTTGTCTGCACTGAGCCCACGATTAGCCATTTCGTCCGTCAAGGAAAAGAACTCCATTGCCCTCAGCACTTGTTCAAAGTACAATTCATTTTTGCCCTTGCTGCAATCCTAGAGAGGAAGTCCCATTCCGTGCCCATCAATCTTGAGGCCCAAAATCATGTAGACATCCAGGAGAGTGATCGTCATCTCTCCAAATGGCATATGAAATGAATTGGTCTCTGGATGCCATCGCTCCACAAATGCAGAAATCAAAGGATGATCACATAAGTGTAGATCAGGTCCTGTAAATGTGTGATGCCACTGTTTCAGGTTATTCTGGTATATAGGTGGATTGTTAAACGCCATGGTGTCAAGTGATGGGTCTGCATACACCGGTACAGCAGGAGGGTCACGGACCGTATTCGGTCCTGCTTCGTCGTCTTTTCTTGATTTATTTTGATGCCTCCTTCGATGGACTATACGCTCCTCTTCTTGTTCCTGTCCCTCACGGACAACGTTCCATCTTCTGTGACGGGTAGATTTTGTTTTGGTTTTCCATCTGTAATAGGAAAAAACAAGACTTCAGGGGGAGCAACAGCAACAACAACAACAACAACAATAACAACAACATCAACAACAACATCAACAACAATAACATCAATAATAATACAACAACAACAACAATAACAACATCAACAACAACAACATCAACAACAACAACATCAACAACAACAACAACATTAACAACAACAACAACAACAACATCAACAACAACAAAAACAACAACATCAACAACAACATCAACAACAACAACAACATCAACAACAACAACATCAACAACATCATCAACCACACACGTACAAGATCCGTCTGTGACGGATCTTGCAGATCTGTGCATGACGGATGACCCATATACATCCGTGACAGATCAACAGGATCCGTCCGTGACAGATCGACAGGATCCCTTCAACCGAAAATTCAACCCCTTCGACAAAAATTTCAACAACTACAACCACATCATTTCGAACAACATTTGTCCAGATCCAAGCAATTTTTCAGTTTCAAACAACATTTATACAAGTAAAATTCAACATTGAACACTTAAAGCCCTAAAACCTAATTCATCAAAAAATTTCAAATAACATTCAATAATTTCAAAACCATTAAACCAAGCCTAGAACAATGATAGATTTAACTAACCTGGTTCATAATGGAAGAATTAGATTCGTACGTGACGGATGGGAAGCAAGCCGCACGGATGGAATGGAGGAGAGAGCGAGAGGGTTCGAGGTTGGTGTTTGGGGTGAAATGAGGAAGGGGACGAAGTTGCTGCTTTTAAGGGCAGCAACTTCGTCCGTGACGTACGGATGGCTTCTGTCCGTCACGGACGGATAGGTTTGGTGAGTCACGGGCCAAACGATGCGGTGAATAGCAAGAATACTTGTGCGTTAAATAGCAAGGGCCTAAATTTATCAATACTTTGATAACGTAATTTTAATAATTGTAAATGTATCAATTGTTAGCCTTTCCTCTATATATAAACTTATACCATAATAATTTATAACTTTAATAATATAGATTGACTATCCTATTTCTCTTTGGAAAAGTCTTTTTTCTCTATGAAAGGTTTTACAACCTTTGTTCAATTATAGTTTACACTTTATGCTCACTATTTTAATTACTAATAGTTTATTTCATTTTTGTAATGAACAATGGCTGAAAGTTTACACCACATTGAAGAGCTCAAGTTTAAGATTAATGTCATTTAAAATATTTTATTTAGTAATTAACAGAATTATGTAAAATATATATAACCCCTAATATGTGCATGACACAAGCACTAGTGTAACACTATAATAAAATTTGTACCTTAAAGATTTCATCTGCAAAATTACTCGAGAGTGATTTTCTTATCGTCATTAAGACTATTAATTATTTCGTTATAAAAAGACTATAAATACGTTTCACTTTTTTTTTGATAAGGTAAGAATTAGACTAGTGTCAAGCCCCGCTTAACACTCAGCCTATAGCATCCTTTCGGATGAGAGCCTGAAGCTTTGAGTTGTTCGGGATATCGTTCGGTGAAATAAGGTGGCCAAGTTTAGCAATCTGGTCAGTCACTAAGTTAATTTCATGAAAGATATGAGAAATCTGCACTGTTTGAAAAGACTATAATAAGTATAGGATATCGGATATGAGAATCTCGATTTCCCATGGACAGTGTCAAATTTTATTAATGACATTCACTGTAGTAAGATTGTCAGTTTCAATTTGTATTTGATCATAGTTCATTTCTTTCGCTTTGAGGAGAGCATTTCTGAACGCAAGAGTTTCTGTTTTGAGGGGAGGCGAGATTCCACAATTTTCTACATGAATAAGAAGCGGACTTCCTTGAGAATTTCTAAAGACAAAGCCAATGGAGGACGCTCCATTGGATTTAGTAGATCCATCAACATTGATTTTAATAAATTTATCCGGGGATTTCTTCCATCTACATTTTCTCTGTTTCTTTATATGTGTGTTTTTCCGCACCGTATGACATAGATCGTAAGTGCAATTCGGGTTCCATATCTTTGTTTTGTTCCAGCAGGATATGAGATTACCAATGTACTTATGCAGATCCTTGATAATATCCCTATCAGGGTTGTCATATGAGAAGGTTTTCTGGTTTCTGTAGAACTAGATGCTCCACCATGTCACTAAGAGTTCACTTAACTCTATGGGGGAGAGTTTATTTTTAATTTCTTCTATTAATTCTCCAATGCATTTGTTCATAGAGATGATAGTTCTATGATAAAGGCATGTCGTGATATTAATGTTTGTGATTGTCTGTAAAGTATGAGGACAGTTATGCTTTGTGTCCTCAAAGGAATGAGAGCAGGAGATGCATCCCGGAGGGACATAGATTCCTTTTTCTTGTAGTCGTGCTTTCATTGGTAAGCCATTTTTTAGAATTTTTCAGAGATGTTTTTTGACTTTGGGATAGGTGTTTATTTTCCAGATCCACGACAAATCATACATTGAGAAGTGTTTATTTTCATTGATAAGTTCCATTGCTGATTTCGTTGAGAACCATCCGTTCTTGCTAGGTTCCTAATACATACGATCGGAAATGAGATTAACGGGAGTTGGGATACCTAAGATGATTTCCACCATGTCGTGGGGTAGCAATTGTTCAAGTTTTGATTTGTTCCATTTCATATTTTGATCGAGAAATGCATGGACTCTGCAACTGATGTTCGAACCAACCGCGAGATTGACGAGGTTGCAAAGTGGTTCGTTGAGGGCTCATTTAATCATCCAGAATTTGATTGTCTTCCCATCTCCTACCTGCCAGATGAGTCCATTCTGGAATTCTTCCTTGATTCTCATCATTTTGGACCATTGCCATGAGCCATTCCTTTTATATTCATAAGATAATAGGTGTGAATCTTTGAGATATTTTTCGGTAATGATCTTAACCCAAAAATTGCATGGTTCTGCTAAAATCTTCCAAAGCAATTTGTACTGTAGGGCAAGGTTCATATCTTTTGTTTTTCGAATACCAAGTCCCCCCTAGGAAGTAGGTTGACACACTTTATTCCATCATATAAGGGGTTTATAAGATGAGTTCTTGTTCCAGAAGAATATATTGATTTTGTCAAGCTCATTATGAGTTGAGTTTGGGAGCATGAAGCTTTGCATAATAAAGTTCGGTTTCGTAGCCAAATTGGATTTGATTAGGGTTGTTGTTCCTGCTTGCGATAGGGAGTTAGCTTTCCATTTTGTCAATTGTGTCCTAGATTTTGTTATCGTCTCCTCAAACGTAGTTGAGTTGACCTTTCCATTAATGATGGGGCATCCGAGATATTTGTCGAGCGATATCATGTTCGTAAATGTAAGGATACCTTGTATTTGTTGTTTTCGTGTGTTCGAGACTTTCTTGGTAACTTGGAAAGCCGGTTTATGAAAATTCACTTTTTGCCCCGAAATGAGGCAATAATCATCAATAATTTTCTTGATTTCTCAACAGTTTTCCGGTTTTGCTTTGGAGAAAATCTTAATGTCATATGTAAAAGCAAGAAATGGAATTCTACTGCAAAAGCAAGAAATGGAATTCTAGTTCCATTTTTTGTTAATTGGAATCCAAGTGGTTTGATTTGTCGGCTTGTAGCTATTTGTAGTTTTCTCGCAAGTATTTTTTCCCCCAGAATGAAAAGGAAAGGGGAGAGGGGGTCTACGTTTCACTTTTTTTTTTATTGTTGCCTACACTTTGATAGTTTTTATTTATCTTATGTATTTTAAATAAGGATTAATTTTATTATGTTGTGTAATAGAAGGTATTAATAGTAATGAATAATTTTAACGTAATTTGTTTTATGATAAAAATTTATAAAAAATAAAGATGATAATATATGACTATTTTTTAGTTATGTAAAATGACATATTCTTTTATTGAATATAGATATTTATTAATAAAATATAGGGAAGTTTTTGTTGTTGTCCCTGAGTTTAGGGTTATTTATGTTGTTGTCCCATGATTAATTTTTTTCGGTTGGTGCTCGTAAGATTTTGTGTTTGTTTGCTTCGAAATCGAGTTTTTCCATATTCGTACTCTTCCGGTTTGAATTCAAATCCATGCCCACCATTGTGTTTCTCATTCTCAAATTAATAAGATTCGACTCCTAAAACACTCAAATGCTTACCCAAACTATCTCAACTTGAATTCCTAAGGTCAAAAATGGGTTGTTATTTTGGAATTCAAATTAATATGGTTCAAATTTGGATTTGGTGAGTTAAATCCCACTAATTTGAGGATGGGGTACACAATGATTGGCTTAAATCTAATCAATCTACTATATATACTAAAGCAGAATACCCTCTGCGCCACGTGGCACCCCCAGAATGAGCCCAAGTTTTACGCTATCAGGTGGCGTCATGGTATAGAATTGGACACGTGTCAGCCTATCATTTTTTAGATTTATTTTAAAAATTAAAATTTGCACTAATAGCATCATACACTTACCATAGCAATATTATGTAACACCCCTGACTTATGTCGGTAGTGCCATATGCCAGTGACCTCATACGTTACTGTCCAAAGTCACCCTAGGCTTTAATCGAAACAATTAAGCTTAAATAAGTATATTAAATAACGAAAGATTTAACAGCGGAAGACATTTTAAATGAAACTCAACCTTTTATTAAAAGATCTCTCATTAAATGAGAAGGACGATTTTACAACAGAGTGAAATTACAATGGAAGAATTTTATAATAAACCCTATTACATGACTTGGTTATATATTAAAGTAATACTTAACAACCTTTAAAACACTGACACTCAAATCTTCAACTGCAAGCCTCTTCTTCGATTGGTTACTTCAAATCTTCGGGGACCAACCACTAATGTGCCATATAGGACGGATGACACTAGCCAACCATGCAAGGAATAAAACCCGATTGGTTAGTCTAATGAAAGACTATGCAAGGGTAAAAACAGAGTGGTTCAAGTGATCGTAACCGTTTACTATCATTGTCCCTCGAATAATAACCGAAGGGACAATACATAACCCGAAACTTTCACGGAATGATTAGAATTAGACATGCACTGAAAAGAAGAGTCCAAATGAACTGAGTCTTATGGGAAACGTATGACAAATGTTTGGGAATGTTAAGTTTTCACACAACTTTTAAAACACGACCTTGACAATTTGGGTCAACGACCAACCTCACCGCGCAATGCGAATCCAGATTGGAAAGAAGACTTACTCTAATCGAAGTTCGGGCGGTTTCCACGTTGTACTCCTCGCCCGAGGGTATATTAATTATGTGCACAACGGCACTTATCTTGTTTAGTTCCAAAATGTACATTCACGTTAAAGCTTTTAAGGAATATCATCTCATCACGAGAGATATTTGGGGAATAAATCCCGAGTGTTGGCACCAGCTTAGTGCACCACCCCTATATTCGTATAGGGGATGGTCATGACCAGGGAAGGGTGTTAGGGCCTGAACATCCTACGCACCACGGTTATAAAGAAACGGCTAGACCTCGCAAGGTACATAGCGTTCCTACGAATACTCGTTCAAACTACATATTCAAGTTCACACATAAAATCCACACCAATACCATCACGGTAATAACATATATATTAGTGTTGTTTCTAGCAATATATACAACCTATTATAATATCACATTTTAATCACAACATTTATAAAATCTGTTCCCAAACGAAAACAACGTTTCATCCCAACTTAATTAACAATCCGAAATAATTGATAATTAACGAAACATGGAATGATAGCAAGAGCGAACCGCCACTTGCCTTAATCTAGATGGACGAAGATGTCGTGTTCCGGGATCTAGACACTGGAATCTGCGTACGGATTCCTACGACGCCGACGAGAAAAACGACGGAACCCTAAGTTAGATTTGAAATGAACAAGATGATACGAACGACAATTGATACGAATCGAAATGAACGAAAGCTTGAGTCGTGATCGTGGTTGTCCAAGCCACGATCGCGCTTGCCAAAGCAAGCCGCGGTTGCGGAATTCTTGGCAGCTTCCGCGGTCGCGGAATTCATTCCCGCGATCGCGGATGCTTCCTTTCGACGCGACTCAGAATCGAATTGAGGCTCACCAATGATGGAGACGACGATGCTAGCCTCTCCTCCTTGCAATGCCACCACACCCAGCTTCCAAGGGCACCACGGCGGCCACCAAAAGCTCCGGTGAACACTCCGACGACGCATGAAGAATCAATCCACCCCCGACCTCCTTTTATAGAGCCTGGAGGAGCTCAACGCCGAGAAGGCGAATCGCTCGGCCTCCCCCGGCGTAATGGCGGCAATCGGAAAGACAAAACGCGCGAGCTTCTGGAAGAAGACGACAAACACGTTTCCGTGATCGCGGAAACTCTTCCGCGGTCGCAGAAATGCCGCGTTCGCGTCCGAGACCCCTGGTTGCGGTTTAACTCGCTGATTCAACCCCAAAATTGAATACTCGCATCCATAAAAATATTCTAAGACTCGATAATATATCGAACATATATTATAACGCTCAAAAGATTATTACAGAGATCAAAGAGTTACAGAAATTCCGAATACGCCAAACGCGTCACGCTTACAGAACGAGGGTTGGGAAAATTACCCAAATACCCTTACTAAAATTGAGGGGTATTACATCACTACCCCCTTAAAAGAAGTTTCGACCCTGAAACTTGGCTGATAACAACCCGGAGAAACCCTAAATTGAGTTACCCAACCTTATAAGTTTAACCATGCCTTACCCATTTAACACTTTGTAAATTGGTTCAAGCATTTCTAAGTTCAAATCTATAAGTTGGTTCAAATTACAGTTAACGTAAGGTTAACAATAATTTAGACCCTTCGCAACTTAAGAGAATTCCATACCTTGCTTTCACCAAACATACATTCTACCATATTACCCCTATGGTAACATGAGGGTTATTACATTCTTAAGAATAGTTTCAACCTCGAAACTAGCGCTAACAAGGTAGGGAACAACCACACGTGTCCCACCCAACACTATCCTTTATGAGTCCAAACAGTCTTTATCAACTCGTGACATGTACTACCTTTGGCACTCAAGGATTCTCGTATGAACGAACAACTTGCAATAGTAACGAATTTAGTAATTTCCGGAACAAGGAAACACTTCTATTATTCGAGACATTACATTAAAACAATTGACAACTTTATATTAAAACAACTGCCAGAAGGTCGAACAGACATATTACTAAACTATGGAGACTATATACACAAGTCATCGCTCCTTATTCTTAAAAAGCTCAACAAAATTACAACTACTCATTCAGGGTCTCATTCTCATTGGATTGACGCATCATGAAGAGTCGATGCCCCTGACCCGAAGACTCCATAGGCGCCTTGCCTTTATTACGAGCAATAGATTGCTCAGGAGCGGACACCTCTAGCTTTGGGTTCCGCCCATTGCCAACATTTGAGGCTTGATATGATTGCGTTGGTCCTTGACCCTTCTGCCTACAGTATGTTTTCATGTGGCCTTCCTTCCCACAATTGTAACATACCCGCTTCTCCTTTTGGCAATTAAAGCTTTTATGCCCTGCCTCACCACAGTTGTGGCACTGAATCATTCCGCTACTCCAACCTGAGCCTCTGGCGGAGTCAAACTGAGTCGTCTCGATCTTAGCACGATCAGACTTCTCAAACTTGGTGGGCGATGCCGGTCGCTTGAATGTACCAACCTGGCAGTTCTATTGCCCACCCCTTCCTTTATTCTGCTTCTCCCGCTTTCGGGAGGATTCTTCTAGTGTGGCCTCTATTTTGTAGGCCGCATCCACATATTGCTCTAACGTAGAACAACCGTGATGCACCATCAGAGGTTTGATTTCCGGATTCATCCATCCGTGGAAGTACCAGATCTTTTATTCTTCACTCGACACTTTCGGTCCAGCATATTGCAATAGGTGATTGAACTTAGATGCAAGCTCAGTCACCTTCAACCCATCGGTCTTAGGGTAAAGGAATTCCTTATGCTTCTCCTCCCTCATAGCACGGGTAAAGAAACGGTCAGTCATCTTTGTTTTGAACATACCCCAATTCAACCCGGGATGATTAGCTAAACTAGCGCTCTTCCACCATTCGCTAGCCACATCCTTAAGTTGAAGGGAGGCGATGTGCACTTTCTCAGCCTCAGTGCAATCCATGTTCCTGAACAACCGTTCCATGTGCGAGAACCAATACACCACTCTGACTGGTTCTCCAGTACCATCATAACTATCAAGCCTCATTGAGTTTATGGCCTTCACAGCTCGACCATAATTTCCTCTGTTCTTGATGGCATCGACCTGAGGTACATGATCCACTGGCTCCTCAAATTCAGGAATAACCTGAGGAACTGGACCACCTAGTGCTTGTGGTGCGACTGGCCGAATCATCTCGGTGACCGCTTGCATAACGATCCCCCGAATGGCCTCTATGGCCGTAGCATCGAACACCACCTGAGTGTAACACCCCGGGCCAGAGGTGCTACAGTGCCATAGTCCCGAAGGACTATAAGGCGGTTTTTTAAAAGAAAAGAAATCCAAAACTCTTCCCAATACATAAAGTTAACAACATTAAAATCCCTGTTCAAGTTTGGAACAACCTTTAAACCTTGCATCCAGTTTAAATACATCAATTTATATTCAAAACACGGAAGCGAATACAACATTTTCAAATCCGATGCAAAACTAAATCTTTAACTATGAAGACCAATCGGTGATCCAGAACCCGCTTGTTGCTACTAACCTGCAAAGACCAGTTGACTGGTGGACCCGATACACCAGTCAACCACGGCACATAAACCGAAGTTGGTCAGTCTCACGAAAGACTGGCAAAACTCCTCAAGCCAAAACAGTTTAACACTAGAGAATTATCACAACAACCAACTCATGCCAAATAACAACATGCCACACATTATATATATATACATATATATATATATTATATCATAACTATATCATAATCATATCAACCAACCAAGACCAATCACACGTCAAAACACAAACACCCACTACCACATAACCAATCAATTACCCATTCTTATCCAACTCTATACTATACTAACCTCTTCAATCCAACCTCAACATCATCACAAGCATAAACGAATAAAACGATCCAATCCAACTTTCTCTCCAATACTAATACCTCAATCATCAACCCTATGAAACATATGCATATATCTTACTATTGACTTACAACCAAGACTAATCAATTATACTGAACTCCCTACTGCACTAACACATCCAATTAACCTTCACATTAACAAACACATAAGCATCAACGAGACAATCATCACATAATACCAACATAACAAAACAACGATCCGGGCCAGCCACCCTTCCGGTGCCGCCTGTTCGTTAACATGGGCCGCAACCCATATACCTCAACCCAACCCATATTGACCCACACCCTCAAGATGGGAAATCAACCTTCCTAATCAATCAACATAACCAACCTTCTCAAACAATTCACACCAAGATCCAACAACCACTACCAATGGACAACAATAGCCCACAACCACCACTAACAACAATCAACAAACGACTACTAACTACAACCAACCGACAACCAAAGTCTAAAACAAAACCAATAATCAAACACCCCACCAATATCCGCAAACAAAACCATTAACTAAGCACACAACCAATAATCAAGCACACAACCCAAAACCGAGCACACAACCACCCACACACACAATCCAACACATAACTGCCAACACACACAAGTGTCAACACACACACATGTCCACACACACAATCCAACACACAACTACCAACACACACAAGTGTCAACACACACAACTGCACACACACACACATGTCAACACCCACAGTCTAACACACATAACTGTCAATACACACAATTGGCAACACACACAATCCAACACCCGATCCAAACTCCGATCCTACCTCCAATCCAACCCACCACCGGATGGGACTTTCAACCATCCAACCTAGCCTTAACCAACGGAGGTCACATCCTCACGCGGTCGGATGAGGTCACACCCTCACCCCGGCTCCATAACCAACCATCACCAATCCACCAACCACCCACCACCGGATGGGACTTTCAACCATACAACCTAGCCTTAACCAACGGAGGTCACACCCTCACGCGGTCGGATGAGGTCACACCCTCACCCCGGCTCCATAACCAACCATCACCAATCCACCAACCACCCACCACCGGATGGGACTTTCAACCATCCAACCTAGCCTTAACCAACGGAGGTCACACCCTCACGCGGTCGGATGAGGTCACACCCTCACGCGGTCGGATGAGGTCACACCCTCACCCCGGCTCCATAACCAACCATCACCAATCCACCAACAACCCACCACCTCCATCTGTCAACACAACCAATCATTCACAACTAGCTACAATCAACTACTACACCAACATCCAATCAATCATAATACAAGGCAACAACAACCAACACATTCAACCAGGTTCAACACAAAACCAATAACCCAGCACATATAACCAATAACAAAACACACAATCGATATCCGCCAACAAACCAGCAACCAAACAAACAATAATTATCCAACACGGAACCAATGGCAAAGCACACAACCAATATCCAATGCACGACCAATAATTATTCACACAATCAACATTCAACACGAACCCAATATCCAGGCAAACAACCAATGTCAAACAACTAAACCAATATCCACACATTCAACCATTTCAAATAACAAAACCAATATCTATCAATAAAACCACTAATCAAGCACACAACCGATCTTCAACACAAGACAATTACCAACACACACACACATCCAACCATGAAATTCAACAACCAATAATCCTACTGAACAAAGATAGAAAGCGAAAGTAATTTTATAAAAATATACGAAAGGTTAGCAAGAATCATCTTGCCTCAAACTCGACAACCACGACCTCAGAGACCTCCAACCAACTCGAACGAACCTCAAACTAATTCAGCAAACCACACAAAATTCAACCCAATTACTTCAAAATCACAAGCTGCACAACTCCAACCGAATCAACCCAATAATACGCAGTTGTACTCCATCCATTTCGTCTCCCACATCTGACCACGCAACATATAACAACAATCGGTCATAAAATTCAGCAACACTTCCGACTCAACAAATCCGACTCTTACCTCGTCGTCAAACACGCGGTTGTTGCCGGAAATGGCTCCTCGTCGGCGGAGACTACAACGGCGGCACAGCAACAGCAGCGGCGAACAGCAGCGAGCAACAACGATTAGCACAGCAGCGCAGCAAAGCGACTCCCTCGTCGTTGGAATCGCACAGCAGCAGCAGCAGTCCGCGGCTCGCCTCAGGGAAGGGAAGAGGTGGCCACTGCTGGTTCGGGCTCACCGACGGGAAGAGATGGCTGAGTCGAAGAAGGTGATGGGGAGGGAGCACGAGTTCTTCAGCTGTTGCCCAGAGAAGAACGAAGACAAATAGGGGTTTTTCCCTTCAATTCACCCATTTCCAGCTTTAATAAAATCCCAAAAATTTAATTTACCATTTTGCCATTTATATATATTGGGGTATTTCACTGAGGGTTAGCCTGAACTTGGACAATGCCTGCGGGGTTATTGTGAGAGACAGACTCGCTCTCATCCCCTTGATTAGCGGCGTTTCTCAAATTCCGCCTTGGGTTGTTACTCGGCCCAGCTCCGACACGGGTTGTGTTTCTTGTGTTCACCATCTGCTGATGAACCATAACGTCGGTTTAGAACTTTTCTGATTTGCACATGGCACTTGGTCAATTACGTTATGATACGAATTATAAGGTCCAAACTAATAACTTTATATCAGTCTGACTGACCCTCCACCTTTAACCGCAAAACGATCCTCTTCCCTTTACTTTGAGAATGGATACATTAGGAGAAATGTCAACCTTTAAATGACATTAACCTAAGGAGAGACATCATCCCTAAGAATGGATCTAAGGAATAAGTAACAACTCGAAGCTTGCAGAAGTTTGAAAACCACTTATTATTAAACCTTATACTTATACGTATAAATCCTTTATACTTAACTTGGCGAAATCATGTAGTTATTTCCTTGAAATAAAGACATTATTATTTCCTTGTAAACTCTTACCAAAATTCAAACCACATTTTTTTTTAAGTTATAACACAACTTAATTTTTAAACGTTTATAATATGATTTTATAAAAGTACTATGAAAATTAATGCTTCAAACAAGAGAGTTTAAACATTACTTTTAACACCATTTTGAACCTTATTTTATTCAAAAAATATTAGGACACTATTACTTTTAAATTTCATAAACCTTTAAGAAATTTTAAGACCTTAATTTTAAAACTAACAATTTAGATTTACGAAATTCCTTTTTAAAAGAAGCTAGTTTGAAAATAGTTTCGAAATTAATTTCTCGAAAATTCTCAAACCTAACAATAGACCAAGAATTTTAAAACCATTGCTCTGATACCATAATTGTAACACCCCTGACTTATGTCGGTAGTGCCACACGCCAATGACCTAAGACGTTACTGTCCAAAGTCACCCTAGGCTTTAATCGGAACAATTAAGCTTAAATAAGTATATTAAATAACGAAAGATTTAACAGCGGAAGACATTTTAAATGAAACTCAACCTTTTATTAAAAGATCTCTCATTAAATGAGAAGGATGATTTTACAACAGAGTGAAATTACAGCGGAAGACTTTTATAATAAACCCTATTACATGACTTGGTTATATATTAAAGTAATACTTAACAACCTTTAAAACACTAACACTCAAATCTTCAACTGCAAGCCTCTTCTTCGATTGGTTACTTCAAGTCTTCGGGGACCAACCACTGATGTGCCGTATAGGACGGATGACACTAGCCAACCATGTAAGGAATAAAACCCGGTTGGTTAGTCTAATGAAAGACTATGCAAGGGTAAAAACAGAGTGGTTCAAGTGATCGTAACCGTTTACTATCATTGTCCCTCGAATAATAACCGAAGGGACGATACATAACCCGAAACTTTCATGGAATGATTAGAATTAGACATGCACTGAAAAGAAGACTCCAAAGGAACTGAGTCTTATGGGAAACGTATGAACAATGTTTGGGAACGTTAAGTTTTCACACAACTTTAAAAACACGACCTTGACAATTTGGGTCAACGACCAACCTCACCGCGCAATGTGAATCCAGATTGGAAAGAAGACTTACTCTAGCAAGAGTCTGGGCGGTTTCCACGTTGTACTCCTCGCCCAAGGGTTTATTAATTATGTGCATAACCGCACTTATCTTATTTACTTCCAAAACGGACATTAACGTTGAAGCTTTTAATTTCACATCTCGCAATGAGACATTGGGAATAAATCCCTTAAGATTGGGAATACCTCCCGAAGATTGGCACCAGCTGAGTGCACCACCCCTATATTTAGATAAGGGTAGGTCATGACCAAGAGAGTGTTAGAACACTTACTTCCTAACACCGACGTTATAAAGAAACGACTAATCCTCATAAGGGATTAACACTACTACAAAAATTGCATTTTAACCCATGACTATTTAGCCCGGATCCTAATTATTCGGGATATTAAGGCCATTTACCTCATGAGGCTTCAGCTTATTTGAAAAACTACACATAATAGCCCGGACTGTTTTAGAGGCGTCCGGGCTAAAAAAAAATTGGTTTCAAAAAATGCCAAACTTAATAGCCCGGGCGTGTATTTTTTCTACATATCCGGGCTATTTAATGGTATGAAAAATTAAGCTATCAGAAAATAGCCCGGATCTTTATAATCCGGGATATAAACTCTAATTAATATATCCCTATTGTTAAATATCCGGGCTATTTTCCTTTCCCCTCCGGCCTAAACAACCTAGACCGTCCATCATGACCTAACTCTTCCTCGCGCCTCCTTTCTGCTCCCATAGTCGCTTCCTCCTTCACAGACTCTTCCTCCTCCACTAGCTAGCTCCTTCGACTCTCCGTTCCGACTCCCCGCTCTGGTGCCTCCTCCGACTCTCCGTTCAGATCAATTCGTACTCGTGGCGCCCAGGTAAATTCGTTAACTGTTTGCTTCTCTCTGTAATTACTCTGGTGCTCTCTTCGACTCGTGAACTGTTTGCTTCTCTCTTCGACTCGATAACTGTTTGCTTCTCTCTGGTGCTCTCTCCGGTGCTCTCTTCGATGTATCCCACTCTCCTAACACTGGCTTCAATTTTGTAGTATCCAGGCATCGTATCCTAATGAACGTCTTTGACAAAGTCCCTATGGCAGACAAAGATGCTTTTATTGCACCCAGTGCATCAATCGTTAGAGATGTCCAGATTGGGCAAGGTTCCTCCATTTGGTATGGATGTGTCTTAAGAGGTAAACAATATCAAATCTGCTAAAGAGCAGATTAATGTGCAACAATTTTGTATATTTTCTACTTCTTAGGTCTTGTGTTGTACCAATTTTGCCAATATGTTATAATGCTGTTCAGTTGCTCATTTTTGCTTCTTCTTGGCCTCTGTTCCTATATACAGGTGATGCAAACAACATTAGTATCGGTTCTGGTACCAATATTCAAGATCATTCCCTTGTTCATGTGGCAAAGTCAAACTTAGCTGGAAAAGTATTGCCTACTATAATTGGTGACAATGTTACTGTAGGTAAGTGACATTGTCTAATTTGCTGGTACTGAGTGATGCTAATGTGATGTAGCTGACTTGCAATAGAGTTCTTTAGCATGATCTTCAATTTTGAACTTGACAGGTCACAGTGCAGTCTTACACGGTTGTACTATTGAGGACGAGGCTTTTATTGGCATGGGTGCTACTCTGCTTGATGGAGTTTTTGTCAAAAAACATGCAATGGTTGCTGCTGGAGCCCTTGTACGACAGAACACTAGGATTCCATGTGGAGAGGTCTGCTCAATAATTTCTTGGCATCCCTTGTTTACTTTGTTTTGCTTGTTTAATCAGCATGAATTCGAGTTTATAATAGAAACTGGAAAAACATCGCACAACATGTGAGCAAAAATGAAAGCTTAATCTGGGCATTGAGGTATATCATTTCAAGAAACAAAACCATGCCTCTTTGTGGGCTCCAAGAATGATTGCCCACATCTAATTGAACTAGAAAAATGCTTGGACCAAGATTGGTAATTGAAATTTCTCTCTTTTCCCCCTCATTCATTTCAGGGTAAATTACATAACATTAGTGCATCACTTGTTGTAAAATAGGAGGATATTTTCACAAAACCACTCATATAAAGGGAAATTACACAGTACCACCCAACTTCTAGATTTTGTGTTAAAAAATCACCTACAAGCCTTTCAATGTTTAAGCAACATTAAATTAGCACTATTTGGGTTGTCAGGTTATGAGTGGTTCCTTGAACACAAAACTCTGAAGCTAGGTGATTTTCTGTACTCTATCCTTCTTTGTACTTGTATACTGAAGTGAAGAGGATTAGAAAATGAAAATCATGTCTAAGGTATCTTCTTGCTTTGGCCTTTGGTTGAAAGCGAGATTTCTTGGTAAAGAAAGGGTGAAACATAGCTCTTATGGTGCATTTCTTGATATCTTGAATGTGGTTATGAAACAGGTTTGGGGTGGAAATCCTGCAAGATTTCTGAGGAAACTCACAGAAGATGAGATGTCTTTCATCTCACAGTCAGCCATGAACTACGCCAACTTAGCTCAGATTCACGCTGCAGAAAACGCCAAGAGCTTGGATGAGGCCGAACTTCAAAAGCTGCTCCTTAAGAAGTTCACCCCCAAAGAGTATGAATCCGAGCTCATCTCTTCTTTATAAACAACCACTGAACCACCCAGGGGTGCCTAGAAACATACTACACTTCTTTGAACCCAATATCATTTACAGTAACACAGCCACATATTTACTTGCATTTCAGCGTATAGTGTTGACATAAACATTTTTGGGCTATTCATGCAACCATACTAAATGTTAATCTGCAGATGTTTCTAAGTGCCATCTATTTGTTCAGCCCTGTAGACATCATACCAGAAGGTACTTCATTCCTTGAAAATTGGATAGGCAGTCCCTTATAGTCAGAAATCTCTTCCCCATGCTTATTGGTGCTTTTAAGTATTAACTCTGCATTCCTTGTAAATTGGATAGGCGAGGCAGTCCCTTATAGTCAGAAATCTATTCCCTATGCTTGTTGATCCAAGACATGTTGTAAGTCATAGAACATTTGTTTACTGCTGTGTTCCTTTCATGTTTTATCTCCTTTTAGAGATCAACTGATCTCTTTTCTTGTTGTGTAGGCTGAGTCAACAAACGCAACAAACGAGTCTGAAATCTCTTCCCCATGCTTGTTGAACATGAGAAGAAAAGGAGGAGATAAGAATATCAAGCTAGTGGTATTGCTAGAAGAATTATGAAGTGGTTGTTGTTTAGTAGATGTTAAGAACTTCTATTTAGAAGTCTTTTTTTTTAACTAAGTGAAGGATTATGATATAACTAGAAGTGTATTGAAATACCGCTTTATAATATCTAGTGTAATATAAATGTTTGTACTCTTTAATGTTGGTTAAATATTGGTGCAATGCTACAAATTAAATATATATATACAGGATGCTTAAATAGGCAAAACAAAAAATATCACGAAAAAATTATTAATACTATATAGCCCGGATGTTCATGAACCGAGCTATATACTCAGGATCCTACATCTCACGCACCACTTTTTAGCCCGGACACGTGTTTACTTATAGCCCGGACATCAAATGGTAGTACTTTTTAAATACTGGACTTTTTAGCCCGGATGGTTGATTTACACACGCCCGGGCTATTAAGTGTAACACAATCAGAATATACCCATACTTTATAGCCCGGGTGTGTCGTTATAGGTCCGGGCTATTTGGTCTATTATCACACTGAGCTGTAGCCCGGACCTATTTTTACGGCTATATTAGGTAAAACGCCCGGGCTAAAAGGCCATTTTTGTAGTAGTGTAACGTTCCTACGAATACTCGTGCTAAACTAGCATTTAAGTTCACATTTAAATCCACACCAAAACTCATTACGGTAATTAACATGCATAATAGCGTTGTTTCTAGCAATATATACAACATATTATAAAGTCATATTTTAACACCTCGTTTTAATTAAATCTGTTCCCAAACAGAAAACAACAACTTTTATCCCATCTTAATTAACAATCAATTAATTGATAATCAAGGGAAACATGGAATAATGAGCAATAGCGAACCGCCACTTGCCTTAATCTAGACGAATGAAGATGTCGGGTTCCGGGATCTGGAAACTGGAATCTGAGTACGGATTCCTACGACGACGTCGAGACAAAAGACGGAACCCTAAGTTAGACACAAAACGGACGAGACGATACGAACGAAAACGATATGAATCGAAATGAATAAAGCCTGAGTCGTGACCGTGGCTGTCCAAGCCACGATCGCGCTTGCCAGGGCAAGCCGTGGTCGCGGTTTGGACTTCCGCGGTCGCAGAATTCTGGGCAGCTTCCGCGGTCGCGGAATTCATCCCCGCGATCGCGGATCCCCTTCTGACGCGACTCTCCTCCGGCTTCGAGGCTTACCGACGACTGGAAGACGATGACGAACTCTACACCTTTTGCAAGGCCACCACTCCAAGCTTCCAGAGGCACAACGGCGACCACAAAACTCCGGCAAAACTCCAGCGAAAGCACGAACTCCGGCGAGCTTGAAAACGAGAGAAAGAGAGATGGATTGAGATGTGGATGAGATTCCAAGCTGCTCTTACCTCCTTTTATAGAGCAAATGGGAGCTCAACGCCAAGGAGACGGATCGATCGACATCCCCAACGGCGAAACGGTAGCATCCGAACCGGCGAAACGCGAAGGGAAATAAAGACGACGATGAACAGTTTTCCGCGATCGCAGAAACTCTTCCGCGGTCGCAGAAATGCCACGAACGCGTCGTTTGGCTTTTGGTCGCGGTTTCACTCGCGGTCTTTTGCTAGAATGTATATTTAGCACTACTAAAAATATTCTAAGACTCAATAATGTATTAAACGTATATTATAACGTTCAAAAAGATTATTACAGAGATCATAGAGATTACAGAAATTGCCCATCATGTCTTTCTTACAAAACGACAGTATCAGGACTTTTTAGGGGTTATTACATATTATTTACAATCAAATCTTTCCAAAATGTACAACAAAATATTCCGTATCATATTTTTCTTAAGCACTAAAACAAATCTATAATATTTTATTATCTTCTTTCCAATATTGACCACATAATATTAAAAATACAATAACATGTGCTTTGGAAACTAAGTGATTTGTTTTCAAAAATGTACCACCTTATTTTTATTTTATATGTTCTATCGATTTACAACTATTTTCTATAATTAATTCTTTCCAAAATGTACCACCTTATTATTATTTTATATGTTTTATTATTATAATTCAAATACAAAAAGTTTATACATACGTCAACATACTTACTAAAAATTAAGGTTGATATAAAAAAATTACCAAATTTTCTACAAAATATTTTATTTGAAAAATGTTGAGTATCATTCACTTTCATGTTGGATATATATCGATTTACTAATATATATAATACCATACCAAAAGTATCAACGTATAATAGTAAAGCAATTCTTTAAAATGCCACATATCACTTCGACATTTAAAACTTTCAGATAATGATATCATGCCACATCAGTACCACCTCACATATTATTTTATATATTAGTTATATATTAATATTGATATTGTTATTGTTATTGTTTGGAAAAGTTTATATATGTGTTGACATATTTTAAAAAAAAAAGATTAATATAACAAAATTATCATAAACTTTACATTATATTTTTACATGACATATTCAGAGTATGCCATTATCAAATTTAAACTTTAGGCAACTATATATAGTTATGATATGTATAGATTTACAAGTAATCTACTATATATCTACTAAATCACAATCCTTCTAAGCCACGTGGAATCCTCCTATTTAACTTACCCATTCGTATGCCACATGGCATCTTGTCATTGTTTCCGTCACATGGCATTTTATCTATTTTCGTTTTTTTTAATCAATATAATCAATATTTTGAATAATACAAGATCTCCAAAATTCTTTAATCTTATATATAGAATTATTCTATTACCGAAACTAATGGGTCAAGATCTGCAATGATAGAGACAACATTTTGCTTCCAAATAAAACATCCATTCACTATACCAAAATAAAACAGAAAATAATAAAGACAACTTAATTTCAAAAATCTACAATAACCCTTCTTTCCAAAATTTAATCTACTTTATATCTACTAAACCACAACCCTTCTAAGCCACATGACATCCTCCTATTAAACTCATCCCTTCTTATGCCACATGGCATCTTGTAATTGTTTCTGCCACATGACATTTTATCTATTTTCGTTTTTTTTAAATAAATATTTTAGGTAATACAAGATCTGTAAAAATCTTTATTCATATATATAAGATTATTCTATTATCAAAACTAAAAAGTCAAGATCTACTATGATAAAGGCAACATTTTGCTTCTAAATTAAACATCCGTATACTATACCAAAATTAAACAAAAAATAATAAAGACAACTTTCAAAAATCTACAATCACACTTATTTCCAAAATTTAATCTACTACATATCTACCAAACCACAACCACTCTTAGGGCTGAACACGGGCCAGAAACCGACCTGAACCGACCCGAACCCGAAAAGCCCGAAACCCGAAAACCCAAAAAAATGGGACCGAAGACTGAACCGAAGTCATGCGGTTCGGTTCGGTTTGGTTTCGTTCAGGTTCAATTCGGGCTAAAACGACACTCGTAAATAAAAAATCAGGCCAAACTGGGCTAAAAAATCGAACCCGAATCAAACCGAAACCCGAAACCCTGATAAAATCGGACTGAAACCCAAACCGAATGATGCGTTCCTGCTTGTGATGCCGGATCTATGATCTTGGTGGGAAGTCGCACGCGTCGAAAGTGGGGTTGAGGAAGTGGAACGCGTTGTTGGAATGGTGGCTCGAGATGGAGAGCGAAGCCGTAGCGTCGGTAGCGGAGGAGAAAGACTCAAAAGATCGAGTGAGGGCCGTAGCGTCGGCAGTGGAGGGGATAGACTCGAAGATGATCGAGTGGTGGCCATAGCGTCGGCGGCGGAGTGAAAGATATGAGAAGACAGAGTTTCGGGTGACGCAGATCTAAGAGAATGGAGGCAAAAGCTCTCGACAAGTAATCTTAGATTAAAATGATGCGTAACCTAATACAGACGATCGAGTTGACCTTTTATAAGAGATAGCGGGACTCGGATGGGCCGAGTCTCGCTTAATTAATAGGCCGGCCCACGCGACACGCGTGGAACACACGCCCTAAAAGAAATAACTAAAATAATAATGTTCTGAAATCAAACAATACAAAGATCGCGTTCAACTAATGGTTGAGAGAATGATAACAGAGAACGCATTCTCTAGACTGTGTTGAAGGCTTCTGAGGGAGAATGCGGTCTCTTGCGTTCATTGGCTTGCGACGACGCGGGCAATCATTGATTGTATCACGTCGGCAATTGCTTTGGCACGCGCTCGTGTTATTGGCCCTTCTGAGCGAATGCTTATAGCTTCCTCTTCCTATGTAGCAGTCATGGTTGGCAGGGGCGCATCACCGAATAATTTGGGTTCGGTTTGGGTTTTTGGTTTTTCTGGCCCGTGCTCAGCCCTAACCACTTTAAGTCATATGGCATCCTTCTACTAAGCTCATCCCTTCTTATGCAACATGACATCCTGTCATTGTTTGTACCACATGGCATTTTATCCATTTTAGTTTTTTTTAAAATCAATATAATCAATATTTCGGGTAATACAAAATCTGTAGAAATCTTTATTCTTATATATAGGGTCATTCTATTGCCAAAACTAAAGGGTCATGATCTGTAATGATAAAGACAACATTTTGATTCCAAATTAGGCATCCGTACACTATACCAAAATTAAATATAAAATAATAAGACAGTTTTCAAAAATCTGCAATCACCCTTCTTTCCATAATTTAATCTACTATATATCTACTAAACCACAATCCCTAAGTCACATGACATCCTTCTATTAAACTCACCCTTTCTTAGGCCACATAGCATCCTGTCATTGTTTTTGTCACATGACATTTTATGCATTTTCACTTTTTTTATTTTAAAAATCAGTATAATCAATATTTCGGGTAGTACAAGATGTACAGAAATCTTTATTCTTATATATAGGATTATTCTATTACCAAAACTAAAGGGTCAAGATCTGAAATGATAAAGGCAACATTTTACTTCCAAATTACACGTTCGTACACTATGCCAAAATTAAACAGAAAATAATAAAGGCAACTTTGAAAAATCTACAATCACCCTTTTTTCCAAAATTTAATCTACTATATATATACTAAACCACAATCCATCTAAGCCACATGGTATCCTCTTATTAAACTCATCATTTCTTAGGCCATATGGTATCGTGTCATTGTTTTGTTCACATGGTATTTTATGCATTTTTGCTTTTTTTTAAATCAATATTTCGGATAGTATAAGATGTGCATAAATATTTATTCTTATATATAGGATTATTCTATTACCAAAACTAAAGGGTCAAGATCTGCAATGATAAAGGCAACATTTTTCGTCCAAATTAAACGTTCGTACACTATAAAAAATTAAACAGAAAATAATAAAGGCAATTTTCAAAAATCTACAATTACCATTCTTTCCAAAATTTAATCTACTATATATCTACTAAACCACAATACTTCTAAGCCACATGACATCCTCATATTTAACGCATACCCTCTTATGCCACATGACATTCTGTCATTATTTCTGCCACATGGCATTTTATCCATTTTCGGATTTAAAAAAAATAATCAATATAATCAATATTTCGGGTAATGAAGATCTACAAAAATCTTTATTCTTATATTTAGGATTACTCTATTATCAAAACTAAAGGGTCAAAATCCGCAATGATAAGGTAGCATTTTCCTTCCAAATTAAACATATGTACATTATACCAAAAATAAACAGAAAATGATTAAAACAACTTTCGAAAATCTACAATCACTCTTCTTTCCAAAATTTAATCTACTATATATCTACTTAACCACAACCCTTCTAAACCATATGACATCCTCCTATTAAACTCACTCTTTCTTATGCCACATGACATATTGTCATTGTTTCTACCACATGACATTTTATTCATTTTCGGTTTCTAGAGCAATGAAGGGAGTTAGAGTGGGGTCTTTCCTTGAGCCCACGCGTATCACGTATATTAGGCGGCAACTAACCATGACTTTTTTTTAAATCAATATAATTAATATTTCGAGTAATACAAGATCTGTAGAAATCTTTATTTTCATATACAAGATTATTCTATTACAAAAACTAAAGGTCAATATCTGCAATGATAAAGGCAACATTTTGTTTCCAAATTAAACATCCATACACTATATCAAAATTAAACAGAAAATAATAAAGGCAACTTTAAAAAATCTACAATCACCCTTCTTTCCAAAATTTAACAAAAAATACATCCGTATTGAATTTTGCTTAGAAAATAGCAGTAAAATAGATTTTGCTTCCAAAATATCAACAAGTCACAATACATCCGTACTACACTGAAAAGTTTATTTGCTCCCAAAATCTGCAATCACCCATCTTTGCAATTGCAAGATCTACAATGATAAAGACAACATTTTGCTTCCAAATTAAACATCTGCATACTATACCAAAATTGTTTTTTTCTCTTTCATTGTTAGTTTCGGTTGATTGATAGTTTTTAATTCCACAAACTAAACAAAATCTGTAATTACATAAACTCCCACAATAGAGGTTCAATTATCCTTTCATCGTTAATCATCCCAAGCCAAAATTTGAATTTATAAGCACGAAAGGATATGTCATGAACTGCACCAATCCAAATTCTGAATTTTAGTTGATCAAGTAGTTTTTTTTCTCTATTTTTTTCTATATTGTTTTCTTAACAGAATGTTTCTCTATTGATTTTTTTTTTCATTTATTGTTGTTTTAATGGAATGTTTCTCTACTGATTTTTCTACTGTTTATACTCTTGATTCAATTAGTTTTTTTTATATTAACATTCATATACTTTTATAATTAAAAGTCACTACCTACATATTTCTATATAAATTAAATATATAATTTTTATACACTATTTTTTGAAAATGTTAAAAGAAATAAACAAATCTCGTGTAAGGCACGGATACTACACTAGTTGAAACTTCAAACTAAAAAATTACGAATATGAAAAAACTTGATTACAAAGCAAATTAACACAAATTTTAGAGATGAAATTATCTCTGAAATTTTCTCTCATATCAAGTTTTCATATGAGAAAGCTGAAATCATTGCACACAATCGTTTTATGTAGAAACTGATGTGTCAGGTGTATCGTTTCAAATTAGCAATATAAATGGAGTGATGTTATATACACCTTTTTTTTGTTATACCAGTTACATTTATGCGTTAAACACGCGTAAATTGGATATACATTTATCCATTTCTTCCAAAAAAAAATAAAAAATTGCCACAAATATGGTCCGCATGCACAAACTATATGTATGACCTTATCAAAAATATAATAAATGGTAATACGAGTTTCTACTTATTTAAGATTTTTAAGGCATGGAATATGAAAAAAATATAAGAAATCAAAATGTTTTGAATAAATATACAACTCAAAATAACCTTAAATAAAATAATACCAAATATTTTTCAGAAATTTATTTTACTTGAAACGAAGAGAAACATGTAATTTCTTTCCATGAGGATGGCTTGGACCTAACTTGTAACTAAGTGATTCATTATTAGTTAACCTATCAATTGTGTATGCAATTAATATATTATATTATTTTTTTTGGTGAAAAAATATATTATATATTATGTAGTAGACTCGTATAATTTTGGTTAATATATTATATATTATGTAGTAGACTCGTATAATTTTGGGTTGGTCCACAAATGCAGAACAGACCAAGTGTCACTTGATCGTTCTTTTTATGACGTTAGTTTTACCTCTATAGAAAGTATTATGTCAATAATCAATATATTGTCTCTCATTTTTTTGTTTATAATATTTACTAAACAAAACATAAAAGTTGTATCCACAAAAATTTGTATATTAAGCTATGTGTACATTTTCATATGGTTTCAATCACTATAATTCATTATCATTATAAAAAATAAAAAATAGTATTTAATAATCAAACAAAGACCATGCGTAACAGGGACATAAATACTAGTGTTATTTAAGAAATGTGCATGCATGAGTAGGTGGCGGTTTGGTTTGACTAAGCGATTAAATAAAAAATAAGTGATAATTTAAATGCACATTTCAAAGAATAAGGGTAGTTAAGTAAGAGATATAAAGCAAGGGGTGATTGAAAAAATCTGGAAAAAATAAGGGGTAGTAATTAAATAAAAAACGGAAAAAGAATATGGATACTTGTCTACAAATTTGAAAATAAGGGATAGTTTAGTAGATGTGAACAAATGTGGGTTGGCTCGCCCGAACCGACTACCCGTCTGTGTAAATGGAAGGTTACAAACAAATTCGCCAGTTCTAAAGGGTTAAAAAGACCAAGCTCGAGTACCAACATGGATGGATATGGACAAGATGTCCAGTCTTATAGGTCCGGTAAACGCGACCCGTATATATTATACTTATAAATATTATTTATATATGTAACTATTACTACTCTTAAAAATGAAAATAAATACACAAACTAAATAGTATAAATAGCTAAAATTTTAAGGGCCCAATTCCATCTCCCCTCTCACATTTTGTTGGATCTGATCTGGGTCCTCTCCAATTCTCCCCTGGTTCATCCCTCGTTCTCACATTCCGCCTCACCTCTTTCCTCAGATTCCCAACCACAAGCAGAGAATCTACCGCCGTAGGCCTCACCTGGGCTCGTCGGCCTCACGTCGACTCGCACAACACAACCAATTTGGGTTAGTCTTTTTCTATTGTCTTACTTAGGTTGTTTCTATGGTTTTATTAAGCACTAGGCATTAGTTAGTACTAATTGCTTATAAGTTATATGTGGGAGGAATTTAATTTTGCAAAGGATTCCAAATCCTTCTTCTAGCAAAATTTCGCCAGTGTCATTTTCCCTCGTTCGCTAAAAGAAGGCTCCCGAACCCTGTGCAAAGTGCAAAGTGTTTTTGCGGCGTCACCCTACACAATCTTGGTTCCACTCCAGCCGTGTCTCCTCTTCCGATCTTTCTGTCTTTCGCTCTCATTGTTAGGCGGGAAATACAGAGATTTGAATCATTTTCTTACGTTCATTTTTTATCGGGGAACTTGTTTGCACCAATTTTTTTTAATTTCGCACCGCTTTTAAACACAACGATGTAGCGTTTAAAAAACATAAAAATAAAAATTGAACTCTACGTTGTTGCGTTTAAACTGAACCGATTTAACTTTCTGAACCGGTTCAGTTTAAACGCCACGACGTAGCGTTCAAGCTTTTATAAAAAAAAAAGTAAACCGGTTAAAAAAAAACGGTTCAGTTTAAACGCAACGACGTAGCGTTTAAAAAAAACATTTTTTTTCAAAATTTCATTTTTTCCCATAATCATATAGAAAATTTCAATATGAGTCCGTACATATAAAATTCGTCCAAAACGGATATCGTTTTCTCCTCCAAAAGCCCAAAAAACGAAATCTTCATACCTTTTTTTAAAAAAAATTGGTGCCCAACATATAGCGCATTGTAGTGAAAATTTTTGGTATTTTTGACATTTTTCTACTATAATTTTGTATAAAATTTTAATACGAGTATATAACTATATGTTAGAACTATAGTATATAACTATACAATATAACAATAATATACAACTATACGATATAACAATAGCATATAGCTATAGTATATAACAATACGATATAACAATAGTATATAGCTATAGTATATAACTATACGATATAACCATAGTATATAACTATAGTATATAACCATAGTATATAACTATAGTATATAACAATAGTATATAACCATAATATATAATTATAGTATATAACTATACGATATAACAATATTATATAAATATACGATATAAACAGAGTATATAACTATTCGTTAGAACCATAATATATAATTATAGTATATAACTATACGATATAAAATTTGTATATAACCATAGTACGTTAGAACCATAATATATAATTATAGTATATAACTATACGATATAACCATGGTATATAACTATAGTATATAAATGAACGATATAGCAATAGTATAAATATAACTATACGATATAACAATAGTATATAACTATACGATATAACTATAGTATATAATTATACGATATAACAATAGTATATAACTATACGATATAACCATAGTATATAACTATTCGTTAGAACCATAATTTATAATTATAGTATAGAACTATACGATATATATAACCATAGTGTATAACTATACGATATAACAATAGTATATAACTATACGATATAACAATAGTATATAACTATACGATATAACAATAGTATATAGCTATAGTATATAACTATACGATATAACAATAGTATATAGCTATAGTATATAACAATACGATATACCAATAGTATATAACTATACGATATAACAATAGTATATAGCTATAGTATATAACAATACAATATAACAATAGTATATAGCTATAGTATATAACTATACGATATAACCATAGTATATAACTATTCGTTAGAACCATAATATGTAATTATAGTATATAACCATAGTATATAACTATACGATATAACAATAGTATATAACTATAGTATATAACTATATGATATAAAATTTGTATATAACCATAGTACGTTAGAACCATAATATATAATTATAGTATATAACTATACGATATAACCATGGTATATAACTATAGTTCATAAATGAATGATATAGCAATAGTATATATATAACTATACGATATACCCATAGTATATAATTATACGATATAACAATAGTATATAGCTATAGTATATATAACTATACGATATAACCATAGTATATAACTATTCGTTAGAACCATAATATATAATTATAGTATATAACTATACGATATAAAATTTGTATATAACCATAGTACGTTAGAACCATAATATATAATTATAGTATATAACTATACGATATAACCATGGTATATAACTATACGATATAACCATCATATATAATTATACGATATAACAATAGTATATAGCTATAGTATATATAACTATACGATATAACAATAGTATATAACTATACGATATAACCATAGTATATAACTATACGATATAAAATTTGTATATAACCATAATACGTTAGAACCATAATATATAATTATAGTATATAACTATACGATATAACCATGGTATATAACTATAGTATCTAAATGAATGATATAGCAATAGTATATATATAACTATACGATATAACCATGGTATATAACTATAGTATATAACTATACGATATAACCATAGTATATAATTATACGATATAACAATAGTATATAGCTATAGTATATATAATTATACGATATAACCATAGTATATAACTATACGATATAACAACAGTATATAACTATAGTATATAACTATATGATATAAAATTTGTATATACCCATAGTACGTTAGAACCATAATATATAATTATAGTATATAACTATACGATATAACCATGGTATATAACTATAGTATATAAATGAACGATATAGCAATAGTATATATATAACTATACGATATAACAATAGTATATAACTATACGATATACCCATAGTATATAATTATACGATATAACAATAGTATATAGCTATAGTATATATAACTATACGATATAACCATAGTATATAACTATTCGTTAGAACCATAATATATAATTATAGTATATAACTATACGATATAAAATTTGTATATAACCATAGTACGTTAGAACCATAATATATAATTATAGTATATAACTATACGATATAACCATTGTATATAACTATACGATATAACCATAGTATATAATTATACGATATAACAATAGTATATAGCTATAGTATATATAACTATACGATATAACAATAGTATATAACTATACGATATAACTATAGTATATAATTATACGATATAACAATAGTATATAGCTATAGTATATCAATGAACGATATAGCAATAGTATATAACTATACAATATAACAATTCGATATAACAATAGCATATAGCTATAGTATATAACTATACGATATAATCATAGTATATAAATATTCGTTAGAACCATAATATATAATTATAGTATATAACTATACGATATAACCATAGTATATAACTATACGATATAACAATAATGTGTAACTATAGTATGTAAGTAATAAGTTCATAATACTTAACTATAATACATAACTATAGTATATAAGTAATAAATTCATAATACTTAACCATAATGTTTAACTATAATATATAAGTAATAAGTACGTAATACTTAATTATAATGCATAACTATACTTTATAACTAATATATTTTGTAATACGTAACTATAGTATATAAGTAATAAGTTCATACTTCATAATACTTAACTATAGTATATAAGTAATAAGTTCGTAATACTTAACCATAATGTGTAACTATAGTATATAAGTAATAAGTACGTAATACTTAATTATAATGCATAACTATACTTTATAACTAATATATTTTGTAATACTTAACTATAATGCATAACTATAGTATATGAGTAATAAGTTTATAATGTTTAATTATAGTATATAAGTAATAAGTTCGTAATACATAAGTAATAAGTAATAAGTTCGTACTTATTACTTAATACTTAACTATAGTATATAAGTAACAAGTTCATAATACTTAACTATAATACATAAGTTCATAATACACATTATAGTTAAGTATTACAAAATATTTTACTTAAATACTATAGTTTCTAAAGTTTTTATTCTCGTTTTTTGGCTTTTTGGAGGGGAAAACGATATCCGTTTTGGATGAATTTTATATGTACGGACTCATATTAAAACTTTATACAAAATTATAGTAGAAAAATGCAGAAAATACCAAAAAATTTCACTACAATGCGCTATATGCTGGGTACCAAATTGTAAAAAAAATGGGTAGGAAGGCTTCGTTTTTTGGGCTTTTGGAAGGGCAAACGATATCCGTTTTGGACGAATTTTATATGTACGGACTCGTATTGAAATTTTCTACATGATTATGAAAAAAAAAGTGTAATTTTGAAAAAAAAAATTATTTTTTTTAAACGCTACATTGTTGCGTTTTAAAAAAAAAAAATTTTAAGCGCAATGATCGGCACTATTTTATAGTGTATATCTAGGAGTTATTACCAGGTTTGAGGTGCCATTTGGATGAGTTTAGAGCACAATTGTGGAGTTGAGAGTTAGAGACTAGAAGTAAAGAAATCATGGAATTTACAGAGGTTTGAAGTGCATTGAAAAGTAGAAGAACAGTTGGTTGAATTCAAATTATTCGTTCTCTTTACTCAGATGTCCAAATGGAGTGATTCCAATTCGAGGAGTTAGATCTTGAAGTCTACTGCAAATCCTCGAAATATGAGCACAATCCGAGTTGGGAATCAAAAGTTATGGCGTTTTTACTAAAGTGTCGCAGAAGCTGAAGAAGACACCGTCACCGCACCCCGCGGTGGGATGACCGCACCCCGCGGCGAGCACAACAGAAGCGAGGCTCGAGATTCTGGAAGACCACCGCACCCCGCGGTGGGATGACCGCACCCCGCGGTGACCTGTACGCGGAAGACTTTTCCGAGTTTTTATTTCCCGTTTTATTTTATTTCCGAGACTTTGTTTCCAAGTTTGTTTATTTCTTTTCTTTATTTCTGAATTATTTCCTTAGTATTTAAGTTAAGTTTAAGACTCTTTTAGAGGATCCATTCTTCAACCCTAGTTGCCACCTTTCTACGTTTTTGCTCTCACAAATCCTATGGAGAACTAAACCTCCATTGTTGCACTTGACAGTTTGAAGCCAGCAATTGATTGGTTGTGAGTTTTCTACTCTTGTTCTATTTCCTATCTAGTTGTATTAATTCTCTTATGCTTGAATGTTTATTGGTTTATGTTGATTTATCTAGACTGATCACCTAGGTTTATTGATATCTTCCTAATAGCTAGGACTTGTGATTTCGGGTTCGGGTTGCATATCTAGTAGTACACACGATTTATATAAGCGGGTTGCGAGTGTTCATCGTGAGAGAGTGTTAATTGCATGTTATAGTAATGGGTTGTTTCTATTGCATGTATCTTGTTGAATCATTGGTTGAATGCTATTGCTTTATTGAATCTTGAAGGTTTTCGGGTTTGATTTAGTAATAAGTACTATTAGGGCTGGTAGAACTAATAGTTACCTAAGATCGGGATAAGAACAACTAAAGGAAAGATAAGAACTTGAGATTAATAGAATTCAGTGATCAACCATATCTTTTGTTGTGTGTATCTTTGTTAAGTGTGGCGCTTTTCCCCACCATATTCACAACTTTTACTTGCAAACTTGTTTACTTACTTGTTACTTGATTTCCAAGAAAACACTACAAACCCCCTCTTAGTTCCTTGTTGGTGATTCGTGAATTGCAAGAATAGATAACCTGACTTTCTGTGGGATCGACCCTGACTTGCTTGCTATACTCTTTAGTAAGTATTTTAGGATTTCTTTGATTAGGCATACGACTTTTAGGCCTGTCACACAACGACGTAGCGTTTAAAACTTAATCGGCTCGATTAAATCGAGTCCATTTTAAACGCTACGACGTAGCGTTTAACTCCGACCCGGTTTAATCGAGCCGATTTCGTTTCTTTTTTTAATCCCAATAAATCCAAAAAAAAAACTCTCACGCCATATAATAGAGTTTAAAAAAAAAAAAGTTAAACGCTACCTTGTAGCGTTTAACTTGCGGTGCGAAATCAAAAAAACACGGTGCAAAAGCGAACGCCCTTTTTTATTGGCTAGTTTTGAATGTCATCGGTTTTTGGCTCCAGATTGTAATAAATTATTTAGTGTTTGCTTCTTCATCGTTTGTTTTGTGTTTATTCTGAGAGGTTATGATTTCAAATGGTGAGAGGATGTTCTTTTGTTAATGAAAATTGATTGAGTCAACAAAATCGCTAGTTCATAGTTTAAGCAAATCGAAACTTTGAAAAACAAAGAAACTCAAAGCAAAAAGGACACGAGAGAATTGTTGATGCAGTTCGGGAAAACCCTACTCTGCGAAACCTCAGGAGGGGAGGTTTAGCCCTAAGATGCACTAGGAAGTTAAGGGTTCTACAGTCGGTTACAAGCACAAGAACGGCAAAACCAAAAACCAGAAACAAAGATCTAAACACAGCACAACAGAGAAGACAAGAGAAGCAGAAGATGAAACGAGAGAGTCTTTGGCTTTCTTTCAAAGCCAAAGGACTACTCCAACACTGGGGAGATCGCCTGAGGAGCCACGCGCCACCGAGAGGTCAAACGCGCCACCGGAAACCCTTCTCTTTCTTTCTCTTCTCACTTTCTCTCTGAAATCGCCGCGCTCCACAATCTCTGAATGAAACCCTAGGGGGCTTCAGCTGGCAGATGGGCCTCTTTGGAGTAGCAAGAGTTAGAAGCGAATCAGGCCCAACAAGAGCTAAGCCTTCCAACCGAGCTCATAACTGACTCGGGGTTGCTCAACCCGGTTTAGGGCTAGACCACACTCTAATATTACATAGCAAAGTGAACCTGGTTCACTGGTAATTGATTCTACACATTACAAGGCATGATTTACCAAAACTATAGAATATACAATTAAACTTGGATTATCTAAGACATAACAAATGCCCCCTTAATCCAGAGTTTGGTTGTACTCCCTAAAACCCCCTAAGTGCATCCAGGGATCCTCTCCTGTCCGTCGTCGGTCGCTGCCCACACCTCAGTATACATCATAGATGTGGAGTGAATTCCTGCAGAATACAAATTTATTAGTAGGCACTATTTTTGTACCAAAATCAGCAGGGTTCACATCACCTAAGATTTTCTTCACACTGATTTCCTGATTCTCAACTTTATCTCTTATAAAGTGGAACCTAACATCAATATGCTTAGTTCTTTCATGATACATAGGATCTTTACACAGGTATAGAGCACTCTGGCTATCCATATTGAGCACAGGGAGATATGCCTTACCCTCAATCTCATGTAGGATACCTTTCAACCATATTGCCTCTTTAGGGGCTTCAGTTGCTGCAATATATTCAGCTTCTATTGAAGATAGAGCAACAATTGATTGCTGTTGAGATTTCCAAGAAATGCAATTTCCTGCCCAAGTATAGAAGAAAGCTGTAGTCGACTTCCTGTTGTCCTTATTACTGGCATAGTCAGAGTCAACAAAGCCTTGCAGCTTAGTCCTCGAACTATGCTCAACATAAGTGAGACCCATATCTTTGGTGCCAACCAAGTATTTCAACATATACTTCATGGCTTGCCAATGTTTGTCTCCAGGATTTGACATATACCTGCTAAGAACACTAATAGAAAAAGCAAGGTCTGGTCTAGTACACAACATTGCATACATCACTGACCCTACTGCTACATCATAAGGAACATTTTCCATTTTCTGTTTATCAATGTCAGAAACAGGACAATCATGCTTAGAAAGCTCAAGATGCCCCCCTAAGGGGATAGGTGCAGGTCTAGCAGTACTCATAGTAAATCTATCAAGTACTTTTGTCATGTAAGTAGCTTGAGAAAGCTTGATAGTCTTTCTTTTTCGGTCCCTCATTATATTAACACCCAATATTTTCTGAGCAGGACCAAGGTCCTTCATATCAAAGTGTTTTTGCAAGTCATTTTTGACACCCGAAATAACAACCTTAGAACTGCTAATAAGAAGAATATCATCAACATACAACAGAACATACAAGGCATTTTTAGTCTTCACAGATTTCAAGTAAAGACAAGTATCATACTGACTTCTAGCAAAGCCCAAGGACCTCATACAAGCATAAAATTTCTTGTTCCATTGTCTAGGGGATTGTTTGAGTCCATAGATAGACCTTTTTAATAAGCATGCATGATCATGTTTAGTTTTATTAACAAAGCCTTTTGGTTGCCTCATATATATGGTCTCATCTAGGTCTCCATGCAAAAAAACAGTCTTAACATCCATTTGCTCTAATTCCCAATCATACACAACAGTCATAGCAAGCAAAAGTCTCATTGTTTTGTATTTAACAACTGGGGCAAAGATATCATTGTAATCAATTCCTTCCTTTTGGGTAAAGCCCTTAGCCACTGGCCTGGCTTTATACCTAGGAGGTTCAGTATTATCATTGCCATCTTTCAGTTTATAAATCCACTTGCAATCAACGAGCCTAGCTTTAGCAGGTTTAGGAACAAGAGTCCAGGTGTTATTAACATGCATAGATTGTATTTCTTCATGCATTGCTTTCATCCAGTCATTAGCATTGGAACATTTGATAGCTTGGCCATAAAGGGTATAATTCTTCACAACATTAGCAACCAAGAAAGCAAACTCAATAATTTTTTCATAGCTCTCAACCATATTAGCATCAAAATGTAATCTTCTGTTAGGAATCCTAACTCTAGGTTCTCTATCTCTTACAAGTTGATAGTCAGTTAAGTCATGCATAGCAGGAACATTCAATTCAGAATTATCATGCATAGACACACCAGAATCACTATGATCATTTATTTCAGTTTCAGGATTCAAGTTGTCATTCAGTGCATCAGCAGACTCAACATCTAATTGGTTAGAGTGACTTACTTCCCCACCTAATTGGTGGGTTTGTGGTTCCATTTCTCTAGCATTGCCAGTTGTGTGAGAGTTCATTGAACTTCCTGAAGAGGTGTCCTCAGACTGTGGGTGGCCAATATCAAACTCTTCATCATTTGTTGCTACCAGGGGGATGTTGTCAAAGAATTGCCCAGTTGGAATACCAACTCTTGGTTCAGATGATAGGGTACCTGTAGACTCAGTAGTAGGCATTAGTTTTGTTTTAAAATGGAATTCATCCTCATTAAATGTGACTGACCTGGAGGTTATTACTTTGTAACCTTTAGGCTATATGAGGAGTAGTTTATACCCCTTCAGGATAGCCTAGCATAACACACTTTTGGGCCCTAGGTTGTAGTTTACCCTGTGATATTTGGGCATAGGCACTACAACCAAATGGCCTTAGGTGTGCTATGCTAGGTTTCTTACCAGTCCACATCTCTTGAGGAGTTTTGAATCCAATAACAGATGAAGGGGATCTATTTATGAGGTAAGCAGCTGTTATAACAGCCTCACCCCATAAAGACCCTTTTATCCCTGCACTGATGAGCATACACCTTGCTTTTTCAAGCAAGGTTCTGTTCATCCTCTCAGCAGTACCATTCTGCTGAGGGGTGCCAAGCATAGTGAGGTGTCTTTTAATTCCATGACTTTTACAGTACTCATCAAAGATAGCATTGTAGAATTCAAGACCATTGTCAGTTTTAAGGCATTTCACTTTATGATCAGATTGACTTTCAACCAAATTTTTCCAGTTCTTGAAGTTCTCAAAAGCCTCATCTTTAGTTCTTAACAAGTAGACCCAGACTTTTCTGGAGTAGTGGTCTATTAGAGATAGGAAATATTTCCTACCTCCAATAGTCTCTACTTGAGTTGGGCCCCATAAGTCAGAATGAATATACTCAAGAGGCTTACTAGCAACATAGGTTGACTTAGGGAAGCTATGAGCAGTCTTTTTACCAAAAAATGCAGGTTTCACAGAATTTCAAGTCATCTAGTTGATTATCAATCATGCCATTTTTATGCAGGTAATGTAACCCTTTATTGCCTATATGACCTAGTCTTGCATGCCAAGTTTTAGTGTGACTTAGGTTATCACTATCATTCCTCACTGTGGAGACATTAAGTTCAGGAGAAGTCTGCACATAGTACAATCCTCCTTTCTTAATGCTCCTTATAAGGACTGTTCTATTTCTGATAACATCCCTTATTCCTTGGTGAGTATTGATGTGACAACCTATGTCATCAAATATGGATTCAGAAAGCAGGTTCCTTCTAAGATTAGGAACCCACCTTACATTATGTAGAATTCTAACCTTTCCATCATGCATTTTTAAAGGAACCCTCCCAATACCCTTTATAGCTAATGAAGTGTGATCACCTAACATGACAGTGCCCTCATTCAAAACATGCAAAGAATCAAACAAACCCCTATGAGGGGTAGCATGCATTGTGCAACCAGAATCAAGGATCCATGAAGAGGCATCATCATCATTACAAGCAACCATCAAAATCTCATCAGAATATTGAGTACAACATTCACACACATTAGAGAAGCCAGAATTATCTTTAGCTTTATCTTTATTTTTCTCATCTCTAGCCTTTTTATGACAATCTTTAATCCAGTGACCATCCTTATTGCAGTAATGACACTTAGAGTTTTTCTTATCATCATTAGCCTTTTCAGAATTATCCTTCTTGAATTTCTTCTGATATTTCTTTTTATTCTTGCCTTTAGTGAACATAACTTCAGCCTTAGTCCCAGTTTTAGGCCCATCTTTAGTCTTAAACACTTTCAGAGACTCATTCTTCTGAATTATAGACTCGGTTACTTTAGTCATAGTAAGTTCATCCCTACCATACTGTATAACATCTTTTAGGGTGTCAAACTGAGCAGGCAAAACATTCAACAGAAGCACAGCTTGATGTTCATCTTTAATGGCATCATCACATCTTTTTAAATCTTGTGTCATTTTCAAGAAGATGTCAAAGTTCTCATGCACAGTTAAGCCAACATTCATTTTGAAGGTAAACAGTTTGCAGAGAAGGGTGATACGACTAGGCAAGGACTTAGACTCATAAATCAATTCCAGAGCATCCCACAATTCTTTAGGTTGAGTGTGACTTACAACCTGACGACGTGAGATGTATCATGATTTCAGAGTGAGCCAAGTCCTGCATGTCTTTCCTGTCATCGTTTGAGATGCCCAGTGGCCAGTCCTCAGAGACTACCTTGTAGCACTTTCCCTTGATTAGGAGTGCCTTCATCTTAACCTTCCACATGGCAAAGTCATAAACCCCATCATAGGGTTTCAACTTGACATTATCTGCCATCTTGTTTGGTACCTGAAATTACAACAGATAAACAAGTTAAAGCAGAAAGTGGACAAGTACAAACAGGACAAGAACAAATTTTAAGAAACTAATCCTGATGTGACCATGGGTCACCCCTCAAGGACATGCCAAAGTCGGTTCAATGAAGATGAATAAGCAATCGAGTTGCATGAATGTGACCATGGGTCACCTCAGTAAAAGTGCTGTATCTTCTTATTCCCAACTCCGATCACTCTCAAATTTTGAGGCGTGAAACTAGACTTCAAGATCTATCTCTGGGAGTTGGAATCACCCCATTCCGATCACGGACGAGAGAGAACGAACCTTATGAATTTAGGCCAGAAACTATCTCCGCGGAAGATGTTTGATTTGTGTTTTATTGTTATTTTCATTAATTAATTAGCTAGTTAGTTTCTAATTAGTGGCATACGTAGTGGCCTTAGTGGTTTAGCTACGTTAGTGGGTAGGTTAGTGGGTAGTTAATTAGTATTAATTTACAATTTACGTATTGTTATTTGGTACCTATTTAAAGGTTGCCTAGCATTGTATTTGGTAGACTTGAATTGGAGATTATTAAAAAAACGTGAGCGTTTTGTTCATTTCAAGCCTCTTGGACGATGGATTCAAGGTGTGTGATATCCTTGAGTGTCTTAGTCTTGTTTCGGTGTGTCGTATCCGAAACCCCTTTGGTGTGTCATATCCGAAGGCGGTTGGGTATTCTTGGTGTGTCGTATCCATGAGTGTTCAACCTCGTCTCATGGTTCTTGGTGAGTTGCATCCGAGGGTCGAGAGATACTTATCCCAAACTCTTCATGAACCTCGTTCATGGGAGTTATATCCATTTCAGTTTTTGAGTCAAATCTCCATCAAGTTCTTGCTTAGAGTCACAAGTAAACACAACAAATGTCCTATTTTGAGAGTTTCGCCAAGAAGTTGCCAAATCAATGTGTTGGCGCCCTTCATCTTGTACTGTACGGATCTTGGCATGTGCATACGCATATTATTTGGTATCAGAGCCATCTCAAGGCGAGGGGATGCTCGTGTGCTCGGAGAGCGCGAGGAAGGCTTAACAGCCACGCCCGCACCAAAGGCAAAGGAAAACCGCGCCGCGGCATCTCAGGCAGCGACCGCGACCTCTCAGTAAAATAGTCATAACTTTCGTTTCCGTGATCCAATTGCTCTCAAATTTCGAGGACAGAAACTAGACTTCATTATCTAACTACTGCCGCCGGAATCATCCAATTTGAAGTTCGGAGCAAGGAGAACGACCCTGTTGAAGTCAGGACAATTTTCTGGGAAGTTGCTGTCGGCCCTGTTGTGTTCACTCCTCGATTTTCTGGCAAGAAAAGACAACGAAGATTCGAGGACGAATCTTTCTTAAAGGAGGGGAGGATGATGTGACCATGGGTCACCCCTCAAGGACATGCCAAAGTCGGTTCAATGAAGAGGAAGAAGCAATCGAGCTGCATGGATGTGACCATGGGTCACCTCAGTAAAAGTGCCGTATCTTCTTATTCCCAACTCCGATCACTCTCAAATTTTGAGGCGTGAAACTAGACTTCAAGATCTATCTCTGGGAGTTGAAATCACCCCATTCCGATCACGGACGAGATAGAACGAACCTTCTGAATTTAGGCCAGAAACTATCTCCGCGGAAGATGTTTGATTTGTGTTTTATTGTTATTTTCATTAATTAATTAGCTAGTTAGTTTCTAATTAGTGGCATACGTAGTGGCCTTAGTGGTTTAGCTACGTTAGTGGGTAGGTTAGTGGGTAGTTAATTAGTATTAATTTACAATTTACGTATTGTTATTTGGTACCTATTTAAAGGTTGCCTAGCATTGTATTTGGTAGACTTGAATTGGAGATTATTAAAAAAAACGTGAGCGTTTTGTTCATTTCAAGCCTCTTGGACGATGGCTTCAAGGTGTGTGATATCCTTGAGTGTCTTAGTCTTGTTTCGGTGTGTCGTATCCAAAACCCCTTTGGTGTGTCATATCCGAAGGCGGTTGGGTATTCTTGGTGTGTCGTATCCATGAGTGTTCAACATCGTCTCATGGTTCTTGGTGAGTTGCATCCGAGGGTCGAGAGATACTTATCTCAAACTCTTCATGAACCTCGTTCATGGGAGTTATATCCATTTCAGTTTTTGAGTCAAATCTTCATCAAGTTCTTGCTTAGAGTCACAAGTAAACACAACAAATGTCCTATTTTGAGAGTTTCGCCAAGAAGTTGCCAAATCAATGTCTTGGCGCCCTTCGTCTTGTACTGTACGGATCTTGGCATGTGCATACGCACATTAAATCCTGTGATCTCTGGAAGCTTGCTCAAAGAGAGATCGAGAAACGAAGTGTTCCAGAGATGCGGGTTTTTGCTCAAGACAAAAATGAGAAACAAGAACTCAGAATCAACCACAAAAGATAAACACAAGAAAAACCCTAAGGGCCAGACCTTGAGCTCGAATGCGAAATTCAAGAAACACAAGTCTGGAAACCCTAATGACAGGAAATCTCAGATCCTAGAGGTTGACCTAAAATGCCATAAATTCAATCAAAGGCGAATCAACATGCAGCGGAAGAAAGTGCATCAAAACAGAGAACCAAGCTCTGATACCACATTGAAAACTGATTGAGTCAACAAAATCGCTAGTTCATAGTTTAAGCAAATCGAAACTTTGAAAAACAAAGAAACTCAAAGCAAAAAGGACACGAGAGAATTGTTGACGCAGTTCGGGAAAACCCTACTCTGCGAAACCTCAGGAGGGGAGGTTTAGCCCTAAGATGCACTAGGAAGTTAAGGGTTCTACAGTCGGTTACAAGCACAAGAACGGCAAAACCAAAAACCAGAAACAAAGATCTAAACACAGCACAACAGAGAAGACAAGAGAAGCAGAAGATGAAACGAGAGAGTCTTTGGCTTTCTTTCAAAGCCAAAGGACTACTCCAACACTGGGGAGATCGCCTGAGGAGCCACGCGCCACCGAGAGGTCAAACGCGCCACCGGAAACCCTTCTCTTTCTTTCTCTTCTCACTTTCTCTCTGAAATCGCCGCGCTCCACAATCTCTGAATGAAACCCTAGGAGCTGTAGCAGCTGCTTATAAGGCAACTCGTCCAAGTGGGCTTCAGCTGGCAGATGGGCCTCTTTGGAGTAGCAAGAGTTAGAAACAGATCAGGCCCAACAAGAGCTAAGCCTTCCAACCGAGCTCAGAACTGACTCGGGATTGCTCAATCCGGTTTAGGGCTAGACCACACTCTAATATTACATAGCAAAGTGAACCTGGTTCACTGGTAATTGATTCTACACATTGCAAGGCATGATTTACCAAAACTATAGAATATACAATTAAACTTGGATTATCTAAGACATAACAGTTAATTTAAGTGTTGGATTGTCGATAAAGAGTGCGAGAGATGTAGAAATCAGATGAAGAGTGGAAACTTTTCTCACTATTTTCGGGTTTCTTTTTCGGTACAACAAACAAATATTTAGTGCTCAACTTAGTTAATACTTATTGCCATTACCACTTATTTATGAAGAATTCTTTGGAGCAACCCTCCAAATCACAATTTGCAAGCCCTAAAATGCAACACTTATGTTGGCATCATTATTTACCTATGAATTTTAAATTAAGAGATCATTTGTTTTGTGGCATATTGTCGAACACTTTGCCAACAAATATAAGCCCCATATAGAAATTATATGATCACTTAGTTTAAAGTTCACAGGTAAATAATGAGGCCCGCATAAATGTTGCCTTTTAGGGCTTGCAAGTTGTGATTTGGAGGGTTGCTCAATGACAGGCACCTATATATATAACTTGAATAAAACTTCTAGTTGTAATTACTCAAAATACCCAAGAATTTCCCTCCCAAAATAGATGATCCTCAAATCGCAATGGTCACAAATGAAATATGGTATGACAGATAAACTCGTAATATTTTGAACCAAACATAGGCATACAACTTATTATCCTCCAATTCTCAAACTCAAATATAGAGATTTCCACCCCTCTAATCAACCTCTTCATCTAACTAATTAAAAGCAAAAACAAATCAAAAGCCAATTGTTCGTCTGATATTGATGGCCATGTTACCCAATACGACGCCGTACCTCCTCGTCATCTCCCTTTTCTTGGCCACTGCGGCGGCCATGGCCGTCCCTCTCAACCCATCCAAGCCACCCACCCATAGACACGTGCACGAGTTCCTGGACGCGCACAACGCTGTGAGGCGGCGGGTCGGGACGCCGCCACTAGTGTGGGACAAGGAGCTAGCCCGGTATGCGCATCACCACGGGAACCAGCTGGTGAAGACGTGCACGTTGCGCCACTCGATCGGGCCCTACGGCGAGAACATCTTCTGGGGCCAGCGGCCCGAGATGTGGGACCCGACGAAGATCGTGGCTTCGTGGGCCGGAGAATCGGCGTGGTTCGACCGCAGGACGCTGGGCTGCTCCAAGGGCCCGAATGCGTGTGGGCATTACACCCAGTTGGTGTGGTTCGACACGAAACGGGTCGGGTGCCGGATGCTACCGTGTTTGAATCAGCCGGGCGTGATTGGGGTGTGTAGCTATGACCCGCCCGGGAACTATTTCCACGAGGATCCGCTTGTTAGTCACGTGCCCAAAGGCCACCGTTAGAATCCTCAAACGACGCGTTTTAATGCTCCGATCTATATATAAATATTATTGTTATTGCTTTTCGAGTCACCATAGTGCTTCGGGTTTCACAGATCTCATGTGTTATTTTGTAATGTTTTTTAATTTTTTACATTATAAATTTTGATATTTTATTTTGTAAATAAAACTAGATACGTAAAGTCGGTAAAGACTTATTTAACAAACTTAACATGAAATTATTATTAATTCGTTGGTTCTACCTATAAAGTAATCCAATTTTAATTAACTTACGTTGATGTATTTTTCTATTTTAGGTTGTTTTGTAGGGTATTGTCACACGATTTCTTACTAATTGATAATACATAATAATAAAATTTTACTTTTCCGGCCAATCCAACTTTTGGGCTGTTTTGATTAATTACATTTTCATAATATTCATATAAATATTTTATATCTTTTTATAAATATATAATGTATAAAATAAATTATAAGCGTAAATTATATATATTAACATACTCATATCGCAACATTTTATTATACGACTCATTATTTCTATTTTAGTTTCTCAATTAATTGAATTACACTTAGTTTGGAATTTTTTGACAGTTCCTAATTTATTGAATATTTTGTTCTTAATAACATAACAAACTAAGATAAAAAAATTTATTATCGAATCAATATATATAAATATGTTCATGCTATGGTGAAACGTGAGAAGCAATGTGATTCATGCATTTCGAGATAATGTGAGGCTAGAATGGAATGTCCATTCAATGATGGAATGACGTCAATGGTCATGGTTTGACCATTGACGTTGGCCAATGAATAATTTTTTGTATTTTTGTTTTGGCCAATTTTTTTAAATCTCTTTCCCCACGCAAAAAAGTTTTTTTAAAACAATTTTTTTGCTTCATGAAAACATATATTAAAGGTTAAACAATAATCCACAAAAATTGAACAATATGCAACTATTTTTGAACAAATTTAGTTTGTTCAAACATATTAGAAAAATAATCAAATACATTGCATACAAGTTCAAACTTATAAGAAAGATAAATTTGAACAATATTTTATTAAAGTTTGAACATTTTTTCCAATAAACGTGAAAATTAAATCGTAAGATATTCCACAATTATTACAAATAACAAATTGTTCAAACATCAAACAACTCATATTGTTCAAACATAACCGGATAATATTCAAACATAAATGCAAAATGTTCGAACTTAATAAAATATAACGTTTGTGCACCAAGTTATACGAGTTTGTTTGTCAAAGTCAGTTGAAAAGTGCACAAAATAATGTGAAGTCGTGCACCAAAATTTAATTGAGTAGTGCACTTGTTTTGTTTTCTAATTACAATAGTAGTACACAATGTTTGTGCACCAAGTTATACGAGTTTGTGCACCAAAGTTTGTTGAAATGTGCACCATAATATATTGAATTGTGCACCCAATGGAGTAGTATACTTGTGTTTTTTGTAAATCCAATGGAGTGCACAAACACATGAACTGTGGTGCACATTTACTTGTAACGTGGTGCACATGTATTTTATTTAATTGTACACTTGTATTTTATTTAAACTATGCACAATTGTTTCTAACATGGTGCACAAGTATTCATAACATGGTGTACATACAAAGTGGTGCACAAGTTAGTGCACTGACCTGTCAAGGGTCGGTCAACACCGGCCAACGACGGTCAACGCCTATTCATTCTGGCCAAAATATGAAATACATAACATAAGATAAGATGAAAGCTATGAAAGTAATATACGTTTACTTGAAGTTTCGGCGGTAATCAAATAAGAGGCATCTTGCACCGAACAAGATGAAATAGGAAAATACACCTCATCCGAAAAGCATCGCCCACCAAGATGTACACGTCGCATGCCTTTATGCCATCCTGACTCACCACGATAGAACATAAGTGGGTATTGCAGCGGATCATAACAACTGAAAAAATGCATCACACATTGGGGACAATTTCCGTGAGCATGAACAACTATATCAGGGCTGTGTATAATATCATTGGACGAGCCTTCAACCAAAATATTGACAACCTCATTAGAAGTTGGGGCATTGAATATCCTTTGATCAAGCACCGGATTGTTTGAAATTCGAATTTTAAAGTGCTCGCTTACGCCAACGTCCTTAAGTGAGCGGAAAAAACAAGCATACGGATTAAGTTCGGTGACTGCCATCAACGCATTTATTACCTCAGGCAGCAAATCCGCGAAAGTTACGAAAATGTTCTTGCGAGCATCTATTTCCAAGGCTCCATCATAAAAATACTGTTAGGAAATGGAACTCTGGAACTTAGGTTCCCCTGAGAGTTTCTTTCCTCAGTTTCTATACTTTTGAAGATGACAAATATTATGATACTAATGTTTTATCTCAAAGATGTATTTTAAGGAACCACAAGAATATACCGAAGGCAAGAAAACCAAACAGGACAAAGAGAACCAAAGGAACAAGACAGAAGAAGGAACCCAGAGGAACCCAGATGTGCCCAGTAAGGTAGCATGCGACATTGCGATTCCCGAGAAATCTGGGGACACACAACCTCGGATAAAAGTTGTTGAAAACGACTTGTCCGAAGCTTCCAAAGGTCTGCCAATGTCCAGAACAAAACAACAAGATACCCAGAAACGCTGAACCTCGGACAGAGAAGGTGAAAGCGACAGGACATAGAGATGTCACTGTCCAGAAGACAGTTCCCAAGCGCCCAGCTTGTTCAACCTCGGACGAAAGCATTTGGACAACGACATAGCAAGACTCGTCTGAGGTAGTTGACCAACCAAGAGAGATTCTGAGCTGCCTAGGTTGTTTGCACATGCCAAGAACAACGTGGACCAAGGAGAACCACTGATCCTAGGGCAAGCTCAATCTGTGGGAACCCAGAGAGGATCAAGCTGTGAAGAATCCTCTATAAAAGGAAGACTAACTCAAGAGTTATCTTCAAGCACAAATATACGACTCACACACATTAGCAAATATCCAGTGTGAACATTCAAATAAGATCATCAAAGCAAACCGAGATTAAGAGGAACCAGTCAAGGAATAGAAGAGTTGAGTGCTAAGTTCCTGTGATTGTAAGTGATAGTTCCTAGATACGAAGGTCTGTTTCTTGGATTGATTATTGATTGTGTTAAGTTATTTAGGATTGCCTAACTGTGTGTAAGGCAAAGAAACTGTGTGTTTGTTCCTAGGATAAGCTATAACCAAAAGAGATAAGAAATCAAGAAGTAGACCTTGAAATCCTTTCGAAAGAAAGGTAGTGGTTTTTATCCTGGATTGCTAGTTGGCAATCAAAGGTTTCCACTATAAGGAACTTGTCATTTGTTTGATTGTTTATTTCCGCTGCGAAGGGAACTTAGAATCGATATTTTGAGTTCCTTAAGTTATTATCTAACAATCACGATCCTACAATTGGTATCAGAGCAGGAAAAGCTCTAGATCTTTGTTAAGTTTGCAGATCATGTCTCAACCAAGCAAGTTTGAGCTCGGAATCTCCACCAACAAGCCACATCTCCGAAAGAAATGAGAAGAAACATGGTGGGAAAAGTGCATGGAAAGTCACATCAAGACCAACGACTACCAATGTTGGAGGATAGTCGAAAATGGAGATGGCCATGTCGATCTCACCATGAAGGAAGAAGACTGGAAACCAGAACACTATGTCATCATGGAGAAGAATGCCAAGACCAGACAGTTCATCCTCAATGGATTGGACAGAGAGGACATGGACAAGGTTATAGGCATCAAGACGGCCAAGGAGATGTGGAAAGCTCTCAAGGAGATGCATGAAGGAAGTGAGGAACTAAAGCAAAACAGAAAGTTTGCTTTGGAAGGAGAATACCACACCTTCAAAATGATAGAAACTGAGACCATCTTAGAGTACTACTCCCGCTTCAACAGATTGATTGGAAAGTTAACAGCAGCGGGAGTCGATCTTGATGAAGTCTTCAAGTCCCTAGTAGTCATCAATGGACTCAACTCCAAATTCACCCTTCTGAAGGGAATCATGAAGAACACTCCAGGCATCCAATCCCTTCCCTTGACACAAATCATAGGGAAACTGGAGGTTGAAGAAGGAGAGCACACCAAAGCCAATACCGACAAGAAACTGGAGAAAGAAATTGCCCTCAAGATCTCCAAAGCCTTCTCTAGGCTCGAGATGGAGGAAGAGAACTTAGACCTTGAAGAAGAGGAGGACGAACTAACAGCCCTCTTCACAAAGAACATCAAAAAATTCTTTGTGAAGGGAAGGTTCCAAAAGGGCAGTTCCTCTCACAATGGACCAAGAAGAGATCTCAAGGAAGTCTCATGTTACGAGTGCAAGGATAAGGGACACTATGCTAAGAACTGTCCCAACAAAGAAGAGTCCAAGGAAGAGGAAATACCTCAAAGAAAGAAGGCTCTCGTAGCATCATGGGGAGAAGACTCAGATGAGGAATTGGATCTGAGTGGCTTCTCTGGAGGGAGATGTCTCATGGCAAAAGGAGACTCAAGCGACTCAGAAGACCTTGAGGTAACTTCTGACGATCTCTTAAAATCCCTAGTTGATTGTGATAAGAAACAACTTCTTAAGATCATAAAGAAACTAGGAAAGGAAACCAGTTTCCTTCAACAGAAACTAGATGATTGTGAAGATGAAATTGCTTGCCTGACTGTCGAGAATTCTGTTTGGAGTAAGAAACTTCATGAAACTGAGAAAGACCTAGCTGAAACTCACTCCAAACTCATTGATATTAGAAATATGCATGCTAGTCACCTTAAAATTTGCAAATCTTGTGATGAAACTAGCATAGACTCTGTCAAAATTCCCTTGCATGCTAACCCACCTGGAAATGACATGCTTCAATCCATAATTGATAGGTTAGACATTCTCACTGATTCCATTAATGAAAAAATGATAAATCAAACTATTTTTGTGAGACAACGCCATGGAATAGGATATGTCAATAATAAAGGGAACAATGATGCTGAAGAAGAAAAGGCTAGGCGAGAACTTGTTGAGATGAATGAGAATCTCAGTATTGCTCTTGCCACCTCTCGTGATAGGAATCAATTCCTATCAGAGAAGATCACGGTCCTTGAGAACAAGGCTGAGGTTGCCAAACGTCTCAATGAAGGCTCTCAAAGTCCTAAGAAGGAACCAAAGGGAAAAGAAAAGATGGTTCCTGAAAACCAATGGTTCACCAATTCCTTAGCCCACAAAAGATATGTTGACATGGCCCATAGTAAGGTTAGAAACAATGTTGATTTCAACAAAAGGAAAACTGAAAAACCTTTTAGGCCAGGAAAAGGAAAATATGGTCATGTTGTTTACAATCGCATATGTACCTACTGTGGTAAGAATGGTCATTACAACACTGATTGTGCTAAGAAAAGAAATTTTGAAAAGGAGAAAAGTGCTTATTACCATGAAAGGAACCAGTCCCCTGATTATTCACAGACTCGCAATGCTAATCCCCCCAGTAAAGCCAAGCTTCGCTGGGTTCAGAAATCTTAGTTCCCTTGCGTGCAGAAAGAAGAGAGACAATCCCAACTATGGTACATTGACAGTGGTTGCTCATGCCATATGACCGGAAGAAGAAATCAAATGACCTCTCTTCAACCTCTCCAAGGTGGGAACATATCCTTTGGAGACAAAAGCAAATGGAAAATCTGTAGAATAGGAACTGTGAAACTCAACGATCACATTCAGGTAAACAAAGTTCACCTTGTTGATAATCTTGGTTTTGACCTAATAAGTGTGTCACAGCTGTGTGATCAAGGAGACAATGAAGTTAGATTCAGATCAAACGAATGTTCAGTCCTTGACTCCTCGGGACAAATCATCCTAAAAGGAAAAAGATTCAACAATGTCTACATAATTGATCCATCATTTGTTCCCAAGGAGAAACTTTGTCTCTCAACTGTGAATGACCAAGCTGATTTGTGGCATCAACGCCTCGGTCATGCTAGCACCAAGCTGATTCAAAAGCTACACTCAAAGGAGCTAGTCAGAGGGCTGCCAAAGCTAAGTGGCACATCTAAGGAACTGTGCTCTGACTGTGCAAAAGGGAAACAGGCTCATAGTTCCTTCAAGTCCAAAAACATGGTAAGCACCTCAAGGCCTCTTGAACTCATCCACATGGATCTGTGTGGACCCATGAGAGTTCAGAGCCTAGGAGGGAACATGTATATCTTTGTTCTTGTCGATGACTTCTCTCGCTTTACTTGGACCATCTTTATTAAATCTAAGAGTGAAGTTATTGACCGCTTTAAAGATCTGGTTCCCTTGTTAGAAAAATCTCTTGATTGTTCACTCAATGCTATTTGGTCTGACCATGGTACCGAATTCAAAAATGGAGAATTTCTAACCTTTTGCAGTGAGCATGGAATTGATCACAACTTCTCTGCACCATACACTCCTCAACAAAATGGAGTAGTGGAAAGGAAGAACAGAACTTTGGAAGACATGGCTCGGACTATGCTGATCTCAAGTGGACTCTCTCAATCATTTTGGGCTGAGGCGATCAACACAGCTTGCTACATCATCAATCGAGCCATACTTCGCCCAATTACAGAAAAGACACCCTATGAGCTCCTAAGAGGAAGAGTTCCCAACATCTCACATCTGAGGGTGTTCGGATGCAAGTGCTTTGTGCACAACAATGGGAAGGACAATCTTGGCAAATTCGACCCAAGAAGTGATGAAGAAATCTTCATTGGATACGCCTCGGGTAGCAAGGCGTACAAAGTCTTCAACAAAAGGACTAAAAAGGTAGAAGAAAGTGTTCATGTTATTTTTAATGAAAAATCACTTGGAAAGATTATGCAGAACACCACCAATTCCTTTGAAGACCCATTTTTTAAGTCATATCAAGAAGATCCAGATGAAGATGTCACTCCACCCAGCTCATGTCCTGCTGCACAGAATCCTCCACTGGCTCCTCCACTAGTTCCCATGGATAATGAACAACAATCCATTTCTGGGAACCATGAGCATGACGACAACATCTGTGGAGACTTCAATGATTCATCCTCCCACATGATCTTCAATGGAGAAGGTGATCCCAACCAGGAAGCTGAATGTTTAACTCAAAATGTCTCCACATCAAATGCTCTAGCTCCTAACAGAGAAAGAAGAGTCATCAAGCCTCCAGTTAGGTTTGAACATCTAACCTTCTTTGCTTTCAATGCTTTTCTATCTATTGTGGAACTGATAGAATTTTTCAGTTGTGCGCGCTATCAAAATAATCCTAATATGCAACTAGAGTATAGCATGCAAGTAAGGAGTCGAACCCAAGAGAATTAACACGTCAATTTCTATGTAATTACTAATTTATCAACTTTAAAGAACAAATGGGGGGGATTGGTTTTTCTACTAAGACTACTCAAATAAAATAACACCAAAATCAAGTTTAAGAAAATAAGATTAAAAGAAGTTTCACCTAGCAAGTTTCCACACAACAATTAACCAAGTTGATCATCGATTCTTCTCATGTTCATATTTATCCTATGGATTGTTCCAATTCTGATCTTGTTTATATTAACAAGCCAACCGGTCTTGCTAACACTTACCAATTGATAACCTAGAAGACCTTCTAAGTTGGTTCAATCAATAGCATAAAGCGTAAGATTAACGGATTGCAAACAAAGACTTAACACCGCAAGTATGTCATGCAAATCAATTTCCTTTTCACAATTGAACTCAATTTACCAATTTCATGCAATTGTGATTGCTACCTATGATTAGGGATTCCACCGTCTATCCCAAATCTAACACCTAAATTACTATAGATTTAAACTAGGAGATCAATCTAGCCAAATAGATAGTAATAGAAATATGCTCAAGGAAATCAATACCAAATCCAAAGGGGTGAACAAGATAGATGAACCTTACAACCAGATTAACTGTGTGCTTCCACGCTAGGCAAAACAAGGGTTTAGTTCTTGCTCATGTTCTTCACAAACTTTGAATCCAAAAGAAAGACAAAAAAGCTAAAAATGTTCTTTAGAGAAAACACAGGGAGAGAGGATGGCTTCCAGTCTGGACGTGGCTCTCTCTAAACCTAATCTGAGCCCAATTAATTACCAATTAACTCAGCAAAACGAAACCGCCAAACAGTTCGAGAAAATCGGCAGTTACACAGTCGCTCAGAAAACCGCGACCAACCGCGGTCGCCATGGCTCGCGGTTTCGGCTCCCCAAGGTTCTGCTGACCACTGGTCGCCTGGAGAATAAAAGCGATCGCGGGAGATCGCGTCAGATCGCGGTTTCCACTCCAGCACTTCTGTCTTCTGATCACCTGCTCTTCTACATGGCTTCGGGCTCCGTCTTCAACTCGTAAGTGCCTCCAAGAACATCCACAATGCAGCTCCGCACCTCAAATACCAACTTACCTCCAAATCTCTGTGAATCCTATGATTTAACCACTTCTCACCTTTTCTCCGGATTACAGAAATATCCCATAAATCAAATCCAAATCTCCTCAATAATATGCTAGTAACTACTAGTTGCGCTATGTAAAATACCGCTTATCAGGAACCAAAAAACATAGGTGAGGCACTGAAGGATGCTGACTGGATCCAAGCTATGCAAGAAGAGCTCCATTAGTTTGAAAGGAACAAAGTATGACATCTAGTTCCCCGTCCCAAGGATAAACACATCATAGGAACTAGATGAGTTTTCAGAAACAAGCTAGATGATACAAGAGCTGTGATAAGGAACAAAGAAAGACTCGTTGCTCAAGGATACAATCAACAAGAAGGCATCGACTATGATGAAACCTATGCTCCAGTGGCAAGGATTGAGGCAATAAGATTGTTGATTGCCTTTGCATCACACAAAGGGTTCAAGTTGTTCCAAATGGATGTAAAGACGGCCTTCCTCAATGGAATTCTTCAAGAAGAAGTCTATGTCAAGCAACCACCTGGTTTTGAATACGACGATCATCCAGACCATGTCTACTTTCTAGATAAGGCACTATATGGCCTCAAGCAATCTCCCAGAGCTTGGTATGATCGACTTGCTCAGTTCCTACTCTCAAATGGATATAGGCGTGGAGTTATTGATAAGACTCTCTTCATCCTAGAAGAAGAAGGTAACATCTTAGTGGTTCAAATTTATGTCAATGATATTAATTTTGGTTCCACTAACTTGTCTCTTGTAGACAAGTTCAAAAACTTAATGAGCAGTGAGTTTGAAATGAGCCTAATTGGGGAACTCACCTTCTTCCTCGGATTACAAATCACTCAAAAAGAAGATGGTATTCAAATCCACCAACAGAAGTATGTCAGGGAACTACTGAAGAAGTTCAAAATGGACTCATGCAAGCCTCTTTCCACTCTGTTGGATTCCTTAGGTTTTGATAGTGACAAACATTCAACTAATCTGGGTACTAAGTGTTTCAGGAACAAAGACAGTTGTCTCAAGGAACCTTCGCAGTAAAGGATTGAAGAGGGAACAAAGCTCTGTTTTTGTGCTTTGTTACCTCTGAAGGAACAACAGTGACGAACAAGATCGAAGCTGCGAATGGAAGGAAGAAATCCAACGTGTTCTTTATGGAAACAAATCAAGGCGCACACGCGGTCAAGGATTGAAGAAATCGGCTGGAAGGATCTAGCCGTTGGAGGAGATATGGAGAGAGAAGCTCGATTCCTTATCTTAGGGATTCTTTCCTTCGATAAGCGGATTGGAGAGAGAAGAAACTTATCTCATCCGTTTATATTAATTTAAGGGAATCCTTTCCTTTTATTAATATATACGGCTTGGGATATTATTCCTCCAGCAAAACATATCTTCGTGTTACCATATTTGAATAAATCTTATATTGTTACATTTAGGGTTTGACGAGTTGTATTTAATAGAGGTGTGGATTCATTTCTATGTAACCACGACGACGGAAAACAAAGAGGACGAAAAGAAGAAAGAAAAGAAGTGAGGTGTATGTAAGTCTTTAAGGGTTGAGTTTGATTCATCGTTGTAGAAGAGGTTTCAAGTCTAGCTGGGTGTTTAGATGTCGAAGTCCAGGATACAAGTGTAATCAAGCAAGATATCAATAAGACAAGTACATGCTTCAAAATCCTCTCAAGCGGAAGCTTGAAGGTAGTGGTTTTTCCTTGAGAAGCTAGTTTTGCTAATCAGGGTTTCCACTATATATCGTGAGTTCGTTTGTTATCTTTCTTGCTATATTATTCCGCTGCAACTTCTGTGGGAACAAAGCCTTTGTTCCCTCAGACGTAACTCTAACGATCCAACAATTGGTATCAGAGCCTGGTGCTCTAGATTGTTTGTTTTAGTTACAGATTCTGCAGGAAAGATGTCGTCAGGAAATGCCTTGGATAGAGACTCTCAAGAAGGTGATATAGATGTGGCTCTCATCACTCAAGCCATGAAGAAGATATGGTCTCGAAGCAAAGGCACTAAAGGTTCGGTCATGGTTCACAATGACATGAAGGAGGTTGTCTGCTCTCACTGTTATGACAACGGACACTTCGCAAAAAATTGCCTCAACAAAGCGGCAGGTTTTTCTCAGGTCCTCAACGAGGAACAAACGAGGATTGCGAAGTGGGGTGACTGCAGCTCAGATGATGAAGCTTCTCCTCTCTCAAAGGATATCTGTTTGATGAGCTCAAAAGGTCACAACGTATCAGAAGGTGGTTCTCATAAATCCGAGGAGGAAGCAAGGAAATGCTCTTGGCACCATGACAGTGCATGCTCAAGTCACATGACAGGGAACATTGAATGGTTCATCTCTCTTCAGCCAGCCTCAGGGGCATCGATAACTTTTGGAAACAAGAGTAAGGGTGAGGTTTGTGGTATCGGTGGTAAGACTCTCTAAACACATCACTGTGAATAATGTGAATCTAGTGAATAATCTCAAGTTTGATCTGTTTAGTGTGGCTCAACTATGTCAAAACAGAAAAAATAGGGTAGTCTTTACCACTGATGATTGTCATGTTGAGTGTCTAAGTACAGGGAAAATCTTACTCAAAGGGATCTGCGACAACAATGTCTATAAGGTCGACCCTGCTTTCGTCCCTGACAAGGACCTATGTCTGTCGTCTATTGCTGAGACGACAGACTTGTGGCACAAACGCTTTGGACATGCTAGCCTTCAACTCCTATCCAAACTTCATATACAAGAGTTGGTGAATGGCCTTCCCAAGGTTGAAGCAATGAGAAGTGACGTGTGTGACGCATGCATTAAAGGAAAACAAGTGAGGTCTTCCTTCAAGTCAAAAAGGGATGTAAGTACAACACGTCCTCTGGAATTAGTCCACATGGATCTTTGTGGGCCTATGCGCACGAAGAGTCGTGGGGGAAATGCATATGTCTTTGTTATTGTTGATGACTATTCCAGGTACACATGGACTCTATTTATCTCCACAAAGGATGAAGTGTTCGCGGAGTTTGAGTCCTGGCTTAAGACAGTCGAAAGAAGCACTGGACATTCCTTGGGGTCTATTCGCACTGATCATGGAACTGAATTCGAGAACTCTCAGTTCCTATCCCTCTGTAGGAACAGAGGTATCAACCACAACTTCTCTGCTCCCAGGACCCCACAGCAAAACGGTGTTGTTGAAAGAAAGAACAAAACTCTGGAAGACATGACGCGTACTCTTCTCATCTCAAGTGGTCTTCCAAGGAGTTTCTGGGCCGAAGCCTTGAATGATGTGTGCTACGTTCTGAACAGAGCAACCATCCGTCCTCTTCTGAACAAAACTGCCTATGAGCTTCTGAAGGGAAGGAAACCTAATGTGTCTCATTTGCGCACATTTGGTTGCAAGTGCTTCGTCCACAACAACGGGAAAGATTCTCTTGGGAAGTTTGATCCCAGAAGTGATGAAGGAACTTTTGTAGGATATTCACAGCAAAGCAAGGCCTACAAAGTTTTCAACAAGAGAACCAGAAAGGTAGAGGAAATCGTTCATGTTGTATTTGATGAAACTGTTATGGCTGGTAACAATATGCAGGAACTATCAAGCAACATCGAGCTTTCCGAAGATGATTTCTTTCAGCTTGTAGATAGCAATGTCAGCGGTGGGACCTCTGAAGATCAAGAAACTCAAAATGATCCCTCTACTCCAAGAACTCCCAATTCTGCCAACTCAGGGGGCAATGAAGAAAATGCTTACCCCCTTGATGTATCTCAGGCACCTCAGGGGGAACAAAGCCCAAGTCACGGCACAGCGGAGCCCTCTAAGGACTTCCCTTCTGCTGAAGGAACGAGGGATGTCAATCCTAATGCTAATGGCACAGGAGGTGAAGGCTCAAGTGCTGGGAACGCTGATTCAGAGGAATTCGACATCAACAATCTCCAAGTTCCCAACTACCAGCAAAAGTGGGCTCATCCAGTCAAGCTAATCGTCACTGACTATAGAAAGGGAGCACCTCAGAGCACTCGTTCCGCCCTACAAAATTTATGTGCTTTCAATGCTTTTCTCTCTTTGCAAGAACCCAAAACTGTAGGAGAAACATTGAAGGATCCTGACTGGATAAACGCCATGCAAGAGGAACTTCACCAGTTCGAAAGAAACAAGGTTTGGCGGTTAGTTCCTCGTCCAAGGAACAGAACAGTGATTGGAACCAAGTGGGTGTTCAGAAACAAGTTGGATGATCAAGGTCAGGTCACAAGGAACAAAGCTAGACTGGTGGTGAAAGGTTACAACCAGCAGGAAGGCATCGACTATGATGAGACCTTTACTCCAATTGCCAGGTTAGAAGCAATAAGACTCCTAATTGCTTATTCTTCTTTCCATGGATTCAAGCTACAACAGATGGATGTCAAGACCGCCTTCTTGAATGGGGTTCTCAAGGAGGAAGTATATGTGGAGCAAACACCCGGTTTTGAAGACACCACTCAACCTGACCATGTCTACATTCTAGACAAAGCTCTGTATGGTCTCAAGCAAGCCCCGAGGGCCTGGTATGAAAGGCTCTCACAGTTCCTTCTGACACACGGATACGTTCGAGAAAAGGTCGATAAGACTCTATTCCTTCTGAAGGAAGGGAAGCATATTCTGGTGGTCCAAGTCTATGTGGATGATATCATCTTTGGATCCACTGATGATAAACTGGTTCAAAAATTCTCTAAGCTGATGGCCAGTGAATTCGAGATAAGCATGGTTGGAGAACTCAAGTTCTCCCTAGGTCTGTAAGTCTCTCAGGGAGATGAGGGAACCAAAGTGCACCAACAGAAGTATCTCAGGGAGTGCGTCAAAAAGTTTGGTATGAATGATGCGAAACCCTTCACTACTCCCATATCTCCAAACAATCCAATGGGAAAAGACGAACATGAGCAAGGAATTGATCCATCTCTCTACCGAGGAATAATAGGTTCGCTTCTATATCTCACTGCCAGTAGGCCTGATATTATGTATAGTGTATGTCTTTGTGCTCGTTTTTAGGCCGATCCCAAAGAGACACATCTCAAAGCAGTAAAGAGGATCCTGAGATATTTGAAAGGAACATATGATCTTTGTCTGTGGTATCCAAGGGGAGGAAGCCTTGATCTTGTCGGATACACAGATGCTGACTTCACAGGGAACAAGGTGGACAGAAAATCTACATCTGGAATGGCTCAATTCCTTGGGCCGTGCTTGGTTTCCTGGGGGTCAAAGAAGCAGAACTCCGTAGCTCTCTCCACTGCAGAAGCTGAATACATAGCCGTTGCTGCTTGTTGTACTCAACTCCTATGACTCAAACAACAACTCAGCGACTACGGTATTCTTCTTAACTCTACTCCCATTCTCTGTGACAATACCAGCGCCATAAATATCTCCAAGAATCCGATACAACACTCACGTACCAAGCACATCGAGATAAGACATCACTTCTTACGTGATTGTGTGGAGAAAGGGTTGGTGACAATGGACTTCTGTGGAACTAAGGATCAAATCGCCGATATCTTCACCAAGGCACTAAACAGGGAACCATTCGAACAGTTTCGTATGGAACTAGGTATGATTTCTCTAAACTGACTGTCTACTTGTTGTGTTCCCTCGATGATTGGCTAATTTACATGGTAAAGTGTGAAGGGTTAATCATCATGTCTTGGTCTGCATCTCTTCTCTTGATCATTAGTTGAACGACTTGCTTAGACTCATGATAATACCTCACTTATATGCAAAATTCCATGCATGATTCTCTATGCTATCTTGTTTATACACGACTCAGATTTCTTTTGGCCCAAAAGAGTCAACTTGATGCATTGATCCCTCATTATAAGCCCAAATGATTGTTGACTCTACAACTTACCTTAGCTATCATGTTTGATGCTTCCTATGAGCCCCTCTAATCATCCACATCTGGGAGCCTCTCATTCATGATTACACATTATTGCAAAATTTTCATATATGCTTTTGTGTGATGTTCTTTGTACCCTCTCTAGTAACATTACCCCCGCATCACACTCTTCTATTTTTCTGGAAAGTCGAGAATACGAATTGTTGCCACTGTGGTCTGTGGATAGGGTTCGATAGGTATGGTGTGTGATGTCGGCTTACAATTGCCTAAGGAGGGTTCGTGCTTAAAAGCTAATGATGCGCGTAGTAGGCTCAAAATGAATCCCTGGTGAAAGAAGGCAAGCTGAAGGTTGTGATGTTCCAAAAAAAAAAAAGGAAAAAAAAAGGGGGACATCAGAATATACACAAAGAAGGGAAAATAATGAATCAAAGACTCTCCATTAGCTGAGCCTATGATGGATGTTGACGACAATAAGGAAGCACAAGCCTTGAGTGGGAACAAAGGATGAACTCCATTGCTAGTCATACTTCAGATCTACTGCTGGCCCCAATGGTACTTAATTCGTATTTCTCTGACTAACCAATACCTCTTTTGTTCCCTAGCACATCTATCCCTCTCCTTTTCGAACTTCCTTGTCTCTGATTCGTGTGTGAACATTTACTGGCATGTTGATCATAAATGGTATCCCTGCATATCTTGTTGTTGTCTTAACATGCTGTCCGTGTTCGTGCGTTTCAATCTAATGCGATTGGGAATAATGTTCATCTGGCTGTAATCCTTCATCTCTAACTCTTCGCTATGTTTTTGATGATGCCAAAAGGGGGAAAATAACAGGTAGCCTTGGTTGAGGGGGAACAGCACATGGTTTCATATATTGCTGCATTGAGGGGGAACTATTATGGTCTTGTGTGGAGACCCTTCCCCATACAACCGTCTTTATCTCGGAGGTAGATGCTTTATTGTCAAGGATGTTTGTCACCATCAAAAAGGGGGAATGTGTTGGATTCCTTAGGTTTTGATAGTGACAAACATTCAACTAATCTGGGTACTAAGTGTTTCAGGAACACAGACAATTGTCTCAGGGAACCTTCGCAGCAAAGGATTGAAGAGGGAACAAAGCTCTGTTTTTGTGCTTTGTTACCTATGAAGGAACAACAGTGATGAACAAGATCGAAGCTGCGAATGGAAGGAAGAAATCCAGCGTGTTCTTTATGGAAACAAATCAAGGCGCACACGCAGTCAAGGATTGAAGAAATCGGCTGGAAGGATCTAGCCGTTGGAGGAGATATGGAGAGAGAAGCTCGATTCCTTATCTTAGGGATTCTTTCCTTAGATAAGCGGATTGGAGAGAGAAGAAACTTATCTCATCCGTTTATATTAATTTAAGGGAATCCTTTCCTTTTATTAATATATACGGCTTGGGATATTATTCCTCCAGCAAAACATATCTTCGTGTTACCATATTTGAATAAATCTTATCTTGTTACATTTAGGGTTTGACGAGTTGTATTTAATAGAGGTGTGGATTCATTTCTATGTAACCACGACGACGGAAAACAGAGAGGACAAAAAGAAGAAAGAAAAGAAGTGAGGTGTGTGTAAGTCTTTGAGGGTTGATTTTGATTCATCGTTGTAGAAGAGGTTTCGAGTCTAGCTGGGTGTTTAGATGTCGAAGTCCAGGATACAAGTGTAATCAAGCAAGATATCAATAAGACAAGTACACGCTTCAAAATCCTCTCAAGCGGAAGCTTGAAGGTAGTGGTTTTTCCTTGAGAAGCTAGTTTTGCTAATCAGGGTTTCCACTATATATCGTAAGTTCATTCGTTATCTTTCTTGCTATATTATTCCGCTGCAACTTCTATGGGAACAAAGCCTTTGTTCCCTCAGACGTAACTCTAACGATCCAACACACTCCCATATCCACCATTGCCCATTTGGATAAGGATCATTCGAGTCCTCTAGTGGAGGAGAAGCTCTATAGAGGTATGATAGGATCACTTATGTACCTAACCGCTAGTCGACCAGACATTGTTTTTGCTGTTGGTTTGTGTGCTAGGTTCCAATCTTGTCCAAGAGAAACCCACTTGGCTGATGTGAAGAGAATACTTAGATATCTCAAAGGAACTGACTCTCTCTGCATTTGGTACCCCAAAGAGTATCCCTTTGAGCTAATGGGCTTCACTGATGCTGATTATGCTGGATACTTGGTGGATAGGAAGAGCACTTCTGGAATGGCACAGTTCCTAGGCCATTGCCTTGTGTCATGGGGATCAAAGAAACAAGTCTCAGTCTCCCTCTCCACCACATAATCCGAGTACATTGCGGCTGCCTCCTGCTCTTCCCAACTTCTCTGGCTAAAGCAACAACTCGCGGATTTTGGTATGTCTTATGGTCCTCTCACTATTCTTTGTGATAACACCAGTGCTATAAACATTTCAAAGAATCTTGTGCATCACACTAGGACCAAGCATATAGATATAAGACATCATTTTCTTAGAGATCATGTTGAGAAATGAAATATCATTATGAAATTTTGTAGAACTGAAGATCAGGTTGCAGATATATTCACCAAAGCCTTGAATAGAGTCCCCTTCGAGAACCTTAGATTGGAACTGGGAATGATTCCTATAACCTAGTAGTGACCTTAGTTTAAAGGCTCCTTTCCAGTTCCCCTGATTGACTAGTTTAAGATTTTTCACTTGTTGAGTCTTGATATCTATGTGTAATATATTTTGCTACAAACCCTCTTTTCATAATGATTTCTTAAAAAGGCTTAGATAAATTTTTCTGGCTCGTCTCCTTTTGGTCCTCATTATTCTTTCAACTCCTTCATTGTTCAAAGTGTCTTTGATGGCCCAAAAGTCACATCTGATCATATTTCTAACCCAACAATACAAGCCGAAATGATGATTGTGTACTAAGACCTTCCCCTGCCTCATTGCTCAATTTAATTCTCTATGATCCATCTCTAAACCCTCTCTGAGAATTATTGTGCAATGCGATAAATGGCCTACCCTGATTCCTTGTATGAGAACGTATTTTCTTAGGTTCCATTGTTTAAACCCACATCAAAGGTTCTCATATGTCCCTCTAGCACGCTGAATATATCGCCAGAAAGGAACCAGGATGAAACGTTCTCCTAACGGCTAGTCTAGCGATTGAATTTCCCAAGACTACATTTATGGCAACTTCTCAATGCTCAGATGCATCTCGTCAGTTGGCAGAACCCCCTCTTCTCTGCATGAGTTAAGTTTGAATATTTGTTGGCCGTTCCAAAAAGCTGCAAGAGACTTTAATGCTCTAGATTTTCCCTGATCTTCTCAACGGCCAGATTTCTCCCATCGTCCCCTCAATCCTCATCCGCCTTTAAAAGGTATCCTGTTGATCCAAGCTTCCCCACAACTTGCCATTCGCATCTCTCTGATCCTCTATTTCTCTCTCTCTCTCTCTCTCTCTCTCTCTCTCTCTCTCTCTCTCTCTCTCTCTCAAACACAAATTTCTAGCTCCTAAAAAATGGCTGACCAAAACCCTAACCTGATCCAAGACGAGGAGGAAGCTGCCCTTCTCCGAGCCTTCCGAGAAAAGAAGGCAGCATCGTCTTCCAAGCCCATTTCTGCCACCACCTCCCAAAACCCCCAACCTGAGGAGAAAGTTGAAGAGCAACCTGAGGAGAAAACAGAGGCGAAGGCTAAGGAGAAAGCAATAGACATCACTCCGGCTTCGGCTTCGGCTACAAAATCAGTCTCAGAAGGAGGTTCTCATGACTCCTCCCCTGATAAGACTACCCAAGAGATACTTAGCCCAGTGCCCTCTCCTGCTAGCCTCAAATCTAAACCCGTCTCCAACCCTGGCCCCTCTGTCGCCACAAGGCTGAAACAAAGAAAGAGAAGCTCCCAAGCTCTAGTTCCCTTTGAGCCCAAATCCACAAGGGCTAAATCCACTACTCTCTCTTCTTCCTCCCTGGGTCAGGTCTCCTCTCTCTTCTCTAAGAGAAAGATCCTCAAACTGCTCATCATCGGCAAGGAGTTCTAGACCCAAGCCCTAGAAGAAGAAGATGAGGAACTGTTCAGTGATGCCCTAAGCGAGTTTCTCTCTCTGCTGCAGTATCAAGGTTGGGATGAGCTTTTGGTTGAGCCTTTCTCTGCCTCTGATGAAGTTGTCCGTCTGTTCTACCAGTCTCTCACCTTTGTACCCGCCAAGGATAACTTTCCCTACAACGACGCCATATTCCAGTGGAAGGGAACCATGTACCCTCTGTCCCCCAACCTCATAGCGTCTGCTCTTGGGATCGAGTCCAGATCTGGCTTTGACATTCTGCATCAGAAAAAGGCATGGCCCAAAGGCAAGGGTTACAAGTCCAAGGGAGAAGTGGTGAAAAAACTCTATGACGGCGACTACCCCTCAACCTTGGAAACAAAGGACCTCTCCATCGCCAACAAGCTTCTGCACTTCTGGATCATCCGAAACCTAGTTCCCAGGCAGGAGCACCGAGCCTTAGTTCTCATCACAGATGCCATTCTAATGTAAAAGGTACTATCTGGAGTACAAGTTGATCTCCCCCGTATTGTGTTAGCTCATATGCAGTTTTGCAAGTCCCACACATCCCATGCCCTACCCTTTCCCCATCTTGTCAAAAATCTCCTCTCCCTGCTACACCAGTACCCTGATGATTTGCCCGAGACTGTCTATAGCAAGGTTCTCACCATAGCCACTGTTCGAAAATTGAAGACAAAGGATCACCAGTCCCCCCCCTTTTGAAGCTCAAGTTAACTCACCTAAGGAAAATGCCAGTTCCCAGGACCCTTCAAGTTCCCTTCCACCGCTCAACCCCACTCAAGACTCCTCTGTGATCCTTTCTTCTCTGGGTCGTATTGAAAAGGCTATCACGAACGGCTCGACTGTCATCACGGTCGCTCTTCGTGATCAAGTACATGAGCTGGGGAAAAGCTCTGCTGTCTTAAGTTTGGTAGAAGTTCTTCAGAAAACTTGGGAAGATGCAACCGGTACTAACAAGGCTGTTGAAGAGGAGGCCGCTGCATTACCATAGGAACGCTTCTTCTGGTTCCCAGTGCTGTAACCTCACAGTGTGCTAGTAGTTCCCCTAGGATCCTACTACCCTCTTCTATCCCTTGTTGTCTTTCTTCAAGGTTGCCAATGTTGTTGTCTCTGTAGGTTGTTGGTGTGTTGGTTTTATGTTGTTTTGTGATTTGTCTCACCCCGCCTTGAACAATGTTAAGTTTTTGTTAAGTTAATGACTACTTTTGGCTTCGTTTCTATGATTACTTTGTCTTTGCCTTAAGTTTCCATTATGTTTCTGTTATGGGTTTGCTGCAATTGTGTATTTACTTGAATATCCCGTTCTCAACTTGTCACTGGTCTTTTCGATGATGTAAAAAGGGGGAAGAAAAGGAGGAACCTTGAACTTTGGAAACTACTGGACTAATAGGAACTCTGAACTAGTTCTACTTCTAAGGAGGAATTCGAAATAAACTTGTTCATTTGCTTAGGTGGAATTTGCAACCTGATAGGTGTCATTTCATGCACCTTAACTAGTGATTATTGACACAATTTAGATGAAGTTTCGGTGTAGAATTAGGCTAAGTCTGTAACCCAGGGAAAGAGTTGAAGCAATACAAATTTGAAGGTTTTACAGCTTAGTGAAGAGGAAAGAAGATGAAGGAGAAGATCTGCCCAGAACTAATGAAGAAAGCTACTTCACTTGGTAGTACAGGAGAGCAGACACAAGGATGAAGAAGCTGGCCAATACCGCCCCGCGCCTGAATCCACCGCGACCCGGCGGTGATCCTCAGAGAAGTGCAACGCGAAGCCACCGCCTCGCGGTGGGATATTACCGCCTCGCGGTGGAAGAGAAGGGTGCGCGGCCAGCATGTCATTTGTTTCCATTTTAGTATATTTGGATTTAATGTCTTATTATATTTTATTTCCTTATTTTATCTGCTAGGTTAACTTTCTACGAACCTATTTAAGATCTTTTTCGTTAATTTTGAGAGGAGTTCGGTCCTCTCTCTTTTGATCGTTCAACTTCTAGGTTTTTGAACAATGGATAGCTAAACACTTTTGTTTCTCTAGACAATTGAAGCACTACAATGAATTGGTTGTGAGATTTCTATTCCGTGTTCTATATCTTATTAAGTTGGATTGATTCTCTTGATTAAACTGTCTATTGATTTATGTTGATTCTTCTGGCGTAGCTAACTAGGTTTTTCGACATCTATCATATTGCTAGGATTGCATATAGGCGTTCCGAGTGCATATCTAGTGGTAAACACAATTGTGCGTGTAGGGGTTCCGAGCGTACAATTGTGAGTGAGAATTAGTTGCATGTGAGTAGGGGAGTGAGTACTTGTACGTCTTTCTACTTGCATGTATCCTATATCCCTGTGTGCATTGCTATTGCTGTGTTGGTGCTAAGGTACGCTGACAACTATGAGAATCAGTGGTATTTTATCATTGGCATAGTAATAAGTCTATCGACAACTGTGAGAATCGATAGTACTTAAGATCAGGGTGGGAACAATTATAAGATAGTAAAAGAACTTGGAAATATAGTTTTCAGTGATCAACCTATTGCAACTGTGGTGTGGATATTTGTCTGGTGGAATACTTTCTCTCATCATATTTCTTCTTCTGTTATTACTTGCACTTTTGTTAATCCTGCGATTATTCCAAAACCCCCCTCGTTACTTGTTAGTCACACGTTATTGCATGCAGATAACCGACTCCCTGTGGGATCGACCCTGACTTACTTGCTATACTCTTTAGTAGGTGAATTAGGATTTCTTTGACAGGAAAACGACACCGGTTTCCAGCCCTGTCAAATTTGGCGCCGTTGTCGAGGAGTCAAACATTCTGTTTGTGATTATTTGTGATTGACTGCGGTGTGGATCTATCTTACGATCCACACCTTTGCTACTGATTCGCTACTTGTTGAAGTTCATACAGAGACAGGTACGAATGGCTCAGACACTCCGACAATTGACTGCACCAGATCTGATACAGCAGCCGTTGGCTGTAAGCATTCCACCACTTGCTGATGGTGTAACATTTGAGCTCAGAACATGAGTGATACGATTACTCCCGCGATATTATGGACGAAGTGGCGAGGACCCCATTCTTCATTTGAATAAATTCCACAACGTCATTATGAGCATCAAACCAGCCAACGTCACTGAGGATCAGATTAAAATGAGAGCCTTCGGGTTCACTCTTAAAGACGATGCTGAAGACTGGTATTATCATCTGCCTAGCGGAAGCATAGATTGATGGGCTAAGCTGCATAAGGTTTTCCTCGCACGCTACTTTCCAACCAAAATGGCAAATGCCTTGAAAAGGGAAATTACCAGTATTGAACAAGGTGAGGAGGAGACCCTCTATGACTAATGTGAACGGTTCGAGCGACTCTACGCTAGTTGCCCGTTCCATGGCTTTGATAAGAAATCACTGGTGCTCTATGTTTACAACGGGCTGATGGATGATGAAAGAAGAATTATTGATGCTACATGTGGTGGTAGTATCCTGAATATGACCCCCGACGCAGCCATGACCACACTTCATGATATGGCTGAGGGTACTAGGGATTTTGATGAACCCCCAAGGATCAGATTTATTGGTGCTGTCATCGCCTACGAGTCACATGTATCGCAAGAAATTGCTTCTTTGAAGGAGGTCATTGTGGGGATGGGCAAGCAAGAAGAGCCTCAACAGCACGCTGGCTGTGGAGTTTGCGCTGGTCCATTTCACAACACCAACGCCTGCCCCCAACTACAGGATACCACTATTGCTGAAGTGTATGAAGCTGAAGGTCACGGGCCTGTTACACCTCAATATGATCAACCGCCACCGCAACAACCATGCTCTGTTGACCCACCAACGACTGGCAGCCCCTCTTGAACCGAAGAAATGCTCAAGGTCCTAACAATACACTTCACAACGCATGTGCAATCTACTGAGGCCAACATAAAGAGCATAAAGGAGGCCGTGTTCCAATTATCCGATGAGTTTGCTGGGTGGAGAAAAGAGGGCATTAAAGAGGTTTCAAACACAGTAACCCTCCGAAGTGGCAAGGAATTACAAGTCGCCCCTACAACTAAAACGGACGACAATGCTGAAATCGAAATTGATGATGAGCAAATTCCACCGCCCCGCGGTGATTCCCACCGTGACCCGGTGACAGCCCCCAGTAATCCCACGCCATTTCCACCGCCCCGCGGTGATCCATACCGCCCTGCGGTGAGTCCACCGCCTCGCGGTGAAAGCCCAGAGCTCGTAGATTTACATGAGGATGAAGAGGATCCCTACGTACGTCCCAACTTCCCTCCCCTTGGATCTGAGAAGCCATCTGCCCCCTTCCCCGAGGCACTAAAGGAAAGGAGAGTAATTGATGACAAGGATCTCTTCGACACTTTCAGTAAGTGTGAGGTAAATATCCCACTCCTCAAGCTTGTCAAGAGTGTACCAAGGTACGCTAAGTTTCTAAAGGAGCTGTGCACTATAAAAAGAAACCAGAAGCTGAAGGGCAAGGAAAAAGTCAAGGTTAGCGAACGCGTATCTGCTGTATTCCAGAGACGTATGCCAAAGAAGTGCGGAGACCTAGGTATGTGGAGCATTCCTTGTATTATTGGAGACACTAAGTTTGAAAAAGCTATGCTTGATCTTGGTGCCTCCATTAATGTGTTACCCTATTCTCTCTACGAATCTCTTAGACTTGGACCTCTACAGGAAACAAGAATTGTAATTCAATTGGCTGATAGGTCTAGTGTCTACCCTAGGGGAGTAATAGAGGATGTCCTTGTTATGGTTGATAAATTGCTATTTCCTGCTGATTTTTATGTCTTAGATATGGAACCAGATACGAAGGCAACTCCTATACTGTTAGGTAGGCCATTTTTAAAAACTGCTAAGACTAAACTTGATTTGCAAAGTGGGACACTTTCGATGGAATTTGACGGGGAGAAGGTGGAATATAACATTTATGAAGCCATGAAACACCCCGCTGAAGACCATTCTCTATGCTCCATTGATGTGATCGATTCTATTGCACATGATGTCTTTGATATTTCTGGTCTTGATGAGTTGATGACCATTGTTGAAAATAATTTGGACTTGTCCTATGAGGAATATTCTTTACCCTCTAACATGCAGGAAGCCATCGCTCAGCTGGATGCCCATGGTAAGTACTCTGCAGATCCTTTGGGCGTTGGCCCCATTCTACTAAACCCGAGCAAAAGGCTCGTTCCTTCTGTTGAACAGGCTCCTGAGATCGAATTGAAGCCGCTGCCAGACCATCTCAAGTTCGCTTTTCTTGGAGCCAACGACACCCTGCCGGTCATTGTGTCTAACAAGCTGACTGCGGACCAGGAAATGAAGCTATTAGGCGTGCTCAGGAAGCATAAAACCGTGATTGGATGGACCATTGCAGACATAAAAGGGATAAGTCCCTCGACTTGTATGCATCGGATTCTCCTTGAAGATGGAGCTAGACCATCCAGGCAGCCACAGAGAAGGCTCAATCCTCCGATGATAGAAGTGGTGAAGAAAGAAGTGCTAAAACTCCTCAAGACTGATATGATCTTCCCTATTTCGGATAGCCAATGGGTAAGTCCAACCCAGGTGGTCGATCTCTAAGAAAGGAGGTATTGCTATAGTGGAGAACCAACAAGGAGAGTTAATTCCCACCAGGACCACCACAGGATGGAGAGTGTGCATCGATTACCGTAAGCTGAATGCGGTAACTCGGAAAGACCATTTCCCCCTGCCCTTTATTGATCAAATGCTAGAACGCCTTGCTGGGCGACCCTACTACTGTTTCCTCGACGGATATTCAGAATATTTCCAGGTGGCCATTGCACCAGAAGACCAAGAGAAAACCACTTTTACATGTCCCTTTGGCACCTTTGCATACCGCAGAATGCCATTCGGATTGTGTAACGCACCCGGTACATTTCAACGATGTATGGTTAGTATCTTCTCTGAATATGTTGAGAAATTCATTGAAGTATTTATGGATGACTTTACAATACATGGGACTAGCTTTGATTCATGTTTAACCCATTTGGCCCTCATACTAAAGCGACGTGTTGATACCAATTTGGTTTTAAATTATGAAAAGTGTCATTTTATGGTAGAATAGGGAATGGTATTGGGTCATATTGTCTCTGCTAGAGGTATTGAGGTCGATAAGGCGAAGATTGATGTAATTCAGTCTTTGCCTTATCCTACTAATGTGCGTGAAGTGTGCTCCTTTTTAGGACATGCAGGTTTCTACCGAAGATTTATCAAGGACTTCTCAAAAATCTCCTCACCCCTATGCGAGCTACTAAAGAAGGAAGTGACCTACGCATTCACTAATGAGTGCAAGGAAGCGTTTGATTGCCTGAGAGAACGCCTGACAAGTGCACCTATCATTCAGGCACCTGACTGGTCTCGCCCATTTGAGATCATGTGTGACGCCAGCGATTATGCAGTTGGAGCAGTTCTAGGACAGAAAGTGAGACGGGCATCCCATGTGATTCATTATGCCTCCATGACTCTGAATGGAGCCCAGAGGAACTACTCCACTACTGAGAAGGAAATGCTGGAGGTTGTCTTTGCCTTGGAAAAGTTTAGGCAATATCTTTTGGGAGTCAAGGTGATTATCTACACAGATCACGCTGCTCTTCGTTACCTGATGACGAAGAAAGAAGCAAAGCCAAGACTAATCCGATGGGTTCTCCTTCTCACTGAATTTGATGTGGAGATCCGTGATAAGAAGGGAGCAGAGAACCTAGTCGCATATCACCTAAGTTGGCTCGTCCATGAGGAAGATAAGCCCGGAGAACAGAGCCCCATTCACGGCACCTTTCCGGATGACACACTTTTTATAATAGAAGGAAGTTCAGAAAACAAGCACCGCCCCGCGTTGCCCACCGCCGCGACCCGGCGAGTCGTAGCCAGTATGAAGTTGGAGATGTCACTGCCCCGCGGTGGCCACCACCGCGACCCGGCGGTAGATTTGTTTGACAACCAGGAGAGCTCACCGCGACCCGCAGCGATAGTACCGCCCCGCGGTCACATCTCTGGAGTCACACTGTGCTCTGGAGATACTTCTGCCCCTCCCTCTCACATAGCCATGGACGTCTTCGGAATCCGTTCTTTCAGACCTTGGTACGCAGATATCGTCAACTATCTGGTTCGAGAGGAAATACCCCCGGATTACACCAGAGCTCAAAAGGCGGATACAGAGAGAAGCTCGCCACTATGTGTGGGATGATCCTTACCTGTGGAAGCATTGTGTCAATCAGGTAGTGCGCCGATGCCTCCCAGACAATGAGGTACAATCTGTCCTTAACTTTTGTCACTCTGAGGCTTGTGGGGGTCATTTTGGAGCGAATAGGACTGCTAGGAAAGTATTGGAGGCAGAATTTTATTGGCCACACATCTTTAGGGATGCTTACGCCTTCTGCAAATCCTGCGATCGATGCCAACGGGTTGGAAACATCACCAGAAGGAATGAAATGCCGCAATCATCATTAATCTTTTGTGAGGTCTTTGATATTTGGGGCATGGATTTTATGGGACCCTTTCCTAGCTCTCATGGGAATCTATATATATTGCTTGCGGTGGACTACGTTTCCAAGTGGGTGGAAGCAAATGCCACTAGGACCGATAATTCTAAGGTTGTGGCAGGTTTTCTCAAGGAAAATATTTTCTCAAGATTTGGAATACCCAAAGCTTTAATTAGTGACAGGGGGACACATTTCTGCAACAAGACAGTAACTTCCCTGTTGAAGAAGTATCACGTCACCCAGAGAATCTCTACAGCCTACCATCCTCAAACTAATGGGCAGGCCGAGAACTCCAACAGAGTGATTAAATCTATACTGGAGAAGACAGTAGCAGCTCATCGGAGGGATTGGAGCACCAAGCTCAATGATGCGCTGTGGGCATACCGTATAGCTTTCAAGACTCCGATAGGAATGTCCCCTTTCCGGCTGGTTTTTGGAAAAGCTTGCCACGTCCCCGTAGAGCTTGAGCATAAAGCGTGGTGGGCAATAAAGAAATGCAATATGCAACTGGATGAAGTGGGGGAATTCCGTAAGCTGCAGCTGCAAGAACTGGAGGAACTACGCCTTGAAGCCTATGAGAACTCAGTTAACTACAAAGCGAAGACCAAGCAATGGCATGACAAGCATATTCTGCGGAAAGATTTTAAGCCAGGAGATAAGGTCCTCCTATTTCAATCCCGGCTCATGCTCTTTGCTGGGAAACTGAGGTCCAAATGGACGGGTCCTTATGAAGTTGCTGAAGTTCACCCCCATGGTGCCATTGGACTGATAAACCCCAAGACAGGCAACATCTTCACAGTCAATGGCCACAGGCTGAAACCCTATTATGAAGGCTTTGATCCAACCCATGTTGATGCAATAAGTTTCGGAAGCCCTGAGGCTGAAACAGGGTGAGCCATAGCCTACGTCGAGCCAATGACGTTAACCAAGGCGCTGTCCGGGAGGCAACCCGGGTTAGTTATTTGATATTTCCCTTTCATTAGATTGTTTTCGTAGTTTATTTTTGCTTTGTTTCGTCCGCCTGTTACTCACATTTCAGGTACGAAAGTAAATCCGAGACGAGACATGTACCCAGCTCACATCCACCGCCTCGCGTTGTAACCCCACCGCCCCGCGGTGGAGGTCTGGTATGATTTCTCAACTAAAAAAAAATATAGAAGAAATAAAGGGCCCCGAAAAAACCTTAAACGGGGAGTAATATTTTTGTTTTTGAGTTTGATACGAAGGATTTGACGGTGTCAGTTGGATCGCCCTGTGATCCGGTATTTACTTGTACATTCATCACCCCATAAACACTCCCGCCAAACCCTAATCCCCTTTTCTTTCTCTTCCCCGTCTCTCTCTCCGCCATAACCCCATTCCAAGTCTAACCCTTTCCTCCAAGCTTTCCCCGCCCCAATCACCCTTGTTCCTAGCCTTAGTAGTGGCAACCTTTCACCCCACTTTGATCCCCTTTACCCAGACCTCCCTTTGCAACGATTTCCGAACGTCCCCGTGGTGGTTCGTAGTTGCAGAGGGTGATATTTTGCTTTGGTGGTGTGATCGGCACAATCTGGGTGATCCTCCGATTGATCGGTGGTGTTGGAGAAGGATTCGCACAATGACCACCTCGCGTTGCAGTCCCACCGCCTCGCGCAAGTCAGATTTTGAATTTGGAGAAGAAGGTGAATAGTCGACGCCCCGCGCCCACTTCACCGCGACCCGGCTACTACACTCAGTAATCACCACCGCCCCGCGGTGACTCATGGTCATTCTTCAGTGGGTTGTAAGTCTTCCTTGCCTCGTTCTTTCGCTTCGAGCACTTACTTCATTATACAATGTCGAGAGCTAGGAAGGTTGGGATGACCGAGGAGGAGTGTCGAATGTATGATGTGGTGTCAGCAAGACATGTCCAGCCGACTCGCTTCTTTGATAGGGGATCACTAGCTGAGTTGGGTTTGTTGGAGATGACTCAACAATGTCTGGACAGGATGGGATTGGGGGGATTCCTAGACAAATGCGCGCCCACATTCCCTGAACTATGCTACCAGTTTATAGCCACTGTTTCTCGAAGCCACACGCGACGCATCATCGATGGTAGGGAGCAGAAGTTCATCGCTGGGATCACCTTCAAATATGAGGGTCGGAGTTATGGTATCCCTATTGAGGAAATTAGGGAGTTGCTGGGTGTGTCAAGGCCAGCTACTGAGAAGTGGAGGCAGGGTCCCGACAAGGCGGACCTTAAGGAATTTTGGACCACCGCAACGGGCATGGCTGAATATCAAAAGCGGTTGGAGAATAGTAACAAACTTGTCCACCCCTGCTTCCGCTTAGTCTACACAGTGGTGCTTCGGACATTTTGTGGGTGTATGGAGGAAAGAAAGGTTTCTCTGAGGCGTCTTGGTCTCTTCTCCCCGATGATCGATCCTTTAGATGAGGAGACCCCTGCATGGATTGTCATATGGCTGCATGAGCTACAGCAGATTCGCGAGGGCGCCGCGCGAGATATTGTCCAGGGTGGGCTGATCACCTTGGTTGCTGCGGCCAGGATTTCGATGAACACCATTCCTCAACCACTCATGCCTATTCGCTACGACATTCCATATCTGCAACGGTGTGGTATGCTGACCATATCTCAGGGGCAGTTTCTGTGGTGCTCCTACGGAGGTCACCTTTTGCGCCTCCCCCGTCCCCTGGCCTACCCGCGAGTCTTCACAGGCTGGTACATTCCGTCTGATGCTGAGATTATTCCTTCCGATGATGAGGCTGATCCGCCGGCTGCCATTCCCATGCTTATGGATTTCGATCCCCCTGCTTCTGACTTTTCCGCCCCATCTGCTTCGCCTTCTGAGTTCTCTTGGGACGAGTTGTTCCTACGTTTTGATGCCATCACGCTGCGTCAGGAGACTGCGAATGAGGCGACGCTAGCTCGGCTGCGGAACATACAGGCTGACACTACACGCGATATTACGGACCAGCTGAGTGTAGCTGAGGCCTTCATGCAGGAGCAGTACTTTGGGCGGCATCCACCTCCATCGAGCTTTCCATCGTATCCACCTTTCCAGTGAGTCTTTGTTCTTTTCTCCCTATTCTGCTTTATTTTCGTCTTTACATTGAGGACAATGTGTGTTTTAAGTGTGGGGATATTGGGATTTAGACTCACTGCTTATCATAGCTAGTGTACATATTTTATTCTTGCATTTCGTATTTCTATTCAAAAAAAAAAAGCCAAATCAGGTAAAAAGGCAACCAAAATCCTGGGATGGACTGAAAACCCGAAAGGGCGGTCCAGGTAAAAAGCAAGTAGTCCGGCTGGTATAGACCAGGGCAAAATTGGACTAGAGTGATGCGAGTATATGTGAGATATCTAGCAAAATGAAATGAGTGGCTAGGTGAAAACCCGAAAGGGCGCCTAAGCAAGATGAGCGTAAAAGAAGAAGAGTGATTCTAGGATTTCTCTATATTTCTTGGCGAGGCGTCATAAGAAGGGGAGCCATAAGGAGGACTCGGGTAGGTCACTATGGAGCAATAAGAAGCTAGACAGGAGTTAGGAATAGATTCATCGCGCATCATGTGTTTTGGTTGTCTGGGGCTGATTGTTGAGCTGCTGTAGTCATTGGTATCATCTATTGTCACACTTCCTGAGGCCTTGATATTTGATGAGTGGAGTATGATTGATTTAATTTACTCGGGACGAGTAAAGGTCTAAGTGTGGGGATATTTGATAGGTGTCATTTCATGCACCTTAACTAGTGATTATTGACACAATTTAGATGAAGTTTCGGTGTAGAATTAGGCTAAGTCTGTAACCCAGGGAAAGAGTTGAAGCAGTACAAATTTGAAGGTTTTACAGCTTAGTGAAGAGGAAAGAAGATGAAGGAGAAGATCTGCCCAGAACTAATGAAGAAAGCTACCTCACTTGGTAGTACAAGAAAGCAAACACAAGGATGAAGAAGCTGGCCAATACCGCCCCGTGCCTGAAGCCACCGCGACCCGGCGGTGATCCTCAGAGAAGTGCAACGCGAAGCCACCGCCTCGCGGTGGGATATTACCGCCTCGCGGTAGAAGAGAAGGGTGCGCGGCCAGCGTGTCATTTGTTTCCATTTTAGTATATTTGGATTTTATGTCTTATTATATTTTATTTCCTTATTTTATCTGCTAGGTTAACTTTCTACGAACCTATTTAAGATCTTTTTCGTTAATTTTGAGAGGAGTTCGGTCCTCTCTCTTTTGATCGTTCAACTTCTAGGTTTTTGAACAATGGATAGCTAAACACTTTTGTTTTGCTAGACAATTGAAGCACTACAATGAATTGGTTGTGAGATTTCTATTCCGTGTTCTATATCTTATTAAGTTGGATTGATTCTCTTGATTAAACTGTCTATTGATTTATGTTGATTCTTCTGGCGTAGCTAACTAGGTTTTTCGACATCTATCATATTGCTAGGATTGCATATAGGCGTTCCGAGTGCATATCTAGTGGTAAACACAATTGTGCGTGTAGGGGTTCCGAGCGTACAATTGTGAGTGAGAATCAGTTGCATGTGAGTAGGGGAGTGAGTACTTGTACGTCTTTCTACTTGCATGTATCCTATATCCCTGTGTGCATTGCTATTGTTGTGTTGGTGCTAAGGTACGCTGACAACTGTGAGACTCAGTGGTATTTTATCATTGGCATAGTAATAAGTCTATCGACAACTGTGAGAATCGATAGTACTTAAGATCAGGGTGGGAACAATTATAAGATAGTAAAAGAACTTGGAAATATAGTTTTCAGTGATCAACCTATTGCAATTGTGGTGTGGATATTTGTCTGGTGGAATACTTTCTCTCATCATATTTCTTCTTCTGTTATTACTTGTACTTTTGTTAATCCTGCGATTATTCCAAAACCCCCCTCGTTACTTGTTAGTCACACGTTATTGCATGCAGATAACCGACTCCCTGTGGGATCGACCCTGACTTACTTGCTATACTCTTTAGTAGGTGAATTAGGATTTCTTTGACAGGAAAACGACACCGGTTTCCGGCCCTGTCACAACCATTGAATGTTCCTCATTACTCTGTAATGTTGTAAATCCCTTAAAACTCAATATGGTCTCATGAAATTCAAAGTCCTATTATGTTGCCAGGTTCCGTGTATTTGTCATCATCAAAAAGGGGGAAATTGTTAGGAAATGGAACTCTGGAACTTAGGTTCCCCTGAGAGTTTCTTTCCTCAGTTTCTCTACTTTTGAAGATGACAAATATTATGATACTAATGTTTTATCTCAAAGATGTGTTTTAAGGAACCACAGGAATATACCGAAGGCAAGAAAACCAAACAGGACAAAGAGAACCAAAGGAACAAGACAGAAGAAGGAACCCAGAGGAACCCAAATGTGCCCAGTAAGGTAGCATGTGACATTGCGATTCCCGAGAAATCTGGGGACACACAACCTCGGACAAAAGTTGTTGAAAACGACTTGTCCGAAGCTTCCAAAAGTCTGCCAATGTCCAGAACAAAACAACAAGATACCCAGAAACGCTGAACCTCGGACAGAGAAGGTGAAAGCGACAGGACATAGAGATGTCACTGTCCAGAAGACAGTTCCCAAGCGCCCAGCTTGTTCAACCTCAGACGAAAGCATTTGGACAACGACATAGCAAGACTCGTCTGAGGTAGTTGACCAACCAAGAGAGATTCTGAGCTGCCTAGGTTGTTTGCACATGCCAAGAACAATGTGGACCAAGGAGAACCACTGATCCTAGGGCAAGCTCAATCTGTGGGAACCCAGAGAGGATCAAGCTGCGAAGAATCCTCTATAAAAGGAAGACTAACTCAAGAGTTATCTTCAAGCACAAATATACGACTCACACACATTAGCAAATATCCAGTGTGAACCTTCAAATAAGATCATCAAAGCAAACCGAGATCAAGAGGAACCAGTCAAGGAATAGAAGAGCTGAGTGCTAAGTTCCTGTGACTGTAAGTGATAGTTCCTAGATACGAAGGTCTGTTTCTTGGATTGATTATTGATTGTGTTAAGTTATTTAGGATTGCCTAACTGTGTGTAAGGCAAAGAAACTGTGTGTTTGTTCCTAGGATAAGCTGTAACCAAAAGAGATAAGAAATCAAGAAGTAGACCTTGAAATCCTTTCGAAAGAAAGGTAGTGGTTTTTATCCTGGATTGCTAGTTGGCAATCAAAGGTTTCCACTATAAGGAACTTGTCATTTGTTTGATTGTTTATTTCCGCTGCGAAGGGAACTTAGAATCGATATTCTGAGTTCCTTAAGTTATTATCTAACAATCACGATCCTACAAATACATTTGTGAAAAATTCGGAGTACTATCTCCGGACAAAAGATTAGGTAGAAAATGATATAGTTGGCCTTGTAACTGAAGAGTATGCGTGCCAACTTTAATGTAAGAGTGTATATTGCCACCAAGGGAACTGAAGGCAAATAAATTATTATACACGCGCGAGTACTGACGAAAGTGTACGCATTACTTGTCGGGCCTAATACAAATATCATTAATAATATCAGAATTCCAGAGAGGAGCTAACATTACTTGACCCTTTTGACAACACAGAGAAGGACATTCAAACCCAAACATAAGAGCACAACAAAACTCACAAACGATTGAGGGGGGAAACGGAATTGTACTATTGCCCACATGCATTAATCCCAAAGCCTTACGGATAATTTCTTCTGAATTGACATTTTTTGTTTGTTTCCGCTTGGAAGAACCGGCCTTTTCAGTGTTTGTACGCATAATAGTAATCACATATTCAAAGACAGGAAACCTGAAATGGAAAAGCAAAAATATATTAATACAAGCGAACATTCTAAAGTATGTTGATGCATAATAGGTAGTTTTATGGAAGTCGGCAACATAGACAACATTTGACGTCGAATTCATAGCCAAAGGAAGTAAAAACACCGCAACGAATCATTGAAGACACAAATGCGCACCCAAAAGAGCATGAAAGACGATACACAGTATATCATGTTCTTATGCATCATCAGAAACAGTAAAACGGAAACACAGATACACGGAAGCACATAAACACATAAATGCTTTATTTATGCACATATAGCAACTCGTGGCCTCTCCTCTTGAAGAGTACATAGACGATACAAAATAGAACACCTAAAAGAGGAAACATAGTAGCACATGTTCCTTTTTTGATTATTTGATGTGGGGCAGTACACTAAAACATAATTGGAACCGTATACTATGCGTTAACATACTTTAGCAACCACTTGACAACATCGTGATCACATAATAAACCCAGAAGCAGGCCCGACCCAGAAGCAAGGGCAAAATGGGCGCCTACTAGTAGTATATATGTATTAGTAAAATGAAGTAGTATAGTGGTTTGCACTCTAGTCCTTAGTCAAAACCACCCAGGTTCGATTCTCCCTTGCCCCATTTTTTCTTTCTTTTTAAAGGCCCAACAAATTAAAAAGGACTATTGGCCGGTTGGCCCATGTACCAATTTCATCTCTAAATTGAAAAAAATTAAATAAATTGGGCCACTGTTTCCATAGCTAAATAGGAAATCATTGTATTTGCAGATTTTGCTTATTCATAATCTTCGTTTGGAAATTCTTACAATTAGGATATTGAAATTCCTTTCAATTTTTATTATTGCAAGTTTTGTTTTTTGATTTTTTTAGAATTAAGGAGCCAAAATCCCATTTACAATTGCTGTCAAAAATCTTGTTGTACCGATTTGAGCAACTAATTTGATTAGGATAACGAACTCAGATGGCCTGATGCTCATAGTTTACAAATTGAAAAGGCACAAATTTGCTTTGCCTTCGTACACATTATTTTAAAGTAGAAAAATTATTATCAATCACATTACTTTTGTATTTTGTTAAATCAAAGAACTTAATTAGTTAATTATGTGTAGTCAGTAGTCACTGCAGTTGGAATTTAGTTTAGTTTATATATATTGGGTGATTATTTAAAATTGAGTTTATATACATATTGCCATATTGAGTAGAAAATTTATTAGTAATTGTTTATTGATGTGTATTATTTCATTCTTTTGGCTTTTACTTTACTTCTGGAATGTAGCTTGGACTTATTCAATCATTTGGCTCCCTATTGCTTTCCGCTTTTGAAGTGTTGTTGTTCTGATCTATTATTATCGTTCTCAAATATTTTTGTTATAATATTGCCTAAAAAGCTTTGTGTTGTCTTTGTAATTATGCACTTTTATTATAGTGCTACTTTTGTTTTTATCGCAGATATTCAAATTTTTTTAGTGTAATATGCAACTTTGCATTGCTTTTAATATTAATAATATGAGATTTTAAGTAAGATATGTGTTAAGTAAGTAATATACTAGGGTCCATAATTTACTTTTGCCCCGAGGCCTCTAAAATGTCTAGACCGGGGCTGCCCAGAAGTGGAGTGACTACAAAAGGGAACTGTTTTCCAATTATTGACTCCCGTATGGTACACAGTACAACGACACACTCCTTAAAAAATAAATTAAGTTAAATAAGAGTTATTTGTTGTTGTCGATCTATAAGAGTATGTGGTGCTAGTAAAAAAATACAAACACATTAAATATTAGTACAAATACTTCATCAGTTTTGGTGAGAAATGTATTAGCCTTGATCTGGAGAATAGACTCTGCTGATTGGGTATGCGCAGATAAAACCATTGAACCAGTTTGATCAGAAGCAGTGAAATCCATGTACAACATAGGGGAAATACATACATACATTTTAAAAGCATACACATATTTTATAGAGATAGGAAAAATGCACATATGAAATATAGCACAACCAAAGTCCACATAGAAGTGAAACCTTCATTGCAAGTGCCTCATACATTGTCTTAATGTAGACAGGAGTGGGATTGCTCTACGAGGTGAGAAGTGCAGCTTTCCGTGATACCAAAGTGTCAGACTCATTTCGTAACCTACAAAAGCACTCTAAAATCTACAAATCTAAAAAAAAACAGGACAAGATTTTTGTAACTTCTAACCGAACGTAACAACTCCTCGAATTCAATGGGAAATGCGAGAGAAATATCTTTTTGGGAGCCATTGTAACGCTTCGTTAACACAAAAATCTCTTCAATTGCGACAGACAAAATTTAGGAGTGACCCTTATGTTGCATAAAATGATACGTTGGACATCGTCAAATACATATTCGGAACATTTATCACATGCAATCACAACTAAGACATCCTAAAATTAATTTAAAACATGCAATTACACAACACAAGCATGAAACAAAACCAACACATATTGCCAAACACAAACACTAAGACAACAACATCAAACACAAACTTTAGTACAACCACGAGACAAAGCCCACCTTAATTGTTCCGTTACATCTCTAAAATAACAACATATAACCAAACGTAAAATTATAAACAACCAAACGTAAAATTATAAACACAAACCTTCTTTCAAATTTGGAGCCGTGAGCAAGAGAAATGAGAAGAAATGATGCATTTTGATCCCTTAAATAGTCATGACCTTTGTACGGACTAAACACCAAATTAGCCACACAAAATTTAACAATTGTAGACACTACTTTTATAAGTTGACACCTAACATCCACTATATTTATAAGTTGACACCTAACACACACATAACACACTTATAACTTGACACCTAACTGCATTTATAAATTGACACCTAACATCCACTACATTTATAAGTTAACACACGCACACCCAATACACTTATAACTTAACACCTAATCCACAAAAAAAAACAATTCCATAAAATGAACAACCAATTACATGAAAATAATTCAAAAAAAGCAAACATGTAGCTTAAGAACACAAGAGATTTGACATGCAAAATTATAAGTTCACCATTCACACTTTTAAGTATGATATTTCTTAACATCACCCTATACAAGATATTTATTTATAGCATTTATAAACCATCACATAATATTAGGCGGGGTGTTGAGCGTTCCCGTTGACCGAAGGGAAACACAGGACACGTCTTTTAGGCAATGTGAAACGTTGAGGAAACTCTACGAAACGTGGGGCCCAGTTTTTATTGTTTTTTATTTTTGAAAAAACCCTAATTTGCATCTAAAACTCTCCCTCCCTCACGCAAGCTGCCAAGCACGCACAATACTCTCTACCTAACTCTTCCCTCACTCACGATCAGACCGCCTCTCCAGACACCGGCCCTCTCTCACGCCACCTGGACGCCGCCGACGAAGCTGCAGTCCGTCGGGCCATTCTCCCAGACGGGGTTAGGTGAGGTAAGTCGACACTCGTTTTATTTTGTTAGCTGTGTGTGGCTGATTTGAGTGATTTCGGGGGCTGATTTCTGATCTGTGGCTTTGTTGTGTTTTATTTGGTTGATTTTTTTTTATTTTTTTTTAATGTAATTTTGCAAGCTAGAGATCAACTTGATTGTTTGCCTTTTAATCTTGCAATAAATCCTTATTCCTTAAGTTCTTATGGTTTTGCTGCTAATAATAAGTCAAGTGGTTATGTGCCTCCTGGCTTTAATCAATTGAGAACAACATTGCTCCAACAAGAGAGAAATCACGTTGAATACTTGTTTGACTTGGAACCTATAAAAAAAACTTGACCAAAACGTGGAGTAACTATTGGATCTGATGGATGGAGCATGGGTTTGTTTATTGCAGCACTGCAATTTATTCACAGTAAGATATGATGATAATCAGCAGCTGTTTCTGCTATCTTCTTTTCCCTTTTATGTGATATGTGTAACTGTGTTCCTTTTAATGTTCATTATCTGAAATTATAAATTTGTACCTACAATGGATGAAATTAATAAGAAAAACAGAATTGCCACTTCAATTAATTAATGTCTCAATGTGGTACTATGAAAAAAGGACATCATGACAACAATATCAAAGATTTCAACACCGATTGGAGCATCAGGAGAAGGGTTCAAGTCTCGAGTTTCTCAAGTGCCAAGGCTATCTGTCAACATTAACAATTACTGTGGTTTCAACACTTCTCGCCTATCTGTTTCCTCTCGCTATGCTTCCTCCTTCCGTCCTTTGATGTAAGCCATCCCCTTATATTGTTTTTCCTGTTTTCCTTTTTCTAATTCGTTTGTTGTTTTGAGTACTCTATAAAATTCAATAACAAGGTTATAATTCCAAGATGATCTTTTTTTCTTCCAAAGCATAGCAATCAGAATTAGTTAATACCCATGTAATTTCTCATAAAAAATCCACAGTGTGAGATGCTCTTCGGGTGGAAATGCAAAGCCATTGAAGAGAACAACACTTCATGATCTATATGAAAAGCAAGGCCAGAGTCCCTGGTATGATAATCTCTGCCGTCCTGTTACTGATCTACTTCCGTTGATTGCAAATGGTGTCAGAGGTGTTACCAGCAACCCTGCGGTATTTATCTGCTTCCTGTAACAACATTACTAGTTTATTTTTACTCTTGTGCTCTGAAGCGCGTCCAGGCACTCGACTGGCCACCCAGACAGGGCCAACGCCTTGTCGCCCCTCAGGCGAGCGCCTTTCAGTTCTAAACAAAGTTTTGAATGTTTTATGGATAATGGATTCTAATAGAAATTTAACTTTGCTTATTAATGCACCAATCTTGTGCTGATTAATTGTTAAATACTTGCTACAGATTTTCCAGAAAGCAATTTCATCTTCAGATGCCTACAATGACCAGTTCAGGTTATGTATTCCCATTCTCATCAAATCCCTCGAGTTATTGTTCTTATAAGTGTTCCTCTTTTTTTTTTTTCCAACTACGAGTAAAAATTATAGTGTGTACTGTTGCAGGCAGCTTGTGGACTCCGGGAAAGACATTGAGACTGCATACTGGGAATTAGTCATCAAGGACATCCAAGATGCGTGCAAACTTTTCGAGCCAATCTATGATGAAACAGATGCCGGTGATGGCTATGTCTCTGTTGAAGTTTCACCTAAACTTGCTGATGACACTTTAGGTACAGTCGAGGCAGCTAAATGGCTGCATAAGGTAGTTGATCGTCGCAATGTTTACATAAAGATTCCTGCAACTGCTCCCTGCATCCCTTCAATCAAGGAAACCATTGCAAGTGGCATTAGTGTGAACGTGACAGTAAGTTCACTTCATCAATGTTTTTCTTTTTCATTTTAATAACGTGCATATGAGATGAAGCATATTATTGCAATCCGCTACTGCATAGTGTTGCCAATGATCATGCCAGCTGAATAACCATGCTTTGCCAAACCATGACCAGTTTGCATCCGCAGGCATGGATCAGTAGCTCTTTCTGGCCCAAGTTTCTCATTTGTCACTGTCATGATTAATGATTATTAGTTTCTCTGGAAAGTGGAAACTGATAAAAGAATTGACCCTTGTTTAAATTTGGGTCTATGCATAGCTGATTTTCTCCCTCTCAAGATACGAGGCTGTGATGGATGCTTACTTGGATGGGCTAGAGGCATCGGGATTAAGCGACCTCTCAAAAGTTACCAGTGTAGCTTCCTTCTTTGTGAGTAGGGTGGACTCTCTTATTGACAAGATGCTTGAGAAGAATGGCACCCCTGAAGCCCTTGGTCTTAGAGGAAAGGTAACATAGTTTGTTTGTTTTGCTAAGTTGAGATGATTGATTGATAGTAAAACTTGCGTATGATGAGATACTTTTGTATTTGTTGAAGGCTGCTGTGGCTCAAGCAGCTTTGGCATACCAACTGTATCAGAAGAAGTTTTCTGGTCCGAGATGGGAGGCTCTAGTTAAAAAGGGTGCCAAGAAGCAGAGGCTGCTTTGGGCTTCAACCAGTGTCAAGAACCCAGCCTACCCAGATACTTTATATGTTGATCCCCTCATTGGCCCTGATACGGTGAGTTCATATATAGCTCTCAGAGAAGCTGATTGCTGACAAAGTAGTTAGATATATTTGATGAAAACGGGGGGATTGTTCCTTGCAGGTTTCAACCATGCCCGATAATGCTCTTGAAGCGTTCAGCGACCATGGTACTGTGTCGAGGACAATCGACCGCAACGTGTCAGAAGCCGAAGGTGTATACAGCGCCCTCGAGAAATTGGGTATTAACTGGGAAGACGTTGGTGCTCAGCTAGAAATGGAAGGGGTGGACTCTTTCAAGAAGAGTTTTGATAGCCTGCTCGGGACCTTGAACAACAAGGCAAGTTCCCTTGAATTGATCAGCCCATAATCTGAGGTGCATAACTCAAAATCCCCTCTTCAGAAAGGGGCTATCAAGTGAAGTGAAGTGAAGTGAAGCTTGCTGCAGATGCAAAACAAGAATAGTAGTAATAATAATAAAACGAGGCTTTGTGTCATTGTGTGTGCTTAAAATGTAACGTGTTGTCATCTTCAACATTGATTGGAGTCAACGCAAACGTACATGAAATCCTGCTCTTGATTGAACACAAAAATATCTCACATTGATGACAAGTGAAACATCCTCCTTGAAAGGATATAAGCTCCGGAAGACGAGTTGATTAAGAACAACTTGAAGATCTTTTCGGACGAAGCCCAAGACCATCGAGGAAGAGAATTAAGATGGACAATTTTCGTAATTTTGAAGATCCCGTCAAAGCGCGGACAATGCTCGGTAAAACCATAACTTTGGCTATAAAATTAATCTCAAGTTTATTCAAAAACCGTTGGAAAGCCGATTCAAATATCAATAACTCTCTAGTTTATGACGACTCGTAACTCTATCAAGAAGATGACAAAAAACAATGATTACTAAGCCGCCAGGAAAACACACAACCACAGTTAAAGGTCCTGCGCCACAAATGCACGACCATGCTTCTTGTTTCGGTTATTGGTTCTGGTCGTATGACCCTCGCATGACCCGAGCTTTTGACCGGAGGCTTCTGGATTATTGTCATTTAGGAATATTTTCTTAGTCTTTTATTGGCTTAGTTACCTTATTTTCCAAGTTATTGTTGAAGTTTTTGTTTTGTCCATTTAAACTCATTTCCTACTATAGTAAAAATTAGTTTTTGGAGAAAAAATGTATATTTTCTCCTTAGGCTCTTCCCTACGAAGGGAATCCGAATCCTAAGAAACTTTTTTCTATTTCTTTCTTGCATGCTTCTCGCTGCCATTATTTATTTGTTCTGTATTTCACGATCTTACCTTAACGAAGGGACCCAAATCGATAAATACGGGTCGAAGGATTCTTCACGTGGCCTAGGACCAAGATCGCGACCACAAGCCAAGAAGAATTCCAAGATGCTATTCTAGCCAAGGAAGGTCAAGATGTCGTACAAGTACTTTCATATTTTGTCATAATAATTGGGGTGTCTTGGCTTTATGTGTGTGTGACTTGGCTTTTTATGTGTTCTGAATGTGGTAAAATTTTACAAAAAAGATAAATGTACGCGATTCTACGTTTAAATGGACGTTATTATACACGCTTAAGGTAAGCGTACGGTTTTATCCACTTAAGCTACGCGTGCAGGGGTATTGTGGCTATTTTAAAAATACAGGAATGACCTACATGCTTAAGTTAAGCGTGTACTTGTACGCTTAACTTAAGCGTGTAGTGACATGGGCTAGTTATTTGGGCCGGCCCAAATAACTAGCCCATGCCCTAGTCAAACTACACGCTTATCTTAAGCGTGCAGGTATACGTTTAAGAAGACGAGCCGTCTTCTTCCTCCTGCCGAGCTCTCAAACCTAAAAAAAAATTGGAATTCCGATTCGTCAAATCTCTCTTCTCTTTGCTTCGATTGTTGCAATTAGCCATGGATTTGGGTTTTGGTGGGTTGGGCGACCCTATTGGCGGCGGAGAACGGGCCGAAACCGGCGGCGGAGCGGCGGGCGAAACCGGCGACTGTGAGGTGGGAACGGCGGGCGGCGCAGGAACGACGACAACGGCGGCCGACGCGGCAACGGCTGGCGGCGCAAGTGGTGGAGGGAGGAGCCTTTGCTAGCGGTGGAGGTGGAAAGCGAAGAGGAGGAGGAGGTGGCCATGGTGGTTTTCGGCGGAGCTCGGACCCGAGATGGAATTGGAGGTCGAGCTAGGACCCGAGCGCAACCGAGGGTGACTCCGATTAAGGCGGAAACGACTCCGATGGCGCCTGTATCGAGTCCGATCGGTCTCCGAGTGATATTTTTTAAAATATTAAATTTATCATTGTTTTCGTAAATATATTTGTTAAGATTTGATTTAATTTGGAATAGAATAATATAGTTATGGATTATCGTTTAGATTATGATTTAATTCGGATTAGTTATGGATTAGAATTAGTTATGCCTTAATTTTTTTATTAGTTAACATATATTTAGATTTTAATTGTATTAATTATTAATTTGGATTAGAATGCATTATCGTTTAAAGTTTGAATTAATTCGGATTAGAATAATATAGTTATTGATTAGTTATGGATTAGAATTAGTTATTAATTTTTGTATTAGTTAACATATATTTAGATTTTAATGTTATTAATTGTTATTTACGGATTAGTTATAGATTAATTATGGATTAGAATTATTGGCTCGTATATTTACATTTTATTTAGAAATTAACTAGTACCTAAACCATTATAAAAACTATCTATACAATAGATAAAATAAAATTAAAAAAGTTAAATGACATCTAACACAAATGCAAAAGTGATATACCGAAATGTATAAGTATAGTAAATTTTAAAATCAATCATATAAGGCCCTAATCTAATAAGTATCCAAAAAATTAGAGTATACTGGCGGCCCTCACCCCTACGGGGCGTACAGAGCCGACACCGGTAGTGGTCGACCGCACACGGCGTGTTGGTATTTCTGATTCTATCCGTCGCCGCGCCGGTCTTGTTAGTGCCGATATATTGTCAACTAGTGGGATATCTTCTCATCCGCCTATGACTGCTGATGATGAGTATATGGAGGACGCCGAGGACATGTCAGCTCAGCATAGAATCATTTCGATTGGGCCACAACAAAACTCAACAACTCGTGGGCTCTCCCACTTCACTTCGGAAACATGGGCAACTAAGATTGCCTCTCCACCTTCCTCTCTTACCAATTCCAATTTTCCTACCCTACGGCCCACATGGCATCCCACTCCCTCTCTTCTCACTCTTGTTACTCTAAGTTTTGAGGATTGAGTCCTTAAATTGCCTAAGTCTTGCAAATTGGAAAATTGGAGTGCCTAAGTTCTACCTAAGTGTTGCAAGTCACAAGCTACCCACGACCTTGAACTTTTGACTTGTTTTGCCTTGTTATTGTTATAGGAGAGTCAACTATGGATGCGCATCTTGAGGCCGACACTAGGAGCAATCAGAGCTCTATGCCCACACTCTCACCCGAATCCTTTATGGCTAGACTAGCCCAGGAGAACCGCGCCAAAGCGGCTGTCGCCGGCCATGAAGAGGACACCGCCGAGACATTGCGCGCCGCCCTAGCCGAGCTGGCCGAGTTCCACCGAGAGAAGGAGGTTGCGGAGGCCGAGCGGTGCCGAGAGAAGGAGGCCGCCGACGCCCGGGTGGCAGCCCTTGAGCGCCGCTTGGCCAACATCTCCGCCACTTCCCCGACGCCTACTTCGGCCATGGCGCTGTCCGGCCCGACGCCCATTCTCACTGATGCCTCCTCACGTGCCCCGACCGACCTTCACCATCTTGATGCCTCGACACGTGACCGAGGCAAATAACCTATGTATCCGCCATCTCACTCTAAGGCTAGGGCCCTTGCCGAGAGATTGCCGCCACCGCGTGAGCCCTCCTACTACGACAAGCACTCGGCGCGTGTGGAGCCCCGAGGACACCCTGATGCTCGTCTACCGCCCGGCCGGCACCATTACGACTACACGACCCCCATTGATGGCGAGCCCTACCCACGCGCCGCCCCGGCCCCCACCGCCGATGATGTGCCTAATGCTTGGTATGGCTATGGCGATTTTGAGGCCTTCAATGAGGAAGATAAGATCTTAGGGTTCAATGAAGAAGATGAGGCCTATGGCGAGATGCACCAAGAACCCTATGTGGAGGATCTCTTGGCGGATGTGCACTGACGTGGCTAAAGATGCGCAATGCAAATATCGTTGATTAGCCTTATCAAAGTAAAAAGTCCTAACAGACCTACTAAACAGATGTATAGTAAGCAAGCAAGGGTCGAACCCACATGGAAGATCTGATGCAGTATGCAATTGTGAATGACAAGTAGCAAGCAATGGGGGTTTAGTTATCACGAGAAAGCAAAGCAAAGCAAACAAGTTTGGTTGAGTTGAGAAAATATAATGGGAAAGTAGTCCTACTAGAGCGAGATCCACAATACAGAGATATAATTTGATCACAGAAATCTATGTAATCCAAGTTCTTTTACTATCCTTATAGTTGTTCCCACCCTGATCTTAAGTACTATCGATTCTCACAGTTGTCGATAGACTTATCACTATGTCACTGGTAAAGTACCTCCGATTCTCACAGTTGTCGGTATACTTTACCACTGACGCAGCAATAGCAATGCACACAAGGATATAGGATACATGCAAATAGAAAGACGTATTAATACTCGCATGCAACTGACTCTCACTCACAATTGTACGCTCGGAACCCCTATACGCACAATTGTGTATGCCACTAGATATGCACTTGGAACCCCTATATGCAATCCTAGCAATTGATAAAAAGTATTCAACCTAGTTGATCAGGCTAAGAAGAACAACAAGAAATCAATATTCAATATAACCAAGAGAATCAAACCAACATTTATAAGGATAAGAACAAGGAATATAAATCTCACAAACACATCAACTGTATTGCTTCAATCGTCTAGTAGAACAGAGGGAAGTTAGTTTTCCATTCAAACGAGAATGAAAACTAAGGGAAATAACCTCTGAAATAAAGTAGTAACGAGTTGTGTTCTAAGTGTCTCCCTCTTAACCTAGAAAGAGGGCTTAAATAGTCTTCAGAAAACTAGGTTAAACTAATGAAAATAATAAAGGAAACAAAATAATAAAATAACAAAATCTGAAAACAATAAAAGGAAATAAAAGTCTTCAGATGCGCGGCACTTAACACGGCCACCGCAGGGCGGTTAGATCCACCGCGGGGCGTCAGGCTTTCCACCGCGGGGCGTCATTCTTCTCTGAGAGTCACCGCCGGGCCACGGTGACTCTGGCGTAGGGCGGTGAGCTAGCTCACTCTCTTCTTCTGTTGTTCTTCATTACTACCCAGTGTTGGTAGTCGTCTCTATGCATGCTCCAGCAGCTCCATCTCCATCCTCATGTCTCCATCTAAGCTGTAAATCCAGGAATATCTTCACTTCTCTCCATAACTTCTGGATCACAGACTTAGCCTAAAAACTACTCATAAATTCCTCCAAATCATGCTAATAATTGCTAGTAAAGGTGTATGAAATAACACCTATCAAATTCCTCCATACTTAGACCTTTACTCGTCTCGAGTAAGCTAAAGAAAAACCTACTCTCTCAATCAAATACCAAGGCCTCAGGAAGTACAAGAAAATAGGACACTAGCAATTATAACATATCAACAATAAGCTCTAGACAACCAAAACAAGGGATGCAAAGATAATTCTAATCCTAACTCCAATCTAGCTCCTTATCGCTCCAGAATGGCCTACCCGAACTCCTTATACCACCTCTTCTTATGACACATCGCCAAGAAATAGAGAGAAATCCTAGAATCACTCTTCTTCTTTTTCGCTCATCTTGCCAAGGCGCCCTTTCGGGTTTTCACCAAGCCACTCATTTCATTTTGCTAGATATCTCACATATACTCAAATCACTCCAGTCCACTTTTTCCCTGGTCTATACCAGCCGGACTACCTGCTTTTTACCTGAACTGCCCTTTTGGGTTTTCAGCTCATCCCAGGATTTTGATTGCCTTTTACTTCTTTTTGGCTTTTTCGATTTTTTTTAATCTAATGGGAAATATAGCACACGAAAAGAAAACAATATGTACAAAGGATAGACATATGACAAGTCTAAATCCCTCCCCCATACTTAAACTGAACATTGTCCTCAATGTAGAAAAGAGAACATCAAATGAAATAGGGGAAGAAGAAAATAAACTCACTGCGGGCCTGATGGTGGTGGTGGTGGGAACCTCCCGAAGTAGTCCCTCATATGAGCGTACATACCGTCCAGACGCTCATCTAAATCAGCATGGAGCTGGGTCTGCCAAGTCTGCAGACCGGTCTCTACTCGGGTGTTCCAGTGCGTCTGCTGCACTGAGAATGCATCAAATCTCGAATACAACTCCTGCCAAGGTGTGGTAGGATTGTAAGAAGACGAAGGTGCATCATAAAGTGTAGGCATAGGAGTGTCCTCGCCCGCAAACTCAGCAGCAGCAGCAACACCACTAGGGCCCTCTCCATACGGGCCTGAAGGAGCAGCAGCAGGGGTATCATCAGTCGTCATTCTGCTATCACTGGAGATCCACCAATCCGCAAATGAAGGTGAATAGGCGAACTCCCGTGGAAGAATCAGAATATGGCCATCATATGACGACCAGACTAAATCACCATCCTTTCCCAATGGCTTCAGCATCGAGCACACCTTCATGTGTGCCATATCATACACCACGTAGGCAACATGCCGAGGAATCTGATCGTAAGCTATCACTCCAGCACAAAGGAGGGTAATCAGACCACCCCCACAAATATCACGTGGCTCACCATCACGAATCCTCTTCAAGGAACCCAAAAAGAGGGTAGCCCAACATGGCGTGTACGTGACAACCTCCAAGATGCTCATAAACCACTGGAATCCTTCAGAGGGACCTTACCATCATCAGCATGGCCAAAGAAGTCTCTCATCATCACTTTGTGGATCAACCGTAGACACGGGTGCACCAGCTTCGAGTTCACCTCTTGACCCTTCCTGAACGTCCTGCCCGTAGCAGCCTTCCAGAACTCCATCATATCAGACTCTAGAATGCCACCAGACCACCCATCAGTGGGCAACTTTATAATGCCTAGGGCAGCACGCACCACCTTAGGGGACAACGAATAATCACGCCCGTTGTAAGTGAACGTGACCCTCATCATCCTCTTGTCGTCTGAGCCATCAGAGTACCTCTTGAAGGAGGCGATGAACTGGTAACAAAGCTCGGGATACGCAGGGGCAGCTAAGTTCAGAAACGTCCCCAAACTACACTGTGCTAAGCACAGGGACACACACGCCAACAAACCAAACTCAGCCAATGTCGGCTTGTCAAAGAATTTTGTCGCCAACACCTTCCTTTCTTTCACCACATTGTAGACCTCATTCTCATCCCTCGTAGACACTTGCTTCCGACCCTTAGGTGCCATAAGTAATGAATGTAGAATTTCAAAACGAAGGGCAACCAAGAGGACTTACAAATGAGCAAACACGCAGCCAAGTGGTCCCGCCGCGGGGCGGTGAACGAGTCGCCGGGTCACGGTGGGAAAACTGGGAGCTTTGGCCGGGTCGCGGTGAAGTCGACGCGGGGCGGTGGCAGCGCGAGGCGGAGCGACAGCGAGGCGGGACTGAAGCGACGCGGTGGGGTTGTGTTTGGCTGGTTTGTGAGGCTAGACTTCCAATTGGTGAATTGGGGGCCAGATTCGGATCAAGGTCGAGAGAGATTTGAGGGAGAATGGGGGATTTGGCTTTTGGGAGCTTGAGAGGTGCTGGGAATGGAGTGTTTGTGAGTATGGGGGCTAGGTCAGGGAAGGGAAAGTGAAAAGGGAAGAAAGGGATGATGGGGCCGGGTATGTACCATGGCCCAAAGAAAAATCTTGGCCCAAAGGGGCCCAATCCGTCAAATCCTTCGTAACAACTCAAGAAATAAAAAAATTTACGCACCCGTTTAAGGTTTTTTCGGGCCCTTTATTCTTGTTTTTTTTTTCGGAGTTGAGAAGGTATACCAGACATTCACCGCGGGGCGGTGAGGATCGCCGCGGGGCGGTGGGACGAACTGGGACACTGTCTCCTCTCCATTTACTTTCATACCTGAAATGTGAGTAAGAGGCGAACGAAACAAAGCAAAATAAATTACGAAAATAATCTAAAGAAAACTCAAAGAACAATTACCACGGGTTGCCTCCCGGACAATGCCTTGGTTAACGTCGTTGGCTCGACGTACTGCAGATCAATTACCACCTGGAATAGGATCCCCTCGGAATCCTCTTACTCGTCTCTTCCTGTTGAGACTTCCCATGGAAAGGTTTAGACCTTAAGCCATGTTCCCTCTTTGCCATTGACTCCATGCTTACTTCCTTTGGAGTATCTCCCCCATACTTAGAGCGATGTGGGGGCCGATATGGCTCAATCTGAATATACTGCACATCACTGGATAAAGGCTTATAGCCTTGTATGGTTAGTGTAGGGGGGCGAGTGCCCAAAATGGAGGGAATGAAATCTCCTATGTCATCCAACAAGACATCACCAACATGTAACTCATGCGACTCAATAGGTTCATCAATAGTAGAACACTTAACTACGGTCTCTACTGCACTAGTTTTAACATTGTCATGCACATGATCATCAATATCGCTAATGCAGCAAGGAGCATGCAATTCAATAGAGTTGGCTTTATGAATATTATGTTAAAAAATTATTCCATCAAATTCCATAGTTAAAATTCCACTGTCTACATCAATCTTTGTCATGGATGTTTTCATAAAAGGTTGCCCTAGCATAACTGGAGCAACCTGCTCATCATAGTCCATATCCATAACAAAGAAGTCAGCAGGAAAAATCAAAGAGCCTATCCTCACAAGAATATTTTCCACAACACCCTTAGGGGATACACAAGAACCATCAGCAAGTTGTATAACAATGTTAGAGTCATGCAAGGGTCCTATTCCTAAATCCTCAATCAAAGAATAGGGTAACACATTAATTGAGGCACCAAAGTCTAACAAGGCTTTCTCAAATCGATGCTCACCTATAGTGATAGGAATAGTAAATGTACCTGGATCCTTGCACTTCTCAGGCATGCGTCTCTGAACCACTGCTGACACATGTTCACTCACTTGAATCTTCTTTCGAGCCTTCTGCTTCTGAGTCCTCTTCACAGTGCACAACTCCTTCAAGAACTTGGCATATTGAGGGATAGCCTTGATAAGCTTGATCAGGGAAATGTTAACCTCACAGTCCCGAAATGTCTCGAACAGATCGCTATCTTCAGCTACTTTCTTGGCCTTCAGCGCCTCAGGGAAAGGTGCTGGTGGCTTCTCAGAACCTAGAGGGGGAAACTCGGGGCGAACGTAGTCATCAATACAGGTTTCTTCAGCAGAGTCGGGTTCTCGAAGGCCAGGTCGCGGTAAGTCTACTGCGGGGCGTCGATCATCACCGCGGGGCGGTGAGGTCGCGGTATGTTTACTGAGTTCAGCCGCCGGGTCACGGCCAGAGTCGCCGCGGGGCGGTGGCTTCAACGTTTCTTTCCTGGCTCCTTCTTTAATTTCTGGCCAGGCCGCGGTGGCATCCACCGCGGGGCGTCCGGTGATTTTCTCCTTCTCGATCTCGTTTTCCTTCTCAGCTATAGGAGCAACGTCCAACTTTTTACCACTTCTGAGGGTAATAGAGCTCACATTCTCCCTTGGGTTCACAGTAGTCTGAGATGGCAAGGAATTAGATGTCCTCTGGTCAGGTTTGGTCACAACATCAGCAAGCTGGCCAATCTGTCTCTCCATGTTCTTAATACTTGACTCAGTAGCCTGCACATGCGTGGCGAAATGCTGAGTCAGAGTCTTTAGCATCTCTTCGGTAGAAGCACCAGAGCTTTGGCCTTGAGGCCTCTGTTGGTATGGGACTCTCTGATGGTACTGCTGTTATGCAGGTTGTTGACCACCTTGAGGGTCACTCCATCTAAAACCTGGGTGGTCTCGCCCTCTCGGATTATAATTGGGTTGTCCACCAAACTGTGGTCTAGGGGGTCCATAACCTCCTATAGCATTAACTTCAGCAACACCCTCCTCCTGCAGCTGAGGACAAGTGTCGGTGGGGTGATATTGATCAGAGCAAAGCCCACATGCTTTAACTTGTTGAAGGACGTTCTGATTCTCTATCCTCTTCACCATCTCTTTCAGCTCAGCTAGCTCAGTCAACACTGGGCTTGGTCCTGCAGGGGTCATAGCATTGACCGCCTTCCTTTTGTATGTCTTCCCAAAACTCTTGGTGCTCTCACTCATCTCCTGGAATCTCTCAATGGCTGCATCCGGTGTCAGATTCAGAATGCTGCCACTGCAAGCAGCGTCAACCATCCTTCTCTCTTGGTCCAGCAGACCATTGTGTAAATAGAGGACAAGGTCCTGCTTGGCGTATCCGTGAAATGGGAAGCTAGAGCAAAGCCTCTTGTACCTCTCAAGATAATCATACAGCGTCTCATCACCAGCCTGCTCAATATTGGCAATTGCCTTTTTCAAGGCATTCGCCTTCTTCGTTGGAAAGTACTTGTCCAGGAATGCCTTGTGCAGTTTATTCCAGGTATCTATGGTTCCTGCTGGCAAGTGATAGTACCAGTCGCTTGCAGAGTCTAGCAAGGAGAAACCAAAAGCTCTCATCTTGATTTGGTCTTCCGTCACGTTCCTGGGCTTCATAGTCATGCATACATTGTGGAACTTGCCCAGGTGAGAGATCGAGTCTTCTCCACTCAAACCGTGGAACTTTGGGAGATAAGCAACAACTCCAGATTTCAGCTCAAAATTCACCCCTTCACCAAGTGCAGGGATGACGACAGTCAGGGGTTGTGCTCCAATATTCGGCTCAGTCAATTCTCTCAGAGTCTCAGCCATTGCGACAGTAGGGATGTTAATTGGCTCAGTCGGCTCAACGACCTCAACCTCTACTTCTTCTTCTCCTTGATCGCGTAGGTTCGCACGGAACGATCTGTCGACTTCTGGATCAAAAGCTACGAGGGGAGAGTCAGTAGAATGAGTGTCGACCATAAGATAGGTCTCCACCAAAAATCAATCACAAAAACACACAACAAAACAGAAAACTTCCCCGGCAACGGCGCCAAATTTTACGGGGCTAAAGATGCGCAATGCAAATATCGTTGATTAGCCTTATCAAAGTAAAAAGTCCTAACAGACCTACTAAACAGATGTATAGTAAGCAAGCAAGGGTCGAACCCACAGGGAAGATCTGATGCAGTATGCAATTGTGAATGACAAGTAGCAAGCAAGGGGGGTTTAGTTATCACGAGAAAGCAAAGCAAAGCAAACAAGTTTGGTTGAGTTGAGAAAATATAATGGGAAAGTAGTCCTACTAGAGCGAGATCCACAATACAGAGATATAATTTGATCACAGAAATCTATGTAATCCAAGTTCTTTTACTATCCTTATAGTTGTTCCCACCCTGATCTTAAGTACTATCGATTCTCACAGTTGTCGATAGACTTATCACTATGTCACTGGTAAAGTACCTCCGATTCTCACAGTTGTCGATATACTTTACCACTGACGCAGCAATAGCAATGCACACAAGGATATAGGATACATGCAAATAGAAAGATGTATTAATACTCGCATGAAACTGACTCTCACTCACAATTGTACACTCGGAACCCCTATACGCACAATTGTGTATGCCACTAGATATGCACTCGGAACCCCTATATGCAATCCTAGCAATTGATAAAAAGTATTCAACCTAGTTGATCAGGCTAAGAAGAACAACAAGAAATCAATATTCAATATAACCAAGAGAATCAAACCAACATTTATAAGGATAAGAACAAGGAATAGAAATCTCACAAACACATCAACTGTATTGCTTCAATCGTCTAGTAGAACAGAGAGAAGTTAGTTCTCCATTCAAACGAGAATGAAAACTAAGGGAAATAACGTCTGAAATAAAGCAGTAACGAGTTGTGTTCTAAGTGTCTCCCTCTTAACCTAGAAAGAGGGCTTAAATAGTCTTCAGAAAACTAGGTTAAACTAATGAAAATAATAAAGGAAACAAAATAATAAAATAACAAAATCTGAAAACAATAAAAGGAAATAAAAGTCTTCAAACGCGCGACACTTAACACGGCCACCGCGGGGCGGTGAGATCCACCGCGGGGCGTCAGGCTTTCCACCGCGGGGCGTCATTATGCTTTGAGAGTCACCACCGGGCCGCGGTGACTCTGGCGCGGGGCGGTGAGCTAGCTCACTCTCTTCTTCTGCTGTTCTTCATTACTACCCAGTGTTGGTAGTCGTCTCCATGCATGCTCCAGCAGCTCCATCTCCATCCTCATGTCTCCATCTAAGCTGTAAATCCAGGAATATCTTCACTTCTCTCCATAACTTTTGGATCACAGACTTAGCCTAAAAACCACTCATAAATTCCTCCAAATCATGCTAATAATTGCTAGTAAAGGTGTATGAAATAACACCTATCATGCACCCCCAAGATCATGGTCGAGTCCAGGGCAACCGCCGACGCCCACTAGATCGCAGGGACCCTCATTGGCTACCATCACCACCCACCGGTTTCCGAGCCAATGGCCATGATCACCGCCCCAACAAGACCGGCGCAATGATCACTTTGGCCCGCAATGGAATTTTGGCCAACGCCGGGAGATTAAGGTTTGCATTGAGTCCTTTAAAGGTGAATATGACGCCGCCAAGTTCCTTGATTGGAAGCAAGCCACCGGATATGCCTTGAACCATTGCCAATATGAAGACTATGAGAAGGTTAGGATTGCCACACTTCACTTCACTGGCAATGCCCGCTTATGGTGGTTCCGCTTCACTACCGACCGAGCTAGGCGCCACTTGCCGCTGATTGTGGCTTGGAAACAACTCATCCATGTCATGATCAAGCAGTATGTGTCGGAGGATTATCTTGAGCAAATGCGCCTCTAAATTTCCTTAGCCCTCCAAGGTAGCCGCACACCTCTTGAGTTCTTTGGAGAGCTAGAGGAGTTAGTCCACAAGGCCGGCGTGTCCACCACTCTTGCCTCCCTCCACACCATGTTTCTTCGTGGCCTTGATGTTGAGATCCGTGAGCCTTTGACTCTCCTCCCAAACCGGGATCTCAACACTCTCACTCACATGGCCATAGAGATTTACAACTAACAACAAAAGAGGGAACAGAGCCGCTTGGGCTCGCTCACAACCGCCGAGGTATGCCTCCACTCCTAGTTCATCATTTCCCTCTCCTTCAGCCGTGCGTGTTGCCCTGCAGCCGCACCCTAACCCCGTCTTAGACATGACTGCGTCAGCCGGTGCCGTCGGCGCCGCGTGTTTGACTGCCCCGCCTCACGGCCCCACCCCATCGCGCGTGACAAGGCTTTCGTCGTATGTACCTATCAAAGAAACCTTAAAAACCCAACTAATGTAGTCTGGCAAGTAAGGGTCGAACCCACAGAGAATCAAGCTATCTATCCTGTTCGCAGAAATCGTTTACCAATCGTCAACAGTAACAAATGGGGTAGTTTGGTTTGAGTTCTAAAGCTACGAAATTAACTAACAAAATTAACAAAGATGTAAACAGATATTGACGAAAGAACTCAGCCAGACAGATATCTACACTTCAGTTTAATTGGTTGATCATCGATTATCTCTAGTTCTTTAACCCAATGAATGTTCCAATTCATTTTCTTAAGTTTATTAACAGGACACCCAAACCCTGATAACACTAACTACTAAACAATCAAGAAACTATCGAGATTCAATTCAATAGCAACAGTAAGTTCCAGGAATTTCAGCAAATACATGCAACATAAAACAACCAGTTATACTTAGCATGCAAACCAGTTCTCTTCTACAATAAACTATCACAACTAGTTCTAGAAGATCGTAGTTGCTACTTTGAATCATATATTTCAACTAGAAACAGTCCAACTCTAGCACAAGAATAATACCAATGACCACTAGTTGATCAGACTAGTATAATCAGTAAAACTCAAAGAGATTAAGCTAAGCACAAGAGAATCAATAACATTCAAAAGAATAGAACAAGAGTTATAATCTTACAACCAAATCAAACGAAGGCTTCAATTGTTTGACTAAGCAAAAGAACTTAGTTCTTCATAGTCTTGCAAAACACAAAAGCTCTCAATGAAAAACGTAAACTGCCAATCTGATAAATGATGATATTCAAAACCTAATGAAAACTTAATCTTTTTAACCTAAGTGAAATATTCTAAAAATAATAATAACCGAAATATAATAAGATAAAATAAAGGAAATAAAATAACAAGATAATTGATGGGGCTAAAGTCGTGATGCCTATCAAAGTAAACCTAAAAAACCTAAGTGCAAAGGTTGTATGCCAATAGTAACAAAAGGGGGGAATTGGTTTGTATCAAGTAAACAAAGTAAATCAAAGCAAAAGATGTAATCAATGGGTGAGAAGTAACTTAGCCAGACAAATATTCACACTTCAGTTTGATTGGTTGATCCTAGATTATTTCAAATTCCTACCAATGAATATTCATGTCCCGATCTTATGTATATAGACAGGTCAACTAGCCCTGAAAATACTTACCATTAAACAATCAAGAAACTATCAAGATTCAATCTAATGGCAGCAGTAAGCATAGGAATTAACCAGGATACATGCAATACTTAACAACCCGTCAGTACTCAACAAGTAATCAATTCTCTTCACAATAAACATTCACAACCAGTTCCTGTAAATTGCGGTTGCTACACAAGATAAGGGATTTCAACCAGAAATATCCAAACCCTAGCAATAGACAATCACTAATATCAACTAGATGATCAGACTAGTAAAAAAAGCAAGAATCAATGGGATGAAGCTCAAAGAGAATCAATATAATCAAAGGAAAAGAAATAGAGTTATAATCTCACAACCAAATACAAACGAAGACTTCAATCGTCGGACTAAGCAAAGGTTGCTTAGTTATTCATAGTCTTCAAAAGCATAAAATTCTAAGGGAAAAACTAAACGATAATGTGTTGAATGAAAAATGAAAAGGCTGCTCTCTAAGAAAGGTATAAACCTAGCAAAACCTAAATCCTAAAAGGATAAGAAATAAAATCTTTCTAAAAGGAAATTAAACGAAATAAAATAAAAAGGAATAAATGAAAATAAAACTCAGACAAAATAAAATCCCAGCTCCGTGTGTGAACAGTAACCGCGACCGCGGAAATACATCCGCGCCCGCGGATTGGTCTCTGGAGTGTTCGCTGCTTCTAGCGTGATTCCGCGACTGCGGCGGAGCTTCCGTGCCCGCGGATTTGCTCGCTGTTTCTCTTCTCGCTCTCGCCTCGTTCCGTGCCCGCGGCTTCCCTTTCGCGCCCGCGGTTTTGCTTCTGTAGCGATCTTCAGCTCCTCGCTTGCGGTCTTCTCTTGTGGCTTCGCCTTCAACTCCTTAAGTCTTCATTCAAGCACTCAAAACCACCAAATCAACACTTCTTCTCCAAAACTCCACTCTCCTACATTATGTCCTAAACACACACAAATGGTACCTAAAATGCCGGTAATAACTCCTAGTTACGCACTACAAAGTAGAGCGTATCAAATTCCCCCATGCTTAAACCTTGCTCGTCCTCGAGTAAGCTAATAGAAACCTACTCCTCAAATGAAATACCCAAGGTCTCAGGAAGCACAAACACATCAACATAACACACAAGCTTAAAGGAAAGCAAAGTACTTCCCCCAAGCTTAACCCGAACACCATAGAGTGCAAGTGACCATCTAATCCTAGCTTCCATCTATCTTCTTATACCTCCCAAAGTGACCTACCCAAAACCTCCTTATATCACCTCTTCTTATGTCACCACGGCAGGAAAAATGAGGAATCCTAATAATTACTCTTCTTCTTTTCACTCATTTTGCCAAGGCGCCCTTTCGGGTTTTCACCAAGCCACTCATTTCATTTTTCTATAGATGGGCTCACAAAACTCACATCACTCTTGACCTCTTATTACCTCAGCCTAATGCTGGTCTAGGCCACTTGCTTATTACCTAAGCCGCCCTTTCAGGTTTTCGACTTATCCCAGGATTTTCTTTCTGTCTTTTTTCATATTTTTGACTTTTTCAATTTTTATTTATTCAGACGACCAACAAGTATAGATCACTCCCCCATGCTTAAATATTGCATTGTCCTCAATGTAATGAAAGACTAAAAAATAAAGCACATGGAAAGGAAGAAAAAATACTCACACCGTCGCCGAGGTGGCCTGGATGTGGACGTCGGGGCTGGCGGTATATCAGTGAAAACACAAGTCTCTGGTGTTGCAGCGGTCCTACTCAAACAAACTCCACGTGCAACCAAATAGATCCACTATAAGGTGAAGTGGCACATGAAAGAAACGGGGTTGCACGGGCCTTTAACGAACACAAAATTGGAGCCCTAATGTAATCGTGTAGCGGGCTCCGTCGCTCCATAACAATCATCATATATGCAGTTGGCTCGGGAGCTCCTCCTCATCAGCTGTCGAATGTCGGGCCATCATCGATGCCAAATAAAAATGTCGGGCAAATGTCTCCTCCTTGACAGCATGATGCGCACCTTCTTCAGATTTTTTTTTGTTTTTTTTCAAGAATAGGGAGACTTACAGTAGCGAAACCGCGGTTGTGAAAAAAATTCCGTGGTCGCGGATTCGCGTCTGTTGCGAGACGAACACCGTCTTCGAATTTTGCCTTCGAGTCTCCTACCTGCAGGTTAGTCTAAAAACGAAACAACAAACATAAAAACTTGAAACGAAAAGACATGAAACGAATTACATACCTCGGGTTGCCTCCCGAGCAGAGCCTTGGTTAGTGTCGTGGCTCGACATGGTGCCCTTGAAATCAGCTTGGGTTGTCCACACCAACCGAACACTTGGGGTCACAATCAGGAGGGTGTCTCTTTGCATCATCGATGTTGTATCCGACCCTCACCCCATCAAACTCCATGGTGAGCGAACCACTACTCACATCAATCTTTGTATTCTCCGTTTTCATAAACGGCCTACCCAACATCACAGGGGTTGCATGCTTGTCTTGCCCCGTATCCATCACAAAGAAATCAACAGGGAAAATCAGCTTATCGACCTCTAACAGAACATCCTACACGACTCCTTTGGGATACACATATGACATATCCGCCAATTAAATCACCGTCCTTGTCCCATGCAATGGTCCAAGCCCCAAAGATTCATACAACGAGAGAGGCAGTACATTTATAGATGCACCCAAATTTAACATGGCTTTATCGAACGTGGTGCCACCTATCTTGTAAGGAATACTGAACATGCATGGGTCACTGCACTTCTTGGGCATTCGCTTTTACAGCATAGCGGAGACATTCTCATTAACCTGGACCTTTTTCTTCGTTTTCTCTTTTGACTTCCTCTTAATCTTACATAATTCCTTCAAAAATTTTGCATATTGAGGAATGCTCTTACCCAGTTTGATCAAAGGAATGTTTACCTCGCAATTACTGAAGGTCTCAAAAATCTCCTTGTCATTTTCCGGCCTTCTAGTATCTTTCAGTGCCTCAGGGAATGGCGCGGGTGGCTTCAGCGAACCGAGCGGAGGAAAGTATGGGCGAACATAATGGTCGTGGACGTCATCGGGGACACCACGGTTGTGGTTTGGGACCCGCGGTCGCGGATTTTCTTCGGAATGTGGCCCTCGTCCAGAGACATTTCCGATGTCACGGCTGTCAATCCGCGGTCGCGGATTGTCTTCAAAAAATTTTGTCTTCTCTAAGGGGAATCCGCGGTCGCGGAATTCTGGCCACGGTCGCGGAGAATCTTCGGAAATTTCTCCGCCTTCAGGTATGTTTCCGCGGTCGCGGATGTCGGGCCACGGTCGCGGTTCTTCCTCTGTAGCATCCGTTACCTCCTTCATTTGCGTTCCACTCCTTAGCGTCATCGCACATACATTCTCACTCGGGTTTGCTACCGTTTGAGATGGTAGTTTCCCCGAATCCCGGGCCTCCACTTTGCTCACTGCTAGAGAAATCTGCCCCACTTGCTTCTCCAAGTTCTGAATGTTAGACTTCATCTCTTGATTTTGTTGGACCATAGTGGTTGCCAACGTCGATACACTCTGAGCGAGAGATTTAATCATGTCATCACCAGACATAAACGAACTTGCGCTCTGGCCTTGAGGTCTAGGATCATATTGGGCTCTAAATTATTGTTGTTGACCCCCAGGCCACTGAAATTGTTGTTGCTGCTATAGGAACTGTGGCGGCCTCTGGTGGAACTACTGGTCATCACGGCCCTGAGGAGGATTCTGCTGGTTCCCGTATCTCAAATTGGGATGATCTCTTCACCCTAGATTGTAGGTGTTGGAGTACGGGTCATATCTCGTCCTTGGAGGGCCGAAACCTCCAATAGCATTTACTTCAGCAGTGGGTTCCTGCAGCATTGGACATGCATCTGTGGGGTGCATCGTGTCATAGCATATTCCGTAGGACTTGACTTGCTGTTGGTTGCCCTTTATCATAAACCTCCTCATCATCTCCTTCATCACAGGCATCTCAGAAAGTAGTGAGGACGATGGTTGCCCTTTATCATTAACTGCTTGAGCGCTCGCTCTCTTGCTAAACTGTCTTGAGCCCTCAGATAGCTCAAAGAATATCTCAAATGCTACAACTGGCGTCTTGTTTAGAATGTTACTGCCACAGGCTGCGTTCACCATCCGACGCTCATCATCAAGAAGTCCACCATACAAATATAGCACGAGGTCTTGGTCAGAATAACCATGGTACGGACAGCTTGATATCAACCTCTTGAACCTCTCGTAGTACTCATACAACTTCTCAGTAGCATGATGTTCAATATTGTTGATGTTCCTCTTCAAGCTATTGAGCTTCGTTGCAGGGAAGTACTTCTCCAGGAAGGCTTTCTTCATCTTCGCCCATGTATCTATGCTTCTTGGGGTCAAATAGTAGAACCAATCATTGGCCGAATCCTTCAGAGAGAAAGGAAAGGCCCTCAGCTTGATCTGGTCCTCAGTGATTTTCCTTGGCTTCATGCTGCTGCAGACAACGTGGAATTCAGAAAGATGCTTGTTGGGGTCTTCTCCACTCATCCCATGGAAGTGGGGTAATAAGTGAATCAACCCAGATTTAAGCTCAAAGTTCACGCCATCCGCCAACTCTGGAAATTGCACAGCAAGCGGTTGCTGCTCTAGATTCGGTGCAGTCAACTGCCTCAAAGTCTGTTCCGCAGCCATCTCGAGTTGCATGTGGGCTGCTCTACGGTTCCTGGAAAGTGTCTTCTCAATTTCTGTATCAAGATCTAAGATTGGAGAGTCAGTAGTACGGGTGTGGACCATAAGATAGGTCCACACAATGGTTGGCACACAAACAAACAAAAAGAAAAATTGAAACTTTGCCTCCCCGGCAATGCCCGCGGATTTGCTCGTTGTTGCTCTTCTCGCTCTCGCCTCGTTCCGCACCCGCGGCTTCCCTCCTGCGCCCGCGGTTTTGCTTCTGTAGCGATCTTCAGCTCCTCGCTTGCGGTCTTCTCTTGTGGCTTTGCCTTCAACTCCTTAAGTCTTCATTCAAGCACTCAAAACCACCAAATCAACACTTCTTCTCCAAAACTCCATTCTCCTACATTGTGTCCTAAACACACACAAATGGTACCTAAAACTCCGGTAAAAACTCCTAGTTACCCACTATAAAGTATAGCGTATCAATAATTTGCGTGTGAAATCTTCCGCATTGGGCTTGACTTACAAAGCCGCGATCGCTGCCTTCCTGGTCGCGCCCGCAACTTACTCTTCCTGGCACTTCAACGAATTTCTCCTTGGCCGCGCCCGCTGCCCCTTGGTTGCGCCCGCGACTTACTCTTCTCTGCACCTCTAAGCTCCAAAACTCACTAAAATCATCACTTTCTCCACTACTTCTCTACTGCTCCATCATCCTAAATTATCTCTTAATCCCACACAGATGGTCCTAATAACATAGTAACAGCTCCTAGTTACGCACTACAAAGTAGAGCGTATCAAATTCCCCCATGCTTAGACCTTGCTCGTCCTCGAGTAAGCTAATAGGAACCTACTCCTCCAATGAAATATCCAAAGTCACATGAAGCACAACAAAATTCTCCACTAAGAACGGCACCTACTCATGAGTCTCCAGCAACACCAACACAACAACGCAACACACAACAATCAAGGGAAGTAGAGTACTTCCCCCGTGCTTAACCCGAACTCCAGTATGTGAATGAAACTTTCTAATCCTAGCTCCAATCTATCTCCTTATAACTTAGAGTGAACTACCCAAAACCTCCTTATTGCTCCACCACTTATGTCGCCACGCCAGAAGAATGAATGAATCCTAATAGTCGCTCTTTTCTTTTCACTCATTCTGCCTAGGCTCCCTTTCAGGTTTTCACCTAGCCACTCATTTAATTTTTCTTAGATGGGATCACCAATCCTCACATCACTCTTTAGCCTCTTATTACCCCAGCCTAATGTCGGCCCGGGCCCTTGAATTTTGCCTAAGCCGCCCTTTCGGGTTTTAGCTTAGCTAGGCTTTTCTGATTTTTTTCGTTTTTATTTATTTATTTATTTATTCATTTACAACCAACAACAAGTATAAATCCCTCCCCCATGCTTAAATATTGCATTGTCCTCAATGTAATGAAAGACGAAAATGAAAATCTGGGGAAGAAAGAAAAATACCCACTAGGGTTGCCGAGGTGGTCCGCGTCTCGGAAGTGGGGGCTGGCGTGGCGGTGGAAAATCATTGAAACATGAGTCTCTGGTGCCATGGCGGGAGGCAATGAAATCGAGCTCATCGTCCGTCGATCCCCTATACTGCACCCACCTGGAATGAGCAAAGTTGTCCCAATGCTGGACGTAAGTGCACGCCACCAACGACTGATCACGGAGCATCCGAACATCCTCATCTAGCTCCGCAATCCACTCACCATGCTGAGTCTGGGCTCTCCTGACATCCGCCACATCTGCAGTCACATGATCCAAGCTAGAGGCAAACCGATGCTGCTCTTCCATCATATATCGCTGATCTGCAGCCATCTCTCTAAGCTTCATGTCCATCTCAGCTTGGCGATAAGCCATCTCCTCCTATCGAATAGACATGCTAGACATAACAGCTAGCATCTGCTCATGCCAATAACTAGATGCACCGGAATGGCCTAAAGGACCACTCGAAGTACGTGCCTCATACTGCCTATCGTGTCAGGTGCCTCATCATGGAGCTCCATATCAATCATAATATCGGTGGGGTCCCCTGGAAATTCCTCCTCAGCAGCCGCTCTATCATCATCATCATCATCATCAACCATATGAAAATCTCGAGCTGTAGGTCCAAAGGGAATGAAATGAGGTAGGGTAAGATGATGAATGCCACACTTCCCTGCCTTCTAGAAATATTGTCCCCGTGTAGAACCCAACAACCCCGCGTTCTTCAAAGAGTGCTCATCATAGACAAATGCGCCAGACAACGGCTGATAATTCTCTAGCGCTTCTGTTCCCCAAATTCTAGCAATTAGAGTGATCATCCCCCCTATAGCTATATTGTCGGACTCCTTGTCGCGGACCCGAAAGCAACTTGCCACAAACAAAGCAACCCAGTCTGAAATGGACTCACTCTCTAGAGTCATGCACTAGAGAACTGACAGATCAACATCTGAAACCTTATTGACCTCACCATGTCCCAAGAATGCCATTACAATCACCTTATGGGCTAATCTCAAGCATGGATGTGAAATCTTGTAGTTGTACTCCTCTTTCTTAGGCTTGAAAATCTCACAAGTAGTTACATACCAGAAGTGATAGTGTCGGGTGCCCACAACTATCCACCCCTCAGTCGGTGGACCGGACACTCCAAAAATCTGTCTAAGCTCATCAAATGACAACGAGCGAGCCTCATCATTCAAGTGAAATGTAATCTTATCCCCAACTCGTTCCAATGTAGCCAAGAATTCCATCACGAGAAGGGGATAGGTAGGAGCTCGCATAGGAACAAAAGAACCCAAACCACCATGCTCAAACAAAAGCCTTGTGCAGTCCAATAAACCCAAAGCATGCAAAATTGGCACATCAAGGAAGCGGGTTTGCACAATTTTACGATGACAAAGTGCATCCCAATGCTTCATTTGCCTTTTGTTCAACCGCTGCAAACCTCTACTAGACATTTCCAACCTTCAATTTTGAATTCAACACAAGATGGAATGGATGAACTCACCACAAAACCGACAAACAATGTTGCAGAAGAAGGAGCAGCGGTCGTGGTTGATCTAGAGGCGGTCGCGACTTCAAAGGAGAGGAGGCAGCGAGGAGAACTCACTAGATCTGGTCACGGCTTGAGGTGAAAGAGGGGCGGCGTCGCGGTTTGAGGAGGAAGAATTTTTTGAGGAAGAAGAAAGAGAACAAGGGCTTACATCCGGGAAAAGCAGGGCCACGATCGCGGTTTTCAGGCTGCGACCGCGGCATCAATAATACAGTTTTTTTTTTACAAAATCGATAAGGCAGCGACCGCGGCTTGCATCCTTCACGTACAGGGCAAGGCCGCGATCGCTATTTTTAGCGGTCGCGTCTTTGCCTTTGAAACCGTCTTTACCTGCAAGTTAGTCTAGAAAATGAAACAAAGACAATATAACAACAGTAGGAGATGAGAAAAATGACAAGAAAAACTTCATACCTCGGGTTGCCTCCCGAGAAGCGCCTTGGTTAATGTCATTGGCTCGACATAGTGTCATGGTGATCAAAATAAGTTACTCATATCAATAGAACACATAGAATCATCATCAGGAGGGTGTTTCTTAACATCATAAATGTTATACTCTACCCTTTCCCCATCAAAATTCCATAGCAAGTGAACCACTACTTACATCAATTCTTGTGTTGACAGTTTTAAGAAATGGCCTACCTAACAGAATAGGAGCTGCATGCTTGTCATGGTCCATGTCCAACACAAAACAATCAGCAGGAAAAATTAGCTTATCCACCTTCACAAGAACGTCCTCTACTATTACTTTCGGATAAATATTGGAATAATCAGCTAATTGAATCACTACCCCAGTTTCATGCAATGGTCCAAGCCCCAAAGATTCATATAAAGAGTAAGGCAACACATTAATTGATACACCTAAATCTAACATGGCTCTTTCAAACTTGGTGTCACCTATCATACAAGGAATGCTAAACATGTCGGGATCGCCACACTTCTTAGGTATTCACCTTTGAAACACAGTAGACACATGTTCACTCACCTTAACCTTTTTCTTGCTTTTTACTTTTTGATTCCTCTTAATTGTACACAATTCTTTAAGAAACTTTGCATAGCGAGGAACACTTTTAATCAATTTAAGCAAGGGAATGTTTACCTCACATTTACTGAAGGTCTCGAAAATCTCCTTGTCATTCTCCAGCCTCCTCGTGTCGTTCAACGCCTCAAGGAATGGCGGAGCTGGTTTTTGGGAGCCGAGTGGAAGAAAATCCGATCGAACGTATGAGTTTTCAACTTCTGAGGCAAGGCCGCGATTGCGGTTCTCAGGCCGCGCCCGCAGCTTTGCCTGAATTTCGTCCTCTGCTTCAGCATTCATTGGCCATGATCGCGGCTCCCTTTCTGCGCCCGTGGCTTCTTCATTTGCAGCTGGTTCGTCCCTTTCAGCTAAGGGGACGTTGCTCTCAATTTTGTCGTCTAGTTTCCTCCCACTTTTCAGCATAATGGCATTAACATTCTGTCTCGGGTTGAACTCCGTCTGAGACGGTAGTTTACCCGAATCCTTGGCTTCCAATTTACTCAATGCCAGCGAAATCTGCCTAACCTGATTCTCCAAGTTCTGAATGCTAGACTTGGTCTCATGTTGAAATTGCGCTAGATTGCTCTGCATGGTGGTCATGTTCTGCGCAAGGGCCTTGATCATGTCTTCTGTAGACATAGATGAACTCGAATTCTTCTCCTGAGGTCTAGGATCATATGGTGGTCTGAATTATTGTTGTTGTTGACCTCCAAGCTACTGAAATTGTTATTGTTGTTGGAATTGCTGGTTTTGTGGGTTCCTATATCTCAAATTGGGGTGATCTCTCCACCCAGGATTATAGGTGTTAGAGTATGGGTCATATATCGGTCTAGGAGGTCTGAAACCTCTCACAACATTCACTTCAGCTGCAGGCTCTTGCAGTTGCGGGCATGTATCATTAGGGTACATCATGTCATAACAGATGCCACGGGCGTTGACTGGCTTCTGATTGCCTTTCAGCATAAAACACCTCATCATCTCCTTCAATTCATTCACATCAGACTATAGAGATGGCGATGAGGCAACTACAGCTTTTGATGCATGAGAACTGGTCCTTTTGCTGAACTGTCTTGAGCCTTCAGATAGCTCAGAAAACATCTCAAAGGCTGCAACATGAGTTTTATTTAGAATGTTACCTCCACATGCTGCGTTCACCATTCTGCGCTCATCATCAAGAAGTCCTCCATACATATATAGAATGAGATCCTGATCAAAATAACCATGGTATGGACAGCTTGATATTAGCCGTTTGAATATCCCGTAGTACTCATACAAAGTCTCAATAGCATGTTGTTCAATGTTCCTGATGTTCTTCTTCAGGCTATTGAGCTTTGTTGTAGGAAAGTACTTCTCCAGAAAATCTTTCTTCATCTTTTCCCATGTATCAATACTTCCCGGAGCTAGATAGTAAAACCAGTCATTGGCTGAATCTTTCAAAGAGAAAAAAATGCCCTCAGCTTGATCTAAACTTCAGTAACTCCTCTCGGCTTCATGCTGGTGCAGATAACGTGAAACTCAAAAAGATGCTTGTTGGGATCTTCAACACTCAACCCATGGAAGTGTGGTAGCAAATGAATCAATCCAGACTTCAACTCAAAGTTCACACCATCAGCCAGCTCAGGAAACTGCACAGCAAGCGGTTGTTGCTCTAAATTCGGTGTAGTTAACTGCCTCAAAGTCTGTTGTTCAGCCATCTCGAGTTGCTCACGAACGGTTCTGCGGTTCCTGGAAAGTGTCCGTTCAATTTCTGGATCAAGATTTAAAATTGGAGAATTAGTAGCACGGGTGTGAACCATAAGACAGGTTCACACAACAGTTGTTAAACAATCACACACAAACACAAAAAGATTACAACTTTAGATTCCTCGGCAACGGCGCCAAATTTGACAAGGCTTTTGTCGTATGTACCTATCAAAGAAACCTTAAAAACCCAACTAAGGTAGTCTGGCAAGTAAGGGTTGAACCCACAGAGAATCAAGCTAAATATCCTATTCGCAGAAATCGTTTACCAATCGTCAACAGTAACAAAGGGGGTGGTTTGGTTTGAGTTCTAAAGCTATGAAATTAACTAACAAAATTAACAAAGATGTAAACATATATTGACGAAAGAACTCAGCCAGACAGATATCCATACTTCAGTTTAATTGGTTGATCATCGATTATCTCTAGTTCTTTAACCCAATGAATGTTCCAATTCCTTTTCTTAAGTTTATTAACAGGACAACCAGACCCTGATAACACTAACTAATAAACAATAAAGAAACTATCGAGATTCAATTCAATAGCAGCAGTAAGTTCCAAGAATTTCAGCACGTACATGCAACATAAAACAACCAGTTTTACTTAGCATGCAAATCAATTCTCTTCTACAATAAACTATCACAACTAGTTCTAGAAGATCGTAGTTGCTACTCTGAATCAGATATTTCAACTAGAAACAATCCAACTCTAGCACAAGAATAATACCAATGACCACTAGTTGATCAGACTAGTATAATCAGTAAAACTCAAAGAGATTAAACATAAGAGAATCAATAACATTCAAAGGAATAGAACAAGAGTTATAATCTTACAACCAAATCAAATGAAGACTTCAATTGTCTAACTAAGCAAAAGAACTTAATCTTCGTAGTCTTGCAAAACACAAAAGCTCTCAATGAAAAACGTAATCTGTCGTTCTGATAAATGATGATATTCAAAACCTAATGAAAACTTAGTCTTTTTAACCTAAGTGAAATCTTCTAAAAATAATAATAACCGAAATATAATAAAAAAAATAAAGGAAATAAAATAACAATATAATCTGCATGTGAAGTCGGGCTTGACTTGCAAAGTCGCGATCGCTGCCTTCCTGGCCGCGCCCGCGGCTTACTTTTCCTGGCATTTCAGCGAATTCCCCTTGGTCGCGCCCGTGACTTACTCTTCTCCGCACCTCTAAGCTCCAAAACTCACTAAAATCATCACTTTCTCCACTACTTCTCTACTGCTCCATCATCCTAAATTATCTCTTAAGCCCACACAGATGGTCCTAATAACATAGTAACAACTCCTAGTTACGCACTGCAAATAGAGCGTATCAGGCATGCTTCAAGTATGGTGGCCATGGCCACTATCAAAGAGAGTGCCCCAACAACAAGAGGGTCTTGTTTACTTTGCAAAGTGATGATGAGTCTTTTGAGGATGAGGAGGAGACCCCGGAAGAGGAAGAGCTTGCGGCCAACGATGAGGTCGCCTATGAAGACTTTGATTGTGCCCTACTTGAGCATGGAGCCGGCACCCCACTTAGCTTAGTGGCTCGCCATGTGCTCTCGGTCTGAGAGATTGATACAAGGGACCAAAGAGAAAACCTCTTCCACACTAGGTGCCTCATGGGCACCGCGTCGCTTAGTATGATCATTGATGGAGGTTCTTATGCCAACATTGTCAATGAAAGAGTGGTCAAGCATTTCAACCTCCCCACCACACCTCACCCTCAACCATATAGCCTTTAATGGCTTTCCGAAGGTAAAGGTGATGTGGTATCAAGGAAATGCCACATCAATTTCTCCATTGGGCATTACTTTGATAAGGTTTTATGTGATGTTATATCTATGGATGCAACTCACCTTTTGTTAGGAAGGCCTAGGCAATTTGATAGGCGCGTGATCCATGATGGCTTCCTCAACACCTTTGTGTTTGTCCATGATGGGAAGCGCATCACCCTCTTGCCTATGTCCCCGAGGGAAATTCTTGAAGACCAAGTTAAGCGCAACCGCCTCAAGGCCATTGAAGCCGCCAAGCCACCGGTGCCGCAGCCCAAGGATGATGCCTCCACCTCCGCCCGCGTCTTGGCCCCTCAACGCCAAGGCAAGGGTGAGCCTGCGGCCCACGGTGACCGGACACCACCGAGTGCGCTCACCAAAGGCCCGGCCTCCGCCTCCACCAGCGCGGCGCCCGAGTCGTCGGCGCCTAGATCGGATCCCGCTCCGGTGCCTCAACGCCAGGGAAAGGGTGAGCGCACAGCCGCCAGTGCCCGGCCACCGCTCGGCGCATTCACCACCGGCACGGCCTCCGCCACCACCAGCGCGGTGCCCGTGTCGGCGGCATCCAGCCCGCATGCAATGCACTACGGCCCGGCTCCCCTCCAAGGGCGTTGCAAGCCTAGACTACTCTTGGCTAGCCACCGCCACCTCACGCCGGTGCCCTTTCTTCTTCTTGGTGCCTCACCACCAAAGAGGACGGCCCTTCATTGCCACCTTGTATCTCGTCCGTGTTGCAAGAGTTTGCCGATGTCACATCGGCTGAGCTCCCGGTTGGGCTTCCCTTGGTGCGAAGGATTGAGCACCAAATTGACTTGGTGCCGGGCGCTTCACTTCCAAACCGCACAGCCTACCAAGATAGCCCCGAGGAGACCGCCGAGCTCCAAAAGCAAGTGCAAGAGCTCATGGAAAAGGGCATGTCCTAGAGAGCCTTAGTCCATGTGCGGTCCCGGTGCGTCTTGTCCCAAAGAAGGATGGGTCTTGGCGCATGTGTGTGGATTGCCGAGCCATCAATTAAATCATCGTCAAGTACTGCCACCCAATTCCCAGGTTAGATGATATGCTTGATGAACTCCATGGTGCCACCTTCTTTTCTAAGGTGGATCTCAAGAGCATCTACAATCAAATCCGCATGAGAGAAGGCGATGAATGGAAATCTGCCTTCAAGACAGAGTATGGGTTGTATGAGTGGCTCGTCATGCCATTTGGGCTCACAAACGCTCCTAGCACCTTCATGTGCCTCATGAATCATGTTTTGAGGGCATTCTTGGGAACATTTATGGTGGTCTACTTCGACGACATCTTGATCTATATCAAATCTTTGGAAGATCACGCAGCCCAATTGAGAGCCGTCTTTGAGTGCCTTCGCAAGGAGAAGCTCTATGCCAACATTGCCAGGTGCACCTTTTGTGCCCCTTCGACTACTTTCCTTGGTTATGTTGTGGGCAAGGATGGGCTGTGTGTTGATGATGAGAAGGTCTGCGCCATCAAGGAGTAGCCACGCCCCCACCACCGCCACTATGGTGAGGTCCTTCGTAGGCCTTGTCGGGTTCTATAGGCGCTTCGTCTGGGACTTTAGAACCATTGCAGCCCCATTGCATGAATTTACCAAAAAGGGTGCCGAAGTTGATTGGAAGGAGAAACATGAAGCCGCCTTCACCACACTCAAGGAAATCCTATGCAACGCCCCTCTTCTCCAACTCCCTGACTTCTCCAAGGTCTTTGAGGTTGTGTGTGATGCCTCTAACATTGGCATCAGAGGAGTGCTCCTTCAAGATCGCCGCCCCGTTGCCTATTTTAGTGAGAAACTTTCGGGCGCCTCCCTCAACTACCCCACGTACGACAAAGAGCTCTATGCCTTGATCCGAGTGCTCAAAACATGGCAACATTACTTGTGGACAAAGGAGTTCATCATTCACTCGGATCATGAGGCCCTTGCCTACTTGAAGAGCCAGGCTCACCTTGGTCGGCGCCATGTTAGGTGGGTCGAGTTTATGGAGACCTTCCCATATGTGGTCAAGCACAAAAAAGGACAAGACAATGTGGTAGCCGATGCACTCTCTCGAAGGTATGTACTCCTTTCTCATCTTGATGCTAAGGTTCTTGGTTTTTCACTTATTAAATCTCTGCTCACGATCCTTACTTTGGTCCCATTGTCACCGAGTGTACCCTTAGAGGTGAGGTTGAGAGTTTCTTTATGGATGAGAGCTACCTTTACAAAGCCGGTAAGTTGTGCATTCCCACCTCTTCCATTAGACAACTTTTGATCAAAGAGGCACATGAGAGTCGAGGTCATTTTGGGGTTCCCAAAACCATAGCTGCCCTTAAGGAACATTTTTTTTGGCCTAAGCTAGCTCACCAAGTCACAAGGTTTATCCAATCTTGTGTCACTTGCCATAAGGCTAAGTCTCGCTCTAGCCCTAAGGGTCCCTACACCCCCTTGCCGATTCCCCATGCCCCTTGGGAGGATATCTCTATGAATTTTATCACGGGGTTGCCTATGTCTAAGAAGGGAAGGGATTCCATTTTTGTGGTTGTCGATAGGTTCTCTAAGAAGGCCCATTTCATTTCTTGCAAAACCACTAACAATGCCTCCGAGGTTGCATCCTTATTTTTTTATCATGTGGTTAAGTTGCATGGAATCCCTCGAACTATAGTCTCAGATAGGGATCCTAAGTTTGTGGGTCGACATTTTTGGAGAACTTTGTGGGGCAAACTAGGCACCAACCTCCTATTCTCTACTAGTTTCCACCCCTAAACCGACGGCCAAACTGAGGTCACCAACCGCACCCTTGGTCCCTTTCTTAGGACCAACCCACGCCATTGGGAGGACTTACTTTCGTATGTTGAGTTTGCTTATAATAGGACCATGCACTCGGCCACAAAGCTCACTCCATTCGAGGTAGTCTATGGGAAGAACCCGCTCACTCCGCTCACTCCACTTGATTTAGCACCCCAACCTTTGCAGTTCGTGAAGAACCTTGAGGGCGCCAAGCATGCAGATTTCGTCCGTGAGCTTCATGCGCGCACCCGGGCCCAACTTGAGCGCCGCACCGCTCAATATGAACACCAAGCAAACAAAGGTCGGCGCCTTGTCACATTTGCCTTGGGTGATCTTTTATGGGTTTATTTGCGTAACGAACGCTTCGTCGGCAAGCGCCGCTCCAAGCTTGCCCCATGTGGTGATGGGCCTTTCAAAGTGCTCTGATGCTTTGGTGACAATGCCTATGAGATCAAGCTCCCCGAGTCCTATGGAGCCCATCCCACCTTCAATGTGGCGGATCTTTCTCCCTATGTGACCCCGGAAGAAGATAACGAATTGAGGACAATTCTTCCTCAAGAAGGGAAGGGTGATGGCCGCCAACCTACCTTGACCGTCATCGACGAGGAGGACTTATTGACATTGAAGAATGACGGCCCGATGACAAGGGCTCAAGCAAGAGCCATTGCTCAAGCCTCTCAATCATTCATTGATTGGACAACCACAAGCATTGGCCTTGCCAAGCCCTCGCCACCGTGCCTAGTCACATTGGTGACTATGTCTACACATGAAGGCCAAGATGGCACCGAGCATGCCTCAGCTCCATGACACTCATAGGCGTGCGCCCTATGGCTGGCCTAGTGGCCGCAACTATCCAAGCCTTTCCAAGGCTTTTATCCACTTCCACTTTTAGTCATTTATTTATGTTTTGGACCTTTCTATTTTGGGCGTGTGGACCCATTTGCACATGGATCTCAACCCACTAGCAACCCTAGTATTTAAATGCCTTTAGTTGTTCATTTGTAACTAGTTGAAGATTTTAGAATTGGAAGTCCAAGCATGGGTTGAGGATTACCTCCCTAAGCCTTCCAATTTGTCTATCAACTCAAGCTTTTCTCATTCTCCTCTCTTTCTCTCAATCTCACGCATTACATACTCACAAACATTCTCTTGATCTTGTTCCTCAAAGAAGCTAGCCAAGGAACCTCCTCTAGAGGTTCCCTTGGACCTTGCTCCTCTCGGATGGCCATTGTCCATCTCGGTAGCCCAAAGGAGGTTCCCTCTTGCTTCCGCCTTCAACCAACCTTCAAGGAGACCCCAAGAACAGTCCCATGCCAGCCGGTGCTGGAGAAGAAGCTCAAGCCTACTTGCACCACGATCCAGAGCTCAAGCAAGTGAGACAAGGCCATCCACCTCCTTGTTTCAAATCATGTGGCAACATGAAAACACACATATCCCTTGTGTTTAGAACTGTACCACAAGAACACAGAGGGTAAAGACCAAAATTCCATTTATAATTATTACAAGGTCGTAGGAATAAATAACATACACACCCACATGATTTGAGGAACCCATAGTCTGTGACTTTGCCATATAAACACTCAAAATGAGACTTAAAACTAAAATTAGGAGTGATAGGTCAATTGATAAGGTGGAATGTTGTGTGAAAAGCAGGTTTCCGGAATGTTGTGGGGAAGGAAGAATGAGTCGGTAATGCAAGACCCTTCTCAACAATGACCCTATTGAGATGCTCAGAGGACCCATTTGTTTCATGTTTGTATGAACAAGAGAACAATGTTGAATCCCCTTAGACTCAATAAAGGAAGAAAGATTACGGTATTCACCACCTCAATCCATTTTAAATGATTTGACAATAGTAGAAAGTTGTGTTTGAATCATTTGCTGAAATAAATAAAAGATTGAATAAACATGAGCTTTATTAGACATAATATAGATCCAAGTAAACTTGGTTTAATCATCCAAAAAAATAACATAATATCGATTCATATTGAGAGACAACTCAGAGCAAAGACCCCAAATATTAGAATGGACTAACTCAAAAGGATTATCAAAGGAATCCAATTGAATTGTCAAAGGCAAACAATGACTTTGACCAAGTTGGCATGAACCACAAACTGTCGACTTTACACTAAACTACGAAGAATGGACTCGTGAGGGTGAGCAAGCCAATGATTCTAACAATAGAGAGATGTGGAAACCCAAGACATGCAACTGGATGACCTGACACAAGAGAGGACGATTTTGACAACTCATGATGACATGGGAAACAATACAAGCCATTCTAGCGGTTCCTCTTAGAAGGATATGACCTAGCAAGTTCTTGACAAAATAACAATTTGAGTGAAATTCAATATACACATTGTTTTCACGATACAATTTAGAAACACTTAATTGATTTTTGCCTATTTGAGCCAAAAAGTAAATTTTCGTAAGTTGTAAACGTTTAGCAATAGACTATATATTTAGAATAGAATGTCTTAAACGAGTAATAGGTAGACATTTACCGTCCCTAACAACAAGTTTATCGATACCTTCATAGTTGGATTATAAAGTGAAGTTGCGAAGATCAGCTGTCACATGGTGGCTAGCTCCGGAGTCAACAACTCGTGGATCAACTAGCAGATGGGCTTTCAGTTGGTACCATATATTCGGCCTTTCCATAACCACTGTATCCACTAGAGTGTTGTTGAAATTGAGAAACTTCCCTCTTGTTTATAACGGGAAATTCATCCAGATTTAAACTTGTTGAAAAAGTTGGAAGCTTCATGACATCCCCTTCTGCAAATTTGGCACTACAACCTTGGGTGTTCAACACCAGAACCGAAATCAGCAGCAGATCTATCACTAGACGGAGCAGTTATAGAAGGAGATCGACAACGAGATGAATTACAATAAAACGAGAACCGCAGGAGTAATGTGCTTCCCCCTAAGGATCCTCACTCTAGTTCAAGGAAAAGTCGTCTCCAATGCCTCGTTCTTGATCGATCTTGATTGGCCATCAAAGTTGTAACAAAGATGAATCTTTTGTGGATTTTTGGTTTAGAATTGCATAAACGGATAGGAAAATTGGATCTATTGGATATTACGCACCAATAAATTCAACATGAAGTATCGATGATCCACCAAGGATATGACTCGCCTAGGTTTCACACCGGTTTTGGATATGTGTCACCAAAACCGAGTAAGTTGACTTAGATATGACTCACCAAGACAAAACATTCAAAGGCTAGAAACCTTAGAGTTAATTCAAGAAACTCCATGTTCTGTATTCAAATTAATCAAAACTTAAGTTCAAAATGAAAGCAACACAACATATAAAAAGCCAAAATGTTTCACCGAAAACCCTAAATGAAAAACTACGGAAGACGTCTATGCCCCTCCTCCGTTGGGCCTGGAATTTGGACACGAGCTAGACATATCCAATAACTCAAACATATCCAAAATCCAGCCCAAATGCTCTAGTAAATCACAATTAAGCCTTGGGATCATGTTGGGCATCCTTTTCTGATAAGGCGTTGTCGTAACACCTAAACAAAATAATCCTAAACAAACTCAACTAATGTAGTCTGGTAAGTAAGGGTCGAATCCCACATAGAATCAAATATTGTTCCAACGATGTAATTGTATACCAACAATTAACCAGGGGGTTTCTGATTTAAAAACAAAATAAATAAACTAAATAAATAAAAACAAAGACTTGAAATCAAATTAGGGAAATAACTCAGCCAAACAAATATCCACACTTCAGATTGATAGATCGATCATTGATTATTCCTAGTCCTCAATACTCATGAAAGTCCTAATCCCTGTTCTGAATTAGTTACCGGTCCAACCAGTCCTGATAACCCTAACTATTAAACAAATCCCTACTAACCTTCACGATTTAATTCAATAGCAGTAGGAAGTTCAGGAATAGATAGGTACATGTAAGTGTAGCAACCAATCATACAATTGCATGCAATTAATTCTCTACACAAACTAAGGGATTTATATTATCAACCAGTATCCTCCAATCCTTAGTAATATGATCAATAACAATCTCAACAGGTTGTATGAAAAAGGGGAATCAATAGCATAATACTAATTTCTCTAGGTTGTCAAGCTAGAGGGAACTACTATTAACAATCTATTTGATTTCCTAATCAACAAATCAAGGGAAATCGATATATGATCAATGAAATTAAGCACGAGAGAGAATTAAAACAATCATAGAAAGAGTAAAGGAATAAACTCACAATCCAATCAATCCAAAAGCTTCAATTGTCTGCCTGGGCAAAAAGTAAAAACAACGATGAATGAAACTAGGTCTAACTATTTCGGCAACTGGTTCACAAAAGGTGTTTTAACCTAATTCTAAATATATTGTAAAAATAATAAAATAACAATAATAAAATAATAACAAAATAAGAAATCACGGGGAGAAGTTAATCCCGCATGGCAAACGAATTGAACAATTGTTTCCACTAATTTGCCCAATCTCTCGGCCCATCTCCAACACATGCGCGGCCCAATTCAAGCAGCTCATCCCAGCAAAGCATCAGCGGCCCACTCCCAGCAACAATATTCCCGCTGATGTCATGGTGATGACACGATGATGCCATCACCTTCATTTCTTCAGCTTCAACACGCGAGCCTTCACGGTGGGCTGGGCTTCTTCTCACCTTCCTCCAAATTGGCCCAATTTCCTCAAATTCCAGCTTCACATGGGCTTGCTTAATTAAGCTGGTTCGCCTCCCATCAGATGTCCACGGTCGCGGTTTGCTCTCGAAGTGGCCTAATTAATTTCCCGAATTAACCGCGGTAGCGGCCTTCGCTTTTCTCCATCATTTTTCTCGGGAATTTAGCCATCTCCTTAGGTGGTCAACTTCTTTTCCTCTGGATGTCTCCAATTAGCTCTTCCAGACCACAAAAACCACACTTTTCCGCTCTAACTCCATCATCTCCAATTGTTCTCTAAATCCAACCAAATGGCACCTCAGACCTGGTAACAACCCCTAGAAATACACTACAAAATAGTGCCGATCAAATCCCTCATGCTTAAACCTTGCTCGTCCTCGAGTAAGCTAAAGTCAACCTACTCCTCCAATCAATCCCCAAGGTCTCATGAAGCATAGAAAAATCAATCTCCAAGAATCACACCTAACAATAAGCTCCAGACAACCATACAATAAACCCAGCACAAAAGACTACAACACACAATCAAACAAAAAGGAAAGCAGAGTACTTCCCCCAAGCTTATCCCAAACACCATAGAGTGAATGAATTCTAGTCCTAGTCTCCCATCTATCTTCTTATACCTCCTAGAGTGACATACCCGAATCCTCCTTATATCACCTCTTCTTATGTCACTACGCCAAGTAAATGAGGATTCCTAAAAATCACTCTTCTTCTTTTCACTTATTTTGCCAAGGCGTCCTTTTGGGTTTTCACCAAGCCACTCATTTCATTTTTGAATAGATGGGCTCACAATATACTCACATCACTCTTGACCTCATATTACCCTAGCCTAATGTTGGTCCAAGCCATTTGCTTATTACCTAGGCCGCCCTTTCGGGTTTTCGACCTATCCCAGGATTTCTTATGTATGCTTTTTTTCAATATTTGGCTCTTTTCTTTTTACTCATCTCCTCAGCGACATAGCCAGTATAAAACTCTCCTCCATGCTTAAACATTGCATTGTCATCAATGTAATGAAAGACAAAGCTGCTTGGACACTTCCATTGTTGCTGGCGGTATACACAATGTATGCACAGGTCTCCAGTGTTAGGTGGGTGTCTTCATCAACTCCATCGTCTTCATTACCGTGCAACCAAAGGGAACCACTTGGTGAGTAGTGGTATAGCAAATACGTCGGGGTTGCACGGCCTTCAAAACCCACAAAAAATGGGCCCAGATATGATCGTGGTGTGGGCCTCTAGTGGTCCTCCTCCTCAGCTGCCAATTATAGGGCCATCATCGTTGTCAAATCAAGTGTAGGACAGTGTATCCTCCATGACAACATGATGTGCACCATCTCCATGGGGAACTCTGGACAGCTGGCCTGAGATGAACTTTTTTAAAAAAAAATTATTCCGTTTATTTTTTTTTATTTTTTTTTCGGATTTTTTATTTTTATTTTCCCCCCCTCCCCGTTTAAGGTTTTTTCGGAGAGTTATTAGTGCAGGGAAAGAGAGACTTACAATGGTGGTAAACACCTTCTTCAATAGGCATGGGGTCTCCTCCCTGCAGGTTAGTCGGAAACAAAAACAAGAACAAAAACAAAACAAAACACACCAAAACAAATGCAAAAACAAGGAAAGAAAAACAAGAAAAGAAAGGCATACCTCGAGTTGCCTCCCGGATAGCGCCTTAGTTATTGCCATGGCTTGACATTGTGCTACTATGATCATGTAATATCACTCAATCCAGAACACAGCATAGACTTACTATCAGGAGGGTGTTTCTTATGATCAAATATCTTAAATGTCACCCTATCACCCCCATACTTCACAGACACAATACCTCTACTCATAATGATTCGGATGTTAGCAGTTTTAAGAAAAGGCCTACCTAACAGTATATGAGGCACATGCATATCATAACCAATGTCTAACACCACAAAATCCACAGGAAAAATCATCTTATTAACCTTTACAAGAACATCCTCAACTATTCCTTTCGAAAAAACTTTGGATCCATTCGCAAATTGAATAACTAAATCAGATTCAAGCAAAGGTCCAAGATCTAGCAATTTATACACAGAGTAGGGTAACACATTAATAGATGAGCCCAAGTCTATCATACAATGATCAAACCTGGAGTAACCTATATCACAAGAAATACTAAACATGTCAGGGTCACTACACTTTTCAGGCAAATGTCTTCCGAATGCAGCAGACACATGTTCATTCAAATTAATTTCTCCTGTCAATTTCTTCCTCTTCCTAGGCCAGCATAAGCATTTCATGTATTTAGCAAATTTAGACACAACATGCATCAGATCAAGTAAAGGGAGATTTACCTCATGCTCACCTATGGAGTTGCGCGGCTCCATATTGAGCTCTAGCTTCTTCTTCACTTTTAGCCTCTTAGGAAGGTGAGAAGGTGGCTTCTTAGGATCACAGGGTGGATGAGTGTAATCAACAGGAATCACTTCTAAAGGGTATACGCCAAGAACTGATCCGCAAAATTTTATCCAAACTTGCGGACGCTGGTTCTCGTCTTTCCGTTCTCGCTCATCCGTGGTCACGATTCCTGAGCAAAAGGGCTCCTCCGTCTTTTCTCCTTTCAGTTGTGATATGCCCCTCACATTAGCCACTGGGGTCGGTTAGGGTGGTGGCCTTTCAAAATCCTCCTTCATATTTGTCACAACTTGAGTCAACCTTCCAAGCTGAGTTGCCAAACTTCCAACTTGAGTTGTTAGAAGTTGGATGTTGGAGTTTGTCTCCTGATGAATAGTCATCATGCTCTGCACAAGTGACTTGATGCTCTCCTCCATTGACGTGTATGAACTTTGGCTCGTCTCTTGAGGCTCAGGAAAGTATTGAGGCCAGCCTTGCTGCTGATAGTAAAATTCAAATGCTGCCATCTGTCTAGATTGAGATCTCAATGAAAACAATTAGTAACACAGGTGTGGACCGTAAGATAGGTCCACACAACAGTTGGTAAACAAACACACAATTAGAATAGTAAAATTGACTCCCCGGCAACGGCGCCAATTTGATAAGGCGTTGTCGTAACACCTAAACAAAATAATCTTAAACAAACCCAACTAATGTAGTCTGGTAAGTAAGGGTTGAATCCCACAGAAAATCAAATACTATTCCAACGATGTAATTGTATACCAACAAGTAACCAGGGGGTTTCTGATTTAAAAACAAAATAAATAAATAAAAACAGAGACTTGAAATCAAATTAGGGAAATAATTAAGCCAAACAAATATCCACACTTCAGATTGATAGATCGATCATTGATTATTCCTAGTCATCAATACTCATGAAAGTCTTAATCCCTGTTCTGAATTAGTTACCAGTCCAACCAGTTCTGATAACCCTAACTATTAAACAAATCCCTACTAACCTTCACGATTTAATTCAATAGCAGCAGGAAGTTCAGGAATAGATATGTACATGCAAGTATAGCAACCAGTCATACAATTGCATGCAATTAATTCTCTACACAAACTAAGGGATTTAGATTATCAACCAGTATCCTCCAATCCTTAGTAATATGATCAATAACAATCTCAACAGGTTGTATGGAAAAGAGGAATTAATAGCATAATACTAATTTCTCTAGGTTGTCAAGCTAGAGGGAACTACTATTAACAATCTATTTGATTTCCTAATCAACAAATCAAGGGGAATCGATATATGATCAATGAAATTAAGCACGAGAGAGAATTAAAACAATCATAGAAAGAGTAAAGAAATAAACTCACAATCCAATTAATCCAAAGGCTTCAATTGTCTGCCTGGGCAAAAAGTAAAAACAACGATAAATGAAACTAGGTCTAACTATTTCGGCAACTGGTTCACAAAAGGTGTTTTAACCTAATTCTAAATATATTGTAAAAACAATAAAATAACAATAATAAAATAATAACAAAATAAGAAATCACGGGGAGAAGTTAATCCCGCATGGAAAACGAATTGAACAGATGTTTCCACTAATTTGCCCAATCTCTCGGCCTATCTCCAACACATGCGCGGCCCAATTCAAGCAGCTCATCCCAACAAAGCATCAGCGGAGAATTATCTTGCTCTGCCAAATAATCTTCACCTTCCAATGCTTCAAAATCGTCTAACTGTGAGGCTAACAGACTATGCAACGTATGTGCTTTGCACCTATGACCTATGTAATAGCGTTCCCCACAACGATAACAAAGCCCCGCAGCCCGTCGCTGGTCTCTTTGATCAGTGGAGGCTACAGTATTGTTTGGGTTTTGGGGTTTAGCCACACTACCAGAAGAAGAGGATGTGGCTGGTTTGGGGTTAATCTTGGTTTCAAGATTAGGTAGGCGAGAAGAAAAATATGAAGAGTTAGATTTCCAAGGCGGCTTACTCAACTGGACGATTGCCGACACGGCGTTCTGATGGAGTCGTGCCTGCTCGTATACCATTGCTAACGAGGATGGCTTCCCAAGTTTAACTAGGGACTTGACTTCTGCCTTCAAGCCACTAATATAACTTGCCACAAAGTAGGATTCCGACAAATGCGGATCACAACAAAGCATCAAGGCTCGTAGTTCCTCAAACTTATCTGTATACGCTTCCAAATCATCCTTCTGAGCTAATTTGTTTAATTCTTCCACCACATCTGACCCTTGTCTTTCCCCAAAACGTTCACAGACTGCTTCCCGAAATTCAATCCAAGAAACCACAGTTTTCTGTAGCATAAACCCATGTAACCAGACATCTGCTCTTCCGACCACATACATGGCTGCAATCTCAATCTTCTGTTCTTCCGGCACCGAGAAAATCTTGAAATATTTTTCGCATTTCCGTATCCAGCTTCGAGGATTCGTGCCATCAAAATTAGGAAAATCGATTTTCAAAAATTTATTCATACCTGTCCTGATGTCGCCTGTTCCAGATAGTCGATCGGCAAGATTTGGCGGTCGATTGTTGTCTCCCGGCGTTGGTGATGCATTTGGACGAACACTTCCCAGACTTCTTGCTCGATCCTGTTGCACTTCGTGGATTCGATCCCCTTCACTAGGGATTCCTAACAGGCTTGGATTCACTCCTCGTGAATCAGGAATTTCTGGCGATAGTCTTTGCTCCCTCGGCATCATTGATCACATCAATTCTGCCAATTCCTTGAATTGATCGGTGTTTTCCTTCTTCATTTCTTCAAACATTCTTTTAGTCTCCAATTTGCTTTCGATCATTGCGATCCTGTGTTCCTCTTGCTGCTTCTTGGTGTTCTCCACGAAGGATTTTGTCGAAATCATGAACTCCTGAAGTTCCTACAGCTGAGCCTCTGTTCTTCGCGCACTTTCCTCGATCGTTCTCAACCTTGTTCCATCCGCCATGGCCGAGGTTCGTGGTAGCTCTGATACCAATGTAGTGTCCTTGAGAGTAGATCTTGAGAAGAGAGAGAGAGAGAGAGAGAGAGAGAGAGAGAGAGAGAGAGAGAGAGAGAGAGAGAGAGAGAGAGAGAGAGAGAGAGAGAGAGAGAGAGAGAGAGAGAGAATAGAGAGAAAGAGGTTAAGGAGGAGAATTCTGTTATGATTCATCATGCCAAACCGGTACAAGCTTTAGGATATTTATATCCTATAGTACACATATGTAATGACCAGTCTACCCCTCAGATTATACACATATGATAGAATTAGTAAGAAAATCATGATAAGAAGTCGGATTAACCTGTCATAAACCAGGAGTTGGCCGATAACTGGTCCTCGTTGACACGGCTTGACATAGTCTTTCGACTGTGTGAAATAATAGGGCCAATTTTGTTCTTCTTTTAACGCCTGATTCGGATTAGGAATATAAGAGAAAAGTGAAGCAGATATGCACATTTCTGATGCAGAATTGGTGATGAAAGATGGAATTATGTTGTATATTTTTACCTGATCATGTTCCATATCCCAAAATTTTATAAGGATTCTCACCACCAGAAACTGAGTTCAAATGCACCAAAGAGAAATTTCCCATCTAAGCTTATGGCAATGATTCAAAAACTATGCATGTAATTGAACAACTTTTTGTAGGAATGGATGTAAGTGAAAGAATTTGTCAACATGTATGATTTTATTCTGTATCTTACAGTCATAGAACAAACACTAGAATTGATCACATTGAAACAATGTCATACCCTGCGGTAGTTATACCATTTACTTGCACATTAGGAGGTCGTGGGTGAACAACATCCTTGTGTATGTCTAAGGGTAAATATTGATAACAAGAATTCAATAATAGCTACATATAAAGGGTACATGCATCTTCATTTAGCAATTAATATGTAAGAAGATCAAGTATAATAGGGACTAATAAAGCAAGAGAATTATTTAATGCAATGAAGAAACCAGTACCAGATGAACCACTTGTTCTCTGAGACACAAGCACACACAAATCTAAATGCTTTACAACAATCTACACTGCATCCAGTGAAAATCTTAATTTAACTTGTGTGTTTCTACTTTCTAACCTTGTTAGATGTTTGTCAAATACTGACACGGTAGCACACAACACATGCTTACATACCACAATTGAAAAACATCAAATAGAAACATTACCCACCAAATAAATAACTCAATGAAATGTTATGGTACCACCATAATACAAATTTGAGAATGCAAAATCGACTCTCTCAAGTACCTGTATTTCCCTTCTAGGTAGAAAATTCTCAATGAATACTTTGGTCTTCTTGTAGCAATCAATAGTTATAACTATATGTCATGTAGCAATCAGTAGTAGTTGTAGAAAGTTCTCAATGAAATAATGGTAATGACAGTGAGCAAAAGTCATAAAATATTTCAAATTAAGCTTGGATGTGAACTCACATTTGGGTAAGACGGCACGTACATAACTTGCCTAGGATGAACGAGCATTTGCTGGCCGTACTACATAAAATTAAAATAAAAGAGTAAGACAAGTGAAGCGAGGAGAATGAATTAAGTGTTAAACAAACAAGTGCAATAGTCACGAACCTGAGGAACATTAGGAGGGAGTTACATTTGTGGGGATTACATTGGTGCAACTTGGTGATTAAACAACATAGGTTGTGGGCCTGGATACGAGGGTCCAACCTGGAAAATCACCATTGTCATGTTAAGTGCATTTACAAGCTAAAGAACTCCTTGCAACCATCTGTCTAATTCTCACTCCACGAGATTCTCGTGACGATAGTACATCCTAGGCTCATACAGATGATGCATAATTATATGCATTATCACTGCCTCCACTACTAGATAAATATCAACTTGCACCAACAAATTTTTGCTAAGCAATAGAATCTTCTTAACTAAAGAAGTAAAATGACAACCACGAGATGACAATCAAGCTTCATAGAACTACATCAAACGATTCAGCTTAAGAGGTTAGCTATTTTATTTCAATTTTCAACTTAGTCATTGTGTTTGAAATTATTATAGACCATAGTAACTCACTCCAAGACCCACATGCATGCCACGCATAGGTTGGACGGTAGGAATATTAGCGGGAAAATAGAATGGGTTGTCAGCAGCAACAGGGGATGTTGGTCTTAGAGAAGTTTGTGTAGGAACAAGACTCTTTACATTTGAACAACATCCTTCTGTATGTCTAAGCTGTAAATATTAATGACAAGAATTCAATAATAGCTACATATAAAGGGTACTTGCATCTCCATTCAACAATTAATATTTAAGCAGATTAAGTATAATAGGGACTAATAGAGCAAGACAATTATTCAATGTAGTAACGAAGCTAGTACCAGATGAAGAAACTAAATTTTTGTTTGGTCAAAGAAACTTAATTTTGGAATAGAAAGAGGAGCATAGAAATTAAAAACAAAGTTGTATATATTGCACATTGAAGAAACATAATTTAAAAAGCTAAGGCATGAGAAAGGTCATGTTTATGCAGGTGGTCCAACAGGGAGCACACAACAGTCCAAGGACAATGTGGAATAACCGATCGATACTGGAATGATAGTAATATATTATAAAACCCCCATATGAAGATAATTAATATGCCTTAAAATGATCATGTTCGGGTAGCCAAATGTTAATTCTACAGATGCATGATATGGTTGTCCAATAATTTAACTTCATACTCTGTATGATTAGGTTAACAATAATTTTGTATTAATCAGATGTGATGTGAAGGTATGCGTGTTTGGAAATTATTGGTTGTTAATTTAAACACTCCCTCTGTTGGTTATCGGTTACCATAAATGATGAGTTAACAGTTCAAAAGAAAGAAACACAAAACGGTAGTTTTGGACAACAATAACTAGTATTAGGCTGACAAGTCTGGAGTTATTCCTTAACTTGCTCTATATATCATTTCTTCCCTAGCTTTTGTGCATTGCATTCTTTTAATAATTTCAGTTGGTTTTTGTCTCTATTTCGACCATCAATCTAGCTAGCTACTTGCCTAATAATTTATGTTTTGGACAACTATAGCTAATATTAGGCACTTGTTTAAACCATAAAACTTCAAACTGACACACTAACAAACTAATATTTGGCAATCATCATCAGCCTGCAAGTCTATTCTTCCAAAATGAAGAAACTCTCCGTGTGAATCTCCATATCAAGACCATACCCATCAAATTCTTCAAGAAAAGACAATGAAAGACTGGAGTTTCAGGATAAATCAATACTAGATCTCAATGGTAACATGATAAGACCATAAGAATCCTTTACATACAATGGACACATAAACTATCTTTCATGAGAAGAATGCCAGAGGAAGTATCAAAGAAGATCAACATGACAAGGTAAAACATAAGTAAAAGAAGCAGGATTGAAAGCGAATTAGCATAAGGAAAACCAAATCATTAACAAACTTAATTTGAGTTTCCATACGATTTGCAAATTAGCATCTCAGAGACAAGTTTGACGCCATATAATGACACAACTAAAACCATTAACACTGTACCAAAATTTCTGCAGCATCAGGCAAATAAAAAAATAGGATTGAAAGCAAACACAATTTAGCAGAGTTCTAATCTTTAATCTCGCAATAACACCGCCAAGTAAATCAGACCCAGCTTTAAATGAGTCAAACTCTACATCAAAAATGAACACACAACAAAGTTAATGTAAAATCAACAAATCAAGGAGAGATCGAGTACCTGAAGAAAGATGCGGTAACGATGAGGCACATAGCGAGTATCAACACGGTTAGGGTTGGGTAAAGCGAATAAAGGGAAATTTGGGGCTAGGGCAACAACGCATCGAAGAAGACACCATCTGAGATGTGGAGAGGCCGTCGCGAATTGTAGAACAAAGGACGACACCAACAAAGAGGCAGAAAGGCTGGTGCTCAGTGCGATCGATGGTGGTCAATTTGGGGCTAGGTCAACTTCTATCAAAGGAGAAGGATCGAAGGAGAAGATGTACCTGACCACTTCTACGTAGAGGTTAATTGGGATAAAGAATAACCCGGGCGTCTCACAATTTTTTTTAAGAGCTTACAAATAACCGGATGATGAATTTACGATTTATATACTCATAGATATAACCCGGGCGTTTATAATTACAGAATATTTGACTGTTTGACATGTCTATATAACCCGGATTATGAAAAGTCCAGGTTATAATATAAAACCCATTTTTTCTAAGACGTTTATAACCCGACAATTAAACGACCGGGTTATTTTGTACGAGTTATTAGGTGAATTCTGTAGTAGTGGTTGGCCATCCAAGTCGCATCACATAGCTTCTCTTCTTCAATTCACTGCTTCTCCAGTTCTCCTTCAATGCTTCAACTTCCTTCAGTGCTTCTTCTGCTAACAAAATGTTTTGGTGTTTCACTGTTTCTCCATGTCGAATTGATCGCTCAATTCAAACTTCTAAATTAGCCTAACAAAATTCTTTAGTGTTGTATTCTTCTTTACAAGAGTTTCAAAATGATGTAAAATTCAAATTGTCATTTCTTTTTCCTTTTTTTTGGGTTTGTTGTTTCAGTCCCCATTTCTTGTTTCCACTTCCGTGCTATGTAGATGATGATCATGATACCCTCGCGAAATCAATCATTAGAACGATTGATTTCCTTCGCTAATTGGGCATGGATGATGATCATTATATCCTCACAAAAGCAATCATTGGAACAATTGGTGATGTTGATTTTGATTCGTATCAATCTCCTGATGCCAAGGGTTACGACAAGACTTCGATCAATTGCTCATTTCCTTATTGGAATAAGTAACTTTATTTGGAAATAAGATGTCTTTAGTCTTGATTCCTATGATAAGAATGACTGGACTAACTTTATTATGCGACAAAAAAGTTGTCAACGTACTAAGGAGTTGACAAGAAATAGTACTCTTCAAATCCTGAAACTCATGCAATCACATATCATGGGAAAATGATATAGAGTAGTTAGGGCCTTAGGGGAGTACTCAAGATTCTAGCTAAAATATCCAACAACAAGGTACAAACGCTCACCAAATACTCCAAAGTTAAATTATTTTGTTCACTCGATAGCATTGAGCTAAAAGCAAAAGCCCTAAGCGATAATGAGAAAAATCCATTACCCCGCCCAACTCGGATGAGAAAAATCATTAACACGCTGAGAATAGATAATGCAAATAAAAATTCCCATCATTTTTTTTGTTTTTCTTATAAATGGGGTATTTTAGCACGTGGCTAAAAAGCTACTATTTACACTAATTCTACCGCCTACCTTACACAAGCAACCCTAATTTCAAACAAAAAAAACTCTATATTCGAACCGCAATTAGAATTTTGCTCAAAATTACACAATTTAAACAAATTTCATCATTACTTACTATTTTGTCTACATAATTTCAACAAATTTGTATAAAAATTGATTTCAAAGTTTCCAAACCCATAAACCATATATTTTGAACATTCTAAGGATAAATATAGATAGTCATGTCACGGTTCCGGAACCTCTGGTTTCAGAGGTTCCGGGAGATTTTCGAGGTTCGGAGGCTCTAGTTTCAAAAAATTCAAAAAAGGTGAAACCTCTGGTTTTAGCGCCGAAATCAGGGATTTTGGGTGCCAAAACCTCCGGTTCTATCTGGTTCAGATTCGATTTTGTTAAAAAAAAATTAAAAAGAAGGTGGAACCTGAGGTTTTGAACTTGTTCGTAGTTAAGGAAACCGAAACTGGGGTTAAAAGGTTAATCCGATTTCAGTTCGAGCAAGTTCTGGTTTTTTCCGGTTCGGTGGAACCGGGAGCCATCTGTAGATATAGAAGAGATGGTGCATTTTTTATTAATTGACTTCTGTGCAAATTTGGATGGAGTTGTGGCTTTTTAGTATTTTTTAAGGTTATGCATAACAAATCCCTAATTATAAATATTTTTTTTAAAAAAAAATAAAAAAAAATACATCAGTAATTGTGAAAAGATTGAAGGAAAAAATTTAATTAATGTATATTTATAAAAAAAATCTCAGTAGGGAGTACGCCCCACATAGGTCCGAGAGTAGTCATATGCTTCGACTCTAGAAAATATATTTCAAAATCCAATATTTTCTTGTAACAAAAAGGGAAAAAGCTTGGTGAACATGAAACATGATTCTTGCTAATTGTATTTCCTCGCCCCTTGTGGTTTGATTGTATCACGCTCTCAGCCATTTCATTATGTTTTATTTGAATAAAGCATAATATATTTTTTGTTACACCATTCCAATTTATGATTTACTTTTCCAGTTTACTGCGACGTTTGTTGAGTATCAGAAAAAAGAGAGCAAGAGAGAAGGCATGGGAGATATTATCGACCAGGTGATATTTGTCTTAGCATTTATCTGCTGATTTGATAGCCATTCTTGTCATTGCTAATTTTTTTTTGAAAAACAGGCTATGAAGCATGATAGATAATTCTACAACTTACATGATCGTGCACTATGTTGTGCAAAGCATGATGGCTCTTGAATTAAGTGCAAGGTCCATGCACTATGTTGTGCAAAGTGTATTTGCTCTCAAATTAAGTACACGGTCCGTTCACTTTGCACGGATAAGTGGTTGACGGGCTTTTTAACTGATTTTAAACGCCTTATCCGGTTCCTACCGCCTTGCAACTGATTAACTACCATATGCCCTATATAAGGGTCTGGTTGGATCAAGTTTTGGCATACCTAAGATATCATACTCTTTTTTTTTTATCACATTGAACAAAACCGAAAATTCCTAGTGTTTCTCTATTGATCTTGCCTTGATCTTTAAAGGCTGCATTGTCTTATCCCAAATCAAATTTGTGTAACCCGAAGGCTAAGAGTGAAGGGTCAAAATATTGGTTTTGGAAAGTGCTCTTGCACGATTCAATTGCAATCCAAGTGAACCAAAGTTTGATCGACTTTACACCCTCTTATAGCATTCAAAACCAATATTTTCCATAGTTGATCAATGGCGGCTGCATCAGTGCGCGAGATGACTTCCAATTTTAGGAATTTGGAGAAGTTCGAGGGCGTGGACTTCTGAAGATGACAAAGAAGATGAATTTCCTCCTCACGATGCTCAAGGTGGTGTACGTTCTAAGCATGCCAATGCCCCCCGTGCCGGAGGATCCGGAGACGAACCCTTGGCGGAAACGAGGAGGTGCAATAAGTGGTAAAGCGATGATTACATATGTCGTGGTCATATTCTAAACGGTATGTCAGATTTCCTCTTTGATGTCTACTAGAATGTTGAGTCCTCAAAGGAGTTGTTGGATGCGCTGGAATTATAATACATAGCGGATGACGCTTCTATCAAGAAGTTCGTCGTAAGTAATTTCAACAATTACAAAATGTGTGATTCCAGGCCGGTTATGGAGCAATACAATTGTAATACCCCGGATTTGTAATCCTTTATAATAATTAGAGTGCTACCCATGTTAACAATAGCTCTTCCTTTTTAGGGTTCAAGTAAGGACAAAGAACTCTAAAATTAAGCGTGGTAGGGCGGGAGTAGTACCAGGATGGTGACCTCTTGGGATGTTGCCAAGTTGGCATGGGATGACGTTTCTAAGGCTTTGGGTGTTACAAATGTGGTATCAGAGCAATGATTTTATGATTCTTGGCCTATTGTTACGTTTGAGAATTTTCAAAATCATTTTTTATAACTATTTTCAAATTATTTTATGTTATAAAGGAATTTTGAGAATTCAAATTTTTAGTGTTATATTTAAGGTTTTAAAATTGCTTAAAGTTTAGGAAATTTTAAAAGTAATGGTCAATTTATTAAAACGCTAATATTAATTTTTATAGTTATTTTATAACAATGGTAGTATAAGAGTTGAAGTTATTCTTATAATTTTAAAACTGTAGTTTTGGGGATTTTTTAGATAAAAAAATAAAGGTTGTAAGAATTATTATGTTTATCCATGAGAGGATAAAATAATTCTTAACCTAAGTAGGTTACCTTTTTAAGTCATGAATTATTTAAATTATGTTAACTTTTGTTAATATTAGTTTAAATAAATTTATCTTGTTAAACTTAAAGTATTTTAAAGTAAGAATAATAGAATGTAAATTAAAATATGGTTGAGTTTATAAGATAATGTAACTTAAGCTTAAAGATACCTAATTTAATTTTTTCTTCCAACTTAAATTTGGGTCAAAATGTATAAATAAACTTTGTATAAGTTATAAATAAGTTTGGGTAATTTTTATAATTTTTGAAATTAAAATAGGGGTACTTTTCCACAACTTAAAAAGTTGGGCAAAAAATGTAATTAATCCAAAAGTGGGGGTGATGCTCGTGAACCGTACAAGCTTCTTCAACAATCAGCCATGGCTGAAAACGCAGCTCCCAAGCTCCGTTTTAATGGAGAAATTGCACCGGAATTCGACCCGATTCCTTGAATTAATCCATGGGATTTGTATATATGGATATCTGATGATTTCACAGATCATCAACACTCAAGAGATTTTCACTCAGATGAAGAGGAAGAAGAAAGAGAAACCTCACAAACTGAAATTGGCTTTGTAAAAGTGAGAGAACGGAATACAGAACATAGCTATTTATAGTTGTAGCCTATGACATCACTAACAGCCTAATGACATCAGAAGCTCAACTAACTCCTAACAACCTCCAGCTGTAATCTATTTATTCTAACAGCTTAACACTTCCCCTCAATTTAGGAGTGCTAAACATGTTTACAACACCTAAATTGAACAAGTGCTTATCATACTGATCGACAGTAACAACTTTAGTACAAATATCTGCAGGTTGATTCTTGGTTGAAATGTATCCTAAGATCACTTCCTTTTTCAACACCTTGTCTCTGACTAGATGGTAGTCCCCTTCAATGTGCTTTGTCCTTTCGTGAAACACTAGGTTTTTAGCAATGTGCATTGCAGACTGATTGTCACACTGCATTTGAACTTGTTCAATAGTGACTCCCAGATCACTTAACAGCTTAGTCAACCAAGTCACTTCACATCAGGTCATAGCCATTGCTCGGTACTTAGATTCAGCAAATGACATTGTAACATATGATTGCTTCTTGGTTCTCCAAGATATCAGTGATTTTCCTAACATAATACATAAACATGTCAATGACTTTCTTGTCATAGGACAGCTTTGCCAATCTGCATCACAGAAGTTTCTCAACTTCAAATCTGAATTTCTTGCTAACAACAAACCTTGTCCTGGAGCATTCTTCAAGTATCTGAGCACATGTTTTGCTGCTTTCCAGTGATCTTCAATAGGATCATGCATAAACTGGCTCAGTACTTGAACCACATAGCAAATATCAGGCATGGTTATGGTTAAGTAGATCAACCTTCCCACTAATCTTTTTTAAGCCTTTTGATCAACTTTATCCCTTGATCCTTCCAAATTCAATTTGACCTTTGGATCAAATGGTGTTGCCACTGGCTTTGAATCAGTCAAACCAACTTCTTCTAGTAGTTCAAGAGCATACTTCCTTTGATTTAGGTGAAACCCTTTACTCGATCTTTCCACCTCAATTCCTAGAAAGTATCTTAACTCTCCCAGCTCTTTCATCTGAAACTTGATGTGAAGATGTGCTTTTAGCTTGTCGATTTCTAGTTGATCATCATCAGCTATGATCATGTCATCTACATACACCAATAGGCATGTAAAGGAGTGACTTCACTTCTTCACAAACAATGAATAATCTGCCTTTGACTGGACATAACCTGCACATTTAACTGATTCAGAGAACTTAGCAAACCATTGTCGTAGAGCCTACTTCAACCTACACAATGATTTCTTCAGTTTGCATACAAGTGATGTCTTGGTTTTGTGCTCAACATTTCTCTCCCCCTGTGGACAAACACCAGAAGACTCAACAATAAATTGTAGTAAGTCATATGCAGGAGGAAGCTCTACATAAATTGTTTCCTCCAAATCACCATGTAGAAAGGCATTTGTAACATCAAGTTGAGTAACTTTCTAGTCTTTTACAGCAGCTACAACAAGAAGTGCTCTCACATAAATCATTTTTGCAACAGGGGCAAATGTTTCACTGTAATCTATACCTTCAACTTGTGAAAATCCTCTGGCAACAAGTCGAGCCTTGTACATGTCAAGACTACCATCTGCTTTGTACTTGAGACGAAACAACCATTTATAAGTGACAATTGACTGCTCAACTGGCCGAGCAACTAACTCCCAAGTGTCATTTCTTTCAAGAGCTTGAAGCTCAGTGATCATAGCAATAGTCCACCTAGAGTGTTGCAGTGCCTCATGAATAGATTTTGGCTCAGACAAGGTACTGACATTGACATTGTTAATGAAAGATTTGTAGGCAGCGGAACAAGAAGAGTAAGACATGAAACAAGACATAGGATAGGGAGAAGACTTACCGGAAGAAGGCAATGCACCAATAGAGTCGTCGGATGATGCACATACATAGTCCTTAAGCCAAATGGAAGGTTTGGAGACCCTAGAAGATTGTCTTGTTGGATGAGGTGGGTTGGTTAAGGAAGAAGAGGAAGGTATATGTGAATGAGAAAGAGAAGGAATGGGATCAAATGTAGGAGGTATAGGTGAAGGAGAATAGTCTGCAAGAGATTATGCAGAATTAGTGGGGTTCAGAGAGGGAGAGACAGATGATGAGGGTGAAGAGATGGGTGTAAAAATTGGCAGGGAATCATCCTCATAGAGTGGAGGAGATGGGGATAAAGTATTGGGTGTAGGAGAGGATAATGAATTTGCAAAAGGAAATAGGTGTTCTAAGAATTGCACATCTCTGCTAACTTGACTTTTCTGAGTGGCTAGATTGTAAACCTTGTAACCTTTGAAGCCAAAAGGATAACCAAGGAAAACACAAGTGTCAGCTCGGGGGTCAAATTTCTTCCTAGAAGAGGAAGCAGTGGATGTATAACAAAGGCACCCAAAACTCTTAGTCTAGAGTAAACAGGAGGTGTATGAAAAAGAATTTCATAAGGAGATTTATGGTGAAGAAGATGGGTGGGTAGTCTGTTGATGAGATATGTGGAAGTAAGTGCACAATCTCCCCAAAATTTGATGGGTAAAGAAGCTTGAAATCTAAGGGCACGAGCAGTTTCAAGAATGTATCTATGTCTCCTTCCAACCCTCACATTTTGTTGTGGTGTGGCTGTGCAAGAGCTCTCATGTAAAATGCCCTTAGAAGATAGAAAGGATGTGACATCAGAATTAAAAAAAATTGTGCCTTGGTCAGTCCGAATGGTCTTAACAGTAGAAGAAAATTGTGTTTCAACTATACTGACAAAAGATTTAAGAAGAGTAGAGGTTTCAATTTTGGACTTCATGAGAAAGGCCCAAACACTCCTACTGCAATCATCCACTATGGTCAAGAAGAACTTGTGGCCATTGTAAGTAGGTGTAGCATAAGGCCCCCAAATATCACAATGAAGCAACTCAAAATTGTGTTTAGCATGAGATGTGCTAGAATGAAAGATGTTACTGGTTTGTTTAGCAAGAGGACAGACTGAGCAAAAGAACTCATATTTATTATTTATGTCAGAAGAGATACAAGGCACATATGTAAGTTTCTCAAAAGGAGCATGGCCAAGTCTTAGATGCCATAAGGCATTCTTGTCAGAGTTACATTGATTTGTAGGTAAAAACATAGGTAAACTAGGAATGGTTGCACAAAGATGGTGAGATAACACTCTAGGGAGCATTCCTTCCATTTCAGCATCTGGAACTAGGTAATACAGCCCTCCAAGTTCTCTACCAAGTGCAATCACTTTCTTCCTTGCTTGGTCTTGGATAATACAAAGATTTGAGGTGAGAAGAATATGACACTGTAAGTCATGTATTAGACGGTTCAGAGAAAGAAAATTGAACTTAAAACTTGGTACATACAGGACATGGTTCAATCTCAAGGTAGAAGAAAGAGTGATAGTACCAGTGTCTGTAATAACATTTGTACTACCATCAGGAAGGTGAATAGATGTAGGTTTAAGGACATGTATAGCTTTATCAAAGAATGTAAAATCACATGTCATATGGTCAGTGGCACCACTGTCTAATATCCAAACATTTGATTTTAAGACACTACAACACAGAATGTTACCTGCCAGATTCACTTTAGATGACTTATCTTTGTGTTGTTCAACAAACTGTATGAAGGACTGGAATAGCATATTCTGGTGATCAAGTGGAAGAATCTAAAACTGCTTTGATTGCTGCTCATTAGAGTTGCTTTGAGCAGCATTTGCTCTATAATTTTCCTTGCCTTTAGCCTTAGATTATGCACCAGGTTTAGTATTATGTGGCTTGACTTTGCTCTTGGAATGCCAGCTAGGGTAACCAATTATCTCCCAGCACTTCTCCACTAGATGATTCCCTTTGCAGAAATCACACTATTTATTTGGTTTGTATCCTTTGTCACTGCCTCTTTTGGACAAAAGTGCAGTTGATTCCACCTTTTCCTCTGTTGCAGTCAACTTCTTGCTCAATTCTTCTTGTAGCAACAGAGAGTGAGCATGACTAGAAAAAGGAAGTGGAGAAGACATTAGGAATTGCCTTCTTGCATCAGCAAATTGCTCACCAAGTCCCATGAGAAACTTCATAAGCTTGTCTTCACTCTCAATTGCCTCAAACTTGGCATTGAGATTACACTCACACTTGCCACAAGTACAATGAATAGGAGAAACTAGACCAGAAAGTTACTGCTAGAAACCTTTCAGTTTCGTGAAATATTCTATCATAGATTGATCACCTTGTCGACAGTCATGAATTTCTTTACGAACTTGGAAGATCAATGGTCCATTCTTCTGACCAAAGCTTTCTTCCAAGTCCTCCCACATTTCCTTGGCAGTATCAAACTCATCTAAAGTTGCATAAATCTCTTTAGACATAGTGTTCAAAATCCAAGATGAAACCATATCATTACAACGATTCCATAACGTAGAATTCTCAGTGTTTTCATTCACAATGCCTTCCACAAATCCTATTTTGTTCTTCACAGATAGTGCTTTTGACATAGCTTTCTTCCATCTCATATAACTTTCTCCAGTGAGTTGAATAGTATTGAGAACCATATCGGAATTGTCTAAAGGATGAATGAACAACGGATTCTGCAAGTCCATAGTCGTGATGAAGTCTCTCCTGCGATCACGTTTGCCAGATCGATCACCATATCCTTTGTTGAGGCCTGCCATTCTTGAGGATAAATTCTGAAGAGTGAATCGCGTCCAGATCAGGAGACATACACCTCAATTTGTTAAGAACACGACTGAAGCTAGAACAAATCGAAGTTCAAGCTTCCAAATCGAAGAAAAGAAAAACGACTGCAATTGCAATCTAACTCCAGACAAGAGAAGCAATTGCAAGGAAAAATTCGAATGTCATTTGATTTGTACAATCAAAAACAGGAGCCATGATAAAGTCCGATGGGCTGATAAAGGGATGACGTGTTAGTCCGTGCGCACATGCACGTATAGGCCCAGCACATTAGAGTTGCTTTGAGCAGCATTTGCTCTATAATTTTCCTTGCCTTTAGGCTTAGATTCTGCACCGGGTTTAGTATTATGTGGCTTGACTTTGCTCTTGGAATGCCATCTAGGGTAACCAATTATCTCCCAGCACTTCTCCACTAGATGATTAACTTTGCAGAACTCACACTATTTATTTGGTTTGTATCCTTTGTCACTGCCTCTTTTGGACATAAGTGCAGTTGATTCCACCTTTTCCTCTGTTGCAGTCAACTTCTTGCTCAATTCTTCTTGTAGCAACAGAGAGTGAGCATGACTAGCAAAAGGAAGTGGAGAAGACATCAGGAATTGCCTTCTTGCATCAGCAAATTGCTCACCAAGTCCCATGAGAAACTTCATAAGCTTGTCTTCACTCTCAATTGCCACAAACTTGGCATTGAGATTACACTCACACTTGCCACAAGTACAACGAATAGGAGAAACTAGACCAGAAAGTTGCTGCTAGAAACCTTTCAGTTTCGTGAAATATTCTATCATAGATTGATCACCTTGTCGACAGTCATGAATTTCTTTACGAACTTGGAAGATCAATGGTCCATTCTTCTGACCAAAGCTTTCTTCCAAGTCCTCCCACATTTCCTTGGCAGTATCAAACTCATCTAAAGTTGCATAAATCTCTTTAGACATAGTGTTCAAAATCCAAGATGAAACCATATCATTACAACGATTCCATAACGCAGAATTCTCAGTGTTTTCAATCACAATGCCTTCCACAAATCCTATTTTGTTCTTCACAGATAGTGCTTTTGACATAGCTTTCTTCCATCTCCTGTAATTTTCTCCAGTGAGTTGAATAGTATTGAGAACCATATCGGAATTGTCTAAAGGATGAATGAACAACGGATTCTGCAAGTCCATAGTCGTGATGAAGTCTCTCCTGCGATCACGTTCGCCAGATCGATCACCAGATCCTTTGCCGAGGCCTGCCATTCTTGAGGATAGATTCTGAAGAGTGAATCGCGTCCAGATCAGGAGACATACACCTCAATTTGTTAAGAACACGACTGAAGCTAGAACAAATCGAAGTTCAAGCTTCCAAATCGAAGAAAAGAAAAATGACTGTAATTGCAATCTAATTCCAGACAAGAGAAGCAATTGCAAGGAAAAATTCGAATGTCATTTGATTTGTACAATCAAAAACAGGAGCCATGATAAAGTCCGGTGGGCTGATAAAGGGATGACGTGTTAGTCCGTGCGCACATGCACGTATAGGCCCATCACATTAGAGTTGCTTTGAGCAGCATTTGCTCTATAATTTTCCTTGCCTTTAGGCTTAGATTCTGCACCAGGTTTAGTATTATGTGGCTTGACTTTGCTCTTGGAATGCCATCTAGGGTAACCAATTATCTCCCAGCACTTCTCCACTAGATGATTCCCTTTGCAGAACTCACACTATTTATTTGGTTTATATCCTTTATCACTGCCTCTTTTGGACATAAGTGCAGTTGATTCCACCTTTTCCTCTGTTGCAGTCAACTTCTTGCTCAATTCTTCTTGTAGCAACAGAGAGTGAGCATGACTAGCAAAAGGAAGTGGAGAAGACATCAGGAATTGCCTTCTTGCATCAGCAAATTGCTCACCAAGTCCCATGAGAAGCTTCATAAGCTTGTCTTCACTCTCAATTGCCTCAAACTTGGCATTGAGATTACACTCACACTTGCCACAAGTACAACGAATAGGAGAAACTAGACCAGAAAGTTGCTGCTAGAAACCTTTCAGTTTCATGAAATATTCTATCATAGATTGATCACCTTGTCGACAGTCATGAATTTCTTTACGAACTTGGAAGATCAATGGTCCATTCTTCTGACCAAAGCTTTCTTCCAAGTCCTCCCACATTTCCTTGGCAGTATCAAACTCATCTAAAGTTGCATAAATCTCTTTAGACATAGTGTTCAAAATCCAAGATGAAACCATATCATTACAACGATTCCTTAACGCAGAATTCTCAGTGTTTTCATTCACAATGCCTTCCACAAATCCTATTTTGTTCTTCACAGATAGTGCTTTTGACATAGCTTTCTTCCATCTCCTGTAATTTTCTCCAGTGAGTTGAATAGTATTGAGAACCATACCGGAATTGTCTGAAGGATGAATGAACAACGGATTCTGCAAGTCCATAGTCGTGATGAAGTCTCTCCTGCGATCACGTTCGCCAGATCGATCACCAGATCCTTCGCCGAGGCCTGCCATTCTTGAGGATAGTTTCTGAAGAGTGAATCGCGTCCAGATCAAGAGACATACACCTCAATTTGTCAAGAACACGACTGAAGCTAGAACAAATCAAAGTTCAAGCTTCCAAATCGAAGAAAAGAAAAACGACTGCAATTGCAATCTAACTCCAGACAAGAGAAGCAATTGCAAGGAAAAATTCGAATGTCATTTGATTTGTACAATCAAAAACAGGAGTCATGATAAAGTCTGGTGGGCCGATAAAGGGATGACGTGTTAGTCCGTGTGCACATGCACGTATAGGCCCAACACATAAGCCTAGTGGGGTTCCATCCTAAGACGTGCACATGCACGTATATGACCAATTGGCTATAGGAGGAGTAGTCCACTAAGTCTATATTCTAGGCTATTTAATCCCAACTTTCCGATGTGGGATGGGTTAATCTCCACACGCCCCCTCAAGTGCAACTGGCCTAGCCTAGTTGACACTTGACAACACGCTTTAAGGTCGGCAAGCCAAACAGGCTAGCCCATATCACGCCATCATGGCGGACTAAGCCCAAACAATGTCTTAATGCCTACAAGACAAACGAGCTAGCCCATATCACGCCATTATGGTAGGCTAAGCTCAAATAAACCAGGAAATGAACCCAGACCCGGAACCCGCTCTGATACCATGATGATTTCACAGATCATCAACACTCAAGAAATTTGCACTCAGATGAAAAGGAAGAAGAAAGAGAAACCTCACAAACTAAAATTGGCTTTGTAAAAGTGAGAGAACGGAATACATAACATAGCTATTTATAGTTGTAGCCTATGACATCACTAACAGCCTAATGACATCAGAAGCTCAACTAACTCCTAACAACCTCCAGATGTAATCTATTTATTCTAACAACTTAACAATATCCGTACATATATGTTATTTTTATTATAGGGTGCTAGATGAACTTTGGTGTGGATTGTTGTGCATTGGTGTGGACTTGTATGCAAGTTAGCATGAGTATTCATAGGAACACTATTTACCTTGCGAGGTTTAGCTGTTTCTTTATAACTTGGTATTAGGAGGATTATTGCCCTAATACTTTTGGTCATGACCTACCCTTATTTGAATATAAGTGGTGGTGCACTTTGCTAGTGCCGAAATTCGGGATTCGTCCCATGATTCTATATCTCCTTGTGAGATTGGTTGTGGAAATTTAAAGCTTTAACGTTAATGCATGTTTTGAAATTAAATAAGATAAGTGCCTTGTTGCACATAATTAATATACCATTGGGCGAGAAGTACAACGTGGAAACCGCCCGCACTCTTGTCTAAAGTAAGTCCCCTTTCCAATCTGGATTCACATTATGCGGTGAGGTTGGTCGAGGACCCAAATATTCAAGGTCGTTTCTCAAAACTTTGTGTGCTAAATATAATGTTCCCAAAAAAATTCATTTAATTCTCATAAGACTCATTTCCGTTGGAGTGTTCTCTTGAAGCATTCTTTGTCTATCGTTTCAGTAAGAGTATCTGAGTTACGTATCGTCTACCGATTATATTCGAGAGACAATGATAGTAATTGGATACAATCATAAGAACCATTCTGTTTTTTACCCTTGCATAGTCTTTCGTTAGACTAACCAACAATTTATTTTCCTTGCATGGTTGGCTGGTGTCATCCATCCTATACGGCACATCAGTGGTTGGCCTCAGACGATTTGAATTAACAATTGAATACGAAGGCTTGCAATCGATGTTTAGAGAATTTTCAAGGTTGTTTGAATATAAGATTTAATTTCCTAATTAATGTAAGAGGTGGAATTGTATATTCTAGTCATGTAATTAGGATTTATTTAAAGTCTTCCGCTGTAATTTCATTATCGTTTGTAAACTATCATTCTCAATTTTACGAGAGCAATTTTAATAAAAGATTGAGTTTTCTTTATACAAAGTCTTCCGCTATTTACTTTATTTATTTAATGTTCATTTATTTATTTAAGCTTCATTATTCCGATTAAAGCTTTGGGTGGCTTTGGACTTTACAGTCTGAGGTCACTGACGTGTGGCACTACCGACGTTAGTCGAGGGTGTTACAAATGTGGTATCAGAGCTGACTATGGGTTACGAGTGGGCTTGGTCCGGTGGACGGTCGCTTGACCCAGAGGGCGGTGTTTGGGCCTTGGCGAGGTCATCAAGGGTTTAAGTGGGGGTGAATGTAATACCTTGAATTTGTAATCCCTTATAAGGATTAGAGTGCTATCCATGTTAATAAGATCTCTTCCTTTTCAGGGTTCAAGTGAGGACATAGAACTCTGAAGTTAAGCATGCAAGGGAGGGAGTAGTACCAAGATGGGTGACCTCCTGGGAAGTCCCTGGGTTGGCATGGGATGATGCTTCTAAGGCTTTGGGTCTTACAACAATTAAGTGTTTCGTATCCTAGGGCAATTCACCCAGGACAACATGAAGATGGATGAATCCATCTCGGCGTCGAGCATCATTGACAAACTACCACCATCATGGATGGATTTTAAGCACATGTTGAAACACAAAAAAGAGGAGTTGTCTCTTGTATAACTTGGGAGCCATTTGCGCATAAAGGAATCTCTAAGGACGCAAGAGAGCGGTAAGTCTAAGGAGGCACCCAGACTTTCCTCCGTGAATATGATGGAGGAGGGTGAGAGTTCTGAGAAGAAGAATAAGAGGAAGAAACAACCTTCCAAGAAAACCAACGGTGGGTCTATCAAGAAGAATAAGGGCGCTTGTTGGATATGTGGCAAACCGGGTCACTACAAGCGTGATTGCCGGTCTACAAAGGATAGGAATAGAGTGGGACAAAACCGTTTGGGGCAAGAGTCTAAGAACCAAGGCACGTCCACTCATCAAGGTCGGTTTTCAGATTTTGGTTCAAATTCGGTTGTGAATTATGTACCATTAATTTTTGAGGCATTTTATGTGTAGGATGATGAAGTGGCTTGGTGGATTGACTCGAGTGCAACAAAACATGTTTGCAATGACTGTGGCTGGTTTAAGACATACGAACCGGGGAAAGATGGGTTTGTCCTTCATATGGGCAACTAGTCAACCGCCCCTATCCTAGGTCATAGAAAAGTGGTGTTAGAGTTTGGTTCCGGGAAGACCCTTGTTCTTAAGGATGTCTTACATGTACCCGGAATTAGGAAAAACTTTGTCACAAGTGTGGTTTTAAACAAGTGTATGAATTTGATAAGTATATCTTATCGAAGTGTGGTGTGTTTGTATGATTTTAATATTTCTATAATGGCATGTTTATGCTTAATATTAATAAATGTTTCAATTCCATTTATATGGCATGTTATATTAAAAGTGAATCTTTTCTATGGCATGCAAAATTGGGTCATGTGCATTATAAGCATATGTTTGATATGTCTAAAGAATGTTTAATTCATGCATTTGACATGAATTTAGAGAAGTGTAGTACTTGCATGTTGACAAAAATAATTAGACAACCTTTAAAGGCATTGAGTTTTGCCATGAAAGACATGGGGGAGGCGGATGTTATTCTTGGTATTAGGATCAAACGTGAGAACAAGGGACTCTCTTTGACACAATCTCATTACATTGAGAAAGTGATGAAAAAGTTCTATTGTGAGACTTGTCCTCTAGTGAGCACTCTCATGGGTCTGAATGTGAAGCTTATGCCCAATACGGCTCACGCGGTTTCACAACTCGAGTACTCACAAGCGATTGGTTGCTTAATATATGACATGATGTGCACAAGGCCGGATATCGCTTATGCGGTAGGAAGGTTGAGTAGATACACTAGTAACCCTAGTACTCACCATTGGAAAGCAATAAGGCGAGTGCTCAAGTACTTAAAGGGAACCATGAATTATGGTTTGTCATATGTCGGATTTTGACAGGACTAAAGTCGTGATGCCTAATCAAAGTAATCCTCAAAAACCTAACTTAGTATAGTAGGCAAGCAAGGGTCGAATCCCACAGGGAGGTAGCAATCTTTCTAAGTGCAACAAGTTGTATGCCAACGGTAACAAAGGGGGGTTTTGGTTTGTTTCAATGTAACAAAGTAAATAAAAGCAAAGGATGTAATCAATTGATGAGAAGTAACTTAGCCAGACAAATATCCACCATTCAGTTTGGTTGGTTGATCATTGATTATCTCTAATTCCTACCGATGAAAGTTCCTATCCCTTTTCTTAAGTTATAAACAGGACAAACAGACCTTGAGAATACTAACTATCAAATAACCAGGAAAACCTCCAGATTCAATTCAATAGCAGCAATAAGCACAGGAATTTTAATAGATACATGCAAGTGCAACAAATAATCTTACTATGCATGCAATCAATTCTCTCTACAATAAACCAGTCCAAACAGTTCTTAGAATATCACAGTTGCTACTCTGAATTAGGTATTTCAAACAGAAATAACCAAACCCTAGCAATAGATAAATACTAATATCAACTAGATGATCAGGCCAGTCAAATCAGCAAGAATCAATGGGATGAAGCACAAGAGAATCAATACATTCAAAGGAAAAGAAATAGAATTATAATCTCACAACCAAATACAAACGAAGGCTTCAATCGTCAGACTAAGCAAAAGTTACTTAGTTCTTCATAGTCTTGAAACACAAAAACTCAAAGGGAAAAACTGAACGATAAGTAATTGCATAATGAAAAGAGGCTGACAGGAAACTAGGTTATAAATCCATAGCAAAACCTAAAGCTAAAAATAGGAAATAATATCTTTCCAAAAAGAAATAAAACGGAATAAAAGAAATAAAAGAAAAGGAAATAATCTAAAAAGCAAATCTTCGGAAGAAACTCTCACGCGCGTCTGATGAATAGTTTTCCGCGACCGCCGATGAATTTCCGCGACCGCGGAAAAGTCACTGTTGAATCTCGTTGTCTTCGTATTTTTCCGCGCCTGCGGCAATGGCTTCCGCGACCGCGGATCTTCGCTGTTGCTCTTGTCTTCGTCTCGTGTTGTTCCGCGACCGCGGCGGTGATAGCCGCGACCGCGGAAAAGCTCCTGTAGCTCTCCTTCGGCTTCTTCTTCGCCTTATCTCGTGGTTTTCTCCTCCATCTTCTTAAGTCTTCATTTAAGCTCTTCAAAACCACCAAATCAACACTTCTACTCCTCAACTCCAATCTCTACAATTGTTCTCTAAACTCATCCAAATGGTACCTAAAACTCCTCCATCTTCTTAAGTTTGTGGGTGGTAAGCAGTGGAAACTTCATGTACGAGCCTGCTTAAATGATCAGCCACCAAGTTCTCGGCTCCCTTTTTATCTCTGATCTCCACATCAAACTCACTCAGCAGCAATATCCATCGAATCAATCTTGGTTTTGCCTCTTTCTTCACCAATAGATAACGAAGAGCTGCATGATCCGTATAGATAATCACTTTGGTGCCAAGTAAGTATTGCCTAAATTTCTCCAAGGCAAACACAACAGCTAGCAATTCTTTTTCGGTGGTGGAGTAGTTTCGTTGCACTCCATTCAGAGTCATGGAGGCATAGTGAATCACATGAGAAGCTCTTGCTTCTTTTTGCCCAAGAACTGCTCCCACAGCATAATCACTAGCATTGCACATTATCTCGAAAGGGCGAGACCAATCCGCTGCTTGAAGAATTGGTGCACTAGTGAGGCAAGCTTTCAATTCATCGAATGCCTTCTTACACTCATCATTGAGCTCAAAATTTACCTCCTTCTTCAGCAGCTCGCAAAGGGGTGATGAGATTTTTGAAAAATCTTTAATAAACCGGCGGTAGAAACCTGTATGGCCTAAGAAAGAACGCACTTCACGCACATTAGTAGGATAAGGTAAAGACTAAATTACATCAATCATTGCCTTATCGACCTCAATACCTCTAGCCGACACTATATGTCCTAGCACAATGCCTTGTTCAACCATAAAATGACACTTTTCAGAATTAAGAACCAAGTTGGTTTCTACACATATTTTAAGCACAAGTGATAAGTGGTCTAAACATGCATCAAAACTGTCACCATGGACTGTGAAGGCATCCATAAAGACCTCAATAAACTTCTCCACATACTCAGAAAAAATGATTATCATACACCTTTGAAATGTCCCGGGTGCGTTACACAACCCGAATGGCATCCTACGATATGCAAAAGTACCAAAAGGGCATGTAAATGTCATCTTTCCTTGATCCTCTGATGCTATGGCCACCTGAAAATAACCTGAGTATCCATCCAGAAAACAATAATAGGGGCGACCAGCAAGTCGCTCAAGCATTTGATCAATAAAGGGTAAAGGAAAGTGATCTTTTCTAGTCACCGTATTCAGCTTACGGTAATCAATGCATACTCTCCACCCTGTTTGCACTCGGGTGGGGAACACTTCTCCTTGCTGATTCTCCATAATTTTTATGCCTCCCTTCTTAGGAACAACATGCGTAGGACTCATTCATTTACTATCTGAAATAGGGTAAATCATACCTGCTTGTAGGAGCTTCAGCACCTCCTTCTTTACCACCTCCATCATTGGTGGGTTGAGTCTTCTCTGTGGCTGTCTAGATGGTTTGGCTCTTCCTCCAGCAGAATCCTATGCATACATGTAGTGGGACTAATCCCCTTGATGTCGACAATGGTCCATCCCAAAGTTGTCTTGTGCTCCTTGAGCACTACCACCAATTTCTCCTCTTGGTCCTTGGAGAGTTTGTTAGAGATAATGACCGGTAATGTGTCATCCTTTCCCAGGCAGGCATACTTGAGGTGGTCTGGCAGAGGCTTGAGTTCAATTTCTGGTGCCTGCACAATGGAAGGTAAAAGCTTCTCGCTGGGCACTGTTAGTGGAATGGGGCAACGCCCAAAGGATGTAGAAGAGGCTTACCGTAGGCATCCAAGTGAGCCACAGTTTCCTGTAGGTTAGTTGATGAATCAAAATCTACCTGTGGATCTACTATCTCATTTTCTAAAACAGATTGTAATTCATCTGAACCAGTAGTATCAAAGACATCTTGTACAATAGGATCAATCACATCAATAGAGCACAAAGAATGATCATCAATGGGGTGTTTCATAGCATCATAAATATTGAATTTCACCTCATCCCCATCGAATTTCATAGTAAGGGTTCCAGTACTTAAATCAATTTTTTTGCGGGCTATTTTCAAAAATGGCCTACCTAGCAGTATAGGGGTTGCATGCTTATCATGGTCCATATCCAACACAAAGAAAGCCGTAGGAAAAATCAAATTATCAACCATTACAAGAACATCTTCAACTACCCCTTTCGGGTACACATTAGATCTATCAGCCAATTGAACAACTATTCATGTCTCATGCAATGGTCCTAGTCCTAATGATTCATATAGAGAATAAGGCAAGACATTTATAGATGCACCTAGATCTAGCATAGCTTTCTCAAATTTAGTGTCACCTATTACACATGGAATACTAAACATGCCTGGATCACCACACTTTTTATGCATACGCTTTTGGAAAACAGCAGAAACATGTTCGCTCACCTTAATCTTTTGATTTCCCTTCAATTTTTGAATTCTTTTGATGGTACACAGTTCTTTAAGAAATTTAGAATAGCGAGGAATACTCTTGACAAGTTTGAGTAAGGGAATGTTTACCTCGCATTTACTAAAGGTCTCGAAGATCTCTATGTCATTCTCCGACCTTCTCGTATCTTTCAGCGCCTCAAGGAATGGCACGGGTGGCTTCAGTGAACCAAGCGGAGGGAAGTCGGGCCGAACATAATCATCATGGACTTCAGCAGGTGATCCGCGGTCGCGGATTGTGTCCCGCAATCGTGGAATGTCGTCGAGAGTTTTTGGGACACCAGGGGTTTTTCCGCGGTCGCGGATTTCTGTCCGCGGTCGCGGAATTGCTTCGACAATTTCTTCTGCTCCAGTGGCTTTTCCGCGGTCGTGGAAATCCGGCCGCGATCGCGGAAAATTGCCGATTTTTTCTTCGCCTTCAGTGATGATTCCGCAGTCGCGAATTTTCCTCTGTAGCATCCGTCACTTCTTCCGTTTGGGTTCCACTCCTCAGCGTCATCGCACAGACTTTCTCCCTCGGGTTTTCTACCGTTTGAGATGGTAGTTTCCCCGAGTCCCTGGCCTCCAACTTACTCAACGCTTGAGCGACTTTCCCAAAATGATTCTCCAAGTTCTGAATGCTAGACTTTGTCTCTTGCTGATGTTGGATCATGCTCTGAGTGAGAGATCGAATCATGTCCTCAGTAGACATTGAGGAACTCGGATTTGGTACTGGTCGTCTATTCGCGTATGGCTGCTCGTACTATTGCGGATTGCCATGCAGATGGAACTGTTGGTGGCTTGGATTGAACTCTTGGTTATCATGGCCTTGGGGAGGATAATGTTGATTCCCGTATCTTAGATTGGGGTGATCCTTCCACCCTGGATTATAGGTGTTAGAGTACGGGTCATATATCGGCCTCTGCGGACCAAAACCTCTTACAACGTTTACTTCAGCCATAGGTTCAAGAAGTGTTAGGCACTCGTCAGTGGGGTACAGCGTATCATAACAGATTATGCAAGACTTAACTGCCCTTTTGTTGAATTGTCTTGAGCTCTCAGATAGCTCAAAGAGTACCTCAAATGCTGTAGATGGCGTCTTGTTGAGAATGCTACCGCCACAGGCTGCGTTTACCATTTTGCACTCATCCTCAAGAAGTCCGCCATATAGATATAGAACGAGATCTTGGTCGGAATAACCATGGTATGGGCAGCTAGATATCAACCTCTTGAATCTCTCATAATATTCTTACAACGTCTCAGTAGCATGTTGTTCGATGTTGTTGATGCTTCTCTTCAGGCTATTGAGTTTCGTTGCAGGGAAGGACTTCTGAAGAAAGGCTTTCTTCATCTTCGCCCATGTATCTATGCTTCCCTGAGCCAAATAATAGAACCAATCATTGGCCGCATCCTTCAGAGAGAAAGGAAAGGCCCTCAGCTTGATTTGGTCCTCAGTGACATTCCTCGGCTTCATGCTATAGCAGACAGCGTGGAATTCAGAAAGATGCTTGTTGGGGTCTTCTCCACTCATCCCATGGAAGTGGGGTAGTAAGTGAATCAATCCAGATTTTAGCTCAAAATTTACGCCATCCGCAAGCTCTGGAAACTGCACAGCAAGCGGTTGTTGTTCTAAGTTCGGGGCAGTCAACTGCCTCAAAGTCAGTGCTTCTTCAACCATCTCTAGTTGCGTACGGACTGCTGTATGGTTTCTGGAAGGTGTTCTTTCAATCTCTGTATCGAAATATAAAAGGGGAGAGTCAGTAGCACGGGTGTGGACCATAAGATAGGTCCACACAAAAGTTGGCACACAAACAAACACAAAGAAAATGTAAAACTTGCCTCCCTGGCAACGGCGCCAAATTTGGCAGGGCTAAAGTCATGATGCCTAATCAAAGTAATCCTCAAAAACCTAACTAAGAATAGTAGACAAGCAAGGGTCGAATCCCACATGGAGGTAGCAATCTTTCTAAGTGCAACAGGTTGTATGCCAAAGGTAACAAAGGGGGGATTTGGTTTGTTTCAATGTAACAAAGTAAATAAAAGCAAAGGATGTAATCAATTGATGAGAAGTAACTTAGCCAGACAAATATCCACCATTCAGTTTGGTTGGTTGATCATTGATTATCTCTAATTCCTACCAATGAATGTTCCTATTCCTTTTCTTAAGTTATAAATAGGACAAACAGACCCTGAGAATACTAACTATCAAATAACCAGGAAAACCTCCAGATTCAATTCAATAGCAGCAATAAGCACAAGAATTTCAATAGATACATGCAAGTGCAACAAACAGTCTTACTATGCATGCAATCAATTATCTCTACAATAAACCAGTCCAAACAGTTCTTAGAATATCGCAGGTGCTACTCTGAATTAGGTATTTCAAACAGAAATAACCAAACCCTAGCAATAGATAAATACTAATATCAACTAGATGATCAGGCCAGTCAAATCAGCAAGAATCAATGGGATGAAGCATAAGAGAATCAATACATTCAAAGGAAAAGAAATAGAATTATAATCTCACAACCAAATACAAACGAAGGCTTCAATCGTCAGACCAAGCAAAAGTTGCTTAGTTCTTCATAGTCTTGAAACACAAAAAACTCAAAGGGAAAAATTGAACGATAAGTAATTGCATAATGAAATGAGGCTGCTAGGAAACTAGGTTATAAAACCCTAGCAAAACCTAAAGCTAAAAATAGGAAATAATATCTTTCCAAAAAGAAATAAAATGGAATAAAAGAAATAAAAGAAAAGGAAATAAATTAAAAGGCAAATCTTCTGAAGAAACTCTCGCACGCGTCTGATGAATAGTTTTCCGCGACCGCGGATGAATTTCCACGACCGCGGAAAAGTCATTGTTGAATCTCGCTGTCTTCGTATTTTTCCGCGCCCGCGGCAATGGCTTCCGCGACCGCGGATCTTCGTTGTTGCTCTTGTCTTCGTCTCGTGTTGTTCCGCGACCGCGGCGGTGATAGCCGCGACCACAGAAAAGCTCATGTAGCTCTCCTTCAGCTCCTTCTTCGCCTTCTCTCGTGGTTTTCTCCTCCATCTTCTTAAGTCTTCATTTAAGCTCTTCAAAACCACCAAATCAACACTTCTAGTCCTCAACTCCAATCTCCACAGTTGTGCTCTAAACTCATCCAAATGGTACCTAAAACTCCGGTAACATTTCCTAGTTAAACCCTACAAAGTAGCGCTGATCAGATTTCCTTCGGTTCTAGAAGGGTATTTGGATGCGAGTTGGATCACCTATGTGGAAGATCATTCTTCTACAAGTGTTTGGGTGTTCTTGCTTGGGGGAGGTTCCATTTCATGTGATTCTAAGAAGCAAACTTGCATCACGAGTTTGACTATTGAGTCGGAATTCATAGCTTTAGCCGCTTCTAGTAGAGAGGCGGAATGGCTAAGGAACCTAGTCTACGAGATTCCATTGTGGCCGAAACCGGTGTCACCCATATCTATCCATTGTGATAGTCAAGCTACTTTGACTAAGGCTTATAGCCAAGTATATAATGGTAAATCACGACATATGGGCGTTAGACATAGTGCGGTACGTGAGTTAATCACTCATGGGGTGATTACTATTGAGTTTGTTCGGTCTTAACAAAATCTAGCGGACCACTTAACAAAAGGGTTAGCTAGGGACTTGGTGATCAAGTCGGCTATAGGGATGGGTTTGAATCCCGTTTGAAATCTCTAATGGTGGGATACCCAATTTTCCTCTAATACGCCGTTAGAGGTTGAATTCAATGTGGAAAGCCTACACTTAGAGATTGGAGCACATGTTCAATAACATCCCAAGGTATGTTCTTGGACTTGCAAGAAAGAGTTTGGGTGAAGTTTCTCTTCTTAACGGTTCTTTTGGAAAAATGCATTTGTAGGTGCATGATTGAAAAGAGTCCACCTATATGAGTGTGAAGTGGTGCCGGTTCAATTAGCTCGGACTTGGCTTTGTATTCACTCATGAATGGATATGGACACAAGGTTGTAATAGTGTCAAGTTAGCACTTGGAGTAGTATGGAAACTTATGTGTGTTGTATCTTCAAGTATTCAGATAGGTTGAAGGGTTCAATCCGTAGGATACCCTGATGCTCGAGTATTTGGAATGTGTATTACACTAATGTGAAAATTCAATCCTAAGGACATTTTCATTTATGCATGAGTTTGTGTTTGATGTATGTTATTTAATTGAATAAAGGATTACACTAAAATGGGGGAGGAATGTTGGTGATTTTAGTGTCATTGGCCATTTGGTGTGATCGGGATTTGCTCAATACTTGAGGAGTTCGTTTGGCGCATCGCGCGTTTTGGGTATGCAGAGTGCATGCTCGTTTGCGTGGATTCAAACTCGGGGTTACGATAAGGTTGCGGAACGTGGCGGATTTGAGAGGCGGACACCGAGAAGGTGAATTCGGGGTCCAAGAAAGGTGCACAAACGTGCACGGTCCGTGCACAAATAATCATAGGATCAGTTAAAGTATACAGTTCGTGCATTGTGTTGTGCAAAGCATGATGGCTCTCGAATTAAGTGCACGGTCAGTGCACTTTGTGCAAAGCGTATTTTTCTCTCGAATTAAGTGCACGGTACGTGCACTTTGTGTGGTTAAGTGGTTGGCGGGCTTTATAATCGATTTTAACGGCCTTATCCAGTCCAACCTCCTTGTAACTTATTAACTACCCTATGCCCCATATAAGGGTCTGGTTGGATCAAGTTTTGGCCTACCTAAGATATCATACTCTTTTGTGGATCACATTGAACGAAAGCAAAAACTCTTAGTGTTTCTCTATTGATCTTGCCTGGTTCTTTAAAAACTGCATTTGTCTTATCCCAAATCAAATTTCGTGTAACCCAAAGGCTAAGAGTGAAGGATTGAAATATTGGTTTTGAAAAGTGTTATTACACGATTCAATCACAATCCAAATAAACCGAAGTTTGATTGACTTTACACCCTCTTATAACACATTCCTCATGTGTGAAGACACGGTATAGATGTGCTGGCTTTTTTGGTAAATTTTTTTATTTATATAATCTGCCGACTTTTTCAAAACTCCAAGATTTTTTAAGGGAATCATTTAGATTTATCTCGATGGGTGCAACCTGCTAGTCTTCTATGGTGGAGGAGGTTTCTTGTGGGTTATGATTATATCTTTTGTGATTTGGTCAATTTTTTAAGGGAAATTTGTATTGTTTTGGCCAGATTTGGGGTATTTTGTATGTAGTTTCGGAATAGATGCGTGAGCGGGCAGATCATAATTAAAGCCTATTTGGTATTTTCGATTGTTCCTCATCCTTAATTGGCCGTAATCAAACAGGGCTTCCACAACCATAATGAGTTTAGTAGACCACGATTTCATAACACTTATGCAACCTCAATGGAAGAGAAGTGGAGGTTGACACGAGATTTGGGGACATGCTTCTTCACACTCAGTTATGTACTATTAATGGCCATCGGAGGGGAGATGGAGGGAGGACATACCATTTGTTCAAGGCAAAACGTGCTCGGACCGAACTTTGCCTAAATTGATTACCAAGCAGAAAACTGAATTGAAAATTGAAAAATGTAGGACACCTACTGGAATTACGCAAACCAAAACGGTACCAACTAGCGTTTCCCATAACAAAAATCAGTCTTAACTTGCGTCGTAGCAAGAGGAATACACACTAGTTATTATGAGAACACTTGCGAAAAACACTTTCACATTGCCACACTTAGTTTAACAAAGTAGCAACACAAATATAAAATAAACATTGAGACATGTTGTTGTCGCTGATGCTTTCAGGAACCAAGAGGTCTGAAGAAAGGCATAGCACCTCACAAACACACCGACTGAGGAGGATTCGTTTGACAAACACATCGATGGTTATTTTGTGATATAGCTTGGGCCATGAGGTGTCCCCGTATGAGAACGTCCAAGGCTGGCATGGTTGTGAAAGTGCTAGATGATTCTAATTCGGTTGAGTTGGCCATAAGTGTGTGTTGCATGATCAGCACTACAAATTATCTAGGAGTTGTTACCGGTGTTTAGGGTGCCATTTGTAGGGATTTAGAGCACAACTGTGGAGTATGTAGTTGGAGAGATGAAGTGTGGATATGGTGGTTTGGAGAAGCTAATTGAAGACATTCAGAAGACGAGGAGAAACCACCTGATGAGACCAAGGAAATAGAAGGGGGAATCCACACAAAGAAGGAGAAGAAGGTATGCCGCGACCAAGGGCGAAGACACGAAGAGGCCGCGGCGGAAGGCGAGACGCGGAGCCAAGAGTGTCACTGCCGCGACCGCGGCGAAGTCATCCGCGCCCGCGGAAAATTCCTGTGTTGTGCAAAGTCGAGAGCGGATTCCTATTTTCCGCGACCGCGGAAGCACCGGAGGCGACCCGCGAAGCGTTTCCGAGTTTTCTTATTTTTTATTTTTTTCCGATTTTTATTCTTTTATATTTCGATACTTTAGTTTTATTTCCTTTTAGATGAGGTTTGTGATCTTGGGCGTTAGGTTAAGTCTATTTAACCTAAATTTCATAGCCTTCATTCGTTCATCTTGGTATCATCGACATTCGCTATTACGTACTATTTTCCATTCAGTATTATTTTCTTTCGAAGACTATGAGGAGCTAAGAACTTTTGCTTAGTCCGACAATTGAAGCCTAAGTTTGAATTTGATTGTGAGGTTATTCATTTCCTTTATCCTTGAATGTTATTAATTCTTTTATGCTTCATCCAATTGAGTTATATTGATTTCTCTAGATTAGCTACCTAGTTTTATCGATATTATTCATACTGTAGGATTAGGATCTTGAATAGTATTGGTTGGATCTAACTCATCAGTTGTTGTAATTATCATTATTAATATTATTTTCTCTAGCCTGACAACCTAGTTGAGATTAGTATTATCTATAGTGTTAGTTACCTCTTTCTGGTCAACTTGTTGAGATTAATATTATTCATCCCTAATTCAGAAGTAGCAACCACGATTTACTGGAACGAGTTGTGAATGTTTATTGTGAAGAGAATTAATTGCATGTCAAGTACTGACAAGTTGTTAAGTATTGCATGAGCCTATCTATTCCTGAGCTTATTCTGCTGTTAGATTTATCTTAATAGTTTCTTGATTGGTTTAATAGTTAGGGTTACCAGGCTGAGTTGGACTGGCAACTATTTCAGAACAGGGATTAGGACATTCATGAGGATTGAGGACTAGGAATAATTAATGATCAATCAACCAAACTGAAGGTGGATATTTGTTTGGCTAAGTGTTTTTCCCTTAATTGAATACAAATTTTTTCTTTGTTTGTTTTGTTTGCTTATTTGAATTGAATCAACCTTAAAAAAAAACCTTGTTACTTTGCATGCAAATCTACATACAGAAAACAACTCCTCCCTGTGGGATTCGACCCTTGCTTGCCCAAACTACTAGTTTAGGTTTGTTAGGATATTTTTGACTAGGTGATACGACTAAAACCTGTTTGTCAAATTGGCGCCGTTGCCGGGGAGGCAAGTTTTGATTTTTCTTTGTGTTTGTTTGTGTGCTTGTTACTATTGTGTGGACCTATCTTATGGTCCACACCTGTGCTACTGACTCTCCCCTTTTGGCTTTGAATTCAGAAATTAAGAGAACGCTCTCTGAGAGTCACAGAGTAAACAGATCTTTAGTCTTTGACAACCCCACTTTTGAGATGGCTGACGAGCAACAGACGTTAAGGCAGCTGACTGCCCCCAACCTACAACAGCAATCGCTGGCTGTGCATTTTCCTGAGCTTGCTGATGGAGTCAATTTCGAGCTCAAGTCATGGTTGATCCACTTACTCCCCCACTTCCATTGGATGAGTGGTGAAGATCCTAACAAGCATTTGTTGGAGTTCCAATCAGTCTGCACGAGCATGAAGCCTAAGGGCATGACTGAAGACCAGATCAAGTTGAGGGTCTTTCCTTTCTCCTTGAAGGATGCGGCCAATGACTGGTTCTACTACCTGACTCCAGGGAGCATAGACACGTGGGCCAAGATGAAGAAGGCCTTCCTGGAGAAGTACTTCCCAGCGACGAAGCTGAACAGCCTGAAGAGGAGTATTAGCAACATCGAACAGCAGGCTGCTGAGTCGCTCTACGAGTACTACGAGCGCTTCAAGAAGCTGATTTCTAGTTGCCCCTATCATGGCTACTCCGACCAGGACCTCGTACTTTATTTGTACGGAGGTTTACTTGATGACGAGCGTCGGATTGTGAACACTACCTGTGGAGGAAACATCCTGAATAAGAGTCCAGACCAGGCATTTGAAGTTTTCTTTGAACTATCTGAGGGCTCAAGACAATTTAGCAAACGGGCGGGCGCCCAATCCGTGAGAGTTGCAGAATCTCAGTCCAATTCCATTCTACTTTCTGAGATGGCTAAGATGAAAGAGATGATGAGGCGGTGCATGATGAAGGGGGGCCAACAGCAGGTCAAATCATGTGGGATATGCTACGACATGATGCATCCAACTGACGCATGTCCCACGCTGCAGGAGCCTACTGCTGAGGTGAATGCAATTGGAGGATATGGCCCTCAAAGGCCAAGATATGACCTGTACTCCAACACATACAATCCAGGGTGGAGAGATCACCCCAATCTGAGATACGGGAACCAGCAGAATATTCATCATGGCCAGGAGAACCAAGACCATCCACAGAGGCCGCCACAGTTTCTCCCCCGCCCACCACAGTACCAGCAGTCGGGGGGTCAACAACCCTTTCAAGCTCCTTATGACCAAAGACCGCAGGTACAGAGTTCCAGTGCCCCTACATCCAGTGACGACAGGATCCAGACCATCACCAAGTGCATAACAGAATTAACTCAGAATATGACAACGTTGGCTAGCACTACGGCCCAACAAATTGGAGGGTTGACCAAGCAGCAGGAGACCCTAGCTCAGAATATGGTAACGTTGGGCAATGCTGTGATCCAACAAAATCAAGAGATGCGGTCAAGTATTCAGAACCTGGAGAAATAAATGGGGCAGATCTCCATCATTGTAAGCAAGTTGGAAGCGCGGGAATCGGGGAAGCTACCATCTCAAACGGTAGTCAACCCGAAGGAGAATGTATGCGCCATGACGCTAAGGAGCGGGGCTGAGGTGGAAGCCAGTCGAGCTAGAGAAAGAGAAATCCGCGATCACGGAGAAGAGGGCCGCGACCGCGGCGTGACTACTGGCAAGAAGGAAGAAATCGGCGAACTTCCGCGACCGCGGCAGGAAATCCGCGACCGCGGAAAAAGCACGAAGGAACAAGAGCACCAGGTCGAGAATTTTCCGTGACCGCGGCAGGACATCCGCGACCGCGGAAAAAGGGCCGAAGACAGCGAGCATGTCGACAATATTCCGCGACCGCGGCAGCCAATCCGCGACCGCGGAAATGCTTCAGAAGCACCCCTTCGCTCCGATGCTCCTTATGATGACTACGTGCGCCCCTATTTCCCTCCGCTCGGATCCTAAAAGCCTCCCGCACCTTTCCCTGAAGCTCTGGCGGACACAAGGAGGCCAGCTAATGATAAAGAGTTGTTCGAAACGTTTAGCAACTGCGAGGTAAACATTCCGTTACTTAAGTTGATTAATAGTATTCATCGCTATGCTAAATTTTTGAAGGAGCTCTACACGCTTAAGAGGAAGAGGGTTGTGAAGGAGAAGAAGAAGGTGGTAGTAAGTGAGAATGTGTCCGCTATGCTGCAAAAGCAGATACCTAAGAAGGAAAGTGATCCAGGAATGTTCACTATTCCCTGCAAGATTGGGAATACCTTGTTCAACAAGGCTTTACTTGATTTGGGTGCCTCCATAAATGTGCTGCCTCTCTCACATTACGAGTCCTTGGAGTTGGGACCATTAAAGAAGACGGGGATTGTCATCCAATTGGCGGATAACTCATATGTTTACCCCAAAGGAGTGGTGCAGGACGTGCTGGTCGAGGTGGACAAGTTAGTGTTCACTGCAGACTTCTTTGTGATGGACACGGGGCAGGACAAGGACGCAGCGCCTGTGATGTTAGGAAGGTCATTCATGAATACGGCAGGTACAAAGATAGACGTGAGCAGTGATTCGCTCACAATGGAATTCGACGGGGAGAGGGTCAGATTCAACATTAATGATTCCAAGAGACACCCTCCAGATGGGAACCCCGAGTGCTCATTGGAGGTGAGCGAACCAAGTTGAGGAGGTCGAGTAGTATGTCGATCCACGACAATAACTAAGGCGATGTCCGGGAGGCAACCCGAAGTATGTATTTCTTTTCTTGTCTTTTCAATTTTTGTTTTTAATTGCTTTTGTTCGTGTGTTTTTGCTTTTGTTTTTGCTTTGTTTCGAACTAACCTGCAGGGAAGAGACCCGAATCATATTGAAGAAGGTGTTGCGCACACCAATGTAAGTCCTTCTATTGCCCTGCCCGGAAAAAAAAAAAAAAAGAGTTCCATCGAAGGCCAGCTGTCTGAATACCCCATGGAGAGGAGGTGCGCATCATGTTGCCAAGGAGGAGACATTAGCCTCACACATTATTTGGCAACGATGATGACCCTACAATTGATAGCTGAGGGGGAAGAGGAACACCAGGGCCCACACCACGATTACATCTGGGCCTATTTTTTGTGTTCGTAGAAGGTCATGCAACCCCGTTCCCTTGATTTACCACTTCTCACCACAGTGGTTCCTTTTGGTTGCATGGTAGGAGTTGATTGAGTTGAAGGCCGTGCAACCCCGACTTACTTGTTATACCACTACTCACCACAGTAGTTCACTTTGGTTGCACGGTAGAGTTGAGTTGAAGACCTGCGCAACACCAGAGACACGAGCTTATTGATATACCGCCAGCAACAACTTCAGTGTCCAAGCCAACTCGGCGACGGTTGTGAGTACTTTTCCCCCTTCTTTGTGCTTCATTCTTTTTTGTCTTTCATCACATTGAGGACAATGCAATGTTTCAGCATGGGGGAGGATTCTATACTTGCTATGTCGTTGAGGAGAAAAGAAAAAGAAAAAGCCAAAATTCGAAAAAGGCAAAAATAGAAATCCTGGGATAAGTCAAAAACCTGAAAGGGCGGCTTATGCAATAAGCAGGTGGCTTGGACCAGCATTAGGCTGGGGTAATAATTGGTCAAGAGTGATGTGAGTTATATGTGAGCCATCTATTGAAAAATGGAATGAGTGGCTTGGTGAAAACCCGAAAGGGCGCCTTGGCAAAATGAGTGAAAAGAAGAAGAGTGATTTTTAGGAATCATCATTTTACCTGGCGTTGTGGCATAAGAAGAGGTGATATAAGGAGGATTCGGGTAGGTCACTCTGGAGCGATAAGAAGATAGATGGGAGGCTAGGATTAGATTATTTTTTCACTCTATGGTGTTCGGGATAAGCTTGGGGGAAGTACTCTGCTTTCCTTCTGTTTTGGTGTTGTGTATGTATGGTGTGTTGTGTTGTGCATATTGTGTTGGTGCCTTGGAGTTTCATGTTAGGTGCAATCCTTAGTAGAGATGATTTTTCTATGCTTCCTGAGACCATGGGGATTTGATTGGAGGAGTAGGTTTATGTTAGCTTACTCGAGGACGAGCAAGGTTTAAGCATGGGGGAGTTTGATCAGCACTACTTTGTAGTTCTTATCTAGGAGTTGTTACCGGTATTTAGGGTGCCATTTGTAGGGATTTAGAGCACAACTGTGGAGTATGTAGTTGGAGAGATGAAGTGTGGATATGGTGGTTTGGAGAAGCTAATTGAAGACATTCAGAAGACGAGGAGAAACCACCTGATGAGACCAAGGAAATAGAAGGGAGAATCCACACAAAGAAGGAGAAGAAGGTCTGCCGCGACCAAGGGCGAAGACACGAAGAGGCCGCGGCGGAAGGCGAGACGCGGAGCCAAGAGTGTCACTGCCGTGACCGCGGCGAAGTCATCCGCGCCCGTGGAAAATTCTTGTGCTGTGCAAAATCGAGAGCAGATTCCTATTTTCCGCGACCGCGGAATTGGTTCCGCGACCGCGGAAGCACACGGAGGCGACCCGTGAAGCTTTTCCGAGTTTTCTTATTTTTTATTATTTTCCGATTTTTATTCTTTTATATTTCGATACTTTAGTTTTATTTCCTTTTAGATGAGGTTTGTGATCTTGGGCTTTAGGTTAAGTCTATTTAACCTAAATTCCATAGCCTCCATTCATTCATCTTGGTATCATCGACATTCGCTATTACGTACTATTTTCCATTCAGTATTATTTTCTTTCGAAGACTATGAGGAGCTAAACACATTTGCTTAGTCCGACAATTGAAGTCTAAGTTTGAATTTGATTGTGAGGTTATTCCTTTCCTTTATCCTTGAATGTTATTAATTCTTTTATGCTTCATCCAATTGAGTTATATTGATTTCTCTAGATTAGCTACCTAGTTTTATCGATATTATTCATATTGCAGGATTAGGATCTTGAATAGTATTGGTTGGATCTAACTCATCAGTTGTTGTGATTATCATTATTAATATTAGTTTCCCTAGCCTGACAATCTAGTTGAGATTAGTATTATCTATAGTGTTAGTTACCTCTTTCTGGTCAACTTGTTGAGATTAATATTATTCATCCCTAATTCAGAAGTAGCAACCACGATTTACTGGAACGAGTTGTGAATGTTTATTGTGAAGAGAACTAATTGCATGTCAAGTACTGACAAGTTGTTAAGTATTGCATGAGCCTATCTATTCCTGAGCTTATTCTGTTGTTAGATTTATCTTGATAGTTTCTTGATTGGTTTAATAGTAAGGGTTACCAGGCTGAGTTGGACTGGTAACTATTTCAGAACAGGGATTAGGACATTCATGAGGATTGAGGACTAGGAATAATTAATGATCAATCAACCAAACTGAAAGTGGATATTTGTTTGGCTAAGTGTTTTTCCCTTAATTGAATACAAATCTTTGCTTTGTTTGTTTTGTTTGCTTATTTGAATTGAATCAACCTTAAAAAAAACCCTTGTTACTTTGCATGCAATCTACATAAAGAAAACAACTCCTCCCTGTGGGATTTGACCCTTGCTTGCCCAAACTACTAGTTTAGGTTTGTTAGGATATTTTTGACCAGGTGATACGACTAAAACTTGTTTGTCATTGCACGTACAACACAAGGAAACAAGCAAACATCGAGAGAACTCACAAGTAACAAGCAAAATCGAACACTAGTGCAAGACAACCTTGTGTAAACACTAATCCAAAGTCAAATTTTTGGAGAAAGGATGTCAAAAATCAGAGAAGGGTGTGTATGGCGAGCAAGCACAATTAGAGATAAGTAAGGAGGATGACAAGTAAGATATGCAACAATCTCTAATGAATAGTCCAACTAACAATGTAATAGCATCAAAAGCACACAAAAACCAAGAGTGCAAGCTATTGAAACTAACATGATGTTGGCTAAATAAAAGAGATGTGTATGATTTAGTGCAAAATAGTATGGTGTCACTATATGCAATCATAAGGCTAGAATGTGCACAAACCAGTAATTAACACATGCAATGAACAAAGCTAGAAGAAAGCAAATGGTGAGTTAAAGGACTTGTCTTTGACACACTTAGACTCACAGATATTAGAAAAAAGAAAGACTTGCAAATTAAGCTATTGTTTTTCTTACTAAGGTCGAACTTTGTCGAAGGTTTGATGTTGCAAGCAAGCAAGAGTTAAGCAAGCAAAGCCTCTACTTAATTTTGTTCTGTTTTTGTATGAAATTGGCGGGTATATGTTTCCACCAAATTTATAGATTTTTTTACTCTAAACGAATACACAAAAACAACAAGAGTAGACTTACTATGCAAGAAACGAAGGGTAAGGGGCATGCAAGAAAAGAAAATCAAGGGATTGAGTGAAAGCAAAATTATTAGCATGCAAAATCTCACAATTAGTTATGCTCAATCAACTAAGACAATAATAAATCGAACTAAGCATATAAGGAAAGAGAAATTGCACACAATATCTTGCTAGAATTGGGGGAAAAAATCTTCTTTCGCTTGAGGATCAAGCAAAGTGCTATGTTGCTCCTAAAATCACAAAATTCTAACCAACTAATAACTGGTAAAACTAAAGAATATTGGATGAAATTTTTTGTGAAAAGATTGGTGGGATGGTCGAAATCTTAGACAAGACACAAAAGGAAGATCTTCTGCGAAATCTAGGAAATCAAGGTAGCTAGGGTTTGGGATTTGGGTGGGCAAACGTTGTCCAAAATGTCTAATTTTTTATATGTTTTAGGGATGTGGGTTAGGTTTTGATCGATAGTGGTGGAAAGGGTGGGGTGGCACGGTGGCACAGGAGAGGGGTGGAAAAAGTAGTCTATTTTTAGGTTAAAATGACAACTTGGATGGGAAAATGTAAGGGCAGGAAGAGGTATGAACATAACTGAGAAAATAAATGAAAAATTGTAAATCATAGAGTAGAAACTTGCCTCAACACTGTAAATCTGATACCACTTGATACATCCAAACACGATACCCTTACAAATTTGACTTAGTGTTTCCTGTCCAAAGGACCTCACATTTTTTAGAAACTCCTCTTATTGGATGAAATAAAATATGTCAAAATTTATTTGTCAAGTTCGATTGTTTGTGTGGACAAATTGCTCGAAGTGCGTCTAGATCGGCTATAGATTAGGGTTTCACTTATGGATCAGAAAGGTTTCTCCAAACATGATGAAACTTTATTGAGTGGTTTTCCTATGGATCTATTTAATTTCCAAAAAATTAGAATCGTAAAAACTCACACTTTGTTCATATGTTTTCCTCACACACAAAACTCACGCGTATGAATGCGAATCACTTCAACAGGAGATAAATTTTGGTAAAAAATAACTCAAGCAGACTTAGTCAAGTTTGCCTGAATTTTCAACATATTTGTTATTGAATGAACAAAGAGTTCAAATAGTAAAATAAGCTAGGTTTGGTAGGAAAGAAATGCTAGAATAGTTAGGCCCGCCACAATCTGATGGCCCAACCATCCATAAAAATAATCTAAGTAGAATATGACATAAAAATAAATCAGAATGCTTGACATAGAGTAATGATTGGATAAAGTTTGGGCCAATGCTGGCCCAAACCCACATGAAGACAAGTTCGTCGGCGCGCCAAGGGTGTGAGTGAACGAGGGTGTGTGTGGTATCACTAAAATGGACTGAATGTAGTAGGGATTAGATACCATTACACTTGTCATTGGTTGGGGAAAGGCACTAGAAAGAGGTGTTCCAGCGTGGGGAATGTTTTTGGTGTCCCGAGGTTAAGTTGTGGCAAGGAAAAACCTGATCAGGTGTCCTTGGTGACTCGGTGTCTAGGAGTGATAATTGCATGTCATCAAGTTGACTCCTTATGGGAGACTTTATCTGTGTGTATGACTTTGCTAAGAAGCTTCCATTTTCTAGAAGAGATGTATGCATCTCTGATGAACTTGCTCTACCATGTGAACGCTTGGGTGTTGGTCATCTTCCTTATCCAAGAGTAAAATATACTCTGAATAACCAACAAACGGGAACAGCCAGAATTGCCTGAAAACTTGAAAATCTTAGTGAATGACGTTTGGTACAAATATTTCCCCTAAGATACGACATTTTCTTATTGTTCCGTGTATGATCACTCTCCAAGGATCCTTAATCTGAACCCAACATCAATCCCTAAAATTATCCCTTTTCGTTTTAGGAACTATTGGACAAGTTAACCTAACTATATGGCCTTAGTGAGGCAAGCTTGGAGCCATAACATAGGAGGCATTGTGCGATATTGATTGATGGAGAAGATGGAAAAGTGAAAGAAGGGTCTCAAAAACTAGCAAAGAGGTAGGTATAGAGACCTTGAGATCCTTGTTGATGAGTGCATTGTAAAGTTGCGAGAAGCTCGTGAAGACTTGCAATCTGATTTTCAGAATATGGAGATGTAACAAGTTTTAGTGTCTGCAAAAATAGGAATTATCTCTTGGAATGGATTAGTTGGTTAGTTTTACTACTTAAAGGGCAAAGATGGACTGGTTAAAATTAGGAGAGAAGAGATTTCTGTCATGTTTTATTATGATATCAAAAAAACAAGGGCATAGAACTCTATATTTGTTCCTTAAGAATGCTTTTGGTAAAGCTATAGACGAGAAGCAAGGCATTGAAACTGAGAACCTATCATTCTAGACTAGCCTCTTTGGTACTCAATCTCCCAACAATCACCCTATATCTTTTAAAGTCTGTATAGGTCCTTCACTTGATTCGACTGCACATGAAAATATGTGTTATATTCCATCAGTTACCGCCTATTAGTATCAAGAAGGATGTGTACAATATTGGCAACTTTTATTAGCCTCATCCTGAAGGTTGATCAACCACTTATGATCAAGGAATTAGAGCTTACCTCATGTTTCAATACCATACTAAAGGTGATATCTAAAATTTTATTTGGTAAAGTTTGACCTCTTCTTGATCAAATCTTTTTTAGTCACTTAAGGTGCATTTGTGTCGGGTCGGGTGGTTGCTCACGCTGCAGGTGTTGCTCAGGAGTTGGTTAAAGGCTATAAACATTGTAGAACGTCTTGTCATTGTATGCGCTAATTGATCTCCAGAAAGCTTATGACTGTGTGAGGTGGGAATATCTTGAGCATGCAAAGGTTTATTTTAACTTTCCCCCTCTACTCATATAGTTTATAATGTAGAGTGTCATTGCTCCTTTTTATTCCATCATTGTGAATGGTGAGGCTAAAGGTTATTTTTACTGGGCGAAGAGGCTTGAGCCAAGGTGATCCCTTCTCTCTTGGGTGCCTTTTTTTCGTGATTATCATGGAAATGCTCTAGTTTTACGCAGAGGGCTTGTTTAGAAACTAAAAGTATTTGTAGAGTGTTTATGTGGTTTAGTATAGCAGAGAGTAATCATTGTCTAGTTGTTTGGATTAAGTTTCCAAGACCTTTGGAAGAAGGAGGTTTGAACTTCAAGGTGATGACATCCAATTTGTTACACGTTTAGGACGTGCATTTGTGCTTACTCTAGGTTGTTTTATGCATTTTGTGTTGCATTATAGCTAGTTGCATTTTTTTTTCTTTGTTATGGAGGTCTACACTAGGAAATGTGTGTTTTCAGGTATTTTGGTGGATTTTTGGAGTTGTCTAAGGATGTTGCTGGAATCTCGGATGTCATCTGGAGGCTAACGGGACGAACCATGAAGAATTTGGGCCAGAGGCGAACTAAAACAAGAGGCCATGCGTTTTGGACTGAATTCCCTTCAAGAGGTTCTCGCTATTAGGTTATGCGCTTTGCCTTTGCATTTTTCGCACGGTTGTGCGTTTTTCCTTTTACATGTGCGTTTTTTGCACAGGTTGTGGGGCGTAATACATGTAGGACTTTGGTTGTGCGTTTGACCGTGCATTTTTTGCACAGTCAAGGCACGGGCTGTGCATTTTACCTAGATGACTTTATTGTTACAAATACTTCATTTTAGGGTTTGTTATTAATCTTTTGCCACTTTCTCTAACTTTTGAGACTTAGTTGTTTGCCTCTTTTGAAAGATTGCAACTTTGGAGATTGTTCTACTGGATTCAAAACTAAGTTTCTCTTTCTCTTTAATCTTGTTTATGATTTCCATTATTATTATGATTTCTTTGGTTGATCTTGCAATTATGTCTAGCTAATTTCCATATTTCTAGGGTTAGGGTGATCCCAACTATGCGTAGGTAGACTTGTTTGATATTTTCCTAGATGGAAATCTGAAACTTTGTTGACTCATTCTTAGATGCTTTATGCCCATATTAGCTTATGCGAATTGGATCCTATTAGGGTTTGCAACCGAGAGGTAAAAATGTTAATGAGATCATATCTGACATTGCTCGTCTGCTGGATATGTCTTTGGGAGATCTGGACCTAGATGATGATGAGAATGCTAAGGCAAAGAAAAGGCAAACTCCAAATAAAAGGAAGAAGGCCAAGACAAAGGTTGAGTAAAAGAGTGGAAATATGATGTTGTTATCCCATGAAAAATCCAACATGTTTCCAGGTCCTAAGGGGACAAGATGGTCAGGACCATATAGGGTGACTCGAGTTCTGAGAGGTGGGACAGTTGAGTTATGGCATAAGAACTCTGGAAAGTTCAAGGTGCAAGAGTCGTCGATTGAAGCATGTTGTCACACCTGATCTGATCAAGCAGGGCACCACCGACTCTCATGATCCGAGTACTTAAAGTTGATGGAAGGTTAGGCTAAGGACCTTAAACAAGCACTTCTTGGGAGGCAACCCAAGGTATGTATTTCTTCCTTCTTCCAAAAAAAAAAACTCAAAAAAAACTGTGTTCAAGAGCACTGCACATCATGTGCACTTGAGTGCATAGGCCGTGCGTTTTTTAGCTGTAAAAAAAAAAAAAAATCAAAGTCGAGAGCAACGCACATCCGTGTGTTTTTTCCGGAAAAAAAAAATTATTTTTTTCTTTCTCTCTTTCCCTTTCTTTTCCCCTACCCTAATCCTTCAACCTATCCTTCGTCTCTCTCTCTCGCCAACCCCTCTTCCTCTCATATCATCCATCTCCATCGCACCATCCACATCACAATCTAGACCATCGGCGACCTCCACCACCACCGCGGATTTGCGCCACCACGCCCCATTTCCACCTCCTCAACAGATTTTCTCGGTGAGCTTCTTCTTCCTCTCGTTACTTTCTCTACATTGGGGACAATGTAGATTTTAGCTTGGGGGGTTGACTCATTAGTAGGCTGTCATTTGCATTTGCATTTAGTGTTAGTTTTCCATGTCTTTTGTTATGTTTGCATGCATTGCATTGTTGGATGTTGGATTTGACTCTCTTTGCTTCTTTCCCTCTGGTTGTTTTCCTTGTGACACATGCTTTATGAGTCCTCTCAATATGTTTTAGTTGTTAATATTGCAATTGCATTATGTGCATGATTATGAGTGCTTGAATGTTTGACATTTGGCTGGAGCATGTGACCTTTGATTGAGATGTGTTAGGACCAATACTCTAGACAAGCATCCTAGTGAGCTTTTGAGCCTTTTATGGACTATAACTCCATGAGTCCTCTTATTTCTCTTGTGTGTGAATCTCTACTTGCTTGCTATCTCCAGAACTTGCATTAAAATCTTTTTCGAGGCTACGCTTATGATTTATGTACATGACACTAATATGATTGAGGCATTATTTCATATTAGCCCTTCAACCTTGACCGCCTGATAAGCACTACTTTGTAGGGCTCAACTAAGAGTTATTAGAGGTTTTAATGGTGTCATTCGGGTAGATTTAGACACATTCTTGTGTATGGCGTTTGGAGGCAAAGTTGATGTTTTTGGAGGTGTTTGAGCTACTTTGGATATCATGAAGACACTGAGGAAGGAAGCCATCAAGAGAAGACGCCAAGGAGTGAAGAGGAGACGAGTTGGTGCAAGGCAAAGGACAAGAATGCCGAGCATTAACCGCGATCGCGGGCATGGGTGCCGCGATCGCGGGCGTTGGAGCATGTCGAGAGTTTTCTGCGGGCGCGGAGAGATTGAAGGGCGCGGAGCCACATGGGCCACGATCAAGGTCCACCACCCGCGATCGCGGGTCTGACACGGCAGGAGCTCGGACTTATTCTGAATTATCTTTTTAGTTTTATTTTCCCTTTTTCTTATTTCTAATTTAGTTATTTTCTTAATGGGCTAGGTCATTTGTTAGAGCCCTATATATACTTTCTTTTAGCATTAGGTTTAGAAGTCCACACTCTTATTCCACTTTAGTTGCAATTTTCATCGTTGTTTACTTTTCCTTTGAAGTTTCACCATGACTATGAGGAGCTAAGCCTCTTTGGCTTAGTCCGGCAATGGAAGCTTAAGTTTTGATTATTGGTTGTGAGGTTATGTTCCCTTTCTTAATTCCTATTGGATTATATTATCTCTTCTAAGCTTATTCCATTGGATTTCATTGATTGCACTAGCCCGCGCAACTAGTTGTTGTTGGTGATTTTCATATTGCTAGGATTAGGAAACTGTTGGGCTAACGTCATATTCCGCTATAGCAACTACAATTTACATGCTCTGGTTGAAATTGTTCTATTGTAGGGAGAGATAATTATATGGTAAATGCATCTGAGCGAGCGTTCTGTGTATCCTGGTTAATTCTTATTTGTATTGCTGCCTTTGGGTTGAACCTTTAGTGGTACTAGGGTTATTCATTGGTAAGGGTTCTTTGTGGAAGGTTTCCCTTTGAATCTACACAAGATCGGGACAGGAATAATCATAGGAAGGAATTGGAAGTAATCTAGGATCAACCAACCAAAACTTAAGTGGAAATTGCCTGGCTAAGTGTTTTCTCACATTTGATTGCATATTATTTATTCTGTTTTATTTCTTACTTGATTTAAACCTCACAAACCCCCCTTATTACTGTTATTCGATTGTTATTCAATTTGTGATAAGAAAATAGACGCTTGTGATTCTCTTGGGATTTCGACCCTTGCTTGCTTACTATACTAGTTTGAAAGTTGAGGTTTACTTTGATTTGGCATAACGACCTTAGGCCACGTCAAATTTGGCGCCGTTGTCGGGGAATCATTGTCTATTTTCTTGTGTATAAATTGAATATTGATCTTTCTAGGGAACCTATCTTACGGTTCCCTCTAACATTACTAACTTTTCATTGACGAAGTGTGATTCAGAGTAGATAATTCTGTTGGAGAACTCTAGCTATGGCGCAAGAGAGCACGCTGCAGGCACTCACCCAGGCACTGCAAGCGTTAACACAAGCGGTGATTCAAGCAAGTGCAACCAATACACAAGCAGTGATTCAAGCTAGTGCAAACAATGCACTAGCAATGAAAGAGGGATTCTCTCAGCTCACCCAGCAAAATTACACTTTGCACCAGGCCTCTCAGCAATCTATATTAAAATTGGGTGCATCACTGGGACAGCTAATGCCTAGTACACCTGCAATAACGGAGTCCCCAAACAAGTACTGTGAAGGCCAGCTTGAGGCAAATGCAATCAAGTTGCGAAGTGGGGAAAGGTTGAATGACCCCTATGTTGAGGAAAGGAATGAAGCGCCGATAAGAGAAGAACGCAGCGAAGAACCGCGATCGCGGGTCGAAAACCGCGATCACGGTTATCTCACGGAGAAGGCAGAATTTGGAGAGCTCCCCGCAAAAGAGAACCCGCGACCGCGGAAGGAGTGCTGCAACCCCGGTATGCTGATCGAAACAAGGCATTGTGCTGAATTTGATGATGAGGTTGAGGAGGACCTTGAAGAGGAAATCCAAAGCTTCAAGAACAGTATGCTACCTGACGCGGTACGTTTGCCTGAAATTGAAGAGGAGATGGACGAGGACTGGGACTATGAGCCTCAAAACTACACTCAACATGAATGTCCCCTGCTGGAGTCCTAGATTCCCATCACACCTCCCCCTGAGGCTCTTAATGGAAGCAAGCCAGAAGCTTCTTTGGTCACACTGGCCAACATCATCCCCCGTTGTGCAGATTCTGTGAAGGCGAGGCGGAAGATAGGAAATAAGCCGAAGGTGAAGCAAAAGAGTGAGGTTGCAGGCCAGGTGTCGGATTACCTCATACTGGACACGGGGCAGGATAGGTGTACAACCTCTACAATGCTGGGAAGAGAGTTCTTGAAGATGACAACTGCGGTCATGGATACGAAGGGTGATCCACTCACAATGAAAGGCAGAAGGAAGGGGGTACAGTCGTACCTGAAGAGGCACCCCCCAGATTTGGAACCAAGAAGGGTGGTCGCTGTAAGCGACCTGGGATGAATAGAGAGCAACATGTCGAGCCACGATAGTAACCAAGGCGCTGCTCAGGAGGCAACCCGAGGTAAGACTTAGTTTTTTTTCTTGTTTTTGAAGTTTTTGTTCTGTTTTTTCGACTAAACCACACAGGAAAGCCGAGAAGAATCTGCGACCGCGGCATAACACCCGCGATCGCGGCCGGAGAAAGTCGAGCAAAAACCGCGATCGCGGCACAAAACCCGCAATCGCGGGCCCATGGTGCGCCGCGAATTAGGGTTTAGTCCGAAAAAAAAAAAAATTCGTACGTTACCCGCGATCGCGACCTTCACTACCGCGATCGTGGTTCCTCCACGGTGTTCCTTCCATGGCGATTCTTCCACGACGATTCCCTCCTTTATGGCGGTAATTTCCACGGCGGTTCATTCATGGCGGTCTTTCTTCATCATGTTCGCGAGCAACAACCGGTGTACCCTTGATCCATCCATTGTTGTTGTTCCCTACGGTACGTCTTCACTTGTGCGTCACCACCAGTGCATACTGAGTTCGGAGTTCCAGCATTCCATGATCCATCTCTTGGGAAGTTTGACTGTTGAAGTGGTGATGAAGTTTATGGGGATCCCTACATCCCTGAGTACCTTCCTGGAGTTATTGACGAAGACTACCACCCCGGCGTACGCTCAGTGAGTTCTTTCTTTCTTCCCCTTACTTTTTTTTTTGTCTTCCATACATTGAGGACAATGCATGATTTAAGCATGGGGGAGTAGAAGTATTCACTATCTATCTTGTACATATTCTTTTTCCAACATTGCACTTTGAATTTCAGCATTTCGTTTAAAAAAAAAAATTTGAAAAAGTCAAAAATCAAAAAAGACATACATGAAAATCCTAGGACAAGTCGGAAACCCGAAAGGGTGGCTTGGGTAATAAGCAGGTGGCCCGGACCAGCGCTAGGCTGGGGTAAAAAGGTGTCTGAGTGACGTGAGCTTATGTGAGCACATCTATGAAAAAAATACGAGTGGCTAGGATGAAAACCCGAAAGGACTCCTAGGCAAAATGAGTAAAAAGGTGTCTGAGTGACGTGAGCTTATGCTCTGGTTGAAATTTTTCTATTGTAGGGAGAGATAATTACATGGTAAATGCATCTGAGCGAGCGTTCTGTGTATCCTGGTTAATTCTTATTTGTATTGCTGCCTTTGGGTTGAACCTTTAGTGGTACTAGGGTTATTCATTGGTAAGAGTTCTTTGTGGAAGGTTTCCCTCTGAATCTATACAAGATCGGGACAGGAATAATCATAGGAAGGAATTGGAAGTAATCTAGGATCAACCAACCAAAACTTAAGTGAAAATTGCCTGGCTAAGTGTTTTCTCACATTTGATTGCATATTATTTATTCTGTTTTATTTCTTACTTGATTTAAACCTCACAAACCCCCCTTGTTACTGCTATTCGATTGGTATTCAATTTGTGATAAGAAAATAGACGCTTGTGATTCTCTTGGGATTTCGACCCTTGCTTGCTTACTATACTAGTTTGAAAGTTGAGGTTTACTTTGATTTGGCATAACGACCTTAGGCCACGTCACCGCCCTATATATGTTTTCCTCTGCTTGAAGCTCATTTGTGCCTTAATTGCCATTTCCTTAAAAGCTCCACAAAATCATACCGAGCCTAATCGTTCATCATACCCATCCGGGGATTAGGATAGTAGATTTGTTTTACTAGAGTGGGTTTGAGCCAAGCTTGGGGGATGATGCATATGTCAGTGGTTGGATGTGATGTTTATATTGTGTCTCCTTTCTTTTCCTCAATCTTTCTCTTAAAAAAAAAATCCGAAAAAAAAGAAAGGAAAAAAATGGGGAAAAAAAAAGCAAATAAAGAAGAGCAAGGAGACAATCAAAGTAGAGCAGGGATTTGTTGTATGGGTTTGAAGAAAAAAATTGGAAGTGAAGGATTGTTCTAAGCTTGGTGTCGCCTTGGAAATTCTTTTCCCCAGATTTAGCACCACATGGCCTAAATATATCCCTACCTTGATCCTATACCTTGGCCCCATTACAACCCTGAAAAGACCTCATGAGTTTTGTTGTGTGCATGATCCCTAGTAGTGGAGATAAGAACACTGATGCAAGCCTATGGTAGTTTAGCATTCAAAGTGGAGAATTGAGCGAAACACAAACCTAGACACATGAGTGAAGTGACTTATTTTTTTATCCTGGTGAGGTTTGGAGTTGAGGAACTATCTACGTTTTTGTCGTTGGTTGCAAAGCATGTTATGATAGAACTTGTCTTATGTTTGACCTCTCATGATCATTGCTCATTTGTCTGTTGGATAGAAACAACCTTATCATATTTTGTGGATTCATTGATTATGTAGTTGCTTGAGGACAAGCAAGGGTTAAGCTTGGGAAATTTGATGACATCCAATTTGTTACACGTTTAGGACATGCATTTGTGCTTAATCTAGGTTATTTTATGCATTTTGTGTTGCATTTATAGCTAGTTGCATTGTTTTCTTTGTTATGAAGGTCTACACTAGGAAATGTGTATTTTCAGGTATTTTGGTGGATTTTTGGAGTTGTCTATGGATGTTGCTGGAACCTCGGATGTCATCTGGAGGCTAACGGGATGAACCGTGAAGAATTTGGGCCGGAGGCGAACTAAAACAAGAGGCCGTGCATTTTGGACTGAATTCACTTCAAGAGGCCGTGCATTCTACCGCACGGCCGTGCAAGCGGTGATTTCTCGCTATTAGGCTGTGTGCTTTGCCTGTGCGTTTTTCGCACGGCTGTGCATTTTTCCTTTTGCTTGTGCGTTTTGCATGTGCGTTTTTCGCACAGGCTATGCGGTTTCATACCTGTAGGATTTTGGTCGTGCGTTTGACCGTGTGTTTTTTGCACTGTCAAGGCACGGGCCGTGCATTTTACCCGGATGACTTTATTGTTACAAATACTTCGTTTTAGGGTTTGTTATCAATATTTTGCCACTTTTTCTAACTTTTGAGACCTAGTTGTTTGCCTCCTTTGAAAGATTGCAACTTTCACTAGTACAAAATGGGGCTTCCCCTACGGACACAATTACCACGGTTCCGTGTTTTTTCGTAGTAATTTGGAGATTGTTCTACTAGATTCAAAACTAAGTTTCTCTTTAATCTTGTTTATGATTTCCATGTTATTATTTCTTTGGTTGATCTTGCAATTTAAGTCTAACTAATTTCCATATTTCTAGGGTTAGGGTGATCCCAACTATGCGTAGGTAGACTAGTTTGATATTTGCCTGGATGGAAATCTGAAACTATGTTGATTCATTCCTAGATGCTTTATGCCCATGTTAGCTTATGCGAATTGGACCCTATTAGGGTTTGCAACCGAGAGGTAAAAACGTTAATAGGTAGTCAAATAGGGTTTGAGATCGAGAGGTAATACCTTCTATTGGAATCCTAGGAATTGAACCTGAGATTTTATTATTGCGAGAGCGTCTTAATTTCTCCTGTGGATTAATAACTATCATAGAAACCCTAAGATTAGGTTGGATTTAGCAAGTCACAAGAGTGGATGTTAATTCAGTTTGACCTTAGATTCTAAGTGCCCAAAGGGTCTAGATCTTGATTAGCAAGTCGCGAGAGTGGATGTTAATTGAATCTAGGCACATTTACTATCATCTGAGATGAATTAGTAATTACCTAAGATAGTTACCTTCAACAAAGACAGACTAAATTCAAACATTTATCTAGTTAAGTCTACTGAAGCATAGTTACGGGGATCCCTCGCCTTGGAAATTTTCCCTCCATTGATTACAATCATCACTTGAATTTGTTTCTTAATTTTAGTTATTACTTCAACAAAATTTCCAATCTTTTGGCTTGGCTTACTGGTTTAAGATACAAATGATACTACTTAGTCCTCATTGGGAACGACATATGAAAAACTACAACTGAACCCATACGTTTGTGGGTAGGTTTTTGTTCTATCACAAGGAATTACTAGCTTGGAACAAAACCATATTGTTCAAGTTATGACATGACATCCATACCATAAAGTAGAATCTTTGAAGTGTTTAGGTGTCGAACAACCTTACCAGATGGCTAGGCTTTTGGGATGTTTGACCCTCCTTTAATGATTTATGGGTTTGGCACTCTCTTTTTAAACTCATGAGGCCTATTATTGAGCATCTACAAATTTCTTATGGCTCTACTAATCTCCCCTCACACTCCATGATGTCTTCAGTAGGGCTAATGGTAAATTAGATTGTTAATGCCTCTATGATTTCTGTAGAACTAAATTTCTCTGTTGGCCTTGGTGTTTCTTGTTATGGGGTGGTATTCTATCTAAAAAGGGGAGTTTACCTGTTGTTTGGCTACTTTAAAACAACTTCTTACCTTATATAAGCTCTATAGATGGAGGTTGGTATGTAGAAGTGATTATGTCTTATATGGTTATGATTTTGAGGATGAGAACCATCTTTGGTTTGGATGCCCTATGGTGATGATTATTGTTGATCAAGTTCTTAGTTGGCAACGTGTACAGATAAAAAAGGATTCATTGCTTGATTGGTGGAATTGGGAATTTTTTTCTAAAGTAGGCACTTATCTCAACTTAATTCTTGAAATAGGCTTAAATGTAAACAAATTCTTGAAATAGGCTGGTTGTTGTGGTTCGGACTAAAAGAAACGCTAATCTACATAGCGATTCATGTCGAAGCGGGTGAGTTGTATTTTTATTTTTTTTTAAAACAAGAGTCGTTGTCTACTTCGACTTATATCAAATGTGTCTGTGTTAAACAGACTCTTTTTTCTGGAAAAAATGAATCGTTGTGTCAAACTACGACTTTTTTTAATTATAAATAAAAAGATGCCTACAAATTTGTGGCCTTTCTTTTCATTTTCTGCTCTTCTCCGTCTCTCGTTCACTCTCATCTCCCGAGTAATTTGTTGGTTTTAGGAAATCCAGCTACAAATTCTTCACCTCTTCCATTACCAAAGATGCCCACAAGCAAGCAGCACAACTAATTTCGACAAAATCAAATCCCAATTTCCTCTTTTTTCCTCCATTTAAGCTTTCCATTTCCCAACATTTCCCTATTGGTTCTTCCCCTAGTTGGTAATAATCCATAACATTCTTTTTCTTTTCCCTTCCCTTTTAATTTCCCCTAAATTTATCATAATTTTTCACACTCGTAAAGCTTTCAATTTCACTATTGTTCTTATAACATGTTGATGGTCATGATGTCTAATTTTGGAGGCTTTCTGGATTGTTTTGAGGATCGTTTAGGGATTATTAATCATGTTAGAGAAATCTCCAAAAACGACTTTTTGATCTTTGGAAGGGTTTGATTTGGCTCATTCAACTTTTTTTTAAAGAACTTAAACTGCGTCTGTACAGGGAAATTAAACCGATAATTTTTTTTTTTTAAAATGTGAGTCGATATCCACTACAGCGACTCTTACCTTTTTTATAAAAAAAATACCATATCTGCTTTGGTGAAAGTCGTTCTTGTGGACAACGGCTCATTTCTGATAAGTTGATGCACTCAATAGCGACTTCTGTCGAAGCTTCAGTGACAGCCTATTTCCAGAATAAGTTTTAACTCAAGCCTAGTTAAAGAATAAATTTGAAAAGAATGCCTAGTTTGGAAGAAAAAAAATCCTTGCTTCTCCTAAACTGAACAAAAATATTATTTAGAGTAAGCTCTTGGTCATGATGGGGATTGTTTACCACACATGATGTATGCAAGTTGATGCTATTTCCAGACAGATTACGCCAATGTGTGTTCCACGATGATTATTGATGAGTGTAAGTTCAGGATTATTGCAAAGATGAAGCTAGAGAGTAGGCGTGGCAATGCATTAATGAGGAGGCAACTACAACTCTAGCCGTGTTTTAATAGAGGTTTTGTGTTGCCCTTTTACGAGTCATTTTGTATGTATATTCTCCCTCCAACCGAGTCATTGGTAAGTGGGCTAAATTGTTGTTTGTCTATGATGATACATCACTTGGGATGGCCTACGGTAAGGCATAGTGTCCTAAGAAAATGTCGGTACATATTGTATTGGGACAAATTTTCTTGGGACCTTGCATGTTATCTTAGATGAGTTTACTCTCTAAGTTAGATGTTTTGTATCGTATGACATGCACCGTGTGGTTTGGTACTGGTCTTTTCGTTTTTTTATTAGGTTGAGTCTAGATTTCTTAGGTGGACGCTTGTGAGATTGTGATTGTCTTGTGGTCTTCCTATGTGTTTTGTAGGGCCCTCTCTCACTAGTGACTCGTGAGGGAGTTTAACTATATTTGATCCACTACGAAACACTTAACTAGGAGTGGTCTTTGTTCTTACATCGTTGTCCTAGGAGAGTGATGAGTATAGAAATTATTGGGACACACTCTCTTGGGGCCTTGTTGGGCTCTTAGGACACGCCATCTTGAGAGCTCAATTCTCTAGAAGATGGACGAGTTATAATTTTCTGTCATTCAACCTTGGTATGGTGCTTGGTTTTTTTTTTTTTTGTGTGCTTCTCCTCTCCCTTTCTAATAAAATTTTACCACATTCAAAACACATAAAAAGCTAAGTCACACACACATAAAGCCAAGACACCCCAATTATTATGACAAAATATGAAAGTACTTGTACGACGTCTTGACCTTCCTTGGCTAGAATAGAATCTTGGAATTCTTCTTGGCTTGTGGTCGCGATCTTGGTCCTAGGCCACGTGAAGAATCCTTTGACCCGTATTTATCGATTTGGGTCCCTTCGTTAAAGTAAGATCGTGGAATACATAACAAACAAGTAATGACAGCGAGAAGCATGCAAGAATGAAAGAGAAAAAAAGTTTCTTAGGGTTCGGGTTCCCTTCGTAGGGAAGAGCCTAAGGAGAAAATATACATTTTTCCTCCAAAAACTGGTTTTTATTATAGTAGGAAATGAGTTTAAATAGACAAAACAATAACTTCAACAATAACTTGGAAAATAAGGTAACTAAGAAACCCTAAAAGAACATGGAAGTAAAATAATAAAACCCTAAAATATAACCACAAATAATCTACTATATATCTACTAAAGTAGAATACCAACTACGTCACGTGACGCCCCCAAAATGAACCAAAATTTTATGCTGCCACGTGGCATCACGATATTGAATTTGTCACGTGTCAAGCTCTCATTTTTTTCGTTGGTTTTTTGAAAAATAAAGAAAATAAAATCTCTATCTATTTAAGCCGGATATGCATACAATATGAATATTTTGTATAATCTATTCTTTCCTAAAACGTAGCAAACAATATTCTCGACCATATATTTTTTGTACGTAATCTACTATATATCTACTAAAATAGAATACCAACTACGACACGTGGCGCCCCCAAAATGAACCAAAATTTTATGTTGTCACGTTGCATCACGGTATTGAATTTGCCACGTGTCAAGCTCTCATTTTTTTCGTTGGTTTTTCGAAAATCAAATAAAATCAAAGCAAATAAAATATCTTCCCATATTAGCTGGATATGCATACAATATAAATATTTTGTATAATCTATTCTTTCCAAAAACGTAGAAAACAATATTCTCGGCCATATAATTCCAATACGTAATCTACTATATATCTACTAAAGTATAATACCTACTACGCCACGTGGCACCCCTAAAATGAACCAAAATTTTGTGCTGCCATGTGACATCACGGTATTGAATTTGCCACGTGTCAAACTCTCATTTTTTTCGTTGGTTTTTGGAAAATCAAATCAAATAAAATCAAAGAAAATAAAATATCTGCCCATATTAGCCGGATATGCATACAATATGAATATTTTGTATAATATATTCTTTCCAAAAACATAACAAACAATATTCTCGGCCATATATTTTTTGTACGTAATCTACTATATATCTATTAAAGTAGATATCTACTACGCCACGTGACGCCCCCAAAATGAACCAAAATTTTTTGCTGCCACGTGGCATCACGATATTGAATTTGCCAAGTGTCAAGCTCTCATTTTTTTCGTTGGTTTTTCGAAAATCAAAGAAAATCAAAGAAAATAAAATCTCTGCCCATATTAGTCGGATATGCATACAATATAAATATTTTGTATAATCTATTCTTTCCAAAAATGTAGCAAATAATATTTTTGGTCATATATTTTTTGTACGTAATCTACTATATATCTACTAAAGTTGAATACCTACTACGCCACGTGACGCCCCTAAAATGAACTAAAATTTTATGTTGCCACATTGCATCACAGTATTGAATTTTCCATGTGTCAAGCTCTCATTTTTTTCTTTGGTTTTTCGAAAATCAAAGAAAATAAAATCTTTGTCCATATTAGCCGGATATGCTTATAAAATGAAAATTTTGTATAATCTATTCTTTCCAAAAACGTAACAAACAATATTTTCAACCATATATTTTTTGTACGTGATCTACTATATATCTATTAAAGTAGAATACCTACTACACCACGTGGCGCCCCCAAAATGAACCAAATTTATTTGTTGCCACGTGGCATCACAGTATTTAATTTGCCACATGTCCAACTATTTTTTTTCATTGGTTTTTTGAAAATTAAATAAAATCAAAGAAAATAAAATGTGTGCCCATATTAGCCAAATATGCAAACAATATGAATATTTTGTATAATCTATTCTTTCCAAAAACATAGTAAACAATATTCTTAGCCATAAATTTAAAGAATCAACTTGTACTCCGCTAAGCTAAGAAATTAGTTAAAGACAAGAAACATTTCACTTTGATTAAAACTATTATGTAGTATCATATAGATTTTTATATAAAATTAGTTTTTTGTAAAATTTATCATAGAAACAATTCTTTTTTTTTTCGCTCGGAAAACATAATATGACTTCTATTTTACATTCAACTTTGGTTTGGAGAACTATAGTGGTTCAATACTGGTTTTGATTGTTATTTTTTTCCTATTGTATGATGTTTTTTTATGAGTATTGATGTATAAAAATTAATCATCTATAAGTACCACCATATTTGACTCTATAAACTATAATGCCATGTTACTAAAAAAAATTAATATTTCGCCCCTATTAATTCCTCTTATTTGTGGAAATATTGTAAAGTTCTTAATTTGACAAGAAACACGTTGATTCAATAAGGTATATCTGATTATGATATCCAAGAAACAAATGAATTTTTTGAATAGGTATTAAGCATGGGGTGATGGTATTGTAGGTGATGACAATGATGGAGAAGCACAAATACAAATTCCTGATGAACTATTGGTGAAGGATTATGATTTAGATCTGATTCCAGCAATTGTTAAGTGTGTGTATTCCTCTCTTTTGGACATTAAGTTGTTTTCAAAATACTTTGAAGAACGGACAATTCTTGCACCAACACATGAAGATGTAGATAGAGTTAATAATTATATATTATCTTTGTTACTTGGTGATGAGAAAGTTTATCTCAATTTGGATATCATGTGCAAGACAGGTTTTATTGTAGACAATGATGCAAGTGTTTATACATCTGACTACTTGAACAATATTAGATGGTCTGGTGTCCCAAATCATGTACTTAAACTTAAGGTTGGAGTCCTTATTATGTTGTTTCGAAATATTGATCAGTCATCAGGTTTATGTAATAGGACAAGATTGATAATCATACAGCTCGACAGTCATGTCAAACAAGGAAGAATATTTCAGGCAACAATATTGGACAAGTTTTTATTCCTCGCGTGCTCATGTCATCATCACACACTTCATATCCGTTCATGTTTTAATGAAGTCAATTTCCCTTGAGTGTCTGTTTTGCTATGACGATAAACAAGAGTCGGGGTCAATCACTTGCAAATGTCTGTTTGTGTCTTCCACGTCCTGTTTTCACTCATGGTCAGTTTTATGTTGCATCATCAAGAGTTACCAGCAAAAAAGGTTTGGAGATTTTAATATGCGACAAAAAATAAAACAAAAACTTCTAATATTACAACCAATGTAGTATACAAGAAAGTTTTTCATAATTTGTAGCAATTTTTAACATCTTACGAGATTTTAAGTTTAGTGTTTCATTTTCATGTATTAGATGAACATTTTGATTATGCTTTATCAATTTAGTAGTATTAATGTTAAGGATGTGGCTATCCTCACTTCAAAATTAATTAGGCAATTTTTACTATATATAAAATTTATGGATAGTTTTGCCTCTCTTTCGATAATATTTTATCAATTTCTTTAATATTTTTTATTCAATTAGTTATTTTTTATATTATCATTCATCTACTTCTATAACAGTTCTATATCGATTAAATATATAATTTTGATATACTATTTTTTTAAATGTAAGGAAAAATAAATAAATCACGTGCAAAGCTCGGGTACTACACTAGTAAGCCAATAAAAGACTAAGAAAATATTCCTAAATGACAATAATCCAGAAGCCTCCGGTCAGAAGCTCGGGTCATGCGAGGGTCGTACGACCAGAACCAATAACAGAAACAAGAAGCATGGTCGTGCGTTTGTGGCGCAGGACCTTTAACTGTGGTTGTGTGTTTTCCTGGCAGCTTAGTAATCGTTGTTTTTTGTCATCTTCTTAGTGGAGTTACGAGTCGCCATAAACTAGAGAGTTATTGATATTTGAGTCGGCTTTCCAACGGTTTTTGAATGAGCTTGAGATTAATTTTGTAGCCAAAGTTATGGTTTTACCGAGCATTGTCCGCGCTTTGACGGGATCTTCAAAATTACGAAAATTGTCCATCTTAATTCTCTTCCTCGATGGTCTTGGGCTTCGTCCGAAAAGATCTTCAAGTTGTTCTTAATCAACTCGTCTTCCGGAGCTTATATCCTTTCAAGGAGGATGTTTCACTTGTCATCAATGTGAGATATTTTTGTGTTCAATCAAGAGCAGGATTTCATGTACGTTTGCGTTGACTCCAATCAATGTTGAAGATGACAACACGTTACATTTTAAGCACACACAATGACACAAAGCCTCGTTTTATTATTATTACTACTATTCTTGTTTTGCATCTGCAGCAAGCTTCACTTCACTTCACTTCACTTCACTTGATAGCCCCTTTCTGAAGAGGGGATTTTGAGTTATGCACCTCAGATTATGGGCTGATCAATTCAAGGGAACTTGCCTTGTTGTTCAAGGTCCCGAGCAGGCTATCAAAACTCTTCTTGAAAGAGTCCACCCCTTCCATTTCTAGCTGAGCACCAACGTCTTCCCAGTTAATACCCAATTTCTCGAGGGCGCTGTATACACCTTCGGCTTCTGACACGTTGCGGTCGATTGTCCTCGACACAGTACCATGGTCGCTGAACGCTTCAAGAGCATTATCGGGCATGGTTGAAACCTGCAAGGAACAATCCCCCCGTTTTCATCAAATATATCTAACTACTTTGTCAGCAATCAGCTTCTCTGAGAGCTATATATGAACTCACCGTATCAGGGCCAATGAGGGGATCAACATATAAAGTATCTGGGTAGGCTGGGTTCTTGACACTGGTTGAAGCCCAAAGCAGCCTCTGCTTCTTGGCACCCTTTTTAACTAGAGCCTCCCATCTCGGACCAGAAAACTTCTTCTGATACAGTTGGTATGCCAAAGCTGCTTGAGCCACAGCAGCCTTCAACAAATACAAAAGTATCTCATCATACGCAAGTTTTACTATCAATCAATCATCTCAACTTAGCAAAACAAACAAACTATGTTACCTTTCCTCTAAGACCAAGGGCTTCAGGGGTGCCATTCTTCTCAAGCATCTTGTCAATAAGAGAGTCCACCCTACTCACAAAGAAGGAAGCTACACTGGTAACTTTTGAGAGGTCGCTTAATCCCGATGCCTCTAGCCCATCCAAGTAAGCATCCATCACAGCCTCGTATCTTGAGAGGGAGAAAATCAGCTATGCATAGACCCAAATTTAAACAAGGGTCAATTCTTTTATCAGTTTCCACTTTCCAGAGAAACTAATAATCATTAATCATGACAGTGACAAATGAGAAACTTGGGCCAGAAAGAGCTACTGATCCATGCCTGCGGATGCAAACTGGTCATGGTTTGGCAAAGCATGGTTATTCAGCTGGCATGATCATTGGCAACACTATGCAGTAGCGGATTGCAATAATATGCTTCATCTCATATGCACGTTATTAAAATGAAAAAGAAAAACATTGATGAAGTGAACTTACTGTCACGTTCACACTAATGCCACTTGCAATGGTTTCCTTGATTGAAGGGATGCAGGGAGCAGTTGCAGGAATCTTTATGTAAACATTGCGACGATCAACTACCTTATGCAGCCATTTAGCTGCCTCGACTGTACCTAAAGTGTCATCAGCAAGTTTAGGTGAAACTTCAACAGAGACATAGCCATCACCGGCATCTGTTTCATCATAGATTGGCTCGAAAAGTTTGCACGCATCTTGGATGTCCTTGATGACTAATTCCCAGTATGCAGTCTCAATGTCTTTCCCGGAGTCCACAAGCTGCCTGCAACAGTACACACTATAATTTTTACTCGTAGTTGGAAAAAAAAAAAAGAGGAACACTTATAAGAACAATAACTCGAGGGATTTGATGAGAATGGGAATACATAACCTGAACTGGTCATTGTAGGCATCTGAAGATGAAATTGCTTTCTGGAAAATCTGTAGCAAGTATTTAACAATTAATCAGCACAAGATTGGTGCATTAATAAGCAAAGTTAAATTTCTATTAGAATCCATTATCCATAAAACATTCAAAACTTTGTTTAGAACTGAAAGGCGCTCGCCTGAGGGGCGACAAGGCGTTGGCCCTGTCTGGGTGGCCAGTCGAGTGCCTGGACGCGCTTCAGAGCACAAGAGTAAAAATAAACTAGTAATGTTGTTACAGGAAGCAGATAAATACCGCAGGGTTGCTGGTAACACCTCTGACACCATTTGCAATCAACGGAAGTAGATCAGTAACAGGACGGCAGAGATTATCATACCAGGGACTCTGGCCTTGCTTTTCATATAGATCATGAAGTGTTGTTCTCTTCAATGGCTTTGCATTTCCACCCGAAGAGCATCTCACACTGTGGATTTTTTATGAGAAATTACATGGGTATTAACTAATTCTGATTGCTATGCTTTGGAAGAAAAAAAGATCATCTTGGAATTATAACCTTGTTATTGAATTTTATAGAGTACTCAAAACAACAAACGAATTAGAAAAAGGAAAACAGGAAAAACAATATAAGGGGATGGCTTACATCAAAGGACGGAAGGAGGAAGCATAGCGAGAGGAAACAGATAGGCGAGAAGTGTTGAAACCACAGTAATTGTTAATGTTGACAGATAGCCTTGGCACTTGAGAAACTCGAGACTTGAACCCTTCTCCTGATGCTCCAATCGGTGTTGAAATCTTTGATATTGTTGTCATGATGTCCTTTTTTCATAGTACCACATTGAGACATTAATTAATTGAAGTGGCAATTCTGTTTTTCTTATTAATTTCATCCATTGTAGGTACAAATTTATAATTTCAGATAATGAACATTAAAAGGAACACAGTTACACATATCACATAAAAGGGAAAAGAAGATAGCAGAAACAGCTGCTGATTATCATCATATCTTACTGTGAATAAATTGCAGTGTTGCAATAAACAAACCCATGCTCCATCCATCAGATCCAATAGTTACTCCACGTTTTGGTCAAGTTTTTTTTATAGGTTCCAAGTCAAACAAGTATTCAACGTGATTTCTCTCTTGTTGGAGCAATGTTGTTCTCAATTGATTAAAGCCAGGAGGCACATAACCACTTGACTTATTATTAGCAGCAAAACCATAAGAACTTAAGGAATAAGGATTTATTGCAAGATTAAAAGGCAAACAATCAAGTTGATCTCTAGCTTGCAAAATTACATAAAATAAAAAAATAAAAAAAATAACCAAATACAACACAACAAAGCCACAGATCAGAAATCAGCCCCCGAAATCACTCAAATCAGCCACACACAGCTAACAAAATAAAACGAGTGTCGACTTACCTCACCTAACCCCGTCTGGGAGAATGGCCCGACGGACTGCAGCTTCGTCGGCGGCGTCCAGGTGGCGTGAGAGAGGGCCGGTGTCTGGAGAGGCGGTCTGATCGTGAGTGAGGGAAGAGTTAGGTAGAGAGTATTGTGCGTGCTTGGCAGCTTGCGTGAGGGAGGGAGAGTTTTAGATGCAAATTAGGGTTTTTTCAAAAATAAAAAACAATAAAAACTGGGCCCCACGTTTCGTAGAGTTTTCTCAACGTTTCATATTGCCTAAAAGACGTGTCCTGTGTTTCCCTTCTGTCAACGGGAACGCTCAGCGTGTCCCAGGCGTTTCTGTGTAAGAGGGAAAATGTTTGAGTTATCAAGAGGGTGGACCACCCTTATAATATATGTTATAATATTGGGTTAATTACCGGAAACTATCCGTACAATAGGCCATATTGTCAGAAATCACTCGGATAACGACTATTTATCGTAAACCACCCGTATATTCATCTCCATCCAACACGTACCACCCTACCCCACTCTTCGTCCATTAGATCGTTAACGTAATTACAGATTTAAGCCGAACTTTTTATTTTTATTCAATTTCTCCACAAGTTCAAAACTTGGGTAAAAATTGTAATTAAGTTAAAAATTATTAAAATAGAATTATTAAATAATTAAGTTTGGGAAAGTTTGGATAATTTTTTGTAATTTTTCAAGAATTAAGCAAGGGCATTTTTGCCCCAACTTGGAAAGTTGGGGCCAAAATGCAATTAAGCCAAAATCTGGGGGCCCCCGACCAGTTACTGTTCATCAGCATCAACCTCATGCCATCCGAGCTCCATTCATGGCTTCCAATGGCGGATTTTGCCGAATCGAACCTCCATTTGGGCTCGTTTGGTTTAATTATCCCATGGGCTTTTTAGTAGGGGATTAAACTCGTCCAACCCAAGTGATTTCGGATGGAAATAATCAAAGACGAGATCGAATTTGAGTATTTATGGAAAGAGAATTTCGGTTTTTAGCTTTATGGAAATTGGACGATATCGGGGTCAATTCGATATCGTTTTAGGTCAAACTTTATACGATTTCGAAGCTCTCCCCGAGACCTTTCCAACCCCTATAAATAGGGCACCTTTCAATGAGTTTTCGGTATCCAATTTAATCCCAAAAGCTCAAGAACCCTAGCTCCGCGGCCGTGTCTGTTCATTGAAGAAATTCGTCGACCACCGTCCACCGTTGGAGTCGCCGCTACCACCAAAAGTTGCGTATGGAAGTTAGCTTCCAAAGCCCCAAGCTCTCACCACCGATTACCCACCTCCGGTCGCCGCATTAGCCAGAAAACCGAGACAGCTCCTCCGCGCCGATCCGAATTGGGTATTTTCGAATTTTGGATTAATTATAATTTTTACCCAAGTTTTGAAGTTGTGGAGAAATTGAATGAAAATAAAAAGTTCGGCTTAAATCTATAATTACTTAACGGAATTTTAAACGGAATGACGAGTTGGGTGGTAACAGTGTAACGGACATGGTTTAACGGGTGGTTTACGGTAAATAGTCGTTATCCGAGTGGTTTCTGGCAATATGGCCTATTGTACGGGTGGTTTCCGGTAATTGACCCTATAATATTATGTATTTGGATGTACATAAGATAAAGCCCATATAAATTATAAAGTTGGTTTATGAGTCAAGTATTGTAAATCCTATATATATTCTCATTGAAGGTCTAATATGACACAAGTTTATTCTCTCTTTACTCTCTTCTTTTCTCTCAAATCTCTCCCTTTCTCTTAATTTATAACACGTTATCAGCACGAATTGATCAAGGCTTATAATAATACATCGATGTTCCCCGCATAATCGCTCAAATCTTCAAAGCAGCGAACCAATACTCTTCGTTCATATGCGTGGTGCACGGTCTATTTTTTTCCAATTGATTCAAATATTTATTATATGTTATTTCTCATTCCGCGGACTGATTTTCTTTGCTTTTTTTTTATATGTTATATGTATCATTCGTTTGTTTTCAATATGTATTGGTGGTACTGATATGGTTTTCCTAAAGATGATATATGTATGGTTATATCATTAATGAGATCGGAATTTTGTATCTCCTGAAGAGAATGTTTTCCAAAGTTTTTTTTAGTCCTTGAAGGGACAGTTTGCAATTCCTAAAGCGATAATTGTGAAGTGATAATTCCCTGAAGCGATAGTTTTCAGTCCCTGAAGCGATAATTCTCAATCCCTGAAGCGATAATAAACAATATTTCTCAATCCCTGAAACGATAAATTTCAATCCTTGAAGTGATAACTATGTATGTATGATCCCTAAAGTGTATTTTGTAACGATGTACTTTATCTCCTGAAATCATACTCCTCTCAATCCCTGAAGCGATATGTCTCAATCCCTGAAGCGATAATTTTCAATCCCTGAAGTGATAATTTTCATTCCCTGAATCCCTGAAGTGATAGTTTTCAATCCCTGAAGTGATAGTTTTCAATCCCTAAAGTGATAGTTTGCAATCCCTGAAGTGACAGTTTTCAATCCCTGAAGTGACAGTTTAGTTTTCAATCACTGAAGCGATAATTTTTGAAACGATAGTTTTCAATCCCTGAAGCGATAGTTTTGAAACGATAGTTTTCAATCCCTAAAGCGATAATTTTCAATCCATGTCCCTGAAGCGATAATTTTATCTCTCGAAAAGGATATGTTTATTCTAAATAGGATGTATTTATAAAGCAAATGATAAGGCTGATGGATTCATCCTTGAAGATGATGTGTTTATAAGGATTATATCACCCAGTAGTGTAATGGATTTCATTCCCCGAAGCGGATGACATATTAAAAATTTAATTACTTATCCATTTTATTTGTTAGCTTGTTTATTTTCAGTTGCATATTTATTTTCACATTCTTTTATTTTGTTCTTATACTATTGAAAATTGACATCCCTTGAAGTGGATGCACACATAATATATTTGTCTAGGTATAGACAAATCCAAAATCATCCCCGTAGTGATAAGTACTATCTCCTGAAGTAGACGAAACAATAAACCATATTACTCATTGAAGTGAGTAACTATAGAAAATATCATCTCCTGAAGCGGATAATAAAATGATATATTAGAAATAACCTCTTGTAGTAGGTTATAAAAGGGTCAATAAATTTGTTTGTTCAATTTCTAGTCACCCGAAGTTGACAACGATTCTCCTTATTTAAGTAATGTTGTTTGTGTTTTTATTTTTGTTTCATTAATTATGCTTACTTTTAGAGATTTTATATATTTATGGTAAAATAATAAGTTTCATCCTTGGTAGTGGATGTACACAACAAAATCAAATTGTCCCTGAAGTGACATAATTCCTCGAAGTGAATGAATGACGAGTTTATGTCCTTATACTAGTAATTTAAACCTTCTTTTTAGACCGATTGCTATAATTGCAATATGCCAAATTTCAAGGGTTTCCAGAAGAAACAGTTTAACACATAGTTTTAAGTGTTAAATTTCATTTGGCTAAACATATTTGGAAAACCAATTTAGCACTTGGGATTCTTGTAGAAATTGTGCTAAACTAATGATTTGATCATATCATCCTCAACTCGATGAGAGTATTAAGACTCTATATTTTGACAATTGAGAGATCACTATATACTCTTGAAGAGTTTCATGATCATACGTCAATTATTTGTACTATGATAGTAGTACATATTTTAAGTCATATGTTTGTATTCGAAGGTTAGAAATCAATGTGATGATTTATCTAATTCTGAGTTGATGATATCCCAAATATTAAAGGATCACCCATATGGAAATTTCAATGGTAGGAACTATTGTCGATAATGTCATTATTACTTATACCATTTTGATAAACCAGAAGTTTCTTTATCCTACAAAATGGCAAAACCCAAGTGTGAAATATAAGGTTTAGAAAGAGCGTCTCATTCATGACTCCAGAAGAGGTCTATCTTGTTATTGGAAAGAACAATATATTAAATGAGTAACACTCTATGTTTACAAGTTCATGACAAACTTGTTGATCATTTGAAAAGATATTCGACAGATTGGTTATCATGCAGAATTCATGAATGAGGAAAATATTGAATATCTATCTAAAAGTTCATAGGAAACTTCGCACAAAAGGTATATACGACAACCCATTGAATCATATAATATTTCTAACCAGAAGTTAGTTGATGGCAAAAATATATCTTTGTGGCAAAAATGAATTCAATCACCTAAGTGAAGTAATCATGATATGCAGGATCATTATAAATTCACTCAAACACCTATTAAAGGACCGGAGGATCCTAGGACATGGAGTCCTTGTCTTAGAGTGATCATAAAAAAAACACGACTTGTTTTCTTGGTAACAATGTCGATTATGTAAAGAGTAAGTGCAGAGTCTCCATGTTTCTTGACATATTCAATAATACAAATGTGGACTAATAACACCGTCATATGAACCAATGTTAATTATTCATATATTTTATGATGTTGATAGATGCCTCAACACATTGGTTAAACGATTTAAAGTGGGAGAAAGAAATCAATCAAGTAGTGTAATAGTCGAGTCTCTGGTAGCTCACACTATTTAATAGGACGACATAGTACAATCGTTATTTATATGGTCATCAATCATAGCTGGGTTAAAGCTAATACATGAAACGATCTAGAAGAATCGTCGACCATAAGGGATCATATAAAATTTGAATGTCGAGAATTAAGTTTGACTTTGACTGACCATGATATATTCTCCTAATTGAAACTTATCTCCAGAAGAGAACTGAAAGTATATAGATATGCGGTATACGTCTCATTCTCACCCTAAATGAACTAAATTAATGCCACAAGGAAAGTTAGGATTCTACGAGGGCAGGAGTCCCTATAGATTATTGAATACCTAGAGCTTATATTGGGTGATCGCTCGATATCAAGATTATCATTTTGAAGAGATAAAATCCCAACTTTAGGGGGAGCGGACAATGAGACTAATATGTATAAGATTGCAAGGAATGCAAATTCTCGATAATTTTATAACCTTGGTTAAACGAACATGAACCAGAAGTTCAACGGATCGTATACATAATGATATAGCTAGGATGCTATAAATTGCATTTACTAAAAGCCAAGAAAGTGACGGAATCACATATATCAACTGAAATGCCTAGCTCATTTGGAGGTTCTTGTAGTAACTCCATACCAATCCACTACAAGGGAGTCTTAATTACACCAGAAGCGTGGGAGACTATTAGACTATATCTGAAGCTCAATTTTCCTGAAGAGGAATGATATATTGCAGCTTAACAAGCTGTTAATTGTTGACATGTGGCGTTTCTTGAGATAAGTTCTTCAAGAAAATCGTATCTCAGATTACACATCATAAGCAAGGACTTTAAAGGACAAGTACGAAATGTTTGTTAAAATCCATTTCAGAAGGACTCGAAATGCGCTTGTCCTTGATGATGCTGTTTGAATAAGTATTTGCACCAGAAGTGACATACGAGAAGGTTAATGATACTTGATCAATGGAAATATGTCGACAATGATGATTGGTGGAGGTGAGAATGGCGATTCAAGCAAAGTTTGATTTTGTGTATCAAAAGTGATATGTTTTGGACCAATTATATATGTAAATCATTATTTGGAAATGGTTATCGGTATTGCTTTGTATTTATATTTTTGATACAGGATTGTACATGCAAGTTCTCGAAGAACCAAGATTTATGTGCACAAAGACAAATGGAGATATATGAAGGTCATGCATCACTCCGCACTCAATATCACTTAATTACATATTGACGATATCTATCTACACTCATGAGCTTTGAGTCGAAAGGAGGACAAGTTCAGCCAATTCAGTCAAGTAATGTTAAATTGAGGGGGAGAATTACAACTGCACTCTTTTTCCCTTAGTCTTGGTTTTTATCCCATTGGGTTTTTCCAGATAAGGTTTTTAACGAGGCAGTTAGTGATGTACATCCAAGGGGTAGTGTTATAATATTATGTATTTGGATGTATATAAGATAAAGCTCATGTAAACCATAAAGTTGGCTTATGGGTCAAGCATTATAAACCCTATATATACCCTCATTGGAGGTCTAATAAGACACAAGTTTACTCTCTCTTTGCTCTCTTCTCTTCTCTCAAATCTCTCCCTTTCTCTTAGTTTATAACACAATATTAATTATAGTGACAACTCATTTTATGAGATGGCTTTTTCTAATTTGCTTTTAACTTAATATTCAGTATTAGCTTTTTTTTCCTTCTTTCCCGAGGAGTTAAATAAATCAATTGGCAAAGGGCTCTATTGGAGCAATTTTGCAAGTCTTAATTATTTAGATTTTGTCAAACGAGTTTTTCCTTGGCTTGGATTGATTATACAAATAAAATAAATTTTTTTTATATAATTAATACAATTTGGGTTTTTATTGAATTTAATTTATAGTTTAAATAGTTCAGAAGATAAATTTATTAAATTTATAGTTCACTTAATATCTATAAAATCTTATTATCAAATTAATAAGTAAAGAGAATTTATAATATATCTTACTTAATAATTTCTTTTACATTTTCTCCATGTATGTTATACATGTCTTCTTTTAATTTAAGAGAATAAGAATTTAGACTTCCGCACTCTATTTATTTTAGATGTACAATTTAAATAAAATATGTGTTCAAATTATCAATATCGTGGAATTATAATAGATAGACCTAAGGTCCTAAATCAATTACTTTATGTTTAGATTAGGGTATTATTAGTACACGAAGTGATAGATTTCTCCCAATATCAGTGTTTTTATACATACTTTTAATAGAAATCGAACTCGAAAATTCTGGATAGAATGCTAAAAATAGCTCAGCACCAAACCACTAAACCAAGTGTATGTTGGTAAATCTATTCTGGATAGAATTGTAAAGTGATCATGGTAAGAACTAGGAGAGATCGAATAAAAATTGTGAGAATTAGGGGGAGATGCAAAAATTAGTAGAAATAATCATAACAAAATGACGTACATTAACTTATATATATTCCACAAACAAAATGAAGTAAAGCAATGGGATACTTTTCTTGATTAAAATGTATTACTTCATTATATTTATTTTATTTATTAACCAAAACATATACTAATAATTATGTAATTTATAAAAATCTACAAAAATATACAAACCAGTGTCGTTTATACTTTTTTTGTTTTTAAGTAAGAATGTTATTCTATTAGGAATTTAATTAATCATGTCAATCAAATATGTGTATCATATTTTTCCTAACGTATAGATCTTTTATTCAAAAATACTAATTGGAAGAATTGATTTTGTAGGTCGATCAAATGAGATATTCATTGACCCAAACTCTACTTAATATGTTCATTATTTATTATAGATTATAGATATGAATAGTTGAATGTAGGATATGTAAATTACATAAAGTTTAAAATAATAAATATAATATAACTTAAGTAATCTATGAAATACCAACGTAACTTAAATGGTACAAATTTAAATGTGAATCATATCTTTATATAAATTAAGGTAAGATATGTAACATAAAGTTTGGAATAAAATGCTACATAAATCTTATTACTATATAATTTGCATATACTAATATAATCTTACATAATTCATAGTTTTAGGATCCGTTCAGTAAATTCAAGCTTATACGAAGATATGTAACATAAAGTTTGGAATAAAAAAAGTATAACTTAAACAACGTCTTGAAGATCAATGTAGTTAATTTGCACAACTTTAGATATAATACTACATAAATCTTATTATTATATAATTTGCATATACTAATATAATCTTACATAATTCATAGTTTTAGGGTCCAATTCAAGCTTATACGAGCTGAAGTTGAAACTAATCGAATAACCGAAGCTGATTTTTTCGGGCTAGTTGAATTTTTTAGGCAATTTCAAGCTTCCTTATGCTAGTATAAGCTTGGGGATTTAACTTATTTTTATGGAAAAATTTGAGCTTTATTAAGCTTTTGATAAGATTACATAATCTACTTTTACGAACAAATCAGTTTGTGATTATTTTGCACATAAGCTACATAAGCTTGCATATAAGTGCTAATGAACGGGTTCTATACCAACATTCAGTTGGTCTAGTGGTTTGACGCTAGACTACCTTAAGCGTTCTATCCAGAGGTCTCGAGTTCGATTCCTGCTGAAAGCGTGTATGAAAATATTGATGTTGGGAGGAGTCTACCATTTCGTATGCCAGCAGTACCCTAGTCTGGGCGTAGAGCGATTTCGACCGATCAAACCAGGCGATCAAGACAAAAAAAATGAACGGGCCCTATTGTCTTACTAAGAGTAAGGTATGCAAACATTTAAGAAAAACGATTGAGAATATAAAACACAAAATATATATGGTCACGCCACCATTTAAAAACTCCATGTACAATTTGATATACGGAACTACATTTTTTTTGAAAGTAAATGTACGTATGGAAGGACCCATTTATGAATTGAATAAGGAACACTTTATCTTATTTAGACTTAAGTCTAGAAATAGGTAGGCTTTTTTGGGAACTGTTGTAAAAAAATTAGAATAATTATTTTAAATTATTTTTACTTTTCCTCGCACTAAATGTATTATAACAATCTGGACAAATTTGTGATACGGCAATGGGTGACCTATAAAGATGGAAGAATTACTCTCCTTTGGAAAATGTTTGATGACATGGCAAAGAGGGTTGTCTACCCTCAGGGTAAGACAATCAGCCCCCGTGTAAGAGTGTTTAAACGGTTCAGACTAGATTGGACCGTTATTATGGTTTAGTTTGGATCGGTGAATCGTAAATTTTTTAATACTTGGACTGAGGAATGGATCGGTCCGGTCTAATTATGGTATGGTCCGATCTCGGACCGTTTTTATTTTTCCTAATGATTTTTAAAAAATGAGATAAAAGTGATCATATAATGATTCATTTACGGTCCAAATTTAGACCGAACAGTAATTGGACCGTAAATTGGATGTACTTAGAGTTAAATGAGATATATTTATTATAATAAAATCATATTACGGTCATGGACCGAACCATAACTCGTAAACCTTTTAAACCTTGTGTCATGGACATGACCGTTACATACACAGTCCAGGACCAGACCGTAATTTCTGGTCTAGTCCGGGTTTACGTTTCAGTCCAAAAATAAACACCCTTGTGTGTCTGTGAGTTCCAGAAACGTAAGCCCTGTCTAATATTATGTGATTGGTTTATAAATGGGCAGTTGCCTCAAATTATTTGGTAAATATAAACAAAGGTCGCAGGCACTGCAAACAGTGCCCGTCAAACAGCTATGTCTACGCATCGTGTGCTTGTGCATATTGAAAAATAGAAGAAGAGACAAGGCACGCAGACACAACGCATGATTATGCCATTGTCGGGAAAAAAAATAAACAGGCAGGCACGCGTACACAAGTTCCTAAGCCTCTGGTGAATAAAATTGGACACGCGTACGTAACGCGTGTCAGTGCAAGTTATGTTAATAAAATGGGCGGTGGCAACGATGGTGGCGGCCCGAGTGGTCTGATGGGCGGCGATTCCGGCGTGTTAGACGAAGGTCCAGTGGCGGGTTTGATGGGAGGTTATCGGGGCGCCGATCAAGGCGGTACTCCAGCGATCGGGACGACCTTACATGCGGTAATTGGTGGCGGCCCGAATGGTGGCGGCTCGACTGGCGGAGGCTCGACTGGTGGTAGGTCGGGTCGGGACGACATGGTGATTTTTACGCTTAGGACACGTGGAATGTGCTCCGCAGGCGTTGATGCATATTTTGTTTATAAATGTTATAAATGCATACTTTGTTTTGGGTGATGTTAAGAAATAATATTGAAAGAACCATTGTAACACAACAATTTTCGGTAAAAACAATAACAATCAAAATCTTTTACCTTCTGACCAAGCTTATTTTCAATTCCGATCCTGCTACATTTCAACCCTAAGTTCCACATCTACTTACAAACCTTTCATCAAACGTAGTAGAACTCGTAGAATGTACTAATAGGATTTGAAAAAAAAACTCCTCTTGGCTGAGCCAAGTTAAACTTTGATGGGTCCAAAAAGCATAATCAATCATCCCACATTGGCTACATAATATGTAACTCTAATGGAAAGATTATGTCCATTTTCCACCACCATATTCCAGATACCACTGTCTTACAAAAGAGGCTTATGCATCTTTGTTTGGTATTTGCAAAGTAATTAATCTGAATATTAAACACACTAGTACACAAATCGCCTTTTACCCCATGATAAAATAACCCAGATCACTAATATTCGGGCTAATAAACGGTTACACATTACAAAAATATGGTTTATTTTTTATTTTTGGTCTAGTAAATACCCCGGATATATTATGGTACGTCCGGGCTAATTGATTCATAACACTTTGAGCATTTTGAGAAAATAGCCCGGGCGTGTATTCAATGCTAATATCCGGGCTATTAAGTTACATTATAATTCCCTTCACAAGAAAATAGCCCGGAGCTTACACAATTGGTAAAAGCCCGGGCTATTTATTCACGTATCCTCATTTGATACTAAACTATATATCCCGTACAATTACCTACCCGGGTTAAATTGAGTTTTTTTAATTAAAAAACGAAATCTGAGATAACTCCAAAAGAACCCTAGTCGATTTCATCCCCGCAATTTCCTTCTAGTATCGAACCTCTACCGCTCGATTCAACTGCTTAAGTTGGTTGGTCCTCTTGTTTATCGTCTCTTCTAGCTTCCTGGATGGTGCTTTGGTTGGCTAGTGAACCCTAAAAATCCGTCCATTCTACCCTCAATTGGTGCTCCTATTCGTCGTTTCTTTTTCTTTAGTTGGTTGAGTTGGAAGAGTTCAAGATTATTCGCTCTTGAACCTCTTCTTCATCGATTACAAATTTATTCCCGCTAGGTTCGAGACACAAGGCCTCGACATGAAGGAAACTGTAAGATATTTCCTTCGATCCACTTCTTGTTTTTAATTTTCCGATGTCACTCGCTTACGGGTCTTTGATTAATTTGTGTAGCCCAACTGTTTGTGGAAATGGCTGTGTGAGTAGGTGGTGATACAAACGTGGTGCCGCACGTGACAGAATGTCGGCAATTTCACCCTTTACTCTGTGAGTAGGTTGTGTGTGCTTCTCCAAGATGTTTAGCTCAATACTTTAACAAGTTTGTCAAACTGTTGCTTGAAAAGAGTTCTTGGGTTACGCTCTTTCATTTTTTAAGTTTAAGTGGTAATCCAGGAACAAGAAAGTTAGATGAATATATCAACTGAATCTTTTTATATGCTTGTATTTTGTTATTGATTGGTGGCTAACATATCTACTTCTGTTTTAGATATGAAACATGTGAAAGTCCTATATATCTATTTGTTGAACTTTGTGTTTGTGTGAATGTGTTGGTATACTAAGATCTCATTGCAATCCAAAGCCTAATATGATAGACTACTTGAAAGATGAGAACATATGTGGAAGGCCACTCAGGCTGCGGTTCCACGAGAGAAGTGGCGAATTGTATATTGCAAACGCGTATTTTAGGCTCATGAAGGTTCGTCTAGAGGGTAGCTTGGCAACGTCCCTTACAACATAAGCCGAAGGGGTGCCTTTCCGTTTCACAAATGATTTGGATGTTGATGATCAAGGAAATGTCTATTTTACTGATAGCAGCACCAAGTATCACATAAGGTATAACAACCTGAAGATAGCCTCATATTGAGATGTTCAAATATATCTAAGATAACTTAATTCAGTTTTCCTTTTCTTGTGTTTGGATTTAACTTAAATTCAATATGCAGGAACTTCATGCAGTTGATTTTCTCCGCGAAAGATAGTGGATGTGTCTGAAGTATGATCCAGTAGCAAACAAGACGACAAGGCTAGTGAGGAACATCCAATTCCCTAATGGAATTTCATTGAGCAAATATGGATCATCGCTAATCTATGCCAAACTTTGCCTTGGAAGGTGATTGATTGATCACTTGTACTATATCTATTAGCTATATGTTCTTTTGATTTACTTTAGTTTTCACTTTTCAGTTTTAATCCTCAGAACTGACAACTTAAAATTGGAAAAAGATTATCCAAACATGCCCTTGCAAATCATTTTTATGTTTACTTGGGTTCTTTTTTTAGTGGTAAAAATGCATTTGGTAGGCTGCAGAGGCTCTGGCTAAAAGGGGAGAAAGCTGGAACTACAGAAGTGTTTGCTATCCTACCGGGATTTTCTAACAACATAAGATTGAACGAGAAAGGTGAGTTGTGGGTAGCGATTCCATGTAGGAGAAACCTGTACTCACACATCCTAGGGCTCAACCCGAGACTGCGCATTTTGGTGCTGAATCTGCCACTCAAAACAAAGTATCACACGATGTTGTTCGTTGGAGGCGGGTTGCACGCGGGAGTGGCCAAGTACAGCTCCAATCTTTTTTATTTTCTACTTTGATTTCTCAGTACATGTCTACTCAATTGTTCTTATAATGTATATTGATAAACTTAATTTTCTAGAATAAATATATATAATATGTAACTCTAGCTAACACGTACATCCAAACCGATTAATTTAAGCGGCCATTTCAATTAATTAAATTTGTATTACTTAAGGATTGGTAATTTTAATTAAATAAATATATATGCATGATAACAATAAGACAAAACATAACATTTACTGGGCTGCTGTACAACTCGCCTATAGTTGTGTTAGCTAGAGTGGCCAAGTATAGTGCCAATTGAAATAGCTAGAGAGTTGGCATAAGGTTGAGTACAACAACAATTCCACATCTAACTAGCGATCCACAATTTTAACGTTATATATATATAATCCAACCTCTCATGTATGCTCCAATCTTTTTTCTTTTCTGTAGTGATTTCTCAGTCTGTGGAATTGGCAGAAAGAATTTCAATTGGCGTTATTCAAGAACAAAAAGAAGGGAAATCTTTTTGCAATCGGGCATGTTTATGCTGAACTCATATCTTATAAGTTCAGGAATAACTCCCTTCTTTCATATACTTAAGCTTTAGTGCATGTAGCTATTAGTTATCTTTAATAATTTGTGCTCCCGTCTATGACAATTGAGCCTTTTATATTTATAGCTTAAGGCCCAACCCAGGGCTGCTTTATGCTACTGATTCCTGATTCTGCATATCTTGTTTAAAACTTGATGATATCTTTCTCTGAGCTTCGATGGGATACACTAATTCTGGATGCAGAGCTTTTCATTATGGTTTTTATATATTATGTTAGGCAGATTAGACACTAGTGGCAGTTCTACATGCATGACTTAAATTGAGATTTATATTTGTCCATTCAAGTGTTGTTAGGCTTTCTATCTAGATGATCTTTGCATGTGTATGCTGGAATACTTATACATGCAGATATTTGATATGTTTGACGTCAAGCACAAGGGGTTCATCGACTTCGGTGACTTTGTCAGATCGCTTAATGTTTTCCATCCAAGTGTATCACAAGAAGACAAGATTGATTGTGAGTTATTCTATTAATTTTCCATTTCTGGTCTAATCTGGTCATAGACTTAAGTTTACAGTTCCTAGCTTCACGTACTCAAATAATCTGGTCATAGACCTGAGTTTACAGTTCCTGACTTCATGTACTCAGATAATTCATGCATGTATTTGAACTCTATACATCTTTTGCATGTCAAGCAAATGTTGATTGCCCTTTTGTCTAAGTCCGACATGAAGTTGCCAGTTGATACAATAGTTTTATCACATGCTGTGTTCTTTGTGACGTTTTTCATTATAGGTTCCTTTTACTTTTTTTCATGTTGGGGAAATCGCGGAGTAAAATTTTAGTGATATGGTAAAACAAACAAAATTTTAGGGGAGGGAATACATAAGGTATGTAAGAAATGAAGGAACAAAGTTTTGATTGATATCATTGCTAGTGGATTATGCCTTAGATTGGTAAATAAACAGTTTTTAGTCATGATTAGACATGTAGAGCAAACATGTTCAAGAATCCATGCTATGATTTAGAAATGCAAACACTTTTTTACTGATTGATGTCTTTCCATTTTCTGTGGTGGTGCTAAGTCATATTATGATTAATCAAATGTAATAATGCACAAGATGTACTATTTATACTGCAAATCCCACACATGAAGATGAAGCTCACCCACATGATAATCTTTTGCAGACGTTTCAAGATGTAGATACAAACCAAGATGGAAAGATTGACAGATCTGAATGGCAACAGTTTGTAGGAAGAAACCCTTCATTGTGGTTGTTGCATACTATCGTGGTGCAACATGATTATTTTATTTTTAAAAGGGACATTTTAGCCTTGACCTTCAGACATCCGGGCTGAAATGCCTCTTTTTAAAAAAAAATTAAAGTGACTTTTTAGCCCGGATTGATATAGGTCCGGGCTAAAATGTTTCATTTTTTTAGCCCGGGCGTGTCTTACACATCCGGGCTATTTGATCTATTATCACACCACTCTGAAATCCGGACCTATTTTGCTCTATATCCGGGCTAAATGTAAAAAAACGCCCGGGCTAAAATCACTATTTTGTACTAGTGACATTTAGTTATAGAAGATGATAATTTAACTCTTATAAACTCAATTCGTGAAACTTGGAAGATATCATGGAAAATCCATCCAATTATTCTTGACATTACTACTTTATTTTCCTTTTTTGATTGCATACAGGTATATCATTGCTTTAGGGAAGCGAATCAGGTAACTGATTTTCTTGCTACACATGAGATTACTTCAACTGACATTGCACGAATCCAATGGATCCTTTCTTCCACCACTCTTTCCGAACAAGCACTTCGTACTTCTCGTTATGAGTTCTACTGTTTGAACTCGATGTATGATAAATTTTGTAATGACTTTGTAAAGATCATCCATTGCAATGATTCATGATTGACTTTTTGTTTATGAATGGTGTTTGCCTTGTATTAAAAAAAATAGAAATAACATTGATATATAGGGTATGTTCGACATGGCTTATGTGGGGGCTTAAAGAGGAAGATCAGCCATGGAGGCTTAAGCGGGTGCTTTGGTGGTGTTCAGTGTCGAAGGGACTTAAGATGGACTTAAGGAGGCTTAAAGCTTGGATTGGGAGCTCAAGGGGCTGAAATGGGAGGTTTATCATATCCTAATCCCACATTACCTTCTTCACCCGACATCAACCCCGACCATCTTCCTCGCCATCACTTCTCTGGTTTCTCTCTTCTTCATCGACCATCTTCCTCGCCATTGCATGCTCTTCTTCTCCGGATTGGGAACTCAGGTATTGTTCTTCCTTTTTCTCCTCTTCTCCTCTTCCTCGCCCAAGCTCAGGATCTTCCTATTTCCAAATGTATTCTTCTTATTTCTATGTATTTGGTCTTCCTCGCCCAAGCTAGGGTTTTCAGGGTCGATTTTGGTTTCAAATCTAGGGTTTTCAGGGTCTATTTTTTATGCATTGAAATTTGTTTAAAATTGTAATTTCCCAGTCTTTTCTTGGTTTCAAATCTAGGGTTTCCTCTTCGCTCAGATCTAAAATCGATAGTCTGTGGTGAATTTGGGTTTCATTTTTGTGAAAAATATGGGATTCATTTCGCACAACTCATATCAACAATTGGAACTCAATTTAGGGTTCATTGCTACATTTGGGGTTCAATACCTATCTAACCGATTTTAGGGTTGAAATTAGGGTTCAATATAACTGAAATCGAATTTTGGTTAATCAAATTTAGGGGAGTAAGTTGAGGCTCTCAAGTGGCTGAGGATCGATATCAAGATTTGTCTCCAGATTTTCGAGGAGGCCCTCCACTATTAGGTTTCACAAATTTGGAATATCGTCATCTTCATGCTACTAATCTACTCATGATTTTTTTTCTTATTGTTTAAGTATGCATTGCTAGATAGTTACTTAAGCGGGTGTTGTGCTATGTGTTTAATCGAACACAAATTAATTTGAAAATGCAATCTTGTTAATAAAACACACATTATATTTTTCAAATCATTGTTTTGTGGCTATGGAGCAGCCTCTGCTTGAGCTTCTTTTGTACTTATGTTGGAACTCCGCTCAATATCAAAATTCATTATTCCACATAAGTGTTTGATTGATTTTCTTAATGCTACAAAGAGCACCCCTCTTTCTTTGATAAAATAACAAGTTAGGTTAATAAATCATGCTTGCAAAACATTAAAATTAAAGGACTTGGTGACAACTCTCAAACTGAAAAATGACTGGTTTTCTTTAACTGCCTTTTGATTTGCTACTTCTTTCTATTTCTTTAAATGTCAGTCATGAACATAAAAGTATACATCAAGTAAACTACATGTTATAATTGTGTTTCAATTCATGGTGTTAGATCTAGTAAACTGCTTGAAAAAATGACTTGTTTTCTGATATGACCCTGCATAGGGTCAATCATGAAGATCAATAAGGCCAAGATCCTCAAGCTGCTTTGCTCCTTCTAGGGCCTCTTTTCTCGACGGTGGCGCTCATAACTACTCCAACCCCGACTCCACCGACCCCATCACCACTTGGCTCGCAAACCAATGAGCCATAAGGCTCCACTGGACCCAATAAGGCCACACAACCAAGGTTGTTCGAGGAAAATGGTCAAATGTTCAACCAACTCCAGCTGGCTTCCCGGACGCGCGCACTTTCTAGCGTTTTCATGTTCCTTCTCGACATTCTCCACCATCATGGCAACTTTGCTCGAGCCATAGCTTGTCTATCATTAGTTATAACTCAAAAGAAGCCATATGACCCAAGGAGTGCCGAGCAAATGTGAAGGGTGCTTGATGGTTCTTGTGCGCCAAGCCAGTGACGAGCTCGATGTCGCGCCTGAGTGACATAGCTGCATTCCTCATGGGCTCAATTTCAATTCCCTCAAGCGTTTGGGCTCATTTTTGGAGGAGGTCCACTTAACTAATCCAGCTACCATTTTCTAGAAGGGCAAGCGCAAACGACTTCGGATTTATGAGTTATTTGATTTGGAAGACATTAATTGAGGATGTTTTTACTAGGTTAGTTCAAGAGTTTTTAGCTCCATTTTTGTAGGCCTATTTAAGCAAGCCTCGTGAGCCTTTTGTAATCATCATATGCTTAATAAAAAACCAGCCGCTTCAAGCTTCTTTCTATCAAATACAATTCCTTAGCTCGTGTGTTATATCGAGCTCATCTTGTTCTTCTCCTTTGGGTGAGTCATATCCCATCGAAGAGGTTCAACCTTGTTCTTCCTTGGGGGTGCGTCATATCCTCCTTTGAAGTCCACCTATCCAGCCACTCAACTTCACTATTCGTTCATCTAAACACTCATCTCCATCCTCCTTAACTCCTCCTTCGCATAACCAACATCATCAACACATCCTTCGCTGGACAGCCTGCGACCCTTCAGTAAATTCAGCACAACTTCTAATTCCCTAATCCGTGCATTCTCTAATTTTGAGTAAATCATCTAGACTTCCGGGTCTAACTCTGGGCTTTGGAATCACCCAATTCAGAGTCCGGACCAGAGAGAACAGGCCAGTTGAAGACTGGACAGATTTCCTGGAATTCAGGATCCTTTCTTTGAAGCCAGGACGTGTACTCTCCTCCACTTGGACCTCAGTTGGAGCGTCTCCCTTGCACCGTGGACGAAAGAAGGCAGATCCTATCATTTTCTTTTAAATGTCTTTGATTTGTCACCTTATATTCCATCTACATTTTAAAGGTTTCTACTACTGTTGATCTAGATTTTTCTCATTTTAAAAGTTTCTGCTATTGTTGGACTTAATCTAGCAAGAGAGGATAACACATCACCTTTTCTTTTGCTTTATAACAATTGACATGATAACATAATAAACTAATGTAATAACTTTACAGTTTTACTAATCATAAAACAATCCTAATTGTTTGACATACTCTTCCAAATTCATTAATAATAAGTAGCAATTCAAATGTAAGAAACATTATTCCTTCCATTACATTTGTTTTCCTTAATGAAAATATAACATCTAACTAGGTTAGTATCATCAGAGCAAAACATGCATTTTAGCACTCAGTAATCATGGTAATGTTTAGATTTGATTTTAAGTGGTGGAACTATCAACAACATTCACAACACCAAATTATGTTGTTATAAATTACAGAATTGAAACATTTCCTTACAAGTAAAAGAAATACCAGTAAGAAGAAGAAGAAAACAATCAGACTCAAACACATGTATTTTTTACTTGAACCGGATTGAGATTCACAAGTTCTGCTGCATTCTTTGCTCTGCACATATAAAAATGAGGAGAAACACGAGTAATTCAGACAACTAAAAGAGTAACAAAAAGAGAGGGTAATTTTGGATTTTGAGGGCAATTAGGGAATAAATCACCAAAATTAGCTTGAATTCCTCATAAGAAGCCATTGATGGCTAACTGTTGACTAGTATCAAGAAACAAGAGCACTAATTTTATAGTTGCCAACTATAAAGCCCGAGGCCTTTGAAGCGCCACCCCATGCCAACCCGGGGACATCCCAAGAGGTCACCCATCTTGATACTACTCCCGCCCTAGTACACTTAACTTTAAAGTTCTTTGTCCTCACTTAAACCCCGAAAAGGAAGAGCTCTTGTTGATATGGGTAGCACTCTAATCCTTATAAAGGATTGCAAATCTGGGGTGTTACAATCACCCCCCCCCTAAACCTTTGACATCGTCAAGGCCCAAAGACTACTCTTTGGGTCGAGCGACAGTCCACCGGACCAAGCCCACTCGTAACCCAAAGTCGGCTCTGATACCATTTCTAAGGGATAAGGCCTTTGAAACACCATCCCATGCCAACCCGGGAACTTTGCAGGAGGTCACCCATCCTGGTACTACTCCCGCCCTAGCACGCTTAACTTCAGAGTTCTTTGTCCTCACTTGAACCATGAAAAAGAAGAGCTCTTATTGACATGGGTAGCACTCTAATCTTTATAAAGGATCACAAATCTGGGGTGTTACAAAATGGAGCCTAGGGCATGAATGTTTCAGCAAATTGCAAGGGACCTTAGGAATCATATTTGTGAAGAAGATGATAGGGATTCAGTTAGAAATGCCGAACTTAACTGTCAGCTTTAACAAGAGATTACAAATGTCGGTTTCTTGGATATGATCAACCAAGAACTGGATGAATGAGTGAGTGGATTATCGAATGCATATGCACAAGTGGCATTAGAACGCGACATTGCAAGGAGCTTCTTCAAATATTATGGTTGGGTCGTCACAGTTCTTCTAGTCTTCGTTGTTTTTTTCGTTATCATCTGTGACTTTGTTATGTAGTGATTGTCTCAAAACTTCGGTAGGTAGTAGTGATGTGTGCATGAATCATCTAGCATCGAAGCTTTGGGTGTTCATTTTGGTAGTATGCACACATACATAAGGCTTATGATGATATTGGGTTGTAATTGACTTGCTTGATGTCTGGTACATGTTTTCGTTATTTTGCAGATTAGCTAATGTGCTAATGATATTTGTCATGACTTGTCAAGTCATGGTCATAAATTTTGTGTAAGAGATATTGTTTTTTGGTTTGAAAAAGCTTGATTATGACTTGTCAAGGATGGCATTGATAGACATGTGAAAAAACAGTGCTTTCAATGAGAGAAACAAAAATGGATGGCACCTCAAGTAATGCATGTGAACAATAGTCTTGGTAGCCCAAATATCATCCTACCCCCTATATATTAGTTGTTGTGTTTGCTTCAAAACACATCATTTCCCTTGGTTTTTTGCGGTGTTTCTAGTAAGAGGAGGAGTTGTAGAAGGTGACTATCTTGAGGTGAGTATTTGGGTGTTCGTGTTTGTTTACGTTGAACTGCTTAATAGTGTATTTTGATTGTATTTTTTTTACACAATATTTCAAATTTGACATGGACCGTTGCGGACGCAAACTCTTTCCTAGACGCCATAGCTCATTGGTTTGAAGAAGAGAGTCTAAACGGCCCCATATAGTGGCGTGAGATAGTAGAACACTTCTAGGTCGCTACTGGAAAAGCCTTTAGTGTACCATCTTTGAAGAACAGATTCCACATGATGAAGAACACCGGATTGCATGGCTAAGGGTTTGTTTGGTAGAAGGAGTTTATTGTTTATAATGTGTTTTTTTTGTAAAAAAAGTAGCTTTTGAATTTTGAAAGTTATGAGATATAGGGATTTGTGCAAGGTTGAAATTTTTTTTTTTGTTTATAAAGTGTTTATAAACACTTTGCCAAACAAAGACTAAATTTGGAAGCCGAGGGCGATGTTCACTGGACCATATAATCGGCGCCATTATGGCGGATGCTGCCTGGTGGAAAAAAAATTGCGGTAAGTTTAGAGAAATCGGTACTTATGGTTATGAACGTTTATTTTCCTACTACATACCTTGTTCATTCTAGGTGTTGTCTTTTGTTGTAGTTGACGACAATTACCAAAAGTTCTGCACCAACCCTTGTCTTCTGGCACCAAAGAGTTGTGTGCACGCGTCTTTCCTTTTTAATTTGCTCGCCTCTACTGTTGTTTGTTAAGTACCTCATACTCCATGTGTGTTTTTCTATGTTGTTTTCATAACCTTAAGTTTGTTTTTTTTGTTAAGAACATGAGTACTTCATGGAACTGTTTAGGGTGTTTGTATTGCCTAATTAAAGTTATGTAATGTTATGACATGTGTGGTTTGTAGAACTATTTCTTCATGTGTGGAATAACTTGGTTTTTGTGTGTGGAACAACCTGATTATAATTTTGAAACAATGTATCCTCCATAGTAAACATGCACAGTCCGTGCAGTGAGGTGCACTAACTGTGCACTGGCCTAGTAAACATTCTGGTTTACATAATGAAGTGCACAGTCTGTGCACTGACCCATGTATACATTCTTGTTTACAAAATGAGGCGCACGGTCCGTGCACTGGTCCATGTAAACATTCTGGTTTTACAGAAAAAGGTGCATGGTCCGTGCATCTCATTGCACAGATCGTGCACCATTTTAATGTGCTATAAAATTGTTTTTTTTAAGAAACTCAGCTATATTAAAACTTGACATTTACGTTTATGTGGAGCTAAATACATTAGTATGAAATTGCCCAACCCTTTTCAACGAAAATATACAAAATAATTACCCTAACTTACGTTTACGTTTACGTTTATAACTTGGGTTACGAACTTAAAAATTACACCAACTTCACATAGTAAACTATTAGTGACAACGTTACATACCAACTTTACATAGTAAACTATTAGTGATAGTGTTACATACCAAAATTTACATATTAAACTATTAGTGACAACGTTACATACCAACTTGGGAAAGACGGGACGTGAGGCGCAGGTAGGGCGCGCAACACGGCTGAGGGCGAGCGGCACAATTGAAGTGCGAGCCCATGGAGCGCCACCGGGGAGCGAGCCCACTGAGTGCCACTTGGGGCACGACTGGGGCGCGAGTGTTGTGGGCGCAACTGAGACGCAATGAGTTGCATCGTTCCTCTCTTTCAATGGAGGTTCTTTTTGAATTTTCTTCAGCGAGCGAGTGGTTCTCGGCATGGCGGGAGTGTTGCTAGCTGTGTGAGGAAGTCCTCATGGATGACACTAGTGAAGAGGCCTGAATTAAACCCTAAAGGATTAAGTAGTAGTCAACACTCCACAAGTCCTGGTTGGCTCTCCTCTTGATTCCGCGAACACTTGCTTTTCCACCGCCTACTCTCATCGTGTCGAGGCTTGTTCTGACAACCTTCTTGCCTCCATTGGCTCCGGATTTGTCTTCGACGTTGCTTCTTTTGGCTCTGAATACGACGACTCTGATGGTGCACATATCTGACTCTAGTGACTCCGATCTGGCTCCCATGGCTCCTTGTTCACTTGCAAAAAAACCGAGGGCTTTCCCGGGCTTGCGACCCCGACGATCAAGTTAGTCACTCACCTTCATCACTTAAAAAACACATTAAACTCTCTTTTGTGGGGGATGAGTGTTGCTTCTCAAGAGGAGGGAGAATCTCCCACATTTACTTACCTTTAACTAGTATTTATGTCCATCATTTTCCGGGTTGGGCTTCTTACTTTTTAAGCCTTTTCATGGACTTTGGATTTTTGGGCCCATCTACCTTGGGCCGAGTAAAATTTGGCTCCTACAAGGATGATGTTAAATATAAATGTACGTTTTTTCTATTTATATTCATAAATATTTTTTATTTTAGACTTTGACACTACTATTAAAAAAATGCAATCGTTAAGCTAAAACACTACAAACAATTCAAAAATTTATAATTAATAACTACTTACCTCATTTTTAACCAATAGATAAAGATAATTTGCACAAAAAGTGTCAATATGGTGCAATTTTCAATAACATATCTCGTAACTCATTAATAAATCATTACCTAAAATTCTGAAATGACAAATATTTGTTAATAAAGATGAAAAACTAATATGACACTTGTTACTGTACGGAGGGAGTATTGAAGGGAAAGTAAATGAGGTATGTGTGCGTATTAAGGGGGCTTGTATATTTTATGTGTTCCTAAGCCAAATGCTTGATACTAGAATACTAGAAAAAATGCCTGGTTTTGCACGCGTACAAGACGCGTGCTTGTCATATTTACCTACCAATATATTTAAAAAAAGAGGCACATGTACCCGTCATGTACACATGCCCATATATTTTTTAGAAAAAATAAATTACACGCGTCCTATATGCATGCCTATATGTATTTTTTATTAAAAAAAAATTAAAATAAAGGCACCATGCTGCATACGCACTCGTCCTGTAGACGTGCCATATTTAAAAGAAAAGCAGTTATATTTAATATAAAAAGAGGTTTTCCAAATTTGAATACTATATATTATCGCATTATCGTATTTTCAAATATCAGTTATACTAATATAATGTAATTTTGACTTCATTATCGTATTATTTGAATATCAATTATAATACGTATAATGTTCTTTTAAATTCATAATCGTATAATTCAACATCGTTTATACTTAATATATGTAATCCTAATTTCATTATCTTATTATTCGATTGCCAGTTATACAAAGTATAATGTAATCCTAACTTCAATAAGTTCCTTGAGTCATTCATATAGACACGCGTACATGACGAGTGCCTCTCCAATATGCATACCTCTTTTTTTTTAAACATTATAGGCTCGCATGCAAGACGGGTGCATGTCTTGTACGCATGCCTCTCTATTTTTAAAAGAACATAGGTACACGTGCACTCGTGGTAAACCGAATTTTCCTCGGGTATTCTAGTGGTGATACATTTAACTTAGGCATACAGTGGATATGTGTGCCCCTAATACGCACACACCATGCATGAATTTTTATGTATGATAGTAAAAACATGTGTATACATGAGTGAGGATCTATGAGAAGAGTGTTTATGGTGTAAAATGAGGATTAATCTTAGCCACTAGATTGTAGGAAGAGAGAGTTAGGATTAAAAAACATGGAGTGACAAACTTGTAAATATAACCAACTTTTTAATTAATATAAAATTATTATTTTTACAAATTTTTTTCTCGTAAATTATTTTTTTCCCAAAAAAAAAATTCAAATTTTTTTCCTGAAAATTAAGTTTTTTCCAGATTTTTTTTTCCAAATATTTCCCCCCCAAAATATATTTGTTTATGAATATTTTTCCAAAAAAATTAGTATCATGCACTTTAACATATTACTCATTCACCTGAATATATTTACATATGTACTTAATTTTATATTACTAAACATGCACTTAACTTGGAATATTGAACATCCACTTTAACATAATTACATATGCACTTTTTTAGCATATTAAGTATGCACTTTAACATGATAAATATGCACTTTAACATACTAACATATGCACTTTTAATATAATAAACATATACTAGCTAAAATATTCACTTTTGATATACATGTTAAACATGCACATTTACATATTACAGCATGCACTTTATCATTAAAGATGCACTCTATGTGAACATTACAAATGTACTTATATATGCACTTTGAATTCATTATAGATGCACTTTTGGTGCTTATTTATGTACTTGATATACAATATAATTAAATAAAACAATTTTTGGAAAAAAAATTGGAAAAAATATTTTTTGGAAAAAAAATATGTTTTGAAAAAAAATCACTTTTCGATTTTTTTTTTTGAAAAACAAATAATTTCCGGAAAAAAAAATTAAAAAACTTTTTATTTTTTTTATTAAAAGATATTATGAAAACTATGATATTTACAATTTTATCACTCCAATCTTATCCATCAATCTCTTAGATCTTATAACCCTAATTACTTCTCACTTTACACCCTAAGATCATTATGTACTTGAGCCCTACTCGTGTATATATTTAATATTCATATTTTTTATGTAATCTCTACTTTATGGCTGATGAATTTACAAAATTCATGAATTCGAGCACTTTAATAAATTCAATAAATTGTATTTGTTTTAATAAATATCAGTGTGAAATATGTTGAATAAGTAAATTAGTGTGAAACATGTTGAATAAGTATGTGTCTTGTGTTGAATATATTTTATATGTGTAATACTCATATATTACATATTTATCAGTGTTGAATATTTATATGTATGTTAATGAATATAGAAGTTTTGATACATGAAAATCTATATTAATCTAATGTGGATGGGGTTACTATACATTTGTCTCTTAAAGTAAAAAATATTGTGAGCCTTTGGATCAAGGGGAAAGAATGGGTGAGATTAAAAGTGGCACAGTAACATTTTCGTAAATATCACAAACTTTTTTTCGGTCAACAATTTTTTTCCCTTATCGTCCTAAACTGATATCTTTACGCTCACATATAAACACTAGACATTCATTTATTTGTACTATAAGGTTCATATACTAAAATTAAATGTTCATACAGTTTGTATTGAAAGTTTGCAAACTAAAGTGAATTAGAGATGTACAAACACACTTTATACTAGAGATTCATTAAGTACATCAAGTGTGGACTTATGTTGTGTTAAATGCTAAACCCCTAAACCCTAAACCCTTAAATCCCTAAACCCTTTAACCCTAAATCCTTAAACCCAAAACCTCTAAACCCTATGCATAATGTATAGTTATTAACCCATCACCCTTTATGTTTGTTTCTTTTTACTTGATTTTTTAGGTTCATATGTAACAAGAACATGCTCATATGTTAATACTGTATAGTTCATTACCATGCACATGTTCATGTTTAAAATTCTTTTTACTTGGTCATTGAGATGCATATGTAACATGTACACGCTCATATATTTATTTTGTAAGGTTCATATGTAACATGCAAATGTTAGTATGTTTGAAATTCTTTTTAGCTGGTCGTTGTGTGTCGATGTTCATATCTAATAACGTCAAGGTTCATATGTAACATGCACATGTTCATAGATTAATTCTATGAGGTTCATAAAGTAGAGGTTTATATGTTGTGTGCTATTGTTCATATATTGCCATTTTAATGTTCATATATGATAACGTCTTCTATCTCCCATATTTAATTTAAAATAATTTAAAAATATTTGTGTTTCACGAAATTAAGAAAAAAGTGAAAAAAATTGAAAAACAAAAATAATAAGGGCTCGTTTGATATTGATTCCAAGATATCACGTATGGGTATGAGATATTAGTCATACCCATATCTGTGTTTGGTAGATCCTGGTATCGATATCAAACTGATATCTGGTGTTTGGTATAGGTAGATATCGATATCAGTGATATCAGAGTTGCATTAGAGTGTTATTTTGATATCTCCCAGAAAATTGATATATCAAATACATCACTCATACCCATACCCATATCTGATGCCTTGACATCACTCATACCCATATCTTGATATCCATAACGATACCGATACCCGATATCTCATATCTTTGGTATCGATACCAGACAAGCCCTAATGGAGTGTTGTTGGGGGAGTTGAACCCAATACCTCATGGACTCCCCCCACTCCACTACCAGCTAATCCATTATTTTTCTATGTTTTTTTAAGGGAAAAATACAATAAACCAACACGCTGGAGGTAGAAGGGACACGGAAGGGGACTTCGTATTTGATCCCGAATCGTCTAATGTATTATGAATATGTATTGTTATTACACGAATATGTTTTATTGCACATCCAAATATGTAAATTATTTATCATTGATATAATTGTGATAGATTCTTAGTGTAAGAGGAGGTTTCCATATATTTGTCTCTTAAAGTAAGAAGTAAGAAACATTGTGAGCTCTTGGATCAAGGGGAATGAAGGGGTGAGATTAAGTGACACGGAAGTATTTTCGTAAATATCACGAACATTTTTTTTGGTCCACAAATTTTTTTCCTTGATCATTCTAAGCTGTTATTTTTACGTTCACATATAAACACTAGATGTTCATGTATTTTTATTATAAGGTTCATATATTAATACTAGATGTTCATACAATTTGTATTGAAAGTTCAAAATAAAATGAACTAGAGATGTACAAACACACTTTATACAAGAGATTCATTGAGTATATCAAGTGTGGACTTCTATTGTGTTAAATGTGCACATTAAGCATAGTGTATAGTTATTCAACCATCACCCTTTACATTTATTTCTTTTTACTTGGTCTTTAGGTTCATATATAACAACACATGTTCATATATGAGTTGTGTAAAGTTCATTTGTAACATGCACATGTTTGAAATTACTTTTACTTGGTCTTTGAGGTTCATATGTAATATGCACACGTTCATACATTAGTTCTATAAGGTTCATATGTAACATACACATGTCCGTATATTTAAAATTCTTTTTACCTGGTCGTTGCGTGTTGATGTTCATATATGATAACGTCAAGGTTCATATGTAACATGCACATGTTCATATTTTAATTCCCCGAGGTTCATAAACTAGAGGTACATATGTTGTGTGGTGATGTTTGTTAGAGCCCTTGGATCGTGTCCACATATAAAGCTCAAAGGTGTCGAGATGTAAAGACACAAATCTTGATCAACGATATTAAAGGAGGACGATATGGATATGACCGTCATGGGAGTCACGGAGATTAACTGTCAAGCAACTCGACTGGAAGCACCTTGTTTCCATATACGAAGTGTCTCTATCTTAGAAGATGGTAAAATATGGTGAGGCTCATGCTTTAAGAAAGATAATGCATTAGGGATATGATATTCCTTATCCTATATAAGGAAATATCTTTTACCTTGTTTATATATTTTATCTTAGGCTCCAAGCCAAGATCTTATCTTATTTTTATGGTAAGTACTATCTCTTCTAGGATTATCATTGGACCTCTATATTAAAGAAGATGCCAACCTCTTGTAAGCAAGGCAAACATACACTTAAAACCATATTCTCATACACGAATACAATCCCGATTTATTCTCTCAAAAGCTTATTCTATTTCAATAATGTATAATAATTGGCCACATACTCCACAATCAAAGTGGATTGCGTCACGATACAAAATCAACCCAAAACAATTGGTGCGCGCCTACCATGAGGCTGGGAGTAAAAAAGAATATACCTTTTTTCCAACCACAAACACTGCAAACCACATCATCACGTCCAACGACGGACCAACCACCAACGACGTCATCACGTCTGAAGATGTCGCCATCACAACCACGACAAATCCTCCTCAAAATCCATCCGACCAGGCCGATCCTAGCGGTCCGGGGGATCAACACACCACATACATGGTGGAACTTGTGGGAGCCAGATTTAGCCCGACCTAGATGTATTGGCCCAAGTAGAAGGAAGAGATCATATAGACTTTGCCCATCCTCTTCCAAGAATCATTCCTCAGAATGAGGAAGAGTCTGTTGGTAACCATTCTCCTACCTCTACCAACATGCATAACTATTCTACTATCAATGTCTTAACCAAAGAAGGTTTTACCATTGATAAAGAGTATCTTAGAAAAGATTTCTATGGCTCCAGCAACAACAAGAAAAGGAAATGGTTCATGCAACTAGACAAAGATTGCAGAGATAAAATCCAAGAGGAATATTATGAAGAGATGAACAATCTCCAAACTAATATTCTTTTCTTTAAATGGTTCTCTATTTATCTGTCTAAAAAAGACATTGATGACCCATTCCATCTTCCTTCCTTAGAGGTGCAAAATAGGATTTCTAGAACCTGGAATCTTTTTCCCTCAGGAACCAGTACCTCTGTTCATCCTCCGCTCAAGAGTATCATTGTTAAACATGACAATGAAGATATTCGTGCTGATCCCTTTAAGAAAGGGAGACCTGAGCAGGATAACAGTCAGACCAATTTGGGAGATATCAAGAAGATCTACTCCCAAAACAACTACAGCAATCAAATCCTTCATACCATCTCTGAACAAATAGATCAGATTCATCTTGGTATGGATAAAGGATTGAGTTCCCCGAAGTTTCCTAGAGATATTAGTAGGCCTCACTTTCAAGCTGAAAGTATTCCTAACAATCTCTTAAGCAACATCAGCCTTAGCCCTCTTTCTATCCTTGATAGAATCAATCAAAGGATGGATTCCTTCCACCTAGCCATTAACCAAAGGATGGATAATATCCAGGCTTCCTCCTCAAAACGCGTCACCTCTCCAGCTGCAAATATCAACTGCCTAAAGAATAAAGGCAACTGTAGCAGTAAGTCTAAGAAGGATTCTGAAGACTCTATAAGTAGCTCTAGCAAGACGAGCCACTCCATCAGCAAAATCGCTTTTCTAGATCCCCAGAGATTAATAAACTCAGGAGAAGAGGAAACGGATCTCAGCATTACTCCAAAAGATTTGGAGCACATACTGATACTAGAAATTACTACAATCGTCCAACTCCTCCTGATCTTCAGTATGAAGAAAGAGCTAAATTCAGGACCACGGATTACAATGGAACATCCATCTATGAATGGAACATAGATGGCAAATCAGAAGGAGAAATCATGAATACTCTCCAAGAAATGGGAATGGCTAAAGCAGCCTATAGAAACCATGATCAAACGGATAAGACAACAGCATGTCTTATAATTCAAGGCTTCACTGGTCAGCTTAAATACTGGTGGGATAATGCCTTGAACTTACAACAACAATTAGATATCCTAAATGCCACCGTCTCTACAGAAGACGATCAGGGAAGGATCTCTACAGATCAAAATGCAACCAACCAACTTATATATGCTATAAGTATGTATTTCGTTGGCAACCCGCATGAAGAACTTCAAGCCAACAAGATCACCCTAACAGAACTTAGATGCCCAACTCTAAGTGATTATAGGTGGTACAAGGACGTCTTCATCACCTATGTCCTTAAAAGACCAGACTGTAATGAATCTTTTTGGAAAGAAAGATTTGTTTCAGGATTACCATCCCTCTTCGCAAAAAGAATCGTTACCAAGCTTAAAGAAAACATAGGTAAGGAAGAAATCCCTTGGAAGGATATCACCTATGGGCAGCTTGGAGCATTCATCAAGAAAGAAGGATTAGCATTATGCACTGAATTAAAAATTCAAGCAAAATACGGGGGAGAAAAAGGTAAATCCAGAAGAGAAATGGGAAACTTCTGTGAAGCCTTTGGCATGGAAAAGATCCAAGCCCCCTCCAGAGCTAGAAAAGAGAAGACTCATAGACCTAAAAGAGAATTCTCTAGGCGCTCTAAACAGAGATCTAACAGGTATGATAAACCTGTCCACACCAGAGATAGCAAGCCCAATAGACCCAGCTACGGCAAAAAGATTATCTGCTACAAGTGTCGTAAGCCAGGTCACAAGGCCAACAGCTGTCCAATGAAGCAGAAGATCAACGAGCTTCTCAAAGATGAACCAGATCTTAAAGAAAAGATTGGTGAACTTCTCTGCCTAGACACTGAATCCTCCTCTGACAATGAAGGATTATATGAGATCAACTATGATTCTTCAAGCTTTGACCAGAATCAACCTCAGCATTACTGTAATGTCATTACCAAAGCAGAAAGAGAAGAAGCTCTTTTTGACCTCATCAATCAGATCCCAGATCCTCAAACTAAGCATGATTATTTCATGAAACTTAAGGATCTTATCTTCAACGAGCAAAGACCAGCTCTCAATAGACCCTTCAGCATCTCCAAACTCTTTGAAGATCAACCTAGTAATAATATTATAGGTTCCAAAGTCACCATCAAAGACCTTTAATCCAAAGTCAATACTCTCAAGAAAGAAGTCAAAGGACTTCAAGAGTATGTTAGACTAAGAGACTCTATGGATGATCTCATAGAAATCAGAATTAACAGACTAGAATCTAAAAATGAATCTAGCTGTAGTTCTGAGATAAGATCATCTAACAGATCCAGCCAAGGCTCTGTTAAAATAAGAACCTCTTCCTCTACCAGCAAAAAACCCCTCATCTCGCACAATGAATCATTTGACCCCTCTTTCCAGCAAGACAATCTCTTTCATTCAGCTCTTAACAAAGTAGAATGCCAAAAATGGTATTGTCCTGTTAAGATCAAGATTGAAGATTCCACCTTCAAAATTGTCGCCCTCATTGACAGCGGAGCTGATCTCAACTGTATCAGAGAAGGCCTTGTCAATTCCAAGTATTTTGTCAAGACCAATGAAAGACTTCTTAATGCCAGCGGCATTAAAATGCAGTTAAACTACAAAATTCCTGAAGCCTCCGTCTGCAGCAATGGATGGTGTCTCCTAAACTCTTTTGTCCTGGTCAAGGATCTTCAGCAAGAAGTCATCCTAGGATCCCCGTTCCTAACCCAGCTTTATCCCTTCTCAGTTGATAAAGACGGCATTCATGCCAAGGTCCTAGGAAAAAACCTAGACTTCCCCTTCCTTTCCCCTATCAAGAGCAGAGATCTTGATCTCCTTCAAAATGCTTCTATCAAAAGACAGCTTAACAGCATTCAGCATAAGAAAACCCTCATTAGAGATTTAACTAATGAAATTGGGTTTTTAAAAATTGAAGAAAGGCTGCAAGGCCCTCATTGGCAAACCAAGGCCCTAGACTTCGAGAATCTCTTCAAAGAGCAAGTCTGTGCAGACATCCCCAATGCCTTCTGGGACAGAAAGAAGCATCATGTTTATCTCCCCTATGAAAAAGACTTTCATGAAAGAGATATCCCAACCAAAGCTAGACCTATTCAAATGAACAAGGAACTCTTAGAAACCTGCAAGAAAGAAATTGAGACCTTGTTAGTTAAGAAACTAATTAGAAAATCTCAATCTCCCTGGAGTTGCGCGGCTTTCTATGTCATGAACGCAGCCGAAAAAGAAAGAGGCGTTCCTAGGCTGGTTATCAACTACAAACCTCTCAACAAAGCTTTACAATGGATCAAGTATCCTATCCCCAATAAGAGAGACCTCCTCAACAGACTTTTCAAAGCAAAAGTCTTCTCTAAGTTTGACATGAAGAGTGGTTACTGGCAAATCCAGATTGTCGAAGAAGACAGATACAAAACCGCCTTCACTGTACCATTTGGGCATTACGAATGGAATGTCATGCCCTTTGGTCTCAAAAATGCCCCTTCAGAATATCAAAGGATTATGAATGATATTCTGAATCCCTTCTCTGACTTCCTCATCGTCTACATCGACGATATCCTCATTTATTCCCTAACCTTAGAAGAACACTCTAAGCATCTCAATACCTTTCTGCATGTCATCAAAAAGAATGGATTAGTTTTATCTGCCACTAAGATAAAACTCTTTCAGACCAAGATTAGATTTCTTGGCCATGACATTCATCAACAAACCATCAAACCTATCCAAAGGAGCATTGAGTTTACAGATAGATTTCCCGACGAAATCAAAGACAAAACTCAATTACAAAGATTCCTTGGTTGCCTCAATTATATTTCAGATTTCTTTCCCGATCTCAGAAAAATCTGCATTCCCTTATTCTCTAGACTCAAAAAGAATCCTGCTCCTTGGGGTTCTGATCAAACCAAAGCCGTCCAAATCATCAAAAGCAAGATTAAATCTCTTCCTTGCCTAGGCCTTCCTCAGCCCAATGCTTTTATGATTGTTGAAACTGATGCCTCCAACATTGGTTTTGGTGGCATTCTTAAACAAAGGATCAATCCAGAAAGCAAAGAGCAACTGGTTAGATTCTACTCTGGTTGCTGGGCTGGGCCTCAGTTAAACTATAGCACGATTAAAAAGGAAATCCTTTCCATCATCGCTTGCATTTCCAAATTTCAAGATGATTTATACAACAAGTCTTTTCTTCTTAGAGTTGATTGCAAATCCGCAAAAGATATACTTCAAAAAGATGTCCAGAACATTGTCTCAAAACAAATTTTTGCTCGATGGCAAGCCATTTTATCTGTCTTTGATTTTGAAATTGAATTTATCAAAGGAGAAAGCAATTCTTTACCAGATTTTCTGACAAGAGAATTTCTGCAGGGAAAACCCTAAAACACATGGCCCCCTTTCCCTATTTCAAAACCCTCCAAGACAAACAAAAGGCCTACTACTCCTATTTCCGTGTCTTTGAAGCCCAAAAAACCGTTCGCAAAACTGCTCAAGAATCATTTCACTCCAAGAAGATCAAACATATCATTCTCTCCAGTGAAATCAAAATCCTCAACATTCGCCAACAAACTGCTGACAGGATCATCAGAGATCGCATTCTTTCTAACGTTCCTTTTTAAATCTTGTTTAAACAGGTTCTCAAGAATGGCGGGGAGGGGAAACCCTCGCAAGCAAACCCCATAGGATTATGCCTCAGCAAGCACGTCTCCAGCAAAAAGCGTTGTCCAAACGCAAAACCAATTTCAATCATTATCCCAATTCCCAGCTCTCTCAAACAGTCCTCTAAACCCAAGGACTCCACAAAAAACTGACAAACAAAAATCCACCAAGCATTTCCACAGATACGTCCTCAAGCAATCATCCCTACAAAATATCTGCCTCACAAAAGAATTCAATCCCCCTGACCAAAAGGACTTTGGACCCTTCATAAAAAATCTCTTCTCCAAAGACTTCCAGTGGTTTCCTTCTGACCCGGCGAAAACCCAGAAGTTCTATGAATTCGTTTTGGTAGATTCTGAATCTGCCGAAATCTCGCATACCAGAGACGATAATGATCCTAACCTCATTGTCTTCTCAAAATGCAAAATTCTCAAAGTCATCTCCAGAGAATCTTGGGGAGAACCTAGCACACAAAAAGCATTCTCAATCCCTTTCTGGCCGAAAGGCTATTCCTATTATGACTACAGAGATGCTTGGACCAAGGCTTTTCTTATCCGAGCATTCAACCATTCCTGGTTCTTTTTCTTCGCAAAAACATGCAACAACAATCTACTAGTCTGGTTCTTTGATTGGTGGAACTACTTTGGGCCAATCCCTGAAATCTACCCTGAAGAAGCTAGGCAATCCTACGACTTCTTTGTCAAACATTGTCCGGTCCAAAACTACATAAAACCAATACAATTCCATAGGTGCACTGGTGTATCTTGGATACTCTGCTGGATTTATGAATTACAACAAGCATTACCCTCTCCATGTCCCCTTTCTCTCTGCCGCAAGTTCAAAGTTCGATGGTGGGAAAAGGTTGATCCAGAGTCCTACTCACTCAACAACATCCAGGCAATAATCAAATCTAAAGGATCACAAGCCTCTCCTGCCCCCTCAAAGGAGATTGTCATTCACCCGTCAGGAGTCCCGGTGGCAACTGCGTCACCCTCGCAAATTCAAGACCAAGACTGGCTCGACTACCAAGAATGGAAGAAATACAAGAATCTCAAATCTAAGCAAAACTCTGTAACAATTGTTGACATCTCGGACGAGAAGCCCAAGTCTTGGGCTGATAAAGTCCAAGAAGAAGAAGACCAAGCCAGCTCGGCAAACTTAGCCCAGCAAACTGATTATGACCCATTTGATCAGTTTGCACAAGACCCTTACGCCCAGTAAGGTTGCAAGCCCAAAAGGCCCAGACTCTCTTTAAGCCCAAAAGGAAGTCCTTGGTCCATCAAAAATCTTTCAGACCAAAGATGTCGGCAAAATACAATCAGATCAATCTCATCAAACAAAAAACAAAGAACTTCTACAGCAAAAGCAGAAGTCCACTCTGAACAGTACCAACGCACTTATTTAGGCACTATTCATATGAACAGTTGTACGACGCCTTAATAGTGCCCTCAAATAGTAATTTTTCCTTTCTCTATTTAAGCTGGTAAGCCCTCACTTGTTAGAGGCACGCTAAAAATCTCCCTCTCTTTCTCTCCTTGATATTTTTAGTTTCTTGCTTTTAGAAAAACTTTACTTTGTTTTAAAAACATGTCGATGGCAAGAAGATTATTCCGGCGAGGTTCCGGTAGCAATTCGGAACAAATCGTTCATAGCAATGAGAACATGTATAGTCTTGACCCTGACAATATTCAAGACTGGACTATTCCAGACAATCCTCAGTCTATTTATAGATCTGGGATCTTGGACTTGTTCCATGCCAATTGCATCAAACATCAAGAATCAACCATCTGCCTTACTAAAGAGCAGCAGTCTCTTAGGCTCCTTAACCCTACAACCATTCAAAGTTATCTTAGAAAAGGTTATAGATTTTTGCATCTTGGGTTAATCCAAATTGCATTAAAACCTCTTCATAGAAAAGGTATTGATTCCCCTGTCTTCCTAGCCCTTAGGGATGACCGGTTTCTCTCATACAAAGACTCTATCCTTGCTTTAGTCCAATCCAACATCTGCAATGGACCTTTGTTCTTCAATTGTTCTCCAAACTTCTCAGTCGACTTGACTGACCCTAGGATTTGTCAAACCGTCATCCTTGGTTCATATATAACAACACATGTTCATATATGAGTTGTGTAAAGTTCATTTGTAACATGCACATGTTTGAAATTACTTTTACTTGGTCTTTGAGGTTCATATGTAATATGCACACGTTCATACATTAGTTCTATAAGGTTCATATGTAACATACACATGTCCGTATATTTAAAATTCTTTTTACCTGGTCGTTGCGTGTTGATGTTCATATATGATAACGTCAAGGTTCATATGTAACATGCACATGTTCATATTTTAATTCCCCGAGGTTCATAAACTAGAGGTACATATGTTGTGTGGTGATGTTTGTTAGAGCCCTTGGATCGTGTCCACATATAAAGCTCAAAGGTGTCGAGATGTAAAGACACAAATCTTGATCAACGATATTAAAGGAGGACGATATGGATATGACCGTCATGGGAGTCACGGAGATTAACTGTCAAGCAACTCGACTGGAAGCACCTTGTTTCCATATACGAAGTGTCTCTATCTCAGAAGATGGTAAAATCTGGTGAGGCTCATGCTTTAAGAAAGATAATGCATTAGGGATATGATATTCCTTATCCTATATAAGGAAATATCTTTTACCTTGTTTATATATTTTATCTTAGGCTCCAGGCCAAGATCTTATCTTATTTTTATGGTAAGTACTATCTCTTCTAGGATTATCATTGGACCTCTATATTAAAGAAGATGCCAACCTCTTGTAAGCAAGGCAAACATACACTTAAAACCATATTCTCATACACGAATACAATCCCGATTTATTCTCTCAAAAGCTTATTCTATTTCAATAATGTATAATAATTGGCCACATACTCCACAATCAAAGTGGATTGCGTCACGATACAAAATCAGCCCAAAACAATTGGTGCGCGCCTACCATGAGGCTGGGAGTAAAAAAGAATATACCTTTTTTTCAACCACAAACACTGCAAACCACATCATCACGTCCAACGACGGACCAACCACCAACGACGTCATCACGTCTGAAGATGTCGCCATCACAACCACGACAAATCCTCCTCAAAATCCATCCGACCAGGCCGATCCTAGCGGTCCGGGGGATCAACACACCACATACATGGTGGAACTTGTGGGAGCCAGATTTAGCCCGACCTAGATGTATTGACCCAAGTAGAAGGAAGGCCCAACTGACAGTGCGACCCAACTGACAGTGCGGCCCAACTCGAAACAAAGCCTCAAGAAGCACTATCTTAGATCCTCCCAGCCATACCGCCCACGGCCCACCTTCCCGCTCCACCATGTCGGCTGCTTCTCGGCCACTCGGCCAAGAACCCCCTCACGGCCGGGGCCAGATACATGACGCAAAGGGCCATTAGGCTCCAGGTATATAAGGGGAAGACTGTAACTGATAAAGGAGATTATCGACCCTCTCTCTAGTTTGTCTTTCTCTCCCACCCTATCGGCTAAAACCGAACTCGTGCTCCATACTCTATCCATCACTGTTGGTTCACTGTACTCTAAACTTTTCCGACCACCCTAGCTCCACCATACTCTATACCCTTTCTACAACTGTAGCTATGTGACACTCTATACTCTACCGCCTTTACTGCCCTTTTTTTACGGGTTGAGTACTGACTTGAGCGTTAGAATGGCAAGTCCGGGGTCACCCTTGGGCCCCTCTTCTTTTCAAGTTGGAACTCGGCACTAGACGACGTCTGACGTGACTGGAGACCGTCGGCGGGGAACGGGGAGAGAGGTCATCGGGAGAGACGAGTCGGGGTTGGTTACGTGTGAACCGCCAACTATTTCCCTCATGGAAAACCGGACGATCACACTGGCGCCGACCGTGGGGACTCCTTACACAGCTAGTACATCTCCGGCCATGTCGAACACTGAGTCCACCAACCACACCAGCCGGACTGGGTTTAACGAGTCCCAGACCACGAGCACACAACACCCCTTCATGAACGTGGAAGAGGAACACTTCCAAGGGTGGCAGTACACATGCCCAGCTTTTTGGGGGTCATACGCACCCCAAGGAGCCCCTCTTCATGCACCAGTAGAACCATACCCCCAGTATGGGTTCCCACAAGCGCCATACCCACCCTAAGAGTACGGATACATGTCGATGCCCGGACCAGCCACTCCAAACCTCCCTCCATCCCTAGGGAGAGGGCAGGCCCGACCCGCGCCACAAGCAGGCCCTACCCGGCCAACGCACCCGGTAGGCACCACCATCACGAGAGAAGGAACAGTTTCTCACACGCGGAGCCATACCCCGTCGCACCCGAAGTCCGTCAAAACCTCGCCGACCTCCCGACCCTATACGGCTATGTCGCTTTCACGAACGAGGTGCTAATGACAATTCCCCAAGTTGACGCTAGCACGATTCCAACCATGGGAGAGTATGCCGACGAGGGAGATCCCCAGGACCACATCTCGAAGTACAAGTAAGTGATGATGTCCTGTCGGGCAAACGGGCCGACTATGTGTAAGTTATTCCCTAGCTCTCTTACGGGAGTAGCCCTTACGTGAATGATCAACCTCTTGATTGGAAGTATTGGAAGCTTCCCCCAGCTGGAGGAATCATTCCTAACGCACTTCAGAAGCTCAAGGAGGAGACGCAGAGGAATACAAGAAATCATTACCCTAAGGAAGCGAGAGACGGAAAGCCTAGCCTCGTATGTAAAGAGGTTCACGGTTGAGGTGATACAAGTGTGCAACTTCAACGAGAAAGTGGCCAAGATTGCGTTCATACAAGGGCTCGCGAACTCAGACTTCAAGTTCTCGGTCACCAAGAAGGTGCCGACGACCTACTCCAAATTGTTGGATAAAGCCAACACCCATATCCGAGCCGAGTAAATGGCATTCTTGTACTGTGGGCCTTCGAATGCACCCCAGAACGAGACTAAAGGAAGGTACTAGGGCCCGTGGGAACAGAGGAGGACTGCAACGGTCACGGACAAGGGGAAGGCCCCAGAACGAGCTCCGGTGAACACAGTGTCGATGAACCCACCACCCCCGCAGTACAACCCCTTTCTAAATTGCTCCAAGTCCCAAGCAGCACCCCAGCAAGGACCACCTCCCAAAAGTTCTGCTCGTACCATCAGTCCAAAACTTACGGTGACAACAAGTGCATGGGATACGGCTCCATGGCTAAGAAACCCACTTTGGGTCTCTATTCGCTTGGGGCTACAGAGCGGTGAGCAGGGGGATGAGCAAGAACCCGACACCGGCCCCGCCATCCCCGTGGAAGGATAATTATCCTCCCCCGTATGGTTGCGTGGGGACAATTTCTAGCGGCGCAAGTCCGTGGGGAGAAAGCATGAGGGCCGCGCGCAGGTACACGCGAGGAGGAAGACATCACCCTGCAATACCAGTTCTCAGCATTGCTAACAATTATCCAGTAGGGCACCAACTATCCTTCATGGAAGCGGACACGGAGGCGGTGGAAACCCCGCACTATACCCTTAGTCATCAATGCTCAGTTCAGAACAAAACTCGTTAAGCGGATCCTAGTCGACATGGGAAGCTCTGCGGATATTTTATACTGGGATGCCTTCTTGCAATTAGAGATCCCACCCACAGAACTCCGCCCCACTGACTGCTCACTAGTCGACTTCTCGAGAGAAAGGGTCACCGTCTCCGGTATCGTCACCTTGGACCTCATCCTAGGGGACGAGGGAGGCCCACACAAGTCTTAATCGGTAGACTTCATGGTCATGAGGATACCCTCCGCGTACAATGCGATCCTCGGGCGAGTGTCCCTCAACAAGTTCCAAGATGTTGCTTCAGCATACCACCTTAAGGTAAAATTTCCAGGGAATCGAAGGGCCAGCAAGCAGAGAGTCGTGCATGCTATTTAACAACCCTAAAAGGGAAGGGCCTTGCGGAGCAAGTCTTACAAGTCCAAGAACTCAAACCGGGAGTAGGATCCTCAGATGAGACCCATGAACAGGCCGACCTCGAAGTACGGGAGTGATGAGGCTAAAGTCGTTATGCCTATCAAAGTAATCCTAAAAAACCTAACTAAGTATAGTAGACAAGCAAGAGTCGAATCCCACAGGGAGGTAAGCAATATTTCTAAGTACAAAGGGTGTATGCCAATAGTAACTAAAGGGGGGTTTTGGTTTGTTGTCACGTAACAAAGTAAATCAAAGCAAAAGGTGTAATCAAAGGGTGAGAAGTAACTTAGCCAGACAAATATCCACCATTCAGTTTGATTGGTTGATCATTGATTATCTCTAATTCCTACCAATGAATGTTCCTATTCCTTTTCTTAAGTTATAAACAGGACAAACAGACCCTGAGAATACTAACTATCAAATAACCAGGAAAACCTCCAGATTCAATTCAATAGCAGCAATAAGCACAAGAATTTCAATAGATACATGCAAGTGCAACAAACAGTCTTACTATGCATGCAATCAATTCTCTCTACAATAAACCAGTCCAAACAGTTCTTAGAATATCGCAGTTACTACTCTGAATTAGGTATTTCAAACAGAAATAACCAAACCCTAGCAATAGATAATTACTAATATCAACTAGATGATCAGGCCAGTGAAATCAACAAGAATCAATGGGATTAAGCACAAGAGAATCAATACATTCAAAAGAAAAGAAATAGAATTATAATCTCACAACCAAATACAAACGAAGGCTTCAATTGTCGGACTAAGCAAAAGTTGCTTAGTTCTTCATAGTCTTCAAAGCGTAAACACTCTAAGGGAAAAACTGAACGATAATGAATAATTGAAAAGATTGCTAACTAATAATATGGAAAACCTAGCAAACCCTAATCTAAAGATAAGAAATAATATCCTATAAGGAAATAAAACGGAATAAAAGAAAAGAAAATAAAAAGAAATAAAATAGAACGAAACTCGGACGAAACGAAATCCCGCTTCCGCGTCTGTGAACAGTATCCGTGACCGCGGCTTATCTTCCGCGACCGCGGAAAACTTTTTGGGGCTCTTCTCGGCTTCTGTCTTCGGTCTTCGGTCTTCTTTTGTGGCTTACTCCTCCATCTTCTTAAGTCTTTATTTAAGTACTTCAAAACCACCAAATCACACTTTCTTCTCATCAACTCCATTCTCCTACATAGTGTTCTAAACCCATACAAACGGCACCCAAAACTCTGGTAACAACTCCTAGTTACGCACTACAAAGTAGAGCTGATCAAATTCCCCATGCTTAAACCTTGCTCGTCCTCGAATAAGCTAATAGAAACCTACTCCTCCATTGAAATACCCAAGGTCTCAAGAAGCACAACAAAACTATCTCCACTAAGAACTGCACCTAAACATGAATCTCCAAGTACCAAAACAATTAACACAACATACAAGCTTAAAGGAAAGCAGAGTACTTCCCCCAAGCTTAACCCGAACACCATAGAGTGAAAGTAACCATCTAATCCTAGCCTCCATCTATCTTCTTATAACTCCTAGAGTGAACTACCTGAATCCTCCTTATATCACCTCTTCTTATGTCACCATGCCAGAAAAAAAGAGGAATCCTAATAATCACTCTTCTTCTTTTCACTCATTTTGCCAAGGCGCCCTTTCGGGTTTTCACCAAGCCACTCATTTCATTTTTCAATAGATGGGCTCATAAAAACTCACATCACTCTTGACCAATTATTACCCATGCCTAATGCTGGTCCAGGCCACCTACTTATTTCCTAAGCCGCCCTTTCGGGTTTTCGAGTTATCCCAGGATTTTCTTTTTTGTCTTTTTTCATATTTTTTACTTTTTCAATTTTTTTATTTTCTTTCTCAGACGACCAACAAGTATAGATCACTCCCCCATGCTTAAATATTGCATTGTCCTTAATGTAATAAAAGACAAAAAGATGAAGCACAGGGAAAAATAGAAAAGTACTCACACCGTCACCGAGGTGACCTGGATGTGGATGGTGCTGGCGGTCAAACAATAAAAGCACATGTCGCTGGTGTCGCGGCGGTCCTACTCAAACAAATTCCACGTGCAACCAAATAGATCCACTGTAAGGTGTAGCGGTATATCAAAACGGGGTTGCACGACCTTCAATGAACACATAATGGGAGCCCGAATGTAATCGTGTTGTGGGCTCTGGTGTTCCTCCTCGTCAGCTGTCGAATGTTGGGCCATCATCGATGCCAAATAAAAATGTGGGGCTAATGTCTCCTCCTTGGCAGCATGATGCGCACCATCTCTCAAAGTAGAACTCAGACAGCTGGGCCGCGATCGCGGAAATAAGGCCGCGATCGCGGAAAATCGCCGATTTTTTTTTTCATTTTTTTTCCAGGTAAAGGGACTTACAGTGGCTTTTCCGCGGTCGCGGAAAGGCTCCTGGTGCGAGTTGAACACCGTCTTCGAATTTTTTCCTTGGTCTCCTACCTGCAGATTAGTCTAAAAACGAAAACAATAAAAATAAAAACTTGAAACGAAAAGACATGAAATGAATTACTTACCTCGGGTTGCCTCCCGAGCAGTGCCTAGGTTATTGTCGTGGCTCGACATAATGCTCCTCAACTCAACTCGGGTTGCTCACATCAACCGAACACTCGGGGTCACAATCAAGAGGGTGTCTCTTTGCATCATCAATGTTGTGCTCGACCCTCACCACATCAAACTCCATGGTGAGCGAACCACTACTGACATCAATTTTCGTATTCGCCGTTTTCATAAACGGCCTACCTAGCATCACAGGGGCTGTATGTTTGTCTTGTCCCGTATCCATCACAAAGAAATCCGCAGGGAAAATAAGCTTGTCTACTTCTACCAGAACATCCTGCACGACTCCCTTGGGATACACATAGGACATATCTGCCAATTGGATCACCGTCCCTGTCTTCTGTAATGGCCCAAGCTCCAAAGACTCGTATAGTGAGAGCGGCAACACATTGATAGATGCACCCAAATCCAGCATGACTTTATCGAACGTGGTGTCACCTATCTTACAGGAAATACTGAACATGCCTGGGTCACTGCACTTCTTTGGCAACCGCTTTTGCAGCATAGCGAAGACATTCTCACTCACCAGGACCTTCTTCTTTTCTTTCACTGCTTTCTTCTTCTTGATCTTGCACAATTCCTTCAAAAATTTGGCATAGAGAGGAATGCTCTTAACCAGCTTGATCAAAGGAATGTTTACCTTGCAGTTACTGAAGGTCTCAAAAATCTCCTTGTCATTCTTCAGCCTTCTGGTGTCCTTCAGTGCTTTAGGGAAGGGCGCGGGCGGTTTCAGCGAACCGAGCGGAGGGAAATAGGGACGAACATAATTGTCATCGGCTGAGAGGACCCACGGTCGCGGACCAATGTCGGAGCATTCGGGGGTTTCTGGGCAATCTTGGCCTCCAGGGAGATTTCCGCGGTCGCGGATTGTATTCTGCGGTCGTGGATTTGCTTCAAAATTCTCGTCCCCTCCAGGAACATTTCCGCGGTCGCGGATTTCTGGCCGCGGTCGCGGAAATTCGCCGATTTTTTCTTCTCCTTCAAGGGTTTTTCCGCGGTCGAGGTTGTGCTCTTCGCGGTCGCGTATTTCTTTTTGTTGTCCACAAACTTCCTCGTCCTTTGCCTCCATCACTTCTTTCATTTGTGTTCCGCTCCTCGGTGTCATCGCACAGACATTCTCCCTCGGGTTCACTACCGTTTGAGATGGTATCTTCCCCGAATCCATGGCTTTCAACTTGCTAACCGCTTGAGCTATTTTCCCAACCTGATTCTCCAAGTTCTGAATGCTAGACTTTGTCTCTTGCTGATGTTGGATCAATGTTTGCTGATGTTGTATCATGCTCTGAGTGAGAGATCGAATCATGTCCTTAGTAGACATTGAGGAACTCGGATTTGGTACTGGTAGTCTATGCGCGTATGGCTGCCCGTACTGTTCCTGATTGTCGTGCAGATGGAACTGTTGTTGGCTTGGATTGAACTCCTGGTTATCATGGCCTTGTGGAGGTTATTGCTGATTCCCGTAACTCAGATTGGGGTGATCCTCCCACCCTGGATTGTAGGTGTTAGAGTACAGGTCATATCTCGGCCTCTGCGGACCAAACCTCTTACATCGTTTACCTCAGCCTCAGGTTCAAGAAGTGTTGGGCACTCGTCAGTGGGGTGCAGCGTATCATAACATATTCTGCATGACTTAACTTATTGTGGGCCACCTTTTGTCAAGAGGCGTTTCATCATCTCCTTCATTTCATCCAGCTCAGATTTCGGGGGAAAACTGGATGTGAGTCAGCAGCCCTTGCTGCATAGGGGCTCGCTCTTTTGTTGAATTGTCTTGAGCTCTCAGATAGCTCAAAGAATACCTCAAGTGCTACAGCTAGCGTCTTGTTTAGAATGCTACCGCCATAAGATGTGTTTACCATTCTGCGCTCATCCTCAAGCAGCCCGCCATATAGATATAGAATAAGATCTTGGTCAGAATAACCATGGTATGGGCAGCTAGATATCAACCTCCTGAATCTCTCATAATATTCATACAACGTCTCAGTAGCATGTTGTTCGATGTTGCTGATGCTTCTCTTCAGACTATTGAGTTTCGTTGCAGGGAAGTACTTCTCAAGAAAGGCTTTCTTCATCTTCGCCCATGTATCTATGCTTCCCGGAGCCAAATAATAGAATCAATCATTGGCCGCATCCTTCAGAGAGAAAGGAAAGGCCCTTAGCTTGATTTGGTCCTCAGTGACGTTCCTCGGCTTCATGCTGGAGCAGACAACGTGAAATTCAGAAATATGCTTATTGGGGTCTTCTCCACTCATCCCATGGAAGTGGGGTAGTAAGTGAATCAACCCAGATTTGAGCTCAAAATTCACGCCATCAGCCAACTCTGGGAACTGCACAATAAGCGGTTGTTGTTCTAGATGTGGTGCAGTCAACTGCCTCAAGGTCTGTGGTTCGTCAGCCATCTCAAAGTGCGGTTGGAGTGATCTGTTTACCCTGCGATTGCTATGGAGTGTTCGCTCGATTTCTGGATCACGATCTAAAGTGGGAGAGTCAGTAGCACGGGTGTAGACTATAAGATAAGTCTGATAAAAAATTGGCACACAAACAAACACAAAGAAAATTTGAAACTATGCCTCCCTGGCAACAGCGCCAAATTTGATGAGGCTATAGTCGTTATGCCTATCAAAGTAATCCTCAAAAACCTAACTAAGTATAGTAGGCAAGCAAGGGTCGAATCCCACAGGAAGGTAAGCAATATTTCTAAGTGCAAAGGGTGTATGCCAATAGTAACTAAAGGGGGGTTTTGGTTTGTTGTCACGTAACAAAGTAAATCAAAGCAAAAAAGGTGTAATCAAAGGGTGAGAAGTAACTTAGCCAGACAAATATCCACCATTCAGTTTGATTGGTTGATCATTGATTATCTCTAATTCTTACCAATGAATGTTCCTATTTCTTTTCTTAAGTTATAAACAGGACAAACAGACCCTGAGAATACTAACTATCAAATAACCAGGAAAACCTCCACATTCAATTCAATAGCAGCAATAAGCACATGAATTTCAATAGATACATGCAAGTGCAACAAACAGTCTTACTATGCATGCAATCAATTCTCTCTACAATAAACCAGTCCAAACAGTTCTTAGAATATCACAGTTGCTACTCTGAATTAGGTATTTCAAACATAAATAACCAAACCCTAGCAATAGATAATTACAAATATCAACTAGATGACCAAGGCAGTCAAATCAGCAAGAATCAATGAGATTAAGCACAAGAGAATCAATACATTCAAAGGAAAAGAAATAGAATTATAATCTCACAACCAAATACAAACGAAGACTTCAATCGTCGGACTAAGCAAAAGTTGCTTAGTTCTTCATAGTCTTCAAAGCATAAAAACTCTAAGGAAAAACTGAACGATAATGAATAATTGAAAAGGCTGCTAACTAATAATATGGAAAACCTAGCAAACCATAATCTAAAGATAAGAAATAATATCCTATAAGGAAATAAAACGGAATAAAAGAAAAGAAACTAAAAAGAAATAAAATAGAACGAAACTCGGACGAAATGAAATCCCGCTTCCGCGTCTGTGAACAGTATCCGCGACCGCGGCTTAACTTCCGCGACCGCGGAAAACTGTCTGGAGCTCTTCTCGGCTTCTGTCTTCGGTCTTCTTTTGTGGCTTCCTCCTCCATCTTTTTAAGTCTTCATTTAAGTACTTCAAAACCACCAAATCACACTTTCTTCTCATCAACTCCATTCTCCTACATTGTGTTCTAAACCCATACAAACGGCACCCAAAACTCCGGTAACAACTCCTAGTTACGCACTGCAAAGTAGAGCTGATCAGGGAGCAAGTCCACCCGATCGTAGAAAGCGAGGAGACAAGGGCTATAACCCCATTCGGCAAGGGGGGCGAGAGGATGTTTTTGGGAACCCGCCTAGGCGTGAATGATCAGGAGCAAATCGAGGAGCTGTTGGGCATGTCCATGGATGTGTTCGCCTGGACTCCGAGGGACCTAATTGGTATTCCTCGGACGCTTATGACCCATAGCTTGAGCATCATCCAAGGGACCAAGCCGATTAGGTAGAAGAAGCGAAAGCAGGCTAGTGACAAGGCTGAGGGAGCCCGCGAAGAAATCCTCAAGCTCTTGTCAACTGGGTTCATCCGGGAAGTACAATACCCCACTTGGCTGGTCAACGTGGTGATGGTCAAGAAATCAAGCGGCAAGTGGCGAATGAGTGTAGACTTCACCGATCTGAACCAGGCTTGGCCTAAGGATAGCTACCCGCTCCCCCTATCGACCGGCTAGTGGAATCCATGACTGGGTACCAGGCCCTCAGCTTTCTCGATGTGTACTCCGGCTACAACCAGATCAAGATGAACCCCGTGACGAATAGCATACAACTTTCATCATAGAAGTGGGAACCTACTATTATCGCGTAATGCCCTTCGGCCTTAGGAACGCGGGAGCCACTTTCCAGAGGCTCGAGGATCGCATCTTTCGCGATCTAAGAGGCAAGACGGTGGAAGCATACACTGACGACATTGTCGTGAAAAGCCTATACGCCTCCGTGCACGCATCAGATCTCCGCAAGGTCTTTAACACCCTAAGAAGCAACGTAATGAGTTTGAGTCCAGAGAAGTGTGTTTTTGGAGTACAAGCAGGAAAGTTTCTAGGTTTCCTAGTCAGCACCAGAGAGGGTTGAAGCGATCTTAGCAATGACGGCCCCGCGGAATGTTAAGGAGGTATTGCGTTTCCTAGGTGCGGTAAACTGTTTGGGCAGGTTTTGCGCCCGACTGTCGGAGAGGAGTATCCCTTTTTCAAGGCCCTCCGGAAATTCCACAACTTTGAGTGGACACCGGAGTGCGCGGCGGCTTTTGAGGACTTGAAGAGCCACTTGAAGCAACTGCTCACCTTGGCAGCTCCTGCACCTGGGGAGGAGCTTCAACTATACATCGCGGTAGGGGATACCGCAGTCAGTGCAGTCATTGTGAAGGATGTGTGAATACCAGTCTACTTCGTGAGCAAAACCATGTTGCTCGTGGAAACACGGTACTCGCCTGTGGAGAAGTTAGCCCTCGCCGTAGTCAACCAAGTGCGAGGGACCTTTGAAGCAAAGACGGGAACCCTGCCCGAGTATTGCGAGAGAGTGAAAACACTGACCAAGGCCTTATAGCAGTTTGAGATACATTCCATCCCGAGGTCCAAAAACACAACAATAGATGCCCTCACAAAGCTTGGCTCCAGGTCGGCTGGTTGCAATACAGGTGTAGCCCGCGTAGAAAGCAAGAGTCTCCCCGCCATCCGAATGCAAGTCATGACGGTCAACGAGGCTCTCGACTAGAGGACACCCTTGAAGGAGTACTTAGAGAAAGAAGTGTCTCCGTCCGACAAGGCCGAAAGGCGGAGATTGCAAGTCCGAGCTTCGCGCTTCTACATGAAGGGAGGTGGAATGTACAAAAAAGGATACAACTCGTCAGGCCTCAAATGCATCTCGTTGGAATAGGGTCGCGAACTCACCGAGGAAATCCACAGTAGTACTTGCGGTAGCCATTCGGGTGGAGGAATCTTGCCCACAAAGCCCAACGCATCGGCTACTTTTGGCCCACCATGAGAAAAGATGATGTGGAGGTCTCCCGGTCCTTCTGTCCTTGCCAGATCCATGCTCCCGCTATCCTGCAACCCGGGAAAGAAATGAAGATTTCAAGTGCCTCGTGCCCTTTCGCCATGTGGGTGATGGATCTCCTTGGCCCTTTTCCTCGTGCTCCCGGACAATTGCAGTACATCTTGGTAGCCATCGATTACTACACCAAGTGGATTGAGGCGGAAGCCCTAGCGACGACTACAATAGAGAAGGTAAAGAAATTCCTTTGGCAAAGTATCATTTGTCGCTTTGGACTCCCCAGGACATTGTCACTGACCGAGGACCCTAATTCAACACCAAAAATTTGAGGGCATTTTGCAACAACCTAGGCATTCGCCTGCTCTTTGCCTCAGTAGCTCACCCGCGAACAAATGGCCAGGTCGAGAATGCGAATGGGCAGATTCTAGCCGGCTTAAAGAAGAGGCTAGATAAAGAACAAGGGCGATGGGCAGAGGTTCTCCCGCTCGTCCTCTGGGCCAATCAGACCACACCAAGGAAAGAGACCGGTGATACACCATTTTGCCTGGCATATGGGGTTGATGCAGTCTTTCCAATAGAGCATCTTTTTCTGAACGAGAGGATTCTGCATTATGATGAGGAAAGCAACAATGTGAGGATGTCCGCGGAGTTACAATTAAGGGAAGAAGTACGAGAAATTGCTTAAATCTGCTAGGCCGAGTACAAGAGAAGGATTGTCGCGCACTACAACGAGAAAATCCTCCCCCGGTGCTTCAAGAAGGGGGACCTGGTCCTCAGGAGGACGGAGGGTGGCAAGCTAGACCCGAGGTGGGAAGGCCCTTACATCATCTCGCACCAAGTGGATGAGGGAGCCTACAAGCTAAAGAGGGAAGACGACAACCTGGTCCAATATACGTGGAATGTCTTGTGACTAAATAAGTACTTCCCGTGAGCAAGGAAGCACTAGTGGAAAAAATCCTTATAGAGGCGGGCCTTTGGACACTTATTGAGGCGAACACCGTTCGCTTCAACTAAGGGGGCTGCAACAAGTAGAGGCACTTTTTGAGGCGGGCATTTTACGCCTCTAAAAGGACCTTATTGAGGCGGGCCTTCTAAGCCCGCCTCAACAAGTCCCTCACTTTGGCGCCAAAATGAGGGACTTGTTGAGGCGGGCTTAGGAGGCCCGCCTCAATAACTAAACACTTGTTGAGGCGGGCCTATATATGCCCGCCTCAACAAGTCCCTCATTTTGGCGGGAGTATATACTTATAGAGGCGGGCGTATACAAGCCCACCTCAACAAGTAGACGCTGAAGATCAAGAACAACATCCATTTCAAAATAGGTTCCTGATTTTATTCACAGAATAATATACAACAAACAACAGATTTCATCAGAGTACAGTCAAGTTCTCAACAACAGTTTACATGACAAGTAAAAACAAGTTCAATCCGATAATAAACACTTCGATGTAAAATACTCTGCCCATTGCTCACGAACAACATCAATTTCTTCATAAGTATACAGTGTCTTCCTCTTAGGATATAGCTTCATAAAAAAACACAGAAATTATTGACAAAAAACACAAATACTATCAATATATAGTTAGTTAAGTTACATACCTTATCTAGTCGGTCATTAGAGTCATAGAGTCCCGTGACTATATCTAACATGAACATCATGACATAATAGCCACACTCGGTTCCGCCGCTTTGTTGAGCGCACTAATTACACAACATAAGGGGGTTGTCTTAGATACAAGGCCTTTGATTATAAATAAACAAACCTAAAGCGTATAAAATGCTATATGTACCTCTATATTGCAGACTCTCAACGTCTTACGTTTTCCTATTAATTTCTCGCACTTCCCACCTTGATACTTATACACTTGAAATGCCCTAGAAAATCAACATATTACACTCATGAAACTGATATTGTTAATATTCCAAAAAAAACTAATTCGTAAGCAAAATAACTTACAAATTCATGATTCCAGATGCATCAGTCGTTCTGTTGCCTTGACCTTTTAGAGAATCGAAAAGATAGACCTGTGCTCTAAATAGGTCTATCACGTACAGAATCCAATGATTGCTGCATCATTTAAAAGTAACTTGATAAATATTAATGATTGCTTAAAATACTAATTATATATGAAACTTATTGAAAACACTTACTCTTGATTATATGGGAGCAAAAACAATTTGGCACTGTTAGAATCTTTAATCGTATTCTTAACAGTTTCAGCATTGAACACACGTTGCAAGTAATCTACTGGAACAGTTGCATCGGCCCTGATTCTAGTGCTTGACACTATCTCAGGACAAATGAACCCAATTCGAGAATTTTCAAATGCATATGTGTGATTGTCCAATGAATACCTGCACATTTACAGGTATTTGATTAAACGATTATGAATGGTAATGTAAAAATGATTAAAGAAAAAATGATTAAGAATGATAGTTGACAATTAAAAGATAAAGACTGATCAAAACATTTACATCATGTAGACTTGAATCACATAAATGTTTAAGCACGCCCCCTTAAGGAACTCTTCTACATCGGATGCAGTGACGTATGTTTCTTGATCTCTCACATAATTCCAAACCGAGGCATCCAATGGGATGGGAGTACTATCATATATACCACCCGACGCCGAAGACATAATAAAATGCAAGTATTTGCATGACTGGCCATGACCTCAAATTTCTTTGTTTTCTGCTTCCTTCCTTTTGGCGGCTGATTCTTCCGTTTTACGATCACAGCTACCAACCGCCTCTTTGTTGGACTGAGACTTAAGAGTTATTTGGACATGAAATTTCCAAAAAATAATAATGAAGTAACATTTGTATTATTGAGCACAAAGGTCTTACCTTTGTATTTTTGGCGCTGTCATCCACCTTTTTAGAGAGAAATGACTTGGACTTCTTTGTTAGGCGTGGAGTATAGTCCTATATATAGAATTATAGATGAGCAAGAGTGAGTAATGTGGTGTACATTATTATTGAGCACAAAGGTCTTACCTCGTCGTCTTCGAAAATCACTAAGCGGATCGGCCATTGCACGAAACTACCCTGAGCACTGCCTAAGTTAGTGAAACCATCACCCGTAGGTACCGGAAGAATATCATCATTATGTCCATCATAAACAAAATCAACTTGGACTTTGTAGTGATCAGGCTTCATCGGTGTAAAGTGTTGGGACGATGCACCGTTTGAGGCTTGTACCATACCATCCGCTACGAGCACTTTGTTACCAGAATCTTTATCCTCAAGGGCAAGATGGCATGGAGTCCTTTCCTGCATATAAAGTAAAATGAAAAATGCAATACTAAGGTTGCGGCATGGAATTTTAATTCATGTTATAAGAGGTCTTAGCATGAAGAGTTCATGACAATACTCAAACTCAATCATACCTTTAGCTCACGTGGTTGCAGTGTGGAATCAGGATGAGTGGTATAGGAAGCATTAACATTAAGTTCAAGAATGGGAGTAGAAGTGGAGTTTGGTTGATTTATATGTAACATGGAGCGTAGTTGCTTTTGGAGGGCCTCAACCACCCTTTTATCTAATTCACCTTCAAACTCCTTTCTAATTTCAGCTTTGATCGATTCGATCAGATCTGATGAAGCTTCACTAGAACATCTTCTCCGTCCTTCTCTTGGACCGAAAGCAACTCTATAACCAACATTTCCACCCATTGCCTTGACACGGCCACGATGATCTTTTTTCCCAATAGCTTTGGTGAGGGCATCCTCATCATCCTCGAAAGTAAGGTTTCCTTTTTCTTCTTCTTCGATATACTCCTCCTATAATGCCAATTAGGAAAGTATAAATTAGTTCATATTTCCAAGTCAATTTAAGTAAATATTCATTAAAAAAGCACTACTTACAACTTTTCTTGCAATTTCTACGACTTCCTTATCGTTGGGGTTAACTTCCCACTTTCCATCCTTACTTCGAACTTGATGAGCCAAAACCCACTCCTTTGATCTATATTTTCTAGATCTAGGAACCGATGAGTTCACTGAGGAGCTACTTGACAGAGATAAAGCTGCTTCCGATGGGAGTCGTCCTTCTTTTATCCACTCGTGTCATTTTCTAATATAACCCGCCTGGCCGGTGAGATGAGGACAATTGTTTAATACTGCACTTGCCCTTGCTTTCTCACTACGAGCCTATCAAAAGGCACATAGATTTATAACCAACGATTTCCGCTGACTAGAAATTTTTAATAGTAAAAAGAAATAGCATTATTACCAATGACTCCGGCTTGTAATATTCTTTAAGAAAAACTGACCAATCAGCCTCTGTAATGTGGTGGTAGATTTCCCAAGGCATCTTGTTTGTAGGATATTTCGACGGCTTTTGCTTCTTAGTTATCCATCGACGCACCAACTTGCTCTTGAAATCTCTAAATCGTTTTGCCACACAAAAATGAAAGTATTTTTCCCTTGATTTATCTACATCCTCAATGATGTGGAACATAAGCTATGGATTTTTACAATAAGTTAGATTAATTGTGAATATAGTATATATTTAAAACAATTTAAAATGTCATTATACCTTGGTCTCCTCCCAAAACCCTTGCCTCGTCTGCTCATCTATCTTTCGGTATTCTTTCTCGTTAATATTAATTCTTTGAGCACAACTCCCAACTTGCTTTCCGTATTCTTTCGACCACTCGCCATTAGGGACATTTAACTCATTAAACTCAAGGTGCATAGGCTTTTTTACTTGAACTCCTTTTGACGGACCACGCCCTTTAGCGATCTGTGTAATCGCGCTAACACCTTGTGATTCATGATCACCTTGGGTAGGGAGAATAGCATTTCCACTTTCGTTAGACATAGTGGCTAGAATTCCTGCAACAAGCACAAAAAAAAAGAATTCCTGCATCAAACACCTTCAGTGTGCCGCATCAGAAAATTAACATTCTTAACTAAATTTATGATGAATATAAATCAAATCTTTTGCTCTTCATTTTCACAAACTGGAAGCCCAATCAAGGAATCAATTAGGAAGGGAAAGGACTATGTCGTAAGGACTGATCTTAAGGAGTATTCCGACAAACCGATTAAGCTTCTAACAGAGCCAAACCTTCCTGTTTTCAAAAAAGAAAGTTAGGTCAAGCCAGGCCGAACCTGCAATGATCTACTAATCACGAACTCTTATCTAATACAGAAATAAAAATCCAAAACCAAAATGGTTACACAACAGTAGGATCAAATCAAAAGCATTGAATAATAATACATGATCAAGTCCAACTTGTACAATACCAAATAAGTCCTGAGAAAATTATTAAATATAATAGGAGTGCCATAAAGGTAGCACACTTACAAGGATTTGAATACTACTGGGCTCATACCCATATCAACCAATAACAGATTCAATCTACGTCTGTAGATTGTATTTCCTTGTACCTTAGTAATCACATATATAGTCAACCTGGTTTAGCAGCCATCGAACCATACATAGTTTCTATCAGTAAAAAAATTAAGAAAAATCATGTAAGCCATTGAAACAAAGGTGAAGTTCACAACAGAAACAGAAGCAAGCAATCGAATCAACAATTATAAACCAATAAGAAGCTCAACAACTTCTGAATTTATCAGCAACTTACTAGCAAAGCCAAGACAGAAAATTCTATCAAGCACATCTCGAAACTGAGAGAAGCATGTGAATCACAAAATCAAGCCCAGTAATAAATTAGAAATTAAGACTAATGTATACACAAAACACACAAATTCAGGCACGAGAAATCTGCTCCCGGGGACTCTAAATTCAGGCACGAGAAATCTACACAAAACACACAAATTCGAAATTCATGATTAATGTAACAGAAGGCACGAGCTTTCAATAGGCATAAAAAGACAAAGAAGAAGTATATAATTAAGATTGATGAAGTTGAGGTCGACGACAATACGAGCAAATTAAAGTGTAGAGTTTAGCGGAATTGGAGAAGTAAAATAGGGTGTCAGATGAGCTTACCAGCGGAATCGAGTGAGGTTGAGGATGGCGTTTTGGTGAAACCTCGAGTGCGTTGTTGATACTTGTTGAAGGGAGTATTAGAAGGAGCTCGACGAAGGGAGATGAAGTCGGAGCTCGGGAAGACGGAGCTCGGCGAAGACGGATACGAAGAGGGGATGAATGCGCGGCAGCTATTTTTTTTTATTAGGGTTGAGCTTATAGAGGCGGGCCTAACACGCTCGCCTCTATAAGTATTGGTATAATAGAGGCGGGCCTTACATGCCCGCCTCTATTGGACATACTTATTGAGGCGGGCCTATTAAACCCCACCTCAACAAGCTTTAATTGAGGCGGGCTACTTGGCCCGCCTCAATTAGTTATCATTAGAGGCGGGCCTTGCCCTGGCCCGCCTCTAATACTTTAGCGGGAAATGTTTTTTCGTATACTTGTTGAGGCGTATATTAATTTGCCCGCCTCAAAAGATGTTTTTGAGGCGTATAAATTAATTATCCGCCTCAAAAACCAAAAAAGTGATTGCCTAAGTCGTTGTTGAGGCGTATTGAACTATGTACGCCTCTAAAAGGGAGCCTTAAAAAGTGTTTTTTCCACTAGTGAAGCGGCGAGGGTGCCCAGAGAAGCAACACCCATGTAGGCTCTAACATTATGCGTAATGTAAGCACCGGCGGGGCCGGCTAGAAGCTAGACTCTTTTGTGATTAAGGCCCTATGAATGTTATGCAACACCAACACAAGTCAAGAAAGCAATAATTAAGCAATAATGAAAAGGCAATGCCCGAGAAGGGACGAAAGCAATTATTAAGCAATACTGAGAAAGGCAAGGCCTGGGAAGGGGCAAAAGCAATTATTAAGCAACATTGAGAAAGGCAAGGCCCAGAAAGAGGCAAAAGCAATTATTAAGTAACATTGAGAAAGGCAAGGCCCGGGGAGGGGAGAAAGCAATTATTAAGCAATACTGAGAAAGGCAAGGCCCGGGGAGGGACGAAAGCAATACTAAGTAATATTGGGCCCGAGAAGGGGCGAGAACAATGCTAAGCAACACCAAGTTATACTAAGCAATATTGGGCCCGGGAAGGGGGAAAACCAATACTAAGCAACACCAAGCAATACTAAGCAATATTAGGCCCGAGAAGGGGCGAGAGCAATATTAAGCAACACCAGGAAATACTAAAAGCAACATTGAGCCCAGGAAGGGGCGGGAGCAATATTGAAATGACTAAGACAATAAATGTGCAGGAACCAGTCCGCGTGAAAAGCAAGGAGTAACACCAGACCGACAAAAACAAGACAGGTGAAAGCAATGACTCGCGGCAACGAAGCTCAGGCAAAACAACGACAACGGAAAATACAACAAAGCAAGAGGGGAGCGGAAGCACCAAAGCCGCAGGGACAGATAAACACTGCAAAGCAAGAAAGTAGCGAAGGCGTGAAAACCACAAAGCCGGGTACAACAAGAGGCAAAACTTGAATCACCCTAAATACCGCAAGGTGTGAAGCCTTCGAGAAGCCATGAGCAACCCAAAGAACGCGGCAAGACTACCGCCGCGAGCAGATGTAAGCAATTGAACAAGGGGCTCAGTTGCGAAGCAACATTGAAGCCGTAAACCAAAGGCATGCGAAGACCCATAATTTCTAGCAATAAAACGATAAGTCGGGTACTCAATTTGCCCCATGAGCTTCCCTTGGCATAGTACACTCAAGTGAAGCCCCTGAGCCAGGGGGATGGGAGTAGCCCGACAATAGTATAGAAAGATGAGAAAAACAAAGACGAAAGGAAAAGCAACAACAAAGAACTTTATTCACTGAACTTTATTCATTGACAGAAGAGAGCAAGCCTTTACAGAAGAATTATACAAAAGGCACACCCGGCTGAGAGCTATTAAGCCTAAAAAAGAAAACGTAGAAAGGCCCCTCCTCACGAGGATAGTCAAGGGATGCCCCTAACCCGATCGCGGAGGAGCCAAAAGAAAAGTAAGGCCGTCTTCACATGTCAAGATACATAACCTGACATCGTGAGTCGCGGCCCCCGTAAAACCTGGCAACGTAAGTCGCGGAGTAGCCCTAAAGACCAGGAGGCACTAAGCGATCCCAACAACGTATAGCGACACCGGCTCACGATGGCTAAGGGCTTAAAGTGCATTGGCATCCGACTGGTTTTCTACCCAGCGGAGAACGCTAGGAAATCCGGCCGAGTAAGGAAAATAGTGAACCTCCCGCACAACGTAGTTGGGATCTTCGACATCAGCCAAGTTGAAAATGGTGTCGAGAGTGAATCCGGTGGCGAGCAACGTATACCAATGTCGGTGCCTGCCGATGTAGCAATGAGAGGCGGCCATGGCCCAATCTCCCCGACGCCTGGCCAGACGCCCTCTCCAGTAAATGCTCACAACCGCAACCGTCTGAGGATCCTCCACAACGTAACTACCTGGCAAAGGAGGAAAGTCGAGAGGATGGTCTATCTGCTACAAGGTGCGAGAAAAATAAAGCAAGACAAACGCGCAAGAATGCCAGAGAAGATAAGCAAAAACACGCAAGAGGTACAAGAAACGCATACGATGCAAGTGAGCGAAAGGAGAAGAACCAATATATAGCGAGCATTTGACCTCAACCGCACGTAGCCCGAGGGCTGCAATAAATGTTCAGCCACAAAACAAAATTGTTCAAAAAATGCCTACATGCAACAAACTAAAGACAAAAAAAGAGGAAGAACAAGCGAGAGGAGCCACCCGGCCAGGGGCTCAGTGGTCAGCACCCGACAGTCTAGGGTCCGCGGCATCTTAACGGTCCCTGTCCTCTAAAGCTTCGGCCAAAAAGGAAGCAAAGAACTCATCGTTATGAGCCTGTCTACCCGGCGGATCCGATAACACGTCAAAGTCGAGTGACGATCTCATCCCTGCCACCACGGAGGGAGCGGCTGCCTGTTGCGAAGAACTCCCCGGAAAAATTGAAGGTGAGGCGAGCGTATCGCGACTCCTCTTTTTGTCTCGGTCTTTCCCAGGCATCGTCGACCCCTCGAAAAGGGTAAACACGCCCTATGCTTCTAGGACACCAGGATGGTCGTCCACCACCTGACCAAGTGGGGGAGGCCGGTAAATCTCAGCTCGCTTCGGCCTTACTGGTTGGGCGCACGGATCGAAAATGATAGGAGTCATGCCCGCATGGTGAGCCATCTGGTTCACTTCGTCTTGACCCCCGGCCTCATACACATGACGCAAGAAGTATGCGCATCTCCGCTTATGGCGCAGCCCATTCGCAAACTCATTTACCGCCACTTGCCGGATCACTCGCTTTTAGTCAGCAAAGCCGGCAATAATGGCCCTCGAGCTATCAACTTCCGAAAGAATCCCTGAATGCTCCTGGCCCAGGCGGGAAAGCTCCGTCTTAGCCCCATCGGCCTCTCGGTTGAGCCTGACAACTTCCTGCTCTGCCTCCTCGGCCCTGCTCCTAGCGTGGTGCACTTGCTCTTCGGCTTGTCGAGCGCACTCCTCGGCATGCCGCCCTGACTCTTCTGCACGTTGAGCCCGCTCCTCGATCTGCTTGGCGCGCTCCTCAGCTTGTCGCCCTAGCTCCTCCGCGCGATGTACTCGCTCCTCCGCATGCCTCATGTATTGTCGCGAAGCCTGGGCACAGATGGCGCTCCCCGATCATGAACTTCGTCTACAAAAAGCCAAAAATATGAAACAAAGTCACCATGACAACACCCTATGAAGCCCGACAAGAAAGAAAAGAAATAGAAGGAAAAAATAACGTGAGCCAGGAGGTGCCTAACACCGAGTCGAAACCCTCGTCGCTAAGAGAGAGCGTCTTCACATAGGCCGCACCCAACCGGAAGCCGACGAGCGTCTGAAGGACATTGTTCACCTCGCTGGAAGGAAGCACGGAGAGAGTCGGAAAACTATTCGATGCAGCGACCAGGTCCTATGGGGTGCGAGACCTGGACCCGTCATGATGCGTTCCGAGGCGGCTCAGAGCGCAAGGGTGCCCGATCTAGGCAGGAGCAAGCACGGATCCTTCTCCGTCGGTAACCTGGATAGATATGAACCACCTAGATGATGGTCCGCGGGTCTCTAATGCTCGCTTTGGGGCGAGGGAGGGGCGAGACGCTCGAAGCGATGAGCTACGGAAGAGGGGAGATGCGAAGATAGATGTGTTTGACGCTCGAACCCGAAGAAGGAGGAAAACTCAACTCTTACTTTACTTGGGTTAAATTGAACGTGATTGAAATGAGTACAAGAGAGGCCTATTTAAAGGCACATGGCTTGGCCAAGAACCCTAATGGGCTTGGGCCGAGTAACAAGCTAATGGGCTAGCCCACTCTATAAGAGTGGGTACACGCCCGAAATAGAAATGACTGAAATGGAAATGTTAAAACGGGAAACATACTAAAACGGGAAATAACATAAATTAGGTTAAACTAGACTAAGCCTTCAACCAAGGAGGACGCCATGGTCTTGGGCGCCTCGGGCTCGTCAGAGCCCGGCTTGAGTCGATGCCGGGTCGCATCATCCTCTCCCCCTTAGGTTCGAAGTGTCCTCGCTTCGAGCTCAGTGGGGCCATGGAGATCCGATATCTCTTGTGAGGAGATCCGATATCTCTTGTGGGGAGATTTAAAAACTTATAACGTGATGTGGTTTTGGAATTTAATCAGATAAGTGCCTTTGTCGCACATAATTAATATACCTTGGGCGAGTAGTGCAGCTAGGCGCTAGTGCAGCTAGGAAAGCTCGTCTTAACTTTTAGTCGCTCGAATGCGATACTGTGATTCTGTGATTAATTAATGTTCCCCAACATTTGTCATATTTTTGTTAAGACTCACTTTCGTTGGAGTCTTCTTTTGGGTTGATTGCTGTAAGACTCGGTCTTTCAGAATCTTCTCTTGATCATGCTGCTTGATATATTCTAGTAGAAGTATGGGGGTTGACTATCGTTATCGGTTATTATTCGAGAAACGATGAGTCTAACCTAATACGACTACTTTGAACCACTCTGCTTTGTACCCTTGCATAGTCTTTCATTAGACTAACCAACCGTAATTGTTCTCTGCATGGTTGGCTGGTGTCATCTGTTCGATTCGGCACATCAGATGAGTCGAGGACCCATGAAGGCTAGATCGACTATGAACATGAACGGTATTTGAAAATGTTTTAATTAGGCTACGATCTTTGGGCGTTGACTACTGAGGTCAATACTCTTGTAAATTATTTTAAGTCTTCCGCTGTATTATAATAACTCTGTATTTTGTCGCATTTGGAATTGTGTTGAAATTCCGCGACTATGTTTTAAATGAAAGTTATGGTAATTTTGTATCATAATTGTTCTTTATGAATTGTGTTTCAATGGTAAAGCCTGGGGTGACTTCGGTGTGGAAACCGAGGTCACTGGCGGTAATACCTTTCTAAATGTGTTAAAGATTTGGGGGTGTTACAGATTTGGTATCAGAGCTAAAGTTTGTTTTTAAAACAGGTTGGGTATTTTGAAAGGTTTTATCCTTCTAAAACTATTTCCCGTTTTGAACTGGAAAATGTCTTCCAAACGAATTTGAAATAAATACGGTTCATAGTCGTGCCTTCTTTAGTCTGATATGAGAGGTATGGGAGTTACCTCTATATCTAGAAAGACTGACCTATTCTTGTTGTTGTAAGACATAGGTGTTTGTCTATTCTTTTGAAAGGACTCGAAAGGTGCCGAGATGATTCTATCATCTCTAGTAAGGTTAGATTTCCCTGTTTCTCAGAGATATTTCTAGGTTGGAAGACCTAGTAGTTCCCTCGAAGGTATCAAGTATGTGCTTCCTAGTAATACTAATATCCTAGTGCTGTAATCTCCGAGTAACTTGGTGTGAACGCTCGTGAGATTTGTGTAAATGAATCTTGTGCTCTATGTTCATAATTCATCTATAGAATTATCAAGTTGATCTATTTTAAGTGATTTTATTACATTGATATATGGGATAATTAAGGAATCACTCTTAGGAGTTTTGATGTCTAAGTATGATGTCATAGTCGTTGACATTCATTGTTGAGAAAACGAATACGAAGGATTAATGCTCGATGCAGTCGGGATTTGCCTCCGTATGAGAATTCGTGGGATGAACCTATGGTAGAGTTCGTTGAGCCGTTAAGGTAGGCCAACGAAATATTGTAATAACGATGTTTAAATAGAAGCGATTTCTAAGGGAACTCTAAGGAAAATCCCGAGGAAGATCCTAAGGAAGATCCTCAAGGAGAGGAAAATCCTAGGGGAGATCCCGAGGAAGATCCTCAGAAGAAGGAAGATCCGGAGGAAGATCCTCTAGAGGAGGAAGATCCTGTGGAAGATCCTTAGAAGGAGGAAGATCCAGAGGAAAACCCTGAGGAAGATCCTCGAGAGGGGGAAGATCCGAGGGAAGATCCAGAGGGAACTTCCGATGAGAACTCGGAGGAAGACCTCGTAAGGCAAGGCTAGAAGAGTCCAATGCCTAAAGTGTTCATTTATGAGTATCTTTTAGGAAATACGTATATTGAGAGAAGTTATGGAAAGATTTGTTTCTTCTTGAGACATCATATTCCTAGTGTTTGGAGGTATAGGTTATGTGGAGTTAATGAGATTAAGAGTTATATCTCACTTGTGTACTTGAGATTTTTGTTCCACTAGAAGTATATAGAGGTGGACTAGTGCAAAGTCTGGAATGTCTAGTTGTGGAATCATGCTGTAGGCATTAGTGTGGATATAGTGTTGTGAAGGAATAAGTTGATTAAGGGAATAGTTCAATAAGAACTCGATTTCCCTATTTTGCGATCTTGAGTAAGACTGTGAAATCCGGATTTATGAAGGTCGGGATCATAAGTAAGTATGACCCATGTAGGACCAATGATTAATGCTTTTGAAAAAAAGCCAAGTGTACGAAATCATAGGTATCCTTTGGGGAGATCTATTTGAGATTCGTTTGAGGTAAAATAAGGAAATAATGCGATTAAGTCCTGGATGGATAGTAGATTGCGTGATGAATATAAGGATTTTAAGTTAGAAATAAGTCATTTAAGACAGTACGAGTCGTTGGACTCGATAAGTGGAATTTCTAGATGATGAAGAGTTACGACTCTTGGGAATTGTCAAGGATTGACATCTTGTGAGTATGTCATCTATAAGGCTTATGGTATCACTCTCTTGGAGGAGATAGGAGTAATATCTTATGTGATACGTTTCGAGGAACGTAGGAATAAGATATTATGGTTGTTCTTGAATCTTAAAGGAGTTAAGTTAGAAATTGTTTAAAGAGATGTGTTAAATTATTCTTGTAAGGATTTTAAGTTAAAGATGGCGTAAGGCCAGTCTTACTTTAAGATAAGTGATGGGATTGTATAAAGTATCATTAAGGGAATTAAGAAAGTTATGATTCGAGGTTACTAAGATTTAATATCTGAGTTTTAAGAAGTTAATGTATAAACCTTGGGTTTGTCTATAGGGAGATTGGAGGAGAAATGTGTGTTCTCCTATTAAAGGTGTAGTAATATCGTAATGATGGTTGTGGAAGACCATTATTCTAAGATAGAAATAATCTTGTGGAGGTAGTAAGAATTATTACCTGGTATGTTGTATGGAGATATGGTTGTATGATGATGTTATGATTAAGGATATTAAGTTCAGATAGTAAAGTTGATGTTGAGGCAGGTTTCTCATTAGTTTAATGCAAGTTTCGGGGTCGAAACTTTTCTTAATGTGGTAGTAATGTAATATCCCTCAATTTTTAATAAGGATATTTGGGTAATTTTCCCAACCTTCGTTCATTAATTATTTCGCTTTCAGTGGAGTTCGGATTTTCCGTAACATCCATGATGTCCGAAATAATTTCGTGAGTGGTATAAAATACATTCGATGTATTTTCGGGACTTAGAATATTTGTTTGGATACAAACATATAATTTCCGGGATTTAAAAACCCATACCAAACTTTCCTCAGAAATATTGCACGTCACCCACGTTCGTTTCTCTCTGGCCACCGCGTGTAAAACTTGTCGGGGGCAGCTGTCGATGTGGTGATCGGGCACGCCTTCCTCTTCCGACCTCGTTGGAGCCATTTAAGGAGCCCAATCTGGAAGGGGTCGAGGGGCACCCAATCTGATATCTCTCCTTCCTCTCGGTCGTCTCTCTTCCTCGCCATCTCCGTAGCTCATCCCGCCGGCGACCCAGATCCGACGAGATGGCGAGCTGTGGTTGCGCGAGCTGCATGCCACTGCTGAGGTTCGCTGCTATGGCCGAGGTCTACGGTTCGCCGAGTCGGAGAAGCTGCGCTGCTGTCGAACCGCCGTCATTGCGCGTTGCTGCTCCCTCCTGACGTCGACGCTGCTGTTGCTTCACCGCTACTGGTTGCTACTGGTGGCTGTGCTCCCGGCGACGCGAACCAGCCCGGCGGCGAGGAGCTTCTTCCCGGCGAGCCGATCGCTGCGTTCGGTGGCTGATGTTGTTGTTGCATCTGTTCGTGAATTGGGAGGTTGAAGAAGGGTGTGGGTCCTACCCCCCTTAATCAATTCTTAGTGGGCCGTAAAGCCCAAATTCAATCCAGTCCAGATTTAACCTGAAATTATACGAGCGGTATAATTTCGATTCCCTTTCATCCGTATTTTTCTTTAGGAAAATTTAATAAATATTTTTATGATTCATAATCATAAAAATTTATTAAATTTAATTCCTTAAGTTCGTCTCGGCAAATTAATTGATAATTAATTAATTTGTTAGTTAGAACGTGATTCGCTGGATCGCGTGTGGACTCGTAATCTGCTAGAGCTATATGAGGTATATACCATATCCTCGGAAATGATACCTTCAGTAGTCGTCTCGTCCAGATTCATCGCCAAATCTATTCCAGGCAAGTGGCGGTTCGCTCTTGCTCATCATTCCATATTTCCATTAATTATCAATGGTTTGATTGTTAATTAATTTGGAATGATTTACTGTTTTGTTGGGAACAGTTTTGATAAATGATATGGATTAAAAGATGATATTATAATAGGTTGTATATCTGTTAGAACAACACTATTATATATGTGAATAAAACATGATATTATACTAGGTTGTATTATGTTAGAACAACGCTAGTATAGATATATGTTTTTGATGTTGGCCTTGATGGCTGTGATGTGGATTATTACTGTGTTGAACTGTTTAGTTAGCACGAGTATTCGTAGGAATGCTATGTACCTTGTGGGGGTTTAGCTGTTTCTTTATAACTTGTACTTGGTGGATTTTTCCCCAGTACTCTCTAAGGTCATGACCATGCCCTTACTCAGGGTGGTGCAGTTAGCTAGTGCCAAATATTTTGGGATTTATTCCCTCTTGTATCTCTTGTGAGGAGATCTGATATCTCTTGTGAGGAGATCCGATATCTCTTGTGGGGAGATTTAAAAGCTTATAACGTGATGTGGTTTTGGAATTTAATCAGATAAGTGCCTTTGTCGCACATAATTAATATACCTTGGGCGAGTAGTGCAGCTAGGCGCTAGTATAGCTAGGAAAGCTCGTCTTAACTTTTAGTTGCTCGAATGCGATACTGTGATTCTGTGATTAATTAATGTTCCCCAACATTTGTCATATTTCTGTTAAGACTCACTTTCATTGGAGTCTTCTTTTGGGTTGATTGCTATAAGACTCGGTCTTTCAGAATCTTCTCTTGATCATGCTGCTTGATATATTCCAGTAGAAGTATGGGGGTTGACTATCGTTATCGGTTATTATTCGAGAAACGATGAGTCTAACCTAATACGACTACTTCGAACCACTCTGCTTTGTACCCTTGCATAGTCTTTCATTAGACTAACCAACCGTAATTGTTCTCTGCATGGTTGGCTGGTGTCATCTGTTCGATTCGGCACATCAGATGAGTCGAGGACCCATGAAGGCTAGATCGACTATGAACATGAACGGTATTTGAAAATGTTTTAATCAGGCTACGATCTTTGGGCGTTGACTACTGAGGTCAATACTCTTGTAAATTATTTTAAGTCTTCCGCTGTATTATAATAACTCTGTATTTTGTCGCATTTGGAATTGTGTTGAAATTCCGCGACTATGTTTTAAATGAAAGTTATGGTAATTTTGTATCATAATTGTTCTTTATGAATTGTGTTTCAATGGTAAAGCCTGGGGTGACTTCGGTGTGGAAACCGAGGTCACTGGCGGTAATACCTTTCCAAATGGGTTAAAGATTTGGGGGTGTTACACTGTCGGCAACGTGCCCTACCTCCGGTCGTGGCTCCACCGCCTGGGGCTCCTTCGTCCGCGACTCCACCATTTGAGGTTTCGCTCGAGACTCCTCAACTCGGGGATATGTCGTCTGAGACTCTGCCACCTCAGGCACCTGGGCACGGGGCTCCATACTTTATGGCCCTATACTGACCACCGGGACACTCCGACCACCAGGCCCGATCGGGAGGTCGTCCCTGTCGTTGGAACTCGGAGGCATCTTTGAAATTAGGGACTTTTGGGAATGGGAAGAAATGAATTCGAAAAAGGCGCGCAGAGAAAATCTCGAGCGAGCTTGCCGGTGTAAAAAAGAAGAGAAAAATGGGGAATCACCGAAGAACGAAGAGAGAAGAAGTGGTGACGGCGGAACACTACAAGATCATTTTTTGCCCCAAAACTAGGTTTTTTGTCTTTCTCTCGACTGACAAATAAAAAAGACGCGAAAAAATAAAGGGAAGAAAAGGAAAAAGAGGGTTTCTTACCTACCCAATTAAAGACAAGAATTCCTAGTCCACCCTGTACCTTCCACGAAGAAGCTCGAGCAAGGAGAATGGCAATGGCACAAGTAAAGAGAAGAGCGAGAGAGGAGAAACAACACGTCGAAGAAAGGCTGGAGGCCCCATTTATACTGGTGATGTGACGGGACGATTATGATTATGGGGTAGGGAAAAAATGTCACAACTCAACCGCTTCGGTAACCGCATAAGCGACGTTCAAACTGCCATTATGGTCCCGATGATGCGTCTACGGACAAAGAGGAGGTCGGGTAGGCATTAGCAAGCATAAGTCAACAGGCATGAAGCGGGAAAGGTTGACGCACACTTCCAGGCCCCGCCAGTATGTCCGCGGACAAGGAGACATTAATAAATCCAAGGGTGAAAGTTATACCATACAAGGTGAAATTGCAACTTCAGCCGGATACCGGAATGAAGACAAGTAATAAGAAAGATTGCGAGTACAAGCGCGAACGAGGGAAAACAAGCGAGAAGCATCGCGATAAGCAAGTAAGCCAAAAATGCGTTCTTTATTCATGTAAAGCAAGGTTACAAGGGAAATTACAAGTATCAAGCCCATTCTGACCGCAAGTATACAAGAAAGAATCAAGCAAAGAAGGAGAACGAAGACGAGAAGGAAGGCGAGCGCCGTCACCGGCCGCAAACTCCACGGCCCCCAACGGAAGCTACAAGCCTGGGGATAGGAGGCAAACATGAACATGACTCAGTTCCCCCATGCTCCACCACAAGACAAGAGGCCGGCAAAACCCACGGAAGAAGAGATTCAAGGAGATCCCGTGGAGATGGAGAAGCAAGCCAGCTTGACTCCCCCTAACCGAGGAAGCTCAAGAAAGCATCTTCTCCTCTCCAGAAGCATGACACCACTGGCAAGTGACCCCCGCCATCGACCTCAAACACCACCACCACCCTAAACACCATGGCCTGAAGACCGGCAAGGCAAAGAAGGCCCCTTCTATCCACAGGAAAGCAAAGCGCTGCCCTCACGACTCTTGTGCCACTTCACCCTACACCCACTGGGCGAGAAGGTGATTTCTCATTCTCGTCCAGGCGGCCGCGGTGCCCCAAAGCCAAGAGCGTCCTGAAGGACGTCGACCACGACCCGCCTCCCTCAGAGCACCTTTACTTAAGGCACTCACACCACTCTTGGAGAAGGGAGTAAGGAGGAGATTAGGAGGCAAAGACCTGTAAGCGCTCAGAGCCACATTCATATAGACTCCACACGCTTCTGTCGGCATAACCTGGCATCGCAATTCGCGGACACAGAGAAATGGTGACCACCCGGCTCGAAAGGGATCTCTCCCCTTCCACCACATCGTGACTCGGCCATCTACAAGAGGAAGCAAAAAAAAGCAAGTGGTTCGTATTCGGTTTGAGAAACCTCGGCAAGCAAGAAACTGCAGGAAGCAAACAAAATTGAGATAAGTGCAAGAGCAATTGTCTAGAACACGTATCGAGGCAAGCGTAATAGGCAATCAGAGCAAAGGAGAAGAAAGATTTGAGCAAGAAATGAAGCGACACTGCCCCATTTTATAGTTGTTCCTCCGGATGGGACGTGTGGGACCCACCGCCTGCCTTATAATAATGATGAAGAAAAAAATAGTCTTCCCCTCCGCGACCATGTAACACCCCCCGACTTATTGTCGGTAGTGCCACACGCCAGTGACCTCAGACGTTACCGTCCAAAGTCACCCAAGGCTTTAATCGGAACAATTAATCTTAATAAAACACAATTAAATAACGGAAGGTTAAACAGCGGAAGACATTTGAATATGAAACTCAATCCTTTTATATTAAAAGATCTCTCATCAAACGAGAGTAGCGTTTTTACAACATAGTGAAATTACAACGGAAAACTCATAAATTACACAGCGGAAGACTTTGAGAATAAACCTAGTACATGACTAGGTTATAAAAATACATATTGAAGTAATACTTAACGACTTTGAAATACCGGCACTGAAATCTGCAACTGCAAGTCTCTTCTTCAACGGTTACTTCGGACTTCGGGGACCAACCACTGATGTGCCGTATAGGACGGATGACATCAGCCAACCATGCAAGGAATAAAACCCGGTTGGTTAGTCTAATGAAAGAGTATGCAAGGGTGAAAACAGAATGGTCCTAGTGATCGTAACTGTTTACTATCATTGTTCCTCGAATAACAACCGAAGGAACGATATATAACCTGGAACTTTCACGGAATGATTAAAGTTTGAATGATCAAGAGAAGACTCCTAAAGATCGAGTCTTATCGGGAACGTATAAAGAGAAGACTCCAAGAGTTTGAGTCTTAAAGGAAAGTGTATGAAGAGAAGACTCCAAAAGATTGAGTCTTATGGGAAAGTATGACAAATGTTTGGGAACATAATAATAATTTCACACAAGCATTTAAAATGACTTGACCATTTGGGTCCACGACCAACCTCACCGCGTAATGCGAATTCAGATTTGGAAGGAGGACTTACTCTAAGCAAAGTCGGAGCGGTTTCCACGTTGTACTCCTCGCCCGAGGGTATATTAATTATGTGCATAATCGCACTTATCTTGTTTAATTCCAAAACGCATATTCACGTTATAAGCTTTTATCATATAAATATATCATCTCGATACGAGAGATATCTTGGGAATAAATCCCGATTGGATGGCACCAGCTTAGTGCACCACCCCTATCTTCGGATAGGGGCCGGTCATGACCAGGGAAGGGTGTTAGGGCAAAATCCTCCTAAGCACCAAGTTATAAAGAAACGGCTAGACCTCGCAAGGTACATAGCGTTCCTACGAATACTCGTTCTAACTACAATGTATAAGTTCACATATAAAATCCACACCAGTACCATCAAGGTAACAATATATATATAATAGCGTTGTTTCTAGCAGTATATACAACCTATTATAATATCACATTTTAATCGTATTATTTATAAAATTTGTTCCCAAACGAAAAAATAGTTCATCCCAACTTAATTAACAATTGATAATTAATTGAAACATGGAATGATAAGCAAGAGCGAACCGCCACTTGCCTTAGCCTAGACGAACGATTGACGAAGACGGGTTTCTGGGTCCGGAATGGGAACAGAACTCGGGTTACAGATTCCTACGGAACGACCCATAACGAAATCCTAGGTTAGATTCGATAATAAACTATATGAATCTAAAGAATGGTGAACGAAATCTAAACAATAGAAGTCCCGACCGAGACCGGATCGCCCAAGGCCACGATCGTGATTGCTAAAGCAATCCGCGGTCGCGGCGGGCCCTACCGCGGTCGCGGTCGTCGAGGACGAATATCCGCGAGCACTGGTGACAACGGCCGCGGACGCGGCCGACATTGTCACTGCCGCGGTCACGGTAGTTCATAGCCGCGATTGCGGCTAAGAGCTCCGGCAACCCAAAATGATAAAAACTCACCGACGACGACTCGGAAGGGCTCGATTCGCGGCGGCTTCCACTCTTGGGCACCTTGCGCCTCCAATGCACTGCTCCTTGGCCACCACCACCTCCGTCGAGGGCTCCGGCGGCTCCTCAAGAATTCCGGCGAGAGCTCGAAGCTCCGGCGACTATGGAAACGAGAGTGAGAGGGGAGATCTCAGATCTGGGTGGTCAAAACCCTCCATTTCGGCCTCTATTTATAGCCATGGAGGAGAGCCAACCCTGACAAGATCAACGGTGGAGCGAGAGATCGACGGCGATGACGAACGCGTGGCTCGCATGCCCGACTGTGCACTCTGTACATTTCCACGGTCGCTGTTGGTTCTGCCACGGTCGCGGAAAATTCAAGCCCAGCTCCCCAGTGCACGATTATTCCGCGATCGCGGCGGCTCTGCCGCGGTCGCAGAAATTCCCTTTTTGCCCGGGAAAAGGTATGGGCATGGGTTATAAACCCCGGTAATAATATATTTGTACCCAAACAAATATTCTAAGCCCCAAAAATACGTCGAATGTATTTTATACCTCTCAAGGAAATAATACAGAGATCAAACACGAGCTACATAAATTCCGAACTTCGCCTATCGCGTCCCGAATAATTGACGAGGGTTTGGGAAATTACCCAAATACCCTTACTAAAAATGAGGGGTATTACATCACTTCCCCCTAAAAAAAAGTTTTGACCCCGAAACTTGGCCGATAACAGCTCAGAGAAGCGACCTTAATCTAAGCTATCCAATCGTATAAGTTTAACCATGTCTAACCCACTTCACACTTTGTAAATTGGTTCAGGCATTTCTAGGTTAAGATCCATAAGTTGGTTCAAATTACAGTTAACGTCAGGTTAACCATAATTAAGACCCTTCACCCTCAAAAGAGTTCTAACACTTGCTTTCACCAGACATGCAGTCCAACACATTACCCCTATGAAATATAAGGATTATCACCATACTACCCTCTTAAAAGAGTTTCGACCCCGAACTAGCATCGCTAAGCTAAAGGGACCGGTTCCACCATAATCTCCTTACCTGATCTTAGTATCCTTAATCATTGCATCAAGTACTAGTTCTTGGAAAACGATATGTTTCCTCAACCATACTACTATCTCGCACAGCCTACTTCCACATACTATTCTTGTACTAACTCGTGACCATCCTCAAGGTCATAATTGCCTTAGGATAATTGTCTCCTAAAATCATCGCACTAGTCTCGCTATACCTTAAGCATGAGATTATACATATTTCTCTTTCCTCTCTCTCTAAGCTTCCCTAAGATTATATACCTTCTCTTCCTTAAGTCGATATCCTTGAATAAATTTGGTTTCCGAAACCTGTACTACCAAAAATCAAACTATTTACTCGATCTTGATTCCACTTACAACATACTGCCTACATTCCTTACTCTTGCTAGAACAGATGTTGATCATTCACAAGATTACCATTGTCTCGCTCAGAGTATCCAATACAATCTCCAATATGACCTCATTGTTATGACCTATTCCTCCTAAAGACCTTGATGTCCTTAATTAGGAGAATACAACATCTTTCTACTAACTTCCTTTTGACAATCCAATCCTCAAGTACATACATAGAATTCAACTATACCTCAACTTAGTACTTCCCTTTGTCATATAGACCTTACTTCTAGCATACACGGCTCACCTACTACATTGGTTACCCTACTCGCATTTGGCCCTTGTGCCATATCTTTAGCTCAAAAATCTTTACCCATGTAATCCCACCATTAATCACACCACAACCTATGTCCGATTATCTCAGCATGATTTACTAATCCTCTCCATAGGATTATACTCTCGTCTTACCCAAACGTGTCATACGATCACCTTAATAAAAGTGGATCACCTTTTCCTCAAGTCCACTTGATATCATCTACCAACTTACTTTATGTCACCCTATTGACCTTAAAAACCGTAACAACTTTTACCGGTCGAGTTTGCTATTCACCCAAAAATCCTTAGGCAATCAGTTGTCCTCATGCGATTTATTATCCCAAATCGAACACTCTTTTGCTTTACGGATATTTACCATTTATCCAAAACTAACTTAACGTATTCCTTATTCAATCTCTAACTTAAACCTTTAAGGTTCCTCAACTCTATTTACTCAAAATACCATATGGATGAACAATACCTTGCCTTCAAAATCAATTACTTCACGTCCTAAATCCTTCAATGGCTATATACGAGTAACATATGTTACTTTACTCCTTAAATTCACATACGACAATTCCCCATGCTACATCCTTTTGTTTATCGATATCTTCCGAATAACTAGGCCTTACATCATAACCTTTCAATTTCAAGTGGGCTTTCTCCCAAAACTATCGATCACAACTTAATTCCCAAAAAGTGCTATATCGACTGCCTTATAGACGTCACACTCTCTAACAATCCACATATCAGACCTTGTAAATCTCCAGATATCATAACTCCATATCCCTAGAAGGTACAATTCACTGATTCAGTTCCTTGACCCAAATAAGTTTGGCCCAAAAGCTCACTTCCAACTCAAAACCTTTAGTTTTCTCAAAACAATGCCGTGATAAATCCATTAGCACAATTGTGACCAATCACTTGATTTTCCCCCAAAATGTGACATCAAATCGCCTTAACAGACATCAATCACTCTCCATCCAATCCTTATGTCGTTTTCTCTTAAGAAAGCCTCATAATGAACCTCAGATAAATCTTCCAAGACAATACATATGACTTCATACCCTTAGCCTTTCCGAAAGTCTAATCCTCTGGTCCACAATGAACATACTCACTTACAACTTCCATAACCAAAATCCTTTGAGATATTACTCCTATTTCCTTAAGGTATCATCCTGATAATTGACTCATTACCAACCGTATCAGTCACTTCTATCAGAATCCTTTAATAGCTTTATACGATTAACGCTTGCTACCTTACTCCTTAGGTGCACATAGACAATTTTCTCCACTAAATCCTTTAATTTATCAAAATCATCAACATAACATATCCTTAACTGTAATCTTTCCAATTAAGTGGCCTCCTTCTAACACAGTAACTTCACAACTTAATCTTCTCCAAAGAATTGCACCATAAGCCTTCTAACTGACAAAACTCACATAAAATTCAAATATCAAACCTTACAACCTTACAAGTATCATAACTCCTTATTCCCTGATTGTACAACCTACCAATTTCAATCATTTGGTCCACTTAGATTTGGCTCAGCCGCCCTTTTCCTGACTCACATCCCAAAGGTTTGTTTAACTGGCTCAAATAACTTGTCTCTAACTTAAGATCCTTACATTCCTCACACAATTTACTATCCATCCAAGACTTAATCATACCATTTCCTGATAGAATCTCAAAACGAACCTCAACTAGATCTTCCAATATGATACCTATGATTTCATACACTTGGTTGCTCCATAAGCTGCAACCAAAGGTCCTACACTGTTCGTACCCACATATAAATCTCATAATCATAACTCTGGACTTTAAAGTTTTACTCAAGGTCGTAATAGAGGAAACGAGTTCCCTATGAACTATCCCTCTTATACATTCATTCATTCCTCAACAATCTATCCACATCAATGCCTACAGCATGACCTCATAACTAGGCATTCTGATCTTCATATAGATCATTCCTATGTGCTTTGACCAGAACAAATGTTTAGGGTACCCATATGAGAAGAAAAAAAAATCCTAGTCCCATAGAGCATTAACCACATACATTTGTTTCCTACACCCTAAAAAAAATTGGTAAAAACTCAAATCACGAGATAACGCTCTTCCGATCAACGAAGGGAATAACTAATGTCATATCGTTGTGACATTACTCCAGGAACAAAGAGAGAATCCTAAGAATGGATCTAGCAATTCAGTAATGGAGTCGCCCCTGGTGTTAACCATGTAGGGAACGAACACCTCGGTTCCATACGTTACCCCTCCTGTGTGAGTCCTGATAGCCCTTATCCATCCGTGACATCACTGTTTTTGTCACTCACGGGGTCCCGTACGAACGAACAATATGCAAAAGTAACGAATTTAGTAATTTCCGGAACAAGGAAACCCTTCTCTATTATTCGAAACATACATAAACAACTGATAGAAAATCGAATAGACAGATTACTAAACTATGGAGACTATCGACACAAGTCAACGCTCCTTATTCTTAAAAAGCCTTACAAAATACTACCACTTGTACAAAGCTTCCCTCCCATCGGGGTGACGTATCACAAAGAGTCGCTGCTCTTGACCCGAAGATTCCATAGGCGTCTTGCCTCTATCACGAGTAGCAGACGGCCCCGTAACAGATACTTCCGCCCGTGGGTTCTGTCCACTGCCAACTTTTGAGGCCTGATTTGCTTGTGTTGGCCTTAGGCTCTTCTACCTACAGTATGTCTTCACGTGACCTTCCCTCCCACAACTGTAACATACTCGCTTCATCTTTTGGCAACTAGGGCTCTTGTTCCCGGCCTTACCACAGTTGTGGCATTGAATCCCGCCGCTATTCCAGCATGAGTCCTTGGCGGAATCAGACGGAGTTGCCTTGGTCCTAGTATGACCAGACTTCTTGAACTTGGTGGGCGACGCTAGCCGCTTGAACAAGCAAGCCCTGCGATTCTGTTGCCCACTCCTTGTCTTAATATGTGCCTCCACAGTAGCTGCGACTTGAGGTATGGGGGGCGCTTGGGCTTGCGGTACCATATGGGCCATTAATACTTCGACCACTAGCCCCACTATCTGTCCATTGGTTGTCGCATTTAGCACGATCGGGGTAGGAGGTGGAAATCCCCTTGCAGCTTGGGGGTCCACTTGTCCCTGATGAATATCCTGTCGCAGGGTCGAGTCACTACTACGTGATCCAGATCCCGCGTCTTCCCCTGGTGGAGTAGCACTTCTCAGCCGAATTCGAGAATCGTTGCTAGGACTTTCGTTAGCTGCTCGGTTGGTGGATCGGGTGTCCTTCATCTGTTGATGAACCATAACGTTTGTTTAGAACTTTTCTAACTTGTACTTGACACTGAGTCAATTACGTTATGATACGATTTATAAGGGTCCAAACTAATAACTCTATATTAGTCTGACTGGCCCACCACCACTAATCGCATAAATGACTTCTTCTCTGACTTACTAGAAAGGAACTCTAGGAGAAATGTCAATCTTTAAATGACATTCCATCTAAGGAGAAATGATATTCCTAAGAATGGCTCTAAGGAATAAGTAACAACTTGAATCTTGCAGAAGTTTGAAAAATCTCTTAAATCTTATATTTTCAACTTCAAACTATAAACTTTAAATCTTATATATAAAAATCATTATCTATAAAGTTAGTTTCTCAAACTAGTGATACGAATATCACAAAACTTGTACCAAGACCAAAATCTCACTTTAAAGTTACAATCTTTAAACTTATTTTGATTGGGTATAACACGCCTTTTATAAACCAACGATAAACAATTTTTGAAGTTCAAAATAGCTAAATCATTAGTTTAAATTAAATTATAAGAAATAATTAAAACTTTTACTTTTAACATTTAAATTCAACATTGAAACTCTCGAAATTCCTTTTCAATCGAAGATAGGTTTGAAAAATAGTTTCAAAATTAATTTTTGAAAATTCTCAAACCTAGCAATAGGCCAAGAATTTTAAAACCGTTGCTCTGATACCATAATTGTAACACCCCCCGACTTATTGTCGGTAGTGCCACACGCCAGTGACCTCAGATGTTACCGTCCAAAGTCACCCAATGCTTTAATCGGAACAATTAATCATAAATAAACACAATTAAATAACGGAAGGTTAAATAGCGGAATACATTTGAATATGAAACTCAATCCTTTTATATTAAAAGATCTCTCATCAAACGAGAGTAGCATTTTTACAACAGAGTGAAATTACAGCGGAAAACTCATAAATTACACAGCGAAAGACTTCAAGAATAAACCTAGTACATGACTAGGTTATAAAAATACATATTGAAGTAATACTTAACGACTTTGAAATACCGGCACTGAAATCTGCAACTGCAAGTCTCTTCTTCAACGGTTACTTCGGACGTCGGGGACCAACCACTGATGTGCCGTATAGGACGGATGACACCAGCCAACCATGCAAGGAATAAAACCCGGTTGGTTAGTCTAATGAAAGACTATGCAAGGGTAAAAACAGAATGGTCCTAGTGATCGTAACCGTTTACTATCATTGTTCCTCGAATAACAACCGAAGGAACGATATATAACCCGGAACTTTCACGGAATGATTAAAGTTTGAATGATCAAGAGAAGACTCCTAAAGATCGAGTCTTATCGGGAACGTATAAAGAGAAGACTCTAAGAGTTTGAGTCTTAACGGAAAGCGTATGAAGAGAAGACTCCAAAAGATTGAGTCTTACGGAAATGTATGACAAATGTTTGGGAACATAATAATAATTTCACACAAGCGTTTAAAAAGACTTGACCATTTGGGTCCACGATCAACCTCACCGCGTAATGCAAATTCAGATTTGGAAGGAGGACTTACTCTAATCGAAGTCCGGGCGGTTTCCACGTTGTACTCCTCGCCCGAGGGTATATTAATTATGTGCATAATTGCACTTATCTTGTTTAATTCCAAAACGCATATTCACGTTATAAGCTTTTATCATATAAATATATCATCTCGATACGAGAGATATCTTGGGAATAAATCTCGATTGGATGGCACCAGCTTAGTGCACCACCCCTATCTTCGGATAGGGGCCGATCATGACCAGGGAAGGGTGTTAGGGAAAAATCCTCCTAAGCACCAAGTTATAAAGAAACGGCTAGACCTCGCAAGGTACATAACGTTCCTACGAATACTCGTTCTAACTACAATGTATAAGTTCACACATAAAATCCACACCAGTACCATCAACGTAACAATATATATATATAATAGCGTTGTTTCTAGCAGTATATAGAACCTATTATAATATCACATTTTAATCGTATTATTTATAAAATTTGTTCCCAAACGAAACAATAGTTCATCCCAACTTAATTAACAATTAAACAATTGATAATTAATTGAAACATGGAATGATAAGCAAGAGCGAACCGCCACTTGCCTTAGCCTAGACGAACGATTGACGAAGACGGGTTTCTGGGTCCGAAACGGGAACAGAACTCGTGTTACAGATTCCTACGAAACGACCCATAACGAAATCCTAGGTTAGATTCGATAATAAACTATACGAATCTAAAGAATGGCGAACGAAATCTAAAGAATGGAAGTCCCGACCGAGACCGGATCGCCCAAGGCCACGATCGCGATTGCTAAAGCAATCCGCGGTCGCGGTAGGCCCTACCGCGGTCGCGGTCGTCGAGGACGAATGTCCGCGAGCACTGGTGACAGCGGACGCGGCCGAAATTGTCACTGTCGTGGTCGCGGTAGTTCATAGCCGCGATCGCGGCTAAGAACTCCGGTGACCCAAAATGATAAAAACTCACCGGCGACGACTCGGAAGGGCTCGATTCGCGGCGGCTTCCACTCTTGGGCACCTTGCACCTCCAATGCACTGCTCCTTGGCCACCACCACCTCCGTCGAGGGCTCCGGCGACTCCTCAAGAATTCCGACGAGAGCTCGAAGCTCCGACGACTATGGAAACGAGAGTGAGAGGGGAGATCTCAGATCTGGGTGCTCAAAACCCTCCATTTCGGCCTCTATTTATAGCCAAGGAGGAGAGCCAGCCCCGATAAGATCAACGGTGGAGCGAGAGATCGACGGCGATGACAAACGCGTGGCTCGCATGCCCAACTGTGCACTCTGCACATTTCCGCGGTCACGGTGGGTTCTGCCACGGTCGCGGAAAAATCAAGCCCAGATCCCCAGTGCACGATTATTCCGCAATCGCGGCGGCTCTGCTGCGGTCGCGAAAATTCCCTTTTTGTGCCTTTTTTCCCGGGAGAAGGTATGGGCTTGGGTTCTAAACCCCGGTAATAATATATTTGTACCCAAAAAAATATTCTAAGCCCCGAAAATAGGTCGAATGTATTTTATACCTCTCAGGGAAATAATACAGATATCGAACACGAGCTACAGAAATTCCGAACTTCGCCTATTGCGTCCCGAATAATTGACGAGGGTTTGGGAAATTACCCAAATACCCTTACTAAAAATGAGGGGTATTACAGACCATGCCAAGCCAGCCGGCTCCTTTGAAGATCAAACCTCCCGGCCGGATGGGACTTCGGCCGTGCGGCTTGAGGGGCTGTTTGGGAGCCGGATTTAGCCCGGCCCAGATGCGCCAGCCCAAGTAAAAAGGAAGGCCCAACTGACAGTGTGGCCCAACTCGAAACAAAGCCCCAAGAAGCACTATCTTAGATCCTCTCGGCCATATCGCCTGCGGCCCACCTTCCCGCTCCACCTTGTCGACTGCTTCCTAGCCCCTCTCGGCCGCTCAGTCCAAGAACCCCCTCACGGCCTGGGCCGGATACACGACGTAAAGGGCCATTAGGCTCCAGATATATAAGGGGAACATTGTAATTGAGAAAGGGCATTCTCGACCCTCTCTCTGGTTGGTCTCTCTCTCCCAACCTATCGGTTAAAACCGAACTCGTGCTCCATACTCTATCCATCACTTCTGGTTCACTATACTTCCTACCACCCTAGTTCCACCATACTCTATACCCTTCTGCAACTGTACCTCTGTGATACTCTATACTCTACCGCCTTTACTGCCCTTTTTTTGTGGGTTGAGTACTGACTTGAGCGTCGGAGTGGCAAGCCCGGGGTCACCCTCGGGCCCCTCTTCTTTTTAGGTTGGAACTCGGCACTGATCGGCGTTCGACGTGACCGGAGACCATCGACGGGGAATGGGGAGAGAGGTCGTCGAGAGAGATGAGCCGAAGTTGGTTATGTGTGAACCGCCAACTATTTCCCTCGTGGAAAACCGGACGATCGCAAAACTCTACGAAAAGATGAAAGCTTTGTAAGAGTTGTTGGCCTCCCAGAAGACCCAATCCAAAGCACAATTCCAAGAGGTATTGAAGGAGAATGAGGCATTGTGTTCCCTAAATGTGTCAATGACAGCACTAGCACCTCGATCCCAACCCTAGTACATCCGCAACGACAACACCGTCCAATGTCTCGATCTCGAATATGTCGTCGTCAACCCATCTTTCTAAACTCCGATCACAACGCCGTCAACGAGCACAAGGGGATCTCGCCACCCGTCGGTAGCAACAACCAACCAGGCCATCCATGATCCGAAAGCGACCGATCCAATAGAAGCAATACAAATGGAGTCATTTGATGATGTCATCGAGGGAAAGTGGTGCAAAAAGCTTAGGACTATAGAAAGAGGTTTGCTCAAATACCAGGGGCACCTAGGCTCATAGATGCGGAAGGCGATGACTATTACGTCGACTCACCTTTCTTCGATGCCATTGCTCACGTCGAGATCCCCAAAAAGTACACGGTCCCTGACATGTCATCGTACGATGGAAAGTTGATCCTGACGAGCACGTCTTATTATACAAGCGGAGAATGATGACGAGCACGGTGCCTAAAGACATGGAAGAAATCGTGATTTACAAATGGTTGGGATCTACCCTGAAAGGCTCCGCCTTGACATGGTTCATACACTTCTCAAACAGGAGTATCTCCTCATTCGCTGGACTGATCAACTTGTTCAAAACTCAGTTTGCTAGCAGTAGACGACTCCAAAAGCAATCTAGTGATCTCTATCGCGTCACCCAACGCCCAGGGGAGACGCTAAGGATGTACATCATCAGATTCAACGATGAGAAGGTGTTGATACCTCACTGCGACACCCCAACTGCAATAGAGGCATTCAGGCGGGGGCTATTCGAGAAGTCAGAACTGTATCGCAATCTGACAAAGTACCCATGTCAAATGTTTGAAGATGTCCAAGCAAAAGCCGAGGCGTACATCCGACTGGAATATGATGGTCTCGCACTAGAGAGATCACATAAGTCATCACGTCTAAGCAAGCCCGCCAACAAAACTGAGACACGTTACAAGCACTATCCTCGACCAAAGCCCGACAACCGGATGGTCAATAGCAACCAAAACAATGGAAATGGCCGCTACAACGACTGAGGGCTTTATCCTCCTATCCACTACCACTCATTTGTCGTTGACACCGCCGACATACTCACCGCTGTTTTGGGGCGAAAAGATCGAACGACCTAAATCGCCTTAGACGGGGTAACTAGTCGATCGGACGATGGGAAATAATCCAAACCAAGCAAATAATAGGTAAACAAGAAATAAATATATAATAGCAAGATGATTTTATTAGATATCGTGTGAATCGGATTAGATCGCAATACAACTTATCGTAATAAAATCAGAGATCGAGTGGGACTCGACCGATGACTTGTGAGTGGCGACCGGCAGGGGTCAGGCGTAGGCAGCCGTTTGGAGAGCTAGATGGAGAGCGAGAGTGCTATTCTGGTGAGTTTGCTAAGTGAGAATGCGTGTGTTTTGCGTAGTTGTGAGTTCCCTGATCTTATCTTCTTCGTCGTTCCAAATATGGTAAGTCTCTTTACTCCTGTGGCCGTTGTACCGTTTTTATGTTTTTATCTTCAATACCGAGTGTAATGGCAAGGATTTCGCCGTTGAATTACTGGCAATTAAGATGTTTGAACGTTGCAGATGTTGCATGATCTGAGTATTAAATGCGTGGCGAGATCTCCGCGATCTTGTCGGATGACTCTTGACTGGAGAGGTTTTGTCGGGTGTCGCTCGACCAGAGAAGCCTTGTCGACTCCTCTGAACTCGTCTGACATTCTCCCGATTTGCAGTGGGCTTGGGCTCGGTCCTCTCGATCTATCTTCTCTGGAGAATCCAGGCCCAACAACCGCCATGACTAAACTCGACAAAGATGTGAAATGACCTAGAAAGCCAAATAATCCCATGAACAGAAGAGTCAACAATCAATGGTGCGACATCCACTGTGACAGAGGACATAGCACCGAGGAATATGTCGCGCTAAGAAAAGAAGTCGCTCACTTGCTCCAAAAAGGCTATCTCAGAGACTTGCTAACGGATAGGGCGAAGGCGTCTTTGAATCAAGCCAAGCAAGGAGAATTGTTGCCGCCTCCTCCTCCACACGTCAAGATTGTAAACAACATCTCAAAAGGATCGGAAATATGTGGGACATCTGTGTCCGCCACTAAGCGACACGCAAAGAATCAAACTTCAACAGGCCAGTGACTGTCACCAGGGAGAAGCTCAAGAATGTGTCCATCACGTTCGATGAGTTTGATGACATCGTCGCAGAACATCACGACAGCCTCGTCATATCCCTTTCAAAAGGAAACTGTCTGGTGCAACGCGTCCTAGTTGACAGCCTCGTCATCTCCATTTCCCATTCTTCTTTTGAACCACTATGACGTTTGCTAGCCAGTCCGGGTATTTGACTTCCTTTATTTTACCTGTCTCGAGTAGATTTTTTACCTCGTCGTCTACAATTTTGTTGCGTTCTGGTGTGAACTTTCTTCTCTTTTGCTTGACTGGAGGATGTGTGGGATCTACATTCAATTTGTGAGTAATAATATTTGGGGAGATCCCCACCATGTCTTCGTGTGACCAAGCAAAACAGTCAGAGTGGGATCGTAAAAAAGAAATTAAATCTGCTTTGGTCGAATCGCTTAGATATGATCCGACTCTTACCGTCCGTGTTGGCTTTGAAGGATCCACTACGATCTCGTCGAGTTGTTCCATTTCTGGTTCGACATATGGTGTGGTTCCTTCGCCGTACTATGATTGCTATGCGGAGGATTTGTCGACTACCCCTTTAATCGAAGTGACATAGCATTCCTTGGCAGCCCGTTGGTCGTATTTTATTTCTTGTACCCCCCACTTAGTAGGAAATTTTATCGTCTGGTGGTAAGTGGAAGGTACAACTTTCATGGCGTGAATCCAAGGTCTGCCAAGGATCGCATTGTATGGAGATGGGTAGTCGAGAATTAAGAATTTTACCTGTTGGTTGACTCCACCTGCGTACGTCATTAACACGATTTCGCCTTGGGTATACTTAACTTCCCCACTGAACTCGACTAATGGGGTGGAGTTTCTGGTTAATTCTTCCTCGCTTAAACCCATACCTTTTAAGGCATCTAGTGTCAATAAGTTGGTGGAGCTACCTGTATCGATTAGTACACGGCGGATAAGGCAATTACCAATTGAGAGTGAGATTACCAAACCATCGTGATGATCGCCTAACTCTTGAGCCTCCGAATCGTCGAAGGTGATGGCTGGAGCGTCGGAGATCCGTGGCTATCTTGTTTCTGCTAGGATGGGTTTGTTGCCTTTGCTCTCTCGAGCATGCCTCTTGGCGGCCGAGTATGTGTTTCCACACACATCTGATCCTCCTGAAATGGTGTTAACAATTTTAGTAGGAACTGGAGAGGATGGTTTGTCGGACGCTACCTGGTCCCTTCGATCAAGGGTCGCTTTGGCCCTGTCAGAGATGACGTCGCGCAATAGTCCCTGCGCGAGGAGTCTTGCGACTTCTTTACGAAGGGCTATGCACTCGTCTGTCGAGTGTCTGTGGTCTTCGTGGAACTCGCACCACCAATTCATGTCCTTCTTGGCATCTGGTTTGTCGCTCTTTCGAGGCCACCTTACTTCTTTCCCATATTTGTCAAAACTCTTTACGAGTTCTGATATGGAGATGTTGAAGTTGTAAGAGTGGAGCTTTGGAGGGAGAGCGGGGTTGTTTCACCAGTCTTGGTTCCTATCACAAGAGTTATTTACCTGACCGGGATCATTTCGTCCTTTGGGATATGGTTAAGGTCGTCGATCGTGTCGATAGTCCGAAGAGGCTTTTGGGTCGACTCGATCGGGACTCTTGTTTGCTTTGAAGGGTTCTTCATCTTATTCGAGTCTTACTTGCGCCATGGTCTTGGCTTGAACGTCTTTGAAGCTTTGGCACAGATACTTGGTCAGTTCACGGTAGAGTTCACTGCCCCTGACCAAGCCTCGGCAAAACGCTTCGATTGACGTCGGAATGTCGCAGTGTGGGATCGCGACCTTCTCCATGTTGTACCTGTTAAGATAATCCCTTAGAGGTTCGCCATACCTTTGTACGATCCTGTACAGGTCGCTTTATTGTTTTTCCAATCTTCGACTGCTAGCGAATTGCATTTTGAATGAGTTGATCAGGTCGGCGAAGGAAGCGATGGATCCCTGTGGTAAGTGCATAAGCCTGAAATACCCCAAATAAGTGGATAATAGCATAAGTGTAAATTAATTATGGGATTTTGTTAAAATTGGGGGAAATAAAATTTTTGGGGATTAAATCCCTAAACATTCTCGGTTGTCTCTCTCTCCCGATCGATTCACCGGTGCCCAGCCAAGCCCCTTCTCTTCCCCGACGAATCCGACCTTCCCCTGTGCCGAGTTGTTCTTCTCCGGCGAGCCGACGTGGACCGTGCTGCTGCTCCTTCTCCTCCCCTGCAGTCATGCTGGTTCGTGGTTGCTGCTGTCCGCGTGGTGTTGTTGTGGAGCCGTGGCTGCTGCTGTCCGAGCTGTCGTCCGCTGTTGTGGCTGTTGTTGCTGAGTTCCGGCGACAGAAGCCAGCTTTCCGGCGAGGACAGAGTGGGTAACGAAGAGAGCTGGTGTGGGTGCAGTTCGTGGCCGCTGTGGTTGTGTGGTGGCTGAGATCGCCGGCGACGAGGTGCCCTTCCCGGTGTGGCTTGCGGTGGTCGTCGACGAGGTGAGCTTATGGGTTGGATTGTGTGTGGTTTGCTAATTAAGAGATGGAATTTGGGGTTGAATTTGGGTGTGATTTGGCCTAATTAATTAAGGGTTTGATTTTAGGGTTTTGAATTGGGGTTTTATTTGGTTGTGGATTGGATGAGTAATTAACGCCAGGGTTTTGCTCGGATTGATTTCGCAGGTTCGTTCGAGTGGTTTGGAGACCTCTGGGGTCGTTGCGGTTCGACTTGAGGCAAGAGGATCCTTGCTAACTTATATATTTTTATAAATTGATTTATGCTTAATTTATTTCATAATTAAGTTTACCGTTGCTTGGTTGAATATGGGTATGTGTGCGTGATAGTAATTGTCTGGTATCGTGATTGATTAAATGTGGACGCGGTAGTCAATTGTGACTAAATATGATTGATTGTTGTAAATAGTGTTGTTGGATTGAATGGGTGTGTGTGTTGAATGTGTGCGTGTGTGTGTTGGATCGTGTGTGTGTGTTGGATTGAATGTGTGTGTGTGTGTTGGATCGTGTGTGTGTGTTGGATTGAATGTGTGTGTGTGTACGTGTGTTGGATCGTGTGTGTGCGTGTGTTGGATTTAATGTGTGTGTGTGTGTGTGTTGGATTAAGTTTGTGTGTGTGTGTTGGATTGTGTGTGTGTATGTGATTATGTGATATTTGATTGGTTGTCGTATGAAGTGTTTGAATTGGTGTCGGGTAGTGGTGGAATGTTGTTGGTTGGTGAAAGTCCTTATATTTAGGGCCTCGGTGGGTATGAACCCCCGAAGGTCGAAGGGTCAGGTGATGATAGTCTCACCAAACCGCGTAGGGTGCACGCCTACGTCGTTAAGGGCCAAGGGTTGGATGGTGAAAGTCCCATCCAGAAAGTGTGTGTTGATTGTCTCACCCGATGATGTGGTGGTGGAGACGGAGGTTGGATTGGAGCTGTTGGTGGTTGTGTGTGTTGATTGTCTCACCCGGTGATGTGGTGGTGTAGACGGAGGTATTGTGAATTGTCTCACCCGGTGATGTGGTGGTGTAGACGGATGTATTGTGGATTGTCTCACCCGGTGATGTGGTGGTGGAGACGGAGGTTGGATTGGAGGGTTGGTGGTTGTGTGTTGATTATGTATTGAATGTTGGTTGTATACCTGATTAAGTGGTTTTGTGTTGGATGTTGGTTGCGTACCTGATTAAAGTGGTTTCGTGATGATGATTGTTGTCGTTTGATTTAGTGGTTGTGTTGGTAAATATTGACTGTGTGTTTAGTTATTGGTTTTATGTTAGATATTGATTGTTGGCTAGTTTGACTTGTTGTCAAATGTTGGTTATTGTAGTTAGTTATGATATGAATCTCTGTTGGTATGATTGTTGGTGGTAACTAGTTGCAGGAAGATGGTTATGTTGATTAACTGTGGAGGTTGGTTTCCCATCTTGAGGGTGTGGGCCAACAAGGGTTGAATTTGAGTGTATGAGTTACAGTCTATGTTAACGAACATGCGGCACCAGAAGGGTGGCTGGCCTGGATCGTTATTTTCCTTATGTTCATATGTGATGATTATCTCGTTGATGCTTATGTGTTTGTGGATGTGCAGGTTAATTGAATTTGTTGTGTAGTGCAGTAGTGAGTTCAGTCTTATTGGTTAGCTTTGGTTGTAAGTCAGTAGGAAGAGATGTATATGTGCATAGAGTATTAGTAATAGAGAGAATGATGGATTGGACGTGTCAGTGAAGTTGGATTGGATCGTTTTATTCGTTTATGCTTGTGATGAGTTTGATGATGGATTGATTGAGGTTAGTATAGTGAAGAGTTGGATAAGGATGTGTAATGAATGGTATGTGATAGTGTGTGTGTATGTTTTGACGTGTGGTTGGCATTGGTTGGTTGATATGATTAAGTATAGTTATGATATTATATACTGTGTGGCGTGTTGTCGTTGTTGTGAGTTGATTGGTGATATATGTATATGTTTTGAACTGTTTTGGCTTGAGGAATCTTGCCATAGTCTTTCAAAAGACTGACCAACCTCGGTTTACGTGCCGTGGTTGGCTGGGGTATCGGGTCCCCCAGTCAATCAGGCTTTGCAGATTTAGCGCCAGCAAGGAGGATCCTGATCACCGTCGGTTTGGAGTCGAAGGCTTTACTCTTTTGGTTTGGACTTTGACTTGGTTGTGCGTGTCGTTTTGGTTTTGGACCTTGTATGGGTCGAACTTGTTGTATTGGTTTTTGGTTTGTAAAGTGTTGTATTTTCTGTAGGTTAAGTTTGATTGTGGTTTCAAACCCTGGACAGGTTTTACAGGTTGTACAGGTTTTCCGCTGTGCTGCTTTTGATATATATGGGTTATGTTTCGCAAATTTTTATTTCACCCGCCTTATAGTCCTTCGGGACTATGGCACTGTAGCACCACTGACCTGGGGGTATTACAAAGCCAAGTTAGTGCAGGTCCCGTGAGGGTCGTGCCAAAACTTTTGCACATGACCGCCTCACGGTTCCATCTTGGGATCGAAATAGTCATTAATTTTTGCTTATAAATTGAAACATGATCGTCGGGGTCCCCAGTCCCATCATAATTAGGCATGTTGGGGACGTGGAACTTCTTAGGGATCTCGATGCATGCGATCGCCTCTGTGAAAGGTGAGTCTTCGTATCCATCGATCGCTTCTTTATCGATAGGTTGAGGAACTCCCGGGATTCGTACGATACGATCATCCAAGGCCTTCATGTGCTCGTTGATAGCCTATTGTATGACGGTCTGGATGTCGGCTGGAGCCGTTACCTATGGAAGGGTCGCTCGAGCTTCTGGGGCCCCGGCTACAAGACTTGGCACGTTAGTTGTAGTGAAAGTGACTGGGGGAGTTTGGAATATACCAGGAGGTAGGGAAGCATGAGTTGACGTTGCGGGAGTCACATCCATCCCGTCCATGTCGAGTCGGGTGGATAATCCTTCAGTGTTGACTACACACCTTGAACCTCCGGGGTTTGATGCGGCCGGATGTACCTGAGATTTCAACAATTCGTTCTCACGAGTTAGTCGAGTAATTTCTGATTCAGATTGGGTACTTAGCGCTTCGGTTCTAGCGCGTTGCTGGGCTAGTTCTTCTTGGAGGACGCTCATGGCTTTTGCGAGCTCTTGAATTTGTGAGTTCGCGACCGGTTGGATATTGGCGTCCCCTGCTTGGTTCGCGGCTAGGATGTCGGTTTGGACTTGATCTTCGACGAGGATTGCTGGGTTTCCGACTTCGGCCATGATGGGATGAATGCTGGATCTGATGGTTGGATCGATTGATTGACTAGATGCCCCACGGTGGGTGCCAAATTGTTTTGGGGCGAAACGATCTAACTGATCTAAATCGCTTTAAGGAGGGCAACTAGACAATTATAGAACAGATTATATCTAAAAGATTCAAATCAAGTAAAGAGCTAGACGAAACAAGATTAATTAGATAGAAAGACAAGCTTATCTCCCTCGAACTATAGGATGGTCGAGTAAGATAATTCAGACGTCGGTCGCTTCAAAGTTGCAATCAGGACCAATTACGCCTTCAGTTACTGTTTACCAAGGTCGAACTTTTTACTGTTACTAGACCGTGCGTGTTTGGTTTTAGTCGTAAGTCCGTTGGTAAGCCCGCTTGACGAGGTAGTCCCAGGGTGTTCCAGGCCGATGGTCCCACGCCATTTAGTAACAATAAAACATACGATTAAGATAAATAGTTCCTAAAACGTAACTAATTATGGCTCTACAATTTAGGCGGATGCTGCATAGAGGTTCTAGTTCATCTAGCACCCCAGTCGTCCATAGTAATGAAAATCTGTATGAAGAAAATAATAATGATTGGAACATACCATAACAGTCTATACAATCTATTTACAGAATAGGATGGACAGACTTTAAAACAGCCTTTAGTGTTAAAAGTCATGAAGAAACACTCAGTTTAGACAAAGAACAACTGACTCTTCAATTATTATCCTCCATAGCTATTGATGAATATCTAAAAATGAATTATAGATATATCCACATAGGCCTAATTCAAGTTGCTCTTAAGCCTTTAGCCAGATTAGGCATAGACACCCCAGTCTTTATTGCCCTTAGAGACGACAGACTCCTTTCTTACAAAGACTCTTTAATTGCTGTTATTCAAACCAATATCTGTAATGGCCCTATCTTCTTCAACTGTTCTCCAAATTTTACAGTTGATATGACAGACCCTAGAATCAGTAGTACTCTTACTCTTGATATTAAGCTCCTTAAAAAGGGGTTCAAAAACCTTTCTAAAAACTTTGTCATTATCTACCGACTCCACTACAGAATCCTAAGTTCCTGCACAGATCCTAAGTGTATAGTTCCTCTTGTCCCTAGAGGAGAGACTATCCTCCTACAACTAGAAGCCGAAAGATCTACAACCTTCACTCCCAAACTGATAAAATGGGAAGACATCACTATACCAGAAGCTCTGGAACTAAGACATGATTGTCCTCCGGAAGATCTCGAAAAAATAGAAATTTCCCAGATAGAAGAAAGTGGTGATGGTAGGGTCCTTATAAGATTCAATTCCACTAAATCTTTTAGACCTATACCCAGAAATCCCCATCCTTTCCCTTCAAGAAACTCTTTCTCGGAGTCCCTCTATACTGCTAGAGACCATTCTATAAAAGACCATTCAGTTAAGGTTGAATTTAGTAGTCCCATTCCTAACCCTGTTACTGAACAAAAGTCAGATGAATCTTTTCCCTCTTCACCTACTCAGAGTGATATGGGAAGATACTCCTCCATAAATGTTATCACTAAAATGGACTTTACAATAGACAAAGATTATCTAAGAAAAGACTTTGATTCCATTGAAAACAGGATCAAGAAAGTTTGGTTTTTGAAAATAGACAAAATAGTCAGAGATAAAATAAGAGAATTATGGTATTCTGATATGGAAAAATATAGGATCAATATCTTATTCTTCATATGGTTTCCTAATTACCTTAAGATTCAGGGAATAGAAAACCCTTTAGAACAGAAATCCATAGATGTCCAAACAAGGTTAACAAAAACATGGAATCTTTTACCCTCAGGATCTACACAAAGTGTTCATCCTCCTCTACAAGGAATAAAAATTATTACAAAAGATGGAGAGGTTCCTGCTGAACCTTTTAAAAATCCTAGAATTGGTACTCCAGATAACAGTCCCGCTACCCTAGAAGATATTAAGAAAATACATCAACAACACAACTATTCTAACCAAATCCTCCACACAATAGCCGAACAAGTTGAATTAATACATGATAAAATCAGTACGGAAACTATCAAATTCCCTAAAGACATCTCTAGACCTCATTTTCAAATTCAGGGGATAAAAAAGGAGATCATTAGTAACACTTCCCTTAATCCTTCTCTTAGTCTCATAGAATTAATCGATCAAAAATTAAAAAATGTTACGATTAATTGTATCGAGGACTGTAACAATTGTTCCAACACAGACTCAAGCAGTTCCTCAGACAACTCTGAAAGAGAAGATTGCCCATCTGGTGATAAAGCAATTGAAACCTTACAAACCTGCTTTGAGGAAAACCCCATTACCATTAACAGGATAAGAAACAACCATGATAGACCTCAAGCACACAGAAAAATATTTAGGAACACAGACACTAGAAACTTCTATCCTAGACCTACTCCTCCTGACCTTCAATATGAAGAAAGATCTAAGTTTAGATCCACAGATTATAATGGACAATCTATCTATTAATGGAATATAGATGGAAAATCCGAACATGAAATACTTAATACCTTACAAGAAATGGGTATGGCTAATGTAGCCTATACAGTTGGTAGAAAAGACCCCAAAACTTGTTTTTTACTTTTAACTACTGGATTTACAGGCCAGCTTAGAAACTGGTGGGATAATGCTTTATCCTCCTTTCAAAGAGAAGAGATCTTAGATTTTACCAATGATAATGGTGAACCAGAACCTGTCCACCAACTTATATACACCATAAGTATGCACTTCATAGGCAACCCTAGGGAGGAAATCCAAGCCAATAGAGAGATCCTTTCTAATCTAAGATGTAAGACCCTTAGTGACTATAGGTGGTATAAAGATGTTTTCCTGTCCTACGTCTACAAAAGAAATGATTGCAATAAGGGATATTGGAAAGAAAGATTTGTTACTGGTCTTCCCAACTTATTTGCTGATAGGATAATCCAGAAAATAAAAGATGAAATTCAAACAGAAGAAATTCCTTGGAAAGACATGACCTATGGCCAATTAACGGCTTTTGTCAAAAAAGAAGGGTTAGCCCTTTGCTCCGAATTAAAAATCCAGGCCAAATATGGTAGAGAAAAAGGATCTAGAAGAAAAGAACTAGGTAACTTCTGTGAGGCTTTTGGCCTTGCCAAAATAGAACCCCCTTCTTATAAATATAAAAAGGGTCATAAAAATAAACACAGAAAGTTTGATAACAATTATGAAAGGCCTAGTTACCCACCTAGAAGGAAATTCCAACCAAGACAGACTAATAAAAAGATTATCTGTTTTAAATGCGGAAAACCAGGCCATAAGGCAGACAATTGCAGTCTCAAACAAAAGATCAATGAAATCTGTCAAGATGATAGTACCCTACAAGATAGACTCACTAAAATCCTTTTGGAGAATTCTGAGAATGAATTTTATGTCCCTGATACTTCAGAAACTGAGGATTCAGGAACAACCCAATTCTGCAATGTTATCACCAAAAGTGATGAAAGAGAGGCCCTTTTAGAGCTTATCGATACCCTTGAAGATCCTCAAATAAAACGAGAATACTTCATGAAGCTAAAAGAACTAATATTTAAAGAACAACAACCCCAACTTGAAGAACCTTTTAGCATATCCAAAATTATTAATAAAAAATCACCTACTAAGATATTTTCCTCCATTACCTTGAAAGACCTACAAGCGGAAGTCAATAAAATCAAAAAAGACATAGGATCCCTTAACCAACAATTATTACTAAATGAGACCAAAGATCTTGAACTTGAAGCTAGAATAGCTCACCTAGAATTTTCTAAAAACCCTTACTCCAGCCCCCGTTCTCAACAAAATAAAGAAGAACATCCCGTCATTGAAGATTCTTTTATTGCGGCCATAAACAAGATCAACTTTCAAAAATGGTATGTTCATATTACCATAAAAATAGAAGACTTCACTCTTTCTACAGTTGCTCTCATTGACAGTGGAGCAGATCTAAACTGTATCTGTGAAGGAATAATCCCTTCAAAGTATTACCACAAGAGTCGTGAAAAAATTCTTGATGCTAGTGGTAGTCGTATGAACCTTAGTTACAAGATCCCTAAAGCCTCTATTTGTAATGAGAAACATTGTTTCCACAACTCCTTCATATTAATAAAAGGCTTAAATCAACAAATAATCCTAGGAACACCCTTCCTGACACAAATCTGTCCGTTCACTGTTGATAGATTTGGCCTACATACAACAGTAATGGAAAAAAGGATTAGTTTTAAGTTCATTGCTGCGGTTGAACATAATGATATATCTACCCTACAGTCTGCATCTGTTAGCAGAACCTAAAACATTATAACAAGAGAACTTGTAACATTAAACTCTTTCAAATCCCTACAGAGTCACAGACATACAGTGATTTCTAACTTGTTTTAAGTTTTCAGGTTTTAAAAATGAGATCTCCCTCCCGCAAAGGAAAGGAAAAGGTTTTACCTTCACCTTCCTCCCAAGTTACAGCCAAAAGTAACTTCAGACCGCTACAGGGACTTTTGCTCTCCACAGAACAACTTGGTTTGCTGAATAACATTTGGAGGCTTCCTACTATGTCCCATGCAGCCAAGAAAAAAGTACAAGCCTTAAATACACTCAGTATCCACTTCCACGAAAATGGAAATGTGATAAGAGAGAAAGAAAAAAGGGAAAAAGATTTGGGTGAACAACTAACCATTGCTACAGGTAGACGTTGGAAGAATCTCCAAACTCGTCTCCTCGACACACCAACACAAGAAGCACTTACACCACTCATTGATGCCTGGCCCCAGGGAAAAGAGGTTCTAATACAAAAAACAGAAGAAGGCCATTTGGCAGACCTTATACAAGCTCAGAAAGAGCTTATCCAAATGTACTTCGGTGAACCAGGGTGGAAATTCAAGGGAGTCACTGTTCGGCAATTCTCTACTATTAAACCAATAGCAGGGGGCCCAACAATGATGACAGGCGGACTTCTGAAGATCCTCCTTTACCTAAACACATGCACCATGCCCAAAGACCTTATTCTAAAATTCTTCCACCTAGGTATGGTCCACAGTATCAATTTCCTACCCAATATTGAAGGAAGAATAGAAGAGATCCTGCAGGCCTTTGGAGAAAAGTTCCTGTTAATAGGAAGTAACATGACAACTTTTGGTCCAACAGTTGCCTACGTCCAAGCTACCCTCCCAAAAGTAACGGAATTCACCATGATTCCGTCAAAAAAGGTTATATGTTTCTCCCATGGTGTTTCAAAGGATGAAGACTGGAGAGACTGGGTAGGTCTGCTACCCACCAACTTTACAATACACGAGGAACATGAGCTCTATAGGCGCCACCAAGACGTTTCCTTCTTCTACAAAAATGCATACCTCTACAGTGGATGGAAGGCGTGTAGATTGGCAGCAGAAGGACATTATACACAAATTTGGGTTCCAGATAAATGGAGAATATGGCTACCTTTCAGCGGGGATGGCCAGTTTGCAGATTGGCGAAAATTCATTTCCCTGGAAGATGAGTTTAAACAAGAAGATGAAGATATGCTTGACACCGAAGACTGGGATGACATAAGCATTCCCGACACTCATAGAGACACCTAGCACAAGACCCCTACGCTAAGGTAAACAAAAATAGTTCTATCTGTTCAGCAAGAAAGAAAAGAAAGAAGAGAAAAAGAAAAAAGAAAAAAGAAAAGAAGAGAAAAAGGAAAAAGAAAAAGAAAAGAAGAGAAAAAGAAAAAAGAAAAAGAAAAAGAAGAGGAAAAGAAAGTTCTTATGTTTTCATTTTATGTTTTCATTTCAGGGGGTAATCTAGCCTGTTTTTAGATTATCTCCTTTGAACATCTTGCTAATTTGATAAAAGACTCAAGAAGTAGATCTCATAAGACAATAGGCCCATCATCAAGAAGGAAGAAGAGCCCAACAAATCAAAAGGCTCAAATACCCATCACAAGACAATAGGCCCACCATCAAGACACAACGGATTATTGACCCATTACAAAAACAAGGAAAGAAGAATAGGTCCATCAGAAGGATAGGCCCATCAGAAGAACATGCCCACTTTTATGCAAGAAGACAAAAGACCAGCTCAGCATTCCACTCAAGACAAGAAGACAAAAGACTAGCTCAACACTCCACTCAAGGCAAGAAGACAAAAGACCAGCTCAGCACTCCACTCAAGACAAGGAGACAAAAGACCAGCTCAGCACTCCACCCAAGGCAAGAAGACAGAAGAAACCAACTCAGTGCTCCACTCACAACAGGAGACTCCACCCATGAAGAAATAGTACCAAAAATTGGTACGGACAAAGAAAATCAGACTCTCCCCTTTTTCTATAAAAGGCAAAGCCCTCATTTGTTTTGAGGCATCACAATTCAGACTCTCATGTGTTGAGAAACTCACAAAAACTTCTAAAGCTTAGAAGCCTTCCTCTGGAGCTCCTTCAAGCTTTTGGAAATCAATTCAAGTTACGACAATAGTCCTTGTAAGTTTATTATGATCTTATAAAAGTCCTATGTTTTCAGTTCATATTTCTCTCTCTGCTTTAATTATTAAGTTTTCCAGAATAGTCACTATTACGTTTACTGTTCATTGTTCTTAGTTTTTACTATTTATAAGTTACTGTTCAAAAGTCACTGTACATTACTATTCACGCGTAATAACTTTGTATTACTGTTCACCTATGTTCCACTTTACTGCTTTCTTCCTATGTCTTTCCTTACTTTAGATTACCTGGGTTCATTTGGTATCAGAGCCACTAGGCAACATTTCGCCCCGGTTGTAGGTGCAGTTCGTGGCCGCTGTGGTTGTGTGGTGGCTGAGATCGCCGGCGACGAGGTGCCCTTCCCGGTGTGGCTTGCGGTGGTCGTCGACGAGGTGAGCTTATGGGTTGGATTGTGTGTGGTTTGCTAATTAAGAGATGGAATTTGGGGTTGAATTTGGGTGTGATTTGGCCTAATTAATTAAGGGTTTGATTTTTAGGGTTTTGAATTGGGGTTTTATTTGGTTGTGGATTGGATGAGTAATTAACGCCAGGGTTTTGCTCGGATTGATTTCGCAGGTTCGTTCGAGTGGTTTGGAGACCTCTGGGGTCGTTGCGGTTCGACTTGAGGCAAGAGGATCCTTGCTAACTTATATATTTTTATAAATTGATTTATGCTTAATTTATTTCATAATTAAGTTTACCGTTGCTTGGTTGAATATGGGTATGTGTGCGTGATAGTAATTGTCTGGTATCGTGATTGATTAAATGTAGACGCGGTAGTCAATTGTGACTAAATATGATTGATTGTTGTAAATAGTGTTGTTGGATTGAATGGGTGTGTGTGTTGAATGTGTGTGTGTGTGTGTGTGTGTTGGATCGTGTGTGTGTGTTGGATTGAATGTGTGTGTGTATGTGTGTTGGATCGTGTGTGTGCGTGTGTTGGATTGAATGTGTGTGTGTGTGTGTGTGTGTGTGTGTGTGTGTGTGTGTGTGTTGGATTGAGTTTGTGTGTGTGTGTTGGATTGTGTGTGTATGTGATTATGTGATATTTGATTGGTTGTCGTATGAAGTGTTTGAATTGGTGTCGGGTAGTGGTGGAATGTTGTTGGTTGGTGAAAGTCCTTATATTTAGGGCCTCGGTGGGTATGAACCCCCGAAGGTCGAAGGGTCAGGTGATGATAGTCTCACCAAACCGCGTAGGGTGCACGCCTACGTCGTTGAGGGCCAAGGGTTGGATGGTGAAAGTCTCATCCAGAAAGTATGTGTTGATTGTCTCACCCGATGATGTGGTGGTGGAGACGGAGGTTGGATTGGAGGTGTTGGTGGTTGTGTGTGTTGATTGTCTCACCCGGTGATGTGGTGGTGTAGACGGAGGTATTGTGAATTGTCTCACCCGGTGATGTGGTGGTGTAGACGGATGTATTGTGGATTGTCTCACCCAGTGATGTGGTGGTGGAGACAGAGGTTGGATTGGAGGGTTGGCGGTTGTGTGTTGATTATGTTTTGAATGTTGGTTGCATACCTGATTAAGTGGTTTTGTGTTGGATGTTGATTGCGTACCTGATTAAAGTGGTTTCGTGATGATGATTGTTGTCGTTTGATTTAGTGGTTGTGTTGGTAAATATTGACTGTGTGTTTAGTTATTGGTTTTATGTTAGATATTGATTGTTGGCTAGTTTGACTTGTTGTCAAATGTTGGTTATTGTAGTTAGTTGTGATATGAATCTCTGTTGGTATGATTGTTGGTGGTAACTAGTTGCAGGAAGATGGTTATGTTGATTAACTGTGGAGGTTGGTTTCCCATCTTGAGGGTGTGGGCCAACAAGGGTTGAATTTGAGTGTATGAGTTACAGTCTATGTTAACGAACATGCGGCACCAGAAGGGTGGCTGGCCTGGATCGTTATTTTCTTTATGTTCATATGTGATGATTATCTCGTTGATGCTTATTTGTTTGTGGATGTGCAGGTTAATTGAATTTGTTGTGTAGTGCAGTAGTGAGTTCAGTCTTATTGGTTAGCTTTGGTTGTAAGTCAGTAGGAAGAGATGTATATGTGCATAGAGTTATTGATTGAGGTATTAGTAATAGAGAGAAGGATGGATTGGACGTGTCAGTGAAGTTGGATTGGATCGTTTTATTCGTTTATGCTTGTGATGAGTTTGAGGATGGATTGATTGAGGTTAGTATAGTGAAGAGTTGGATAAGGATGTGTAATGAATGGTATGTGATAGTGTGTGTATATGTTTTGACGTGTGGTTGGCATTGGTTGGTTGATATGATTAAGTATAGTTATGATATTATATATTGTGTGGCGTGTTGTCGTTGTTGTGAGTTGATTGGTGATATATGTATATGTTTTGAACTGTTTTGGCTTGAGGAATCTTGCCATAGTCTTTCAAAAGACTGACCAACCTCGGTTTACGTGCCGTGGTTGGCTGGGGTATCGGGTCCCCCAGTCAATCAGGCTTTGCAGATTTAGCGCCAGCAAGGAGGATCCTGATTACCGTCGGTTTGGAGTCGAAGGCTTTACTCTTTTGGTTTGGACTTTGACTTGGTTGTGCGTGTCGTTTTGGTTTTGGACCTTGTATGGGTCGAACTTGTTGTATTGGTTTTTGGTTTGTAAAGTGTTGTATTTTCTGTAGGTTAAGTTTGATTGTGGTTTCAAACCCTGGACATGTTTTACAGGTTGTACAGGTTTTCCGCTGTGCTGCTTTTGATATATATGGGTTATGTTTCGCAAATTTTTATTTCACCCGCCTTATAGTCCTTCGGGACTATGGCACTGTAGCACCACTAACCTGGGGGTGTTACAAAGCCAAGTTAGTGCAGGTCCCGTGAGGGTCGTGCCAAAACTTTTGCACATGACCACCTCACGGTTCCATCTTGGGATCGAAATAGTCATTAATTTTTGCTTATAAATTGAAACATGATCGTCGGGGTCCCCAGTCCCATCATAATTAGGCATGTTGGGGACGTGGAACTTCTTAGGGATCTCGATGCATGCGATCGCCTCTGTGAAAGGTGAGTCTTCGTATCCATCGATCGCTTCTTTATCGATCGGTTGAGGAACTCCCGGGATTCGTACGATACGATCATCCAAGGCCTTCATGTGCTCGTTGATAGCCTATTGTATGACGGTCTGGATGTCGGCTGGAGCCGTTACCTATGGAAGGGTCGCTCGAGCTTCTGGGGCCCCGGCTACAAGACTTGGCACATTAGTTGTAGTGAAAGTGACTGGGGGAGTTTGGAATATACCAGGAGGTAGGGAAGCATGAGTTGACGTTGCGGGAGTCACATCCATCCCGTCCATGTCGAGTCGGGTGGATAATCCTTCAGTGTTGACTACACACCTTGAACCTCCGGGGTTTGATGCGGCCGGATGTACCTGAGATTTCAACAATTCGTTCTCACGAGTTAGTCGAGTAATTTCTGATTCAGATTGGGTACTTAGCGCTTCGGTTCTAGCGCGTTGCTGGGCTAGTTCTTCTTGGAGGACGCTCATGGCTTTTGCGAGCTCTTGAATTTGTGAGTTCGCGACCGGTTGGATATTGGCGTCCCTTGCTTGGTTCGCGGCTAGGATGTCGGTTTGGACTTGATCTTCGACGAGGATTGCTGGGTTTCCGACTTCGGCCATGATGGGATGAATGCTGGATCTGATGGTTGGATCGATTGATTGACTAGATGCCCCACGGTGGGCGCCAAATTGTTTTGGGGCGAAACGATCTAACTGATCTAAATCGCCTTAAGGAGGGCAACTAGACAATTATAGAACAGATTATATCTAAAAGATCCAAATCAAGTAAAGAGCTAGACGAAACAAGATTATTTAGATAGAAAGACAAGCTTATCTCCCTCGAACTATAGGATGGTCGAGTAAGATAATTCAGACGTCGGTCGCTTCAAAGTTGCAATAAGGAATCAGACTTATGAAAATAATCACAAAGCCAGAGAATTGTAACCGATAGCTGATAATATTGATAATGATCTCGCGTACATGTTTATTTACTTAATCGAACATTTATACATAGATTACATGGTTGTTTTAATCTAGCCGTTATTCCCCGAATTTTGTGGGAACCGTTGAACAGACCACCGAGATTCTTGCCAGCGTCCCTTGCGTTTGGGTCGAGTCTGTTCTATCTTCAGCTGAACCGATTCTCACTCTTTTCTGGATCCATGGGCCAAGCGATTTGGGCTTTGGAATTCTCAGGCCCAACAAGAACCGAGCAAGATGACGTCGAGAAAGACGAGCAAGATGATGCCGGGAATAGTTCTCTGGGCGATGTCTCTCTAGCAGGAGGAAGAGCGGATGTGAGAAGAGAAGAGTTAATATACCCTAATTCTTTTAAAATGGATAAGTTTTTCTATGAGATGAATTTGTTCTTTGGGCTTAGAACGGCTCATTCCAAGATATGAATGAAATTTTAATTTTTTATCATACCAAACAAGATTTTGAAATCACTCATTTCCCGTTCCAATTCCTCATTCCACTAGAAACGTACCAAACATGATCTAATAGGATTTGGATAAAACCTACTCTTGAATGGGCTAAGTAAACTTTGATGGGTCCAAAAATAAAATAAACCCTTCCACATTGGCTACATAATACGTAATTCTAATGAAAACGTTTGTCCATTTTCCGTGATCATATTCCAAATGCTATTACGACTTTGTTTGGTATTCCCAAGGCTATTAATTAATTTGAATATTAAATATCTAGTTATAAAAAATTGATGATTTATCTATCATAAACTCAATTAAAAGATCTTCCACCCAATTACTTATCATTACCACTTTACTTTCCTTTTTAATAGTAGATATTTATGAGATTAATTCAACTGATATTTTAAAGATTGAGCGGATCCTCTCATTCCCCACTCTTTTCGAACATGCGCTTCTTACATGCATCTCGATATGAGTTTCACTTCACCACTCTTTCCGAACAATGCATCTCGATATGAGTTTCACTTCACAGCTTTTCCGAACAAGCGCTTCTTACATGCTTCACTGTTTGAACTCGATATAAGATTAATTAGTTCTGTAACTGACTTTGTACAGATCTATTACGTACAATAATTCAAGTTACCTACCTTTCTGTTAAAAATGAGTCCTATTGTTTTTCTTGTATCAAGAGGACATTATAGTCATTGGAGATTTCTAAAAATTCAATTTGCGAACAAGAACTCACCTTTCTAAGAGTTCAAAACAAATAAAAATCAAAACTATGCTGGTACGTTGTTGCTAATTAATTATTAATTAACTATGCAATTATTCTCAAATTAACCGGATCGAAATGTACACACGATAATATAAAGTGGGGTCTGACAACATAATGATAACAAACGATGAAGTCTTATTAAACGATCGATGTGACTAGAGAGGACAAACTTAGAAACAGAAAACAAGATCAAATATTAGCAAAAGCAGAAAATTCAAACACATAATTAATTAACACCATGCATCATGCATGCTAGCTAACTAATGATGCATACAGCTGGACGGATAGAGCGATCAGGCGGTGTCGACGCGGTCCCTCCAGTCCCTGGCCTTGCCGGCGATCTTCATCCTGGCGTGGTCGAGCTGGTCAGCCCCGACGGGGTGCGCCCCGGTGACGTAGCGGTACAGCCAGGCCAAGATGGCGACAGCCGCCACCCCGAAACCGCCAGAGGCCACGAAGCCGGCGACGATGAGGAAGGCGGTGATGGCGGCGGGGACGAGGACGGGGCTGAATATGACCAGCAGAGGGGTGATGATAGTGAGGCCGATGACGGTGGCTGTGAGGGTGAGGGCGGAGAGGAGGAGGAGGGAGCCCCCAACGGTCACCGCCGTAACCGCCTTGGCCACCTTGTGGGCAGTGGGCTGCTCGTGCTGCCCGTATTGCTGCCAGGCTCCTCCTCGGCCGTAGAAGGCTTCGGGCTGGTGGCGGCCGGCGAAATCTGTCATGGTATATATATATTAATTGATCGATATGATTAAGTTGGTGGTACGGTGGGACGGAGTAAATATGTATGTAGTATTATGTACGTGTTGCCGGTTGCATGTATATAACGGGAGGGAGGGGCAGAGGTGCGTGGCAAAGAGGGGACGCTGCTGGTGTCACGTGTTCAGCCAAGCTTCATGCACTGGCTTGTATCAACACATCCTGCCTTCTTTGGCTGCCACGTATCCAGCCTAACTTTTTTCATTTATTTGAATGTTATTATACGTACCATGCATGCGCAGATATCATCGAGCCACTCGATCAAGAGTCATGATCCATGGGAGATGAGGACCTATCTGCATGACTATATTTTACCGTCAACCGTACCCTTTTCAGCTATTTTCATCAGTTACTCTCATAGTTTATTGGAAAAAAAAACTTAAGTATTTCTATTTTAATACGGAGTTTCAAAAATGTATCTCATTTTAAAAATAAAAAATTAATAACTCATTTTTATTATAATTAGACTAAATTACCCCTCTTTACATTTATCGCTTCACAAAAAATATGAGAACCTTCAATTATGGAGAATCTTACACACAATGTTATTGTTAGGGTTACACAAACTTATGTAGTAGCTTATAAGAAACTTATATAATAGCATGCATAAAAAGTTTGTAGTGATCTACACGAATATTATGTAGAAGCCTACACGAACTTATATAGAGCTTACACGAAACTTATATAGTAGCATATACGGATATTATGTAGAAGTCTACACGAACTTAAATAGTAGCTTATACAAAACTTATATAATAACATACATGAAAATTTTGTAGTAACCTATACGAATATTATGTAGAAGCCTACAAGAACTTATATAGTAGCTTACACAAAACTTATATAATAGCATACACGAATATTATGTGAAGCCTACACAAACTTAAATAGTATCTTACACGAAACTTATATAGTAGCATACACGAACATTTTATAGTAGAAGCTTACACGAATACTAGCCTATACAAAAACTTTGTAGTATGCTACACGAAATTATGTGTTAGCCGACACAAAATTAATGTAGCCGATTCGAAAATTATATATTATAGCTTACACGAAAACAATTAAATTGCCTACACGAACTTATGGAGAATCTTACACGAAATTTTATTATTGGGGTTACACAAACTTATGTAGTAGCTTACACGAAACTTATAAAATAGCATACACGAAAATTTCGTAATAACCTACACAAATATTATATAGAAGCGTACACGGAACTTATATAATAGCATACACGAATATTATGTGGAAACATACACGAACTTAAATAGTATCTTACACGAAACTTATATATATAATAGCATACACAAAATTTTGTATTAACCTACACGGAATTATGTAATAGCTTACACGTATATTATGTAGAAGCCTACACAAACTTATATAATAGCCTACATGAAACTTATGTAATAGCATACACAAATTTTCTATAGTACCTACACAAAATTATGTAATAGGCTACATAATTTTATGTTGTAGTATGATATACGAAATTCACCATTGTTGTTCTTGTACCTCTCTATCTTTTTCAAATCTTTGTACTCAAAACATTCTACAACTCAGACTATTAACGTATACATATCTCCATCCTATCACCTTCCTTTTCTCTAATATATTGCCTTATCTATATTAGGAATACATATCTTTTCCTTATGATAATCAAGGCTAATTTCTCTCTTTACCGTTGTATTGATCTCATGTATATAGGCTTTGGCCTTTCTTTGTAAATTAATTCAATTCAATAACAGTAATTCTTCTCTCTATCGTTCACAAGTTTATCAACTTCTATATGGTATCAGCTTCTTAAGGTTCAATACCGATCCTCCATCACCTTCCTCATGCCGGACGCTACACAACCCGAGCCATGGGAGAAATCGAACCACCCCCTCTTTCTCCACCACTCCGACCAACCAGGCGCAGTCCTCGTTTTGCAGCCACTGGTGGAAGACAATTTCATATCATGGCAGAACTCGATGATGATGGCTTTAACCATTAAAAACAACGCCGGATTCGTCGATGGCTCCTTACCAAAACCGAAGGACAAACCAGTCAAAGAATTTCAATGGGAACGATGCAATGTTCTTGTCAAGACATGGCTTCTTGGTTCAATGTCTAATGACATCTCGAAGAGTGTTGTCCATTGCAAAGATGCTCGAGGTATTTGGCTTGAACTCATCGATCGGTTCTCTCAAACTAATATTGTCGCTCTTTTCAATGTCGAAAAATAGATTCAGGATTATGTGCAAGGGCTCGATTCTGTTAGTACCTATTTTACCAAACTCAAATCCCTTTGGGATGAGAAGGACGCTTTGACTACTACTCGCCCCTGTTCCTGCGATGCTGCTGCTGATTTCCAGGCGTTCATCAACAATCAAAAGTCGATGAAGTTTCTGATGGGCCTTGGATCTGAGTACGAACAGATTCGGGGAACGATTATTGGGTTAGATCCCTTCCCTGAACCGAACAAGGCCTACTCGATGGTCCTTCGCCATGAACAACAAGCAAAAATCTCGAAGCCTCCTGCGCCGCCGGAAACGACTGCCTTCTCTGTCAAGAGACACCGTGCTCCTCCCGCTGGTGGCGACGCTAAATATTGTGAAAAGTGTAACTTAACCAATCACAATACGAAGCAATGTCGCGCTCACCTCCAATGCTCCTTCTGCAACAATAAGGGGCATACTCTTGACTACTATCGGAAACGCAAACGTCTCATGGAAGGCGGCCAGCAGAGCTCCAGCATCCACAACACTGCCCAAGCGCCTCCATCTGGTGTGCCGACCACTGAGCAGCCACCGCCCCCTGACTACCAGCAATTCATGGACCTGCTAAAGTGCCTCAACTTGTAGGAGCTTGCATCTCAACAGTCGACTGGTACAACTGAATCTGCTCACCATACTTCCGCTAATCATGTTGGTACACATCTTTCTTTTAATTACTTCTCAGGTAATATTAAATCTCAGTCAATCCATTCCTTAACATCATGGATTCTAGACAGTGGTACAAGTGATCACATTACATATCATACTCGTTTTTTGGCTTCTTATAAACCGACTACTAATCGTTTTGTTCATCTACCCGATGGTAAATCTTATGTTGTTTCACATATTGGTACTGTCAAGTTTACATCTCAATTAATCATCACTAATGTCCTTTGTGTCCCTGCTTTTTCAGTCAATCTCATCTCCATTAGTAAATTGGCACTTGACTATTTTTATGCTACTATTTTCTTAAAACGAATTTGTGTGATTCAGGACCTTCTCTCGGGGAAGATGATTGGGACTGCATGTGAGCACGATGGCCTATACTTCCTCCAATCCCAACCGACGCCCATTGCTTGCAACGTCACCATTCCGGATTCCTTATGGTGTAACACCCCCAAAACTTAACCCTTTTGGAAAAGTATTACCGCCAGTGACCCCAGTGTTCCTTACCGAGATCACCCAAGGCTTTACCAAATAAATACGATTTATGAAATGCAATTGATACACAAAGATCAAGCATTAAATTCCAAAACATAACATTGTTGAGGAAATAAGAGTTACGGGATTACAACCCAATCCCGAATAGATCAAAACATAGTTTAAACCAAACACAGCGGAAGACTAAGAAAGTAAGTTACAATCGGAGTTATTGTCCAAAGGATCATAACCTGATTAAAGAAATAATTAAAATATTCAAAAACCACCGTCGACTTCATAGTCCTTCTAATCTTCTGAGCTACTTCTTAACTGATGTGCCGAATCAAACGGATGACACCAGCCAACCATGCAAGGGAAAATATTGGTTGGTTAGTCTAAATGAATAGACTAGCAAGGGAACAAAGAAGAATGGTTCGAAGCAGTTGTATTAGGTTAGACTCTTCGTCCCTCGAATAATAATCGAGTACGCTTGTCAACCACCATACTCCTACTGGAATAAACAAGAGGTATGCACAAGAGAAGATTCTGGAAGACTGAATTTTCACAGAAATCGACTCGAAAGAAGACTCCAACAGAAATGAGTCTTTAAGGAAGCAATGACAAATCTGGAAAGTTACAGAATCATTCAACCATGATTTAAAACTGACTGAGATGCTTCGGTTCACGACCAACCTCATCGCCTACAGCGAATCCAGATTGGAAAGAGAACGTACTACATTCAAGTCAAGACGAGTTTTCCTAGCTGCACTGAACTTAGCTACACTACTCGCCCAAGGTGTATTAATTATGTGCGTCAAGGTAGCACTTATCTGATTTATGTTCCAAAAACACACATCACGTTATAGACTTTTACATGTGTACCCCACCAATGGGACGACACATCTTAGTATACGTTTCGTCGAGAGTGACGTATACCGAAAGGTTTGTGACACCAGCTAAGTGTCCTGTCTCTACACACATGTGTAAGAGACCGATCATGATCATAGAATAGTACCAGATGGGGACGAGCCATCCTGATACCAGATTATAAAGAAATGACTGGACCGAGTCCGAGTAACGTTCCTATCTAACAGTGCTAACTAAACAGTTACAGCACCACCACATTTACAGGATAAATCCACATAAAGGCCTGAAAGGCGATCACAGATAATAGCGTTGTTCTAGCAGATATACAACCTATTATATGATTTTCAAAACAGTTTATCAAAACCGTTTCCAGACAAACAGAATATTCATTCCAAATTAATTACTCAGATAACTACTGATAATTAATGTAAATAAGGAACGAAAGAGCAAGAGCGAACCGCCACTTGCCTTACTCCGCAGAATAGTCTAAAGACGTCACTGGATTCCGGGCTTGACACGGTACAGCTCTGACAGCACAACGACCTTCGAGTCGACCCATAAAAGGAACCCTAAGTTAGATCCGACATAAACAGTACGAATCTAAAATACGGCGAAAGAACACGAAAGGAAAGACGCCACGACGACAACCGACCAAGCCAAAGCCACAAAGGCGCTCTGGGCACTGGCGGCGGTCACCGTGAAGAACACGGCGGTCGCCGTAAAGAACACGGCAGTCGCCGTGAAGCACACGGCGGTCGCCGTGAAGCACACGGCGGTCGCCGTGAAGAACACGGCCGACTGAAACGAGAGAAAACTCACCCAAAAACACGAGCGGTTCGGCCTCCTTCGACTAGCTTTGGCTTCTAACCTCCAAGGCTAACCAAAAGCTTCACAAAGGCTCTCAGGAACCACACCAAAGCAACACCGGCGAGACCTTCAAAAAATTCTGGCGAAGGCACAACTCCGGCGAGAGGCAATTTTGGCAGAGGTTCGGTGTTTGAGATGGCTCAAATCTCTCCCTCAACACCCCCTTTTATAGCCAAAGCGTCTGGAGCACGAAGAATATGGGCCTACAGCTAGTTCGGCGCTCGCCGGAAATCGCGCCGACGACCATCGGGCAAGGACTGCCGGACAACGATGACTGCCATTACGGCGGGCGCCGTAATTCACGGCGGTCGCCGTGGCATGACACACCAACTGCCTCCTCGAGCGTTGGGACGGCGGGCGCCGTGACTTTACGGCGGTCGCCGTGCTTGGGTCTCACGACGGCGGTCGCCGCGACTTTACGGCGGTCGCCGTGACACCTTTTTCCCGCCCGTTCAGCTTTGAACGAACATGACATTAAGCCGGGATAACAATTATCGTACGCGAACGACAATTTGAAATTCAAGGCACCTTGTCTGTATATTATTTCACTGAGAAAAATATTACAGATATAGAGCACATTATAGAATGTCTCAAGCTACCTGAATTAAATCCGACGTACACAACGGGTACTCGGGAAAATTCCATAATTCCCAAAATAACCTTACAAAAATACGGGGTATCACATATGGCATCAACGAGTTGGTCACCCGTCGCAACAAGTATCGTCTCTTATTCCGGTTTTTAAAAATAAAAGTCCAAATGATCACTCCTGTTTAGTTTGTCCTTTGGCAAAACAGACTCGACAACCTTTTCCTATTCATACTTCTACTAGTTCTTCATGTTTTGATCTCATTCACATGGATATTTGGGGAGGTTATCATGTACCTTGTTTATCAGGTGCTCGTTATTTCTTAACCATTGTGAATGATTATTCTAAATTTACTTGGATTTATCTTATGAAAAGCAAGGCCGAGGCTCGGCCCCTTATTATTCAGTTTGTTAATCTCATCAAAAATTAGTTTTCGACAAAAATTAAGATTGTTCGAAGTGATAATAACGGTCCCGAATTTAAGTGTTTTGATCTTTATTCTTCCAAAGGCATTTTACATCAAACTAGTTGCATAAATACGCCACAACAAACTGGTGTTGCGGAACACAAACATAGACACCTATTAAATGTGGCTCGTGCACTTCTCTTTCAATCTCATTTACCTAAATTTTTTTGGGGAGATGCCATCCTCACAGCTACTTACTTAATAAATCGCATGCCAAGTCGAATTTTAAATAACAAAACACCTTTTGAAAGACTCTTTTGCAAACCTCCCCTCTATTCCCATTTACGCGTTTTTGGGTGTCGATGCTTCGCATCAACTCATCCATACCGCCCTCACAAGTTCGAACCACGTGCCATTGAATGCGTTTTTATTGGATACCCACCCGGTACCAAAGGTTACAAACTCTATGATTTTTCAACTAAGAAAACCATTATCTCGCGTGATGTTGTTTTCCATGAAACTGAATTTCCTTACTCCAAACTTTCAGAACTTCATCAACCACATTTACCTTTACCAAACTTCAAAACTTCTTCTAATGTTTACGATGATGATTCCCCTATTTTTTCAAACGATACGCTTGCGTCTCATTCGGAGTATGCCCAACCTTCCACAACCATACCCATTACCTCCCATGCACATGCATACGAATTCCCTCCTATACCATTGTCTACTGATATACACCCCACACAAACTACCCAGTTGCCCACTCCAACCCTGTTGCCCCCTGCAGACCACCCTCTTCCCACTGAACACGGCTCCACAACACCTTTCACCTTACCCCCCGCACACTCCCGGTGATCCTCTAGACCCACAAAACTTTCCACCACCCTACGTGATTTCCATGTGGAAGCTAGCCTTCCATCTCGCCCGGCGCCCCAATCATCTCCCTCCCTTAGTATTGTCTCTGGTAAGGCTTTCCCGTTAGCTAATGTGTTATCTTATGCCAAGCTTTCGGATAATTATAGACACTTTGTTGCTAACATCATGCTTGAGCAAGAGCCCAAGTCCTTTTTGCAGGCTAACAAGTCTCCCAACTGGAGGGATGCCATGGCCAAGGAAATCAAGGCCCTGGAGGATAATGCAACATGGAGTCTTGTACCGCTTCCGCCAAACAAGCGCCCCATCGGTTGCAAATGGGTTTATAAGATCAAATACAAACCCGACGGAACGATTGAGCGATACAAAGCTCATCTCATTGCAAAGGGGTATAACCAAGTTGAGGGAGTGGACTATCAAGAGACTTTCGCCCCGGTTGCTAAACTCACGACCGTTCGGGTTCTTATAAGCGTGGCAGCCATGAATGGTTGACACTTGCACCAACTCGACGTCAATAACGCCTTCCTCAATGGCGATCTTTTGGAAGAGGTTTACATGAAATTGCCACCCGGATTCCACCGAAAGGGGGAGACGAGAGTTTGTAAGCTTCACAAGTCACTTTATGGGCTCAAGCAAGCCTCCCGCCAATGGTTTTTGAAGCTTTCTCATTCCCTAAAACTGGCTGGATTTCGACAATCTTGGGCCGACTATTCCCTCTTCATTCGTCAACGCCAAGGTATGTTCACTATCCTCTTAATCTATGTTGATGATGTTATAATTACTGGAACTAACTTACAGGACATAGAAGACACCAAAGCCTTCCTTGCTACACAATTCAAGTTGAAAGATATGGGTCCGCTCAAATACTTCCTCGGCATCGAAGTTGCACGTTCAACTGCAGGGATCACTCTTTGCCAATGCAAATATGCTCTAGAAATTCTCGATGACACTGGTTTCCTTGGCGCCAAACCAGCCGTCGTCCCGCTTGACCAAAGTTTGGTTCTCACCGAGGGAGACGGAGACCTTTTACCAGACCCATCTCTCTATCGACGACTAGTCAGACGTCTCATCTACCTCACCATAACGCGCCCGGATTTGGTCTATGCCGTACACATCCTCAGTCAATTCATGGCCACTCCAAGGGAGCCGCACCTTAATGCTGCTCATCATGTCCTCCGCTACATCAAGGGCTCTCTTGGACAAGGTATTTTCTTGCCACGTAACGGCCGCCTCCACTTGACAGCCTACTACGACGCTGACTGGGCACGTTGTCGTGACACTCGCCGATCTACCACTGGCTACATCATCTTCTTCGGTGGCGCTCCCATCTCCTGGAAGACACAAAAGCAAGGAACGGTATCTCGCTCAAGTGCTGAAGCAGAATATCGCTCAATGGCTATCACATGTTGTGAGTTAACATGGCTCCGAACGCTGCTCAATGATCTAAACATTACTCACCAGCAGCCAGCCGACCTCTACTGTGATAACCAGGCTGCAATTCATATCGCCTCCAACCCCGTCTTCCATGAGCGAACAAAACACATTGAAATAGATTGCCATGTCATCCGGGAGAAGGTTCAACAAGGTCATGTCCGCACACTACACATCCGAACAAGCGACCAACCAGCTGACTTGTTTACCAAGCCCCTGGGTCCAACAGCTTTTTCGAGTCTCTTATCCAAGTTGAGTGTCATCAACATACACTCCACTTGAGGGGGAGTATTAACGTATACATATCTCCATCCTATCACCTTCCTTTTCTCTAATATATTGCCTTATCTATATTAGGAATACATATCTTTTCCTTATGATAATCAAGGCTAATTTCTCTCTTTACCGTTGTATTGATCTCATGTATATAGGCTTTGGCCTTTCTTTGTAAATTAATTCAATTCAATAACAGTAATTCTTCTCTCTATCGTTCACAAGTTTATCAACTTCTATACAGACTAACAAAAATATAAACTAAAAGCAAAACTAACGATCGAGAAGAAACCTAACAAAAAAGAAAAACTAAAAACAACATCTAACAATGAATTTTATGTAAGAACAACAACTCACAAAACTAAAACCAAAAGTAACTAAAATCAAAACTAACGTCAGAAGAAAAAATTAAAAACTAAAAGCCCGTCTACAACACAACTGCTCACAAAAATTAAAACTAAAAGCAAAAGGATTACACGGCGGATCAAAACATCAAAACTAACATCGGTGTAATGTCGGGAAAAACACAACGAAATAGAAATCGCACGAGAAAATCAGCAAGGAGGTCGGCGGCAGCATGGCGGAAGTGGTCCGGCGGTGGCAGTGGGGCGTGGCCGCTTGGTTGGCCGACGATGTAGACCTGAAGGTGTACTGGCAGCGGAATCTGTTGGTGATTTTAGTGTCATTAGCCATTTGGTGTAGTCGGGATTCGCTCAAGACTTATGGAGTTCGTTCGGCGCATAACGAGTTTTGGCAGTACGGAGTGCACACTCGTGTGCGTGGATTCGGACTTGGGGTTACGAAATGTGTTGGGATTCGAGAGGCGGACACCGAGAAGTCATATTTATAAGGTTTGGGTTATGGTTGAGTGGTTTGGCGGTTTTTTAACCATTTTTCAACCGCCATGCAACTTCTCAACCACCATATAACCGCCTAACTACTTATGCCTTATATAAGGGTGAGGTTGGGGCAAGTCTTAGGAGATCCGAAAAAGAGAACGATCTCTTGTGTATCGAACAAAACAAAAAACTCCAAGTGCTTCTCTATTTGATCTTGCCTTGATTGATAGAGGTTTGCGTTGTCTTATCCCAAATCAAATTTCGTGCAACCCTAAGGCTACAAGAGTAGGGTCGAAATATTGGTTTTGGAAAGTGCCTTAGCACGATTCAATCGCTATCCAAGACAAACCGAAGTTTGATCAACGTTACACCCTTCTACAACATTCAAAACCAATATTTTCGTAGTTGATCAATGGCGGTTGCATCGGTGAACAAGATGACTTCCAAGTTTGGGAAGTTGGAAAAGTTCAAGGGCGTGGACTTCCGGAGATGGCAAATAAAGATGCATTTTCCCCTCACGACGCTCAAGGAGGTGTACGTTCTAAGCATGCCAATGCCCCCCGTACCGGAAGATGCGTAGACCGAACCCTTGGAGGAGACGAGGAGGCACAACAAGTGAAAAATGACAAGATTAGACGATTGGTTGTCATGTGCGATTGTGGTTGGCTATCAGATTTATTTGAGAGGCCACACATCCTAATCACGATAAAGGCTAATGCTAATAAAGCATGAATGGTGGTGATATGGGGTCGCAGAAATGGAGGTTTCGTACCTCTATGTTATTTATGTATTGGGTATATACATAGATATGTAAGACCAATCTCTATATGGTCTTGGATGTGGTGTTAAATATGTAAACAGACATGGAAATTTTATTCATGTGCGGTTATGCGAAGACCGTGATATTTAAGCCATGTTGATGATCTTGGGATATGTGCAAGATGTTGTGTAATCTGTGGACATATATACATATAATGTATATTTATATGTATGGATAAGGATTAAATTCTTGTTGGTGGCATGCATTGTATGCTAACCGCATATGGTGGTAGTTGAAATCTCGTACGTGGATGTTCATATGCATAATACATGTAAGTACATGTACGAAATGTTAATAGAGGAGGAATTGTTCAAGCCTCTATATATATATATATATATATATATATATATATGAAATATGTGTGATTATGTACCATGAAATTGGTGGAAGCACATGTGTATGACCATGGAAAATTTGTGGTCATGGTATGATCATGGTTGGAAAATCTAATTCCTCGGATTCATTCCATATAATTGGGTGATAGAGGTGTATGGTGTATAATCTACGTATAAGTACAATACATATGACCATGATATAAGTCACATTAGTTCAAATTCCCATTTTATGTGACCTGATGATCAAAATAATGATCATGATAGTTTAACTTAAATAGTTAAGTTAAGTCTCAAGAGACTAAGGACAAGTATGTCATAAGTTAGATGAGGACTTGTGTGTTTTTATGAGTCTACTATGCTATGCATAGACCACTCATGTTTCTAGATTACTCGATTCATGTCTACTGTATTTAATACAGATTACTTGATGATAAGTCTACTAGGTTGACCAGATTACTTTTTATTCTACTGGTCATGATATTCCCTATGGTATAGTTATACTGATTGGCTAAAACTTGACTCTACTATTTCCAAACAGATTAGTCATTAGACCCTACTATACTCTGTATAGACTGGTCGAGTATTTATAATTTGTATATATGTTATGCGATTTATGGTGTGCGTTTTATTAACCACATTATTCTCATTATTGTTACGTGTATTTACTGCATGCTAAAGACGAGGCCCATGATAAGTTTAAGGTTTATAAAACCGAGGTTGAATTGCAACAAAATGACTTGATTAAGAAACTACGCACCGATAGAGGTGGAGAGTATTATGATCCTGCGCATTTCCAATCCGTAGGCATTATGCATGAGACTACGACTCCATATACACCACAACAAAATGGTGTGTCGGAGAGAACGAATCGAGTCCTAAAAGAGATGGCTAATTCCATGTTATCCTACTCGGGATTGAGTGACGGATTTTGGGGTAAAGCCATGTTAACGACTTGCTATTTACTAAATAGGGTTCCTAACAAAAGGAACAAGGTCACCCCTTATGAATTTTGGTATAAAAATAATTCAAGCTTGAATGACTTTCGAGTTTGGGGATGTAAGGCGGTCGTTAGACTACCCCAGCCCAAGATTAAAACTGTGGGGGAAAGAGGTATGGATTGCATCTTTATTGGATATGATGAGCATTCCAATGCTTATAGGTTCTATGTAATAAGAGCCTAATGATTCTATTTCGATAACACCGTGATTGAGTCAAGAGATGCGATTTTTTATGAGAATCGGTTCTCGTCCATACCTAGACCAAAGGATTTGGTTCCTAGTACTAGTGGAACTAAAGAAGGAGACGGCTCAGCCATACCTCCTAACGAGTCACCTATGCTCCATAGGAGCAAGCAAGGGAGGATTGAAAAGTCTTTTGGTTCAGATTTCTAAATTTATTTGGTGGAAGGATCTAGAGATGAAGTTGGGGTCCAATACTCATATTGTTATCATGTTGATGACAATCCTAGGACTTTTGGTGAGGCAATGAGGTCTCAAGATGTTGCTTTCTGGAAAGAATTAATAAATGTTGAGATGGACTCCATCATAGGAAATAATATATGGGTCTTGTCGGATCTCCCACCGGATTGCAAGTCTTTGGGCTGTAAGTGGATCCTCAAGAAGAAGATGAAGGTCGATGGTACTATCGATAAGTTTAAGGCTAGATTGGTCATCCAAGGCATTAGACAAAGAGAAGGTATTGATTATTTCGATACCTATGCACCGGTTGCTCGGATCTCCACCATTAGGTTGTTGATTGCCTTGGCGGCTATTAACAATCTTGTGATTCACCAAATGGATGTCAAAACGGCATTCTTGAATGGTTCTTTGGAGGAGGAGGTGTACATAAAGCAACCTAAAGGTTTGTTATGCCCGATAATGAGCATAAGGTGTGTAAGTTGGTAAAGCCATTGTATGGGCTAAAGCAAGCACCTAAGCAGTGGCATCAAAAGTTTGATGAGGTTATCTTGTCGAGCGGATTCGAGTTAAATCAGTCAGACAAGTGTGTATACAACAAATTTGATAAGCCCGGTAATGGATTAATCATTTTCTTGTATGTTGATGACATGTTGATCTTTGGTACGGACCAAAGACAAGTATACCTTACGAAGGCTTTTTTTGTCATCAAGTTTTGCCATGAAGGACATGGGGGAGGTGGATGTGATCCTCGGTATTAGAATTAAACGTGAGAACAAGAGACTATCTTTGTCACAATCTCATTACATTGAGAAAGTGCTTAAGAAGTTCAATTGTGAGACTTGTTCTCCGGTGAGCACTCCCATGGATCCGAGTGTGAAGCTTATGCCTAATACGGGTAAAACGGTATCACAACTCGAGTACTCACAAGTGATTGGTTGCTTAATATATGACATGACGAGCACAAGGCTGAATATTGCTTATGCGGTAGGAAGGTTGAGTAGGTACATGTTTTGGGGCGAAAAGATCGGACGACCTAAATCGCCTTAGATGGGGTAACTAGTCGATCGGGTGACAGAAAACAATCCAAACCAAATAGATAATAGACAAGCAAAGAGCAAATGCAGAATAGCGAAATGATTTTATTAGATAATATAATGATTTTATTAGATAATATATTGAATCGAGATACAACTTATCGTAATAAGACAGAGTGATCTTATTGGATTCGATCGGTAATTCTTAGGTTGTGACCGGTGGCGAATAAGCGGGGGTGATTGCTGGAGAGCTAGACGGGCAGTGAAAGTGTTATTCTGTTTTGTTTCTGAATGAGAATGCTTGAGTGTGTAACGTGCTTGTATCCGTTCCCCTCTTATCTTCCTCTTCGTCCATATATGGTAATTTCTTCGTGCCTCTGACCGTTATATTTTGATCCCATCCTTATCTTCAACGCCGGGATTTAATTACGGAGATTCTGTCACTAATTGCTGCTATTATGGTGTTGTGTAAATGTTGTGGCCGTTGATCAATCCTGGCATTTAATGCTTGGCGGGATCTTCGCGATCTTGACGGAGGACGTTCGACTGGAGAAGCCTCGTCGCCTTCTCTGGGTTTCTCTTCTGTTCTTCCGATCCGTTGTGGGCCTGGGCTTGTCTTGCTCGATCCACCTTCCCAAGGGACGTCAGGCCCAACAATAGCCCCAAGTTGCCTTGGGCTTGCGGTTTAGGCAAGTAAGTGGAATCCGAGGCAACTTCTCCATACACGATCTTCACCATCCTTTTTTGACGCAGTTGCCCAGGGCTACGTGGCGCAAGATCGGAGCACGATGCGACTCCTCTGCAGACCATCATTTCCCTCCATAAATTCGGAGCAGAGGGGAGAGATTAGACTTCACTTTATCTTCTCTCGCAAGCTTCTTTGGTAAGTCTTCCAACCTCTTTAGCCATAGCTTTTCGATTTCCTTCTTTTTCCGTTCTTGAAATGGTTTCTAGCGAAGCTTTCGAGTCGTCGAAGACTCTCTCTGATTCGCGCGAGGGTGAAGCTCCTCCCCTCTTCATTCTGAAAGAATCGGACGCTCTGACAAGCACCATGTCCCAGGCGGAGTTGGAGCAAATTCTTCAAGTTGGAGGCTTTCCGTCGGAGGCGGTCGCCAGGCTGCCTCACCCGGACGAGAGGGCCGATGCTCGATATGAGGATGGGTTTGTTTCTATGCATATCCTTTTTGGATAGGACAAAAGTTTCCTTTCTTTCCCCTCGTTAGGGATTTCTTGGCTGCTCTGGCATTGGCGCCGTGTCAGGTGATGCCACAAGCATGGAGGGTTCTCAGGGTCTTGGATCTTGTGAACATCCGATCTGGGGCTGGTTTTGATTTTGATGCTTTGTGGTACAACTATTTCTTAGGGTCGAAGAGTTCCTCTCGTGTTCAGTTACGTATCCGACATGGTCGGAAGCCTTTGGTGCAGAATCTCGATGTCAACGACCGCGGATGGGGGTTGAAGTTCTTCTTTGTCGAAGTTCTTCTCTGGAGAAGGGGGGAGAATGTTCGTTCCTGTTGACGGAGTGGCGAGTTGAGAGTATGTATTTGTCTTATTTTTTGTTTGTTTATGTGTCTTAACTCTTTGCTTTAACTTTTCTTTTTCGTAGTTCCTGAGCCAGAAGATTTGGAGGTGAGCGCTCGGTCGGAAGGTCTGTCCAAGATTGTTCTGGGTGTTCCAGCGTCGGAGAGGAGTTTTACCAACATCAACCTGTTGTCAGCACCTCCTTCTGGTCAAGAAGTCATGCCGACTGTCTCATCATCCCGTGCCAAGGGTGAGCTCTCGACCCTGAGAATTCTTTCTGTTCTTTTTCACTTTGTCGTGTGTTTTAAGATTTTTGCTTCGTTTTGTCGTGCCAGCTTCCCCTGGTGGTCGAGCGAGTGCTCGTTTAAAGGGAGCGTCTGGGAAAGGTTTGATTGAGCAAAGGAAGGCGGCGGCCAAAGCCACGTCGAGTAAGTCTGTTCTGGCAGACTCGGCGCTTCCAGCCAAAGTTGGTTCTAAGAGGAAGGCGGATGTTCAGTCTGATGATGTCAAAGTGGAGGAGATCCCTAGGAAGAAGGAGGCGACTGCCGAGGGGATCGGCAAGATTGGCACAGTCGGTCAATCGATTGCCGATCTCTTCCACGCTCAGGATCCGACTTTGAAATCGGAAGTCGATGATGTTTCCCCTTTGGACTGCATTGGTGAAGCGGGATGTTCTTTTTCTCTTTTTCTTTCGTTTGGCCATGTCTTCTGACTATGTGTTGCATTGTCATGTGAGATTCCAGACTTTCCAGTATCTCTTAGGGGCCTATTCTGGTGTCAAGACAATGGTCGCCAAGGCTGAGGAAAGGGCTACTAGGACAGAGTCCGACCTTGCGTCCTTGAGGACCAAACTAGAGGGAGCGGAGAGCCGTTGTCGTGAGACTGAGCGTCGCCTTACAAGGGAGTTAAAGAGTTGCCAAGAGGAGCTGATTGCGAGTCGAAAAGAGTTTGAGGAGAACCGATCAGGCATTGAGGAAGAGGTGGAGCAGGCTCGGATTGCTGCTGGTCAGATCGCAGGCGATGTCGGTGCTTTTTATGCACTAAAGTCGCGTGTCGAGATGATCGAAGAGTTCGATGAAGGCAAGCATGAGCTCTGGGACTTGAAGGCAGAAAAGGAGACTCTGGACTCCATGTTTCCGAAGGGAAATCCTGGTCAGGAGTTGTTTCGCTTGGCTGGCGTCGGAGAGGAGGCCATGGAAGAGGACGCTGGCGAGGACGAGGCCCATTCTGGCGATTTCGAGCCGACTGATGGTGTAGCCTCTCTGGAGCCATCCCCTGTCGAAGGTAAGGCCGTTGTCCCCAATGCCTGATTTGTTTTTCTTGCATAGTTTGACTCGTTGTCCCACTTGTGCATGGGTTTAGACATTTGGTATTTTTGGCGACCCGTCCACCATCGCGGGTCGCAGAATGTTTTTAAGTGAATGCTTGATGAAGTCCTACAGATGTGTAGGCAGACAATATGTTTTGGCGACCCGTCCACCATCGCGGGTCACGTATTTTGTATAAAAATGCTCGTGTTTTTATTCAATGCAATTTGTCTTTACATATAAGGTCGTACGTTTGCTTGTTTCGTACATGTCGTCAGACATCCAAGGGGATTGTCGATAATGTTTTGTGTTTGGTGTGTCGGTTTTGCCCGTGTGCTCCGTCGAGTGGGGCTCCCCGTATGTATGTGTGTAAAACGGGCCTGTAAATGTTTGTGTATGTATTAGTCATGACTTTATGCCGGGGAGGTAAGCAATATGTTTCTATTGCATAAATGTAATAAGGTGTCGTACCTTATGTTTTGTATAAGGCAGGCGGTGTGCCGACGTGCCTGTGTTGTTTATCTCCCCGTGTTCCGATCGATCGTGTAATGTAAGCGCTTTTTGCGGATGACTGAATCCAATGTATGTGTCAATGCAGTTCTGCATTCGTGTTTTTGTAAAGATGAGGTCCTCACTTAGTGTCAAATGATAGTTTGTAAAGGAAGGTAGAGATGTGCATGCAATAATAAGCGATGTGCGAGTTTTTGTAGTGTCTTACCTTATCAGTTCAGAAATGGTATAGCTTTAGATGTGCCGCATTCCAACTTCTTGGAATTGGTTGTTCGTCTTTGTCTTCTAATTGATACGCTCCCTGTCCGACCACTTTGGTGATCAAGTAGGGTCCTTCCCATTGTGGTGTGAGTTTTTCGTCGGATGGATTCTTGGTGTTCTGGAAGGTTTTCCTAAGGACCCAATCTCCGACTGTGAATGCCTTGATCCTGACGTTCTTGTTGTAGCTCCTTGCGACCTGTTGTTGAAATCTGACCATCCTGATTCGAGCTTTTTCTCTGATCTCGTCCATTGTGTCTAGGTTATGAGCCAATTCAATATCGTTTTGCTTGCTCGTTTGGAGGTTGCAACGGGCAGTCGGAACCAGTAACTCGGCCGGAATGACTGCCTCACTCCCGTAGACGAGGGAAAAAGGCGATTGTCCGGTCGCATTTTTTGGAGTAGTTTTGTCGGACCAGAGAATGTATGGGAGTTCGTCGGCCCATTTGCCCTTACCCCCAGTGAGGCATTTCTTGAGATTACTGATAATGATTTTGTTGCTAGACTCGGCATGTCTGTTGGATTATGGATACCAAGGTATGGACGTGACCAACTTGATGTTCCATTGGTCGCAGAAGGCTCGAGTCTTATGACTGATGAATTGGGAACCGTTGTCGCACACGATTTCTGATGGGATGCCAAATCTGTACAAGATATTGCGTTTTATGAATGAAATGACGTGTTGATCTTTTACCTCTCTGTAGGCTTCGGCTTCGATCCACTTAGAGAAGTAGTCCGTCATGGCGAGGAAGAAGACTCTTTGACCCGACGCGGGAGGGAGCTTCCCGACGATGTCCATCCCCCATCTCATAAAGGGCCATGGAGCCAGAGTCGGATGGAGGAGCTCTGAAGGTTAGTGATGGACGGGTGCATGCCGCTGACAGGCATCGCACTTTTTGGTGTAGTCCATAGCGTCCTTGTTCATCGTCGGCCAATAGTACCCGTTTCGTAGGGCTTTTCCCGAGAGGCTTCGTCCTCCAGTATGATTCCCACACTCTCCTTCGTGTAGCGATTGTAGGATGTGTCCGACCTCGGAGGTCTTGAGGCATCGTAGGAGTAGCCCTATGACAGATCTTTTGTACAAGATGTTATCTATGATATCGAAAGAGAGTGCTTGTACCTTGAGCCGCTTTGCTTCTGTTTTGTCATCGGGCAGAATGCCGTCTTTCAACCATCTAATGTAAGGTAGCATCCAATCGTCATTGTTGTCAATGATGTCTTCTTCTGGTCGGCCGCCGACTTCCATGGCGACGAGTTCTTCAAGCGGTGTCGTTGACTCGACGGACGTCCTGGGGACGGCTGGCGTCATGATGTGGGCCAATGGTATGTGCGGAAATTCCTTCGGGTCTAGGATGGATCCTAGATTGGCAAGTGTGTCAGCTTGGGAGTTAAAATATCTGGGTACCTGTCTGATGTTGAATGCTTGGAATTGTCCGATCAGCTTCTTGTCTACCTCCAGGTAGGCTATCATCCTGACGTCTTTAGCAGTGTACGATCCTTGTATTTGGTTTACGACCAACAAGGAGTCGCAAACGACTTCGATCTCTCGGACCCCTAGGTCGCGAGCCAAGATGAGTCCGAATATGAGTGCTTCGTATTCAGCTTCGTTGTTAGTCGCATCCCACTCGCATCTATCGGCCTGAGCTATCTTGTCCCCTTATGGCGATTTCAGCACGACCCCTAGCCCCGATCCTCTGGAGTTTGACGCTCCATCTGTGTGGAGCTCCCATGTACCTGTTTCTTCCATCGCGAGCAGTTGTGTTGCTTCTCTTGTGGCTTCTTGCTCTAGGGTCGGACTAAAATCGGCCACAAAGTCGGCTAAGGCTTGTGACTTGATCGCTGTCCTGGGCTCGTACTCGATGTCGTAACCACTGAGGTGTATAGCCCTATTGGTCATTCGTCCTGTAAACTCGAGTTTCCTCATGATTGCTCTCATGGGATGATTAGTGCGGACAATAATAGTATGTGATTCAAAATAGGGTTTGAGTTTGTTCGAGGCCATTACCAACGATAGTACGAGCTTCTCGAGTGACGAATACCTTGTTTCTGCTGGCAACAGCGTCCGACTGACGTAGTATATCGGTGACTGCTTGGCATCCTCTTCCCTGATCAGTACTGCGCTTACGGCTGATTCTGACACTGCAAGATATAGAAATAAGGGCTCGTCGCCTTTAGGTTTGGTCAGTAACATGGGACTGGCCAGGTACTCTTTCAAGTTCTGGAACGCTGCTTCGTGTTCTTCCGTCCATTGAAAGGACTTGTTTTTCCTGAGAGCATCGTGGAAGGGTTTGCACTTGTCGGATGATTTGGAGATGAATCTGTTCAGAGCTGTTATCCGACCCGTGAGCTTTTGTACGTCTTTGATGCATCGGGGGGGTCGAAGATTGACGAGAGCCTTGATGAATCTATTCCTCTTTGTGTCACCATGTACCCTAAGAACTTCCCTGATGACACTCTGAAGGAACATTTAGTAGGGTTTAGTTTCATATTGTACCTTTTGAGCACCTCGAAGCTGTCGCGTAGGTGGTCTATGTGATCTTCTTTCTTTTTAGACTTGACCAACATGTCGTCTATGTAGACTTCCATCGTGTCTCCGATCTGATCTTTGAACATCTTGTTGACTAGTCGCTGATAGGTAGCCCCTGCATTTTTTAGGCCAAAGGGCATTACTTTGTAACAGTAGATACCTTGGCTAGTGACGAATGCTGTTTTTTCTTGATCGTCGGGTTCCATGAGGATTTGATTGTAGCCGCTGAAAGCGTCCATGAAGGTAAGCATTCCGTGCCCTGCTGTGGCGTCGACCATGGCATCGATGTGGGGTAGTGGGAACGAGTCTTTGGGACAAGCCTTGTTGAGATCTGTGAAGTCGATGCAGACTCTCCACTTGCCATTCTTTTTCTGGACTACGACCACGTTGGCTAGCCACTCAGGATAATGGACTTCTCTTATTTTCCTTGTTTCCAATAAGCTCTTGACTTCGTCGTCAATTATCTTGTTCCGCTCAGGGGCAAACTTCCTGCGTTTTTGCTTAATAGGGGGATGAGATGGATCTATATTCAATTTATGCGTAATAATGTTTGGAGATATTCCGACCATATCCTCATGCGACCATGCGAAGCAATCGGCATTGATCCTAAGAAAATCAAGAAGTTGTTGTCTGGTCGAGTCGTCCAAGTCCGACCCGACCCTTACCGTTTGGTTTGGCTTTGAAGGGTCCAGTACGATCTCGTCGAGTTTTTCCATTTCTGGTTCGATGTACCGACTGGATCCTTCGCCGCTCTGTGATTGCTATGCGGTCTGATGTTCGACTGCGTTCTTCATGGAAGCGACGTAGCACTCTTTAGCGGTCCTTTGGTCTCCTCGGATTTCTTGTACTCCCCATTCAGTGGGAAACTTGATGACTTGATGATACGTCGAGGGTACCGCTCTCATAGCGTGTATCCATGGCCTGCCAAGAATACAATTGTAGGGAGATGGACAATCTAGGATCAAGAATTTCACCTGTTGGTTGATTCCTCCAGCGTATGTGGTTAGAATGATTTCACCTGTCGTATGTTTAACCTCACCGCTGAACCCGACCAGTGGGGTCGACTTTTTGATTAGGTCGTTTTCAGCTAGACCCATTTCTTTAAGAGCGTCGAGGGTCAAAAGATTGGTTGAACTCCCTGTATCGATTAGTATCCTTCGTATTAAGTAATTACCAATAGACAAAGAGATTACCAGACCATCATGGTGACCGTCCGATCCGTCGGAATTGAACTCGTCGAACGTGACTGTCGGAAGGTTGGAGATCTTCCTTGGCCTTAATTCTGACGCCTCGGGCTTGTTGCCCTTGCTTTCCTTTGCATGTCGCTTAGCCGCAGAGTATGTGTTCCCACATACGTCCGATCCACCTGAAATCGTATTGACGACTTTTGTACGGACGGGGGATGGAGGTTTGTTTTGTTTTACCTGGTCTCGTCGTTCCATGGTGGTTTTTGCCCGCTCCGAGATTACGTCGCGTAGGAGCCCCTATGCGAGCAGTCTTGCGACTTCCTTTCGCAGGGCGATGCATTCGTCGGTCGAATGACCATGATCGCCATGGAATTTGCACCATCGGCTCATGTCTTTCTTGACGTCCGGTCGGTCGCTCTTTCGGGGCCATCTTACTTCCTTTCCATATTTGTCGAAACTCTTGATGAGCTCCGACACAGAAACGTTGAATTTGTAAGATTGGATCCTGGGAGGCAACGCCGGAACGTCTCTCCAGTCCTGGGACCTGTCTTGAAAAGAGTTTACCTGACTCAACTCGTTTCGATTACGAGAGTAGGGATGTGGACGTCTGTCTCTACGGTTGTCAGAGAGATTTTTACGATCAGACGAATCGGGCCCGCGTGAGGCTTTTCGCGACTCACGGTCCTCTTCCAATCTTACCTCGGCCATGGTCTTGGCCTGGACGTCTTCAAAGCTTTTGCATGGGTACTTGGTAATCTCATCGTAAAGGTTGCTGTCTTTGATCAGACCTTGTCTGAAGGCTTCGATGGAGGTTGTGACGTCGCAGTGGGGGATCGCCACTTTCTCCTTATTGTACCTGTTGAGATAATTCCTGAGAGGTTCGTTATACCTTTGTGTGACTTGGTAGAGGTCACTCGACTGCTTTTCGAGCCTCCGACTACTGGCAAAATGACTTTTGAAGGAGTTGACCAGATCCGCAAACGATGCAATCGTTCCCTGAGGCAAACGCATAAACCAAGTTAGTGTGGAACCTGCGAGGGTCGTGCCAAAGCTTTTGCACATGACGGCCTCGCGGTTCTCCCTTGAAACAGATGCAGCCATTAACTTTTGTTTATATATAGAAATATGGTCATGTGGGTCGCTGATGCCGTCGAATGTCGCCATGCTGGGAAGATGAAACTTCTTAGGGATCTCGACCCTGACGATTTCTTCAATGAACGGGGATTCTTCGAATCCGTCGGTCGCTTCCCTCTCGATTGGCTGCGGGACTCCTGGAAGCCTGTTGAAGCGATCGTCGATCGTCTTCATGTGTTGGTCGAGCGTCTGCTGGAAGAGAGCCAGGACGTCTGGTGGATTGGTAACCTGTGGTTCGTCGATTCGGGCCCCTGCCGACCCGATCGGTGTGGAAAAAGTGACATGGTTAGTCGAAAATGGATTGGTAATAGGAGTTCGAGATGTACCCTCTGCGTATCCGGATCGTCGCACGCTCGGGGGCGTTGGTTCGACGTTGTCCATGTCGAGGCGTGTTCGGACGTTGTTGTGGATGGGCATACTCCTAGATCCTGAAGCCATTGATTGTACCTGTGAGTTAAGAGACTCATTTTCACGGGTTAGTTGTGCGATCTCGGCTTTGGATTGGGTTGACAAGGCGGCGAGAGATTCGGTTTTTTGGCGCTGCTGGGCTAGTTCCTCTTGGAGGGCGGCCATTTTTTGAGAAAGTTCTTGGAACTGGGTTGGAGTAGGGTTTTCGTTCGGGTCCCCTGGAGTTTGGGTTCCGTCTTCGAGACGTGGTTCTTCGGTGTTGGTAGATGGGTCGATAGTCATGGTTGGAAAGTTTCGGAAGGATGATCGGCAAGTTGCCCCACGGTGGGCGCCAAATTGTTTTGGGGCGAAAAGATCGGATGACCTAAATCGCCTTAGACGGGGTAACTAGTCGATCGGGTGATAGAAAACAATCCAAACCAAATAGATAATAGACAAGCAAAGAGCAAATGCAGAATAGCGAAATGATTTTATTAGATAATATATTGATCGGATTGAATCGAGATACAACTTATCGTAATAAGGCAGAGTGATCTTATTGGATTCAACCGGTAATTCTTAGGTTGCGACCGGTGGCGAATAAGCGGGGGTGATTGCTGGAGAGCTAGACGAGCAGTGAAAGTGTTGTTCTGTTTTGTTTCTGAACGAGAATGCTTGAGTGTGTAACGTGCTTGTATCCATTCCCCTCTTATCTTCCTCTTCGTCCATATATGGTAAGTTCTTCATGCCTCTGACCGTTATATTTCGATCCCATCCTTATCTTCAACGCCGGGATTTAATTATGGAGATTCTGTCACTAATTGTTGCTATTATGGTGTTGTGTAACTGCTGTGGCCGTTGATCAATCCTGGCATTTAATGCTTGGCGGGATCTTTGCGATCTTGTCGGAGGACGTTCGACTGGAGAAGCCTCGTCACCTTCTCTGGGTTTCTCTTCTGTTCTTCCGATCCGTCGTGGGCCTGGGCTTGTCTTGCTCGATCCACCTTCCCAGGGGACGTCAGGCCCAACAGTACACTAGTAATCCTAGTACTCACCATTGGCAAGCAATAAGGTGGGTGCTCAAATATTTAAAAGGAACCATGAATTTTGGTTTGTCATATGTTGGATTTCCTTTGGTTCTAGAAGGGTATTCAGATGCGAGTTGGACCACTAATGTGGAAGAACATTTTTCTACAAGTGGTTGGGTATTCTTGCTTGGGGGAGGTGCCATTTCATGGGCTTCTAAGAAGCAAACTTGCATTACATGTTCGACTATGGAATCAGAATTCGTAGCATTAGCGGCTGCCGTAGAGAGGCAAAATGGCTAAGGAACTTAGTCTACGAGATTCCTTTGTGGCCGAAACCGGTGTCACCCATATCTATCCATTGTGATAATGCTAATTTGGCTAAGGCCTATAGCCAAGTGTATAATGGTAAGTCATGACACCTGGGCGTTAGACATAGCGCGGTACGTGAGTTGATCACTCATGGGGTGATTGAGTTTGTTCGGTCTCAACAAAATCTGGCGGACCACTTGACGAAGGGGTTAGCTAGGGACTTGTTGATCAAGTCGGCTATAAGGATGAGTTTAAAGCCCGTTTGAAATCTCTAATGGTGGGATACCCAATTCCCCTCTAATATGACGTTAGAGGCTGAATTCAATGTGGAAAGCCTACACTTAGAGTTTTGAGCACATGTTCAATATCATCCCAATGTATGTGCTCGGACCTGCAAGAAAGTTAGGTTGAAGTTTATCTTCTTAATGGATCTTTTGAAAAAATGCATTTGTAGGTGCATGATTGAAAAGAGTCCACCTATACGAGTGTGAAGTGGTGCCGCTTCAACTAGCCAGGGCTTGGCTTTGTATACGCTCATGAATGGATAAGGACACATGGCTATAATAGTGTCAAGTTAGCACTTGGAGTAGTGTAGAAACTTATGTGTGTTGTATCTTCAAGTTTTCAGATGGGTTGAAGGGTTCAATCCATAGAACACCCTGATTCTCGATTATTTGGAATGTGTACTACACTAATGTGAAAATTCAATCCTAAGGACATTTTCATTTATGCATGAGTTTGAGTTTGATGTATGTTATTTAAGAGAATCAAGGATTACACTAAAATGGGGGAGGAATGTTGGTGATTTTAGTGTCATCGGCCATTTGGTGTAGTCGGGATTCGCTCAAGACTTATGGAGTTCGTTCGGCGCATAACGAGTTTTGGCGGTACGGAGTGCACACTCGTGTGCGTGGATTCGGACTCGGGGTTACGGAACGTGTTGGGATTCGAGAGACGGACACCGAGAAGTCATATTTATAAGGGTTGGGTTATGGTTGAGTAGTTTGGCGGTTTTTTAACCATTTTTCAACTGCCCAACCGCCATGCAACCGCCCACCCACCATGTAACCGCCTAACTACTTATGCCCTATATAAGGGTGAGGTTGGGGCAAGTCTTGGGAGATCCGAAAAAGAGAACGATCTCTTGTGTATGGAACAAAACCAAAAACTCCAAGTGCTTCTCTATTTGATCTTGCCTTGATCGATAGAGGTTTGCGTTGTCTTATCCCGAATCAAATTTTGTGCAACCCTAAGGCTACAAGAGTAGGGTCAAAATATTGGTTTTGGAAAGTGCCTTAGCACGATTCAATCGCTATCCAAGACAAACCGAAGTTTGATCAACGTTATACCCTTCTACAACAGAATCGTGTACGGAGGGTGGAGATAGTACGAACGGTGACGGCGGAATGGTGTAACCGAACAATGACAAAAAATATATAGAAGTTTGCTATTAGGGTCATTAAATTAAAGGTAATTTAGTTATTAAAAAAAATTAAATAAAAATTAAGCAAAGGTTATACTTTTGGAATGAGATTATGAAAAGGGGATTATCGGGGGATTCTTCTCTAGTTTATTAACGGTCATACACTCCAAGTTGAGTTTCCCAAATTCTTAGTTTATATAACGTCCACACCTTTAGGGTTTGTTTAATAAGGCTTTATAATTGCTTTATTATTTATAAATTAATAGATTTATTAAAAATAAATATTTTTAAAGCTTTGTGAAATTAATACTTCATAATTTACTATAATAATATATATTACCAAACACCATTATATTAAAAAAGTCGTTATCCACAAAATTGTCATTACATGATATATATACATGATTTCTATTTAACGCACAGGTGAAATTGCTATTTCACGCACCGTTTCGTCCGTGACGGACCAAAGTGATTCGTACGTGACGGATGGATCACTTTGGTCCATCACGGACGGATGCAAATGGTTCGTCACGGACGAAGTAAACAACCAGAAATTTGAATGTTACTTGTCCCCACCTAACAACATTAACTACTCCGTCATATCTCATCAATATTACGGCCAAAATTAAACCCTAAACCTCTCAATCACTCTTCCCTTTCCCTCACACAACACTTCTTTCATTCTCTTCCAATACTTTGGTTCTTTTACATGGCAAACAAAGATGATTTTTCCACCTTCAATGGTGGAGAAGATGTTTCAAGGAGTTATCATTACAATGAGATATGTTTTTTAAGCTTTTACTTTACATGTTAGTAGAAGTTAAGAATTTTATGGTTCTTTCTTGTGAATGTATATGTTTGAGTTGTTCTTTGGGAAAACAAACACTTTCTTAAGGTAATTTCAATAGTTGTTACTATATGTTCGTAAAAACTTCATCTTTGATTAAGTTGTACTAAAAAGTTGGAGATTTTGTGTGCAAAACTGCATGATTGATTGTTTGGCCTTGTTATATTGAATTTTGACTAGATCATTACAAGTGCAAGAACTTTGTTCGACGACTATTTTTTGAAAGAAATCCATCTGTCACGAATGGATGTCATTCATCCGTCACGTATGGAAAGGGTTCATACGTGACGGATGGGGTGCTACCATCCGTGATGGATGGAATGTGTCTATTCATCACGGATGGATTTGTTTGACAGAAACTGGATTCTTACATGCTTCTATGCTAACTTGTTTTTTTACTTCAATAGGAGAACAATATCGTGAACAACGGTATTAACAATCTGTCCTTGAATGATGCGTGGGACATGGCACCACCGCCCTTCTCACTTGGGTTGTCCGGCGAACCTATGGCGCCTCAACAACCTCATATGTCGGGATTAGATAGTTTTGCTCGTAGTGGAATTCCGTCTGTAAGGTGGCAGGCTCCACCTCAGTTTGGGTTTCCGGCATTACACACAGCTGCAGTTTGATTATCCTACACCTGAAGAAGTGATTGTTTCGGAAGATTATTCAGATAAGTTTACCACGGGTGAAGTATTCGGCTCCAGAGATGATGCAATTATTAGGGCTAGACAGATTGGCTTTGACAATCACTTCTGCATCACTATTGGTCGGGATAGAAACCATGGTGGAGGAAGCCTTCGGAAGACATGGCTGTTGTGTGAAAAAGCGGGAATTTACATTACTAAAGATGAAAACAGAGTAAGGCAAAGAACAAGGAGCAAAAAATGTGATTGTCCATTCAGATTGTTGTGTCAAGAAAAACCGAGGGACTCATATACTGTAACACCCCCAAATATTTCCTTGGAAAGGTATTACCGCCAGTGACCTCAGATTCCACATCCGAAGCCACCCAAGGCTTTACCAGTTATATAAATCATAAAACAACATCGGTGGTGCAAAACATCACCACCTTTAATTGCAACATAAGTCTTGGGATTACATCCCAATCCCAAATAGGATGAAATACAAAGTAATCAGTTTTCAGCGGAAGTCTTTTTAAAATAAATAACAAGTCTTGATCACTGCGATCAACGCCAAGGATCTCAACCTGTATAAACTTATCAAAAAAATTGTCTGCTTCCATAGTCGCTCTAGCCTTCACGGAATGGCAACTTATCTGATGTGCCGAATCGAACGGATGACACCAGCCAACCATGCAGAGAACAATTTTGATTGGTTAGTCTAATGAAAGACTATGCAAGGGTACAAAGCAGAGTGGTTCGAAGTAGTCGTATTAGGTTAGACTCATCGTTTCTCGAATCAAAACCGATAACGATAGTCAACCACCATACTCCTACTAAAATATATATGAAAAGGCATGAACAAGAGAAGATTCTGAAAGACCACGTCTTACAGCAATCAACCCAACAGAAGACTCCAATGAATTGAGTCTTATCGGAAGCATGACAAATGTCTGGAACATAAATTCTCACACAAGTGTTTAAAATTTGACTTGATGTTTCGGTTTATGACCAACCTCACCGCATAATGCGAATCCAGATTGGAGAGAGAACTGTGCTCTGATCAAAGTCGAGACGAGTTTTCCTAGCTGCACTACTGCCTAGCTGCACTACTCGCCCAAGGGTATATTAATCATGTGCAACAATGGCACTTATCTTATTTAATTCCAAAACGATCATTCATGTTTCAAGCTTTTAAAATCTCATCCTCACGGGATATTGAGATATAATAATCGGGAATAAATCCCAGAGAGTGGCACCAGCTGTTGTGCACCTCCCCTATACTCGGATAGGGAATGGTCATGACCAAAGAAAAGTGTTGGGGCCTAGACATCCCATCCACTTGGTTATAAAAAAATGACTAGTACTCGCAAGGAGATACACAGTAGCGTTCCTACGAATACTCGTTCTAACTAAACAGTTCAGAACAGTACTAATTCACATCAAAGCCATCATGGCCATCACCATAGATATATCTCAATCTATATACACATATATAATAGCGTTGATTCTAGCAGAATATACAACCTATTATAATATCATCTTTTAATTTCCAAAACAGTTTATCAAACTGATTCCAGACGAAAACAATATTCATTCCAAATTAATTAACAACTAAGCAATTGATAATTAATTGAAATATGGAATGATGAGCAAGAGTGAACCGCCACTTGCCTTAGGTTTGACGAAAGCTTAAACAAGCTTAGAGACGATGGTTTCTGGGTCTGAAACTGGGACAGATCCTGGATAACAAATCCCTATGGAATGACCCATAACAAGACCCTAAGTTAGATTCGATATCCACATATACGAATCTAAAAGAATACGAAAGGAATCGAAGGAGTCAAGCCTCGCCCAAGACCACACACCCATGAACACACATCACGGACACAGCTCACCACGGGTGCGGCAGGCCTCACCGCGGGGTGCGGTGGCTTGGATGCGGGGTGCGGTGGTGCTTGCCGCGGGTACGGTCAGGTCACATTGGCGAGGGGAGCTTCAGCGACAACGGGGGAAACTTACCACTTTCGATTCGTTTGCCTTTGATTCGATTATGGTTCAATCTCCAAACACCTTAGGCCTTTGAATACCACTTGAGGGAACCTTTACCATTCAAAGGGAATTCCGATCACTCTCAGACGAAGCTCAAAAGCTCAGACAAAAATGGAGGAAATTTCAGAGGAAGGAAGAAGATGATGCTTCAGTTGTGGCTTCTCCTCCACGAATTCCTCCCTTTTATAGGCCAAGCAAGTAGCATACAAGCAAGGAGGTGGTGGCCCGACCAGATGGACAGGGTAGGGGATGATTCACGCAAGCTACAACTACAGTTGCTCGGAGTTGCAAGACAAGTTGTCCAGGAGACGTGGCTCACCGCGGGGTGCGGCAGGGTGCGGCAGGGTGAGGCTGTCACCCCAATGACCGCCTCTGGAAATGGCCTCCACCGCTGGGTGCGGTGGCCTGACCGCGGGTGCGGTCAAGGCCAATTCCGGGCCTTTTGTCCCTTTTGCAATTTTGTCCGTTTTGACCTTTGTCCTTTTTACTTGTGGTTAAATATTTTTAACCCGGGTTAAATATATTCGTACACGAACGACTATTTAACCCCGAAAATACGTCAATTGTATTTTATACTGCTCGGAAAAAATATTACAGAGATCAAACATTTTATAAAACGTCTAAACTTCTCTGAAATTAATCCGACTTGTAGTACGGGGTTAGAAAATTTCAAAAATACCCCTACAAAATGAGGGATATTACATCACCTCCCCCTTAAAAGAAGTTTCGACCCCGAAACTTAGGCCGAAAACAACTCGGGAAAGCGTCTTAGCATATCCTCCTCAGTCGCCCAAGTAACATCTTCTGTTCCTGACTTGGACCACAAAATTCATACCAACGGTACTACCTTGTTGTGTAATTGCTTCTCACGACGCTCGAGAATACGCACGAGTATTTCCTTGTAGGTACCATTTGCTTGGATCTCAATGTCTTCATAGCTCAGCACATGAGATTCATCTGGCACGTACTTCCTCAACAAGGATACATGAAACACGTCATGCACTGGATGTACCGATGGCGGCAATGCCAAATGATACGCGAGAGACCCTATCTTATCAAGGATCTCAAATGGTCCCACGTAGCGAGGGTTGAGCTTCCCACGCTTACCAAATATGAACACGCCCTTAGATGGCGATACTTTGACAAAGACCTTGTCACCAACCTCAAACTCAACATTCCTACGCTTCGGATCAGCGTAAGACTTTTGTCGACTTTGAGCTGTCAACATCCTTTGTCTTATCAGGGCAATGTCTGAGGCAGTCCTTTCGACTAGCTCTGGTCCGAGCAGAATCTTGTCGGCGTTCTCATCCCAACAAATCGAAGATCTGCATTTTCGACCATACAAAGCCTCGAATGGAGTCATCTTGATAGTAGCATGCCAGCTATTGTTGTATGTGAACTCAATCAAACTCAGGATGTTCTCCCAGCTAGTTAGACGGTCGAGTACACATACTCTCAACATATCCTTTAGGGTCTGGATAGTCCTCTCAGACTGTCCATCTATCTGAGGATGAAACGCAGTACTGAACCTTAACTCGGTTCCCATGGCCTTGTGTAATTCTTTCTAGAATCTGGACATGAATCGGCCATCACGATCTGATACAATGGTCTTTGGAGTACCATGCAAATGGATAACCTCGTGTAAGAACACTTCTGATAGCTTCTGGGTTCCCCACGTTGACTTAATAGCCACGAAGTGAGCACTCTTCGTGAGCCTGTCAATGATAACCCAAATAGCATCCTTTTGACTCCGAGTCTTGGGCAGCCCTGTGACGAAATCCATGGCAATATCCTCCCACTTCCATTCTGGATCTGGAAGAGGTAGTAATTCACCACCTGGTCTGCGGTGTTCTATCTTGACCTTTTGACAAGTCAAGCATTTCGCCACAAACTCTGCCACATCCCATTTCATGTTGGACCACCAGAACTTTCTTCTGAGGTCCTTGTACATCTTGCTAGAGCCTGGATGTACAGAATAAGCTGACGAATGGGCTTCCCTCATCACCAACTGGCGAAGACCATTAATGTCAGGCACACAGATTCGATCCTGGAACCAAAGTGATCCATCTTCCTGAATCACAAAACCGGGAGCTTTCCCGTTCATCACTTCACTGCTTAACTTTACCAAGATTACATCATCAACCTGCTTCTCCCTGATCTGATCAAGAAGCGTAGCTTGAATCTCAAGCATACTCAGGTATCCTCGACGTTGATCGTACAAGACTTCAATCTCGCACAATCCTTGGTTTAGCTTGGTTTGAGCAGTAAGTAGAGCAACTACAGTCTCATGCGGCGTCTTCCGGCTCAATGCATCGGCTACCACATTAGCCTTTCCCGGATGATACAACAATTCGATGTCGTAATCTTTGAGTAGCTCTAGCCAACGACGTTGCCTCATATTCAACTCCTTTTGAGTGAACACATATTTGAGACTCTTATGATCGGTGAAGATTTGGCATCTCACACCATAAAGATAGTGTCTCCAAATCTTCAGTGCAAAAACTACTACCGCTAACTCCAGATCATGCGTCGGATAGTTTTCTTCATAGGTTTTTAGTTGTCTTGACGCATAAGCAATAACCTTGCCTCCTTGCATCAACACGCATCCTAAACCACTCTTTGAAGCATCACTATAGACCGCATAATCATCAGTTCCTTTCGGTAGCGTTAGCACTGGTATAGAGGTCAGACACTGTTTCAGCTTCTGAAAACTGGCCTCGCACTTGTCATCCCAGATAAACTTCTTTTGGACCTTGCGGAGCAGACCGGTCATAGGTAGAGCGATCTTGGAAAATCCCTCCATGAACCGTCTGTAGTATCCAGCAAGTCCTAGGAAACTGCGCACCTCCTTCACATTCTGAGGCCACTTCCAATTAGCTACTGCTTCTATCTTCTGGGGATCAACCATCACCCCATTCTCGTTGATCACATGGCCTAAGAAAGCCACTTCCTTGATCCAAAAGTCACACTTAGACAATTTAGCATACAGCTGATTCTGTCTAAGGACTGACAAAACAATCCGAAGGTGTTCCTCATGAGCTTCCTCACTCGGAGAGTAGATCAAAATATCATCGATGAAGACCACCACGAACTTATCCAAGTACTGGTGAAAACATCGATTCATTAGGTCCATAAAGACCGCTGGAGCATTGGTAAGTCCGAATGGCATGACTACGAACTCGTAGTGACCATATCTCGTCTGGAATGCAGTCCTCGGAATATCTTCCTCACGAATTATGAGCTGATGATAACCAGATCTCAGATCGATATTGGAAAAGACTTTAGCTCCATGCAGCTGATCCAACAGATCATCAATCCTTGGCAAAGGATACTTATTATTGATCGTGACTTTATTCAACTCTCGATAGTCAATACAAAGTCGGAACGATCCATCTTTCTTCTTGACAAACAACACCGGAGCACCCCAAGGTGATGCACTCGGCCTTATATAACCTTTGTCGAGAAGATCCTCCAATTGCTTCTTCAACTCTTGCATCTCAGCAGGAGCCATCCGATACGGTGCTTTAGAAATCGGCCAGTACCAGGTTCAAGATCAATAGTAAATTCCACGACATGATGCGGGGGCAATCCAGGAATTTCTTCCGGAAAGACATCTGGGAACTCACGAATCACAGGAACATTAAGAACTGATGGTTCATCTTTCATGGGCGCATCCAGATAGAAAAGGTACCCAACACAACCTTGTCGAAGTAGCTTAAACGCAGTCATCGCATTGATAAGCTTGCCGTTATCAGCGTCATTCCGACCCTTAAATTTGCATACACTTTGGCCCCCAGATGACACCGTCACAGTCCTTGAACTAAAGTCGATTACCGCCCTATGATGTGTCAGCCAATCCATACCGAGAATAATGTCGTATGGAGCCATGGCAATACAGATCAAATCTGCTTCGAATTTCTTACCCTGAATGGTAACCGGAAACTCTGACAGACGCTTGGTTCCCACTAAATGGTCACCATTAGGAAGGTTCACAATGAAAGGCTCGCAAGCTTCGTTGTATACTAACCCTAACTTACTAACACAGCTTTCTGAGATAAAAGAATGGGTAGCACCCGAATCAAACAATATGCATACTGGAGTAGAGTGGAGGTATAGAGTACCTTGAGCAATCGGAGTATTGGATCCATCCGCCTCACGCATCTCGTAGAGACGTTGACCTTGTCCTCCGGAAGCAACTGGGGCTTTCCCCTTGTTCTGAGCAGTTGTTTGTGTTGAAGGACTAAGAGCCTCCACTGGTCTAAATCTTGGTCGGTTACTCTGATTAACTGACCCTTGTTGCGTTTCAGCACCATTCTGCTTCTTTTGCGAACAGAATGTCTGTAAATGCCCTTCCCTTCCGCAGGCAAAACATGTCTTTTTCTCCTTCGAACACATATTGCTTTTGTGCCCGTGCACATCATAGTTAAAACACTGTATCGGTTTCTTGCTCTGACCAGACTATTGTGTAGATCCACCTTGAGTCATATCGGTCTTTGCCCGACCAGATTTTACGAAGTTCGATGGCGGTGCGGGACGTTTGAAACCACTTGCATGAGATTGATTCTGCATAGACCTCTGGCGGTTACGTCTTATGGTTGACTCTTCCAAAGTCACTTCCAATTTATAGGCTGCATCCACGTACTGCTCCAAAGTAGAGCATGTGTGGTGCACCATCATCGGCTTAATATCTGGACTCATCCACTCATGGAAGTGCCAGATCTTTTGTTCCTCACTGGATACCCCCGATCCCGCATACTGCAACAGGTGATTGAACTTGGTTGCCAGCTCGGTCACCTTCAGTCCATCAATCTTCGGATAGAGAAATTCTTTGCGCTTTTCTTCCCTCATAGCCCGAGAGAAGAATCGATCAATCATCTTGGTTTTGAACATTGCCCAATTCAAATCAGGGCTATCAGCAAGGCCGGTGTTCTCCCACCATTCACTAGCATCTTCCTTCAATTGAAGGGAAGCTATATGCACCTTCTCAGTCTCAGTGCACTCCACGTTGCGGAATAACCTCTCCATATGGGAAAACCAATGAATCACTCTAACTGGTTCACCTTTTCTGTCATAATTGTCAGGCCTCATAGAGTTTATAGCCTTCAGTGCTCGGCCATAATCACCTCTATTCCTGACCACGTTCTCCTGTTCCTCAACTCTAGGAACTGTTGGGGGTATCGGCGCACCTTGTGCTTGAGGCGCCATTGGTCGTATTATATCAGTAACTGCTTGCATGACAATTCCCCGGATTGCCTCAACTACAGCAGCATCAAAAATCATTGGGGCGTTGGCCTGAGCTTGGCCTTCACCTCCGGGATTAATATTGGAATCAGACTCATGTATATCCTCTAGGTTTATATCATTCCTCTTGTTCAGTCTGGGGTTATTGCTCGGCCCAGCCTCGGTACGAGTGTTGCTTCTTGTGTTCACCATCTGTTTATCGATCAAATTCCAAGGATTTCATACATTAATATCTTCCAATATACTTAATGTAATAAAATCAACTCAGAAGAGATCAAACTAGGTAAATTTCATTAGATGAACTTTCCACTGAGTCATAAGGTTTTTACAAAAGGAAATCTCCTGAGCTTCATGACAAAATTGCTCGGAGAATTCACTATTTCACCGCATGTACATCAGAATATTTTACAAAAGGAAACTATTGTAGTTAACATCGATCCTTTTTAGAGTCCTCCGAAACGTTTCCTATATGGCAAGCTGCTCATACAGGGCTTCTTCGAGCGGGGCTCTTCATCAGAATCTGGTGACAGACTTCTCACCCTACTTGGCCCTGGAACACATGTCCCCTCCATAGATCCTGGTGTCCTTGGCCTTATGTTAGGCATGAGAATATCTTGGTCATCCTGATCTGACTCTCGTGGTCTTGCCCGTCTCTGAGAACGCTCATTCATCTCATCCAACTGACGCTGCTCCTCAAGGGAGATCAGCTGGCTCTGACGGAGTATTTCTCACAGCTCAAGACTCGACCTTCGCCTTCTTCGAACTTGAAGAGGCTGTGGGTCCTCAGGTGCACTCTGTGGATCATTTCTTCCCCTAATGCCATACTCGACATAGAGTGTCTCCCAGTCATCATCGGTCAATGGCGAGTATACTTGTCCGGGTGGCGGACTTGGGTAGATAGATTGCATCCCTGTGCCCTCATGGTCCACCAATAAGTGCCTCAAACCATCGGGCTCTTGTCCCTGTTCTTCCTGGTTCTCTTCAGGATTCTCCTCTGGATCCTCCTCTTCCTCAGGATCCTCCTCAGGGTCCTCTTCGGAAGCTATCTCGGGAACCGACTCAATTTCGAGGTCACTTTCAAGGTACCCGGCTGAGTATTCAGACGGCTCCTCGTCCTCTTCTTCAGGAATCGTCTCGATGATGAAGTCGTTGTTATAGTACCCTCTAGCGTACCTTGACAATTCAACTTCATTTCATGTGCCCCCCTTAGTCCCTCTATAGGCTCAGCCAAAGGAACCATGGTTTGGTTGGACACTAATACCACCGATTCGGGGAGTGCATGCTTCACGTCCTTAGGTGGGTTACTAGATCCTCCGATCTCAAAACATCATTGCGGAACTGGAAAGTCAAGCCTATCAGGAGAGGGTGGAACTATCTCGATTTCCTCCGTATCTCTTTGAAAGGACAGACAGGCACCCATATCCTACAGGCGACGAGAAGGGAATTAGTCTTTCTAAATATAGAAGTTCGCTTTCCATATCAGACTAAAGAAGAAGGCACGACTATGAACGATGGTATTTCAAATTCTTTTCATTTTTGAAAACTCATAGCCCTTGAAAATATTTCTCAACTTCAAACGAGTAATCGGTTTCAGAAGAAAATATCCGACCCGTTTTAAAACTTTTGGCTCTGATACCAAATCTGTAACACCCCCAAATATTTCCTTGGAAAGGTATTACCGCCAATGACCTCAGATTCCACATCTGAAGCCACCCAAGGCTTTACCAGTTATATAAATCATAAAACAACATCGGTGGTGCAAAACATCACCACCTTTAATTGCAACATAAGTCTTGGGATTACATCTCAATCCCAAATAGGATGAAATACAGAGTAATCAGTTTTCAGCGGAAGTCTTTTTAAAATAAATAATAAGTCTTGATCACTGCGATCAACGCCAAGGATCTCAACCTGTATAAACTTATCAAAAACATCGTTTGCTTCCATAGTCGCTCTAGCCTTCACGGAATGGCAACTTATCTGATGTGCCAAATCGAACGGATGACACCAGCCAACCATGCAGAGAACAATTTTGGTTGGTTAGTCTAATGAAAGACTATACAAGGGTACAAAGCAGAGTGGTTCGAAGTAGTCGTATTAGGTTAGACTCATCGTTTCTCGAATCAAAACCGATAACGATAGTTAACCACCATACTCCTACTAAAATATATATGAAAAGGCATGAACAAGAGAAGATTCTGAAAGACCACGTCTTACAGCAATCAACCCAACAGAAGACTCCAATGAATTGAGTCTTATCGGAAGCATGACAAATGTCTGGAACATAAATTCTCACACAAGTGTTTAAAATTTGACTTGATGTTTCGGTTTACGACCAACCTCACCGCATAATGCGAATCCAGATTGGAGAGAGAACTGTGCTTTGATCAAAGTCGAGATGAGTTTTCCTAGCTGCACTACTGCCTAGCTGCACTACTCGCCCAAGGGTATATTAATCATGTACAACAACGGCACTTATCTTATTTAATTCCAAAACGATCATTCACGTTTCAAGCTTTTAAAATCACATCCTCACGGGATATTGAGATATAATAATCGGGAATAAATCCCAGAGAGTGGCACCAGCTGTTGTGCACCTCCCCTATACTCGGATAGGGAATGGTCATGACCAAAGAAAAGTGTTGGGGCCTGGACATCCCATCCACTTGGTTATAAAGAAACGACTAGTACTCGCAAGGAGATACACAGTAGCGTTCCTACGAATACTCGTTCTAACTAAACAGTTCAGAACAGTACTAATTCACATCAAAGCCATCATGGCCATCACCATAGATATATCTCAATCTATATACACATATATAATAGCATTGATTCTAGCAGAATATACAACCTATTATAATATCATCTTTTAATTTCCAAAACAGTTTATCAAACTGATTCCAGACGAAAACAATATTCATTCCAAATTAATTAACAACTAAGTAATTGATAATTAATTGAAATATGGAATGATGAGCAAGAGCGAACCGCCACTTGCCTTAGGTTTGACGAAAGCTTAAACAAGATTAGAGACGATGGTTTCTGGGTCTAAAACTGGGACAGATCTTGGATAACAAATCCCTATGGAATGACCCATAACAAGACTCTAAGTTAGATTCGATATCCACATATACGAATCTAAAAGAATACGAAAGGAGTCGAAGGAGTCAAGCCTCGCCCAAGACCACACACCCATGAACACACATCACGGACACAGCTCACCGCGGGTGCGGCAGGCCTCACCGCGGGATGCAGTGGCTTGGCCGCGGTGTGCGGTGGTGCTTGCCGCGGGTGCGGTCTGGTCACAGTGGCGAGGGGAGCTTCAGCGACAACGGGGGAAACTTACCACTTTCGATTCGTTTGCCTTTGATTCGATTATGGTTCAATCTCCAAACACCTTAGGCCTTTGAATACCACTTGAGGGAACCTTTACCATTCAAATGGAATTCCAATCACTCTCAGACGAAGCTCAAAAGCTCAGACAAAAATGGAGGAAATTTCAGAGGAAGGAAGAAGATGATGCTTCAGCTGTGGCTTCTCCTCCACGAATTCCTCCCTTTTATAGGCCAAGCAAGTAGCATACAAGCAAGGAGGTGGTGGCCCGACCAGATGGACATGCTAGGGGGTGATTCACGCAAGCTACAGCTGCAGTTGCTCGGAGTTACAGGGCAAGTTGTCAAGGAGACGTGGCTCACCGCGGGGTGCGGCAGGGTGCGGCTGTCACCCCAGTGACCGCCTCTGGAAATGGCCTCCACCGCTGGGTGCGGTGGCCTTACCGCGGGTGCGGTCAAGGCCAATTCCGGGCCTTTTGTCCCTTTTGCAACTTTGTCCGTTTTGACCTTTGTCCTTTTTACTTGTGGTTAAATATTTTTAACCCCGGGTTAAATATATTCGTACACGAACGACTATTTAACCCCGAAAATACGTCAACTGTATTTTATACTGCTCGGAAAAAATATTACAGAGATCAAACATTTTATAAAACGTCTAAACTTCTCTGAAATTAATCCGACTTGTAGTACGGGGTTAGAAAATTTCAAAAATACCCATACAAAATGAGGGATAGTACATATACAATCAAGGTATTTGTTGGAACCCACAACCATGTCATTGGTGATGACTTGTACGGGCATGCATCAGCTGGTAGGATGACACCTGAGCAGAAGAAGTTGTGTAAGGTCATGACAAAAAATCATAATAAACCTTTAAAGATTGCAACAACACTTAACCAGGACCCAAACAACTACACTAAAATGAAGCAAGTGTACAATGAAGTATACATGTCCGACATAGTGGGATGGAAGGAAGAACCGTGGTCCAAGAGTTCTTCCATAAGTGCAAGGATAACAACTACTTTATGGAGTATAGGTCGGATCCAACGACGAATAAGATCGCCGACATTTCTTTGCCAGTCCAGATTCCATGAAACTCCTAAAGGCATTTCCGTACGTCCTTTTGCTAGACTCCACATACAGCACTAACAGGTTAGTATAACACATCTACATGCTACATCTATATGCTACATCTACTTGTTGATATGTTTATTCATTATGCATGACACATCTACTTGTGCAGGTATGACTTGCCTTTTCTCGAAATAATAGGAGTCACGTCTATATGGAAGAACTACAATGTGGCGGGGGCGTTTCTACAACATGAGAAACAAGACAACTATGTGTGGGTCGTACAACAACTTCTAGAAATGTGTAAAAAGTGTCAAGTAACATCGACATGCCTAGTGACAGATCGTGAAAAGGCCTTGATGAATGCGTTAGATAGACTCTTTCCAAGTGCAAAGTCTATCCTCTATAGGCGCCACGTGAAGAAGATCATAGAGGACCATGCTAGGAAGGAGATGAAGGATAAAAGCTTGGGTACAAGGTTTCCAAATGCATACTATAATTTATTCAAGCAAACAACTATACCCGAGTACGAGATGGAGTTGCGTAGAATTGAGTCAGAATGGAGGGCTTGGCCACGTCTGATTCAATATGTAAGAAACAGATGGCTGATCTCGTACAAGGAAAGACTCGTGTCAGCTTGGACAGATATTGTTTTCACGCTTGGAACTTCAACGACAAACAGGTTAGTGCATTGTCTAATCTGTATTGTATTTTGTATTCACTCATTTGCTATATTTTGAGGGCTTTTTGTTATCTACATAGCTTTTTGTTTCTGTTATCTGCATAAGGGGTTCATCACGTATGGATGCACTTCATACGTGACGGACTCATGGTTATGGTCCGTCACCCACACGTCACGGACGAAAGAGTTTCGTCCGTCACGTATGAAGTGCATCCATATGTGACAAACAGTTTATGCAGATAGCAGAAAGATCTCGTATGATCAAACTTTAAATTCTTTTGTACTAAATATAGGGTTGAAGGAGAACACTCTAGTTTGAAAGACTTCCTGACTACTCCATATGGCAGTCTAGACACGATATTCGGTCAATATCATTCAAAGATGGGTAACCAAGTGAAGGAAATCAAGGGGACCTTCAATGAGAGTGCACAGAACATGATGACGCTTGTGACAAGAGCTGATGTTTTCAAGTTGTTGAAGTACAAAGTATCTAAGGTTGCACTTGACCGCTTGACTGAGGAATACATAAAAGGGGAAAATCCATTTTATGACAGTACCTGCACATGCCAGATGAGGGTGAGAGATGGATTGCCGTGTGTGCATGACATCGCTAAATATGTGACGAGATCAATCAATATTAAGCTTTTAGTGTTGCATCCTTTTTGGAGACGATTGAGTTTTTCAGAAGTGCAAGACGAAGGTGAGGCTGAGGTAAAGCGCAGAGTCGCGAGATCTTTGATGGATCAATTTTATACGGATCAGTTCCCTAATATGTCAGCAGATGATCAAGAAAATGTGTCTCGCGACTGTACGACATAGCTCGCCCCGAGGGGACTAGTCTATAAGAGCCTGCTATTGTGAGGCATAAGGGACGACCAATGGGAGCTCCAAACAAAGATAGCACTAAAAGACATCCTTCTTCATGGGAGTACACATACAAAGATATGGAAGAAACACCTCCTAAGAAGCAACGAGGTAGGCCACCAAAGCCTACTAGTACACCTTCACCAAGCCCTACAGCTCCTATCACTCCTTTGAGGCCATCTCATGTTAGAGCTCCCAAGAATCTAGTGGATCAAATGTTTCCACCACCTTATCATGCTCCACAGTCCTTCATTAAATACTTTGAGCCGTATAAGGGTATAGTTTCGTGGTGTATGCACGAACACTTGAACGGTTACTTTGATATTGTTGGTGATGGAAACTGTGGATACAGAGCCGTTGCAGATCAAATAGGCATCGGACAGGAACAATGGAGGATCGTCCGACAAGCCATGATTGACAAGGTGAAGGAAATTTGGCCACTGTATTCTGAGGTTTGCCTCTTTGAGACGACGCTGGAAAAAAGTAGTAGAACATCTTACATGGTTTCACTCTGGGATGGCCCAGAGAAGACTTGGATGGTGCTTTCAGATATGGGTTGTCTGGTCACTTCTGCATTCAATTGTGTAGTTGTCGTGGTGGGTGGTGTAAACGCTACTGTCTTGCCTTTGCAAGCGGTTTCACATCATCCCAGGGGTGCTAAGCTTAAGACGATATACACCTGCCATGTTGAGAAGGAGAGTCATTTTATTTTGGTATGGTACTAATCATTTAATCATTTTTTATTGATTATTTAAACCCATTAACTAGGCAAGTGAGTACGTTCTCCATTCTTTTGTAGATGTCCCTATCAGATGAGTCACCATTGCCGCCCGTATTTACAATGTGGGAGCATGCAAAGGATGCCTATGCTGCTTGTCTGTATGATCCATTCACTACTCAGCTGATGGCATACAAATCTTCTTCCACAAGAAAGATACGAGGTCACAAGCCGACTTAAATGCTATTGTACTCGCACATTGTAATGTTATTGTGAGCCATGATTGTAATGCTAATGCTATTGTGATCCATGATTGTAATGCATTGACCGACAGTTACTAACAAAGTAGCAAATGTGCGATATTAAAGAAGCAAAGACGTCCAAATTAGTTTGATTATCATCATAAAATACAACTAAAGTACCAAATGAAAACCAAAGTACCAACAAAGACGTCCAAACTCAACAAACTACCAACAAAGACGTCCAAACTCTCCCTAAAATACAACCAAAGTACCAAATGAAAACCTATGCATCTTAATCTTCATCGTCCTCCTCATCATTGCCGTGTCCGAAAGGTCTGCAGTCTTGAATGCAGTGTCTCACATCGTCGCGCATGTTGTAGAACTGCTCTTTCTCCACATCATGGAAAGGATTTAGACGATGCAATGCTTGTCCAATGACCTACAGAAATACGTAAAAATTAACTAAGGTAAATATTTAATTGTATATGTAAATTAAAAACAAACATCCAACACATTTTTTCACCTGGATAGGGTCTCTGATGCCTGCATCCTAAGGCCTGACACATGGGTATGTATGAGGTATGTACCATTCCATGTAGTCGTCACTGCACTCAAATCCCTGGCATGCAGGAGGGCCCATTTATGCGATCCTGATGGAGTGCTCACTTCTTGCATCCCAAGACCAGTTTGAAGCAGGGTCATAGTGGACTACATAACTCCTGATGCTGGGATGTCTGTGTGCTTTAATGGGATGTATGACAGGTCGGGGAATCTGTTATTCACGACCAAACTGCCTCGCTACGCGATCAGGCATGCATGGCTCTGTGATTCTCAAAAATGAGATAACCTTATGAAAAAATGTTAGAGCCAACTCTGTCATATTGTAATCCACATATCCATAGGGCTGCTAGTCAATCTATACAAAATTCGATGCAATCAACATAGCCACAAGTACCTCACACAATTGTAATACTTTAATATGAGACATAAACCCCATCATATGATACTTACTTGCCAAGGCTGCATCAAATCTAGCTCATCCCTGTAGTTTTTTCTTTGTCTACTACGAGTCTGCACAGGGTCCCATCGCCTTGCATATGGCACATTGTTGGTGAAAAGTGGATTATGTGGAGGATGGAAGCTGGGAAGTACAGATAGATCCACGCCTGTACATAAACAAACATATCAGCCTGAAACATAATTTTTTTTAAATAATATAAAAACAATATGCAACACAATTCTTACCATCAACAATGTGTAGCAGGTCGACATCTGATGACATTCATGGCGTGAACACTCGCCCAATGAACGATACATGAATGCCAACGTGCCCAAACCCCAAGAAAGATCACGAGTGGCATGAACGCCACTCACGTACGTCAGATATGGCATGGGCAACAAGTGTTGGGATTTGTCGGGAAAGAGGGTCGAGCCCATCAGGTACAGCAGATAACCTGACGTGATAGTCTCATCGTCCATGTTTGTGTTCAAGCAATGATGCCTCAGGTTATCTGCAGTGAGTCCTCGCTCTGCCATTTGGGGCGTCAAGTCAAAAAACTCCATTGCCCTCTGGAATTGTTCATTGAACAATTCATTTTTGCCCTTGATACGATCTTGGAGAGGAAGTCCCATTCCAGTCCCATGAATATTGAGACCCAAGATCATGTAGACATCCAGAAGAGTTATAGTCATCTCTCCAAATGGCATATGAAATGAATTAGTCTTCGGCTGCCATCTCTCCACAAAAGCAGATATCAAAGGCCGATCTACAAAAGTGTAGATCAGCTACTACAGATGTGTGATGTCGTTGTTTCGGACAATTTCACACCATGCAGATTCATCGTCGAGGCACCATTTTCGTAGTTGCTCGTGCCTATGCTGAAACGTGAGAGTTTCTCGCTCCAAAAATAAATAAATGTTAGATACAAAAATAAATACGGAAATGATTTAATAACAGCATCAAGTTTTGATAACTTACAATGCCTTGATAAATGAAGTATGTTGTGTGGGCTGTAAAGCTAAACATCAACTCTGGGCTCTCTGGACCTCCCGGTACAGGTCCTACCAGCTTCGGATCAAGAGCATCCGCTCCACGACCTCTACACTGTCTAGCATGTCTAGGCTGTCTAGAAGCAGCCGGTTCCTTTGCCGGTTCCTCGAAGCTAGGCTGCTGAGAGGGCCAAACACCTGAGGGCCAAACACCTTACCCACTCATATATCCCGACAACATAGGAACGGGCCAACCACTAGGTTGTTCAACTACAGGAGGTACATACCATGTCGGATCCTATAAAACAAATTATTAGAAACAATATTAAATAATATAATAGTTTAATTAAGTAAACATATATATATATATTTACTTACCACATCTGTGTATGGTGTCTGGTATATGGGTGGATCGTTAATCGACATGGTGTTGAGTGGTGGGTCTGCATATACTAGTACAATCGGGTCATGGACCGTACTCAGTCCTGCTTCGTCGCCTTTTTTGATTTCTTCTGCTGTCTCATTCGATATACTATACGATCATCTTCTTGTTCTTGTCTCTCACAGACAACGTTCCACCTTCTGTGACGGGCATATCTTGTTTGGTTTTCCATCTATAATAGGAAAAAACAAGACTTTAGAGGTAGCAACAACAACAATAATAACAACATGAACAACAACAACATCATTATATATCAACAACAACAACATCAACAATAATATCCAGATCTGCAGGCAACCGTCTGTGATGGATGAGAAGGATCCGTCCGTGACGGATGAGAAGGACCCGTCTGTGATGGATGAGAAAGATCCGTCCATCACAGATGATGAGGATTCGTCCATCATGGACGATTCAAAATGTTCAAATCCAGATCTAGATCTGTTCTTTGTGCAGATCCAAAATCCTAAAAAAATCCGTAAGTGCAATTTATGTTCAAAACTGACATTAATTCAATTCAAACAACATTCAAACATGTTTAAATCCAACACTAAAATCCCTAAACCTAACTCATCTAAAATTTGTTAAAATTCAATACTTTCAACATCATTAAACTAAGTGAAGAACAAGTAAAGATTTAACTAACCTCACGGATCGTGACGGACGGATTTGATCGAAACGTGACGAATCGAAATACAGAGCGAAATCGCGAGAGAGAGGGGTGAAATGGGAGGTATGGGTCGGGGGAGACGAAGTTGCTGCTTTTATATGCAGCAACTTCATCTGTGACGGATGAAAGGCATCCGTCTGTCATGGACGAAAGGCCTTCGCTTGTCACAGGTGGCCCTGTTTCGTCCGTGTCGGACGAAACAGGGCGTGAAATAGAAATTTCACTCGTGCGTGAAATAGAAACGACCTATATATAACAAAAAAAACCCTTAATTAGAATACCCTCCGATGACATATATTTTCTTCATCTGGTCTCTAGTATTTGGTGAATGATAAAGCTGTCAGAAAAAGGACGGAAATTTTTTTTGATTTTTTTTTTGATGAGGTAAGAATTCGATTTACCCCATATAACAATATAGGATAAATCGATAGGCCGAAAAAATGGCATCCGGACATACCGACATGAGAACAAACAAACAAAACAAGCAAGAAAATACAGCCAAGCAAAAAAAAGAGCCTAATACAATCTTGGGAGAGAAATGAGTATAGCACTAAGAGGCGCCACCGGACAACGGGTCGGACAGAACAGTGCATAATGGACCACCATGACGTTGCTCTCACCTAAATGAGGGATCTTCAGGGGTCTCGACCACCTTGATGTTGCCCCATATCAAGGGGATCTTCAAGAGCCTCGCACACGACCAACCACGTTCGGAACAAATCGATCTCCACACAAGAAAGGATCTAAAATTGCAAGGAAGTATTGACAATCAAGCTTGAATCAACTGGTCAAGAAAGAGATTTAAGATTCAAAGATCAATTCTAAACATAATCCAAAAGCGAGCAAATTGGATATGCTAATGATCAAAGAGATGCAAGAAAGCCCAAAGGAACTTCTTCACCCCTTATTTGATAGATTTTGGTTAAAATAATAATTTTTCTTTTTTCTATTTCGCTGGAATTGGCAGTATTGTGCCTAATTTCACTTTCATACTTAAAGTTTTCAATGCTCCACAAATTGGCAGTATTTCGCTGGAATTGGCAATACTCCACAATTGGCAGTATTGTGGTTTAAATAATTTGTTATCATTGTGAGAGAGTATTGTCAACCTTGCGGTTTGTCTTTGTTGAGGCACTTTATCTAATTTTTTCTTAGACTAATTTGTCATAAATAGCTTCTTGTTCTCTTGCTCAGAATAGTTTGGTAAATGACTGATATGGATGAGTAAGTTAAGACTGTAGTTGTTCAGTTTCCAATCTGCCCATTTCTGGGTATGTTTTCCTTGTTGCTGGTGTATCCAAAAAGGATTCCAGATGTATGAGGCCAGTATATGGCAAGTGTTGTTCCAGTAAGCATCATACAGAGTAAAAAAATGTGTAAACCACACAAAGGGTTCAAAGAATGATTGTTTGTGGAGTTAAAACTCCATAAATTTTTACAACAATCACCGAGCTCAATATGTAAAAAGCACTTCTCGTGCAGAAAATGGTTGTTCGTGGAGGTAAAACTCCAAAAATGTTTGTTCATTGGGTATAGGTTCATAGTAGATTTTTGTTCCCTTGGATCTCTTGGTTCGTTGGCCTGGTAAAAGTATTCAATACAAGTCCTGTAAAGGTCTTGGTGAACCTTATCAAAATAACCTGATAAGAAAAATTGTTCAAAGAATCAGGGGTCGAAGTTAGAAAAACTTCTGCTGCAACTCAAAAAATTTCACACAATCAGAAAATAATGCTTGTGGGTAGGGAATGAAGGGTCCATCCAGTAATAAGAAAATCTAAACCAACAGTTCAAAATCTCTTCCAAGAGATCATCCCATGTTAAGGTAATAACAGGGAAATATAAATCAAAGTTATAGTGATCAAGCTAATTGTAATGAAGACAACATAGTTGTTGCCAAATAGAGAAACAGGTTCAAGTCAGTCTATGACATCAAACAACCAAGAAACGAAGTCATTGTTGTTGCCAAACAGAGAATAACGAATCCAGTAATAAGGTTCTTCTTTATAGGGTTTCAGTGGCACTATTAAGAGTCAAGAAGCATATCAGCCCAAAATAGAACCAATAAAGCTCCAGATCAAGACTAAGATCATAATCAAGCAAAGTCAAGATCCAATTAAAAACACAAAGGTTTAGAACAGAGATTCTAAGGCAAGATTCAAGAAGAGAAGGGTTAGAAAGATACCACCTGAAAACCTTGAGAAATTTTCGGAGAGGAGCATCCATCCAGATAGGACGCAGAGAGAGAGAAAGGTTCCCAATCTCATCAGCAGTCCTCCGCCACATTCTCAAAGCCGCTGCAATAGAGATCCACCACCAAGATGTCGGAACGCTCAAGAGGCTTCCTCTGTTATTCTCGGGATCGAAGTCGTCTTCGATTTGCCAGATCCACCATCCTACTTTCCAGAACCATAAGGAATGGGAAAGCTCAAGGTTTCCAAGATTGTTTTTGTAACTGAGAGTAGAGTTGGGTGATCTAGTACGGGGATCGACAAGAAACCATAGATCTGGAAGAATATAATGGATGGCATTGACCGGGGTGAGATGAGGCTCAACTTCAAAGATAAGGGTGTAGATGAAGGAGAGGGAGTTCAGATTAGCTGTGGGAGAAGCTAGGAGATCAAGATTGGAGTTCAAGGTTAAGATCAAGATCAGATGAGAATTTATGGGGGAGGGAGGCTTCATGGGGGCGGAGGCTTCATGAGAGCGTTTTAGGGTTTCAAGTTTTGACGGAATTTGTTTTATGGACAAGATCGAAACGGATTTTAATTTAACTCAAACCCAAATCAAAACTTTTAATAGTCCGAAATATTCGAATCTAGTTCTATTACCAAAATGTGTGATCCTAATCCAACCAATTTATTTAATATTGATCCAATTAATAATTAAATGTAAATATTAATTAGTAAAACATTACATAAACACTAATACAGAACGTTCTTTTCACGGGGTTTTCTAACAAAGTGGATTGGGGTTTTTGAATTCCCGTATAAATTTCGCCGAGAAACATAGCACACGTTAGGGTTTTTTTTTTTTAAATCCGAGAAATATTTCTTAGCGTTGATAAAAAAAACCCGAGAGTTAACATGACTTTCATTGCTTTCGACATACATACATCTATGGTGTTTACAAAAACCTACAAAAATAATTTGTATGGTTCTTTTAATATTTATTTTCCTATATATTAGATCACCATTAAAGTAATAAATGAAAGACTTTAATGCATTTGTACTAGAAAGAAAAGCCAAATTCCAAAATATTTGCTGATGTGAAGACAAACAAATGGAAAAATTAAAAATAATTTAAATTTCAGAATATTTTAAAATTTAGTTAATACAATTTTGTTTATAATTTAATATATAGCAATTTATTTGCTAAAGTTAATTTTTTAAAATAAGTTCTAAAAAAAGTAGAATTAATGAACAAAAATATACAAATATAAACATAATCAATAAGCAATTTTAACCTATAATAAGTGTTAGAATTTTTTAATTTCATTGTATATATACATTAATCTGTTTTTTTACTTGTCAGATATCGTAATATGTGTAACACCCCCAAAACTTAACCCTTTTGGAAAGATATTACCGCCAGTGACCCTAGTGTTCCTTACCGAGATCACCCAAGGCTTTACCGTTTAAATATAATTTATGAAATACAAATGATACATAACGATCAAAGCATTCAATCCCAAAACATAACATTGTCAAGGAAACATGAGTTATGGGATTACAACCCAATCCCGAATAGGCTAATACAGAGTTTAAACCAAATACAGCGGAAGTCTTATAAAATAGGGTACAACGGAAGTATTATAAAATACATTACAAACAAAAGTCTTGACCACACTGGTCATTGCCCAAGAGATCTCAACCTGATTAACAAAATAGCTAAAACATTCGAAAACCACCGTCGACTCCATAGTCCTTATGTTCTTCTGAATTACTTTCTATCTGATGTGCCGAATCGAACGGATGACACCAGCCCACATGCGGAGAACAAAGTTCGTGGGTTAGTCTACTTGAATAGACTAGCAAGGGTATAAAGCATAATGGTCCGAGTGATCGTAACCATTTACTATCATTGTCCCTCGAATAATAACCGAAGGAACGATACATAACCCGTCACTTTCACGGAATAACAACAAGAGGTATGCACAAGAGAAGATTCTGGAAGACTGAATCTTCACAGAAATCGACTCGAAAAGAGACTCCAAGAGATTGAGTCTTTAAGGAAATATGACAAATCTGGAATGTTTAAAGAATCATACAACAATGATTTTAAAAGTTGACTGAGATGCTTCGGTTCACGACCAACCTCATCGCATACAGCGAATCCAGATTGGAAAGAGAACGTACTATGATCAAAGTCGAGACGAGTTTTCCTAGCTGCACTATAACTTAGCTGCACTACTCGCCCAAGGTTTATTAATTATGTGCGTCGAGTAGCACTTATCTGATTTATGTTTCAAAAACACACATCACGTTATTAGACTTTTACATGTGTACCCCACCATTGGGATGACTCGTCTTAGTATACGTTTCGTCGAGAGTGACGTACACCGGAAGGTTTGTGACACCAGCTAAGTGTCCTGCCTCTACACACTTGTGAAAGAGACCGATCATGATCTTAGAATAGTACCAGATGGAGACGAGCCACCCCGATACCAGATTATAAAGAAACGACCGGACGAAGTCCGAGTACATTCCTAACTAACAGTGCTAACCACACAGATACAGCACAATAACAGTTACAGAATAAATCCACATAAAGGCCCAAAAGGCGATCACGGATAATAGCGTTGTTCTAACAGATATACAACCTATTATAATATTAATATTTTGTTTTCCAAAACAGTTTACCAAAACCATTTCCAGACAAACAGAGTATTCATTCCAAATTAATTACTCAGATAAACTACTGATAATTAATGTAAATATAGAACGAATGAGCAAGAGCGAACCGCCACTTGCCTTAATCCGCAAAATAGAAACAAGCCTAACGATGACGACGGCATTCCGGGCTCGACACGGGTATAGCTCCGACAGCACAATGACCGAGTCGACCCATAAAAGGAACCCTAAGTTAGATCCGACATAACCATAGTACGAATCTAAAAACGACGAAAGAAACGACACCACAACGACGATCATCAAAGCCAAAAGCGAAAGAGGCATTCTGGACTCTGGCGGCGGTCGTTGTTCTTGGCGGCGGTCGCCGCAGTTCATCACGGCGGTCGCCGTGAAGAACTCAGACGACAGAAGCGGCGAGAAAACTCACCCAAAACACGAGCGACTCGGCCTCCTTCGACTTGCTTTGGTTTCTAACCTTCAAGGCTACCAAAAGCTTCACAAAGGCACTCTGGAAACACCACCAAACGACACCGGCGAAAGCTCCAGAAATCCGGCGAGGCACAACTCCGGTGAGGCGAGAATTTGGGAGAGCTTGGCTGTGGATTGAGCTCCAAAATCCCTCCCCAAACACCTCCTTTTATAGCCAAATGCCATGAACACAATGATGGCCCTACGAAGAGCTACTCCGGCGCTGCCAGAGCCACGTCGGCGACCTTCGGGCAAGGACCTCCGGACATCGACGACGACGGGCGCCGTCATAAATGCGGCGGGCGCCGCCATAGGCCTGGCGTCCCCAGCTAGGAGAAGACCCAGCCTGCTCCTCGAGCATTGCGATGGCGGGCGCCGCCACTTCACGGCGGCCGCCGCCCTTGGCTTTGCCGCCTCCTCAGCTCTTAGACGAAAATGATATTAACCCGAGATAAAATTATCGTACGCGAACGAGTATTAAAATCCAAAGCACGTCGTCTGTATTTTATTTCACTGAGAAAAATATTACAGATACAGAGAGCATTACCGAACGTCTTAGACTCTCTGAATTAAATCCGACGTATATAACGGGTACTCGGGAAAAATCCCGGAACTCCAGAAATAGCTTACAAAAATACGGGGTATCACATCTCCTCCCCCTTAAAAAAAGTTTCGACCCCGAAACTTAGGTCGAGAATAACTCGGGAAAACGCCTGAGCATATCTGACTCGGTTTCCCACGTTTCCCAAGTAACTTCCTCCGATCCAGACTTGGACCACTGAATCCGCACCAACGGTACGATCTTGCTACGCAGCTGCTTCTCACGACGCTCCAAAATGCGCACGGGCATCTCCTCATAAGTACCATTAGCTTGAATCTCGATGTCCTCATAACTCAGCACATGAGACTCATCTAGCACATACTTTCTGAGCAGAGATACGTGGAACATATTATGCACTGGGTGGGCCGATGGCGGTAACGCCAAGCGGTACACTAGAGATCCCACTCTATCCAGAATCTCGAATGGTCCCACGTAGCGAGGGTTAAGCTTCCCACGCTTACCAAACCTGAAAACTCCTTTGGATGGCGATACCTTGACAAAAACCTTGTCACCGACCTCGAACTCGACAGTCCTGCGCTTCCGATCTGCGTAGGACTTTTGTCGACTCTGAGCGGTTAACATCCTTTGTCTGATCAAAGCAATGTCTGAAGCCGTCCTTTCGACCAACTCTGGTCCAAGCAGAATCTTGTCGGCATTATCATCCCAACAAATCGGAGATCTGCATCTGCGACCATACAAAGCTTCAAACGGAGCCATCTTGATTGTAGCATGCCAGCTATTGTTGTACGTGAACTCAATCAGACTCAAGCTGTCCTCCCAACTAGTCGGACGATCGAGTACACAAGCTCTAAGCATATCCTCCAGGGTCTGGATGGTCCTTTCAGACTGACCATCTGTCTGAGGATGAAACGTGGTGCTGAACCTCAACTCGGTTCCCATAGCCTTATGAAGTTCCTGCCAGAACCTTGACATGAAACGGCCATCTCGGTCTGATATAATGGTCTTAGGAATGCCATGTAAGCGGATAATCTCCTTCTGGTAGACTTCTCCTAACTTCTGGGTTTCCCATGTGGTCTTGATGGCTATGAAATGAGCACTCTTCGTAAGCCTATCCACAATTACCCAGATAGCATCTCTCTGACTTCTAGTCTTGGGTAGTCCCGTGACGAAGTCCATGGCGATGTCCTCCCATTTCCATTCTGGCACTGGGAGAGGTAGCAACTCACCACCTGGCCTGCGGTGTTCGATCTTGACCTTCTGGCAAGTTAAGCACTTTGCCACAAAGTCTGCTACGTCCCACTTCATGTTTGGCCACCAAAACTTCTTCCTGAGATCCTTGTACATCTTGCTAGAACCAGGATGCACAGAATAAGCAGATGAATGAGCTTCTCTCATTACCAACTGACGAAGACTCTCTGTGTCTGGCACACAGATCCGATCCTGAAACCAAAGTGATCCATCATCCTGAATCACAAAACTGGGAGCTTTCCCATCCATTACTTCACTGCTTAGCTTCACCAAGACGATGTCATCAACTTGCTTTTCCTTGATCTGATCCAATAGTGTAGCCTGAATTTCCAACATACCAGGTACCCTCTACGCTGGTCATACAAGACTTCAATATCGCATGACTCTTGGTTCAGCTTGGTCTGAGTAGTAAGTAAAGCAACTACAGTCTCGTGCGTTGTCTTCCGGCTCAGTGCATCGGCTACTACATTAGCCTTGCCCGGATGATACAGCAACTCCATGTCGTAGTCTTTGAGCAACTCTAGCCAGTGGCGTTGTCTCATATTCAGCTCCTTTTGAGTAAATATATACTTGAGACTTTTGTGGTCAGTGAAGACTTGGCATCTTATACCGTAGAGGTAATGCCTCCAAATCTTCAGCGCAAAGACAACCGCTGCTAGCTCAAGATCATGTGTCGGATAGTTTTCTTCGTACGTCTTGAGTTGCCCGGATGCATAAGCAATGACTCTGCCCCTCTGCATTAAAACACAACCAAGACCACACTTTGAAGCATCACTATAGACCACATAATCGTCGTTCCCCTCTGGGAGTGCTAACACGGGTGCCGAGGTCAGCCGTCGCTTCAACTTCTGGAAACTGGCGTCGCACTTGTCATTCCAGACAAACTTCTTGTGAATCTTGCGGAGTAAATTGGTCATAGGTAGAGCGGTCTTTGAAAACCCCTCCACGAACCGTCTGTAATACCCGGCAAGTCCAAGAAAAATGTGCACCTCCTTCACATTCTGAGGCTGCTTCCAATTAGCCATTGCTTCAATCTTCTAGGGATCAACCATAACCCCCTTTTCATTGATCACATGGCCTAAGAAAGCCACTTCCTTCATCCAGAATTCACACTTAGACAATTTAGCATAAAGTTGATGTTGTCTAAGGACTGACAAAGCAATCCGCAGGTGTTCCTCGTGCACTTCTTCATTCGGAGAATAGATCAGAATGTCGTCGATGAAGACCACCACGAACTTATCCAAGTACTGGTGAAAACATCGATTCATCAGATCCATAAAGACTGTTGGAGCATTCGTAAGTCCAAAAGGCATCACTACGAACTCGTAATAACCATATCTGGTCCTAAACGCAGTTCTAGGAATGTCTTGCTCACGAATTCTGAGTTGATGATATCCAGATCTCAGGTCGATCTTGGAGAAAACTCTCACTCCTTGCAACTGATCCAACAGGTCATCAATCCTTGGCAACAGGTACTTGTTCTTGATCGTCACTTTGTTCAACTCTCGGTAGTCGATACAAAGTCGGAACGATCCGTCCTTCTTTTTGACGAATAATACCGGAGCACCCCACGGCGATGCACTCGGCCTAATATAACCTTTGTCAAGGAGATCTTCAAGTTGACTCTTCAACTCTTGCATCTGTGCTGGAGTCATCCGATACGGTGCCTTAGAAATTGGCGCGGTACCAGGCTCAAGATCAATGGTAAACTCCACGTCACGGTTCAGAGGTAATCCAGGAATCTCCTCTGGAAAGACATCCGAGAATTCTCTGACCACTGGAATATCAAGAATCGCAGGTCCATCTTTCGCGGGCGAATCCAAGTAGCAAAGGAAACCGACACATCCTTGTCGTAGTAGCTTAAACGCAGCCATCGCATTGATCAGCTTGCCATTATCAGCGTCATTCCTTCCTTTGAACTTGCACACGAACTGACCCCCAGATGACACTGTCACCGTTCTTGAACTAAAGTCGATCACCGCCCCATGACGCGTCAGCCAATCCATACCGAGAATAATGTCGTATGGAGCCATGGCTATACAGATTAGATATGCCTTGAATTCCTTACCCTGAATGGTAATTGGAAAGTCGGACAAATGCTTGGTTCCCACCAAACGTTCTCCATTAGGAAGACTAACAACGAAAGGATCGCATGAATCGTTGCACACTAAGTCTAACTTGCTAACACATCTATCCGAAATAAAGGAATGTGTAGCACCAGAATCAAACAGAATGCACACTGAAGTAGAGTGAAGGTATAGAGTACCTTGAGCAATCGGAGCATTGGGTCCATCTGTTTCACGCATTTCGTACAAGCGTTGCCCCTGACTTTCAGAAATAGCTGGGGCCTTTCCCCTGTTATGAGCAGTCGTCTGAACTGACGGGCTAGGAGTCTCGGCAGGCTTGAACCTAGGTCGGTTGCTCTGATGAACCGACCCTTGCTGCGACTCTACTCCTTTCTGCTTCCCTTGCTTGCAGAACTTCTGCAGATGACCATCACGTCCACACCCAAAGCACGATCTCTTCTCCTTCTGGCACTCATTGCTCTTGTGCCCGGTAACACCACAGTTATAACACTGAACTTCTGTTCTGACTGGACTGCTGCATTGACCCTCCGTGAGTCATGTCCGTCTTTGCTCGGCCAGACTTGGCAAAGCTAGACGGTGGCGTAGGTCGCTTAAATCCACCACCCTGATTCTGATTCTGATTCTGCATCGACCTCTGTCGGATGCGTCTCTTCGTTGACTCCTCTAGAGTCACCTCTAGCTTGTAGGCAGCATCCACATACTGCTCCAAAGTAGAGCATGTGTGGTGCACCATCAACGGCTTGATATCTGGACTCATCCACTCGTGGAAGTACCAGATCTTTTGTGCCTCGCTGGTTATCTCAGCTGGGGCGTACTGTAGAAGATGATTGAACTTGGTTGCCAGCTCGGCTACCTTCAATCCATCAGTCTTGGGGTACAGAAACTCCTTGTGTTTCTCCTCTCTCATAGCTCGAGAGAAGAAAAGGTCAATCATTTTGGTCTTAAACATCGACCAGGTCAATACAGGGCTATCAGCTAAGCCTGTACTCTCCCACCACTCACTGGCATCCTCCTTCAGCTACAGAGAAGCTATGTGGACCTTTTCAGCCTCAGTACAGTCCATATTATGGAACATCCGTTCCATGTGAGAGAACTAATGGGTCACCTTGACTGGCTCCCCTTTTCCGTTGAAGCTGTCAGGCCTCATAGAACTGATGGTCTTCAGAGCACGACCATAGTTGTCCCTAGTCCTGACTGCATTCTCCTGGACATCATGGTTTCTTGGCTCCTCAAATCTAGGAACCGATGGGGGAATCTGCACACCTTGCGCTTGAGGTGCATTAGGTCGCATAGCATCAGCGATAGCATGCATGACAATTCCCTGAATCGTCTCAACTGCTGCAGCATCAAACACAGCTGGTGCATTACTCTGATCCTGACCATTGGCCCTGGATTGATTATGGGATTCAGATACATGCTCATCTTGTGCAACATCTCTTATGATGGGTCTAGGCTCCTGACTAGTCCCAACCCCAACTCGCCTTGTGTTCCTTGTGTTCACCATCTGTTTACCGATCAAATTCCAAGTATTTCATACATTAATATTCATTCCATAAACTTAATGTAACAAAATTACTCGGAATAGACCAACTGGGTATTTTATAGATGAATTGGAACTATTTTACAAGCTACACATAAGTCTATCATCCGAGCACTAGGACAAAACTTGCTCAAAGATAAAAGTGTTTCACAGAGTACTTGCCGCAATACTGAAATGTTATACAAAGTACATACTGAAATACTAAGAAAGGAAACTACTACGGTAGGCAACGCCAATCCTCATCAAGGCGCTCCAAAACGTCTCCTATAAGACTGGCTACTCGTACAAGGTCTCTTCGGACTAGGCTCACCATCGAGCTCTGGCGATGGGTTTCGCACCCTGCTTGGTCTTGGGTCACATGGCTCTGGTGACTCAGACTCAACCTCAGTCGTGGAAAAGAAAGGATCGTCCATAAGAAGTCCTCCTATTCCAGCCCTCCTCTGAGCGCTAGCGATCGCCTGATCCATCTGTTGTTGCTGCTCCATATGAGAGCTCATTTCGCTATGGCGAAGGATCTCTCTCAACTCAGCCTCTGATCTCCTCCTCCAAGGCGGAGTAGGCGGATAGTCCTCATAGATCATGGTCGGGCCACTCCTCCCAATACTGTGCTCAGCGTACAATGCCTCCCAACCAGCATTAGTCATGAGCGCATAAGCCGGTACTAGTGATAGTTTTGGACTGGGGAGAATAAACTGCACCCCCGGCTCCTGACTATCCACTAGCAAGTGCCTCAAGTTGTCTGGCTCCTGGTTCTGCTCTTCCAGGTCCATCTCGGGGTCCTCCTCAGGATCATCTTCGATGGGATCCTCATCCTCGGGATCCTCATCCTCGGGATCAATCTCGATCATATCCTCGTCCTTGACAGGATCTATTTCTAGCATCTCTTCTTCCTCATCTTCCTCATCTTCCTCATCTTCCTCATCTTCCTCATCCTCGTCCTCTTCCGGGACCATCTCTATCTGGTAATCGTCATCGTAATGCCCTAAGGCGTATCTAGATGACTCACCCACTTCCATCACTGCTTCCTCCCTGAGTGGCTCTACAGGTGCAACTACAGTGACCACTGCATCCCTAGGCGTAAGGACAATAGACTCGGGAATCACATACTTGATGTCCTCGGGCGGGCTACTCGGGCCTCCAACCTCGAAACATCGTTGGGGAATCGGAAAATCTAGCGTGTCTGGAGACGGCGGGTCCGTCTTGGCCTCTTCTGACCCCGATCTGAGAGAGAGACATGCACCCATCCTATAGGACAACGAGGAATCGAGTCAGTCTTTCTAGACATAGAAGCAAGCTTACTATATCAGACTATCCAGAAGATACGACTATAAACAGTGTTTTTAAATTCTTTTTACTTTGAAAATTCAGAGCCCTTTTTAAAGCATTTTTGAAAATGGATAAATGGTTTATAAAAATCCCAAACCCATTTTAAAACCTTTGGCTCTGATACCACAACTGTAACACCCCCAAAACTTAACCCTTTTGGAAAGGTATTACCGCCAATGACCCCAGTGTTCCTTACCGAGATCACCCAAGGCTTTACCATTTAAATATAATTTATGAAATACAAATGATACATAATGATCAAAGCATTCAATCCCAAAACATAACATTGTCAAGGAAACATGAGTTACGGGATTACAACCCAATCCCGAATAGGCTAACACAGAGTTTAAACCAAATACAGCGGAAGTCTTATAAAGTAGGGTACATCGGAAGTCTTATAAAATACATTACAAACAAAAGTCTTGACCACACTGGTCATTGCCCAAGAGATCTCAACCTGATTAACAAAATAGCTAAAACATTCGAAAACCACCGTTGACTCCATAGTCCTTCTGTTCTTCTGAATTACTTTCTATCTGATGTGTCGAATCGAACGGATGACACCAGCCCACATGCGGAGAACAAAGTTCGTGGGTTAGTCTACTTGAATAGACTAGCAAGGGTATAAAGCAGAATGGTCCGAGTGATCGTAACGGTTTACTATCATTGTCCCTCGAATAATAACCGAAGGAACGATACATAACCCGGCACTTTCACGGAATAACAACAAGAGGTATGCACAAGAGAAGATTCTGAAAGACTGAATCTTCACAGAAATCGACTTGAAAAGAGACTCCAAGAGATTGAGTCTTTAAGGAAATATGACAAACCTGGAATGTTTAAAGAATCATACAACAATGATTTTAAAAGTTGACTGAGATGCTTCGGTTCACGACCAACCTCATCGCATAAAGCGAATCTAGATTGGAAAGAGAACGTACTATGATCAAAGTCGAGATGAGTTTTCCTAGCTGCACTATAACTTAGCTGCACTACTCGCCCAAGGTTTATTAATTATGTGCGTCGAGTAGCACTTATCTGATTTATGTTTCAAAAACACGCATTACGTTATTAGACTTTTACATGTGTACCCCACCATTGGGATGACACATCTTAGTATATGTTTCGTCGAGAGTGACGTACACCGGAAGGTTTGTGACACCAGCTAAGTGTCCTGCCTCTACACACTTGTGAAAGAGACCGATCATGATCTTAGAATAGTACCATATGGAGACGAGCCACCCCGATACCAGATTATAAAGAAACGACCGGACGAAGTCCGAGTACATTCCTAACTAACAGTGCTAACCACACAGATACAGCACAATAACAGTTACAGAATAAATCCACATAAAGGTCCGAAAGGCGATCACAGATAATAGCGTTGTTCTAACAGATATACAACCTATTATAATATCAATATTTTGTTTTCCAAAATAGTTTACCAAAACCATTTCCAGACAAACAGAGTATTCATTCCAAATTAATTACTCAGATAAACTACTGATAATTAATGTAAATATGGAACGAATGAGCAAGAGCGAACCGCCACTTGCCTTAATCCGCAGAATAGAAACAAGCCTAACGATGACGACGGGATTCCGGGCTCGACACGGGTATAGCTCCGACAGCACAACGACCGAGTCGACCCATAAAAGGAACCCTACGTTAGATCCGACATAACCACAGTACAAATCTAAAAACGACGAAAGAAAACGAAAGAAACGACGCCACAACGACGACCGTCAAAGCCAAAAGCGAAAGAGGCATTCTGGACTCTGGTGGCGGTCGCTGTTCTTGGCGGCGGTCGCCGCAGTTCATCACGGCGGGCGCCGTGAAGAACTCAGACGACAGAAGCGGTGAGAAAACTCACCCAAAACACGAGCGACTCGGCCTCCTTCGACTTGTTTTGGTTTCTAACCTCCAAGGCTACCAAAAGCTTCACAAAGGCACTCTGGAAACACCACCAAACGACACCGGCAAAAGCTCCAGAAATCCGGCGAGGCACAACTCCGGTGAGGCGAGAATTTGGGAGAGTTTGGCTGTGGATTGAGCTCCAAAACCCCTCCCCAAACACCTCCTTTTATAGCCAAATGCCAGGAACACAATGATGGCCCTACGAAGAGCTACTCCGGCGCTGCCAGAGCCACGCTGGCGACCTTCGGGCAAGGACCTCCGGACATCGACGACGGCGGGCGCCGTCATAAATGCGGCGGGCGCCGTAATAGGCCTGGCGTCCCCAGCTAGGAGAAGACCCAGCCTGCTCCTCGAGCATTGCGACGGCGGGCGCCGCCACTTCACGGTGGGCGCCGCCCTTGGCTTTGCCGCCTCCTCAGCTCTTAGACGAAAACGATATTAACCCGGGATAAAATTATCGTACGCGAACGAGTATTAAAATCCAAAGCACGTCATCTGCATTTTATTTCACTGAGAAAAATATTACAGATACAGAGAGCATTACCGAACGTCTTAGACCCTCTGAATTAAATCCGACGTACATAACAGGTACTCGGGAAAAATCCCGGAACTCCAGAAATAGCTTACAAAAATACGGGGTATCACAATATGCACATATTTGTTGTTTAGTGACAATATCTAAAAAAAAAATTAAAAACTTCTTTATAATCACATACTAGGGTATCGGCACCCGTGCTTAGCACGGGAAATGTAGTTCTCAAATTATAATATTTCTTGTAGTTGATATGTTAAATGTAGTGAAAATAGGCTAATTAAGTATAATGAGAATAATTAGTTTTTTTGTGTGTACATGGTTAGTTAGGCTCACAAAATAATATATTTGTTCAACCTTTTAAATAATAGATAAAACGTCTTTGATAGTAGCTAGAATTTTTTTAAAAAAATTCTATATATTTAAAAAAAATTATACATTATATAGCAAATATTATGTGGGACCATGCATCGGTAGTAGTGCATTTCTTTCCGGAGATACGAGAACTTATAAGAAAATGTATCATTTTTTGGTAATGAGATGACTTTATATATGTAAAAAAAATTATATGATATGATACGAATAAAAAAAAGTAGGTATAGGTTTCCTCGCACCTGGAAACATAGATCTTTAAATTGTAGTATTTTTTAAAATTAACATGTTAAATTCAATGTATTGGAACATGTGTTTTTTAATGAATATTAAACAAAATATTGATGTTTTTAGTGCTGATATGTTTTAAGAGTCCGTCAACGGAGCTACCTTCATGGTTATAACCGTATTATATGAAAAATATTGTATTTATGTGTGCATAAATGTTATACTATGTGTGGATAAATATTTTGTTGTCTGTATATCAATTTAATTATTTATTGATAAATTTTATATTATATATTTATTTATTTTTTATGTGTTCATAAAACTTTTATCGGTCTTTTTAATCTATGTCCTTAGAACACAAGTTAAGTTTTCTCGTTTTAGATTTTATTTCCTAAAAGAGAATGTTTAAACCTTTTATAACAATTATTAGGAATCCTAAAATGAATAAAATCTAGAAAATATTTCCATAATATATGTTAGGGGTATAGGTTAAAAAATCCGAACTTGTATTATGTGTTTATTGTTGTCACGTTTACATATCATTATCACATAAACAGAACCCATGAAATCGAAAAACTGGTAAAAAATATCATGACAGGCATACAACTTTCAGTAGAAATGCAACACCGGCTTTTAGGTTGTGAGACCATTTTTTTGTTAAAATTTGAAGTTTCCAAACTTCTAATTTTGAGAAATAGAAAACAAAGACAGGAAAAATTAACAAAAAGAGTGAAAATTGAAAATGAAAAGATGCTCTTACCCTCCCAACACACCATGTCGACTAAAACAAGTAAAACCAGAAGAAGACGAGGAAATTGACGCCAATTTGTGTGAGGTCCTCTCTTTTCAGACTATCGAAATACCTAGTTTTCATTTTTACATTATACTTCCTTCGGTTCTTGATTTTCAATTCTTGATAGCTACTATTTTCCTTTTTTCATGGAATCCCAATTAATCCACGACCAAGAGCGTGAGTGACAGAGAAGCGATCCCGCATATTTGAATTTCAGGGTGTGAATTTTTTGTGTCAAATTGATTGTTTTTCTCTGCAATTCCGCCTAATTTTTTTAATGAGTTGCCTCTATATTTGCTAGAAATTGTTTATTCGATGTGGAATATATCGAAGAAATAGTTTTCTTTAATTAAGGCGCAATTACCAAATATGGAATGGGATAATTAATGGAGATTTACAATCCGGAAATTTTAGGGGTCGTAGTGCTTTGCTAGAAGCCAATTACGATCAATGCGCTTAATCGGGTTAGGCCCATGGCTATAATAACCGGGTCCTATGAGGTCACACACATAGAGTTATCGGGCTGGATCAAATCGAACCGAAAGCCCATGTGAGACATGGATTTCGGCCCATTGGCTTTAATTGGGATATTGACTTTTATTATTAATAGATAAAAGTTACCATTCATAATTACTTGATAAGGAGATATCTTATTAGAAGATATATGAAAACAATATAAAGGATATTGTATCCATAATTAAAGATAACAATATATGATATTGTGTGAGATCTTTATATATAGAAGAACACGTACAACAAGAGAAGCATCTCTCTTCTGCCTCCACATCAAGAACGGCCGTAATCCCAATTAGAGAAGCCACTTCGTTCGTTTGTCCTTCGTTCGTCGTTTTAGCAGACGAGATCAAATGCGATCCAGATTCCAGACTCGTGTGGACTAATTAGAGAAGCCACACTTGGGGCTTTCGATCTCCGCTGAAATCCTGCATGAACGTTTCAGGCTCGCATCAAACGGTATATAACTCTAACTATACTATATTCCTATTAGTTCATGCATGAGATCCTTGTTAGATGTTAGGAAATAGTTTCCTGAAATTCCGATTTAAGCATCTAAATTCCCTACAGTAGTATCAGAGTCTCTTGCATGATTTGATAGGATCAATTATCAAAAGAGTTATTTTTTATGCATGTTAATATTCAAACTTCATGTAATATTGATATATAGGTTAAATTGCATGATTAAAATTGAGATTTTGATCGATTGAATATGCAAGTTGAGAACTTTGCTTCTAATATGCATGGAAAAGTTTAGAACTTTTATACCATTTTTCATGTTTAAACCATCAAGTGAAAATTTTGATTTTCAAAAGATGAATCAATACCCAAAATATTTTTTTTGAAATCTGATTTTGAAATTTAATTTCTGGAAAAAAAAAAACTGAACCGAACCGGATTGGATCCGGTTCGGCGCGCACCACGGCTCGCGCGCAAGGGTCCAGCGGTGTGGACCGCGGCTCAGCACGCGCGGCTGGAGCAGCCCACAGTGGTTTGCACCACCCAACAGACCGCGAACTGTTCGCGGGCCTGCGCGGCTTGGCGCGTTGGACCCGGGCTTGGTCTGGTCCATGCGGTGGCTTGGGTGTGGTTCGCAGTGGGAGCCGTGGTTCGGACTGTACGAACTGGGCTCGGTTTGTGCAGTGGCTGCGCGGTTCAGTGGGCACGGGTCGGTCCGGGTTTGACTCGGGCGCAACTCAGTCCGGTTGGATAGATTTTGGGATTTTAGGATATTTTCCTAAAAAGAATAAGATAAGATCGTATTTGCCTAATTGGATAATATTTGATATTATCTACAATATAATTTCATAAAAGTTGTTAGGATAGATTCCCACTTGATTAAGATAAGGATATTTGATATCTTACCTTATTTATGCATATTTTATCCAATGATGCAATTTAATTATTAATATGATTAATTCTATATATGGATATGTTTGAATATCTTGTTACATGTTTTATCATCATTATAATGTTCCATTATTATTTTGATTAATAATATTTGATATTATGAATGCATGCATGTTTTATAATATAATGATATTATTGCTTGCATGAGGTGACTAGTATGGCCCACATCTTAGGATAGAAAATACGATCTGCGTATCATTATGTATTTTTGTACACGATCTGCGTATCGTTATGTATTTTTGTAATTTAAATTTCAGTAACTAGATGATTAGAAATTTTGTAATATAAGAAGAGAGATCCTAAGAAGACCAATGATGGAGATCCATGAAGGGTACCAAGGATGGAGATCCAAGACGGACAAGACCCATGAAGATTAGATCTTTAATTTTGGTTTTAGGGGCCATACTAGGATCACATTTAATTATTGCATTTCGAATGCCTTATTATTTTAAGCCTTGCATGATTGTTTACTTATGCTATTTTATTCACTAGTAAATAGACAACCATTGCATGCTTAAGTCCCTAAAGGAATATTGAGATAATGCATTCCCATGTCATAACCCATGATGCCCAAAGAATAAGTTGGATAGGTTTTGCCAAAGCAAGGTGTCCTTCTTTGACCTTGGAATAGTGAGGGTGGATCTATATAAGGGATTCATAAACCTTGATATGGTTATACTCAACAAGAGACCAAAAAGAAAAAGTTTTGGATCTTGAGACATAAGGATGAGTCCACATAGGATGTGGTCCATCAACCAAGAATTATAAAGGGTTATAATTAGTAAATGTTACTTACCTAGATCACATGAGACTTAGGGCAGTGTCAAAGTACGCTAAGGTCTTATCTGAAATAGGATCTTGGAATCATTTTATTCACTGGGGACAAACTTGTTTGAATAAAATGTGCATTTGCTTAATTTTGAAGCATGTTTAAAATTTAAGCTTTTGCATGTCAATCATAAACTTATCTGCATGTTACTTCATTTTGTAGCAATCATGTCTAGTAGCGATTTGAAATTCACCCTGCGGTCAATTGTTGACAAAAACAAGCTCAATGGTACGAACTATATCGATTGGGAAAGGAACTTGAGAATTGTTCTCAGATCCGAAGGACGTGAGGACGTTCTGGAAACACCCATCCCTGTCCTGACCGATGCTTCCACTAATGAGGAGAAAGCAAAGGAAAAGGAGATAAGAGCCAAGTCGGTGCCTGTCACCTGCCTGATGCTCGCTGCCATGGAACCAGGCCTTCAAAAGAGGTTTGAACGCATGGACGCTCATACAATCATGGCTAACCTGAAAGTGTTGTTTCAGGAACAAGCTAGGATTAAGAGGTATGAAACTCACAAGGCCATACTTGAGAAGAAATTGGAGAAAGGGAAGCCAGTGAGCCACCATGTATTTGACATGATTGGTCTCTTTGAGCAGATGGCTCAATTGGGATTTCTCTACAATGATGAGTTGGCCACTGATATCATCTTGCACTCCATGCATGATGGATTTGCTCAATTCAGATTGAACTACCATATGCATGGGATAGGCAAGACCCTCAATGAGCTCCATGGCATGCTCAAGACAGCTGAGCAGAACATCATGGTTGAACCTAAGAAGGAAGTTCTCATGGTCAACAAAGGGAAAGGGTTCAAGAAGACGGCCAATGGGAAGCACAAACAGCACCAAGGGAAGGGCAAGCCAGTTGCTCAACCCAAGACGACTAAGAAGTCTAAGGTACCTGTTGATCATGAGTGCTTCTACTGCAAGGCCAAGGGACACTGGAAGAGAAACTGTCCCAAATACCTGGAAAACAAGAAGAATGAGACTGTGAATCCCACTTCAGGTATTAATGTTATTGAAATCTTAACAACCACTGCCACTACTTGGGTATTAGATACCGGATGATGTGCTCACATTACTTCGAATGTGCAGGGGCTAAGAAGTAGGAGGCAAGTGGAGAAGGGAGAGATAGACCTACGTGTTGCAAACAAGGCGACTGTTGATGCGCTTGCTGTAGGACTCTATGACTTAGTTTTACCTTCTGGTTTGATTTTAGAACTTAATAATTGTTATTACGTTCCTGAAATTTCTAAGAACCTTGTTTCGTTTTCGGTTTTGGATTCTGAGGGCTATGATTTTATTGTTAAGAACAATTGCTTTTCTATTTATAAGAATGGTGTTTTCTATGCCCGAGCACCCTTGAGTAATGGACTCTATATGGTTGAACTTAAATCCGAAAATCTATAACATTGATACAAAGAAGCAAAAGACGAATGACATGAGTGAAGCCTATCTGTGGCATTGTCGCTTAGGTCACATTGGCTTGAACCGCATGAAGAAACTCCATAAAGATGGAATTCTGAAATCAATTGATTGTGAATCATTTGAAACATGTGAATCATGCCTAATGGGCAAGATGACAAGGTCACCTTTCACCGGGAAAAGTGAAAGAGCTACTGAGCTATTGGCGCTAATACATACAGATGTATGTGGACCAATGAGCACAAAAGTTAGAGGAGGCTATAGATACTTCATAACGTTTATTGATGATTTAAGTAGATATGGGTATATTTACTTAATGAGTCATAAATCTGAATCCTTTGAAAAGTTTAAGGAGTTTCAGAATGAAGTAGAAACTCAGACTGGCAAGAAGATTAAAGCCCTTCGATCTGATCGTGGTGGTGAATATCTAAGCCAGGAATTCGATCATCATTTAAGACGTTGTGGGATAATCACACAACTGACCCCACCAGGCACACCTCAGCTAAATGGTGTGTCTGAAAGGAGAAACAGGACCTTGTTGGACATGGTCAGATCAACGATGAGTTTTGCTAGTCTTCCAACATCCTTCTGGGGATACGCCCTCACAATTGCTGCATTCACACTAAACAGAACCCCGTCTAGGACTGTAGACAAAACACCATATGAGATATGGACTTGAAGAGTTCCAAGCTTGACCTTCATGAAGATTTGGGGGTGTGAAGCTTATGTAAAACGTTTATTGTCAGATAAGCTTGTACCCAGATCAGATAAATGCTTCTTCATAGGATATCCCAAAGAAATCAAGGGATACTACTTCTATAACCCCATTGAGCACAAAGTGTTTGTTGCAAGGGATAATGCCTTCTTGGAAAGAGAATTCATTTCCAAGAAGTCAAGTGGGAGAAATGTTCATCTTGAAGAAGTTCAAGAAGAGCAACAAACCCAACAACAAACCGACATAGATGATGTCGATGAGGAGATATTGGTACCTGGAGACGTACATTCCCAAGAGGAAGCTATCCAGGAATCGGCACCAGTACCTCAAGAAATGAATGAGGAACCACAAACAGTTGTGGAAAATGCTCTAGTTGTTGAACCCACACGTAGATCAAACAGGCCGAGGATGCAACCAAGGCGATATGATGATTTCGTCTTGAATGTAAGCCCTGACGTCCTGCTTTTAGAAAGCGGAGAGCCTGAAACCTATAAGCAAGCAATGACGGGTCCAGACTCTGAGAAATGGCTTCAAGCCATGCATTCTGAAATGGATTCCATGTCTGAGAATCAAGTATAGGACTTGATAGATTTGCCATATGGGATAAAACCCATAGGATGCAAATGGGTTTTTAAACTCAAAACAGACAAGGATGGAAATGTATCTGTTTACAAGGCAAGGTTGGTTGCCAAAGGTTTTAAACAGATTCATGGTCAAGACTATGAAGAGACATTTGCATCGGTCGTAATGATCAGATCCATCAGAATACTCTTAGCCATTGTCGCTTATTATGATTATGAGATTTGGCAAATGGATGTCAAAACCGCTTTTCTAAATGGATACTTAGAAGAGGATGTGTACATGACACAACCTGAGGGTTTTGAGGATCCAACAGGCGCTAAGAAAGTATGCAAGCTTAAGAAGTCTATCTATGGACTTAAGCAAGCATCTCAGAGCTGGAATATTCGCTTTGATAAAGCTGTCAAAGAGTTTGACTTCATTAGATGCGAAGAAGAACCTTGTGTTTACAACAAGTTTAGTGGGAGTAAAGTGGTCTTCTTAGTCTTGTATGTGGATGACATACTACTCATTGGAAATGACATTCCGATGCTAGAGTCCGTTAAGGGATGGCTGAAGAAATGTTTTTCAATGAAAGACCTAAGAGAAGCAGAGTACATATTGGGGATCAAGATCCATAGAGATAGATCTAAGAAGCTGATTGGACTAAGTCAAGGAACTTATATAGATAAGATTCTTGACAGGTTCAAGATGCAGGATTCCAAGAAGGGATTCCTACCCATGCAGCATGGCATACATCTTAGCAAGAAGCAGTGTCCGAGGACACTTGCTGAGCTAGAGAAGATGAGCAAGGTCCCCTATGCCTCGGCTATAGGATCCATCATGTATGATATGATATGTACTCGCCCAGATGTTGTATTTGCTCTCAGCATGTGCAGCAGATACTAATCGAGTCCAGGAGAGGCACATTGATGTTCAGCCAAGAACATCATAAAGTACTTGAGAAGAACCAATGATGACTTCTTGGTGTGTGGGGGTGATGATGAATTAGTCGTTCAAGGATGTGAGGATAGAGGAGATGTCAGAATGTGCAAAGTACACACAGATGACGGTATTGCAGATCCACTAACCAAGCTTATGCCTAGGCCTAAACGTGAGGGTCACACCAGGGCCAAGGGCCTCAAGCGCATTGGAGAATGGCTTTGAAATTGTATTGTCTTACATAATGAACCTTATTTCATGTATGTTAGACATGTTTTTATGCTTGATTATATGATATATGATTATTCATTCTTATTTGATTTTTTGCTTGGAATCGAATAAAATGTCCAAATAATTCATGATTCGCAAATGGGCTCATCATAAGTGTTGTGGTGAATGAAACCCCATTAAGTGAACTGAAGTCATGAGTTACTTAAGGTCCATGGTCTTAGTCATTAACTTGGACATAAATGACTACTGTTAAAGACCACATTGTAAGTTGACTGATAGCGCCACGTTTCATGGGCTATAGGGACATTGAGATGTCTAGTCGATTACATAGATATGTATGGATGATACGTATGGGACAGACCTACCTTAAATGTTTTCATAAAAGACTTGAAGAATCTTTAAGCTAAACCATAATTGGTGGATTCCTCATACATGAGTATGATATGGTTTCTCTTGATGATTGGTATGTCTCTGACGTTGTTAAACGCTGACCGTAACAGGCAATTATAAAGGCAGTGATTGAGATTGCCAAAAGTTGAGTGGGAGCTATAGTCATGCAAGACTGGAGAAGTCCTCCTGCTTCATGTATACTGTGATACATTGGACATGAATGGTGTCTCGGCCACTTGAAGAGCGAGAACTGAAAAATGCATGGCCATGCTCGGATGGATTATATGTAATCATCCGTTATTTGACCGTTTAAACTCGGAGATCAAGAAACAATTTGATAAGAGATATGAATGTCACCATATCATCAAATAAGACACTAAGCGACAAAGGAATCTGACATTGCACACTTGTTTCAAGGACAAGTGGGAGATTGAAGGAATAATGTCCTTTAATCAAGGTGCAATTACCAAATATGGAATGGGACAATTAATGGAGATTTACAATCCGAGAATTTTAGGGGTCGTAGTGCTTTGCTAGAAGTCAACTACGATCAATGCGCTTAATCGGGTTAGGCCCATGGCTATATAAACCGGGTCCTATGAGGTCACACACATAGAGTTATCGGGCTGGATCAAATCGAACCGAAAGCCCATGTGGGACATGGATTTCGGCCCATTGGCTTTAATTGGGATATTGACTTTTATTATTAATGGATAAAAGTTACCATTCATAATTACTTGATAAGGAGATATCTTATTAGAAGATATATGAAAATAATATAAATGATATTGTATCCATAATTAAAGATAACAATATATGATATTGTGTGAGATCTTTATATATAGAAGAACACGTACAACAAGAGAAGCATCTCTCTTCTGCCTCCACATCAAGCACGGCCGTAATCCCAATTAGAGAAGCCACTTCGTTTGTTTGTCCTTCGTTCGTCGTTCTAGCAGACGAGATTAAAGGCGATCCAAATTTCAGACTCGTGTGGACTAATTAGAGAAGTTACACTTGGGGCTTTCGATCTCCGCTGAAATCCTGCATGAACGTTTCAGGCTCGTATCAAACGGTATGTAACTCTAACTATACTATATTCCTATTACTTCATGTATGAAATCCTTGTTAGATATTAGGAAATAATTTCCTAAATTTCGATTTAAGCATCTAAATTCCCTATATATCTGAGACATATTTTTGTTAGGATTATAGATATCTTAATTTAAGGCGTGGTTTTGTGTAATTTACTAACCATAATTGAACAAGTTTAATCCTTTTTTTAATTTAAATCAAGCAAATCGATCAATAATGATTTGATGCTCCATTTGTCGTGAGCAACTGAGCTCGTTTACACAGGATTATAGCTCCTACGTATCCCTATTCGAGCAAAAAGCCAAAATCTGCAAGCACGAGTGTACAATCAGCAATTCATCACCAAACACAAAGAATCCATGACAGATTCAGACGATTTCTTGGTGCTGGTTTTGGCGTCGAACCATGGAGTAGACGCTCGGCCTTTTCTCTTGCATGATAAAAAGACTGAAAGAGGCAGTGAAATAGCAGAGGAGCAAGAAAACTGACACGACTGCCCGTCGTATTTCAACGAGGATTTCTTCGATCTCGAATTGCTCTGATTCAACAGGTTCGTGGATTCGATAAGCACGGGAATTGGATTTTGCAAATCGTCGGCAAGTATTTTCCTGGTAAGTAATTTTGATAAAAAACCAACTCCAAATTGGAGGTTTTGGAAGGGAGCTTTATCAAGCTGCACAAAATCTACAACACAAGTTAGCTAGGTCTGTGTTGTCTTCTAGAGAGAGAAATAAAGAATTCTAGAGAGCGAGAGAAAAAGCGAGTTCGAGGGAAAGAGAAGAGGAAGAAGACAAAATGACGAAGTGCTTCGAAGGTCGACATATCGGATTTGTCGTTGCTTGATATTCCTCACGGTGGCTGCGTGTTCGCTGGGTGCAGAAACGAGGGAGTTTTTACTAGGGCGTTGTTCTTTCCTTGTTCCTCGTTTTCTTTCATATTTTTACTTCCTTACCTTTGTTTCCTGTAACCCTTAAAGGGAAATAAAATCTACCCAGACCTTGTTTCTCATCAATTTGGTGGATTTTTCTTTCGCAGGTGAGATCAATAGTGAGATAAGATCAAAGAAATTTGGTATCAAGGTTCATTTAGTTTCAGACAATTTTAAATGGGTAAGTCAATTCTGCTCACAAGCTTCTATCTATTATGCCTTGTAATTCGGGTAGAAAGCTGGTAATACAATATCTATTACGAAGATGATTGAGCTCTGTTTTCTTTTTGGAAAGTCGGTGTAGTCATACTGCTGGTCATAATAACTTGATTTTTAGTCGGTGTAGTCAAACGGGTAGAAAGCTCATCGAGTACTGCTGGTTTTATGTGAAGTGGGATCTATGCAGAAGTTGCTCAATCGGGTGTGCTAAGAAAGAATTTGTCTAACAATTCAAGTAGAAGAGCTTTTGTAGAATCTGTGTATTTGTTGAGTTGTTAAGAGAGGTGGGAATAAGACATGAAAATAAGTAAAAATGAAGATAAGGCCATGAGGCATATGCTTCCTAGGCTTCATGTGAAGAAAGAGGAGGGCAAAAGGCTCCTTCTAGATACGAATGTCATATTACTAATTAAAAATGTCACGTGTCCTTGTAAATTTAAGAAAATTGAGGGAAAATGTAAAAGTATTTAACGAAAACTATTTCTTGTAAGTCACAAGTATTATCATGCAATATGGTAGAATCGAGTGTCAAAGTATCAATAAATAATGTCGTTTTTCATGTAATATCTGAAAATTGACAATAAAATTTAGATTTAATACTATCAATCTTAAATTCTTATCATTCATTAGACATTTTACCCTAAATCTTAACCAAATAAATATCACTAATGAAATTCATTATATTTTAAAATTTAAAGTCACATTACATACTAAAGTTTAGTGTTGATTTTCGCTTGTTGAAATCACTATCAGTGGAGGTTGGTGCGTCATTTTTATTAGTAATTATGACATTATTATTTGTAATTATGACATTAGTTTTAGTAAGGCCGACATTAGTTTTCGATAATAGTAAAAACAACCAAGTATGACGTAATACGTTTTGTCGCCTGTGAATCTTTGGTTTTACATGATTTTCGCTCAAAATTTGTTTAAGCCGGAAATGATTTTGTTCTAGTTAAATCTAAAACAAATTATGTACTTTGGAAATCTAGAAAAGGAAAGAGAAAAATAATTGACAGATGAATAATCGAAAGTTTGAGTCAAGATTAATAATCGAATGCTGAAATCTAGAAAATGAAAGAGGAATTTGATGAAAATAATTGGGTTGTATTTTGATGGAAAAATTATGTACTTTGGGAGGGAAATTTTTGTAATTTGAGAGAAATTTTTTATATATTTTTAGAGGGAAATAATAAATAATGATTTTGTACTTTTTTTATTTTATTTTTATTTTTATAAAATTTATTGTTTTTACTTAATTTCTGATTTAAAAAAAAAAGATTTGCTCATTTACAAAAATACCTCAAATGTATCCTTACATTTGCAAAAGAAGATTGGTATTTTACAATTGCATTTCTCAAAATCTGTGTTAATTGTTTTTAGCCCTAATTTCTTCTTGGCCTTTCTTCTTTACTTGTTGTGTTCTGTCTCTACTCTTCTTCTCCCTAGCTCCGCTGATTTCGTGCCATGGAAGAAGCAAGAATATCCCCAACCGATTATGGAAGCGCCGTCAACGGCGATCAATCTTCTCTTCAAGTGCAAGCGTCCATCCCTCTTTCTCCAACCGAGAAGCCCGTCAATGCTTCGACAGAAAACGCCGAAATCATCGCCGGAAATCGCACCCCTGGCGTGTGTTCCCACGTCTGCGCTATCGTTGGCGAGGATATCATAGAAACTGAGGGAGACCATATTCTTGCTAATGAAAAATTAAAGGAGGAATCTTCTAGATTTGAGGTTCTTGGAGCGGTTTCTGGAAAACTCTTGGAGGATTTTGATGCCGTTGGAGAGGATTTTCGCTGTTCTCTGGAGATTGAGTTGATTGATGATACAGCTGAGACGGATGGTAGGAAGAAAGAGAAGAACCCTCGGAGGAGGTCCAAAGCTGCAAAGAAAGGCTCTGATGAGAACAAAAACAGCTTATATTCAAAATGTTCTGCTGGGAACTCGACTGGATTCGAGAAAGGAGCGAAGGTAGTGTATTCAAGGAAAGAGGCGGAGACTTTGAGGTATTGCAATGTCGAAGGACAGAGAAAGCTATGGCAGGAGATATACAACGCCTTTTCTCCTATCGTGAGGACCGAGTATGATGCATTGTGCAGTTTGAGGCATCAGAGCAAGCAATCTGGCTTCGGCTGGGATACAAATCGTGCTCCTGGTGTTCTTGGTATGTTTTTCTTATCAGTGATGCTCAAATACTGCTTCTTTTGAACTGCTCCCTCAAATTAAACGGTTGATAATCTGCTTAATTGGTACTTGCTTTTACTCATGACACAAATGGATGTTTGTAGCAATTGACTTTGTATCTTCTTGCGAATTCCATGATTCGTTGTGCTTCTCGCTATTAAGTGTGAATCGATATTTCCTTCTTTGCACTTTCTCGTGCTGTCTGGATAAGCACACTGCCTATTGATCCCAAGTTTTGGGCTTGCGTTCTGATTTGTTGACATTTGAAGTAACATAAATGACATGCTGTTCTTTGTGGAAAAAACATCATTGATTTTTGAGATGGTTTTTTGTACATATAATCTCTGTGAAAGTCGGGTGTTGTGGTGAAAATTTGATTTGATTTAATTTCTTCGTCACAGGTATGGCTCGAGCGAGGGGAGGAGGAAATTGTATGAATTACTTCGGGGGAGAAGGAAACTGTCGGGTTTTCTACGGGGAAGGAGGATATTGTCTGAATTTCTATAGTGGAGGAGAAAATTATCTCAATTTATTAAGGGGAGGAGGAAGTTGACTGAATTTCTATAGCTGAAAGCTCATTGCTAGGACATTATTGATCATGACTGTAGTAGTTAGATCCATGATTGAAAATGCTGGGCAAGCTCCATTTTTGTACACTCCTGTCTATACCTCTATGTTGAAGTTTCTTGTTTTGGGTTCAGTTGTAGATAAAACCCTATGATATGCATGTATTAGATCAATCCCAAATAGTTTGAAAGAAAGATGAAAGCTAGTGGTTGATGACAAATTCTTGTGTGCTTTGTAGATGGTGATTTAAAAATTCCAATGCCTGTGGAGTGTACTTGTGATGACAACTACAATGGTGAGGGTGACCAGTATCGGTGTGAAGAGTATGTTGAAGATGAGGATAGTGATGGTAGCATCCAGAGACCTGCCTTTTTAGTTGAAGGTGAACCTGATTTTGATTCTGGACCCCCAGAAGATGGATTGGAGTATCTACGGCGCGTTAGGTACTTTTTCTTTTTGTTCATCATTTACTTCGGATATATTGGTGGTCACTGGTTATGAGAAATATACTAAAGAGTGTTTGGTAAACATGCTAATGTAAATGGTGCTGATAAGGTATCATAAGGGAATTAATAAGGTAGTAAATAGGTGACTGCATGCTTGGCCACATGCAATTTATATTATAATTGTTAAATTGTATCTTAACAAGCACGCTCATAGATGTCCATCATCAAGGGACTAACTACATGTTATGATGTCAATCAACTCTTGGATTAAACTTGTTGTCATTAACATAGAAAATAATAATGGGGAACATAGCCATCAGTGAAGTAAAGAAACTTCACCCTGGAAATGCCAGGGGTACTACATCTACATCCACTGGGATATCCCACATTTAGGGTACAACCTGTTTGATGTGCATTTGTTATCGAAACCAGTAAAAGTTGGCCTAATGTATGCAAAGCTGTCCATGTAGCATAATATTAAATAGGCTCATGATATCTGGTTCTTATTTTGCAACAAATGAGTTAGTGTATTGCATCAAAGTTTTGAATTAATTATTCATCAGGTTAACGCTGACACATTTATTCCTTTATATTTCATTCTGTTTTTGTTAGGTGGGAAGCTGCTCAGATTCCAAAAGTCAAAGTGGCAAAGCTTGATAAAAGTAAAATTAAGAAAGAGCAGAGTGTCTATATGCCCCAGATTCCTGAAATTGAGAGGTGTCCTGAGCATGTTTTTCCATTGAAACAGTGGGAAGAAGAATTCCTGTCTGATTTTTCAGAGCTTAGGCTGGTATGTGGTCTTATTTATTAGACTTGGTTTGAAATGCCTTTTTTTCCTTTCCAACCATTATCTGCCTGCAATGATTGTTGACATGAGATTATATGCTAATTTACTGGTGTTTTTATATCACTTGGATATTTATAAGAATCTGCTATGTATACTACTGAAATAAACTATAGAAAAGAAGAGGATCGTATTGTCTTAACAACATTGCTTTAATTCCTCAGTTGATGGATAAAGTCGGATGCCCATGAGACTGCTTCTCTTATAATCACTTACCGATTTATAGGTGCAAGTTAGAAATTGCGAAAATTTTGAAGGTCAAGATGTTTGGAACTGTTAACTTTACCTGGGCGGACATGTGTTTAAGATAACTTGAATGGCTGGAGAACTGCCTCTTGTCTTGCCTGATGAAGGGAATAATTATGATTCTAGATGGGTATACTCACGGGGCCAAATACCATCTTGATTAATTGTAAAAATAACATGGATCCGAATTTTCAGTTCACTCGTGGTTTCTTCTTTATTTCCGCAATCCCCAGTGTTTGGAATCCTTCCTGCTGGTTGCTGCCTGTATGATGTGCTTGCTTTATGTTTACTAAACAGGCCGAGTTTCAGAAGTTTTTCTTCCATTATACTTTCTCAGGCTATATCCCGTCTTGATGGCTCTCATAATCTCGGGGCTGTTATGGTTCAGTCAACTTCCACACCAGTTCAGACGGTTGGAGCCAATGGTTATTCATCTATCGAGTCAACATGGTCTGCGGGCCCCACGTTATTCACAGTCTTGAAAATGGACCTTGTGGCCAGGGTCAGCATGCTAAAGAGGCAAATAGGGTTTTTCCAGAGCAAGGATGAGCTGTCCAGGAATGAGTGCTTGTGGTTGTTTGCGCTCTGTGCAGCCATCGACACCCCACTGGATGCGGACACTAGTGCTGCTCTGAGGGGTCTGCTCCGCAAGTGTTCGAAGCTGCGAGCTGCCAAGTCCGAGCTCGACGATGAAGCCATAATGCTCAATATTCTAGTGACAATTTCTGGCAAGTATTTTGGCCAGGCTGAAAACTCTCTGGATCTCTACTGAAGTCTGGGGAGTGCGATCCAATACTTCATTAACTCACTCTAATGGTTTACATTTTATCATCACTCTTGGAATTTTAGTTATCAACTTATATTATTATGTGTTTTTTACCCTTTAGAGAGATTTACTAGCAAATGTTCCCATGCATGGGCTTGGATAAATATAAACTATATAAAGGTGGAGAGAAGAACAAATGAGCACAAGGCTATAGTAAGCATTGGACATTAATTCTAGCCGTCCACGTGTCTCCATCCACCGGCTGTGAATCTTCCAACATTTAACATCAAAACTCTACACGGAGGGGTATTTTCGTACTTTTTCCTTTCATTTGTTCTGTTGTCTGTCTCCTTCGATTTGCTCTCGTCTCTCTTGGCGACTAAGCTGTTCCTCAATCGCCATTGAATCAGTTATTCGTCGCGCTCCTCGCAGTTGTTTTGTTGCTCGATCTTGCATTGTTTAATCTATTCAGGCTTTCGGATTGATTCTCATAGGTGTATCCATGGATTCTGGTAAGTTAATCTCGCTTTTGTAGTTGTACGGTTTCTAGGGTTTTAGACTTCCTATACAGTTTATTCAACATGGATTCGTCTCGCATTTGGACAATCTATAGAATCATAATATTCAATTGATTCCTTGTGGCGTTTCTATTGTGTTCTTTGGCAGATTCGTTTTCACGTTTTCATAGTTAGGTTTTGTCAATCATAATATTCAATTGTGTTTTTCTTCGTGTTTACAGTCGTCTTTTCTGATGTTTTTCCATTGATTGCTCGTGTGAACTCGATTTATATTTTGTTTGCTCTGTGTTGTGTATTGTGTTTCTGTGTTATCTATTTGATTGTGCTCGATTGTTTTGAACTTATACCTTATACAATTGAACCTCATTTGCTGTATGTCCTGTATGTTTGCAGTGCCTGGAAGTGGGTCTGTTGGTGCTAGTGGTAGTGTATCCTTGGATCAGAGTTCTCCTAGTTCATATCCAAGTGATTCGGACACTGAGATGTCATCGGATTTATCCGTTACGCGATTATCTCAAGGTGGATCAGTGTACCACATTCCAATCTGTGTTGATTCTCTGAAACCAGTTGTTGGTATGTTGTTCGGGTCATTGGGGGAAGCGATTGATTTTTACAAGGCATATGCACTGGAATGTGGCTTTGTTGTGAGGCTCGGCGGATCACGCATGGCAAGAGATGTGGTTGCACTGAAGTACTTGCATTGCACCAGACATGGTTTTAAAACTGGCTAGAACAACACAAAGCGCATGCGCCGACGTCCTTCAAACAGAGTTGGTTGTAAGGCGAAACTCACCCTCACTTTTGCGGGCAACCAGGGCTACAAAGTAACAGCGTTTGAAGATCGCCACACTCATGAAATGGTTGTTGGTAAGGATAAACAGTTTATGAAGTCTATGAGGAAGCTGGACTTTGGACATAAAAAATTTGTGATGGATTGTGAGAAAGCCCATATCGGTCCAGTCAGGTCTCATAGGATATTCAAGGAACTCGTGGGCGGCTACTCCCAAGTTGGTGCATCAGCTGTTGACTTCAAAAACTATCGGCGAGATATGTTGGCTTACATAGGTGGTTCCGATGCTCAGATGACGATCAACCGTCTGTTCAACAAAAAAGAACTATGCCCTGCGTTCTTCTTTGAGTACGACGTGGATTCTTGTGATCGTTTGACACGTTTATTTTGGGCTGATCCTGTGTCTCGCAAGAACTTCTCTCTTCGGCGACGTTGTATCGTTTGATGCTACGTACCGTATCAACAGGTTATTTTCTATCCTTCTTCATTGCATTGTTCATGTTCTATTTTACAGTGCAACCAGCCTTCAATTTAATGTTTTTCGTTCTTTTAATGTTAAGTTCATTGGATGAACCTCTTAGTTATATTGAATGAACCTCTCTATTGAAACTGATGAACCTCGTATACAAACTGATGAACCTAGTGTGAAATCCAATCCTATTGCTATCTACATATTCCAGTCTGTTTGCTGAGGTCCCAAATGAACCTGCAAGACAGCATCAATGAACCTGGTCCATTTTTGAAGTGTCTAACCTATTCTATTTCTGATGAACCTGTTACTTATACTCAATGATCCTGTTAGTTGTAAATGATGAACCTCTTAGTTATATTGAATGAACCTCATTGTGTATTCATTTTAATCAACCTCATTGTGTACTTATGAATCTTGATTTGATTGCTCTTTTTATTACACACTGTTTTGAGTGTTTTTATCCCTTTTTCTTATTCATAGTTGGCTTTGTGTACATTTGTTTCATATAGGTACAATCTGATTTTCATACCATTCACCGGGCTAGACCATCACAAGTCGAGTGTCACTTTTGCGGCTGGTTTAATTTTCAAGGAAGATGCGGGATCATACGTTTGGTTGCTGGAGAAATTCAAGGCAGCTATGGTGCACGAGCCAAAGGTTATAGTTACAGACCAAGACCTGTCCATGAAGTCGGCTATTGAACAAGTTTTCCCGCGTTCGCGCCACAGGCTTTGTATGTGGCACATCATGAAGAAAGTTCCCGCAAAGACCAAGTACGACACTGCTGCTGGTTCAGAATTTAGGGCTAGGCTGGACAACATTGTGTGGACCCATGACCTTTCACCTTCAGAGTTTGAGACACAGTGGGCTGCGTTGCTTGATGAATTCCCACTGGTGAAGCGGAAGTGGTTTGATGACATGTTTGCAATCCGACAATTTTGGATCCCAGCCTACTTCAGGGATGTGATGTTTGGCGGTCTGCTTAGAACTACTTCTGTTTCGGAATCTGCAAACAGTTACTTTGGTCACTTCAGTGACAGATACTACCGCCTAGTTGAGGGGTGATGTACTTTGACATAGCCATGGACACGCAGAGACACAAGCAGGCGAAGCTGAACTTTGAGTCTTCTACTATGCGTCCAGATCTGAAGACGCCTTTAGGATTGGAGAAGCACGCGTCTGAGGTGTACACGCTCTCGATTTTCAAACTTGTTCAGGATCAGATTATGGAATGTTGTCTATCATGCTTTATGGTGAGCATGTCTGATGTCAACTGTACAAAATTCTACGGTATCAAGGATTGCTCATCCAAGAGTTTCACAGTGGAGCAGTCAGCTGAAGGTGTGGATTTTTTATGCAGCTGTCACATGTTTCAAAGGATTGGTCTGCCTTGTTGTCATCTCATTTTTGTGTTCAGGAACCTCGGGTTTGATAGGATTCCGGATAGGTATGTCCTTGCGCGCTGGACCATGGATACCACTATTACACCGGTGTTCACTATCGACAACACCGTTGTGACTCAGTGTGCGGCCCTTGAAGAGCGTGAGGCGGTCATGAATGAGGTGATTTCTGACTTTTATAGCTGTGTGGGGATATTGGAGGACAAGTCGGACCTCATGAAACAGTTTTCGGTTCTGCTTAAGGAGAAAAAGGCGTCTCTGCTGTCTGGAAGTGGTGCTTCATCTAGTTATGGCGCGTCGAACCTGGAGCAGCTTCAGTCTTATGCCGGAGTTGAAGTACCTTCAGTCATTAATGTGCTGTCACCAGAGCAAGCCAAGAACAAAGGAAGCGGGTCGCGTATCCGGAGTGGAAGAGAAATTTCTATTGCTTCGAACTGTGCAGGGCAAAGGCGTTACGGCAGATGCAACAAGTTAGCCACTCACAATAGTTGCACTTGCACTGAAGTGCTGGACTCTTAGTTCTCTTCAGTATTTTTCGATTTCATTTTTTTTTTGCTTACGTTTGCTGAACTTTTAAGAATTTTGAGGAGTTCACGTACGCCACTCTGGTAAACAGCATTAATAGTTCAAATTGCTCGTGCTAATTCTAGATCATACATCATTTCGTCTTATTTCTCGGTCAGGATTATACTGTATTCATCGGATGATCCACTTATGAAAGGAGTTCATTACATTCTTTCATTGGTGCAGGTATTGTTTGAGTTCCAATCCATGAACCTGTTAGTTTCAGTGTATGAACCTATCAGTTGAAGCATATGAACCTGTTAGTTCCAATCAATGAACCTGTTAGTTGTAGCTGATGAACCTAGTATTTATACTCAATGAACCTCGATGCAAAAAATGATGAACCTGCAAGACACCCCCAATGAACCTGGTCGATTTTTGAATTGTACAACCTATATCCATGTGTGATGATTCTGTTTCTTATACTCAATGAACCCGTTAGTAATACATGATGAACCTATTACTTATACTGAATGCACCTGCATGCGTAAAGTAATGAACCTGCAAGACAACTCGAATGAACCTGGTCGATTTTTAAAGTGTACAACCTATTCAATGTGTGATGAACCTGTTTCTTATATTCAATGAAGTTGTTAGTTGTAAATGATGAACCTGTTACTTATACTCAATGAACCTGTTAGTTATACATGATGAACATGTTACTTATACTCAATGAACCTGTTTCTTATACTCAATGAACCTGCATGCAAAAATTAATGAACCTGCAAGACACCACCAATGAACCTGGTATATTTTTGAAGTGTACAACCTATTCCATGTGTGATGAACCTGTTACTTATACTCAATGAACCTGTTAGTTGTAAATGATAAACTTGTTTCTTATACTCAATGAACCTGTTAGTTATACATGATGAACCTGTTACTTATACTCAATGAACCTGCATGCAAAAATTAATGAACCTGCAAGACATCTCCAATGAACCTGGTATATTTTTGAAGTGTACAACCTATTCCATGTGTGATGAACCTGTTACTTATACTCAATGAACCTGTTAGTTGTAAATGATGAACCTGTTACTTATACTCAATGAACCTATTAGTTATACATGATGAACCTGTTACTTATACTCAATGAACCTGCATGCAAAAATTAATGAACTTGCATGACACCACCAATAAACCTGGTATATTTTTGAAATGTACAACCTATTACATGTGTGATGAACCTGTTACTTATACTCAATGAACCTGTTATTTATACTCAATGAACCTGTTAGTTATACATGATGAACCTGTTTCTTATACTCAATGAACCAATGAACCTGCATGAGAAAATTAATGAACCTACAAGACAACACCAATGAACCTGCAATAAAAACTCGATGAACCTGCTAATATATTGAAGTCTTCATCCTACTTTAGGCAATTAATCAAGTGATTAGTGCTATCTGCTAGTATCATTGTACCCAATTCAGCAATCATACATTTACCGAAACCATACAATCAACCTAGTATCATTCTAACGAAAAGTGTAACAATCATCCAATGTTCATACATAGGGTCCTTCAGGGTTGTCTTTAATGGTCTGAAGTGTCTTTTCTCGTATTTCATTAGCTTCGGAGGTGATGATGGTATGTACGTATTTGATTCTCATCTCTTCAATGGCCTTCTTCTTGTTCTTGTTGTTCATCTGGTCCTCCCATTTCTCATTTGGCACGCCCATGTACTTCTCCATGTATCGCATGATAAACACCCCAGAGTCTTGCTCTTCTGCACCATCAGACTGGACCGGTAGAGGAATCAACTGCGGCTTATGCTGTGCAGATTCAAGGTCGCTTGCTCTCTTGGCCAAGTGATTCTGGTTGAGGTAAATTTCAGTCATGTGTACCTGCAGACAAGATATAAAGACAACAAATGAATTTTAACCCAAACAGACAAAAAACGTTGTCAACAACACAATTTAAATGTTGGTTCAAGTCAAACCAATGAACATGCATGAGAAAACTAATGAACCTACAAGACAACACCAATGAACCTGGTCGATTTTTGAAGGGGTATAACATATTCTATGTCTGATGAACCTGTTACTTATACTCAATGAACCTGGTAGTTGTAAATGATGAACCTAGTAGTTCTAACTCATGAACCCAATGCTTGGACAGAGTACACTCACTAGTAACAACACAATTTAATCAACTATTGTACACTTACAATCTTCTGAATTGCTTCCTTATAGAGCTCCATATCACCGCTGTTCGGCACACTGTCTAGCACATGAATGCTTTTACTCTTAATGTTCATGGCAATGAGAAAGTAACGGTCATTGTGGATTAGGACCGGTACTAAAGCCTGTAATACCCTGTTTAAATACAACAACTACATAGAAGTTCATACACTGTAAAAGCAAATGAACCCCCAACACCTAAAATGAACCTCAGAAAAACCTAATGAACCCCCAACACCTAAAATGAACCCCCAACACCTAAAATGAACCTCAGAAAAACATAATGAACTCCCAACACCTAAAATGAACCCCCAACACCTAAAATGAACCTCAGAAAAACCTAATAAACCCTGTAAAAGCATATGAACCCCAACACCTAAAATGAACCTCAGAAAAACCTAATGAACCCCCAACACCTAAAATGAACCCCCAACACCTAAAATGAACCACATAAAAACCTAATGAACTTCCAACACCTAAAATGAACCTCAGAAAAACCTAATGAACCCCCAACACCTAAAATGAATCCCCAACACCTAAATGAACTTCAGAAAAACCTAATGAACCCTCAACACCTAAAATGAAACCCCAACACCTAAAATGAACCTCAGAAAAACCTAATGAACTCCCAATACCTAAAATGAACCCCCAACACCTAAAATGAACCTCAAAAAAACCTAATGAACCTTGTAAAAGCATATGAACCCCTAACACCTAAAATGAACCTCAGAAAAACCTAATGAACCCTGTAAAAGCATATGAACCCCCAACACCTAAAATGAACCTCAGAAAAACCTAATGAACCCCCAACACCTAAAATGAACCTCAAAAAAACCTAATGAATCCCCAACACCTAAAATGAACCCCCAACACCTAAAATGAACTTTAGAAAAACCTAATGAACCCCCAATATCTAAAATAAACCCCCAACACCTAAAATGAACCTCAGAAAAACCTAATGAACCCCCAACACCTAAAATGAACTTCAGAAAAACCTAATGAACCCCCAACACCTAAAATGAACCTCACAAAAACCTAATGAACTCCCAACACCTAAAATGAACCCCCAACACCTAAAATGAACCTCAGAAAAAGCTAATGAACCCTGTAAAAGCATATGAACCCCCAACACCTAAAATAAACCTCAGAAAAACCTAATGAATCCCCAACACCTAAAATGAACCCCCAATACCTAAAATAAACCTAAGAAAAACCTAATGAACTCCCAACACCTAAAATGAATCTCAGAAAAACCTATTGAACCCCCAACACCTAAAATGAACCCCCAACACCTAAAATAAACCTCAGAAAAACCTAATGAACCCCCAACACCTAAAATTAACCTCCAACACCTAAAATGAACTTCAGAAAAACCTAATGAACCCCCAACACCTAAAATGAACCTCAGAAAAACCTAATGAACTCCCAGCACCTAAAATGAACCCCCAACACCTAAAATGAACCTCAGAAAAACCTAATGAACCCTGTAAAATCAAATGAACCCCCAACACATAAAATGAACCTCAGAAAAACCTAATAAACCCTGTAAAAGCAAATGAACCACCAACACCTAAAATGAACCTCAGAAAAACCTAATGAACCCCCAACACCTAAAATGAACCCCCAACACCTAAAATGAACCTCAGAAAAACCTATTGAACCCTGTAAAAGCAAATGAACCCCCAATACCTAAAATGAACCTCAGAAAAACCTAATGAACCCTGTAAAAGCAAATGAACCCCCAACACCTAAAATTAACCTCAGAAAAACCTAATGAACCCCCAACACCTAAAATGAACCCCCAACACCTAAAATTAACCTCAGAAAAACCTAATGAACCCCCAACACCTAAAATGAACCCCCCAACACCTAAAATGAACTTCAGAAAAACCTAATGAACCTCCAACACCTAAATTGAACCCCCAACACCTAAAATGAATCTCAAAAAAACCTAATGAACTCCCAACACCTAAAATGAACCCCCAACACCTAAAATGAATCTCAGAAAAACCTAATGAACCTTGTAAAAGCAAATGAACCCCCAACACATAAAATGAACCTCAGAAAAACCTAATGAATCCTGTAAAAGCAAATGAACCCCCAACACCTAAAATGAACCTCAGAAAAACCTAATGAACCCCCAACACCTAAAATGAACCTCAGAAAAACCTAATGAACCCTGTAAAAGCAAATGAATCCCCAACACCTAAAATGAACCTCAGAAAAACCTAATGAACCCCCAACACCTAAAATGAACCCCCAACACCTAAAATAAACCCCCAACACCTAAAATGAACCTCAGAAAAACCTAATGAACTCCCAACACCTAAAATGAACCCCCAACACCTAAAATGAACCTCAGAAAAACCTAATGAACCCTGTAAAATCAAATGAACCCCCAACACATAAAATGAACCTCAGAAAAACCTAATGTACCCTGTAAAAGCAAATGAACCCCCAACACCTAAAATGAACCTCAGAAAAACCTAATGAACCCCCAACACCTAAAATGAACCCCTAACACCTAAAATGAACCTCAAAAAAACCTAATGAACCCCCAACACCTAAAATGAACCCCCAACACCTAAAATGAACTTCAGAAAAACCTAATGAACCCCCAACACCTAAAATGAACCCCCAACACCTAAAATAAACCTCAGAAAAACCTAATGAACTCCCAACACCTAAAATGAACCCCCAATACCTAAAATGAACCTCAGAAAAACCTAATGAATCCTGTAAAAGCAAATGAACCCCCAACACATAAAATGAACCTCAGAAAAACCTAATGAACCCTGTAAAAGCAAATGAACCCCCAACACCTAAAATAAACCTCAGAAAAACCTAATGAACCCCCAACACCTAAAATGAACCTCCAATACCTAAAATGAACCTCAGAAAAACCGAATGAACCCTATAAAAGCAAATTAACCCCCAACACCTAAAATGAACCTCAGAAAAACATAATGAACCCCCAACACCTAAAATGAATCCCAGAAAAACCTAATGAACCCTGTAAAAGCAAATGAACCCCCAACACATAAAATGAACCTCAGAAAAACCTAATGAACCCTGTAAAAGCAAATGAACCCCCAACACCTAAAATGAACCTCAGAAAAACCTAATGAACCCCCAACACCTAAAATGAAACCCTAAATGTGTTATTCGTACCTCCAAAGTCCTCTCCACTGTAATCTGCGTCGCTCATGTTGTTTTTCGTTGTATTTTATTGTAATTGTTCGAGCGTCTGAGTGCGTCGATTGGTGTTTTCCTCTTCAACAATGAACGTCTTTCTCAATCGAGTTCTGCTTCTCGTTCAATCGTGGCAAATGGTCTTTCGTCGATTGGTGTTTCGCTCGCCTCGCTTTCGTCTCTTCAACTGGTGTATATATTTGGTTTCAGAGAGTGTGAGAGGGTCTTGGCGCCGGTTAGGGGTAAGGGCAATCCTGTATTTCCACGTTCAATTTCCTCTAAATTACAAGTTTGCCACCGCGTCTCAAATCCCCTGATTATCCCGTTTTGCTTCTCGTTCAATCGTGGCCATCCATCTCCTCCATCCTACGACTGTGGTTTGTGTGTAGAGTTTATCTTAAGGCCCGATTGTATCGGAACGAGACTCTATAAAGGTGAGCAAGTTTTATTATATAATATGTTATTGACTATTATAAGAATTAGGCTATTTTAGGATGCTAAAAAAATTATGGAAGGATTAAACTACTTATAAATTAAAATAGCTTGTGTTATTAAAGTAAAGATTAGACGCTCAAAAAATTAAGTGTTTTTGCACGTATGTTATTTTTAATATGTCATTTTTTTGAATTCGGCGGGAAACCGGCCGGTTCAGGTTCGGCCGGTTTCCCGCCGGTTCGGAACCCGGTTTTTTTTTTAAAAAAAAAAATTAAGAAAAAAAGGAAACCGGGTTCCCGCCGGTTCGGAACCCGGTTAAAAAAAACATTTTTTAAAAATTTTAAAAAAATAAAAAAGGGCTAGGTTTTGTAGTTTTTTTTAAGATTTAAAATTTAAAGGGTATTGTAACATTATATGATTTAGGTTAGGGTTTATAGTTTAGGGTTAAGGGTTTGTATTTTAAGGTTTTGTATTGTTTATGGTTTATTGTTAGGTTTTATGTTAAATTTAATTATTTGAACGTTTTTAATGTGTTTATGTTTTTTGTAGCTTTTTTAAGATTGAAAGGGTAATGTAACATTATATGATTTAGGTTAGGGTTTATAGTTTTAGGGTTAAGGGTTTGTATTTTAAGGTTTTGTATAGCTATATGGTTAGGATTTTTTATATTTAATTATTTAAACAATTTTTAATGTGTTTATGATTTTCGTAGATTTAAAGGGTAATGTAATTATGTAATATTATATGATTTAGGTTAGAGTTTATAAACATTAGACATAGTTTTATGGTTAAGGGTTTGTATTTTAAGGTTTTGTTACTTTGTAGAGTATGGTTTAAGGTTTATGTTTTTTTTAATATGTCATTTTTTGAACGTTTTTTAATGTGTTTATAATTTTTGTAGTTTTTTTAAGATTTAAAGGGATTAGTAGAAATAGTAGGATGTAGGACTTTAGGGTTTTAGGGGTGTTTTGGATTTTAGGGTAATTGTAATGGATATTCTTTTTTAAAAATATTTATATTTCGCCTGAACCGTCGGTTCAACTATGCCTTGAACCGGAACCTGAACCGGCCGGAACCTTGAACCGCCGGTCCGATTCCGATTCGGTCCAGAGTTTGACCGGGTTTGACTTTGCCTGGTTCCTGTCCGGTTCGCCGGTTTCGGTTCAGGATTGGCCAGCTCTATCTCACTGTAATGGATTACATTTTATCTTAACTCTTGGAATTTTAGTTATCAAGTTATATTATTATGTGTTTTTTACCCTTTAGAGAGATTTACTAGCATATGTTCCCATGCACGGACTTGGATAAATATAAACTATATAACGGTGAGCAAGTTTTATTATATAATATGTTATTGACTATTATAAGAATTAGGCTATTTTAGGATGCTAAAAAAATTATGGAAAGATTAAACTACTTAAAAATTAAAATAGCTTATTTTATTAAAGTAAGGATTAGACGCTCAAAAAAGTAAGTGTTTTTGCACATATGTATGAGAATTTATTCCATATAAGGTAACAAACTTAAAGTAATGTAGTCACGAATCAATATAACATATATTTTATTTATATTTTTGGTGTATATATATTAAGTCGAAAATATTAAGTGACAGTTTAATTAGTGGAGTGCGGTCCGATAATTTATTAACTAACTGTAATAGAGTGCAGTTCAACTATGCCTTGAACCAGAACCTGAACCGGCCGGGACCTTGAACCGACGGTCCAGTTCCGGTTCGGTCCGGTCTAGGATTTGATCGGGTTTGACTTGATCTGGTTCCTGTCCGGTTTGCCGGTTTCAGTTCAGGATTGGCCTGCTCTAACTCACTGTAATGGATTACATTTTATCATCACTCTTGGAATTTTAGTTATCAAGTTATATTATTACGTGTTTTTTACTCTTTAGAGAGATTTATTATTTTGGTTAGAGGTTGGAAAGTGTTGGATTGTGTTTATTAAGGGTTGAATTTGGAAACTAATTAATAGAGAGTCTAATTAGCTAAATAACCCCCCAAACACGGTTTTTTAGTTAAATGACCCCCTAACACGTTGATGACAATTTTCTGTCATCAACTTGATGACAATAATTTGGACAGTTTCTTTGTACACTATAAATTTTGTCTTCGTACACTACACTTTGAAACACATAATTTTTGCTTAAGCAAGATATTAGCGTTTTCGTGTAAATTGTACCCAGAAACTGAGTTTATATACTATAATACATAAGTGTAACTATATAAAATTTAATGAAATACTATGGTACATAAGTGTAACTATATGAAATATAATGAAATACTATAGTATATAAGTATAACTATATGAAATTTAATGAAATACTATAGTCTATAAGTGTAACTATATGAAATTTAATGAAATACTATAGTATATAAGTGTAACTATATGAAATTTAATGAAATACTATAGTATATAAGTGTAACTATATGAAATATAATGAAATACTATAGTATATAAGTGTAACTATATAAAATTTAATGAAATACTATGGTACATAAGTGTAACTATATAAAATTTAATGAAATACTATAATACATAAGTGTAACTATATGAAATATAATGAAATACTATGGTACATAAGTGTAACTATATGAAATTTAATGAAATACTATAGTATATAAGTGTAACTATATAAAATTTAATGAAATACTATAGTATATAAGTGTAACTATATGAAATACTATAGTATATAAGTATAACTATAAGAAATTTAATGAAATACTATAGTATATAAGTGTAACTATATGAAATTTAATAAAATACTATGGTATATAAGTGTAACTATATGAAATTTAATGAAATACTATAGTATATAAGTGTAACTATATGAAATATAATGAAATACTATGGTATATAAGTGTAACTATATGAAATATAATAAAATACTATGGTATATAAGTGTAACTATATGAAATTTAATGAAATACTATAGTATATAAGTGTAACTATATGAAATTTAATGAAATACTATAGTATATAAGTGTAACTATATGAAATTTAATGAAATACTATACTATATAAGTGTAACTATATGAAATATAATGAAATACTATAGTATATAAGTGTAACTATATAAAATATAATGAAATACTATGTATATAAGTGTAACTATATGAAATATAATGAAATACTATAGTATATAAGTGTAACTATATGAAATATAATGAAATACTATAATATATAAGTGTAACTATATGAAATATGATGAAATGATATAGTATATATAAGTCCAAGTATACTAGATCTAATGAAATACTATAGTATATAAGTCTAAGTATACTAGATCTAATGAAATACTATAGTACATAAGTGTAACTATATGAAATATAATGAAATACTATTGTACGTGTAACTACATGAAATATAATGAAATATTATAGTATATAAGTGTAACTATATGAAATATAATGAAATACTATGATACATAAGTGTAACTATATGAAATATAATGAAATACTATGATACATAAGTGTAACTATATGAAATATAATGAAATACTATGGTATATAAGTGTAACTATATGAAATTTAATGAAATACTATAGTATATAAGTGTAACTATATGAAATTTAATGAAATACTATGATACATAAGTGTAACTATATGAAATTTAATGAAATATTATAGTATATAATGAAAATACTAAAGTATATAATAAAATACTATAGTATATAAGTATAACTATATGAAATATTATAGTATATAAATATAACTATATGAAATATAATGAAATACTATATTATATAATGAAAATACTATAGTATATAAGGAAATACTACAATATATAAGTATAACTATATGAAATACTATAGTATATTAGTATATTCACATTAAATATAAAGAAAAACTATAGTATATAAGTATAACTATATAGTACACTTATGTACTATAGTATTTCATTAGATCTAGTATACTTATACTTATATACTATAGTATTTCATTAAATCTAGTATACTTAGACTTATATACTATAGTATTTCATTATATTTCATATAGTTATACTTATATATTATAGTATTTCATTATATACTATAGTATTTCATTATATTTCATATACTATAGTACACTTATGTACTATAGTATTTCATTAGATCTAGTATACTTAGACTTATATACTATAGTATTTTATTAAATTTCATATAGTTACACTTATATACTATAGTATTTCATTATATTTCATATAGTTACATTTATATACTATAGTATTTCATTATATTTCATATAGTTACACTTATGTATCATAGTATTTCATTATATTTCATATAGTTACACTTATGTATTATAGTATTTCATTAGATCTAGTATACTTAGACTTATATACTATAGTATTTTATTATATTTCATATAGTTACACTTATATACTATAGTATTTCATTAAATCTAGTATACTTAAACTTATATATACTATATAATTTCATTATATTTCATATAGTTACACTTATATACTATAGTATTTCATTATATTTCATATAGTTACACTTATATACGATCACGGCTTTGCTTATTGGCATCTTAGCTGAGTTCTTTCAAGGCGGCGCCCGCATTTTTTCTTTCTTTCAATTCACCTAAAATGCAACATGTAATTGAAATTTAATATAAAATCAGTTTTTTTATAATTTAATATAAAGGGTATATTTAGTAATTTAATATAAAGGATATTTTGATAACTTAATATAATGACATAATTGTAATTTAATATAAATGTAATTTGGGACCAAAAGCCCCTTCATTAAACCCCTCTTTTGAGTTGGGGCTTAATGGAGGCTTAAAATCAAAAAGCCCCCATTTAAGCCCCTCTTTAAGGGGTGCTCTAATATATAAGTATAAATATATGAAATATAATAAAATACTATAGTATAAACTATATTATATAAAGTTTTTATTCTCGATTTTTGGCTTTTTGGAGGGGAAAACGATATCCGTTTTGGATGAATTTTATATGTACGGACTCGTATTAAAAATTTATACAAAATTATAGTAGAAAAATTCAAAAAATACCAAAAAAATTCACTACAATGTGCTATATGTCGGGCACCAAATAAAAAAAACGGGTAGGAAGGCTTCGTGTTTTGGGCTTTCGGAGGGGCAAACGATGTCCGTTTTGGGCGAATTTTATATGTACGGACTCGTATTGAAATTCTCTACATGATTATGGAAAAAAAAAGTGATTTTTTTGGTTGGCGTAAGCTACGCGCACCAGGTAACCTTGTATTTTTTTAAAATATCACACATCACTTTGTGCGCGTAATGTACGCGGACAGGTTTTGTCCAAACTTTTCAAAAATGCCTATTTTACCCTTGTGCACGTAGCTTATGCGCACGAAACCATACTGCTAAGCTACGGGCACAGATTCGCGTCCGTTTAGACACGAAATCGCGTGCATATTTTTCACTTGGTTGCGACCAGAAAGAAGGAAAAAAATTCAATTTTTTTTTAAAAAAAAATGTTTAAAAACTTTTTTTTTTAAATGTTTAAAAACTTTTTTTAAACAAAAATGTTTTAAAACTTTTTTTTTAAAAAAATAACTTTTTTTTTAATTTTAATTTTTTTTAAATAATTCTGGCGTAGAATCCAAATTTCAAAAATACGTATTAGTTGGGCCGACCCTAATATGGGCTGGCCCAATCTATACGCCAAAATATGGCGTACGCCATATTCTGACATATAGACTTATACTTATTTTTTTTTTTTAAAAATAATCAAAATACGTATCATTTTATAATTTATACATATTTTAATCTGTACGCAATATAATGGCGTACGCCATTTTCTAACGTACAGAATGTCGTGTCATACGTACAGAAGGAAAAAGAAAAAGAAAAAAAGAGGCGCATATAATCGACTCGTTAAAATCTGATAAATGTCCCGTAAAATACACCTTGTTGGAAATTGACCCCCTCCATCTCTCTTACTTACAAGCTCTCAGTTGGCCACTCCCCAGCTCACGACTCCTCCTCCCCTCAAACTCCCCAACTTAGATGGCCACTCAGCTCACGACTCCTTCCGCCAATTTCGACTTCTCCGGTAAGCTATTCAACCTACGTTCTCCTTTCCGTCATTCGATTCCGATCTGCTCGCCGTCTCTGTCGACGCCTCCGATCCGCACTCTTCCCTCGCCGGCGCTGGTTTGTCGTTGCGGATCTGTGGAGATGACGGCCCCGACGACCTCTAAATCTGTCACTTCCTTGCTTTCTCTTCGTGAGACGACGACCGTTTTCATCTCTTTCTTCTCTCCCTTCCAGATCAGGGGGTGATTCCAATCCTCAACGACTTCCTCTCCTTGCACACCAGCTGTTCGACAAAATGCCACCATATCAGCAACTATAGTAAAAGCCTGAAAATACTGTGCACTGGGTGGGGTGAAAGGAAAATAATAGAAATACTTACGTTCACTCATAATTTATAATGATGATATATTTGACAGTCATTTTAATGGCGTCTTCATCTAAAAAAATTATTCGAAAATGTTCATAAACTTCCCTCCATTGCGATGTGATATGAATATTCCTGAAATTTAAGCTTTCTACTGAAACTATAAAGAGTTGTGAGATGTCCAGTTGATTAGATGCAACTTGTATTTTTTGTTGTTGCAAATATAGTGGAATCTCATTCGAGATGCTGAAGGGAGTGTGTTGGAACCTTGACGTTTTTTCTGATTTTGATGATGATAAACACCATTAGCTGGTTTGTATTTTTCCTATGAGTTTCAGGTTTTATGAAAGAATTAGGGAACAATGAAGAAGAGAAAGCAGAGAAGAGCTAAGGAACGTTGTGGAAACAAGGAACCTGTTACGCGAAAGCAAATTGAAAAATGAAGCGCGCGTATATTTCATATAAGGAAACTTTTATACATGGAAACATCATATAAGGAACAAACGCGGAACGCAGGAAGTGCCAGATGTTCCCAGGTGAAGACCGCTACATATGGAAACCATATTTGAAGATCTACTCGGAGAGAGAAGAGCAAAATAGCGTGTCTTAGGAAAGTTTTTATATGGAAACTATGTGTTTATGAGCTGAATTGTTTAGTTGGAAATAAAATCTTTCACCGTTACCTTATATAGCGGGGTTGCTAACTATTTGGTAATTTGGTAAGACATCTTTTCTACCACTATATATAGATGAGGATACCTTAGGGAAATGTCATCTCAGCTATCACATTGAAGACTACAATGAGCTTATTGCAAGTTGAGATCGGAGATCCAAGACAAGGTACGAGTTTAGTATTGGATTGCTTAGGGTTTTCTTATGTTCTTGTGTTGTTACTAGTTGATTGCACTCAAAGTCTAGAAACCTAGGAACTGTGTGTGATTAGGTGGAGATAAGACTTGTGAGATTGTACAACTTGATTAATAATACAAGTACACGTGTTTGAAATCCTCCTAGGGTAATATCTAGAGGTAGAAGTTTTTTCTTTTCAACTAGTTGGTTGATAGAGTTTCCTCTCTAAGGAACTGTCTTGTTGTTACTACTGAATCTCTGTTATTTCTGCTGCCCAGGAAACAGTTTCACTGTTTCCTGTCTAACACACTACGATTCAACAATTGGTATCAGAGCATGTTCGCTCTAGATTGTGTGTTCTTTTCAGATTCACAGGTAACAATGTCTTCAACTCATGAAATCAGTATTGGGAATAACAGAATGTGTGCAATGACTCTAAAGTCATCAAGTGAAGAACAAGAGGTAGATCCTGAAACTTTCTTTGAATCTCTTGTCAATTTTGATAAAAGTCCTTGATTTCTCTTATCAAAAGCATGTATAATGAGAACCTTAAAACGCAAAATGATTTGAGTAATGCTGAAGAAAAATGCATTGAATTGAATGAATCTCTATCTAGAATTGCTAGTTCCTCTGATGTTCCTTGCGTTAAAAGTGATGCTACTTACAGTGAACCTAGTTCTTTTAGCACTGTTAGGGAACTGTCTCAGATGAAAGCTCAGATCGATAAAATTCACTCCATTCTAGTTGAGCAAAAGCTTAAGGAAGAAGAGATTACCTTTGTTGAGTCCAAGTATGGTGTTGGGTACAAAGGTGAAAAATAAGAGAGTAAAGAACATGAGTTAACCATACATGAGTTTAGAGAGTTAAAAGATAGGGAACTTCAGAGTACTAAGGATATAAACTCTTACCTAAAAGAGCGTGTGAAGACTCTGGAGAGCGGGCTGAGTGAAAACCAATCTTGGTACAAAGGCCAACCTGCCCATAAGATGTATCTCATCCAATCCCAGGGAAAGTTTCCGAGTACACCTGACCCAGTTAGAGCAAAGCAACGTAGCATGCCCGTCCCAAACCGTAAGTATACCTTGGGGGATTATTATAAGATTTGCTGGCACTGTGGGAACAATGGTCATGTTGTGAGAAACTGTGCTAAGAAACAAAAGTTCACTGAAGATCACACTCAACGAAGGAACAGTAGAAGTAACAATGTTGATTTAAATGATTATGATGCATCTCTTGTTATGTCACATGCTAAGCCTAGAGAATATATTATTTTGTCTCTAAACGACCAAGTAAAGCCAAGCTTGCCTGAGTCGCTAAACACTAACTCTCTTAATGCAGGATGAAGTGAGGGGGAACAACAGATGGTTCATTGATAGCGGATGCTCATGCCATATGACAGAAAATAAAGATCACCTTACCTTACTTCAACAACACTCTAAGGGAACCGTTTCTCTTGGAGATAAACGCTACAGAGAGATAGTGGGAACAGGAGAAGCTACCTTGAAATCAAGCATCAAAATAAAAGAGGTTAGTCTGGTTCATCAACTTGGTTTCAATTTGTGAAGTGTAGCTCAACTTTGTGATCAAGGAGACAACGAGACTATGTTTACAACCAAAGATTGCTACGTAAGAAATAGAAAAACCAAGGAAATCGTATTGAAGGGTGTCCAATTTAACGATGTGTACACTGTTGACACAACATTAAAGCCTTCAAGGGAACTGTGCTTTGCGTCTCTAGCTGAAAAGACGGAACTGTGACATAGAAGGCTTGGACATGCCAATTTACAACTCATTCACAAACTCCACAAGAAGGAACTAGTTAGAGGGCTTCCAAATATCAAACCTGAGATCCATGGAGTCTGTGAAGCCTGTGTAAGAGAAAAATCAAACACGTTCCTCTTTCAAGAGCAAATCTGATGTTACCACTTCTCGCCCTCTGGAACTAATCCATATGGATCTCTGTGATCCCATGAGGATAAGAAGTCATGCAGGGAACATGTATGTGTTTGTTATTGTTGATGATTACTCTAGATTTACATGGACAATCTTTCTCTCTTCCAAGGAACAGGTATTCGAGACTTTTGAATCCTTCATCAAGGGTGTGGAAACTAATTTGGGACACAAGCTAAGCTCCATTCGATCTAACCATGGAACAGAGTTTGAGAATTCCATGTTCCTTGATTATTGCAGGGAACATGGGGTCTTTCATAACTTCTCGGCTCCCAGGACACCACAGCAAAATGGAGTGGTCGAGAGAAAGAACAGAATATTGGAGGACATGGCTAGAACAATGCTCATAGCAAGCAACCTTCCTCGAATATTCTGGGCTGAGGCTATCAACACTTCATGCTATATCCTTAATCGTGCCATGCTTAGACCATTGCTAAATAAAACTGCCTATGAACTAATCAGGGAACGCAAGCCCAATGTCTCCCACTTGCGTGCCTTTGGTTGCAGGTGTTTCATTCACAACAATGGAAAAGACAACTTGGGGAAATTTGATCCAAGGAGTGATGAAGGAATCTTTCTGGGATATGCTAACTCAAGCAAAGCTTATAGAGTCTACAACAAGAGAACCCAGAAGATCGAAGAGAGCATTCATGCTGTCTTTGATGAACACTCAAAAGCTGAGAGTGATGATTCCAACACACCGTTCCCTGATGATCACTTTCCACACATGCAACGTGAAGACTCAGATGATGAAGGTGATGATGGGAATCACCAGGGTAATCCACGTACAGGGAACAATGCCCCCAATGCTGGTGGAAGCACTACTAGTTCTCTCGAAGTTACCACAACCAGTGACGATGACACCCCTACTACACCAGTACTTGATGTTCCCACAACAACAACTCCAATCGTTGATGCTGATGTCACCACTTTTCCCAATGGAACTTCTGGTGGTGATACTTCGGATGCACAACTCGTGCAAGATGGCCAAGCGAGTGGTGATGTGGTAACAATTATTGAGGAAGAACCTATGGATGTTGTTGAAGGAACAATCTCTGAGGGAGCCACTGCAATTGCTGCTGACGTTCCTCCATCTTCATCCTCAACTACAACAACGAATGTTGCCCTTCCTCTTATTCCTCCGCCGCCTGAATCCAAGAATGTCTGGACTAAGAAGAATCATCCAGTTGACGCTCTTCTCACACCATACGAACAAAGAGGCTCACGCTCTCAACTATATGACTTTTGTGCTTTCTATGCTTTTATTTCTTTTGTAGAACCAAAGAACATCAAAGAAGCATTGAAAGAGCCAGATTGGATAGTTGCTATGCACGAAGAGCTACATCAATTTGAAAGGAACAAAGTTTGGAGACTTGTTCCCCTTCCCAAGCACAAGCATGCTATTGGAACTCGATGAATTTTCAGGAACAAGCTCGATGATTCTGGAACTGTGACAAGGAACAAGGCGAGACTGGTTGCTCAAGGCTACAACCAACAAGAAGGAATCGACTATGATGAAATGTATGCTCCAGTAGCTCGCATCGAAGCCATTCGACTTCTCATCGCTTATGCTGCTTTTAAAGGATTCACGTTGTATGATAAAGGCTAAAGTCGTGTGCCTAATCAAAATAATCCTAAACAAACCTAAACAAGTAGCAAAGGCAAGCAATGGTCGAATCCCACAGGGAGGAAGTAATCTTTCTAAGTGCACAATTGTATGTCAAAGGTAACAAAGGGGGTTTTGGTTGATTTGTTTGCAAAGTAAATAACAAAGTAAAGTAAAACAAAGAAAGATGTAATCAATTTGGGAAAAGTACTTAGCTAGACAAATATCCACCATTCATGAGATTGATTGATCCTAGATTCTCTCTAATTCCTTCCTATGAATGTTCATATTCCTTTTCATAAGTTATAAACAGGACAAACAGACCCTGAGAATACTAACTATTAAATAACTATGAAAACCTCACACGTCAATTCAATAGCAGCAATGAGCACAAGAATTTTGATAGATACATGCAAGAGTAGCAAACAGTCATACTATTGCATGCAATTAATTCTCCCTATAATAAACTAGTCCCAAACAGTTCTTAGAATATTGCAGTTGCTACACATAAATTAGGTAACTCAAACAGTAATTACCAAACCCTAGAAATAGACAATTACCAATAACAACTAGTTGCGTCCAACAAGCAAAATCAATAATAATCAATGGGATGAAGCACAAGAAAATCAATACATTCAAATGAAAAGAAATAGAATCTCACAACCATATATCAAATGAAGGCTTCAATCGTCGGACTAAGTAAAAGTGCTTAGTTCTTCATAGTTCAAAGGAAAAACAATACTGAAACGTAAACTAGAATCATCGATTGAAGGCTATGGAATTTAGGTTAAATAGACTTAACCTAAAGCCCAAGATCACAAACCTCATCTAAAAAAGAAATAAAGTATAAAGTTCGAAATAAATAAAATAAAGACAAACGGAAAAAGGGAAAAATAACAAAGTTCGGAAATTCTCTGACGGACCGCCTCCGTGTGCTTCCGCGGCCGCGGCACCAAATCCGTGGTCGCGGAAATTGAATCGAAACTCTCGACCTGTTCAGCACATGAATTTTCCGCGGGCGCGGTGGGAAATCCGCGGTCGCGGCAGCGGCATTCGTTCCTCTGCGTCTCGCCCTTGGCCGCGGCTGCTTGTGACTTCGCCCTTGGTCGCGGCAGAAGCCTTCTCCTCCTTGGTGTGGCTTATTCCTTCCGTCTTCCCTGGTCTCCTCAGGTGGTTTACTCCTCGTCTTTTGAATGTCTTCAATTAGCTTCTTCACACCACCATATCCACACTTCTTCTCTCCAACTCCCTACTCCACAGTTGTGCTCTAAACCCATACAAATGGCACCCTAAACACCGGTAACAACTCCTAGATAAGCACTACAAAGTAGAGCTGATCATTGTATCAAATGGATGTCAAAACAACATTTCTCAATGGCTATCTTCAAGAGGAAGTTTATGTGAAACAACCCCTAGGCTTTGAAGATATGGAACATCCTGACTATGTGTATGCACTGGACAAGGCACTGTATGGGCTCAAGCAAGCTCCCAGAGCTTGGTATGATCGGCTGGCACAGTTCCTTCTCTCCAATGGATATAGACGTGGCGCTATTGACAAGACATTGTTCCTCTTGGAACACAAAGGTGAGATTCTCGTAGTTCAAGTCTATGTTGATGATATTATTTTTGGTTCCATTAACCCTGCCCTTGTAGAAAAATTCAAAAATCTCATGAGTAGTGAGTTTGAGATGAGTATGATTGGGGAACTTTCCTTTTTCCTTGGATTACAAGTCTCTCAATCCTCTGAGGGAACAAGAGTACATCAACACAAATACATCAAGGAACTGTTGAAGAAGTATGGTATAGATAAAGCTAAACCTATTGATACCCCTATCTCTCCTAACACTCGTCTTGATGCAGACTTGAATGGCCAAGATGTAGATGCTACAATGTATAGAGGCATGATTGGTTCATTACTCTATCTAACGGCAAGTAGGCCATATATTATGTTTAGTGTGTGTCTTTGTGCTAGGTTTCAAGCAAATCCTAAGGAGTCACACCTAACTGAGGTCAAAAGGATCTTGCGATACTTGAAAGAGAACGACAATCTCTATCTTTGGTATCCAAGGAACAATGGGTTTGAACTTGTGGGCTTCACTGATGTTGACTTTGCTGGTCACCTTGTGGATCGCAAAAGCACATCAGGGACGGCACAGTTCCTTGGCCCATGTCTTGTCTCTTGGGCATCAAAGAAACAAAATTCTGTTGCCCTTTCAACCGCCGAAGTTGAGTACGTAGTTGCTGCCTCTTATTGTGCCCAGGTATTGTGGCTCAAACAACAATTGGAGGATTTTGGTATGTCTCTTGGCACCGTTCCCATTATGTGTGATAATACTAGTGCTATCAACATTTCCAAAAATCATGTTCATCACTCACGTACTAAGCATATTGATATTCGTCATCATTTTCTTTGTGATAATGTTAAGAAAAAATTCATTAGAATGGATCATTGCAGGACAGAGGATCAAGTTGCAGATATCTTTACCAAAGCACTGGATAGAAAACCCTTTGAGTATTTGAGAATGCTCCTTGGGATGATCTCACTAAACTAAGGAACTCACTATCCACTATTCCCTCCATGATTAGCTAAATTGATCAAATTTATTCAAGGAACATCTTCTATGTCGCTTATTAGTTGTAAAATTTAGCTCATCATGTCTTGCTGTGTGCTATGTGTTACATGATATCATAAATTACACGCTACTTCGTTACTTGATCATATGTGCTTCAGGGTTACTTGATAACATCTTCTTTCATGCCCAAAGCAACCGATTTGATTATCTGAACCCTCATTACAAGCCAAAATGATAATTGGTTGCACTGTCGTCCCAAGCTTGGATCCAGGTAAACGTTCCCTATGCACCTGTATTTGTTTACCAAATTTTACTAGGAATCATTATCTGGATCGTCATTGTTCCCTACCTATATTTTTGTTTGGATATATCTTTGCAATTTTGTGTGAACCCAATTTAAGTATCCAAACTAGCCTTTCCATCCACTCAAGTATCTCAGAGTCGTCTTGATGGAGCTTTGCCTAAGGGGGAACTGAGAAAGGAACATTGGACATGAACAATCTGTTGAACGTTGAGATTTGAAGTTGAACGTTGCTTCAATGAGAAGCTTGCATTGAATGTTGATTTGATGGAACTGAAGAGAGGAACGACTACTTTGCTGCAAAAAGAGTTAAAAAAAAAGAGAAAGAAAGAAAGAAAAAGAGAAAAGAAAAAGGAGTTTATCGGGAAGAATGTGTAGTTCCTATGGTCACCGAGCTGGATATGGTGAATGTGAACAAGATGAAGTATCAAGGAGATAACAAGGGAACTCTGCCTGTGTCAGAGATGGTAAAGCGAGAAGCTGGTGAGGGAACATCAAAAGGTGGCTCTGTGCAAAGCCAAATGTTGGCTGAGGTGCGCGAGATAAATAATATTTTGTCGCTGCTTCTTGAACATTTTCTCCAAAAGGACAAAGACCAGAAGGAGGATTCTGAGTCTTGAGTGGACACCTTTTCCTATCCTAGCCCGTCTTTCCCTATTTCTCTTGAATTTCTATGTTATTTTGTGATTGTGCTTGCTCTTTTGATTTTGTTTAGTTGTTTGCTATGTTTTCTATGATCTTTTGTAATCATTCCCTGCTCGATATATAAACTTTATTTTACTCCTAATTTTCCACAATAGTCGTATTGTTCCCTTGTTTATCTTTTGATCTTTTGATGATGCCAAAAGGGGAAAGTGTGGAAAATTGTAGTGACCTCAGTAAAGTGAGATAACAACTTTATTATTCCTAAATCTTTATGAATTTTTGAACGATGCTAGTGCTGAGGGGGAACAATGATGTAATAACCCTTTGGGGGTGTTACAGATGATGCAACTTGAAGGTATGAACTGGTTTGACTCATTTGACATGAAATTTTACTTAACACTTGATCTTAGATGCATGTTGATTTATGTCTTTCTGCTTATTACTCTTTGTTTTGATCGAACAATTTTTGAACAAGTTTGTCATCACCAAAAAGGGGGAAATTGTTGGAACCTTGACGTTCCCTCTGATTTTGATGATGATAAACACCATTAGCTTTTATGGTTTGTATTTTTCCTATGAGTTTCAGGTTTTATGAAAGAATTAGGGAACAATGAAGAAGAGAAAGCAGAGAAGAGCTAAGGAACGTTGTGGAAACAAGGAACTGTTACGCGGAAGCAAATTGAAGAATGAAGCGCGTGTATATTTCATATAAGGAAACTTTTACACATGGAAACATCATATAAGGAACAAACGCGGAACGCAAGAAGTGCCAGATGTTCCCAGGTGAAGACCGCTACATATGGAAACCATATTTGAAGATCTACTCGGAGAGAGAAGAGCAAAATAGTGTGTCTTAGGAAAGTTTTTATATGGAAACTATGTGTTTATGAGCTGAATTGTTTAGTTGGAAAGAAAATCTTTCACCGTTACCTTATATAGCGGGGTTGCTAACTATTTGGTAGTTTGGTAAGAGATCTTTTCTACCACTATATATAGATGAGGATACCTTAGGGAAATGTCATCTCAGCTATCACATTGAAGACTACAAGGAGCTTATTGCAAGTTGAGATCGGAGATCCAAGGCAAGGTACGGGTTTAGTATTGGATTGCTTAGGGTTTTCTTATGTTCTTGTGTTGTTACTAGTTGATTGCACTCAAAGTCTAGAAACCTAGGAACTGTGTGTGATTAGGTGGAGATAAGACTTGTGAGATTGTACAACTTGATTAATAATACAAGTACACGTGTTTGAAATCCTCCTAGGATAACACCTAGAGGTAGAGGTTTTCTCTTTTCAACTAGTTGGTTGATAGAGTTTCCTCTCTAAGGAACTGTCTTGTTGTTACTACTGAATCTCTGTTATTTCCGCTGCCCAGGGAACAGTTTCACTATTCCCTGTCTAACACACTACGATTTCTATTGCACCAATGCATTTTTTCTTGATAACCCTTCACAGAAAAAGAAATAGATCAAATTCAACAGACATTCATTATCAGATGTAAAACGATGAACAAAAATGAGATTTTTTATTTGATTAGGGGTAACAAAGACAGTACGTTGATTATGGGGGTGGAAGGACAATAACAGAATGTGTTGACCGGTTGTTTTTATGGATATTATTATTCAATTTCGTGTAACAGAGGCACCCGATGACTCTAATATTACTTTATATGGGAGGATAACCGTATATTTTTTCGTAGGGTGTGGTATGTTGGAGGGTTGTTGTGGGAAGACGATTCAGGGTGTAGACTGTAGTGTTGAGAACTTCTACCCAAAGTTTTGGTTGCAAGTGAGCGTGGAATGAACGAGTCCTGCCAATATTATTGATAGTTTTTATTATTCTTTCGTCTTTATCATTTTGTTCGAAAGTATGAGAGCATGAAATACGGAAGATTGAAATTGTGAGTCGTTGAATTGTTTGTCATTGTCACATTGCATACTTTTGATGGGAAGATTGAAATTGTGTTTTACAAAGGGAATGAAATTGCTAAAAATGTTGGAAAACCTTTGATTTTTGTTTGAATGGAAACACCCTACATAATGAGTAAAGTTATCCACTAAGACAACATACTATTTGAAACCGAAACTGCTATTGATAGAAGATATCTGGATATAACAATGAAAATTTGCAAATGGTGTAGAAGTTTTAGAAAATGATTCAAAGGAAGGGAAACAAACATGTTTCCCAATAGGACATGTTTAACAGAGTTGAAAATAATCCTTTTTATTTCAAGAAATTCTAGAAGAAGAAACTAATTGTTGAAAGGTTGGAGTTCTTGGATGTTCAACTTGCACTAGCTATCACGCTAGCTTTTACGTATGCTAGAGCATAAGTTGCTCGAAAATGAGGAAAGCATAAACCTGCTAAGCGCGTTAGAGCACGAACTGCTCAGGATCAGAAGTTGCACGAGCTTCCAGACCTCGGTTTGTATCTGAAAGGCAGGGACACGAACATAAATTGGAGAAATGATATTAGAAGCGAAAAGAATGCAAAAAACAAGTCAACAAGAAGCACACGACCCGTCCGTCGGATCGCACGAACCATGCAACACATTCTGTAAAGAAACGACAGACTGTATGGACCGTGCGTCGGAACACACACATCGTGCATTAGTCTATGTACCTCGAGCGAGTATTTTCGAAAAATCACCGTCATGCACGGACTGTGTACCAAAACACACAGTTTGTGCGCTAGCCTGTATAAACTCTAAGACAAAATGCACGGACCGTGCACTATACCGCACGGTCTGTGCGGTTCCTTTTGTAGCCTTTGATAGTTTGTGCAATTGTATATGCAAGGACCGTATGGTTCACGCTGGAACTCAAAGAACTTCGTGCAGCCGAGTGTGCACGAGGCGACACTTATATCTTGCGCTCGTCCACATGGCCCGTGCACTATCTCCCGTAATGGGGCACGTCCCGCTGTTGACCTTTCGTTCGGATACCTACCCACCTGATCTTACGTCAGAATGTACACCGGGCCCCAAGTAGTTGGGATCAAACGACGCGAGCCAAGGTTTGAAGCAATTTCGGATCATTTAAGCCCGAGCAACTTATGGGCATTAATGAGAGACACATTAAGAGTTATGGGCTTGGACAATTACTGGAGAGATATTTAATTCTCAAGGTTACTATGTTTTCTCATTCATTCTCTATTGACCTAATTTGTTCTGTCATCTGACTTGAGCGTTGAAGGGTCCTCCGGGGGAGAAAAGTCTCTCCCTTTGACCGTGTTTTCACACAAATCGAGATTGTTCGTCGGATTCTTGGAAAGATCAATCGTTGTCGGTTTCGTTATCTTCGTGGTACAAAAATATGCTACGACAATTGGTCTCAGTAAAATCTACACTCAACTCCTACAATTAATCACATACACATGCAAATAAGTTTTTCCCACATTAAGTTTTGTTGTGAGCCAATTTACTGATGCACACATCATGTGGATAGTAGGAAACCTTTAGCCGACTTCTTACTCGAGCTCTGAATTACTAGAGCCTTTCCAACATGGACTAGTCTTTTGACGACATTAGTGAAATCATTATTTACTAATATAGGAGTCCGGTTCCGGTGCGGAGCACTCTTCCCGTGCGGACGTGCGGACATGCACTATAGGGCCTTATTTGTGCACTTTTGTAAAAAAAATTGAAAAATGCTTGGAAAAAATTTGAAAAAGATTTTTTTTTTTTTTTTTTTTGAAAAAGTGAACAAATAAGACGTTAAAGTGCACAAATAAGACCCAAAAGTGCATGCTCCGTACGTCCGCACGGGAAGAGTGCTCTGCATATGATCCAAACTCACTAATATAGACATATATATTAATCTACAATTACCTTGTAATCAAGTGCACCGCCATGTGAGTTCGTTGGTCTAGCAACCTGCTTTCTTGGTCTTCTGCCGTAAAGTTTTGTTTTTTATCCTCCCTCTTTTCTCGTTTCCTTTTCTTACGTTGGCCTACCTGCCTGCTACTGTTTCCTTTCCTTTTCCTACCTACCATCAGATCATTAAAAGTCCCACCTTTACGTTATCCCCCCCTTTATTTAAAACATTGTCCCACTTTTTCTATGGTGGCCGAACTCGAAAAGTCACGGGGAAAGCTAAAACTAACTGACTCAGAGGAGAATATTAAGAAATTTGAGGACCAGGTTGAATTTGCTGATTTGAGAAGGATCAACTTGGCTGTTGCAGGGAAACTTCTCCTGCAAAGAGAGTTCAACCGGAAAGCTCTGAAGCGGACGATGGAGCTCCTGTGGAAACCACACAGAGGTCTGGTGGTAAAGGAATTGGAAAATAACTCCTTTATCTTCCAGTTCTTCGCCGAAGAGGATAAGAAATGGGTCCTGGACCATCAACCTTGGAGCTTCAATGGGAGCCTGCTGGCTATCCAAGAGATACATGGAGAGGAGAAACCTGAGGATCTAGAATTCAAAACGACACTGTTCTGGGTTGAAGTTTGCAACGTTCCGTTTATCAGAAGAAACTCAAGCCTGGCAAGATGAGTGGGGAACAGAGTTGGCAGATTCCTGGGTTTTGAAGAAAACCAAGTGCACAAATTAGAGACTACTATGAATGTCAGAGCAAAAATAGACATAACCAAACCTCTTATAAGAGGAATGAAGGCGGGCTTTGGGGATGCGCCACCGATTTGGCTTCAGTTCAAATATCAGTTCCGACCAGATTTTTGCTACAAGTGTGGTGTGATCGGCCATGCAGAAAGAGATTGTGAGATTGATGAGGAGGATCACGACAACCCCCCTGAAGAGCAATATGATGCATGGATGAGAACCTCCCCCAAAAAGGCTTCATTTAGAGAAGCTAAAGAGGATGCTGAAGCTGAGAAAATGAAATTTGAGGTTTTCCTCAAGGAGAAGAAAGATAATGACAAAAATGGTCGCGGGATGATGAACCCAAGCATAGGCAAAATCTGTCCACAGAAAGAGGTGGTGGGCAACCCTATGTTAGGGAAGGAAACCCTTGATCAAGATCCCACGGCTACTTCGAAGGCAGAGGAGGTGAGAAGCTTTATATGATTAGAGAGGAGGGAACTTGGGGTCAAATGTGTAACACCCCCGACTTATTGTCGGTAGTGCCACACTGACCTCAGACGTTGATGTCCGATGTTACCCAAGGCTTTAATCGGAACAATTAATCTTTAATAAACATAATAATTAACGAAAGGTTAAACAGCGGAAGACAATGTATAAGGTCACTGGCGTGTGACACTACCGACAATAAGTCGGGGGTGTTACAATTATGATATCAGAGCAACGGTTTTAAAATTATTGGCCTATTGTTAGGTTTGAGAATTTTCGGAAATTAATTTCGAAACTATTTTCAACCTAATTTCTATTAAAAAGAAATTTCGAGAATCCAAATGTTAAATTTAAAAGTTTAATTATTTCTTGGAATTTAAAATAGTGGTTTAACTATCTGAACTTCAAAAGCTATTTATAATTGGTTTATAAAACGTTGTGTTATAAGCGATTAAATTAAGTTTATGATTGCAACTTTAAAAGTGCAAATTTTTTTTCTTAGTAAGAGTTTTGTGATAATTATATCTCTAGTTTGAGGAACTAACTTTATAAATAACTATTTTTATATAAGATTTAAGAGGTTTTTCAAACTTCTGCAAGATTCAAGCTGTTACTTATTCTTTAGATCCATTCTTAGGAATATCGTTTCTCCTTAGATGGAATGTCATTTAAAGGTTGACGTTTCTCCTAGAGTTTCCACTTCCCAAGTAAGTCAGAGAAGAGGTCGTTTCTGCGGTAAATGGTGGAGGGCCAGTCAGACTGATATAAAGTTATTAGTTTGGACCTTATGATTCGTACCATAACGTAATCGACTCAGTGTCATGTACAAGTTGGAAAAGTTCTAAACAAACGTTATGGTTCATCAACAGGTGATGGACACCCGATCCACCAACCAGACAGCTAACGAAAGTCCTAGCAATGATTCTCGAATTCGGCTGAGAAGTGCTACTCCACAAGGGGAAGATGCGGGATCTGGGTCACGTAGCAATGACCCGACCCTGCGACAGGATGTTCATCAGGGACAAGCGAACCCCCAAGCTACAAGGGGAGTTCCACCTCCTGCCCCGATCATGCTAAATGCGACGACTATTGGGCAGATAGTAGGGCTGATGGTCGAAGTACTAACGGCCTAGGTAATACCGCAAGCCCAAGCGGCCCCCATACCTCAAGTCGCAGCTAGTGTGGAAGCACAGATTAAGGCAAGGAGCAGGCAACAGAATCGCAGGGCTGGCTCGTTCAAGCGCCCGGCGTCGCCCACCAAGATCGAGAAGTCTGGTCGTACTAGGACCAAGACAACTCTGACTGATTCCGCCAAAGGCTCAGGCTGGAATAACGGCGTGATTCAATGCCACAACTATGGTCAAGCCGGACACAAGAGCCCTGGTTGCCAAAAGATGAAGAGTGTATGCTACTATTGTGGAAGGGAAGGCCACATGAAGGCATACTGTAGGAAGAAGGGCCTAAGGCCAACTCAAGGTAATCAGGCCTCAAGGGTTAGCAGTGGACAGAACCCAAGGGCGGAAGTATTTGTTCCAGGGCAGTCTACTACTCGTGATAAAGGCAAAGCGCCTATGGAATTTTTGGGTCAAGAGCAGCAACTCTTTGTGATACGTCACCCCGACGTGAGGGAAGCTTTGTACAAGTGGTAGCATTTTGTAAGGCTTTTTAGAATAAGGAGCAATGACTTGTGTCAATAGTCTCCATAGTTTAGTAATCCGTCTATTCGACTTTCTATCATTTGTCTTATGTAATGTTTCGAATAATAGAGAAGTGTTTCCTTGTTCCGGAAATTACTAAATTCGTTACTTTTGCAAATTGTTCGTTCATACGAGACTCCGTGCGTGCCAAAAACAATTATGTCACGTGTGGATAAGGGCTGTCATGACTCACAAAGGAGGGGTAACGTATGGAACCGTGGTGTTCGTTCCCTACATGGTTAACATCAGGGTCGACTCCACTATTGAATTCTTAGATCCATTACTAGGAATCTCTCTTTGTTCTTGGAGTAATGTCACAACGGTATGACATTAATTACTCCCTTCGTTGAGTTAACAAGCGTTATCTCGTAAGCTGAGTTTTCCAAAAAAAATTAGGGTGTAGGAACAAATGTAAGTGGTTAATGCTCTATGGGATGAATTTTTTTTCTCTCATATGTGTACCCTGGACATTTGTTATGGTCAAAGCACATAGGAATGAACTACATGAAGTTCAGAATGCCTAACTGTGAGGTCGTCATGTGGACATATAAGAGGATAGATTGCAGAGAAGAGAATAAATAAATATAAGAGATAGTTCATAGGGAATTCAGTTTCTCTAGGCAGATCGTACTCTGTTACGACCTTGAGTAGAACTTTAGAACTCAAGGGATTTTGGTTATGGAAGTTGTAAGTGAGTATGTTCATTGTGGACCAGAGGATTAGACTTTCGGAAAGGCTAAGGGTGTGAAGTCATATGTATTGTCTTGGAAGAATTATCTGAGGTTCGTTATGAGGTTTTCTTAAGAGAAACGACATAAGGATTGGATAGAGAGTGATCGATGTCTGTTAAGGCGATTTGATGTCACGTTTAGGAAAATAACGTGATTAGCCGCAATCGTGCTAATTGATTTATCACGATCTTGTTTTGAGGAAACTAGAGGTTTTGAGTTGGAAGTGAGCTTTTGGGCCAATTTTAATAGGGCCAAAGAACTGAATCAGTGAATTGTACCTTCAAGGGATATATAGATATGATATCTGGAGATTTACAAGGTTTGATACTTGGATTTTAAGTGAGTGTGTCGTCTATAAAGCTTATGGTATAACACTTTTTGGAAGAATTAAGTTGTGAACGATTGTATTGGGAGAAAGCCACTTGAAATTGAAAGGTTATGGTGTATGGCCTAGTTATTCAGAGGATATCGATACCAAAGGGTGTAGCATGGGAAATTGTCGTATGTACGTTTAAGGAGTAAAGTGACAGTGTTACTTTTATGTACTCATTGAGGGATTAGGACGTAAAGTGATTGATTTTGATGGCAAGGCATCGTTCATCAATATGGTATTTTGAGTAAATAAATTGAGGAACCTTAAAGGTTTAAGTTAGAGACTGAACAATGGAATACGTTAGGGTAATCTTGGATAAATGGTAAATATCCGTAAAGCAAAAGAGTGCTTGATTTGGGATAATAAATCGTATAAAGACAACTAGTTACTAAAGGATTTTTGAGTGAATAGCAAACTCGACCGGTAACAGTTTGCTACGATTTTGAAGGTTGAATAGTGTGGTATAATGTAAGAATGTGGATGATGTCAAGTGGACTTGATGAAAAGGTGACCTACGTCTATTAAGGTGATCGTATGACGCATTGAGGTAAAACGAGAGTATAATCTTGTGGAATGGATTATTAGATCATGTTGAGATAATCGGATATAGGTTGCGATGTGATTAAGTCTTGGAGGGATAGTAAGTATCCGTAACGCAAAAAGGGGTTGCTTTAATTGGGATAGTAGATTGTATGAGGAGTATAAGGATCTTAAGTTAGAGATAAGTTATTTGAGTCAGTTAAACAAACCTTTGGGATGTGAGTCAGGAAAAGGGCGGCTGAGCCAAATCTAAGTGAACCAAATTATTGAAATTGGTAGGTTGTACGATTAGGGAATAAGGAATTATGATACTTGTAAGGTTGTAAGGTTTGATGTTTGGATTTTATGTGAGTTTGTCGGTTAGAAGGCTTATGGTGCAATTCTTTGAAGAAGACTAAGTTGTGAAGTTACTGTGTTAGAAGGAGACCACTTAAATGGAAAGATTACAGTTTAAGGATAGGTTATGTTGATGATTCCGATAAATTAAAGGATTTAGTGGAGAGAATTGTCTATGTGCGCCTAAGGAGTAAGGTAGCAAGCGTTAATCGTATAAAGCTATTAAAGGATTATGATAGAAGTGACTGATGCGGTTGGTAATGAATCATTTATCAGGATAATACCTTAAGGAAATAGGAGTAATATCTCATGGGATTCGTTTTAAGGAACGTAGGAATAAAGGTGTTGTGATTATGTTTGGAGAAAGTCTGGGAATCTTAAAAGTTAGGTCATAGAATGATTTAAGGGATAGGCTAAATCATTACCGAAAGGATACCAAGTTAGATATGGCACAAGGGCCAAATGTAATTAAGGTAGCCAATGAAGTAGGTGAGCCGTGTATGTAAGAAGTAAGGTCTATATGACAAGGGAAAGTACTAAGTTGAGGTATAGTTGAATTCTATGTATGTACTTGAGGATTGGATTGTCGAAGGAAAGTTAGTAGAAAAATGTTGTATTCTTCTGTTTGAAGACATCAAGGTCTTTATGAGGAATGGGGCAATATAGCGAGGTTATAGCGAGGTTATATTGAGGATTGGATACTCTGATCAAGGCAATGGTAAACTTGTGGACGATCACATCAATTCTAGTAAGAGAAATGAATATAGGCAGTATGTTGCGAGAAGAATCATGATCGAGAAATAGTCGATTTTGGTGATATAGGTTACGAAGACCAAATTTATTTAAGGATATCAACTTAAGAAAGATAAGGTATGTACTCTGAGAGAGGCTTAGAGAAAGGTGAAAAAGGAATGTATAATCTTATGCTTAAGGTATAGCGAGACTAGTGCGATGATTTTAGGAGACGATTATCCTAAGATAATTATGACCTTGAGGATGGTCACGAGTTAGTAAAAGGATAATACGTGGAAGTAGGCTATGCGAGATAGTGGTATGGTTGAGGAAACAGATCGATTTTCCAGGAACAAGCATATGGATGCAATGATTAAGGATATTGAATTCAGATGGTAAGATTATGGTGAAACCGGTCCCTTTAGTTTAGTGATGCTAGTTTCGGGGTCGAAACTTCTCTTAATGGGGTAGTGATGTAATACCCCTCATTTTTTTAGTAAGGGTAATTTCCCAAACCCTCGTCAATTATTCGAGACGCGTTTGGCAAAATTCGGAATTTCTGTATCGTGTATGATCTTTGTAAAATTCCCTGAACCTTGGAATATACATTCGACGTATTTTCAGGGCTTAGAATATTCGTTCGGGTACAAACATATTTAACCCGGGGTTTAGAACCCATGCCCATACCTCCTCCCGGGCAAAAGGCGCGAAAAGGGGAATTTCTGCGACCGCGGTAGAGCCACTGTGGTCGCGGAATAAGCGTGCACTGGAGAGCTGGGAAAAGGAATTTTCCGCGACCGCAGAAAAGTCACCGCGATCGCGGAAAATGCCCAGCGTCGCCCTTCGTCTTTCTTCCGCGTGGCGTCGATGCACTGGTTGGGTTGTCGGTTGATGGAGCCTTCTTTCCCTATAAAAGGAGGGGAGGAGAGCCTCCATCTACACTCACATCCCGACCTCTTTCTCTCCCAAGGTGCTTGTCGCCGGAGTTCGAGCTTTCGCCGGAGATTTCGAAGTCGTCGTCGGAGCCTTCGCCAAGGGTTGTAGCAGCCCCGGAGTAGTGCATTAGAGGCGCAAGGTGGCAAGAAGTCGAAGCCACCGCGAATCGAGCGCCAAGGAGTCGTCGCCGGTGAGTTCCTCGTCATTTTGGGTCGCCGGAGTTCATGTCCGCGACCGTGGACATGAACTACCGCGACCGCGGCAGTGACAAGGTCGGCCGCGTCCGCGGCCACTGACTTTGTCACTCGCGGACATTCATCCTCGACGACCGCGATCGCGGCAGTGCCCACCGCGATCGCGGATTGCCTGGGCAATCGCGATCGTGGCTTTGGGCATGCCGGTCTCGGGCGGGACTTTTGTCCTTTCATTTTCGTTCGTTCTTTCTTAGATTTGTACATTTTATTGTCGAATCTAACCTAGGGTTTCGTTGTGGGTCATTTCCGTAGGAATCTGTAATTCGACTTCCGTTCCCGTTCCGGACCCAGAAACCCGTCGTTGATCAATCGTTCGTCTAATCTAAGGCAAGTGGCGGTTCACTCTTGCTTATCATTCCATGTTTCCATTAATTATCAATTGTTTAATTATTAATTAAATTGGGATGAACTATTATTTTCGTTTGGGAACAGATTTTATGAATAATACGATTAAAACATGATATTATAATAGGTTGTATATATTGCTAGAAACAACGCTATTATATCTGTTATTACCATGATGGTATTGATATGGACTATTGTGTGATCTGAACTGTTTAGTTAGAACGAGTATTCGTAGGAACGCTATGTACCTTGCGAGGTCTAGTTGTTTCTTTATAACTGGTGCTAGGAGGATTTTTCCCTAGTACTCTCTCTGATCATGACCGTACCCTTACTCAGGGTAGGTGAACACAGCCGGTGCCGACACTCGGGATTTATTCCCTTCGATATCTCTCGTGATGAGATGATATCTTAAAAGCTTATAACGTAAATGTACGCTTTGTCACTAAGATAAGATAAGTGCCGCTATGCACATAATTAATGAACCTTCGGGCGAGAAGTACAACTTGGAACCTCGCTCGGACTTCGACTAAAGTAAGTCCTCCTTTCATATCTGAATTCGCATTGCGCGGTGAGGTTGGTCGTGGACCCAAATGGTCAAGTCTTTTAAACGCTTGTGTGAAATTATAATGTTCCCAAACATTTGTCATACGTTTCCGTAAGACTCAATCTATTAGAGTCTTCTCTTCATATACTTTCCCGTAAGACTCAATCTTTTGGAGTCTTCTCTTCCCATAAGGCTCAGTTCCTTTTTAGTGCATGTCTAAACTTTAATCATTCCGTGAGAGTTCCGGGTTATATATCGTTTCTTCGGTTGTTATTCGAGGGACAATGATAGTAACGGTTACGATCACTAGAACCATCTGTTTTCACCCTTGCATAGTCTTTCACTAGACTAACCAATCGGGTTTTACTCCTTGCATGGTTGGCTGGTGTCATCCGTCCTATACGGCACATCAGTGGTTGGTTCCCGAAGACTTGAAGTAACCAATTGAAGAAGAGACTTGCAGTTGAAGGTTCAAGTGTTAGTATTTTAAGATTGTCAAATATTATTTTAATATATTCTTATCACTAAGTCATGTAATAGGTTTATTCTTAAAGTCTTTCGCTGTGTAATTTATAAGTTTTCCGTTGTATCATCACTATGTTGTAAAATCATCTCCTCGTTTGACGAGAGATCTTTTAATATAAATGGTTGAGTTTATACATTGTCTTCCGCTGTTTAACCTTTCGTTAATTATTATGTTTATTTAAGATTAATTATTCCGATTAAAGCCTTGAGTGACATCGGACAACAACGTCTGAGGTCACTGGCGTGTGGCACTACCAACAATAAGTCGGGGGTGTTACAAAATGACCCCTACAGATGACCCCCATGAAGCCCTCCCCTCAGCGGAAAAACAAGGAAAAAAGTGGAAAAGAATGGCTAGAGAGAAGAATGGAGCCTCGACCGGAGGAAAGAGAGACAAAGATGGGAAAAGAAAGGTGGTGGCTGATTATGGTCTTATGGAAACTGAAGATGATGTGGAAATGGAGAGGGCTTGCCCAAAAATGAGGAAGATCAATACTGAGGAGAATCAATCAATGATATTGGTGGCGGTTGGACATATCCAACCCCGCCAGGGACAATGTGTTGCCTAATCATGAACTGTCGAGGCCTGGGCAACCCCGGTGCAGTTAAGTCCCTCATGAGGAGAGAATCCCCGTCCATGGTGTTCTTATGTGAAACCAAGTTGAGTGGACGTGAAATGCAAGGGATTATAAATAAGATGAAGAACTATCATGGCTTGGTAGTGGATAGTTGTGGAAGGGCAGGTGGTGTTGCTCTTGTGTGGAAAAAGGAGCTCAATTTGGTACTTAGATTGATGTCCCTCCATCACTTCGATGCTGATATTATGAATGATGAAAACCAACCAGACTGGAGGATCACAACTATATATGAGCTTGGCTCTATCTTGGTGACTTTAATGAGATCACACATATCCACGAGAAGAAGGGAGGAAGCGAGAGATCCAAAAGACAGATGGAGGCTTTCACTGAATGCTTAGAAGATTGTGGACTCCAGGATCTAGGATATGTAGGTCATCAGTTTACTTATGATAATGGCAGAGATGGAGATAATAACATTCAATGCAGACTGGGTAGGTATGTGGCAAATCTAGAATGGCAACACAGATGCCTTGGAGCTAAGGTGATACACCTGGAGAGAGAATGGTCAAACCACTCTCTAATTAAGCTTTATTTCAATGGAGGGACCAATGAAAGGAGGCACAAGTTATTTAGATTTGAAAAAGGATGGGCAGAAAAGGATGAGTGCAAGCAAGCTGCTCAGAAAGTGTGGGAGGAAATGGATGAAAACGTTTTCAAAAAAATTGACCTATACGCTCAGAGTCTTAGCATGATGTCTGATACTGAAAGGAAAATTAGGAAAACTTTTGCTAAGAAAAGATTGAAGCTGAATGAACCCAACAAAGGGGGTCTCACTCTAATAAACTTGTCCTTAGAAGAAAATTGGTCAAAGAGATTGCAAGTCTTATTGGGGAGGTGGAGAAATTCTAGAGACAACGCAACAGAATTCTATGGCTTAAGGAGGGGGGGAATACCAACTTTTTTCACCGAAAAGCCTCGATTCGGAGGGACAAGAATGCGATTACAAAACTCACAAATGACCTAGGGGAGGTAAAGACTTCCGAGGTTGAACTTCATGATATTGCTGCTAATTATTTTAATTCTCTTTTCCAGGAAACACAACTGATCGACTCTGAGAGAATCATTGATGATGTACAACCTGTGGTCACAACAGAAATGAACAATGACCTGTGCAACGACTTCATAGAGGAGGTAATCGTAACTCTCAAACAGATTCACCCTCTCAAAGCCCCGGGCCCGAATGGCATGTGCGCTTTGTTTTATCACACCTACTGGGACATCATAGGCGAAGATGTGATCAATGAGGGGCTGAGAGTGCTGAATGGAGGTGAAATGAAGGCGGACATGAACAAGACCTTTGTAGTGTTGATTGATAAAAAGAAGAAGCCGACTGCCATGAAAGAATATACACCCATTAGTCTCTGCAATGTGGTCTATAAAGTTTTGTCCAAGGTCCTAGCAAACAGACTGGAAGGTTTTCTTGAAGAGATCATTGATCCAAGTCAAAGCGCTTTTGTCTCGGGCAGACTTATAACGGACAACATCATCGTTTCCTTTGAACTCTCTCACCATATGAGAAGTGGGGGAGACTCAAAGAAGGATCTTGCCCTCAAGCTCGACATGTCAAAAGCCTACGTTAGAGTTGACTGGAATTTCCTAAAAGCCATGATGATCAAGATAGGGTTTAGGAAAAACTGGGTGGACTGTATTATGAAATGCATATCTTCCATGAGCTTCTCTGTTCTGTTAAATGGAAAGCCTACCAAGTCTTTCTCCCCGACGAAAGGTATTTGGAAAAGGGACCCCCTCTCCCCTTACCTCTTCTTCTTTTGCAGCCAAGCTCGTTCCGCCCTCATCAGGAGAGAAGAGAACCGAAGCTTTAGGGAATCAGAATCGCCCCATTTTCCCCAAGAACCTCCCACCTGCTATACACTGATGATAGTATCATCTTCCTTGAGGCCAATGTTCAACAAGCAGGTGTGATCAAAGAGATCTTGGATCTCTACCAAAGAGGATCAGGTTAGAGGATATTTTTTTAGTTTTGAACCTTATTGGTATGTGATTTTTGTAATGGTATTTGGTCATCTTCACTTTATTAATTAATAAGATTAAATATTTAAGTTTAGCTGATCAAAAAATATATAAACAACTTATAAATGTTTAATCAAGGTACAAAAATATATGCATTTTATAATTTAGATAAAGAGTTATGTAAAGAGTAGAAGAAAAAAGTTTAATCATTATTCAAAAGCAAGAAAACTAACCTAATGTACTTAAAAAATAAATTATTGACTTGAAAGATTAATAAGGTGTATTGTATGATAGGATTGAAGGTAAATATGCAACCTATATCAATAAAAAATAATATAAATTATGAATTTAATATAGTTGTTAAAATTAAAAAAAGGTGAAAATAATTTAGGTAATATTGTCATTAAAAAATATAACATATATTTTGTACTATTTTCTTTAGCGTATACATATACTACCTAATTAATATACCAAATCACAATTTTAGCATCGTGGTATTTTTAAATTGATAATATATAACAAAACCATATTTGATTTCATATATTTTGTACTAATGAATATACTCTAGGTGGAACATAATATAACAAAATCCTATATGATTTCATAGATTTATTAATTTATATATTTTATACTAATTAATATACTCTCACTAGAACATAATATATATGGAGCATAATATATCAATGGCACTAATTACCAAGGAATATATATATATTTTATAATACACATATAGGGAGTTTATTTGGTAATATATAGTGAAATATTTTAATATATGAATGATAGTTTTTCTTTTGGTAAATAAGAAAAATGGCATATGTACAAGATAATGTAATTTGTGAATAAGTAGAAGGGCGAAGAGGTAAATGGACATTTAATTTTGCTAATGTGGCATAGTCATAAGATGACACATATGATAGAGAAAAAGGCTTTACTATTAGTATATAGATTAGATAATTTTATTGTTAAAAGAACACGAATGTTGAAATGTAAAGTCCATCACTCATCGAAAGTGAGTGAATATTAATGTCTAGTCTGACGATTTCCGATATTCAAGCTGCTATCAGATTCTGGAAGGAAGCGATCGATCGTCACCGGAATAGAGAGTTTTAAGGAGACAAATATAATGGTATTTATATTTTTGCCACCAACCAGCCGCTGACTAATCTTTGTCAATCGGAATCACTCAAACGTCTTGTGAACTCATGTGAATCGACTCACAATTTGCTCCTCTTTTTCCAAATTTCAGAAAAAGATCTCTATTCCCGTTCTTTCTTCTGATATTTATTGCCTTGTGAGTCATTCCCTTACCCGGTGACACTTGTAAGCTCTTATTTTCCACTTGTCTCTCCTTCCTGTGCATAAGCAATCGCATGCTTGCCACATGGTTCTAACGGAAGAGACAAGTGGCTTGGTTATCGGCCACTATCCTCTAGTCACATTTACAGCGCATTATATGTATTTAGAAACAAATTCCGTATGGGTTTTCCATCACGACGCTCTTTGCACTATTATCTCATTGTGTGAAGAACGTTACAATAGCGTGTTGCTGGGAGATCTTATCCCAATGAATCTTGGTGACGAGTTCTCTAATGCTTCGTTCGATCACTATCGAATACAAGAAATGCCCTATTAACTAGAGGGTGGTATTTAACTAATCTTTTAGTTTGCGGATTACCATTAGCGCACTTTAGTTATTAGTATGCCTTGGACTTGTTATAGTCTATATATGGTTGGTGCATTACTCCTTCTATATCCAATTGGTATTACAATGGAACCCATTTGTCTTATATATATTGGGCTTATCTGCGTATGAGCGCTCGTATATGCACACCTCAATTTTATTGGCTCACAGACTTTAAAGCTATGCTTGTTGGAGGGATTTGAAGGAATCTATTAAAGAGGAAATGAGGGGGATAATACATCTTGTTTGGTTACTCTTAACGAGAAGAATTAACAAGGATTTTAGGAGAAAATAGAACAAGAAATGAGGGAAAATTAAATGACCCAAAATTGATGGAACTTGGGTTAAAACTAGAAATATATGCTTAAAAATAGATTTAGGATCGGGTACATTTGGGAGTTAGTGTACGAAATACAAATCATCCCACACCGTCCGATCTTCGTGATCAACAGCTGAGAACGCGCACATGTTTTTTGAGTTTTTAAGTGATTTAAGGGCATTTTTGTCATTTTTTCACTTAGGTCTTCTTCCTCCCCAATCCATTGCTTCTTCTCTCCCGAGCTCTATGTGTAGCTTCTCCCTGGCAAATCGTCATTGTTTTGCACTCGATTCTTCAAATTAGAATTCAATTGTTCAATAAAACGTGTTTATTCGTTCATCTAGGCTTCAAATTTCATCTATTTTTGTTGAGTTTGCCGTTCTCAAACACCATGGATGTCGGTATTGATTTTTCAAACACTTCGTGTTTTGTTTGTGTTTTATTGTAAGCTTGATTTTTGGTTGCTTTCATTTCGCAATGTCATGTTTATGGAGTAGAATCTCAAATTTTGCTGATTTTTATATATAAAAAAAAAATAGTTTTGGTTGTTTTGGATTGTAAAATGAGGTTGTGAACATTCTTCTTCTTATTTGTACTTGGATGTCATAGACCTTTTCCCTATTGAAAATTTGTATCAAAGGAGTTCTCGTCGTTTCATCATCTAATCGAATGTTTGATAGTTGAGTTGATTTTAAAATATGCACAATTATGAACATAATACTATTAATAATGAACATCACCGCGTTAATTATGAACATCTCGTGCTTTTTGACATTTATTTACATTGTCTCTGTATTTCAGCATGTTAATCAACTTTAGTTGCTGCTAGTGGTTGCACATGGTTACCATAGACTTTTCCATGTTGAATGTTTGTATCAAGGATTTCTTGCAATTGGATACTCTAAACAAATAATTGATCCCTCAATTGGTTTTCAAAGTATGCACAGATTATGAACCTCATGCAATTAATTATGAACATTTTGATATTATTTATGAAACTAACATGTTTTTTTCGCTGAAGTTGTGATTGGTTGAACTGTTGTCTTGGCTGTACTAATTCACTTCATTGACTAATCCAAATCTATCATATTTGTGTTGATGTAATGGATCAATTTGATGTTATTTATTTTATTTTTCTTAGCTTTTGTGTTTTGAGAGAAGCCCACAAGGTGTTCGATGAAATGCCTGAGAGAGATGTTGTGAGTTGGACATGGTTGAATGACCTCTATGGTTGATAATCATTTTGTTTTCACATTACTGTAGACATTTGATGTGAAGAACCTGAGAAAGTCATGATAAAGGCACAATATGAAATGAACCACAATAAGATTAATATGAACATTGACATTATTATATATGATTGCTACATGACTATATATGAACCTTGGAACATAAAATATGAACCTTTAGTTTATTTATATGGTGCACAAAGTATGGAAAAGTAGATAAAGTAAATGAATAAGTATGAACATTAGATTCTTATATATGAACATCAACTTGTACCGTATGAACCTTAGTGTTTCTATCAATCAAGGAAAAATAAACCTCAAACACAAACGTACTCAAAGTATTATGTATATATGGACATTACGAGACTATATGTGAACATTTACATACGACGGATGAACCTATGCTATATAAAGAGAATGGAAAGCACACACAAATGTTTTTAGTAGAATACATATGAACTTCAAGGTAATATATGTGAACTTAAACATGATACACGTGAATTCAACTTGAATTGAGACTTTTCACAAATACAATATGTAGCCTATGATGGATTTGAATCCACATCCATATGTACACACATTGCTCTACCATTTGAGCTAATAGGCTATGACAAATCAATTATTTAGACATGTAATACACGAAGAATGTCTTTTCTATGGTGCACAAAATGTAAACGTTAAGGTAATATACATGAACATTAAGATAGTAAATATGAACATCGCGGACAACACGACCATATCAAATGACACCCAAATTGTGAAAATGAAAACGATAGCAAAATCTCAAGTTTAGTCCGTGATGTGACCTCGCCTACCATGACAGCTGCAGACGAGGAGGAGGCTATGAGTCTTAGGTCCTCCGGTCCCATTACTAGAGCACGAGCCAAAGCTATTCAAGCTGTGACTCAATCACTGGTGACCAGACTCGTAGCAGGTCATGGACGTCCAACTACAGATGAGGGATCCATTATGAGTTTAGTGACAGTTGGGACGTCTACACAGTCTGCAGAGATCCCGGATCTCACAGATTAGAGATATTGATCGATATTCGCCTAGTTATCAATATTTCTGATTTATGACATTTTTAGTTTTTAGTCCGGATATTATTTATTATTATTTTCAGCATTTTTAAGGGAGTTTAGGAGGTCATTTCTATACTTAGAATGACCAGCCCCCTTAGAGTTATTTTTAGAGTTTTATTTGTTTTATTTTTAATCTTTTTGGTTAAGGAAAAGGAAGAGTCTTCCTTTTACTTAACCTAGCTTTGTAGCCCCCTTTCTCTTTTATGTTGATATTCATACTTTTATGTTGAGAGAAAACCTCCATTGAAGTTCCTTCAACGTCACCTTGAATCACCTAGTCGAGCTTGCTCCTTCGTCATTCTCACATCAAATCCTTTAGATCTAGGTCGAGCGTGCTCCCTTCATCTATCCCGCTTCCAAATCTCCATCTTTTCCAGCCCTATACTGGCCGTGCACATCCCTTCATCCCTACGACCATCCCCCTCAAATTCCTATCGCTTCCGCAATCGCTTCCGCCTCGCCGTCGTCTTGCAATCTCCATCAACGTAGACGCCTATTCAAGGAGTTGCTTCGCCCCACTACGGATTCATCACGATCTCATCCGGGACTTGAGACCTTCTTCATAGCAAGGTCACATCAACTGGCATCAGAGCCTTCGAATCTGTAAGTCGAATCGATTCCTTGCTTATCACAACCTTATTTTCGTGTCAAAAAATTCCAAATTTTTTTTTCCTGCATTTTTCATGATAATTCCGATTAATATTATTCAGATCTATATTATTAAAGTCGAAAATTTCAAAAAAAAAAATCTCTTGAAGGCCGAATTATTTTCATCTAAAAAAAACATTGTAGATTTGCATTGAAAACTCGTTTTTGGTGTAAATCTGCTTCAAAAATATATTTGATTCAATTTTAGTGTTCTTACCTTGTCCCCTACACACAACAATTGCTCTTTGTGTTGGTAATTTGGTGATTGAATTATAGATCTAGATTTGCATGCATATAGGTTGAATTGCTGTACTCGACCTTTTTGCCATTAATCTGCGTCTTCTTTGATCTCCTTCTTTCCAACTTGAATCAATTGAGTGTATTGGTGTCTAGAATATTTTTTTTAAAATTTTTTGAATACCGATCTGCGCAAGGAGGCTGAAATTCTTGAAGATTAGGGTTCTTGAGTTCTTGTTGCAATTTCTCTAATTCAAAAAAAAAAAAGGCTGAGATCTTTCCTTGTAGAAAAAGCCAGATCTGAAGAATTGCCAAAAAAAATATCAATCAAAAAAAAAAATCAAGGCAATCAAACAATTGTAATTAAGGCAAGTTCTTAGGGCTTGCCGTCGGCGCCAACAAGAACCGAAGCCACGACACTCGCAGCGTCGGCGCCCAGCAAGCCGCGTCCGCGCGCGCCCCCAGCCGCCCAACCCTTCTATCCCGGGTGCTGACGAACCGGGTTAAAAGCCCCCGCCCAGCGCAACGAGCACGGAGATCCCCAGATCCGGGTTCTTTCGTGGTTCCGAAATTCGTTTCCTACGGAAGGCCTTTGGTATTTTAATTTTAATTTTTTTTTATTTTTGTGTCGATTTCTGCATTCGATTTTTACAGTTATCCTTCTGACTTTGGTGTGAGTTATCCGCTTTTGTTAGTTTACAGCTGCTTAGCCGGGACGCCTAGGTTCACGCCAGATTAATTTCTGTGCCTACTGTTATATCCGGGCGACAGCAGTTGAGGTTACTGTAGGGGTATTAGATTGCAGGGATCTGAGTCCTTTTATTTTTATTTTTCCTTTTTGTGTCGGTTTCTGCATTCGCTTTTTACAGTTATCCTTCTGACTTTGGCGTGAGTTATCCACTTTTGTTAGTTTGCAGCTGCTTAGCCGGGACGCCTAGGTTCACGCCGGATTAAGTTCTGTGCCTACCGTTATATCCTGGCGACAACAGTTGAGGTTTCTGTAGGGGTATTAGAGTGCAGGAGCTTTTGTGAGAAAAGCCGAACTTAGGTGGCAACGGTGAAGAGATATAGGGTGCGCAAAGCCAAAATAAGGTAATTGTTGTCCTATCGTTCTTGATTCATTTACCATTTCCTCTCTCTCTCACTGTCTTGGCTGTTATAGTCTTGTTGGCATATCTAGGCTTATATTGCTGCAATTTATATCTACAATTTGTTTGCTGAGTTATCGCTGCATTTTGTAATTGTTGTGTGATTATCCTTAGCCTTCCCGCCCTCACGGCCATATCAGCCTTGCTTTCAGTTGTGATATCTTGGTAGTTCGACTTCTCTTTCGTTTCTGTTGCTTTGTTTTTGTTTTTTCTTTGCTCTGTTGGGATTTCTGTTGTCTTTTTAGGATAATGGTGAACTCCAATGACGGACAGGATACGGGTCGGGTCGATCAACTGGCTAATGCCATTGAGCTTTTGGTGGCCAATCAGCAACGTTCCGACGCCGCCATTCAGAGCAACGCGGCTGCAATCGCACGTTCCGATGAACGTTCCGAAGCCAATTTTGCAGCCGTGCGTGACATGCTCAGTAGAGTAATGCCGTCTCCGTCACCAAACCAGCGTGACGACCAGAGTACCCTAGCCCAGAAGCAGAAAAAGGGCAAGGGCGTTCTGATATCCGATCCTCCAACACAGCCTCCGCGGAAAGGATCACAGAAAGAAAGCAGCGCGTCGAAGAAGAAGGTGCGCTCCAAATCAGCCCAGTTGACAATTCCTGAACACAACTCTCAGGACGAGGACGAGCAGGACGATGATGAGTCATCTTCAGAGGAGGATGAACATGTCGATGACAGTGCCGTCAGACGCCAGAGCAGACGTACAGACCCACATGCTTCCACCAACAAGCAAGGGCAATCCTCCACAGCTCGTCCAAGTCAACACCAGGTAAATTCTGAAACCTTCAATGTCCATTCTTTTGCTGACCATTAGAGTACTGTTTCTCCTGTTGAGTCAGATTCAGATGAAGGGTTCAAGGAATTTGACCTTGAGGATGAGGAAGAAGGGGCCTATGGGTTTTCTGCAGGTTATCACCCACCCCTACAGGACCCACCAGAGCAGCAGTTTCATCGTACAGGTTGGGTTCCTCCTCCACAGCAGCCACAGAATCAGGCTGCTTATTACGCTGTACAAGGTCATCCACAGCAATATCAGCAGCAGCGTGTTGCCGGTCCTCCACGAGCGCAGCGACGGCGACAACTACCAATTGGACAGCAGCGGCAGGGGCTTCCACAACAGAATTTATATGCTCCCGCTGCAGGCCAACAGCGATACCCACCTCCAGCTACGTATCGCCAAGAAATTAAGGTGAAAATCAAACCCTTCCTTGGTACTTATGATCCTTCTACTTTCATAGATTGGTTGCAGAGTACCTGCCATGTTCTTCAACACTATCAATATGAGGAGCATGCGAAGGTGGAGATCGTCACCTTGCATTTCCAAGGAGCAGCGCGCACCTGGTGGAACCGACTGGTCTAACAGCAGGCACGCATGGGGTGGCCACCTGTGACAGAGTGGCAACAGCTAGTGGCGCTCATGACGCGCAAGTACGTGCCGACGACATACCGAGAGGATATGAAGACAGCCATTGTACTTGATACTCAGGGTCGTGATACGCCACAGGAGTTCTTTGTTCGCTTAGAAGACATGTACTTCAAGGCCGGGGTAAGTGTTACTCCCTCTACTCTACGTACACGTTTTGTAACGGGTTTGTCACAGCCGTACAAGGATCAGGTTGACGTTCTGCCAATCCGAGACCTCAACAACGTAGTACATACTGCGCAGAAGCTCTATCTTCAAGCGCAGAGACATCGACAGCAGCCTTGGCAGTCTTCGTCTTCTCCCGCACCAATGTATACCTTGAATCCTGTCAATTCTTATCGCACTAACTCTTCTTCTAGTTTTGTGCCTAGACAGGATCGCACAGGTATTGCGTCTTCTACGACGCCACGGCCGGTGCCCCCTTCTTCTGCGCACCGACAGCAATCGGCCTCTGCTGAGACAGGCCGTATAGATCGTTCTAGCGATATAGAGTGTTACAGATGTGGTGGACGAGGACACTATCGGAAGGACTGCCCTAATCAGAAGCGTGTTCTCTACTCCGCCCACACTGCAGACTACGAGAGCCTTTCGGATGAAGAGGAGAACGTCCCAGAGGAGTCTGCAGAGCTGACTGATGAGGTGATCAGGCCGGACGACCATGATACAGACGTCATGCATTATGCCTTGGTCACCAGACGCGTCCTCAGCGTCAAGGAAGGAGGTCCACTTGACCAAAGGGAGAATTTGTTTCATTTCCGGTGTCGTATGAAGAATGCGTCGCTGAGTCTGATAATTGATGGAGGGTCGTGCTGTAATATTATAAATGAGAGAGTCGTCCGCGACTTCAATCTTTAGACGCAACCACATCCTCAGCCCTACGGTCTGCAGTGGATTTCATACCAACCCGGTAACAATGTCTCTTTACAGTGTCCCGTTACTTTTTCCATAGGACCATTTACAGACACTGTTTTGTGCGATGTTACCGCCATGGATACCACCCATATTTTGTTAGGGCGTCCTTGGCTATTTGACCGTCGCGTCTTCCATGATGGGTTTTTGAACAGTTACATGTTCACTCACCATGGAAAGCGCGTGATGCTCTTGCCTATGACTCCGAATGAGATTTTACAGGACCATGCTATTAGACAGAGGAACAAGGCTATACAGGCTGCAAAGGACAACGGAAAACCCCCTCCAGAGTCCCCTACAGCTTTCCAGCAGAGTTCCCTATAACTTCCTACAACATCTTCTTCGGGTACCCAGGGCACTTCAGGACAGGGCGCTGTAAAGGGTTCTGATCATCAAAAGGGTGGCAAAGGTAATTCTGCGCTGAAAGGCACTTGTGAGCAGCGACTTCTCTTGGCGCGACGCCGGAAGGTTTCCGACGTCATCCAAGGCAAGTCTCCCTGTTTCCTACTCATTGCTCTTCCTACTGCCCTACCTATTTCAGAGTCCGCACTCCCCTCTTGTATTTTGTCTGTTTTGCAGGAGTTTTAGGATGTGCTACCGGACGAGTTGCCAAATGGTCTTCCACCAGTTCGTGGCATTGAGCACCAGATCGATTTTGTTCCGGGAGCTACTCTTCCCAACCGAGCTGCCTACAGAACTTCTCCAGAGGAAACAAAGGAGTTGCAAAAGCAGGTGCAGGAACTGTTGGAGAAGGGGTATGTGCGCGAGTCTCTTAGCCCGTGCGTTGTTCCCGTCATATTGGTGCCTAAGAAGGACGGTTCTTGGAGGATGTGCGTGGACTGTCGTGCCATCAACCAGATCACCGTCAAATACAGACATCCCATTCCTCGCCTCGACGACATGCTTGACGAGCTATATGGAGCGCAGTTCTTCAGCAAGATTGATCTGAAGAGCGGCTATCATCAGATTCGCATGAAGGAGGGGGACGAGTGGAAGACTGCTTTCAAGACGAAGTATGGTCTGTATGAGTGGCTCGTCATGCCATTTGGACTGACCAATGCTCCTTCTACGTTCATGAGACTGATGAACCATATCTTGAGAGCTTTTCTGGGTAAGTTTATAGTTGTCTATTTTGATGATATATTCTTATTTACTCCAGGACTTTAGATGACCATGCTGAGCATCTTCGACTTGTTTTAGAGTGTTTGAGAGTAGAGAGCTTATACGCCAATCTTGGCAAGTGTGTATTTTGTTCTCCTTCTACAAACTTCCTACGTTTCGTCGTCAGCAAGGACGGCCTGCAGGTGGATGCAGAAAAGATCCGCGCTATCCAGGAGTGGCCGACGCCAGCTACTCCTACTCAGGTACGCTCGTTTTTGGGTTTGGCTGGTTTTTATCGACGGTTTGTTCGTGATTTCAGCACTATAGCCGCCCCATTACACGAGCTGACCAAGAAGGCCGCGTCTATCACTTGGCTTCCACGGCATGATGCTGCTTTTGCCGCCCTGAAGGATGCCTTGTTCCGCACGCCGCTGCTGCAGCTTCCTGACTTCACCCGTCGGTTCGAGGTGGAATGCGACACTTCTGATTTCGGCATCGGAGGTGTCTTGCTGCAGGAGAAGAGGCCGATTGCCTACTTTTCAGAGAAGCTGTCAGGTGCACAACTGAACTACCCGACGTATGACAAGGAGTTGTACGCGCTGATTCGGGTTCTGAAGACGTGGCAACACTATCTGTGGCCTGCAGAGTTCGTGATTCACTCAGATCATGCAGCTCTTACTTATCTGCGCAGCCAAACGACTCTTAGCAGACGCCACGCTCGCTGGGTTGAGTTCATGGAGACGTTTCCCTATCTCATTGTTCACAAGAAAGGTAAGGAGAATGTGGTAGCTGATGCCCTTTCTCGCAGGTACGTCCTCATTACTCAGCTACAGTCTCAGTTATTTGGGTTTGCATTGCTCAAGGATCTTTATGCTGTTGATCCTTTCTTTTCTACATTCTTTGAGCAATGTAAATCCACTGGTCGTGAACATGCTACGTATTTCCTTGATGACGGCTTTCTGTACAAAGGTGGGTAGCTTTGCATTCCTTCATCCTCTGTCAGAAATTTGCTGATTGAGGAAGCACATAGTCGTGGTCACTTTGGCGTGTCTAAGACGCTGGCATCACTTCGCGAGCACTTCTTCTGGCCTAAGATGGCCAACAGTGTTACGAAGTATTGTCAGAGTTGTGTGACATGCCATAAGGCTAAGGCCAGGTCTAGTCCGCATGGTCTCTACACGCCTCTGCTGATTCCAGCTGGCCCGTGGGAAGATCTTTCCATGGATTTTATCACTGGGTTACCAATGTCTCGGCGTGGTAGAGATTCTATATTTGTGGTCGTAGACAGGTTCTCTAAGATGGCACACTTCATTGCCCGTAAGAACACTAGTAACGCCATTGACGTTGCTACTCTGTTCTTCGACAATGTCGTGCGACTGCACGGTATTCCGCGCACTATTGTGAGTGATCGGGACACCAAGTTTGTCGGCCATTTCTGGAGAACCTTGTGGGGTAAGCTCGGTACTAAACTCCTATTTTCTACGAGCTACCACCCACAGACGGATGGTCAGACAGAGGTGACCAACCGCACTCTTGGAGCCCTCCTTCGGACGGTTCTGAAGAGTAACCCACGCAGGTGGGAGGACTTATTGTCTACTGTGGAGTTTTATTATAACAGGTGCAGGCACAGCGCGACTAAACTGACCCCGTTCGAAGTTGTCTATGGACGGAACCCGCTGACGCCGCTAGACTTGACTCCCTATCCTAGGAAGGATACAGACAGCACCACAGCTGACAGATTGGCCGATCACATCAAGGACCTGCACACTCGGATGCGCAACCAGCTGGAGCGCAGAGCAGCACAGTATGCGGCCCAGAAGAACAAAGGACGACGCAAGATTGTCTTTGCTCCTGGCGACTTGGTTTGGCTTCACTTGCGGAAGGAGCAGTTTCCTTCCAACCGCAAGTCTAAGCTCGACCAAAGGGGTGATGGACCATTCCGTGTTGTCAAGGCCATCAATGACAACGCCTACCAGCTAGAGCTCCCAGACAAGTATGGTGTTCACCCGACCTTCAATGTTGCTGATCTATCACCGTACGTGGAGCCAGAGTATGATGAGGGTGAAGCGGGGACGCTTCACACTCAAGTGGGGAGGATGATGTGACCTCGCCTACCATGACAGCTGCAGACGAGGAGGAGGCTATGAGTCTTAGGTCCTCCGGTCCCATTACTAGAGCACGAGCCAAAGCTATTCAAGCTGCGACTCAATCACTGGTGACCAGACTCGTAGCAGGTCATGGACGTCCAACTACAGATGAGGGATCCATTCTGAGTTTAGTGATAGTTGGGACGTCTACACAGTCTGTAGAGATCCCAGATCTCACAGATTAGAGATATTGATCGCTATTCGCCTAGTTATCAATATTTCTGATTTATGACATTTTTAGTTTTTAGTCCGGATATTATTTATTATTATTTTCAGCATTTTTAAGGGAGTTTAGGAGGTCATTTCTATACTTAGAATGACCAGCCCCCTTAGAGTTATTTTTAGAGTTTTATTTGTTTTATTTTTAATCTTTTTGGTTAAGGAAAAGGAAGAGTCTTCCTTTTACTTAACCTAGCTTTGTAGCCCCCTTTCTCTTTTACGTTGATATTCATACTTTTATGTTGAGAGAAAACCTCCATTGAAGTTCCTTCAACGTCACCTTGAATCACCTAGTCGAGCTTGCTCCTTCGTCATTCTCACATCAAATCCTTTAGATCTAGGTCGAGCGTGCTCCCTTCATCTATCCCGCTTCCAAATCTCCATCTTTTCCAGCCCTATACTGGCCGTGCACATCCCTTCATCCCTACGACCATCCCCCTCAAATTCCTATCGCTTTCGCAATCGCTTCCGCCTCGCCGTCGTCTTGCAATCTCCATCAATGCAGACGCCTATTCAAGGAGTTGCTTCGCCCCACTACGGATTCATCACGATCTCATCCGAGACTTGAGACCTTCTTCATAGCAAGGTCACATCAGTCCGAAATTGGCAAATGTAACATAAAAAAACTCCAAAAAACTTCAACACACAATGGAGACAAATGGCAAGTCATCAAGAGACCAACTTCATCCCAACAAATCCAAGATTCAACACATAGATGAGCAAATCCAAACCAATATCATAATTGAGACATCATAATGTGTCTTTACCTTGTTGCAAACTGGTGTTGATGAAAGCTCTATCCTCACCGTTCGCTATGGTGTGAATGAAGAACAAATCCCGTCAAGCGAACGAGATTTGAGCGAATATGATTCAAACTTGTGGTTGAGTGACGCAGATTCAATCTTTGATTTATGTGATCAACAAATTTGATAGCTTTGACTGATTTACCGATTTGAGGAGAAGGATTGAAGATTTTAGGGTTTGTCTCTTTGGATTGAACAGGGGCTGCTCGTGGAAGACGAAGAGGAGGAGAGAGAGTTATATTTGTTTTGAAGAAATGACCCCCTTTTGTTGATAATTACAAAATTGCCACTCTAAATGAAAAGTGACACGCGCACCCTCTTTTATATGTTTAAATCCGAACCGCTCATCACCTCAATCCAACGGTGGAAAACACTTCTCATTTCCTACGTTAAGTAGAATTTGTACCCGAAACGCACTAAAAAAAATATACATAAAAATAATTTTACTTTTCACCAAATTTTTCTTCATAATTTTACTATGTGAAAGATTGATCTTTCTATTCACCCTTTTCTCTCCCTTTCTTTTTCTTCTCTTATTTAGTTATTTTCCCTCCTTCACCTTGTACTTAATAAGTCGTTGTCAAAGAGGCTAGATGTAATAACTAATAAGATATAGGCGGAATTGCAAAAACTACCTAGTTTTTGATAGTTGCTTGCAAAAATACTGGCATTTTAAAAGAATTACAAAAATACCAAAAAACTGCAAATCTTTTCAAAACAAAAAAGGTAAAATAAATTCTGAATAAAACTTTTTCAAAAAACAAAAAAGTGGTTAATGGAGGTTTATAACAGCAGTTAATTTAAAATCATTTAAACTTTTGCCTAATCCAGTACCTGTTCAACCGGTAGTCAAAAAACCCAACCTGCGGTTCATCATTTCCCTTTCCCTTTCTTCCCCAAATCTTTTCGACTCTCAAGAACAACAAGTCCGTTTATAACCTGAACCTAACCTCCCTTTTCCTTTTCTTCTCCGAATCTGTTTCCTGAAGCCCTAAATTAATCGATTTTATTTTTAAACCTAAATCCCCAAATCGAGAATGATGAAGACAAGAGGCTTGAAGTCGGCAAAATCCAGAGAAGCGAAGGCGAAGGCGTCTACTGTTGCAAAGAGAAAGAGGGTTGAAGACCCAGAAGAACAACCGTCGAAGGCGAAGTCATCTACTGTAGCGAGTGACAGAATGAAGAGAGCCTACAACTCTTCAGAGGAAAAAGAATCACCCAGTTCAGTCGTTCCGGTACAGAAGAAGAAACCGAGATTGTCGGAGGCTGAAGAACCCACATGCAAGAGATCGAGGAATGAGCCATCGGAGTCGGTTGGCGGGGTTAGTTCTCTTGAATAAGTCTTTACTTACCTGAAAAAAGTATAATTTTGTCTGAAATTTGTGATGCATGATAGGCTTAGGTTTGGTTAAACTACATGCTGGTAATGAAAAACAGAGCATGAATTACTCTATAAAAAACATAGCATAGAGAGTGTTGTTGTGTGATATAACCTGAAAAACTTTACAGCTCAAATTATGTATGAAAAAAGAAGTGGGAGATAAAAGCTTCATAAAGTTTGATAAAGTGTTGTTGTAAAGTGTTGTTGTGTGATATAACCTGAAAATGGCAGCTCAATAACATGGATAGTGTGGCTACGTATAAACCACATTACTTGAAATTTGCCTTATTCGCCTAACAAACACACAAGTAGTATGAAAAAACATATATATTCAGATGTTTGATTAGAAAGTTATAGTAGCCTGAATGACCTGATAAATCCAAATTAAGGTGATTCATTTTGATACAAAATTGTAGGGGTTATGGTCAAGGGTAAAGATTGTGACAGTGTAGAAATCATAATAGCTTGAGTGACCTGTAAAACTTCCATTTGGCTTGACAAATCAAAATGTAGTCTCACAAAGTCTTATTTGTCCTGAAAAACATATATCTTACCTGACAAAGTAAGATGTCATAAAGTAAGATGGTGCCTTTTTTTTCTTTATGTGAATATGAATGTCATGTATTTGTGAATGTCTTTCTTTACAGATAAAGTACAAGTGGCATTGTGAGGAGTTGTTTTTTGGTCGGATCAATCCGAATTCAAGGCTTCAATATCTGACTTGTATTGAGAACACATTAAGCCGTGCAGACTGGCAAACAGTTCTACAGGGGCCCTTTGGTCCAATTATAAAAATAATGAAGAACTTGAAGCTGTCTGCATAGTTGATTCACCATGTTTTGTTTAGGCAACTGGAGATAAAAAAGAAGTGGGAGACATGGTATGATCTTGGTGGAAAACCATGTAGATTTTCAATGGAGGAGTTTAGACTTATAACATGACTGAATTGTGGCATGCCGGATGAGGAGGACACATTGGAGGATAAAAAAAGCAATGTTTGATTTTTTTGCTATGAGGAGTATTACAATCTCTAACATTTTAACCAAGTTCACCTCGTATCGGGAGGACAATGTATTCAAGCTGAAGATGGCTTTGTTGTTAATTCTTGAGGGTGTTGTACTAGGGGTGATAAGAAGAGAAAGGTCAGACCCTTGCATGTGAAATTGATCCAAGACTTGGATCGTTTCAATAATTTCACATGGGGTAGGAGTGTTTATATTGACCTCCATCAAAGTCTGGCTACTGCTTTGGACACAAGACTGGACTCAATTAAGGTTGCACTTGCAGTTTCTGACAAAGTCAGAGCATGATACACCATAAGGGGTTTCCCGATGGTGTTTTAGGTAATGTGTTAGTAGTTGAATATGTAAAATTTTAGGTAGTATTTGTGGTCATAATTGTGGTTTAATTTCAATTATATTTGTTTCAGATATGGTTGTATGAGGCAGTGCCCCATATTGGCAGAACGTTTGCCCAAAAGCTTAATAAACATGTGTAGCCCCGAGGTGTGATCTGGCTGAAAATGAGTAGGCCAAGCTGGATTCGGTTACAGATGCCCTAGAGGGGACTTTTACTGCTAAACAAATCCTTGTTGGGAGGACAGAGAGGACTTGGGAGAAAGTGGTTACTTCCTAGAGGAGGAAGGACACAAATCCTTGGATCAGATTATTAAGCAGTTGAACCCAAAAAGAAAAAGGGCTGGTAAAAAGGATAAGGGAGTTGGTAAGGGCGGGCAAGCTGTAAACATTGAGGGTTTGGACCAGAGGCAATTGATGTGTTGTTTGAATGAATTTCTTGAAATGATGCATACTTTGAATGAAAAGCACGATCTGTTAAGGGAGGAAGTCCTTGAGTTCAGAAGAGGCAAAGCTCGTAGAATAGTGGCCTCTTCATCCAGTGATAAAAGTGATGATGACATTAGAGAACACCAGGAGCCATAGTCTAGGGTGGTTAAAAGTGATAATGAACCCAACATTACACAACACCAGAAGAGCATGAGGAAGGTGAAGTCAACAAATCAGAGTAATGAGTCAGAGCATGAAGATGAAAAAGAGGAAGAGTCAGAGTCTGAAGATGACGAAGGGAATGAGTCCGAATAGGGAGAGTTTGATGAGGTATGCCCAACTTTTTCAGTTTATATATGCATAGTCCAGTCCATATATGCACATTTCAGAACATATTTTCTTATTTCATACCATATATCATCGTTTCTAGAGACAATGGATGGACAACAAGATGATGGTGCAATTGTGTTAACTGGTGGACAATGGGAGATGAAGAAGGTTGGATCACCCCCATATGTTGATGTTGCAGATAATATAGGTTGTTAGAAAAAGGTGGGTGAAGATGTTGCAATGGTAAATGAGCAAGAAGTTCAAGGGGATGCAACAGATTCACTGTCACTTTTTATCCGGACGACTACAATACTACGGGGGGTAACAACTGAGGAGGGGGTAAATGAGGCAAATGAGGAGTTGGTTAATGAGGCAACACTACTTCAGGTGGTGTATGATGGGACTGTTGTGGTGTCACAAGATGAGGTGACAACAAAAGCAGTGTCTGATGAGTGTGTGGATGACGGAGTTATGGAGGGACTCATCAAGGTTGATGACAGAGTTGTGAGGAACCAAAGGGAGATGTGGAGGGACTCAACAAGGTTGATGAAGGAGTTGTGGAGGAACCAAAGGGAGATGTGGAGGGACTCAGCAAGGTTGATGACGGAGTTGTGGAGGAACCAAAGAGAGATGTTGTGGAGGAAGGAAGCAAGGTTGATGACGGAGGTGTGGATGCTAAGGAGGTAGCAAAGAGAATTGATGTGGAGGGAGGAGCCAAGGTTGATGAGCGAGGTGTTGAGGTTGGGACTGAATTACAAGGTGAGAAGATATCATAGGCTGATTGTGATGACGTGGGGGATGATGAAGAGGAGACCAAGGAAGGGAATGTGTCGAGGAAGCGGGGAAAGGACAAGGGTCGCCAAGTGCAAAAGAGGAAATATCCAACTCGCACTCGCGAGCTAGCTGCGGCGGAAAAATCACCCTTTCGCAATATGGATGAGCATAAATTGGTAACAAAGATTACCAAAAATAGCAAGGTGGAAGGGATGACAGACCTGGTGAAGTGGATGCAAAGTGAGAGGTTAGTGAGCCAAACCATTCTACTTAACTTAATAATGACCTGAAAAGGCTTCCTTATGGACTGTCAAAATGTTATATGGTCTAACTGTTAGTAATATGACCTGAAAATGATTCTTTGTGGACTGACAAACGTTTATATTGCCTGTATATGTACCATATGGTCCTGAAAAAGTCTAAATGTTTACATGTTTGCCTTGTTTTTTATTCAAATAAATATGTATCATCATGCAGTATTGAACCCCGAATTGGACCGAATGGACAAGCAGTGGATAAGAAGTTCTTTGAGATATTGTTTGCCCCAAAGGACTGGTTGGGCAGTGAGGTAATATTCCAATGCATCCTTTCAAAATATTATGCAATTGTAACATCGTTTTCAATGGATACATTAACATTGTTGCACCATTACAACATCTGGAGCAAATGATGTTCCTTTATCGTCAAAGGATTTCAAAGGATCCGGAGCGGTTTTCGAAGGTGGTTATGCTTGACACCTTTTGGCAAACCTTGGTCACCTCTGAGTTCAATCGCTTCCAGAAGGACTTTCCATGTAAAGGTGAGGATGCAGTGATGAAATACATGAAGGGTGCATGTCCGTTTGATTATGGCAAGAGATGGGATGATGCGGAACACATATATGTGCCTTTCAACATCACAGAGTCCCACTGATTTGCCTTAGAAATTGAACTATGCGACTGGTGTGTGACGGTGTATGATTTCAATGTGGATCTGTACTCAGACAAGGAGATTTTTTAGATGATCTAGCCCGTCATTGAAACTATTCAAAGGTATGTCAAGATGTACGAGCTACTGGAAAAGATATGTGAACCATTATTGGACAAGCCAATGCCGGTGACTCGTCGTGATAACATTAAGCAGAACAAGCGCGGGTAAGTATATGTGTATAAATGCAATGATAAATCCTTATCAAACTACAATTGATATACATTCTAACTGCTTTTGTACATCTTGCAGATGAGATTGTGGGGTCTACACCTTGAAGCACATTAAGTTGTTGATGCTTGGCATGACAAACATGGATCTTGCGTCCGACAAATTCATAGATGGACACAAAAATCAAATGGCTCATAGTATTTTTAGATGTCGTTGGGATGGTGTTTAAAGACATTTGTTTGATTTGGGGAAAATTAGCTTGTTTAGGGAGTTTAAGTGTGTAGGGTACCATTTGGCAGGGAAGACATGTGGTAATTGTATTTTAATTTGGAAGCTCATGTTTTTAGTATGTTTACAAACTTGTGTTTACAATTTCTAGGATGTTTAGAAACTCATGGTGCTTAAGTCAGTACATATTCTCGTTTTACATGCAAAAAACCTGGTTTGTCAGATCATTTTCAGTACATAAACCTAAGCTTTTCAAGCAATTTGCAGACATGCACATTTCAGTCAAGAGCTGGATACGTCATAAGGAGGACAGTACCACCACACCAAGTACATAACCTTATGACGGACCCTACAAAATACATTGTCTTGCTAAACATAAGCTTATGATTAATTATCATATTTTAACCACAAGTACCACCACACCAAGTACAACTTTCAACACTAAATTTTCTGCTTTGATCTTCATAATATCGTTACTTGAAGTCGAATGATGCGGGTAAATAAGCGTAGAGGTTGTCCCATGATCTTCAACAACTCTTACGCTTTCAATAGTCTCATTGGCTCTAAAATCATAAGCTTGATCATCCACCCATTTGAAGTATTTGAAATTCTGACCTGCCTATGGTTCAAATACAAAATTAAACCAATCAAATTAGCAACTATTAGTGAAATCGTCCAAGAACTTAGTTTATGTCTAAATCAAATCCCAATTGAATTACCAATTGAAAGTCTAAATCATCTCTCACAATAATACATCGTTAGTCTAAATTTTACACCAAATTCAAAAACCCCAAATTATAACCTAATTGAAAAAGCCTTAAATCAGAACCCTAAATCTATAACCCAAATCCTAAATCAAAACCCTAAAATTCAAATTCAATATTACCTTTCATAATGGACACCCATAGAACTGTTTTCCCGAATTTTGAGTGTATTTCCAAGTTTGTATTGTTGTAGGGAGGCCATGGAAACATCTTCGAGTTGATGATTCACCGGCTGTATGCCCTCTCCTCCACGAATTTGAATTGGCAGATGAGCTTCCTTGTGTCTAGCCTTTTGTCATCGTATAATTTCCTCTCGTTTCCTCTTTGATGTTACTCTCGATTCCTCTCTTTTCAAAGAGGGTGTTATATCTCTTTCTCCTCTTTGATGTTCTTAAATATGATTTTTTTTACTTGTTTTTATTACATAAATGAGATTTCAATGCTGATGTGATGTGTGTCAAGTCATCATTTTTCTCATTTTTACACGCCAAAAACCTGGTTTGTCAGGTCATTTTTAGTACATAAACCTAAGCTTTTTCAAGCATTTTTCATACATGCACATTTGAGTCAATATTCTCCAACTTTTGCATAGCCAGAGCAGGATCCACCATAAGGAGGATTAGTAGTTAGGGTTTAGGGCGGAATTGAAACAAACATCCGACTTTTAATGAACGGTTTTAAAACGGTTAAAAAACTTCCGACATTAACCTAATCTTTCCTACATTTAAATGGTTTATAAACCAAAAAAATAGCCTTTAAAATGGTTTAAAAACCGCATAAAACCGTTTGTATTGTTGTAGGGAGGCCATGGAAACATCTTCGAGTTGATGATTCACCGGCTGTATGCCCTCTCCTCCACGAATTTGAATTGGCAGATGAGCTTCCTTGTGTCTAGCCTTTTGTCATCGTATAATTTCCTCTCATTTCCTCTTTGATGTTACTCTCGATTCCTCTCTTTTCAAAGAGGGTGTTATATCTCTTTCTCCTCTTTGATGTTCTTAAATATGATTTTTTTTACTTGTTTTTATTACATAAATGAGATTTCAATGCTGATGTGATGTGATGTGTGTCAAGTCATCATTTTTCTCATTTTTACACGCCAAAAACCCGGTTTGTCAGGTCATTTTTAGTACATAAACCTAAGCTTTTTCAAACATTTTTCATACATGCACATTTGAGTCAATATTCTCCAACTTTTGCATAGCCAGAGCACGATCCACCATAAGGAGGATTAGTAGTTAGGGTTTAGGGCGTAATTGAAACAAACATCCGACTTTTAATGAACGGTTTTAAAACGGTTAAAAAACTTCCGACATTAACCTAATCTTTCCTACATTTAAACGGTTTATAAACCAAAAAAAATAGCCTTTAAAATGGTTTAAAACCGCATAAAACCGTTTAAAATGGCAGGGTTAGTTCTCGAATAAAACCGAAGCTTTGTAAAATTTTGAATTAAGTCAGGCCATATTGAAGTCTTATAATAAATATTCAAGTTTGTCAGGTTATTTTAAGGACAATCGCCTAAGCTTTTGAATAAATCTTCTCCAAAGTGATCCTTTCCAATGCATATCCGATTTGACCCCTCTTAATTTTCACTGAAAGACCTTTAACCCTTACTTCCCCAACTACCCACCACTAACTCTACTATCCACTAATCTTTGTGTATAAATATCGGGTATGTCTTGTGCAAATCCCGCACAAATCCTCCCTTACTCTCAAAGTCCCAAATCTCTCTAAAACTCATCTCTCAAACTCCCAAAACTCTTTTGCAAAATGCCAGAATCATTCATTAAGGTCTATCTATAGGTGTATTCGGATGGGGAATTATCCCCCAGCACCGGCGAAATGGCCTTTAAAATTTACGCATGTCTACACGGGCGGGAGCACTAAACTCATCAAGGTGCCCAAAAACAAGATGGAGATGTGGTCCTTACATGGGATGATCATCAGCATGTCCAGGTATGCAGGTAGTAAGTCAGGTTTTTTTTAACAGGTCCCAGACTCCGGGCAGCGGTACCTTCAACCACTGTAGACAGACGACGACGTCGCAGATCTCGTCCGCCTCGGCGAGAAGATTGTCGGAGTCAAAGTCTACATGGTTTGTGATGAAAGCAATGACGTGATGGCCCATTGATGCTCGTCGGGATGCTGTGATGCGTGAGTGTGGAAAGGGTTGTTCCAGTAGTTTTAATGTTGTTCCTTATTAGTTTTAATGTTGTTTCTTTTGTGTTTGGGTGTGTACTTATTAATTTCCATAGAAACTTTGTCATGGAAAGGAAAGTTTGTAAGGTTATGTGTTGTTTTGGAATATTAAGAAGTATGATCCTTTGTCCATATTCCTACGTTTATGAGTTTTGACCATATTCATGCGTTTTCAAGACAAATGTAACACTTTCATAACGCATGAACAGATTTTTAGGACAAACGCTGTTATATTTCAGAGCAATAACAACATCAAATATGTCAACACTTATTACTTGATACACTTTTAATATTGTTCCTTAAATCCTCTCAACCACCATGATAACATAACTTTTTCCCTTAAATGATCTCACCCAAAAATGCACATTCACAATATGTCATACCATGTTTTCTTCTTTTAGGTAGGCAAGTTCTAAGATATATAGTTTTTCAGGGCTTATTTCATTTATGTCAGGGCACATGTGTAGTTTTTCAGGTCGTATTTCTATTTTATAGGGCGTATTTTACTTTTACAGTCTTTTTATGCAGAGCAGTGTTCAGGTAGAAGAGAGCGTCAGGACATATACATAGTTTTACAGGGCGATTTTGAGTTTTACAAGGCGTTTATGTGAGTTTTACAAAAAAGAAGAAGATAAACGAGCAACTATTAAGGAAAGATTGAAATTATCAAGTTTATAACCGCCCCAAAATGGGAACCCTAACAAAAAGAGGTATGGTTTAAGACTATAGAGACTTAAACCATACATCTTTTCAAGCACCCAACAACAACAAACTTAAACCATACTTACGCGATGAGGTTGACCATCATAAACCCCTAAAAAACACCAATAAGGTGACAATTTTAAACAAAAATAAGCTAACCCAACCTCTTCCTAGAATCCTTCGTCAGTTCTTCTCCTCCTACAGTACTGCTTGTTGTGTCCTAGGATGTCGCAATAAGAACACCGCCTCTTCCTAGAATAGTTCATCTTCCATGTCGCCCTATATCGGTTAATACGTGGTCTTCCAAGAGGACGTTTTACCTGTGGTGCAGAGCATCTGATGGATGACACAGCTCCAGGAACTTACCATCGGTTTTTTGGAGGAACAAGATGCACAGTTTCCTTGTACACTTCTCTCATGAACTCATTCTTGAACTCGGGATGGGCGAGATCAGTCAGTGGCACTCTTCTATCACTTGCAACCGCTATGGCATGAGCACATGGAACTTTATCAATCTAGAACATGTTACACTCACATGTACGAGCAATAAGGTTTACAAAGTATTTGATAGTTCATTGCATAACCTCTGCTTCAAACTAGCTAAGTCTTCGAACACTCATCTTAGTTGACCTTCTGTAGTTCACTTCTACCAATGTGTACACAGAGGGTGACAAAACTTGGTCCCATTTCGAATTTGTTTCCCTTCTTTCACAAAACCATTTAGAAATGGTCTCTATAATGGCATCAAACAGGGCAAGAATAGGCCACTGACGCTGGGTTTTCCACATGCCATTAAGACACTCGACGTTGTTGTTCGTCATGATGTTAAACTTTTTCCCATGAAAATGCGCCCTCGCCCAGTTTTTAACTTCGACTTCTTTGAGATATTGACCAATCTTTGGAGATGCAGCTGTGAGTTGAGCAAACTAATGATTAAACTCAACTACAGTGTAAGCCTTCGCAGCTTTTTTGAAGACGCCGAATAGGTCTTGACTGCCAAACTTCCTCTTGAAGTTTTGGTAGATGTGATAAATGCAAAACCCATGCATGGCGAAATAATAGCTATTTCTCAAAGCCTTCCCAATGCTAACATGACGGTCAGACACAAAATACACATCGGGATGATCTGGAACAACAACCTTCAATTCACTGAAGAAAAATGATCATGCATCATCGTTATCACTGTTAACAACGGCTACAACAAGTGGATATATTTGGCTGTTTCCATCTTGAGCCGTAGCCAGGAGAAGTATGCCCTTGAACAAGGCAATCAAGTGAGTGCCGTCAATTGATATTACCTACATACGCAAAACTATAATGTAAAACATTGGCCTGAAAAAGGTCTTATATGTTCTTAAAACAACAACATATGTCCTGACTTATGATGTTTGTTTTATTTGTCACACATGTAGTCATATAAGTTTTTGTCCTGACATTGCAACAATATGGCCTGACAATGACAACATACGCCTTGAAATTAAAGTCGTTGTACTAACCTTTTTAAGATGTGGCACTGCCCTTATCCATTGACCTAAAGTCCAGAAGACATACTTGAAGCGTTGGTCAGCATCTCTGACTATTCTCGTGTATGTTCCAGGATTTGATTTCTCTAACATGTGCATGTAAGAGTACATGGCGGTATAGCTTTCCTCAGCTATACCATGTGCCATATCTTGGGCGAAGAGCCGCGCTTGATTGGCTTTGTAGTAGCTTGTCCTTATTCCAAGCTCTAACATGAAATCCTGAATCTCTGTAGCACGGAGGCCTTTACGGCCGTTTAAAAACCTGAGATGACACAAAGTAAATGTATAAATGCATTGATATTGGCCTTTGATAAGAAAAACTAATGAAAGGCAAGAAAAACATACTTGTGAAGTACTTTCTCGGCAATCAGGCGAGAAGTTGCTCCTCTGTGATGATTGTGCTTTACTCTCTCTCATGCCACATGTATGATCCGCCACATATTCTCGCACCTTAAACAAGGACGTTTTGCAATACACTCAGCCACGACAAAGGAAGGTGCATTTGTCGTCAACACACTCAACATCATAAGAGGACTTGTCGGACCTCTTCACACGCATGTCATAGAAATTTTCCATTGACAGGGAAAAGAGTACATCTTTGAACTCCTCCTTAGAATTGAATAACTGACCAACCTTCATTGTTGGATATCAGGACTTGTTTTCACTTGTATCATCATCTTCAACTAACATGCGTTGCATGTCCCTCTCCGCTAGATAGTATCTCTTTTCAATCTCTCTAAGCATTTCTTCATCAACATCAAACTCTTCTTGGTCCTCCTCTATTTGCTCCTCGTTGTATGTTCCCTGATTGCCATTTAATTCATCACACACATCATCAAGACCAAAATGAAATACATCATCACCTGAAGCATATCCTAAAGCATCACCACCATCACCAGGAGCATCATCACCTGATTGATCAAAGCCATGTAATCAAAACCATCTCCTATTTCATCTTTCAAAGAATCTCCACAATTGGCATAATCAATCATTTTCTCCTTTCCTTTGTTTCTTGATGAAGCAACTTGAATGTCCTCATTATCGTTGATCACTGATATAATGTCTTCCAGTATCATGGGACACTTTCTCTTGTTTTTCCCCTCACTTCTTCCCTATTTAATCTTCTTAACTCTGCTTCGTTGTCAGCTTCAATAATTTCATCTACTGACCTGACATCAATGTCTTTTGCTCTGACTTTCAAAAAAAATGACCTAAAAAAGTCTTTATTGTCTTGGCTCTAAGTGGGTGGTGGAGCTGTTGGAAAAGGAAGAGTATGATGTTCAGCCATTTCACTTCGATTCTCTTTCTTCATTAGGAGGTTGGTGTACAGCTCAATCTCCCACTCTGATGTATTTTCTCCACAGTTGTTCAAGAACTTGAACGCTTCCAGATCGTCGTCATCATTTAAAACGATCGATGGAAGTTCAGGTTTATTTGGATAAACGTATTGCATCTGCACAAAGAAATTCTCTTCATCAAATAGGTTCTTCTCAATCAATTTCCTCCGCGGTGTAGCCAAGTCCATGTCATGGGAAATCAACATGGCTTTCACTGTTTTATCACCCTCGATCATACAACCACCTTTTCCCTTGGTCTTTCCATTATCCACCACTTATGAACTTCACGTATACTACTTTTGTACCTACAAATAAACAAGGTTTTGAACTTCTCACTGTTCTAAGTAAAAAACAGATAGTTTCTATCAAAGAAAAAGAGAAGTAAAAAACAGAGGGGAAAAACGAATGTTTGTCAGGAAAATTTACTTAGTCATTCAAGCTTTAATGGATGGCATCAAATGCGAATTATCTCAAGAAGGTGGAGTAAATGTTAGGAACTTTGTTAGGTTGCTTTGAAGTTCATCAGGAATTTACAAGGAACGTTGTCAGGCAGAGTGAATGTTACGGTGGAGGGATTAAGGGTTGAAGGAAGGTGATTACTTTTCTTTTGGATGGAAACTTGCCCGCCAATTTTTCTACCGTACAGTTGATTGTCATAGCTTGAGGCTATAACAGGTGATGGGACGGAGTTGCCACCGGGAGGGAGGAAGATTAAGGAGAGATTAGGAATTTCTTTTATCTTTTTGGAGAAAAGATTTGTCAACTTTTAAGGATATTTTGATTTAAAAGAAAAAATAAAATCATATCCTATATATCTATAGTAAAAATATCCCAAAAAGTACAAAAAGCTTGTACTTTTACCATTCTTTTTAAATTAAGGGTTTTTTGCAAAGAGCTAGGTACTTTTACCATTACGCCTAAGATATATGGCCGAAATTAGCAAGGAAGGGAAGGCAGGACCATGTTGTTGGACCACGATTTCACCTACCACCTTCAATGAAATTATATTTTGCTTGTCTTGTTTCCAGCGCACCTACTACGTACCAACTTCAATTATATTATCTTCAATCTTCCATGAATATAAATCAATAAATATATATGTATATTTGCTACACCGTATGATACATACATCGTTGTGGATCCCCCAGGCGTTTTAAATCCCTGGCCGGGATAAAGTACCGAAACTAATTAAGTGTCGTGTCAAATCTATCAATCAATTAAACCTAACATATATACCGATCAGATCGAGCAGATCGATGGAGCAGCAACCACCGTCCGGGGAGGGGAAGACGGAGGCTGTGGACCTGCCGCTGCACTCGATTGGCTTCCAATTGGAAGAAATCACCGCCGATTCGGTCTCCGGCCACCTCCTGGTCACCGAGAAGTGCTGCCAGGTACAATCAAGTATAATTTTAATTTGGATTGATTCGAGGGATCAGCCAATTCAATTAATTCTTGAGTTGAGCAGCCTTTCAAGGTTCTACACGGCGGAGTATCAGCGTTGATAGCGGAGGCGCTCGCCAGCATCGGAGCGCACGTGGCGTGCGGACTCAAGAGAGTCGCCGGAGTTCACCTCACCATCAACCACGTCAAGAGCGCCCTGCTCGGCGACCTCGTCCACGCTCAGGCCACCCCCATCAGTGTCGGTCGTACCATTCAGGTCCTCTTTCTCCCACACAAATCGGTCGTCCTCTACAATTTTTACATGCCTTTTTAATTACGTAATCTTCTATATAATATAAAAAATTAGCATTTTGTCATCTTAATTACGTTGCAAAGAAATGGATGAGTTTTTGAATTCTTATTTGGAGAAATGGATGAGTTTTTAATTTCTTACGTTGCAAAGAAAATGAGTGTGAATCAGATTGAAAATTATGTCAATGGTGCATTACATTACGCAAATTTGTGCAACAAAGATTTATCTATTTGTACGTTGTAACATCATACGTATAAGTGGATCACATATTTTGGTGTTTATCCATCACATTTTTGTGTTTGTGCATCGTATTCCATGTGTCTGTTCTTCACAATATTCTAAATACGTACTTTTGTTATTGTATAGAAAGTGAGCATGCCATTCTAATGTGTTTGTGTATAACAATTATATTATTTTGTGCACCATACCACATTTTATGTATTTGTTCATCAAAGACTTATCTATTTGTACGCCGTAGCTTTATACATATATGCAAATATCATTTCTTCATGTGTTTATGCATCATGTTTTCTTGTGTTTGTGCATCACATGCCACGTGTTTGGGTATTCAATTTTCACGTGTTTTGTGTATCACAATATTTTAAGTATATGATTTTATTGTAATATAAAGTGTGCATGACATTGTAATGTGTTGTGCGTAATAATTATGTTATTAAGCACACCACATTTCATGTGTTTATGTATCACTTTTTTTTTTATGTTTGTGCATCACATTTACATGTGTTTGTGCATGATAGTTAACTTGTATGCACATTTCAACAAACTTCGATGCACATTTCAGTAAAACTCTTATGCATATACTCTTACACCTTGGTGCAAACACTTTCGAAAAGTACTAATACACAATTCTTTATAACTTTAATGCAAAATTCAACAACTCTTGTACACATTTTAGTATAAATCTTATTCACATATACCTTCAAAACACTAATGCATGCTTGCAATACAATTCTAATGAACATATTATTACATATTTACTACACATACTCTTACATATTTAATGTATAACTTAAACCTACAACGACTTATGGTTTTTTAGTTTCCATTTATATAGAAAAATACTAGCGCATAATTTTAAATGTGCCCAACAAATTGTGGTACAACTTTGATGCACAAAATTTTAATTGTTTTTTTTAGCTTTTTAATGAAAATTCGATATAAACCATTTATTTTTGAATCTAGTCAACTGAAATGAGTCTATACGGGAGCAGTGGAAGACACATGTAGTTATATCCTAACAATATTTTTAATAAAAATGCATTATATCCTAAAAAATACTTAAAAACACAACTTCACGTAAATCTGCACACGAGGGTTTTAATAAAAATGCATTACATCCTTTATATCTATCCTTATGAGTGCTAGAAATTTTAAAATTTAGGGCTTATGGGTTTGAAATTTTGAAATAAATTTTTATATAAATTTGCTAAAATTATACAGAGAAAATAGTAAGTAATGATGAAATTTGTTTAATTTGTGTAATTTATTTTTTCAAATTTGAGCAAAATTCTATTTGAGGTTCGAATATAGGGTTTGTTGTTTAAAATTAAGGTTGCTTGTGTAAGATAGATAGTAAACTTAGTATCAACAACAACTTTTTAGCCACGGGCTAAAATACCCATCTATAATAAAAAGAAAACAAAATTGATGAAACTGTTTACTTGCATTATCTAAATTCAATGCGACATTGATTTTCCTCATTTGAATTGGACGAGATAATGGATTTTTTTCATTATCCCATTAGACATTTACATCTAGTTCAATGATATCATATAAACAAAATAATATCACTTAAGATACTTAATAAATATTTATATTTACTAATTCATATTCTAGCCCTACTAAACTAAAATCTTGCCATGTTCAGGAGGATCCTTCACTTGTGGTTATCCTTCCCAATACTACTCTTATCTAAAACACCATGTCACATTGTTCAAGAAGATTAATAAAAACCTTTTCGTATTTTTCTTGAGAATTATTTCGTACATTTTTACTGTTGTTATTGTTTTAATTTATTATATGTTTTATTCTTGTAATAATGTATTATAATTACTTTATAAGTGTTTTTGGTCGAAGACTACTTTAGAAAGCTTTAAATGCTAGTACCAAATTTCTCTAATTAGTTGCATTCTTTATTATTAATTACTAGTATTGACTATTAGAAAAATGTGGAAAGTTGATGATGAAAAGTGTTTTTTAGTTTGAAACTATGGAGAGGAAAACATAAAAGAAATATAGTATGTTAGTCCACTTTAAATAAATTATTTATTAATCATAATTTAAAGAATAACTCATGCTCCCTTATAATTTTGTTTTCATTATCATAGTTTAGAATAACCATGTCTAAAGATGACAAATACTTTGAAATAAAATTAATAGCTTAAGTAGTCAATTATTGGTGAAACAACGAAAGTAATATATTTGTTTATATTTTATTCTCATATATTTAGTTCACCGTTTAAACATAATTACTATTAATTTTAGGAAAATGAAAATACACTTACTAAATTCTAACAAAATATAATTAACTTATAGTGACATGAGTGCTGAATAAGGAAATACAAATATAATTAAAAAAATAGTTTTTTCACTATAAAGTAAAAACTACATTTTATTATGTTATTCAGTTTAAATTTGAAATCAATTTGAAAAATAACCCTAACTTTCACTATTATATAAAAAATAATCACAACTTTCAGTTAACCAAAAATAATTCCAATTTTTCATGAACAAAAAAATACAAAAAAAAAAAATTAGTTGAAAATTCGGCTAATTGCATGACAACATGACACCTAATTACGAAAAAACCTCGAGTTTATATTATCGAATTAGCTAGAATTTCAAGTGAAAAAAAAATCATTTGTAATATTTTTAGTCATAAGTTGAGGGTTTGTATTATTTTTGGTGTTTTTCCTTTAAATTTTGAAGTAAAATATTATCAGTCAAATAATGTTTTACATTTGATATGTAAAAGATATATGGATGGAATGTTATTCAATATGATGACCAAAATAGGTATTTTTTTGGTGAACACCAAAATAGGTATTTTATAACATGGATGTGGTGAGATTGAAGCTAAAATAAATTGCAGATCTTAAGGGCCCTAACACAATTTTGATGTGAAACTGTTAATGAATTGACTCCTTGAAATTGATGATAGTCTTTCCTTAGGCATTATAATACTACGTGCAATATTTTTAGTGTGATGTGCTAACCTAATTAAGTAGAATTAGATCTATATATAGCAATAAGATCATATACTAATTTGACCTATAGGTATGGGAAGTCCGAATCTGGAAAACAAATCCGTTAAGCGGGACAAGCAAGACATTGGTGTCATCGTCACGTGTGACTCTCCTTTGCAACATGCCTGTCCCAGAGCATGCTAAAAACTCTGGCGACGGTCTTAAAAGGTATGCAAAACTATGATTACTTTTTACATGTGTTGTAGGAGAGAAAATTTATACAGTATTCCACATGTATCGTAACTGTTGAAAAAGAAGCTTTTTTGTTTGAAGTGTGTGTTCCACTTGATAATATCTTCGGTATACATTGTTTTTGTCGTTCGACAAGTATTAGACTACTTTCTAATATAAGGTTAGGACGTGTGTGTAAGGTTTGAAGTTAGAGCTTGCGAGGAGTTATGTTGCATGATTACACTCTCTATAGCAATGAATTTTTTGACATCGTCGAAGTTATAGAAAAACATTTGAACATCTTCATAATCATGTGTAGCACCTATTGTATGTTTCACTTTCATGTAAGACTATTGATCTTTGTCAAGTTGTCAAATTTTATCATAAAATTTGTAATTAAAATATTCTAGGCCCTTTGTACTCCATCTTTGCCAATGTCAAAACATCAAATTCAAGTGTTATGTTATCATCGAAGGCAAATTGCCGCTTCTTTACCATTCTTTTGTGTCCTTCATAACTTTTATTAAGAAAATATTATAGGGTTAAATACCGAAAATCGCCCGTCCAATATACCATATTATCGATAATCACCTGACATTTTCATATTTACTGACAACCACACATATACAGACCTCCGTTACTGAAATAATACCCAGAGCCAGATTTCTGTCAAATCCCTGTTAAAATTGTGAAATGACCCAAATACCCCTCAACATTTTAATATTTTTACAGCTTTTTTGTATTGTTTTCATGAGTTAGGTAAATTTTAATTAGAGTCGATTCAACACCCTAACTCCAACCACAATTTCTACTTTCTCTCTCCGGAACCGGCTGCAATGAAGCAATTCAGAGGCTCGCCTCCCAAGCTGATGAAGCTCCACAGAGGCATGAGTTAGAGGCACTGCAAAAATGGGTGGCCGAGATAAGCCTAACGAAGAACTGCACCTGGCTTTAGCTAGGGATGTACAACACAACGGAGGAGGAGGCTTACAAGCTCAGTGTGCCTCGGCTTCCCTAACCCCTGCCACGAGGGGTCCTCCATTGACGCTAAGGTCGAGGCTATTTGTGAGAGCTTCTCATTGAACCATCCCTTAGAGGCATAGGAAGTCGAAGAAATCCTCATCCGACCTCTGACTCTGCGCCATCGCTCCAATCACCTCTCTGATGACTGCATATGTCATTGATTCTTCGTTCAATTGCCCTTGGGATTTGTCACCTGGGATTTTTCAGTCTCTATTCTTAATTGAGTTTTTTGCTCGACACAACGGTAATTGATTCTTCATTATGATTCAAGAATGCCCAAAGAATTTTGCCTCTTTTGATTCACTTCCTCGATTTGGAAACCCTAGAGATGTCGCCCATTTTCCAACATCTATCAATTTCAAACCCTTGAAGCACGATTGCTTAGGGTTGGACCGGCGATGGAATCGGCAGAGAAGGATGAGATCCATCATTAAGTAGAAGTCGGACTCGGAATCAGGCGAGTGAAGGCGCAGTGGACGTCTCTATTGATTTTCATCGTTTTCGGCTCCCAACGAGTCGATTTCAGACTTAGAATCAGATTAATTATTCTATTTGGTTTCAGGTTTCAAAACGCAATTTTTGAAATTTGAGTTGCTTACAGGGATATTGTTGTCATTTTGGGAGATAAAAACAGGTTAAAAAAATTAAAATTATATGGGGCAAAAATGTATTTTCATGCTTTTAATGGGGGGAGAGATGAAAAATTAACTCTGGGTGTTATTTTATTTAAGGAGGTCATTATTAGGGTGATTTTTGGTAAATAGTGAAAGATCAGATGATTAACGATATTATGGCCTATTGGACGAGTAGTTTTCGGTATTTGACATAATATTATAGGATATATAAAATAAGCATATATATAAAATAACTAAAGAAGGAGGACTTACTTTAAGAATAACAATTTTAAATGAAGAATAGTCTTAAATAATATTATACAACGATTTTCAAAAACCCAATTTTACAAAACTCAATTTGGAATAAACAAATATATCAAGTTGAAGTATAAAGTTCCAAGTGAAGAAAATAATGTCAAATCTCGTAAAGAAAAAAACAGGTGGATTTTTAGGTGGTTGGCGCTTAACAGTAGGTGTTGGAAACTCTGATCTGGAACATTTTCTCTTCACTAAAATATGTTGGTGATTTTAGTGTCATCAAGAGACCGTTCCCATATAGGGAACGGTGCCATTTAGTGTGATCGGGATTCATACGACACTATAAGATCTCACTTAGCTACGTCACGGGTTTGGAGGTGTGGAGTACACACTCATGTAAGCATACTTGAGATTCTGAGGGAGACATTAAGGATATGTGACGTTACCCATATGGGAACAGTGCATCAGAGAGGTTAATCGTGTCTTTAAGACATATCGACATTACGTAAGGTTGAACGAGTGATTGTTCCTTAAAGGGACCAGCCGTTCCCTAGGTGGGAACATCAAGTTCCCTAGGTGGGAACGTTAAGTTCCCTGAGGCATGGTTAAAGTTTCAGCACGTGATTAATGTGTTGTAACCGCCTTGGTAACCGTCGGAGTAACCGCTCTTAACTACCTTAAATCAATTGATAACTGATATAAGTGGTTGAATATTCTTGGAAACGGTTGGTGGCAGTTGGAACGGTTGGTAACCGTTAGTAATCGCTTGTAACCGTCGTAACCGTTCCCTGTAATCGCCCGAAAGCCTATATAAAGGCATTTCGGAGATAGTGTTGGGTGATCAGAAATTACACACGATTTGTCTATCTGAGTTAAAGTCATACATCCACAAATACGTGAACATAGTTTAGTTCCCATCAGAAGCCTTGAAGGGAACTAGAGGATTTGTCTTATCTCACTTCAGATTTTGCGGATTCCCTAAGGCTTAGTAAGGGGCAAAATTCTGATTTCGGAAAATGTTCTCACGATTCAAATCTTATCCGAGTTACAGCGTTTATTGATCGTTCCCTATTGAAGCCGAAGTTAACATCAAGAGAAGATCAAGACTTGCAAGGAACAGTCGCATCAACATACACTGTTCCTTATTCAGCATCTATTGTTCTTACAAAATCAACAATACAAACACACTCGTTTGATACAGTAAAAATCACCACCTGTGTTGGATCCTACAAATAGGATTTGCAAGGTGTCTTTATATATCATAATAATAAAAAAGAGGGGAAAGATCCTACGATGATGGAGGCTTAGAAGAGGACTGAGGACGGTTGTAGGCCATTGGATCAAAAAAATTGATGTCCAAGATCGCGCCTTAATTAAAAGGCAAAAAATCAGGAAGAATTCGGCACAGTCAAATTATATGGGAAAAAAACACATACCATGTGCACACGCATGTTGTTTCATATGCACATATACGTAGTTTTCATATGAACACGTAAGTTATTTTTATGTGCACACACGGGTCATCTTTATATGCACACATGGTTATTTTCAAAGGTTTTTATGCATATGCACACATATTTTTTGATACGCACTCTAAGGTTATTTTCATATGCATATAGGTTATAATCGTAGGTTTTATACGCATGCACACATGTGTTATATCATATTCACATATAGCACGTAGTGCATTTCATATGCACAAATAGGTCATTTCACATGCACACGTACGATTGTATATTTCATATGCATACAATAATATTTTCATAAGCACACAATTGTTTATTCCATTTGAACGTATGAATTTTTATACATGCACACAATTGTGCATTTCACATGCACACAGTAGTGTATTTTATATGCTATGTCACATGCACACAGATGTGTACTGTGTGTGCACAAGAATTCGCTTTTTTGTGAAAAATTCAGTAGTCCCATATTTTTATCGAATTTTCAACGCGCGATCTTGACGCTTTATTTTCTTCCGATATCCGACGACTGTGGGGGCCTCCTCACTAGGACTGGAAATCACCCGTGGGTGACTGGCACAGCTAGAAAACCCGACCCGAATATGTGGATGATCACTCGAAGTAAAACGTGTGATGAATGATTGGTTGGTCGGGTGAAATAGATGACGAGTGAATGATGGGTGACGTAGATCTCACCTATCACTTGATCCATCAACCACACTCCACCCACTCATCCGTTCACCCGTCGGCAATTGTAGTTCTAATTTTATTTTATTACAATATATGACTTCAATTTTCGTTTTGTCATGTTTAAAAGTTGAATATTTTAAGAACATTTTCTATTAACACCCATCAAATCCTATATTTAAAACAAATAATTTCATATATTGAAAAATTGTAATTACTTTTTACATTTAATCATGTATTTTATAACATTTAAATAATTATAAAATATTAATAAAAATATTATGTAGATGACCCGACCCACCCGAATCACTCGTGCGTGATGGATGGACGAATACGAGTAAAAGATTTCGTGGATGACGGGTGGGTCGGGTGAATGATTTAACTTCACGGATCGGGTGATAAAATGACTTCACCCATTTATCACACGATCCATTACCATCCCTACTCTTCACTCCTCTCCTAAGCCCCAATCTCCATGAGATCTTTCCCATAAAATCAAGTATTTGAAGGAACGATGCTTAACAATACCAAACCCTCAACCCTGAAGTCCCTAATAACTAGAGCTGTCAATCGGGTCGGTCAAGTCGGGTTCGGTTCGGTTATTTCGGGTTCGGGTTGAGAACGGGTCGGGTCATTTCGGATAACAGGTCAAGCCGGTCGGGTCATTACAGGTCAGTGGGCGGTTCGGGTTAACCAACGGGTCAAGAGCGTCATTTTTTAAATATTTTGTTCACTGTTTAAATATTATTAAATAGTTAAAAACTAATTTAAATATGTCAAAATAAGTTGAAATTAATTAAAATAATAATATTATTATTAATTATTTTAATGTAATTGATATTAGTAGACCAAAATCATAATTTATTATTTATTTTTATTATATTAATTTCTACATTATAAAAAATTACATAAGTATAACAATGTTCTTTTTTTAAAGATATTAAGCATATTATCATTATTTATATGTCACTTATCATGTATATTTTATGTTATATTTTATTAATACTCCAAATTTATTCGTTAATCGGGTCGGGTTCGGGTTGGTCGGATTTGGTCTCGGTAAATTCGGGTTCGGTAACTTCGGGTTATCAAAAATTTCGGTCAGGTCGGGTCGAGTCCAAAAACGGGTCGGTCAGGTTGGTAAAACGGATTCGGTCACTTTTTGACGGCTCTACTAATAACTCTGTTCAAATCATTCTTAGGAACAAACAAGTACACCTTACCTATTAGTGATTAAAAACTTTCTTTGACAACTTGTTCTTTGCCACACAATTAATACCTCCCGACAATGATCAAATTTCATTAGAAAATTCACTTGAACAACAAAACACTCTTTCCACAACAGCAAATTTATAATTGTCATGAACACTATTTTAGAGTTTTTTCACTAAATCAAGAGCGCCAACTTGAAAACAAATCGAGGTTGCTGATTTACTCACATGCAAATAGACGAATCAAGATTATCAATCAAAATAATAATATATAAAATGGTTTTGTTAATAAATATTTTCGGCTACATGCATTAAATGAAAGACAAGTTAAATTACAAACAACATCAATCTATCCTAAAATAATATTTTTACACATTTTTTTCTCTTTTACAAATTCGATTGATGATAAGGTTATCTTTTCATTTTTAGATCAAAATTTAATGTTCAGTGGACCTAATATAATCCAAACTTTTAAAATTGATATGTTGTTGTCGTTACTTCTGATTTTGATGATGATAAACAATATTAGATTTTACGATTTACTTATTCCTATGAATTTCAAGTTACATGAATAGGGAACATTGAAAAGCAACAGAGAAAGCAAAGCAGAGGAGTTAAGGAACAAAGAGTCAACAAAGAAAAACCAACGTTGAGCACAATGAAGAAACGTAGCGCACTCTCTCTGAAAGCAATAAATGAAAGGAACATAATGTTTACGTATAGAAAAGCGCTAAAAACTTTAAGATAAGATTGAATAAATATGAAAATAAGAGTTTAAGTTCTCTTGGGGCACGAGGCAAGATAAGCATAGAAGATTTAGTCAAGCCTTATGATCTTAGGAATAATATCTTAAGAGATAAGAGATAGGGTTATTTATAAAAATACATAATGTTATGCTAATTATCTTAGAAGGAATATGATGGGCCATGCTAGGTTAGATTAATGGGCTTTATCTATGACTATATATACGTGATAGGTAACCTCGAAATGGTTACACAGTTTTGAGACATTCAACGACAATATTGTGATAGTGAAGAATGCAAGGTATTAGATTTGTGTGAGTACTTTGTTAGGGTTGAGTCATTGCTTTAGTTATTAGGGTTACTTTCACTTGCTTAGAAGTTAGGTGATCTAGGAACTGTGTGACTAGATCGTAAGCCGAACTTGCTTGATTGTTTGTAATCCATTAATAACAAAACTAGGGGTTTGAAATGCTACTAGATTAACCACCTATAGGTAGAAGTTTTTCTTGATCAACTAGTTGGTTGATTAGGTTTCCTCTATAAGGAACTGTGTGACTGTTACTTATCTGAATTATTACTTTCCGTTGCCCAAAGAATAGTTAATTGTTCTCTGTCTAACATAGTTGCGATTCAACAATTGATATCATAGTCGATGATTCGGCTTGGGCCAGGACCTAGTTTGTGAGGATTCACAACTGAGAGGAATATTGTTGAGAGTCAATTGTGAATCCCACATCGGAATGGTTAGGAATCCAAGCCTAGTATATGCCAGATTCTACCAAGTATACAAATAGAACCTAACCACACATGTCATCCAATTATATCTTCCAAATCGTCCACGCTAACAATCCATTCTTCTCCCCCAAAAGGCAATTTTAGTAAATAGCCAAATATAATACCTGGACTAAGGGTCAAGTTGGTAATTTTTCTTACATCTCCCCCTCCTGGATCCCATGTATCATATATGCCCCCCAAAATAATAGCTTTGAATACTAGAAGAAAAACACTTAGACCTAACAAGATTAAGTTAATACCCAAATTTGTGGTCATTTTATTTCTATCTTTCCATACATAAGCGAAGAATGAAAAAGATTTCTCAAGAGTCTCAAGGCTCAGAAGTGCATGGTAAATCCCACCAAAGCCCAATACTGCCGAGGAAATTAATAGAACCTAACCATACATGTCCTCCGAGTATACAAATAGAGCCTAACCATTTAAATTGGTTTTGGATGAAACCTCATTGGACTTATGTACAGGACTTGGCATTTGGGCCCAAAAGGACATCTTCCTGAACTCGAAGCCTGAGTGGATCTCCTACTGTTCCATAGCCTTATCTTTTTAGTATTTGTGACTTTGCATGTTCTTGTGTTTGCTTTCTTATTTTCAAGTCTTTATAATGTTTCTTTGCTCCATATGTGCTAAGTATGAAATCAATTCCCAACAAATCTAATCATTTTTACTTTGATATTAATTTGCGACTTAGTGTGCTTGTTCTTGTTTAAATTTAATCTTTTGATGATTCCAAAAGGGGAAGTGTGGAAATTGTGTGATGAACTCAGTACAGAGAGGTAACAATTTTCATTGTTTCTAACTTTCAGAATTTTGAACAATGCTAATGTTAAAGGGGAGCTTGATGCGGCTTGAAAGGTAAGTTTTGTAATATTTATCGAAGGGGGAACTCTAGTGAAGTTTTTGAACTTATTTTGCGTATTGACTGATGTTGATTGACTCTATACTAATTTGTTTATAATGAAATTTTTTGAATGGGTTTGTCATCACCAAAAAGGGGAAAATTGTTGGAACGATGCCATTTCCTCAGGTTTTGATGATAAACACCATTAGGTTTTATGGTTACTTGTTCATATGAGTTTTAGATTACATGAATAGAGAACAATGGAAACCAACAGAGAAAGAAAAATAGAAGAGCTAAGGAACAAAGAGTCAACAAAGGAACAACAATGTTTAGCGTAGTGAAGAAACGTAGCGTTGTTTGTGAAAGAAAAAAAATGAAGGGAACAACGCAAGGAATGTAGCGTTTACACAGAGACAAACGTTGGGAACTTCAAGATAAGATTGATTAATATGGAAAGAAGAGTTCATGTTCTCTTAGGCCGCAAGGAAAGAGAAAGATAGAAGATTTAGTCAAGTCTTAGGATCTTACTATAAGGAAATGTGTGAGTGTTACTTAATTGCATTATTACTTTCCGCTGCCCAGGGAACAATTAAATTAATCGTTCCCTGTCTAGCAGACTTGCGATTTAACAATTGGTATCAGAGTCGACGGCTTAGCTTGGGCCTGAACCTGGTTTGTGAGGATTCACAAGTGAGGGAAAGATTGTTGAGAGTCAATTGTGAATCTCACATCGGAATTGTAAGGAATCCAAGCCTAGTATATCGGTAGATGGGCTACTCCTCCTATTGCAACTTGGTTTTAGAATGGAACCTTGTTGGTCTTATGTGTTGAACTTGTCAGTTGGGCCCAAAAGGACATCTCCGCGACCCGAAGCCTGAGTGGATCTCCCCATGTTCCCTAGCCCTATCTTCTTAGCTTTTGTGATTTTGCATGTTCTTGTGTTTGCTTTCTTATATTCAAGTCTTTATGATATTTCTTTGCTCCATCTCTGCTAAGTATGTAATCAATTCCCAACAAATCTAATGAAAACTTGCCTCTAGTGCTACCACACACATACACACATAAATACATACAGTGCATTTACTCACGTCAAGGTGTGCTCAAACTATTACACATCTATTTCTCGAACGCTACAGACCAATACGGTCACGGCATACAAACCATGCAACAATAGATAGAAGAATAATTGGAATTCATCCTTTTCTCAACACACACTTTATAAACATCTTGAGTAGTCTACTTTTTCAAAAGGCAACGGGATATGCATCCTGCTCACTAACGCTTCCAAGATGCAGTTTGGGGTATGTTGGGACTGGTATAACTCGGCATGCATGTAACACAACCTTCCTCATCAGAAGTAAGACACATGGGGTAGAATTAGACGACTATGAGGTTCATTATTCTTCAAAGATATTAGAACAAGTTTACAACTTACTAGCAAAGATCTTGAAAAGTCGTCGACGAATTACATACCAAGATGTACAATATGTGGTAGCACTAGAGGCATTGATCGTGTGAGACGGGGATTACCAATATGTGAGACATTGCTCGTCATGTGTGAACCGGTCTTGGGTTTCTCCAAAAGAAACTCAAAATGCTTAAATTATAGAGTTCGTCAATATACAATTAATATTTAAATGCATAATTAAAAGATATAGGTTCTAGGAACGATACTGATTAAATTGTCAAATTTCTAGTAACTCATTGACTGGTCGATGGTAAATTGTTGACGGGTTTGTCCATTGTATATCATACAAGGTTTGAAATATGTATATCAAAAAAATGGTCATTCGAACCGGGCGGAGGATTGAAGAAAAAATAGCTTAGTGATGATGATTTTTATTTAAATTTGATCACAATGATTTCTTTCTCTAAACTAGGGGTTTGCACACATCACACGCTCAAAATCGGACCCGAATAATCGGTTTGGTATAATTTTTTTTTAAATATGGAGAGTGGACCAGATCGAACAATCATATATATATATATTTTAAAATAAATGATTGATCTGTTTAAAAAATATTTTTGTTTTTTTAGAAATGAATAAGACCTTTTATAAGTTATTATTTTTTAAGTTAATCATTTTTAATTGCTTAATAATTATTAATACATAAAAAAAATCTAACCCGACAAATTTGGGTTTTTGACTGGACCAGAACCTGGAATTAATAGTCGTATAGACCATTGACCGGACCATTTTACCACTAGTTGGACCGAATCAATTTGGTTTTCCGGTTTTCAGCCTCGTTAAATTTTTAACGCCCTACTTCAAATTACCACTTATTGGCTCATTAAAGTAAGGAAATTAATAAATCAAGTGAATACAAGAAAGACTAGTGTTATTGATAGGGGTGATTTAGTTCATTAAGTAAATTTTCTTTATATTTATATCCATGTGTAAAAACGCGAATATTTTTGAGCTAAGGAAATAAAACTTAGTAAATCTTTTGAATTAGCCAATCCATTTTGTGTTGGCTTCTTCGCCCACTTTTCTTTTGTCATGCCTTTTCCCCTTTGCAACCATGGTAGGAGGATTCTGACGTGGTGATTAGACACATAAAATGCACATTTCAGATAGATTTTGGATTAGGTTTAGAATTTTGGAGTTGTGGTGTGACGTAATAGATAGAGAAGGGTAAGTCACTTCAAAGAGCGATTTAGGGTTTCTTGTAGAATTGGAATACAAATTTCACCCTTGCTTGTGGCTTTGGTTTCTAGTAGAATTGAAATTTAGATTTCACTCTTGTTGGTGGCTTTTTTCAGAAAATACATGATTTAATACTATAGATACGCTCAAGTGACGAAATAATTCATAAAAAGAACTAGGTGGACAAACCAAGACGAGACAACCTCCAAAATAATACCAAATTGGTGAGTGAATCGAATTGGTATATGAATTGAAGTTGATGCCTTGTTTTGAAGAACCGCGCCTTGATTGACCGAGTGCCACATCACTATTCAACTAGACTTTGACATTCACTTTTCACATACGTTAGGTGCGACTCCAACAATAATGACATTCGAGTTGAGGACTGGAATCGCACATAACGTATGTGAAAAGTGAATGTCAAAGTCTAGTTGAATAGTGATATGAAACTCGGTTGATCAAGGCGTGCTCTTCAAAACAAGGCATCAACATCAAGTCCTCCTTTGGATCTTCTCGTGGAGATGTGTTTTTTAGGCTATTTTTGAGTTGACTTGTGGATAGAAGAGATTGTTAGATCTTTTGATTGTGTTTTTGGGATTTTTCGTTTGAATAAGCAATCAACTTTCTCAATGAATCCACCGATAGAGATTTATAGACTTGTCTCATTCTTGGATAAGCCACCAAGATATTGACAAGGTTAAGACGATCTAAACGAAGAATAGATCCATCAACGTGTAAAAGGACTCGATTTTGATTGCAATCTTTGTATCGATCCAACAAGAATTACAATCAAGATTTAGACCTTGATAAAGCCACAAGATTTAAACCTTGAGAACGTGTATTCATAGGCTAAGAGAGATGGCCGACCATGGACAAGAAGACAGTCCTTGACAGGCTTCAAAGGACTTGGCCCAGCAATCCCGCCAGAATCAGGAATAAGGACAAAGTAGTCAATCAAAGTAATCTTTGAGACAAGTTCCAGAAAAGCATCGCACACAAAAGTTATAGGGCGCAAAGGCATTAGCAAGACAAGAGCATGCGCGTTAGTCTTCGAGACAAGAGCATGGGCGTTAGTCTTCGATACTTGTATGGTCGTCGGAAGATTTAAGGTGTTGTCCACTTGATTGTGCTCCTTATCGTGGACAATGTATGCATAGTCATAATCATGGTCGGAGAACTCGAACGTGCATGCAGAGAAGTTGATTTGGCAATCAAGTAGGCGCAATGTGATATCGTCCTCCGACACCCTCAAACATGAAATGGTTGTTGGTCTTGATGTGGGCACTTCCACATCAAATAGGGTTTTTAGGGAGTCATTTTGAAGAACTCCAGAAGTGATGCCAGATACAAAGAATGAGTAGGGTCACCTTGGCAAACCTAACAGCCAACCATGCGGCTACTGCACATGAAGTCCGAAGTGTACATCGCTGCAGTCTCATTATACATAATACAGCTATGTAATTCACACTACAATAAAATATGCATGTTCACTTAATGGAATTTATTCTTTTTTTTTTTGATAAAATAAGAATTCGAATTGTACAACTTCGAGAGGCTAGAAACTGACAACCGGACTAACCGGCAATACAACAATACCCAAAAAAAAAAAAACGAAACAAACTAAAGCATGATAAAACAAAGAAACCCAAAAATGAGGTGAGTAAAGCACAAACAAACGTTGCTCCGCCGGAAGAAAGGTCATCCTCTATCAAGTCGGAACTACAACTCGATTCATCATCTAGACAAGCTTCATCATCCCAAGAGTGTCTCGCAACGAAACCGGAAAAAAAAAACGAAAACACGAAAGTAGATTTTGGGTCGGCTTCTCCATATCCGCCGCTGCAAACGCCACCCACCCCCACCCCCTCTCCAACAGCCCCTATCTCCTTATCTCCTGGACCACCTCGACGGCCCCGACCCCATCATCGCCCTCTCCCTCGAGGACAACGAGTCGCTGCACTAACTGAGGTGGTGAGAGGGGAGTACCGTCAGAGGGAGAAGAAGGACACAAGTGGCACGTCTAGGTTGGATCTGAAGTAGGCCGCCGGCGGGAACGAGGGTGTGTTCGTCGGAGGTGGATGGTGGTCGCCGGAACTGAAAGTGGTGGTGAGGAGGGGAGAGCGGTTGGGTAAAGGAATGCCATTGTAGCGGCGGGGAGAACCGGAGGGGTTGGTGGTTGCCATGGTGGCGGCAGGGGTGGTGTTGCCATGGTGGCAGCGGGCTCCAGAAGGAGCTGGTTTTAGGGCCGGCTCAAAGAGAGTGTTTTGTTGTTGGGGGTGGTGAAGTCGCTGAGAATATAGAAAAGAGAAACATGGAATTTGTTCTTTAATTTTCCTTGGGAGGGAAAGGCCAGGAAACACTCAACGAGTCTTGTTATTAACATTAACATTCAAAGCTAAAAAGATGAGAAACTTTATATAAATAGATATTTATCTCGCCTTCTGAAGGGGAACCATTACTTTTGTAAGATAATGCAGCCTACTCTCGTTCACCTGGTTGCCATTGAACAATAGCTAGTGTGTGCCGGCCACCACATGCAATGAGCTTGGAACGCCAATGTCCATCCTCTTCGTCTTCGTTGGGTTGCTTAGGAGGGAGGTCTATGGGCACTTCCATCGGATGTCCGGTTGTCACTCTTCTTCCATACCCGAGACGACCATGGTCACCACGCCCAAACTGCCACAAGCAGAACATTATCAAGGAATCTCAAAGCACCCATAAATGACTATGCTGAAGTTCAAGAGTAGCTTATCCATATGCATGCATGGATCAAGTTGTGTGATAACAGATGCGAAACTGAAAAGTACGAGTTACTTGTCCACTGGGAATGGGAGAAGAACTTACGGAAAACATTCGACCATCACGAGATAGTGCAACTGAGTGAGTGCCTCCACAAGATACCTGTTTACAGATGACATCTTCAACTTAAAAATAGACAGCAATAGCATGATACAAGAGAGGATTTGAATCACTTCAATTTCATGATAGAAAGCAGGATAGCCCAACTAGGTTTTATGCAATCTTAATGTAAACTCATTAGCAAACAAGTATAACTAGAGGTTCAACATAGGATGAAGCAAGAAATGAAACACTTCCAGATTCAATTTCAATTAAAGATAGGCTATATTATTCCAACCTTCCATTTGAAAAATATATTATTAGCCTAACTATGTTTAATGCAAAAAATGCAATCTGAATGTTAACTCATTAGCAAACGAGTATAGTGAGAGGTTCAACATAGGATGAAGCAAGTAATGAAACACTTCGAAAATCCGATTTGAATTAAAGATAAAAGTATATTATTCATACCTTCCTTTTGTAAAAATGTTCTGCACATCTATACTGCAGTAATATTAACCATATACCCTAATTTGATGAGAATGATATTTCATAAACGGAAAACTTTTTCACCAAAAAGCATGTCGTTCTGCAAATTAAAGATTAGAAATAAGCCAATAACATGAAATCCAGCACTGGTAATGTGATGACACTAAGTATGTCAACGAGTCATCAAACAAACAAATTCACATAAGCACTAAGGCATACATGACTCAACAATGTAATCATGATCTACAAGCCATGACTTTGTCAAATGTGGAGACACGTTATTATGAGGGCCTTTATTTTATTAGATAGTTTAGGCTCCAATTTCGTAGCTCTGGCTCATAGATATTTTCAGGATATAAAACATAGGCTGGGAACAGATAAGATCTTGCAGAAATACAAGCTTATATTCCAGGGATCAAACATTCTTACCTGAATTATGTCCTCCCCTGCAAGAAGCTGAACCTTCTGTGGTACCATCTTACTGCTCTTGTCATCCCCATATCCCAGCCTTCCATGTTCTCCTCTACCCCAACCATAAACCTGAACATAGGAAAAATGAACAATCATTTCTCCTTTTCTATTTTCGCACTAAAGGTAGGCCTTTAAAGGGTTCGTCCCAACATGGTATGTAGTTACCAACTTACAGTTATAAACATACCAATACCAAGTCTTTTACCAATACTAATTATGGAAGACTGGACGAGTGTACTTACTAAGACCACTTCCATCCTTTCATTTCCCATTTGAAATTAAGAGGTCATCTTCCTTTGAGCATGAATAAGACATGTGGGGAAGGATATGAGGATTGGGTGATTCCGAAGTGGAGTGACTGAGTATACTTTCATTCCGATGTGGGGAAGGATATGAGGAATGGCTGATAGCGTCAGGAGAATAACCAGTGGAGACCCAAGTATCAAGCATCTTTATTTGAAAAACCAAATATTGGTAATTTTCACAATCAATCATTATATCTTTAGGTGCTATTTGCATTAAGCAAAGATATAATTGATGTACATTCAAAGGAAAGTACCTCTCCATCATTTGTCAATGCCATGGAATGCCAGCCACCAGCAGCAATATCAACCTAGTTTAGCACATACACAGGGAAACTTATATAAAACTTGCACGCAACATGTGATAGATCTATTGCAAACACTTTAATTTTTTCCTTTTGTCAATTTCAAAAAGTGGTTTCTTCCATTTCTAGACATAATTCTATGTAACATACTAATGTTGAAAGAATTCAAAAAATTATTAAAATGCAACTGACAACAATCAAATATCTATAGATAAACTCTTACATAATCCAACAACATAAGCTCAATGCTTCTTTGAGAAAAAAGGGAGAGCAGAGGCAGCACTTTGTGGATAATACATACCAAAGTAAGACAAGATAGTCCTAGCACGGGAATGGGATGAGATCTTGGTTGAGTATCTCCTGTTCCCAATTGTCCATATTCATTGTTACCCCATGCCCACAAAGTTCCATCTTCTCCAAGAGCTAGATTATGGAATGCCCCAACTGCGATGAGTCGCACCTTTTCAAGTCCTTGAACTCTTACAGGAACATTAATTTGCTTTCTGGAAGAAAAAAAATGAAGTATAGACAATTAACATTCATAAGCACGAAAATTGCTTCCACCTCAAAGCACATCAACAAAACAAAAATGTTTCTCAAATAAGACATAATATTGAAGAGACTGAGGCATTTGTATCTACATGTCTCCAGGAGGCCAAGGTTGACCCCAAGTCCAGACATATCCATCATGTGTCAGCACTGCAGAGTGTGTACCCCCTGCAGCAACCTATTGAAGAAAGCAACTGAAGTCAAAAGATGATTTTAGAGTCATTAATATGCTTGATACTAACCAATGCAAAACCATTCTCATTTTGCAACACATTAGAATTTACAAAAGGAAATAGCCAATTAAATATATATTATCCCTAGCCTAGGAGCGGGAAAATCACCTGGTGTACAGATAGTTTAGGTGCACAACGCTGAGGAATGACAATATCCCTTCTCAAAGGCCTGCCAGTGTCGTCTTTGCGTTCAAGTTCTTCACCGCACTGCCCATACTCATTTCCACCTACAGTGGTCACCATTAACTCGAAGCTATTTATAAGGGAAAATGAAAGCTTTGAACTTCAAACAATACATAAGACACATTAAACCTATTTCAAAAGCATTGGTAGCAGGAGCAGGAGACAGAATATTAACAGATAAACCACAGCATAAGTTGAAAGCAAAGCATTACATCGAAAAACAAGAAATCCAAGTTCATCGGGATAATGAATTACAGTCACATAAACAGATTAATCAGAGCCACTGATTTCTAACGAGTTAACACTTTGAAGTTTGAACTACTAAAACATCACTTATAACTTATAAGTATTAAAAAGTATAGCTTTCACAGTAAGTCCGAATTTTTTAGCATACCATCAATAATTTTGTTGGCAAGATGAACTCAGCAACCAAGTAATTCGTGTTATTTATGCAATCAACTTCTTTACTGAAATCAATTTTTAAACAAGACCCAATAAAAACAAAGGCTTGAATCCACAACTCACCCCAAGCATAAGCACGGCCTTGATCATCAACAGCCAAACAATGCCACCCACCAATGGCAGCCTGAAACTCGCAATTTTTTCCAAATAATCATCCAAAACACGTCAAAGTCAATCAGCAGCACACAAGTCTATGGCAGAGAAACACACAGTTACTCTTGAAGAAACAAATTACCTGGACAATTTTCACACCATCAAGAGCTTTAACCTGGCTAGGAACATTCTCGGTCTTGGTCTCAGGTGGGTGCCCTAAAGTTCCCCTCTGATTCCATCCCCAGGTAAACAGCTGAACAACACAAGAATTTACATCATAACCACGCAATAAGGACTTAAACCTCTCAACTGAAGAAGAGAAGCATCAACAAAACAAAAAAGAATAAAAAGAAAAATTGAAATTAAAGAGAACATAAGAGAAACTGATTGGGTCAGATTGAAATATAGACCTTTCCGTCTTGGCAAATGGCGAGGGAATTACGACTGCCAGCGACGACAGAGGAGACGGAGTAGGGTTCGAGCGAGCGAACTTCGCAAATCCGTTCCTTCTCTTCGTTGTTTCCGAGGCCTAGTTGTCCATCTTCTCCAGCGCCCCTAGTTTGTCAGCAGAGTATCCCATTATTAGAGTAAGGGATTGAGAGAACATTAGAAAGCGTATTTGTAACGCCACAGAAGCACAGAAGAAGAGCATCTAGAAGAACAAAGGAGAAAGAAGATAGAAGGAGCAGAAAGAGAGAGAGCAAACCAGGCGATGACGGCGGTGATGGCGGGTGAGGGAGGCATGATGAGAGAAGAAGGCGGCGATGCGGAAGGGGAAGAAACAGAAACACTCACCGACAGACACTGCCTGCACACGGAGAGAGTGGAAACGGGGTCAATACAAACGGACTCACAAGGACCGACTTCCACGCAACTTATGTGTTTCCACAAAACAAGTGAGAGATTCGACCCAAAAAAAAAAAAAATTAGGTTTGGAGCTTCTAAGAGCATCCACGTTGGTGTGGTTTTGTAAGAAGATTTTTTTGTCATTTTTTAATAATTTTTATCCATTCACCTCATCTTAAAAATCTAATCTACTCTCTCTGTTTTGAAATATTTGTCCTAAAAGACTAAAAACTCTTCAATTAAGAAAATGTTCAAAGTATAAGTTGTAATCAATGCTGTTACAGTGTAATCTGTGGTAAATTATCACAGATGAGTTTACATCCAATAAAATCAAAGCATTAGAAAGCACACGGATCCACTTTCCAAATTTTGGGGACTTAAGACATAATTGCCCCTAAACAGAGTATAAAGGGGATTACAGAGGAGTGCAGGGGATTTACAGAATTTACATTCAAAGCTTCACTGAAAATTCAGAGCAAAACAGAGAGAATAATCTGCATCACAGCCTGGTGGTGTCATGGCCTCAGCTTTTGACTTAAATGAAGCTCCACTTCCAGATGAGTACATTTATGATGGATAAGAGTTCGAAGAATTCAATGGGTCAGCAGGGGACATGGAACAAGATGAACATAGTTTTGATCTCAACTAGGAACTAGGAGATGAAGAGGGACAGTCATCAGAAGCAGAGCACAACACAGAGGAAACACAACATCATCAGCCAACACAAAATACCAGGCTCAGCAGTGATAAAAAAATACACATATTGAATGCTCTGCTTACGAGATCTAAAGAGGGACAATTACCATATGGTGTAATAAAGGAAGCTGTACAAGAGTTCAACATGTCAACAAGGTGCATAGGCAGACTTTGGAACACAGCCAAGAAGCAACATAATGCACACCAGAGGTACAATCTAAGCACAAAATATCACAAATGTGGTAGAAAAGAAATTCAAGTAGAGATGGATTCAATCACAACACTGAGCATGGGAGACAAGTCATACATTAGAGACTTAGCTAGCAAGCTTAGTATTTCAAAGACCAAAGTGCATAAGATGATCAAGCAAGGTACAATAAAGCCACATACAAATCCACTTCATCCTGGTTTGAGTGAGGGACATAAGAAGGCTAGGTTGGATTGGGTACTGAAGTTACTACAAGGGGATACTGTAGAAGCTAAGTCAGTGTATTATCCAATGTTTGATTTTGTACACTTGGATGAGAAGTGGTTTTTTCTATCAAAGAAATCACAGAGAGTATATCTAGCACAGAATGAAAGGGGCAAGTACAGAGCTGCAAATTCATCTAAATTCATTCCCAAAGTTATGTTCACTGCAGTTGTAGCAAGGCCTAGATTTGATGCAGAGGGACAATGCATTTTTGATGGGAAGATAGGAATCTTTCCATTCACATATCAACAAGCAGCAAAAATGTCATCCAAAAACAGAGAGAAGGGGACACTAGTTACAAAGCTAGTTGAATTAGTCAACAAGCAAGTGACAAGGAACATGTTGATAAACCAAATCATTCCAACAATCAAGGCAAAATGGCCACAAGATGGAGCTCAAAGAGTTATATTCATACAACAAGACAATGCAAGGGCCCATATAACTCAACGAGATCCAGAATGACAACAGGTATACATTCAGGATGGATTCACTTTCATTTTAATACAACAGCCAGCTAATAGTCCAGATGTAAACATCTTAGATCTAGGATTTTTCAAAAGCATTCAGTCACTCATGCACAAGAAGATGCCAAAAAGTATTGATCATATGGTACAAGCAGTGCATGAAACATTTTTTGAATTGGCCCCTACAACTCTAAGAGATGTGTGGATGACACTACAATTTGTTATGAATGAAATACTTAAATGCAAGGGAGGCAATGAGTATGATATGCCACATGCAAACAAGAAGAAATTAATGGCTCAGGGGAATCTACCAAGAGAGATCAAGGCACCTATGTGGGCTATCATAGAAGCATGGGACATAGTGCATGGGGGTGCACAACAAACAGATCAAGCAGGAACATCAATAGCAGGCCAACAGAGTCAACAAGGGACAACATTATATGAAGATCAAGACACTGAAGAAGCACTTGAAGACAGTCAGTTTATTTAGCAATATATGACAAAGATTGAACATTTTGTGTACAGAGCAATCTTAGGAGGTAAAGTAACATATTTTGTCTAGCTTATGTATATTTTTTTTGGGGTCAGAAAGCTGTTATTTGAAGCATGAAATTGTAAGGTAGCAAGAACTTGTGTAATTTTGTAAACAAGCACAAGTAATGGCACAACAATGACAATGCATTTCTCAGATGTCCCTATTACCCTCATAGACACAAACCCAATCACAATACCTTAGCATACACATAATCATCAACCAGTCATTTGACTGTGTTCCTATGGCACACTAAGACAGTGAACATGCAAGGAATGCATCTCAGTTTCAAGACTTCATCATAGATAGACTCAAGGAGAATAAAACAGAACATAATTATGTAGCACCCCAATAGAAACAAAGCAATAGAAGCACACAGATCAACAAGACAACAACACCACCAATCACAAGAGCTTTTAGACCTTTAGGACAAACCAGAAAAAGGAAATGCATCTCAGTTGTATTAAGACTTCACAATTGTAGATTTTCTCAGATGTCCCCATAGCCATCATAGACACAAGATCAATCACAAGACCTTAACATACACATAGACATCAGTCAATCACATGTGAAAGTGTTCCTATGGCACATTAAGGCAGTGATATTAAAGGTCTTGCATCTCAGTGTTAAGACTTCATCATTGAAATGCACAAATAATCTCAGATGTCCCCATAACCCTCATAGACACAAGACCAATCACAAGACTTAACATACACATAAGCAACAATCAACCACATGTAAAAGTGTTCCTATGGCACATTAAAGCAGTGACATTAAAGGTATTGCATCTCAGTTTCAAGACTTCATCATTGAAATGCATAAATAATCTCGGATGTCCTCATAACCCTCATAGATACAATACCAATCACAATACCTTAACATACACATAAGCATCAATCAATTACATGTGACACAGTGTTGCTATGGCACATTAAGACAGTGAACATAAAGGTTTTGCATCTCAGTTATATTGCATCAATCCAACATCTCACTCAATAACAATGAACAATCCAATATAAGAGTACATGCATAAGATCAACCCAACTTCCAAGCATGCATCAGTGTACATCATATGATCAATATAAGGTTTTGCAGTCACAATGTAACAGAGAATCAACAAAAAAATAGAACACCAACACCAAAACACTGCAAATTATCAGCATACATAATCCAACATCAGAACAACAAATCCAGAATCAATCCAATGTCTCAGTCAACAGCACAACAAACTCATTCAACAACATGCATAATTCAGAGCAATAATCTCAGCAAAAGTACCCAAAATAAAGAACTTAACAAGAGTGAGACTTAGTTAAACATCAGAATCAGAGGCAACATCACCATCATCGGGCACGATTCTTCTGTCAGAAGACTGAACCGCAGCTTTATCGTTAGGGGAATCAGGGATTACAATAATCTCAGGGGAATCAGGGAGGACAACAATCTCAGTGGTATCGGGGAGCACAACGATCCCTGGGGGCTCAGACCACATCATCCCCTCCACAGTTTCCTCTGAGCCAACATGAGTGTAGTTGTGATTTCCATGACAATCGCCACCCCAGTCGCACTGTGGAGCTTTAGAGAAAGCAACAAAAAGACAATCAGAAGTCCAGGTCCCATCGGACTTAAATAGGTCTGAATCACCCATGAATGCAAACAAAGAATGGAACCCAGGGGACGGGGGTTTTCAAAGCACTCAAATCTGAGATTTAGGGTTTTTTTACGGGTTTTGGGAGATATGGATAGATCTAGAGGAGGAGCAAGCTTTTTTAGTGTTTTGGGGATAATCGGAGCAGATTAATCGCCGGCGAAGCAGATCTGCAACAGAGTGAGATCTCAGATGAGTTAGGGTTTAGGGTTTCAGAGAAAGCTCATACGAGAGAGTAGAGAGCTCAGACGAGAGAGTAGAGAATGAGAGTAAGGCACTTTCAAGGAGAGTGAGAGCTCAGATGAGAGCACAAATGAGAGCTCAGACGAGAGAGGAGAAGAGAGCTCAGATGAGAGGGTTTCAGAGAGAATGAGAGAGCGGCGAGGTGAATGAGAGTGAGAATGAGATTAGGGTATTTAGGGTTAAGGGAGTTGGGCTGGATAGATTAGGCCGAGTGGGTAATTGGGCTGGGTAGGTTAGTGGGTTAAGTAATGGGTTTAGGGTAGGTTAATATGGGTTAGGGATATTGGGTTAGGTTAAAATATGGGTTGGGTTTAGGTTAAAATATGGGTTTGGGTTAGTTTGGTTAAAAATATGAATTTGGGTTAAGTTAATGGATTTAGGAGTAGTTTGGTTAATGTTGTTAGTTTATTTAATTAATTAATTTTTAATTAATTAGGTTAATGGAATATGATTTATTAAGTTTTAGGTTATGGATAAAAATGGTGGATATTAATGGAGTTTGAGATGGATGGAGATGGTAGGTGAGAATGATTGGATGTGTAAAGTAGGGGAAAAAAATTTATATTTTGGATAAAAGATGGAATGAATAAGGGTAATTTTGAAAAGAAAATATGGATAGAAAATGAAATAAAGTGAAGTAGGACAAACAAAAGGGGACGCCCAAAACGGAAACAGGACGAACATTATGGGACGGAGGGAGTATATACAATCGACATCTTAAGTTAATTATAATAAAACGCAAACAACACTTACTTTATTATATGAAAACTTGAAAATACATAAAAACAAGAACATGAAATTCTAACAACAACTCTTTTAGCATTCGGCGAGTTAAGTCCAGAACAAGAGATGATAAAGGTTGTCTTGATGGGTGAGTTGTTTCCTGAAACATAACTTGAGATATATGTTTTTAATTTTTGTAAGAGAAGATTAGCTTCACGTCTATGTTTCCCGTTTTCTAAGTGAAGAATAGCTTCACATTTGTGTTAGTTTTTATTTTAATTTACTTATGTTGTTTCTTCTAGTTATGTTTGTGTGTATTGTATAATATATATGTAATGTCTTGTAATATATTAATTTTCATGTGTGATTTTGTTTCAATATTTTTATTTTCATGCCTAAAAATCTAATGTTGTTCACATCTATTTAATTTTATCTTATATGTTTTCTTGTGATGTATATGTTTATGTATAATGTCTTGTAATATATTTTTTTATGTGTAAATGTATTATTTTTTATTTATATTGTATCTGTTATATTCAACACAATATTTTATATAATACATATATTAAATTACCTATATTAAATACTAAAAACGATTTTTAAATATTTACATTTCTTATATTGCTTATTTTCAATAAAAACGTTTTTATAAAAATCATATACAAAGTGGGTGTCTATGGATAGATAAAAACAAAAACAAAATACTAAAAATATTTTTCCCATCAATTTATTTATTTTCGTGCTGAAAAGGTATTTAAAATAGCATATAATAACCCCTTTAACCCTTTTTTCTCCACCCTTGATCAACTTCAGATCCAATGGCTAAAAAGCATCCCTCTTCCTTCACCAGAAGCTGCCATGTGGCATAGGGCTCCGTTTGGTTCCTTCACCAGAAACACTCTTTTTGACTCCATTTACACGAAATAAATCCCTAAACCAAACATAGCCTACTTTTTGTTGGTTTTTTAGAGATTTCTTGTGTGGCAACCTGAAGCTTGGTTTTTTAGCATTTTGTAACTGTAGCTAAAAAATCTAATCTTTAAAAATTCTAAAAAACCACCATTGTGGTTGCTCTAATTAAAAGGCTTTTCAAATTTGTTATGAAATAAAAAGTATTAAAATCCTATTTCACTGAATTTGGTAAATATATAGAAATGGAATTTTAAAGTTTAAAAACAAAATATTTAATCACGAAGATGATTAACTGTAAAATAAAATTAAAAAAGAACAGAAAAAAAAATTGTTCTATATGTCAATTAGATTGAAATCTAGCATCATTAAAATCTTGGGACATAGCCAAACTAAAACCATCAAACTCGCCTAGTAGTCCTATAAGCACTCAAGTCGTCATATCTCATTAGGATCAAGTTCTTCAAAAAATCCGGCATGAGCTACGTGTACGGTCATCTTTTCATATCCATCCCAATGGCCAAACGTTGGTCGGATATATTTTATCTCCATGTCTAAAGACAATTGTTATTTTAATTTCTCAATTGTTTAACTCAAACAAAGCCACCAACAAAATCGGTGTTTTATATAATATCACAAATTGCAGAAGCATCAACTGTGAAAAGATATGATGCAAATCTATCGGACTATATAAATCCAAAAGATCAATAATGGCAACATAACCAATGTGATAAACTTAAAAATCAATTCAATTCGATGTGGTTACTGTTAGGGCTCTTGGATCCCATTTATATGGAGCATTCAAGAGCGTGCATACACGTTGTCATGGATCTTCGCTGAAGAAGAATGTTATGGAGTTGACAATCAGGTAGCGAATCCAATAGAATGCGTCATGCGACACGTTCATAGAAGATCTTATTTTCACAAAAGTAGAGCCGCCTTATCTCGAATAATCGTGGCCCTGTCGAGCTCTTAAATAAGAAAATATCTCAATTAAAAGATATAAGACTAGATGTCTTATACAAGGAAATATATTTATCTTATCTATATTATCTTACTTATGCTCCAAGGAAATATATTTATCTTATCTATATTATCTTACTTATGCTCCAAGCAATATCTTATCTTGTATTTATGGTAATCTTATATCTATTATGATTGGCCATAAACCTCTATATAAAGAGGGTATCCAACTCTTGTAAGAGACACATTATTCTACTATCCAATATACGACTATTCTCAAAAGAAGCTTAGTTTTATCTTTAAATGTGTAATCCTTGACCCTATACTTCACAATCAAAGTGGATCGTGTCTTAGTAATAAATACGCCAAAAACAACTGGCACCCACCGTGGGGATGAGAGTAAAAAAATTACACCTTTTTCCCACCAAACACTACAACCTTTAAGCCACCATGTCCACCGAAGGAACATCCATCTTTACCGCCAAGCAACACGCCAAGGAAACCGACTTCAACAAGTCGTCGGTCATCACCAAGACAGAATTTGACAACATACCCATCACGTTCGACAAGTCTGATGAAATCATTGCCGAACATCGTGACAATCTCGTCATATCTCTCACAATTGACAACTTCTTGGTGCGACGTGTCCCGGTAGACAATGGCAGCTCGACAAAGCTGATGATGATCGAAGCCTTACACAACCTTGGTATAAGCGAATAGGATATCGTCAAGAAATCTATTTCCTTGGTAGGATTCAGTGGCGAGGTGAGCAACTCACTGGGGGAGAACACGCTGACCACTTACGCGAGTGGGGTGATTCTTCAACTTAAGTTCTTGATCATGGGTTGCCCGTCGCCGTTCAGTGTCATCCTAGGCCGCCCTTGGATACATGACATGAAAGAAGTTCCATCCATGTACCATCAGACCATCAAGTTACCAACCAAGTGGCGAGTGCAAGAAATTAAAGGCAACCAAGATTGGCAAAGGAGTGCTACAGAATTTCACTGAAACCGACGGTCACAAAGAAGTAACACAAAGGGCAAACAACATAGCAATTAGTGGACTACAAGGCGTCGACGCATAACATAAAGCCAGAGCCCCTTGAACTTGACAAGGTGATCTAAGATCTAAGCAAGCCCCACCATGTCGTGAAGATAGGCTCAAATATGCCTAGCAAAATCAAGAAGCCGCTAGTCGACTTCTTACGGCCTCACTTCGAGTGTTTCGCATGGACACACAAGGATAGGACCAACATCAACCCCAACTTGATCATGCATAAACTCAATGTAGATCCCCAACATCCTCCAATGAAGTAGAAACGAAAAAAGTTCACACCACAAAGGAACAAAGTAATAGACGAAGAAGTGTGAGCACTGATAGAGACCGATAAGATCAGGGAAGCCAGATATCGCGACTGGCTGGCCAACGTAGTGGTAGTGAAAAAGAAGAACGGGAAGTGGAGAGTCTGCGTGAACTTCACCGACCTCAAAAAAAATAATGTCCCAAAGATTCTTTCCCGCTGCTTCTTATCGACGCCATGGTTCACACCACCGCCGATCACGAGACGCTTACCTTTATGGATGCCATCAGCGGATATCACCAAATCTAGATGAGTCCAAAAGATCAAGAGATGACCGCCTTCATCACGAATCAAGGGATCTATTGCTACAAAGTGATGCCGTTTGGTCTAAAGAATGTAGGAGCCACGTACCAACGACTATGAACAAGATGTTTGAGAATCTGATTGGCGACACGATGGAAGTCTACATTGACGACATGTTGGCCAAGTTGAAAAGGCAACTGATCACATACAACACTTGAGAACGACATTCGAAATACTAAAGAAGTACAATATGATGTTGAACCTGACCAAGTGCTCTTTTGGAGCATTGTGCGGCAAATTCTTAGGCTATATGGTGATGCAACGGGGGATTGAGGCCAACCCTGACCAAATTAAAGCCATGGATGTTCAAAAGCTGACCGACATAGTCGCCTCGTTAAACAGATTCATCTCAAAGGCATCAGATAGAAATCGATTGTGCTACGATATCTATAAGAAGAACGAGTCGTTCGAGTGGACAAGTGAGCACGAAGAGGAGTTTCAAGAGCTAAAGACGTACATGACATGTCCACTCTTACTTTCAAAACCCAAGGAAGGCAAAGCCCTATATCTCTAATTAGCGGTAATGGAAGCGGCAGTCAGTGCTGTCCTAGTAAGAGAAGAAGACGATGAACAACTACCGGTCTACTATGTAAGCAAGACGCTTTTGGACGTAGAAACAAGATACTTACCAGTGGAGAAGCTATCCATGGACCTCATCACGACATCCATCAAGTTGTGGCCATACTTCGAAGCCCACACCATCAAGGTAAGAAAAAACTATCCTATCAATAACGTGATGAGGAAGCTACAGCTGTTCAGAAGAATGACGAAATGGGCGGTCTATCTGAGCGGCTACGACATACAATATGAGATGCGCACGTGAATCAAGTTGTAGGCTTTGGCAGATTTTGTGGCCGATCTCAGCCCAACCGACGATGAACAAATCTCTAGAGAGCTATTATAGTTTAATGACTCTACCACTTCAAAGTGGACGATACACACTAAAGGAGCCTTGAACCAGAATGGCAAAGGACTAACGGCCGTCCTAAAATCTCCACATGGGGATATGATAGCCTAAGCCGCGCGATGCGAATTCAAAGTCACAAACAACAAGGCGGAATACGAAGCATTCAATTATGATCGCCAAAGAGACATCTGTGAAAAACTTGGAGGTAATCTATGAATTCATGCTGATCGTGAACCAGATCATCGGGACGTATGCAACTCGTGACTCAAAGATGACAACTTACTTGGAAGTCGTATGCGACATCATCAAATGTTTCGACTTCTTCAGGATTAAACAAGTCCTAGAGATGCCAAAGCAGAACCCGATGCATTAGCCAACCTCTACTCAGACATAGATCCAAGAGAGTAACAAAAGATTCCTTTCTTGCACGTGGAAGTACATGCCATCGATAAGCTAGTCAACACGTCGCTCCCTATGCAAGTCAATTACTCTAACGAATTTGTATCATGGATCACACTACTTTATAATTGGCGTAAGCATGGTGAGCTACCTCTCGACAAGACCGAAGTACGATGTCTTCGTGCCAAAGCATCCTCCTTCTCCCTCAAGGACGACATGCTACTCAAGTGGTCGATTTCCGAATACTATCTAAGATGTCTTCGAGAAGACGAAGTCCAAACCGCATTATAGGAACTCCATGATGGGTAATGTGGCAATTACTCTGGAGGAAGAAACTTAACATTGCGCTCCCACACATCTGGGTAATATTGGCCCACCATGAAGAAGGATTCCACTGACTACGCAAGAAAGTGCAATGCGTGTCAGAGACACGACCCGATGTCGCATCAACTGTTTGAAGCACTGCATCCAATCCCGCCCCTTGGACTTTCATTAAGTGGGGATGGATATCGCCGGGAAACTGCAGGTAGCCTCATGTCAGCGCGTCTTCATGCTCTCCATGCTAGACTACTTCTCCAAGTGGATCAAAGCAGAGACATTCAAGGAAATCAAGGATACACATGTGGTCTCCTTCACCTAGAGAAACATCTTATGCAGATTTGGCATCCCAGACACCATAGTTTGTGATAATGGGTCGTTGTTCATCAACAATGGATGTATGAATTCTGTCAAGAGCTATGCGTCAAATTGGTCATGTCGACACCACGTTACTCACAAGATAATGGCCAAGCCGAATCTAGTAACAAAGTCATCATCAACAATTTGAAGAAAAGGCCCAGAAAAGCAAAAGACCTATGGGAAGACGAGTTGCCGTCCATCTTATGGTCCGATCCATAACTCTAAAAACCGCAATAGGTAAAACACCTGTTTCTCTAGTAATTGGCAGCGAAGCCGTTTTGCCCGTCGAAGTCCAAATTCCCATAGCGTGCTACCGTCTCATCACTGAAGAAAGAAACATGTCACTCATGACATTGATGCTCGACACCGTCAACGAACCGCTAGAATACGCCGCTACTAGGATGGCGGCGTACCAAGAAGGGGTCGCTAGAAGCTACAATCGCAATGTAAAGATGAAGGTGTTCTAAGTCGGTGATTGGGTGCTACGGAAGGTGTTCTAGAACATAAGGGAAGAAAACGCTGGAAAATTGGGGCCCACCTGGGAAGGCCCGTATCAAATCACCAAAATAGTCGACAAAGGCGCTTACGACTTAGCCACACCAAATGGCCAACCCGTCATCCGAAGCTGAAATGTGACACATCTGAAGAAGTACTATTCCTAATCTAGTCCTTATTCATGCATGTTACATAATCTCGGAAACTCATTATTCAATAAATTTTTAACAATTACTTTCACATATAGCTATCTTGCTATTCCAAACTATCCGCAACAACGAGAAAGGCCCACGGCCTACTCCGATACGTTGCACCTGAAGGAAAGGCATGACCTACAATCAGAAGATAAAATGGGGAACACCCTGCACGATCCTTCTAGTTATACGACATTATCTTGCCGCCCCCTTGGGAAATGTGACTTGCTCGCTATACAACGTTATAACTACTCTAAATGCGATCGCTATAATTCTCCCCCGTGGTAGAGTCTGGTTGAGCTACATCGCACCATTAACTATATCGATTTTACTCCACGCGAGTTATGTCGTGATTCTACCTACGTTCCTGCTGACGCAACCTCTACGGGCACTTTCGTCCTCGTCGATGTGATTTCTACGATCACATGCGTCCCCGTTGACGCGACCTCTACAGCACGCGTGTATTTAAAAAGAAAAATGGGTCGAGAATGAGATAAATGGCTGACTCTTCAACAAACAGAATTTTTCTATGTTTTTCTGTTAGGGTTTATTGTACATATCTCATCTAATTCGAGTTGTTATCCATCAAATCAATCCATTCAAACGAATCCATGAGGTTTTTCATGAACCTAACATGTAAAGCCCTCTTTCACTGTGTGAATTTGGTCCCAAATTCGTCCGTATTTGTTCAAATTCGGACGTTGTGCATTCTGGTCCTCAAAGATCGAATTTGATCGGCTCGATTCGATTGATTCTTTTCGATAGACCCGGGGTGTCAACCAATCAGATTTCTTGTTGAATCTCTATTCCCCTCTATAAATTGGACCCAATTTCGCTCGAATTGAATAACCTCTTCGTCCTTTTATTTTATTCCAAAGTCGTTAAGGCCAAATTCACCTTCATAGAAGGTTCCCAGCCATCACCGAGGACTCCTACCGACGCCAGAAACTCATCCGTACCAACACCAAGCCGTTTCGTGTCCGTTTGAGCCATGCCGAACAGTCGAAACCGTCCTCTGGTGTTCATGTATGTGTTGTACGTAAAACCCATTGAATTTGCAGAACATTTAATAAATTAAGTATGGGTTCGTACATAGATGGAATAAAATCAATCATGATATGATAATCTTTATTCCGTGTATATTGAACAAGAAACTATAAATTTTAATGACCATCTTCACACTATATCCTCGTTCGCAACACATTTCTTTATTCAATTAATTAAGTATGGGTTCGTACATAGATGGAACTAAATCAATCATGATATGATAATCTTTATTCCTTGTATATTGAACAAGAAACTATTAATTTTAATGACCATCTTCACACTATAATTTATTTTGTGTGATTTAGATATGTCTCAGAACTGCATTTAGATTGGAATTGGATTACTAATCAAGCTCTTTAATTAGAGTCTATACTCTTTCTTACGTCGAATTAGATTCGAAACGATCTAAGACAAGTGGTGGTTCACTCTTGTCATTTTAGGTTGTCTTTCGACTGACAATGAGTAATCAAATTAATCGTTAATTAATTGAGTAATTTATAAAACTTGATTAAATGTATGAGAATAATTGTGTGTTTTAAAATGAATTTTCTATCTAGGTTGATAGTTATTATCAATATATATATGCAGTTATATATGTGTGCGTAGTTAATGTTGTTATGTCTCAATGACGATATTCGATGTTGACTTTGCATGTTATTTATGGACTTTGTAGTTGACGTTTTTAGGGATATTATGTCATTCAATGTGTAATAACTCTTCATAATTCGTTATTAGGAAGATTAATGCCTTGATACATATTCAGTCATGACCATGCTTTGTATTCATTGTGGAGTAAGAAGTGTCTATGTGTAGGTTGACAATGAGTCACCCGTTTTACTCTTGATTTTCGAGAATGTGTTAAATGCTTTAAGAAAAGTTGTACACAATTAATGAATTATCAGGGCGAGGAGTACAACTTAAAAATTGCTCTTACTCCTATATAATTAAGTCCTCTTGCCATTATGAATTCACACATCACAAATGCAAAGAGGTTGATTGTGAACCCAATTATTCAATAAAGGCATTTATAAAACTGCGTGATGATTTAAAGCATAAGAGTTATAATGACAAGTCTAAGAATTGATGAACAAGGGCTACATTCACGAGAGCCTTAGCCCTTGTGTCGTCCCCATCATTTTGGTTCCCAAGAAAGATGGATCATGGTGTATGTGCGTTAATTGTCGAGTGATAAAGCAAATCACAATGAAGTATTGACATTTTATTCCTAGACTAGGTGACATGATAAATGAATTGAATAGAGCCACATCTATATATCTATAAATATATAAAGTAGAACGGAAGGGCCAATTAATGCCCCCATTCATTGCATTATGTACATGCTGAAGCACTATTTGAAATGAGTGTGGGCCGAACAGCCCCGTGGGTTGACATGCATAAGCATTAGGCTTCCATGTCGTAGGCCCATGAAGGGGTTGAGCTTCTAGAGCAATTAATGTCCCATTCAATTCATAAATCATATTTATTTACTTTTATGTTTCAACACAAAAAATTATTTCTTAAACCTTCAAAAATAATTTTTAGTTTTAAATATTTCTATTTTGAAGTAGAAGTCTACGTACTTGATAAAAGTATGAATTAATTTTTTTTGAGTATCTAATTAATAAGAAGTATAAACAGATAAAGTAGATTTCTACTTCAAACTTTGAGCATATAATTTTTTTTTGATTGTTTATTTTTTCATAAACCTAATTTTTTTAATTAAATAATTATTCAAAACTGGATAAGTTATGTTTATTAAAAAAGAGCCAAGAGAATATAAAATCATAATTTCAAACCTACTATTATAGAAATATTTAAAAATCCTAACTGGTATCCAAAACGTAACAGTATAAAACCAAAGGGCTAACAATTAATGGTGTTAATATAATCAAATATCAAATTATATGTGGTTAGTGATCAAGTTATTTTTTCTGTGGATTATATGTTACCGAGTATGGGTTAAACACTTGGTAACACTTTTTTATAGTAATCAAAATGGAAATTTTGGTAGCTGACTAAATTTTATGCTCTATGTGATCAATTCAATTAAAATAGTAATTATAATCAAATTACCTTGATTTCTTTTTACTAACAAATTTGAATTCCCTTTAATTATTTCTATATGTACATAACAATCTGATAATTTTTGGTCAATACAATCTAATAATTTTAATTATAGTAGCGAGAACACGTATCTATGCTCATATAACCGTGCAATTTAATATACACCCAATTAATGTGTGTTCACGTATCTGTTACAATTTGCCTACATAATTATGCTCGACCGTTCAGTAGTAATAATTAACAACATCAACCCCTAATGAAACGTATTACATATGTTATAAATCACCGCGTTAATTGTACCGAAGAAATGTTTTCGGTGTTAATTGTACCGAAGAAATGTATATATATACCATCTAATCTAGCAAATCTCTTTCGATCCTATTTGTGGAATTTGAAGATGGAGATTTCGATCAATTCAAAAAGTTGGAGATATTACTATATATCAATGAGATGAGAGAATTTCAAATCATCAAATAATTTGACGAACTTACTCTTAGGTAAATTCTCTATCTAATTTTTCTCTCAACCTTTTTGTTTGGTATAAATCAACTACGAACAAGTGAGATTTGTTTGCTTTTTTGCAATTTTTAATCTATAGGACATTCCCTTATTGTTTCGTCTTTATTTATCTTTCTCTTGGTTGCAATTTTATGTAGATGTACATAGAAGCTATGTATGTATTTTTCTTTGATATGTTTTTTATGCCCTTTTTGTCTAATGGCAACATTTCAATCATTTGATTCAACATTTAGAATATCACAAACATAAATTTTATCGGTTTGTATGTACTTTTAAATATTCTATTATATCACACTATATATTGATAAAAAGACAACTGTAATTTGATCAATCATATTACTATCCTAATGGTAGATTGAAGATATAGGCATGATTATATTGGTCGAAATTATATCACAATTTTTATTTACGTTTCATTCGTTTTATTGTCAATTGAATTTGGAAGTAAGATTAATATCTTCACATATATGTACAAAAAAAAATATCATCTCCAATATAGCTAAGTTTTAGATTTGATCTCATTATTTGGATTTTTCTTGAAAGATTGTTTCCAAAAAAAGTGAAGGCAATAATTTTGAGTGTGTAACCAGGTGGTTCACAGTTGGGTCGCCTTTGACTTCAAAAAGAGTCTATAACGCCGTCAAATGTTTAACATATGTAAATCTCATTTTCCTTCTTTCTCATTGCTCCAAGTTTTTGTTTTACGTAGGTCTTTTATTATGTTTAATTGATAAAGAGTTTTTACATTTCTACTTATTTAAATTTAAAGAACATTGTTCTCACCGATCAATTAATTATACGAGTTACTACAAGAAATTGAAATAGTAGAAAGTAACAATTAATTCTAGAAGTTACAACTTTTAAACTTGCCAAACCTTTCACATATTATATTTAGATTTCCCCCCTAATTAATTACAATTATAATAAGGATTTAGTTTTATTGAACTCCATTTATAAGGATTAGAGTCGTATTCATTTCAACAAGAGTTGTTCCTTTTCAGGGTTCAAATGAGGACAAAGAACTCTGAAGTTAAGCGTGCTAGGGTGAGAGTAGTACGGTGACCTCTTAGAAAGTCACTGGGTTGGCATGGGATAACGTTTCTAAGGCTCGGGCCTTACAAGACTAATATATTTCAAGAAAAGCATAATACAAAGATAATTATCTTTTAATATTTGGAGTTCTAATGTACTAATGTGGGTGAATCAAATAAAGATGAATATATTAAAATATTTTATGTTGAAGAAGCATGTTTATGTGTTGGGTGATAAGAGGGTTGAGATAATGTGTTAATGTGGGATGATCAAATAAATTAAATATCAAGCTTAGTAAATTATCATTATATTTTAATTTATAATTATGAAAATATTTTTTTTATTGATGTAAAAGTTTCTTCATGTATATAATTTTTTTTATATATGGGTAGTATCATTTATCAAATCAATGATGAAATTAGATTGACATTATTCAAAATTGAACGAGAATATTTTTTTTTATCAATGTGAGATCTAACATGTCACGCTCTTTTATTTATGTTTAGTTGTATACTTTTCAATACACTTTTATTTTAAATTTAGTTGTATACTGATCAATATATCTATTTATTTATTGTCATATTTTCGTTGAATTGTAACACCTTATCGATTTATCAAACTCCTAGCTAAAATACTATATTCTCTTATGAAAAACTTGATTGTATATTTGTCTATATATTAATAATTTCCTCCGCGTTATTAATGTTACATCATTTACCTATATTAAATCAAATCAATGATGCAAAATAACATTGATTACAAATTTAACAAGAAACATGTGTTATCTTGATCGATTTAAAATACTACGTGAAAAGATGTATAAACAAGAAAAATGTATTTGTACAAACATTTTATAAGTAAACTAAAAGTACACTGGACACTTTATATATGAATACTATACATTTATAATTGAGACGATTGAAAAATTGGTTAAACTCATTTCCTAAGAAAATCAATTTTTTCTTAAATATATTATAATAATCAGAAGAAAAAAATCCGTGCGTAGCACGGGCATGATCACTAGTATTTATATATACTAAAGCCTTAATTATCTTTTCTATGTGTTGTTCAATTAGCTATACTATGTAGGCATATCTATTTAGCCAATTACTCTTTCACCCTTTACTTTTTTTGATAATTACTTACATTTTTATTTTTACTTTTCAAATTTTATAGTTACAACTTCCATTAATTATATACGTAAATATTACAAAATATATATCTTAGATAGATAAAAAATTATTAGATATAGTTCCTTTTGTTCATTCTTATATTGAATAATAATATATAAATTCAACTTAATTTAATTATATAAAATTTGTAAATCATATGCAATATGATATAATACATTAATTTTTTGTTTTGAATTTGCAATTTTGTGTAATTTACTTGTTATTCCAATAATAATTGTGAATTTAATTAGATCCATCTTAGAGTTCGTCTATCTATTATATTTTTTTATCTTTAAATTTGACTATATATAATACTAAAGTTGGACTAATTTATCTATATACAATACTAAAGTCAAACTAATTTGTTCTATGTGTCGTCTATTTATCTATATCACACAGACAATTTTTTTACCAATTATCTTTTTAGTTTTTACCCTTCATATTTATTGTATATTACTTGACCTTTTATTTATTTGTTTTTCACATTATTCATTCAAATTATCTTTATCTTGTGTAGAATATCTTTTTAAAGATTCGATTTTAGATGACAAACAACATATTTTGTTACAATAACATATCAATATTCTATATGTCACCAAAACTTTACCTTATATGGAATAAATCATTCTCATACTTGAAGAAAGTAACTTACATTAATTACATATACTATATATATATATTTTAAGCAACGTATTCCTTTCCATATTTTTTAGCATCCTTAAATAACTTTATTCTTACAATATTGTATTCACGTCAGTAAATAATATGTTTTTTAATATTATTAGTTCAAAGTTAAATATATAGTTTGTATTTATCCAAACCCGTTCAAGGAACAATAACATGTGCTTGTTAATTTTTATGATTGATTTTGAAAAGTAACTACCATCAAATTGGGATGAAGGAGGGTGATGAGTGAATTTCCGCATTCAAAACCAAGTATGGCCTCTATGAGTGATTGATTATCCTTTTTGGACTTACTAATACCCCTAGTACTTTCATGAAGTTGATGAACCACAATCCAAGAGCCTACATGGGCAAGTTTGTGGTGTCTACTTTATAGAAAATCATTAGATGAGCATGTGAGTCACCTTAGGGCCATGTTAGAGTGTGTTATACTAGATAAACTCTTTAAAAACCTTGTGAAATTAATATTTTGTTTGGACTCTACTATTTTTGTTGGGTTAGTTGTGTTCATGGATGGATTGAAAATTGAAAATGAGAAGATGCACACAATCAAGGAGTAGCTACAACCAGTGTTCTAAAAATCTCCGCCTAGGTCCGCTTAGGCCCCGCCTAGGCGAGAAGAAGACTCAAATGTTGTGGAAGAAGCAACATCTTAGGAGATGGCGGATGCAAAAAACATACTTTTATGTTAGGCTTTGTAAAATAAAAATATCAAATCCCAACCCAATATAGTTTTATAAATATTTATAGATTTGGGAGAACATAGTCAAATAATCACATAAATCATGATTAATTTTAATCGACCTAGGCCCCGCCTAGGCTCTTGCCTATCCGCCTAGGCGCTAGCTCCCCCTCACCGCCCAATTTCTGCCTAGCGACTTTTAGAACATTGACTACAACTGACAACACCGACGATGGTATGTTTGTTGCTAGCGCTTGCGAGCTTTTACCGCTCTGTGAGGGATTTTAGTACCATTTACCTGCTACATCATGATCTCACCAAGACGAATGACATATTTGAGTGGAGACAAGTCCACGAGAACACCTTTGTCGTGCTCAAAGACCGGTTGTTCAACGCGCCCCATCTATAACTCCCCGACTCCACCAATACGTTTGAGATTGACTTCAACGTCTCTAGAGATGGGATTAGTGCCATAATCCCCTAAAATAGGCGCCCAATCGCCTTATTTAGTGAATATATGAGGGGTGGCAAGCTCAATTACTTGACATACAACAAAGAGTTATATGCCCTAGTCCGCGTATTGGAGACTTGGTAACACTATTTGTGGCCCAAGGAGTTCGTGATTCACTCCTATCACGGGACATTGAATTACTTCATGGGCCAAAACACTCTTAGTCGACATCATGCTCAATGGGTTTAGTTTAGGGAGACTTTAACATACGTCATCAAGCACAAATGGGGAAAGACAACTTAGTCATCGATGCGTTTTCTAGGAGGTATGTCCTACTCTCACATTTAGATGCTAAAATCCTTGGATTTTCCCTAATTAAAGAGTTATATCCGAAAGATGGGATTTTTAAAGAAATTTTAGAAATTTGCGTAGCTAAGGGGGAATCAATGGGTTTTATGTGGATGATTGGTACTTATTCAGAGCTGGAAAATTAGGTATACCCCATTCATCCATTTGTAGGTTGATTATTCAAGAAGAAAATGAGGTAGATGACATTATGGAATAGGCAAGACCATTCATGCATTAAAAGGACACTTGCATTGGCCTAAGATGACTAAGCAAGTGATTAGGTTTCGCAATAGTTGTGTGATTTGTAATAAGACTTAAGTCTAGATCGAATTCCTATGGTTTATACACCCCTTTATTGATTCCATATGCCCCATTGGGAGGACATTTCTATGGATTTCATTACAGGGTTGCCTATGTCTAAGAAGGGGAGGGATTCAATCGTTGTGGTTGTAGATATGTTCCCGATGATGGATCACTCCATTTCATCCAAGTTATTCAAAAATGCTTCCGAAATTGCTTCTTTATTTTTTTAGCATGTTGTTAAATTGCATGGAATTCCACGCACCATAGTGTCGGATATGGATTTTAAGTTTGTGAATTTTTTTGAAAGCTTTTATGGGAAAAATTGGGAACTCACTTACTTTTCTCTACCGCATGTCACCCCAAACTGATGGCCAAATGAAGGTCACTAATAGGAAATTTAGGTGTTATAATGCGCACCATGTTAAAGTCTAACCTTCGAAAGTGGGTGGAGTGTTTTCCTTTTGTGGTGTTTTCTTATAATAGGACAATTCACTCGGCGACCAAGATGAGCCTATTTGAGATTGTCTATGATCACAACCCCACATGCCCTAGGATTTGACATCGTAGCTTCTCAAAGACAAGGAGCACTTCAAGGCTAGAAACCACAAAAAGTGTGTGAGAAAGTTGCATGAGCGCACCCTCTTGCAACTTGAGCGCCGCGTCACCCATTACAAGCAACACGATTACAAGGGCTGCAAGCGCCTCGTCTTTGACATTGTGAATTTGGTTTGGTTACACCAAGGTGAGTGCTTTCCAACCAATATGTGGAGCAAGCTCGATCCTTGAGGAGATGGGCCATTTCGGGTTTTGGAGCGACTTGGAAACAATGTCTATGACATGGACTTGCCTGACGACTATAGCGTTGTCCATGACTTTCAAATTCGCCAACCTTTCTCCATACATACCCCATGAGTACAACGATGACGAATCAAGGACTATTCACATTCAAGAAGGGGAGAATGATCTCTACCTACCGACCTTCATGTATAGGAGCATCGCCTAACCTTTCCCCTTACATACCCCTGGCAATGTTTTCATGTATGTCACTACAAGCATGAGGTTACCCTTATAATTTAGTCAAAGGGGAATGCTCGTGCTTAGAGGGAAAACCAAGTGGGAGTTAATGAAAAGGCTAGGTTTTTTGGACCCAAACCTAGAACCAAGTTTGTCTGGGTTTGTAAAATTAATCCCTTATATGGTGAACGAAGTGAGAGGGTATTCTACCTGATATGCTGATAGTGCATGTTTAGATCACATAACAAGAGATAAAGGAAATTTCATCTTATTTCGCAAATACAACGAATGTAATATTACTTCTGGAACATGAGTAAGAGGGTGAAGTTTTTGACATGGGAAAGGTAAGTATCCCTGACATTATCTTTGTGGATAATGTTAATCTCATTGACAATCTCATATTTGATTTCGAGTGTAGGTCAACTATGTGATAATAAACAAAATAGGGATGTCTTTACTATTGATAATTCTCAAATTGTGGTAATTAGTACGAGTAAGATTCTTTGGAAGGGAATATTGAGAATAATGTCAATAAGGTGGATCTCAAGTTCAAAATTGATGGAGACATAGAGGTCGCATTCAGTCGGTTTGGTCCATTCCGGGTTTGGGTTATTTCTATTTGGTTCACTTTTGGATCGAACTCTTATATGAGTCATTTCGGTTCAGGCCGAATCGGGTGTGTGCCTATTTTGGTCTTGTTCGGGTTTGGGTTAGTAGGGGTTGATTTGTGTTTGGGTTTGGTTAAAGCAATTTGAGTTGTGTTCGGGGTTGGGTTAATGCGGGTGGCGTCGTGTTCGGGTTTCAGTTACAATGGGTCAGTATATATTGAGGTTTCGATTATCACAAGTCATGTAGTGATTGGGTTTGTTAAGAGTTGGTCGGTTGAGTTCAGGTTTTTGATGCCGCGGGTAAGGTTGTGTTCGAATTTTGTTTACTATGTGTTGGGTTTTGTTTGGGTTAGCGCAAGCTAGCTATCATTGAAAGAATAAAGTTGGCAAATATATACTTTAGTTTTATTGATGGAGTGTATATATATATATATATATTTATTTGTATGTTACTATATTTGAATATATATCATATATCCTAGACACTAAGGTGACAACTATTTGTACAGTTCTAGTACAAATTCATTATTTATTCATATCTTACAATGTACTACCTTAGTTCCCTTATCGTGCACGGTCGAAGTAAAATTTTATATTAATATTCTTTTTAATTATTAAAAGGATAGAAATTTCATGATTTTTTTTATCTAATTAGTGACGATATAAATGAAATTAAGATAAGTATGATAATATAAAGAAATCTCTACTAGTAATCAATTAACAATGATCAATGTGATTTCGTACCTACATAATATGTTGATTCAGTTCCTATAACTAGAAATAAATGAATTAAAAGAAAATTTGAATATAATGTGACTAATTAAATGGAAAAATTATAGAGAATATTAGAAAAATACCTAGTATATTCTATCTAAAATGGAAATTAGAATCAAATGTGAATAATCTATATGTTGAAAAGAAAATCATGATCATATCTAAAATATTTTATATAATAATATAAAAATAGAAGATAATTATGTGACATGATTTGGAGTAGACATGTGAAAACAAATAACTTAGTTCAATATCAAGACGACAAGTGATCTTAGTTAGATCTTACTTTAGAATTATATAGTAGGTCAGATAATATACACAAGTGCACAACACAATGGGTTCTAAACACCTATTTTTTGAATGCCCCTTTACGCTTAATTCTATACAACAACTTCAAATACTCACTGGTCATCAATATACTATCCATTCAGGGGATGATTTCTAGTCAAATATGCATTACTTTCATTCTAATAACAAGAACATACACCCATTCTATTTCTATGGTGGAATAATTGGAACCATAGAAATTCTATCATTTTCAAGAATTCACATCACTAACCTACTGACACCTACTAGTACATTTATTCTCTATACAGAATGGCTTGCTTTTATTTCTAATCAACATCGAGCACGTTGTAACAATAATAATCCAACATTCAGAAAATTCAAACGTTGGATTAAACCTCTATTTTATTGGACTAAACTATGTTTTGATACATCTATAAAATATAATGCTTCCAGTCATATTGGCATAATCTTTCTGAACCATTTTGGAGAGGTTGTCTTTTTAGACAGGAAGAATATTAACTACTCCTCTCCAAAGAGAACGGTGAGGCTCTTGCCGCTTTAGAAATTGTTCGTAGGGCTATTTCCCTTAACATTAGGTATTTAGTCTTCGAAGGGGATAACTTATCAGTTATAAACGCGATTAGAGGAATTTGGAAAATCCCATGAGAAGTGTTTCCCATTATCCATGAAATTAAAATGCTTTTGCATTATTTCAATGAGTTTCAGGTTCATCACTGTTACATGGAGAACAACAGAGCTACAGACTTCATGGCTACAACAAACGTTCTTATTCTTCTTTGTAGTACTATTATTGATTACATTGCTCCACATCTTCCACGCGAGCAACTACTTCAATCTCACCTTCAGATTGTACGTGGTAATTCTAGTCTTCATCTAGCATGTAAGACGCTTGTAAAAATCATCCGTTGTGATGATTTAGATATTCCTTCCACTATATAAAAGTACCTTCTGTTTGTCATTTATCAAAAGAAACAACGAGTAAGAATCTAAGAATCTTATGCGTAATTTTTATATTTTTAGAAATACTATATCATACAACTTAACTATTAGATCTTGGCTTGTTATTGTGCAAAGGCCTCTGCTTGCTCTAAGAACACTTGCATGGAGACATATGCAGAGGATTCATCACCGGACCGTTTCTCATCGTGTCGGTCCTAAAACAAGCAACAAATAGGCAAGCGGATTCACAAGTAAGAGTGGAACAAACCCTAGTTCTTAGGCAAGCCTTTTAAGCACGTTAAAAATTAAGTTAGATTTCCGCAATTAAGTGGATAAGAAATTGGCTTCGAACTTGGCCAAAGAATAGATAACCACAAGGGTGATAAAATAAGATAGAACGGATGCAATCTAGTGTCTAAAAACAGGAAAATGCAATGAAAGAAACTTTCGCCTAATGTACTATATATATTTACTAAACTAGACCTTAATTACATCACATGTCACTCCCTTATTAAAACTATCACGTGTCTTTTTTTCTTCACTTTTTTTAAATAAATCAAATTATAAATCAAAGATTTTATCCTAAATCTATCACTAATCTCTTCCTAATTTGAACACAAATCAAGGACAAAGATCACAAGTTAATTACAAAGATTACAAATCCAAAAATTTCTAATTATATACAAATCCAAAATTTCCTAATTATATGGATGATTGAGATACAAAATTATAATTCGAATATGATTTTGATATCAATATTATCTAGATTTTTTTTAATATATTAATTAATTTAATAGTTATTAATATATTTTATTTAACATATATGATATAAAAACCTGACCTGACACAAAAATTACACTAATGATGAACTAAACCAAGCACGTCTCGAAAGCCTAACAACATGAAAGAAATCAAGCAACTTAAAACTTAGCACAAGAAATAGAAGGGATAACTAATATATTGTTTTTTTTTATTGTACTAGTGGGGCTCTTCTTCTCTCTATTTTTATCAAGCAGCTCGACCAATGATGTGGTCCAGAGTTTCTCGTGCGGGGTACGGTACTGGTAATTTGGTGTAGCCGTGGGTTAGGGCACCACAGTTTGAAGTCGCATGCAAGGTGCGGTAGTTTGGTGATTAGAGGTCGTGGAAGGGGTATCAAAGGGGAAATTTTTAATAATTTTATTTTGTAAAACAAAGAAAAACTTGTATTAAAAAACTGAAATTTGATACGACTTAATACGTGACATGATTGCCAGGTCACGTGGTTGTTTGCTTAGGTCCCGTTTTTAGGATAAATGTAGATTTTTTTTTCTACACCATTAGTTTGTTGATTTTCTCACCTTTTTTTCCCCTCCAACTACTCGAAGTTGTCACTTGAACATAACTTAGAGAACACTCAAGTTTTCTTTAGAATCAAACCCCTTATGAACCAAGCATAGAACCATAACCCATTCAGACTAGCCCCTTCCTTCGAATTCCGCAAACAACTTAACCCTAAACTCTTGTTGGGACACTTTGTACCCCATACCCTCTTCTCCTCCGAATTAATTCCTAAAACGAACAAAACAAGTTAGGTTAGGAGTACATAGATTAAGGTGGGGAATACATTATACTAATTCCAAAACAAAATGTGGTAAAATCGGTTCAATAGACCTTTTTTTTGCAATTCATGAACCACAATAATAATTAATAAAAATCGCATCATTATATTTTGAATATAAACCCGAACAATACAATAGGGACGTAGACAGTCAAGTGAAATCCAATCCATGAAAACGCCACAACGAACTGCTTCAGTACACTAAACCACCAAAGAGTCCACTTCATGAGCCTAAAACTGCCGCAATGAACAATTTTTTTAATGTATTAGTGATATCACTTTTTTCTTTCTAAATATCTTTAGAAAGAGAGCGAAAAAAATTTCGCATCGAGATTTTTGTGCCCCGCACCGCTTTTTATGCGCCAATTAGTCGTGCAAAGAGTGGACCTATAAACCCGAACTGTTAAAAGTCCGGGTTAAAAAATGTTATGCGCTACGTGTTGGCGCATAAAAATAGACTTTATATCCGGACTTTTAATAGTTCGGGTAAAAAGCTCCTTTTAATTTTGACTTCTTAATCCAGACCTCAGAAAATCCGGGTTAAAAAGTACTATAATGCGATACAACATAGCGCACAACACAGCGCGGGAAAAAAACTCTTACCGATGTGAAACTCAACCGCCAAAGAGAACAGTCAATCTCTCGAAGTTTCACTCAAGATTCTTAATTTTCGAAGTTATAAACCAAGAAGCGAACCCTCAACATTTCGTAGCAATTAGAGTCTAGAACAGTCGAACAAAACATAAATATTAACCAAGCTAGTCGCTTGATAGGAAGAAGGCAATTGGATCGAAAGAGTCGAATATCTAATTCATGCTTTCCAATTCATATATCCTGACGATAATGACGATAAATACACATAAGAGTTTAACTAACAAAAGCAAAAACAATATAAGGATACAAAATGCTAGATAATCACAAGTTATACAAATTCTATCCTTTAATCCTAAAATGTATATCTAACAACTTAAATGAGAACTATACATTACAACCTCAAAATATTATGATAATATAGGATAAGTGTTAGGCCCTAAGATTGTGTCGACACGTAGAGGTTAGACGTGTTGAGATGGAGAGGCATGAGATGAGCGTGGCGTTGACCAATAAAAGAGAGTGTATTAAGGACTGTCATGCAAGACCGTGGAAACTGAGTGCTACATGACACGGTGAGAAAGATCTTCTTTCCTAATATAGCGCGTCCTAATTCTGAGAGATTGCGACAATTGTCATGATTTGTGCGTCAAGACTTATGCCCGTTGGAGATATACTTTCCTTATTTGATAGAAGGAAATATATTGTACCGTGTATATTTATCCTATCTTAGGCTCCAAGATAAATATCTTTCTATCCTTATAGTAATATCCTCTTTCTTGTAGAATTACCCTTGGACTCCTATATAAGGGGAGGGGGGGAGGGGGGGAGGGGGGGGGGGGGGGGGGGGGGGGGGGGGTGCCAATACCTTATAAGAGATTCACAAGCATATATACTTAGATACTCTCATACGCTCTTGCGATAATACAATTCCCACTTTTCCCACGATCAACTGGCCGATTCTCTCTTTATTTAGTGCGTAACCCTTGACCCTATACTCCACAAATAAGCTGTTAGCATCACGATACGAAATCTACCCAAAACAATTAGCACTTGCCGTGGGACTAGGTGTCAAAAAGGTTATACCTTCTTCCCAAACCACAAGATACCACCGATCGTACCCCTACCACCATAGAAGCATTCAAACGAGGGTTGTTCGAAAACTCAAATCGGGATCTGACGATGTATCTGTGTCAAACCTTCGAAGACGTCCAAGCCAAATCCATGACGTATATCAAATTGGAAGATGACGGTCTTGTATCCGAGAAAATCCAGGAGCCGCGACCAAGCAAGCCTATCACTAAGATTGAGTCGCGTTATAAGCCTTATCTGTTTTGGGGCGAAAAGATCGGACGACCTAAATCGCCTTAGATGGGGTAACGAGTCGACCGGGTAGTAAAAATCAATCCAAACCAGATAAATGATCAACCAAGCAAAGAATAGATACGAAATAGCAATGTAATTTGTATATTGATTGACGATTGAATCAGATCGAAATACAACTTATGCTTATAGAATAAAGGGTCGGGTCTTATCCGACAAGCGTTTCGGTGATTTGACCAGCATCGATCGGGTAGTATTCCGGAGGGTTTGAACTAGAGAGGGTGTACTCGTAAGACTTCCGAAGAGTAAGTCGATAGAAGCCGGGCGTAGACAGGCGTATCTTCGTTGTCTTCTTTGTGGTCTATTTATGGTAATCTTATCTAGTGTCCATTACTATATTGTTTGCAATATCTTCTATTAATTCTGGGAGAGATCTTCAGGATTTGCTCTTGATTGCTAGCATAATCTCTGTGTTTAATGCTGTTGCCGTTGCCATCGATCGAGCAATAATGCCCTGGGCGAGATCTTCGGAGCTGGTCGGATCCCACACATCTGAGGAATGTCCGTCGCTTCCCTCCAGTTCTCTCTAGACTTCGACTTTGTTTGGATCTTGGCCCAATTCGTTTGTTCCGATATCTTTGGAGGATGTTGGGCCCTACAATAGCCCCAAGTTGTTTTGGGCTTCACGACAGCTGTGAGATGGAGTCCAAACAACTTCCATCCCGCACGATCTCCACCCTCCGATTAGGGCGCGACAAGCGAGGGCCATGTGGCGATCATCCCGCTTCGTGCTGGGACGTTTCTGTGACCTGCCGATTCCCTCCATAAATTTGAATCAAGTCTCTGATGGTTTGGCCTCATCTTCTTCCTTTGTTTCCTCATCTAGTAGGTTTTGCTAAGCTTTTTCGAAAAAATTGCTCTTCGATTCCCTTCTCTCTCTGCTTTGGAGATGGTTTCCAGTGAATCGTCTGAGTCGACTGCTACTCGCTCGAACTCGAGCAAGAAGGAGGTCCCCCCTTTTCCTTCTCAAGCAGGCCGATGCTCTGACGGGGACTCTGTCGGAGGCGGAGTTGGAGCAAATCCTTCAAGTCGGAGGCTTTCCTCCGGAGACGGTCACAAGGTTGCCGCATCCAGACGAGAGAGCCGACGCTCGCTATGAGGGATGGGCTTGTTTCTATGCTTACCCATTTAGGATTGGCCATACGTTTCCATTCTCCCCTCTTGTTAGGGACTTTTTAGCGACCCTGTCTCTTGCGCCTTGTCAGGTCATGCCGCAGGCGTGGCGGATCCTTAGGGTTTTAGATTTGTTGAATGTTTAGTTTGGGGCCGGTTTTAATTTTGACGCCCTGTGGTACAACTATTCTCTGGGGTCGAAGAGTTCTTCTCGCGTCCAGTTACGTATTCGTCCGGGTCGAAAGCCTTTGGTGTTCAATTTAGATGTAAACGACCGTGGATGGGGGTCGAAGTTTTTCTTCGTCGAGCGTTCGTCTTTGGAGAAGGGGGGTGACTGTTCGTTTCTGCTGTCGGAGTGGCGAGTTGAGAGTACGTACTCGACTTCTCTTTGCCTGTTTTATGTGTTTTAACCCTTTGTTTAACTCTTCTTTTTTATAGTCCCTGAGGCTGAAGAGTTGGAAGCGGACACTCAGTCGGAAGGTCTGACAAAGATCATTCTTAGTATCCCCGTGTTGGAGCGGAAGTTCGTAAACGTCAACTTGTCGACTTCCCCCGCTACTCAAGACATTATGTCGAATGTTTCGTCGTCTCGGGTCAAGTGTGAGTTTTCGCTTGACTCATGTACTTTTAATCGTCTGCTTGTGATTTACGTTTTGTCTGCCGTGTCAGCATCTCCGGTTGGTCGGTCGAGTGCCCGTTTGAAGGGAGTGTCCGGGAAAGGTCTGATAGAGCAAAGGCTGACGGCGGTCAGGGCCTCGTTGAGTAAATCGACGCCATCAGAGTCGTCGCTGCCAGCCAAAGTTGGCTTGAAAAGGAAGGCATATGCTTCTTCTGGCGATGTGAAGGTGGTGGATACTCCAAAGAAGAAGGCGACGACTGCTCGTGGAGTCGAGAAGATCGACGTGGTCGGTCGATCATTGCCGATCTTTTTCATGCTCAGGATCCGACTTTGAAGTCTGAAGTTGATGGCATCTCTCCCTTGGATTGTATTGGTGAAGTAGGGTGTTCTGCGTGAAAGGTAAGTCGTTTTGTCGGATCTCAAGTTTGTTCATTTTTGTCCTCATAATCTGGTAGAACCTTGATTGTTTCGACTTTGTCTTTTTCAGACTTTTTAGTTTCTCTTGGGCGCATATTCTAGGGTCAAAGAGATGGTCGCTAAGGCTGAAGATAGGGCTGCTAGGTTAGAGTCCGATCTGGCGTCTTTGAGGACCAAGGTGGAAGGAGCTGAGAGCCGCTTTAGGGACGCTGAGAGCCGCTTCGCTAAGGAGATGAAGAGCTGCCAAGATGACTTGGATGCTTGTCGGAGGGAGCTCAGTGAGAGCCAGTCAAGTGTTGAAGAGAAGGTGATGCAGGCTAGGATTAATGTTGGTTGGGTCGCAGGCGACGTAGGCGCTTTTTACGCGTTGAAGTCGCATGTTGAGATGATCGAGGAGTTCGAAGAGGGCAAGCGGGAGACCTGGGATTTGAAGGTGGAGAAGGAGACTATGGACACCCTGTGTCCGAAGGGGAATCCTGGCTCAGAGCTTTTCCGGTTGGCCGGCGTCGGGGAGGACTCCCTGGACGAAAGCGCTGGTGAAGACGAGGCCCACTCTGGCGACACCGTGCCGATCGAGCCCCAGCTTTCTCCTGATCTGGCCCCTGCTGAAGGTAACGTTGCGAACCCTGATCCTTGAATGTCTTTCGTAATTTGTTTTGTGACCCCACCTGTGTGTGGGTAGAATGTTCTCTGGTTTTGGTGACCCGTCCACCATTGCGGGTCGCAGAATGTGTTCATGGATAGTTTGAAGTCCTATGTGTGTGTAGGCAGACAATGTGTTTTGGTGACCCGTCCACCATCGCGGGTTGCATGTATGTAAAAAATGCTTAGGTTTTTATTTGATGTAATCTGTTTTACAAAGGGTTGAACTTTTTCATGTGTTCGTTCGTTTCGTCGGACTCTTCTAGAGAAGTTTGTTGTTGACGCCTTTGATTTGTATGTCGGGTTTGACCGTGTGCTCCGTCATGTAGGGCTTGCCATATGTATGTAAAGAAGGAGGCCTGCAAATGTATGTATTTATGTTCAGTCATGACTTAGTGTTATGCCGAGGAGGAAAGCAATATGTCTCTATTGCGTAAATGTAATAAGGTGTCTTAACCTTATGTATTGTGTAAGGCAAGCGGTGTGCCGACGTGCCTGTGGTATTCATCTCCCCGTGTTCCGATTAATCGTGTAAATGTAGTATAAGCGCTTTTGTTTGTGACTGGATCCAGTGCGTACGTTGATGTCGTCCTGTACTTTAGGTTTTTGCAAGGAGAAATGTCCTTACTAGATGTGAGTACTCAGTTTCAAGAAATAGAATTGAGTTCGTACCAATGAATAGCGCATGGCAAATGAAAGGGTGTTGGTGCCTTACTTTATTGGTTTTAAAAGTGGTATAGCTTCAGATGTGTTGCGTTTCAACTTCTTGGGATCGGTTGTCCATCTTTGTCTTCCAATTGGTATGCTCCTTGTCCGACCACTTCTTTGATTAGGTAGGGTCCTTCCCATTGAGGTGCGAGCTTCCCGTCGGCCGAATTCTTGATGTTCTAGAATGTCTTTCTAAGGACCCAATCGCCAACTTTGAAGACTTTGGCTCAGACATTTTTGTTGTAACTTCTTGCGACTTGTTGCTAAACCTGACCATTCTAATTCTGCCTTTTTATCTAGTCTCATCTGCTGTGTCCAAGTTGTGCGCTAGCTCGATGTCATTTTGTTCACTTGTCTGAAGACTGTAACGAGCCGTTGGAACCAATAGCTCGGCGGGGATGACCGCTTCACTTCCGTAGATGAGTGAGAATGGTGACTGTCCAGTCGCATTCTTCGGGGTGGTCCTGTCGGACCAGAGGATGAATGGGAGCTCGTCTGCCCACTTTCCTTTAGCCCCTGTGAGGCGTTTCTTGAGGTTGTTGACGATGATTTTGTTGCTAGACTCGGCTTGTCCATTAGATTGCGGATATCGAGGAGTAGATGTGATCAATTTGATATTCCATTGGTCGTAGAAAACTCTAGTCTTATGGCTGATGAACTGGGAGCCATTATCGCACACGATTTCTGACGGGACGCCAAATCTGCACAAGATATTGTGTTTTATAAATGAAATGACGTGTTGATCCTTTACCTCTCGGTAGGCTTCAGCTTCGATCCATTTAGAAAAGTAGTCTGTCATGGCAAGGAAGAAGACTCGTTGACCCGACACAGGTGGGAGTTTCCCGACGATGTCCATCCCCCATCTCATGAAGGGCCACGGTGCCAGAGTCGGATGGAGGAGTTCCGAGGGTTGGCGAGGAACGGGTGCGTGTCGTTGGCAGGCATCGCACTTCTTGGTGTACTCCATCGCGTCTCTATTCATTGTGGGCCAGTAGGATCCGTTTCACAGAGCTTTTCCCGAGAGGCTTCGTCCGCCGGTGTGGTTCCCACACTCTCCTTCATGTAATGACTGTAAGATACGTCTGACTTCTGGAGTCTTGAGGCATCGTAGGAGTATCCCTGTGATAGATCTTTTAAACAAGACGTCATTTATAATATCAAAGGAGAGAGCTTGTACCTTTAGCCTTTTTGCTTCTGTTTTGTCATTGGGTAGGATGCCGTCTTTTAGCCATTTGATGTAAGGTAATGTGCAGTCGTCACGATTGTTGACGATGTCTTCATCTGGTCGGTCACCTATCTCCATCGTGACAAGTTCTTCCAATGGTGTGATCGACTCCTTGGATGTTTTTGGAACGGTTGGTGTCATGACGTGCGCCAGTGGGATATTTGGAAATTCCTTTGGATCTAAGACGGACCCTAAATTGGCTAGTGCGTCAGCTTGAGAGTTGAGATCTCTGGGCACCTGCCTGATGTCGAATGTTTGGAATTAGTCGATTAGCTTCTTGGCCACGTCTAGGTAAGCTATCATCCTGTCGTCCTTGGCGTTGTACGACCCTTGTATTTGATTTACGACTAAGAGGGAGTCACAAATGACTTCGATCTCTCAGACTCCTAGGTCACGCGCCAGGATGAGCCCAAATATGAGTGCTTCATATTCAGCTTCGTTGTTGGTTGCGTCCCATTCGCATCTTATGGCCTGGGCTATCTTGTCCCCTTGTGGTGATTTCAACACAACCCCTAGCCCTGATCCTCTAGCATTCGACACGCCATCGGTGTGGAGCTCCCATTTTCCTGTTTCATCTGTCGCGAAAAATTGTGTTGCTTCTTTGGCGGCTTCTTGCTCTAGGGTTGGGCTGAAGTCTGCCACAAAGTCAGCCAGGGCTTGCGACTTGATCGCTGTTCTGGGCTCGTACTCAATGTCATAGCCGTTGAGGTGTATGGCCCACTTGACCATCCATCCCGTGAACTCAAGCTTCCTCATGATTGCTCTCATGGGATGGTTAGTGCAGACAATTATAGTATGGAAATACGGTTTGAGTTTATTCGATGCCATTACCAGTGATAGTACACGTTTTTCTAACGACGAGTACCTTGTCTCAGCTGGTAGTAATGTTCGACTGACGTAGTATATCAGCGATTGCTTGCCGTCTTCTTCTCTGACTAGAACTGCGCTTATGACCGACTCAGATACTGCCAGGTACAGTAGTAATGGTTCATCGTCTTTGGGTTTGGTTAACAACAGGGGACTGGCAAGGTATTTCTTTAGGTTCTGAAACGCAACTTCATGTTCTTTCGTCCATTGAAAGGATTTGTTCTTCTTGAGAGCGTCGTGAAAGGGTTTGCACTTGTCGGATGACCTTGAGATGAATCTGTTCAGAGCTGCTATCCGACCTGTCAGCTTCTGTACGTCTTTGACACACCGAGAGGATCGGAGGCTGATGATGGCTTTGACTTGTTCTGGGCTGGCTTCTATTCCTCTTTGTGTTACCAAGTACCCTAATAACTTTCCTGACGACACTCCGAAAGAGCATTTCATAGGGTTTAGTTTCATGTTATATCTCTTTAGTACCTTGAAGCTGTCGCAGAGGTGGTCGATGTGGTCTTCTTTGTTTTTCGATTTGACCAACATGTCGTCTATGTAGACTTCCATCATGTCCCCAATCTGATCTTTGAACATCTTGTTGACTAGTCGTTGATAAGTAGCCCCTGCATTTTTTAGTCCAAAGGGCATTACTTTGTAACAATAGATACCTTGACTTGTGACGAATGCCATTTTCTCTTGGTCTTCTGGTTCCATGAGGATTTGATTGTAGCCACTGAACGCATCCATGAAGGATAGCATTTCGTGTCCTGCCGTTGCGTCGACCATGGCGTCGATGTGAGGGAGTGGGAATGAATCTTTGGGACAAGCCTTGTTGGGGTCGGTGAAGTCGATGCAGACTCTCCATTTGCCATTTTTCTTTTGGACTACGACCACGTTGGCCAGCCACTCGGGGTAGTTGACTTCCCTTATTTTTCATGTTTCTAGCAAGCTCTTGACTTCGTCGTCGACAATCTTGTTTCGCTCTGGGGCGAATTTCCTGCGCTTTTGCTTTACAAGGGGGTGAGATGGATCTACGTTCAATTTATGAGTAATAATGTTTGGAGATATACCGACCATATCTTCATGTGACCATGCAAAACAATCATCATTAGACTTGAGGAAATCCAGAATTTGTTGTCTGGTCGAGTCGTCCAGGTCCGACCCGACCCTTACCGTTTGGTTTGGCTTTGAAGGATCTATTACGATCTCGTCAAGTTTTTCCATTTCTGGTTCGACATATCGATTAGATTCTTCGCCGATCTGTGATTGCTATGCGGCCTTATGCTCGACAACGCTTTTCATGGAGGCGACGTAGCACTCTTTGGCCATCCTCTGGTCTCCCTTGATTTCTTGGACTCCCCACTTGGTAGGGAATGATCGGCACTATTTTGTAGTGTATTTCTAGGGGTTGTTACCAAGTTTGAGGTGCCATTTGGATGGATTTAGTGCACAACTGTGGATTATGGAGTTAGAGGGGAGAAGTGTGGATTTGGTGGTCTGGAGAAGCAAATTGAAGATATCCAGAGGAAGAGGAGTTGACCACTGAGGAGACGAAGAAGAACCAAGGAGAGAGTCCACACGAGAGTAGAAGAACAGTGTGCTGAATTCAGTTGGTTCGTTCTTTCTACTTAGATGTCCAAATGGAGTGATTCCAATTCGAGGAGTTAGATCTTGAAGTCTACTGCAAGTCCTCAAAATATGAGCACAATCCGAGTTGGGAATCAAACGTTATGGCGTTTTTACGGAAGTGTCGCAGGAGCTGAACCGAAAAAATCTGGCGGCGACCGCCGCCAGGCTTACGGCGACCACCGCCGTGTCGGATGCGGAACCGAACCACTTTTCCTTACTTTGTTATTTTGGATTATTATTAGTTTTTTTTTATTATTTCGTTTTTGACCTTTTTGGAAGACCTTATTATTTTCTAGTATTTAGGGTTAGAAGGGAGCTTGGCCTCCCTTATCCTCGAACCCTAATTTCATTTTTTCCCTTTCTACGTACTTTGCTATGAAGAACTAAGCCACTCTTGCTTAGTCAGACGCTGAAGCTTTCGTTTTGATTTAGTTGTGAGATTTTCGTTCCTTATCTATTGCATGGATTTTATCTATTTTCTTCCTTGAATTGCTTATGATTAATATTGACAGTTTCTAGCCTGCGCAACTAGGTATTGTCTCTATTGATTGATCGCTAGATTTAGATTGTTACTGGTTGAGCATATCTTCATCGTATTAGCAACTGCATTGTACTAGTAACTGGTTGTGCTAGTCTTATGTAGAAGAGAACTGATTTACATTCTAGTATAAAAGCTGGTTGTTTTATGCTAGATTGTATCCTATCTATATTCCTATCCTTAATGCTGCTGTTAAACTGAATCTTGATAGTTTCATGGTTGTTTAATTGGTTAGTGCTAATAGTATCTGGTTGTGCTATTAGTTATATTTGAAAAGGAATTGAAATTTCCATTGCATGAGATATTGAATGAGTATCTAGGATCAACTTGTCATACGAATAGTGGATGTTTGTTTGGCTTAGCTATTTCCCCAATTACTGAATTCATCATCTTTAGTTTGTATGCCTTTGCATGATTAGAGATTATAAAACACACAAAACCCCCCTCTGGCTACTTAAAGATTGACATAGAAATTATATATAAAGATAGACTCTGTCTCCCTGTGGACTCGACCTTTACTTACCTAGGACTACGTATTAGGTTTGTTTGGATTACTTGCATAGTAGTAATTAGCACGACAAATTCCTGTTATCAGGGAACTTGATGACTTGATGGTACGTCGAGGGTACCGCCTTCATAGCATGTATCCATGGCCTGCCAAGGATGTAATTATAGGGAGATGGGCAGTCTAGGACTAGAAATTTCACCTGTTGTTTTACTCCCCCAGCGTATGTCATAAGAACGATTTCGCCGATAGTGTGTTTAAGTTCACCACTGAATCCGACTAGTGGAGTCGATTTCTTGATTAGGTCATCTTCGCCCAGGCCCATCCCTTTGAGGGCGTCGAATGTCAAGAGATTGGTCGAACTTCCCGTCGGCATCGGACTCGTCGAACGTGACTGTTGGGAGGTCGGAGACCTTGGTTTGTCTGAACTCTGGCATTTCGGGCTTACTGCCTTTGCTTTCTTTTGCATGTCCTTTGGCCGCAGAGTACGTGTTCCCACATACGTCCGATCCCCCTGAAATGGTATTGACAATTTTTGTATGAACAGGAGACGAGAGTTTTTCTTGTTTTACCTGATCTCGTCGCTCCATGGTAGCTTTGGCTCGTTCCGAGATTATGTCACGCAAGAGCCCCTGCGCGAGTAACCTGTCGACCTCTTTACGTAAGGCGATGCATTCGTCCGTCGAGTGACCGTGGAATTCGCACCATCTGCTCATGTCCTTTTTAACGTCCGATCGGTCGCTCTTTCGGGGCCATCTTACCTCTTTTCCATATTTGTCCCCGGCAACGGCGCCAATTTGATAAGGCGTTGTCGTGACACCTAAACAAAATAATTCCTAACCAACCTAAACAAGTAGTAGAGGCAAGCAAGGGTCGATCCCACAGGGAGGAAGTAATCAATCTATGTGTTTAAAAGCATACAAAGTAACAAGGGGGGTTTTGAGTATGAAACAGAGCAAAGTAAACAGGTTTAGTTGACTTGAGAATATAAATGGGGAAAGTAGTTCCACTAGAACGAGATCCATAATACAGAGATATAAGTTGATCACTGAAATCTATTCAATCCAAGTTCTTTTATTATTCTTATGGTTGTTCCCACCCTGATCTTAAGTACTATCGATTCTCACAGTTGTCGATAGACTTATTACTATGCCAATGGTAAAATACCACCGATTCTCACAGTTGTCGGTATACTTTACCACCAACAAAGCAATAGCAATGCACACAAGGATATATGATACATGCAAATAGAAAGACGTATTAATACTCGCATGCAACTGACTCTCACTCACAATTGTACACTCGGAATCCCTATACGCACAATTGTGTTTGCTACTAGATATGCACTCAGAACCCCTATATGCAATCCTAGCAATTGATAAATATTACTCAACCTAGCTGGCCAGACTATGAAGAACAATGATAAATCAATAATCAATATAACCAAGAGAATCAAACCAACACACATAAGAATAAGAACAAGGAATATAAATCTCACAACCGAATCAACTGTATTGCTTCAAACGTCTAGCAGAACAAAGGTGTTTAGCTCTCCATGGGTTGGAAACCCTAGAGGTAGAATGAAAAACGAACTCTAAAACTAAATTATCGTATTGCAACTAGGTTAACAAAAAGAGTATTTAACCTAAATCCTAGAAGTGATAAAAATAATAAAAGGAAATAATAATAAAATAAAATAGGAAAGTAAACAAATCAAACTGGGAATTAATCCCGTAATCCGGAAATTCTCTTCTCGCAAGCATCACGCCAGCAACTCCTTCTCTCGGCCCAACTCATTCCAAGCAGCAAATCATCTTCGGCCCAACAAATGCAGCACGCGGCCCAAATCCTTCCTTCATCAGCTCGCTGACGTCAACTCCGCATCATCTTCCAATTCTCCCGCTTTCCTTTACTCCGCTTCTTCTCGCGCGCGAGGCTTCAATTCACGTGGGCCGATATCTCCTTCGTGGGCCTTTTAACTTCACGGCCCATCTTCCACCATCTTCCAGCTCAACATCACAACAGTACGCGGGCTTCAATTCCAATTCCGCTGGTTTGCCTCACGTGGCCGCGGGGCGCCAACTCCCACCGCGGGGTGGCATCCTTCTCTGAGACCCACCGCCGGGTCACGGTGGCTCTGGCGCGGGGCGGTAACTTTTGCCCGCCTTCTCCTTCTCTTCTACTCTTTATTGTGGTTCCTTCATAGATTTTCAACGTCTCCTCAAGTGGTCAACTCCTCTTCCTCTGGATGTCTTCAATTAGCTCCTACAGACCACCAAAACCACACTTCTCTGCTCCAACTCCATAATCTCCAATTGTGCATAAAATCCAACCAAATGGTGCCTCAAACCTGTTAATAATCCTTAGATATATGCTACAAAATAGCACTTATCAAATCCCCCATGCTTAAACCTTGCTCGTCCTCGAGTAAGCTAAAGTCAACATACTCCTCCAATTCAATCCCCAAGGCTTCAGGAAGCATAGACAACTCAACCATCCAAGAATCATACCCAACAATAAACTCCAGGCAGCCATACAAATAAGCTCAGCACAATAGACTACAACACATAATCAACAAATATCAACACCCCACACAACTAAGCAAAAAGGAAAGCAGAGTACTTCCCCCAAGCTTATCCCAAACACCATAGAGTGAATAAATTCTAATCCTAGTCTCCCATCTATCTTCTTATACCTCCCAGAGTGACCTACCCGAATCCTCCTTATAACTCCTCTTCTTATGACGCCTCGCCAAGAATAATGAGAAATCCTAAAATCACTCTTCTTCTTTTTCGCTCATTTTGCCAAGGCGCCCTTTCGGGTTTTCACCAAGCCACTCATTTCATTTTACAATAGATGTACTCACATAAGCTCACGTCACTCTTGACCACATATTACCCCAGCCTAATGCTGGTCCAAGCCACCTGCTTATTACCTAGGCCGCCCTTTCGGGTTTTCGACCTATCCCAGGATTTTTAATGTATGTCTTTTTTCAATTTTTTGGCTTTTTTCATTTTTTAATTCTCCTCAACAACGTAGCAAGTATAGAACTCTCCCCCATCCTTAAACATTGCATTATCCTCAATGTAATGAAAGACAAAATAATAGAAGCACAGGGACAAGCAAAAAATAACTCACAAACGTCGCCAAGCTGCTTGGACACTGTAGGTGATGCTGGCGGTCTTCTCAATAAATGCCCAGGTCTCTGGTGTGGGGTGGGTGTCTTCATCAACTCTATAACCTTCTACTATCGTACAACCAAAAGAAAACCACTTTGGTGAGTAGTGGTAAAACAATGATAGTAGGGTTGCACGACCTTCTAGGAACACATGGTGGAGCCCAGATGTAATCATGGTGGGGGCTCTAGTGTTCCTCCTCCTCAGCTGTCAATTGTAGGGCCATCATCGTTGTCAAATAAAAATGTGGGGCGAATGTCTCCTCCTTGACAACATGATGCGTACCATCTCCATAGGGAACTCTGGACAGCTGGCCTTCGGTACCTCTTTTTTTTTTGATTTTTTTTTGCCCCCCGTTTAAGGTTTTTTCGGGGGGTGACTTAGTGCAGGGAAGGAAGAGACTTACATTGGTGTGGAAACACCTTCTTCAATAGGCATGAGTCTCTTTCCTACAGGTTAGTCGGAAACAAAAACAAGAACAAAAACAAAGCAAAAACACACTAAAGAAAATGCAAAAACAAAGAATGAAAAGCAAAAAAAGAAAAACATACCTCGGGTTGCCTCCCGGATAGCGCCTTAGTTATTGTCATGGCTTGACATCCTAAACAAAATAATTTGACGGGGCTAAAGATGCGCAATGCAAATATCGTTTATTAGCCTTATTAAAGTAAAAAGTCCTAACAGACCTACTAAACAGATGTATAGTAAGCAAGCAAAGGTCGAACCCACAGGGAAGGTCTGATGCAGTATGCAATTGTGATTGACAAGTAACAAGCAAGGGGGGGGGTTTAGTTATCACGAGAAAGCAAAGCAAACAAGTTTGGTTGAGTTGAGAAAATATAATGGGGAAAGTAGTCCTACTAGAGCGAGATCCACAATACAGAGATATAATTTGATCACAGAAATCTATGTAATCCAAGTTCTTTTACTATCCTTATAGTTGTTCCCACCCTGATCTTAAGTACTATCGATTCTCACAGTTGTCGATAGACTTATCACTATGTCACTGGTAAAGTACCTCCGATTCTCACAGTTGTCGGTATACTTTACCACTAACGCAACAATAGCAATGTACACAAGGATATAGGATACATGCAAATAGAAAGAAGTATTAATACTCGCATGCAACTGACTCTCACTCACAATTGTACGCTCGGAACCCCTATACGCACAATTGTGTATGCCATTAGATATGCACTCGGAACCCCTATATGCAATCCCAGCAATTGATAAAAAGTATTCAACCTAGTTGATCAGGCTAAGAAGAATAACAAGAAATCAATATTCAATATAACCAAGAGAATCAAACCAACATTTATAAGGATAAGAACAAGGAATAGAAATCTCACAAACACATCAACTGTATTGCTTCAATCATTTAGTAGAACAGAGGGAAGTTAGTTCTCCATTCAAACGAGAATGAAAACTAAGGGAAATAACGTATGAAATAAAGCAGTCACGAGTTGTGTTCTAAGTGTCTCCCTCTTAACCTAGAAAGAGGGCTTAAATAGTTCTTCAGAAAACTAGGTTAAACTAATGAAAATAATAAAGGAAACAAAATAATAAAATAACAAAATCTGAAAACAATAAAAGGAAATAAAAGTCTTCAGACGCGCGTCACTTAACACGGCCACCGCGGGGCGGTGAGATCCACCGCGGGGCGTCAGGCTTTCCACCGCGAGGCGTCATTCTTCTCTGAGAGTCACCGCCGGGCCGCAGTGACTCTGGCACGGGGCGGTGAGCTAGCTCACTCTTGTCTTCTGCTGTTCTTCATTACTACCCAGTGTTGGTAGTCGTCTCCATGCATGCTCCAGTAGCTCCATCTCCATCCTCATGTCTCCATCTAAGTTGTAAATCCAGGAATATCTTCACTTCTCTCCATAACTTCTGAATCACAGACTTAGCCTAAAAACCACTCATAAATTCCTCCAAATCATGCTAATAATTGCTAGTAAAGGTGTATGAAATAACACCTATCAAATTCCCCCATACTTAGACCTTTACTCGTCCCGAGTAAGCTAAAGAAAAACCTACTCTCTCAATCAAACACCAAGGCCTCAGGAAGTACAAGAAAATAAGACACTAGCAATTACAACATATCAACAATAAGCTCCAGACAACCAAAATAAGGGATGCAAAGATAATTCTAATCCTAACTCTAATCTAGCTCCTTATCGCTCCAGAATGGCCTACCCGAACTCCTTATAACACCTCTTCTTATGACACCTCGCCAAGAAATAGAGAGAAATCCTAGAATCACTCTTCTTCTTTTTCGCTCATCTTGCCAATGCGCCCTTTCAGGTTTTCACCAAGCCACTCATTTCATTTTACTAGATATCTCACATATACTCACATCACTCCAGTCCACTTTTGCCCTGGTCTATACCAGCCGGACTACCTGCTTTTTACCTGAACTGCCCTTTCGGGTTTTCAGCTCATCCCAGGATTTTAATTGCCTTTTTACTTCTTTTTGGCTTTTTCGATTTTTTTTAAAAAAAAATCAAATGGGAAATACAGCACACGAAAAGAAAACAATCTGTACAAAGGATAGACAGATGGCAAGTCTAAATCCCTCCCCCATACTTAAACCGAACATTGTCCTCAATGTAGAAAAGAGAACAGCAAATGAAATAGGGGGAAGAAGAAAATAAACTCACTGCGGGCCTGATGGTGGTGGTGGTGGGAACCTCCCGAAGTAGTCCCTCATATGAGCGTACATACCGTCCAGACGCTTATCTAAATCAGCATGGAGCTGGGTCTGCCAAGTCTGCAGACCGGTCTCTACTCGGGTGTTCCAGTGCGTCTGCTGCACTGAGAATGCATCAAATCTCGAATACAACTCCTGCCAAGGTGTGGTAGGACCGTAAGAAGACGAAGGCGCATCATAAAGTGTAGGCATAGGAGTGTCCTCGCCCGCAAACTCAGCAGCAGCAGCAACACCACTAGGGCCCTCTCCATACGGGCCTGAAGGAACAGCAGCAAGGGTATCATCTGTCGTCATTCTGCTATCACTGGAGATCCACCAATCCGCAAATGAAGGTGAATAGGCGAACTCCCGTGGAAGAATCAGAATGTGGCCATCATATGACGACCATACTAAATCACCATCCTTTCCCAATGGCTTCAGCATCGAGCACACCTTCATGTGTGCCATATCATACACCACGTAGGCAACAAGCCGAGGAATCTGATCGCAAGCTATCACTCCAGCACAAAGGAGGGTAATCAGACTACCCCCACAAATATCACGTGGCTCACCATCACGAATCCTCTTCAAGGAACCCAAAAAGAGGGTAGCCCAACATGGCGTGTACGTGACAACCTCCAAGATGCTCATAAACCACTGGAAATCCTTCAGAGGGACCTTACCATCATCAACATGGCCAAAGAAGTCTCTCATCATCTCTTTGTGGATCAACCGTAGACACGGGTTCACCAGCTTCGAGTTCACCTCCTGACCCTTCCTAAACGTCCTGCCCGTAGCAGCCTTCCAGAACTCCATCATATCAGACTCTAGAATGCCACCAGACCACCCATCAGTTGGCAGCTTTGTAATGCCCAGGGCAGCACGCACCACCTTAGGGGACAACGAATAATCACGCCAGTTGTAAGTGAACGTGACTCTCATCATCCTCTTGTCGTCTGAGCCATCAGAGTACCTCTTGAAGGAGGCGATGAACTGGTAACAAAGCTCGGGATATGCAGGGGCAGCTAAGTTCAGAAACGTCCCCAAACCAAACTGTGCTAAGCACAGGGACACATACGCCAACAAACCAAACTCAGCCAATGTCGGCTTGTCAAAGAATTTTGTCGCCAACACCTCCCTTTCTTTCACCACATTGTAGACCTCATTCTCACCCCTCGTAGACACTTGCTTTTGACCCTTAGGTTCCATAAGTAATGAATGTAGAATTTCAAAACGAAGGGCAACCAAGAGGACTTACAAACGAGCAAACACGCAGCCAAGTGGTCTCGCCGCGGGGCGGTGAACGAGTCGCCGGGTCGCGGTGGGAAAACTGGGAGCTTTGGCCGGGTCGCGGTTTATTCGACGCGGGGGCGGTGGCAGCGCGAGGCGGGACTAAAGCGACACGGTGGGGTTGTGTTTGGCTGGTTTATGAGGCTAGACTTCCAATTGGTGAATTGGGGGCTAGATTCGGATCAAGGTCGAGAGAGATTTGAGGGAGAATGGGGGATTTGGCTTTTGGGAGCTTGAGAGGTGTGCTGGGAATGGAGTGTTTGTGAGTATGGGGGCTAGGTCAGGGAAGAGAAAGTGAAAGTGAAAGGGAAGAAATGGATGATGGGGCCGGGTATGTACCATGGCCCAAAGAAAAATCTTGGCCCAAAGGGGCCCAATCCGTCAAATCCTTCGTAACAACTCAAGAAATAAAAATTATACGCACCCGTTTAAGGTTTTTTCGGGCCCTTTATTCTTGTTTTTTTTTTCCCGGAGTTGAGAAGGTATACCAGACATTCACCGCGGGGTGGTGGGCTCCACCGCGGGGCGGTGAGGATCGCCGCAGGGCGGTGGGATGAACTGGGACACTGTCTCCTCTCCATTTACTTTCGTACCTGAAATATGAGTAACAGGCGAACGAAACAAAGCAAAATAAATTACGAAAATAATCTAAAGAAAACTCAAAGAACAATTACCACGGGTTGCCTCCCGGACAGCGCCTTGGTTAACGTCGTTGGCTCGACGTACTGCAGATCAATTACCACCTGGAATAGGATTCCCTCGGAATCCTCCTACTCATCTCTTCCTGTTGAGACTTCCCATGGAAAGGTTTAGACCTTAAGCCATGTTCCCTCTTTGCCATTGACTCCATGCTTACTTCCTTTGGAGTATCTCCCCCATACTTAGAGCGATGTGGGGGCCGATATGACTCAATCTGAATATGCTGCACATCACTGGATAAAGGCTTACAGCCTTGTATGGTTAGTGTAGGGGGGCGAGTGCCCAAAATGGAGGGAATGGAATCTCCTATGTCATCCAACAAGACATCACCAACATGTAACTCATACGACTCAATAGGTTCATCAATAGTAGAACACTTAACTACGGTCTCTACTGCACTAGTTTTAACATTGTCATGCACATGATCATCAATATCGCTAATGCAGCAAGGAGCAGACAATTCAATAGAGTTGGCTTTATGAATATTATATTCAAAAATTATTCCATCAAATTCCATAGTTAAAATTCCACTGTCTACATCAATCTTTGTCATGGATGTTTTCATAAAAGGTCGCCCTAGCATAACTGGAGCAACCTACTCATCATAGTCCATATCCATAACAAAGAAGTCAGCAGGAAAAATCAAAGAGCCTATCCTCACAAGAACATTTTCCACAACACCCTTAGGGGGTACACAAGAACCATCAGCAAGTTGTATAACAATGTTAGAATCATGCAAGGGTCCTATTCCTAAATCCTCAATCAAAGAATAGGGTAACACATTAATTGAGGCACCCAAGTCTAACAAGGCTTTCTCAAATCGATGCTCACCTATAGTGATAGGAATAGTAAATGTACCTGGATCCTTGCACTTCTCAGGCATGCATCTCTGAACTACTGCTGACACATGTTTACTCACTGGAATCTTCTTTCGAGCCTTCTGCTTCTGAGTCCTCTTCACGATGCACAACTCCTTCAAGAACTTGGCATATCGAGGGATAGCCTTGATAAGCTTGATCAGGGGAATGTTCACCTCACAGTCCTGAAATGTCTCGAACAGATCGCTGTCTCAACTACTCTCTTGGCCTTCAGCGCCTCAGGGAAAGGTGCTGGTGGCTTCTCAGAACCTAGAGGGGGAAACACGGGGCGAACGTAGTCATCAATACAGGTTTCTTTAGCGGAGTCGGGTTCTCGAAGGCCAGGTCGCGGTAAGTCCACCGCGGGGCTTCGATCATCACCGCGGGGCGGTGAGGTCGCGGCGTGTTTACTGAGTTTAGCCGCCGGGTCGCGGCCAGAGTCGTTGTGGGGCGGTGGCTTCATCGTTTCTTTCCTGGCTCCTTTAATTTCTGGCCAGGCCGCGGTGGCATCCATCGCGGGGCGTCCGGTGATTTTCTCCTTCTCGGTCTCATTTTCCTTCTCAGCTATAGGAGCAACGTCCAACTTTTTACCATTTCTGAGGGTAATAGAGCTCACATTCTCCCTTGGGTTCACAGTAGTCTGAGATGGCAAGGAATTAGATGTCCTCTGGTCAAGTTTGGTCACAACATCAGCAAGCTGGCCAATCTGTCTCTCCATGTTCTTAATACTTGACTCAGTAGCCTGCACATGCGTGGCGAAATGCTGAGTTAGAGTCTTTAGCATCTCTTCGGTAGAAGAACCAGAGCTTTGGCCTTGAGGCCTATGTTGGTATTGGACTCTCTGCGGGTGCTGCTGTTGTGCAGGCTGTTGACCACCTTGAGGGTCACTCCATCTAAAACATGGGTGGTCTCGCCCTCTCGGATTATAATTGGGCTGTCCACCAAACTGTGGTCTAGGGGGTCCATAACCTCCTATAGCATTAACTTCAGCAACACCCTCCTCCTGCAGCTGAGGACAAGTGTCGATGGGGTGGTATTGATCAGAGCAAAGCCCACATGCTTTAACTTGTTGAGGGGCGTTCTGATTCGCCATCCTCTTCACCATCTCTTTCAGCTCAGCTAGCTCAGTCAACACTGGGCTTGGTCCTGCAGGGGTCACAGCATTGACCGCCTCCATTTGGTATGTCTTCCCAAAACTCCTGATGCTTTCACTCATCTCCTGGAATCTATTCATGGCTGCATCCGGTGTCAGATTCAGAATGCTGCCACCGCAAGCAGCGTCAACCATCCTTCTCTCTTGGTCCAGCAGACCATTGTGTAAATAGAGGACAAGGTCCTGCTTGGCGTATCCGTGGAATGGGCAGCTAGAGCAAAGCCTCTTGTACCTCTCAAGATAATCATATAGCGTCTCATCACCAGCCTGCTCAATATTGGCAATTGCCTTTTTCAAGGCATTCGCCTTCTTCGTTGGAAAGTACTTGTCCAGGAATGCCTTGTGCAGTTTATTCCAGGTATCTATGGTTCCTGGTGGCAAGTGATAGTACCAGTCGCTTGCAGAGTCTAGCAGGGATAAGTATTTGGTCTTCCATCACGTTCCTGGGCTTCATAGTCATGCAGACATTGTGGAACTTGCCCAGGTGAGAGATCGGGTCTTCTCCACTCAAACCGTGGAACTTTGGGATATAAGCAACAACTCCAGATTTCAGCTCAAAATTCACCCCTTCGCCAAGTGTAGGGATGACGACAGCCAGGGGTTGTGCTCCAATATTCGGCTCAGTCAATTCTCTTAGAGTCTCAGCCATTGCGACAGTAGGGATGTTAATTGGCTCAGTCGGCTCAACGACCTCAACCTCGACTTCTTCTTCTCCTTGATCGCGTAGGTTCGCACGGAACGATCTGTCGACTTCTGGATCAAAAGCTACGAGGGAAGAGTCAGTAGAACGAGTGTCGACCATAAGATAGGTCTCCACCAAAAATCAATCATAAAAAAAACACACAACAAAACAGAAAACTTCCCCGACAACGGCGCCAAATTTGTCGGGGCTAAAGATGCGCAATGCAAATATCGTTGATTAGCCTTATCAAAGTAAAAAGTCCTAACAGACCTACTAAATAGATGTATAGTAAGCAAGCAAGGGTCGAACCCACAGGGAAGGTCTGATGCAGTATGAAATTGTGATTGACAAGTAACAAGCAAGGGGGGGTTTAGTTATAACGAGAAAGCAAAGCAAAGCAAACAAGTTTGGTTGAGTTGAGAAAATATAATGGGGAAAGTAGTCCTACTAGAGCGAGATCCATAATACAGAGATATAATTTGATCACAGAAATCTATATAATCCAAGTTCTTTTACTATCCTTATAGTTGTTCCCACCCTGATCTTAAGTACTATCGATTCTCACAGTTGTCGATAGACTTATCACTATGTCACTGGTAAAGTACCTCCGATTCTCACAGTTGTCGGTATACTTTACCACTGACGCAACAATAGCAATGCACACAAGGATATAGGATACATGCAAATAGAAAGACGCATTAATACTCGCATGCAACTGACTCTCACTCACAATTGTACGCTCGGAACCCCTATACGCACAATTGTGTATGCCACTAGATATGCACTCGGAACCCCTATATGCAATCCTAGCAATTGATAAAAAGTATTCAACCTAGTTGATCAGGCTAAGAAGAACAACAAGAAATCAATATTCAATATAACCAAGAGAATCAAACCAAAATTTATAAGGATAAGAACAAGGAATAGAAATCTCACAAACACATCAACTGTATTGCTTCAATCGTTTAGTAGAACAGAGGGAATTTAGTTCTCCATTCAAACGAGAATGAAAACTAAGGGAAATAACGTCTGAAATAAAGCAGTCACGAGTTGTGTTCTAAGTGTCTCCCTCTTAACCTAGAAAGAGGGCTTAAATAGTTCTTCAGAAAACTAGGTTAAACTAATGAAAATAATAAAGGAAACAAAATAATAAAATAACAAAATCTGAAAACAATAAAAGGAAATAAAAGTCTTCAGACACACGACACTTAACACGGCCACCGTGGGGCGGTGAGATCCACTGCGGGGCGTCAGGCTTTCTATCGCGGGGCGTCATTCTTCTCTGAGAGTCACCGCCGGGCCGCAGTGACTCTGGCGCGGGGCGGTGAGCTATCTCACTCTCGTCTTCTACTGTTCTTCATTTGACGGGGCTAAAAGTGCGCAATGCAAGTATCGTTGATTAGCCTTATCAAAGTAAAAAGTCCTAACAGACCTACTAAACAGATGTATAGTAAGCAAGCAAGGGTCGAACCCACAGGGAAGATCTGATACAGTATGCAATTATGAATGACAAGTAACAAGCAAGGGGGGTTTAGTTATCACGAGAAAGCAAAGCAAGCAAAGCAAAAAAGTTTGGTTGAGTTGAGAAAATATAATGGGGAAAGTAGTCCTACTAGAGCGAGATCCACAATACAGAGATATAATTTGATCACAGAAATCTATTTCATCCAAGTCCTTTTACTATCCTTATAGTTGTTCCCACCCTGATCTTAAGTACTATCGATTCTCACAGTTGTCGATAGACTTATCACTATGCCAATGGTAAAATACCATTGATTCTCACAGTTGTCGGTATACTTTACCACCAACAAAGCAATAGCAATACACACAAGGATATAGGATACATGCAAATAGAAAGACGTATTAATACTCGCATGCAACTGATTCTCACTCACAATTGTACGCTCGGAACCCCTATATGCACAATTGTGTTTGCTACTAGATATGCACTCGGAACCCCTATATGCAATCCTAGCAATTGATAAAAAGTATTCAACCTAGTTGATCAGGCTAAGAAGAACAACAAGAAATCAATATTCAACATAACCAAGAGAATCAAACCAACACTTATAAGGATAAGAACAAGGAATAGAAATCCCACAAACACATCAACTGTATTGCTTCAATCGTCTAGTAGAACAAAGGGAAGTTAGTTCTCCATTCAAACGAGAATGAAAACCTAATAGAAAAGTAAACTGCGTAATGTAAAAGTGTCTGCCTCTGGGGCGTGACTGCCCACTCAAGACCTAGAAAGAGGTCTTAAATAGGTTTAGGAAATAAGTTAACCTAAAGGAAATAACAAAGGAAATAAAATAATAGAAATAAGAAAGTCCGAAATGCAATAAAGGAAATAAAATCTTCTGTTGGCCGCGAGGCGTGACGTGCCCACCGCGGGGCGTCAGTCTTCTAGTTTCCTTCTCTGAGATCCACCGCCGGGTCACAGTGGCTTCTGGCGCGGGGCGTCAAGTTCCACCGCGGGGCGGCGGTGCCTTTTTCTGCTTCTGCGACACTTTAGTAGAAATACCATAACTTTTGATTCCCAACTCGGATTGCGCTCATATTTTGAGGACTTGTAGTAGACTTCAAGATCTAACTCATCGAATTGGAATAACTTCATTTGGACATCTGAGTAGAGATAACGAACCATTTTAATTCAGCACATTGTTCTTCTACTCTTCAATACACTTCAAACCTCTATAAATCCCATGATTTCTTCACTTCTCTCCACAACTTCTGGATTACAGACTTAGCCACAAATCTCATCCTAAACTCCTCTAAATAATACTAATAATTGCTAGTTAAGGTGCATGAAATGACACCTATCAAATTCCCCCATACTTAGACCTTTACTCGTCCTGAGTAAGCTAATGATAAACCTACTCTCTCAATCAAACACCAAGGTCTCAAGAAGTATAAGAAAATATGACATCAACAACTACAACATCTCAACAATTAGCTCCAGACAATCAAGCTAAAAGGGAAGCAGAGTACTTCCCCCAAGCTTATCCCAAACACCACATAGTGAATCAAATCTAATCCTAATCTCCCATCTATCTTCTTATCTCTCCAGAGTGACCTACCCGAATCCTCCTTATAACTCCTCTTCTTGTGATGCCTCGCCAAGAATAATGAGAAATCCTAAAATCACTCTTCTTCTTTTCGCTCATTTTGCCAAGGCGCCCTTTCGGGTTTTCACCAAGCCACTCATTTCATTTTTCAATAGATGTACTCACATAAGCTCACGTCACTCTTGACCACATATTACCCCAGCCTAATGCTGGTCCCCACCTGCTTATTGCCTAGGCCACCCTTTCGGGTTTTCGACCTATCCCAGGATTTTTAATGTATGCCTTTTTTCAATTTTTGGCTTTTTTCATTTTATATTCATTTTTCTCCTCAGCGACGTAGCAAGTATAAAACCCTCCCCCATGCTTAAACATTGCATTGTCCTTAATGTAATGAAAGACAAAAGAATAAGAGCATAGGGAAAAGCAAAAAAAATAACTCACAAACGTCGCCAAGCTGCTTGGACACTGAAGGTGTCGCTGGCGGTCTTCTCAATAAATGCCCAGGTCTCTGGTGTTGGGCGGGTGTCTTCATCAACTCTATAATCTTCTCCTACCGTACAATCAAAAGGGAACCACTTTGGTGAGTAGTGATAAAACAATGATAGTAGGGTTGCACGGCCTTCTAGGAACACATGGTGGAGCCCATATATAATCGTGGTGGAGGCTCTAGTGTTCCTCCTCAGCTGTCAATTGTAGGGCCATCATCGTTGCCAAAATGTGTAGGGCAATGTATACTCCTTGACAACATGATGCACACCTTCTCCATGGGGAACTCTGGACAGTTGGCCTTCGGTACCACTTTTTTTTTTTTTTTTTTTTTTTTTTTGCTCCCCGTTTAAGGTTTTTTCGGGGAGTGACTTAGTGCAGGGAAAAAGAAGACTTACAATGGTGTGAGAAACACCTTCTTCAATTCGCATAGGGTCTCCTCCCTGCAGGTTAGTCGGAAACAAAGAAAAACAAAAACAAAGCAAAAACATACTAAAGAAAAATGTAAAAACAAAGAAAGAAAAACAAGGGAAAAGAAAAACATACCTCGGGTTGCCTCCCGGATAGCGCCTTAGTTATTGTCATGGCTTGACATCCTGCTCATTCTCAACTTGGGTTGCTCACAACAACTGAACTCCTAAGACCAATATCAGGGGGATGTCTCTTTGTATATTTCATGTCGATCCGTTCCCCCATGCTTGTGCAATTGCTGATGGCTGGACCACTCGTCGTATCCATGAATGCACTTGCCATCTTTAAAAACTGTCTACCCAGCATCTCAGGGGCTACATGTATGTCCTACCCCGTATCCAGCGTATAAAAATCAAGGGTCGATCCCACATGGAGGAAGTAAGGGTCGACCCCATGCTTTACTTTGATAAGGCTAATCAACGATACTTGCATTGCGCACTTTTAGCCCCGTCAATTTGATAAGGCGTTGTCGTGACACCTAAACAAAATAATTCCTAACCAAGGGGGGTTTTGAATATCAAACAGAGCAAAGTAAACAGGTTTAGTTGACTTTGATAAGGCTAGTAGAGGCAAGCAAGGGTCGATCCCACAGGGAGGAAGTAATCAATCTATGTGTTTAAAAGCATGCAAAGTAACAAGGGGGGTTTTGAATATCAAACAGAGCAAAGTAAACAGGTTTAGTTGACTTGAGAATATAAATGGGGAAAGTAGTTCCACTAGAACGAGATCCACAATACAAAGATATAAGTTGATCACTGAAATCTATTCAATCCAAGTTCTTTTATTATTCTTATGGTTGTTCCCACCCTGATCTTAAGTACTATCGATTCTCACATTTGTCGATAGACTTATTACTATGCCAATGGTAAAATACCACTGATTCTCACAGTTGTCGGTATACTTTACCACCAACAAAGCAATAGCAATGCATACAAGGATATAGGATACATGCAAATAGAAAGACATATTAATACTCGCATGCAACTGACTCTCACTCACAATTGTACGCTCGAAACCCCTATATGCAATCGTAGCAATTGATAAATATTACTCAACCTAGCTGGCCAGACTATGAAGAACAATGATAAATCAATAATCAATATAACCAAGAGAATCAAACCAACATACATAAGAATAAGAACAAGGAATAGAAATCTCACAACCGAATCAACTGTATTGCTTCAAACGTCTAGCAGAACAAAGGCGTTTAGCTCTCCATGGGTTGGAAACTCTAGAGGTAGAATGAAAAACAAACTCTAAAACTAAATTATCGTATTGCAATTAGGTTAACAAAAAAGAGTATTTAACCTAAATCCTAGAAGTGATAAAAATAATAAAAGGAAATAATAAAAAAATAAAATAGGAAAGTAAACAAATCAAACTGGGAATTAATCCCGTAATCCAGAAATTCTCTTCTCGCAAGCATCACACCAGCAACTCCTTCTCTCGGCCCAACTCATTCCAAGCAGCAAATCATCTTCGGCCCAACAAATGCAGCGCGCGGCCCAAATCATTCCTTCATCAGCTCGCTGACGTCAACTCCGCATCATCTTCCAATTCTCCCGCTTTCCTTTACTCCGCTTCTTCTCGCGCACGAGGCTTCAATTCATGTGGGCCGATATCTCCTTCGTGGGCCTTTTAACTTCACGGCCCATCTCCCACCAAATTCCAGCTCAACATCATAGCAGTACGCGAGCTTCAATTCCAATTCCGCTGGTTTGCCTCACGTGGCCGCGGGGCACCAGTTCCCACCGCGGGGCGGCATCCTTCTCTAAGACCCACCGCCGGGTCGCGGTGGCTCTGGCGCGGGGCGGTAACTTTTGCCCGCCTTCTCCTTCTCTTCTACTCTTTATTGTGGTTCTTTCATAGATTTTCAACGTCTCCTCAGGTGGTCAACTCCTCTTCCTCTGGATGTCTTCAATTAGCTCTTACAGACCACCAAAACCACACTTCTCTGCTCCAACTCCATAATCTCCAATTGTGCATAAAATCCAACCAAATGGCGCCTCAAACATGTTAATAATCCTTATATATGTGCTACAAAATAGCACTTATCAAATCCCCCATGCTTAAACCTTGCTCGTCCTCGAGTAAGCTAAAGTCAACCTACTCCTCCAATTCAATCCCCAAGGCTTCAGAAAGCATAGACAACTCAACCATCCAAGAATCATACCCAACAATAAACTCCAGGCAGCCATACAAATAAGCTCAGCACAACAGACTACAACACATAATCAACAAATCTCAACACCCCACACAACCAAGCCAAAAGGAAAGCAGAGTACTTTTCCCAAGCTTATCCCAAACACCATAGAGTGAATAAATTCTAATCCTAGTCTCCCATCTATGTTCTTATACCTCCCAGAGTGACCTACCCGAATCCTCCTTATAACTCCTCTTCTTATGACGCCTCGCCAAGAATAATGAGAAATCCTAAAATCACTCTTCTTCTTTTCGCTCATTTTGCCAAGGCGCCCTTTCGGGTTTTCACCAAGCCACTCATTTCATTTTCCAATAGATATACTCACATATGCTCACGTCACTCTTGACCATATATTACCCCAGCCTAATGCTGGTCCAAGCCACCTGCTTATTACCTAGGCCGTCCTTTCGGGTTTTCGACCTATCCCAGGATTTTTAATGTATGCCTTTTTTCAATTTTTTGGCTTTTTTCATTTTTTAATTCTCCTCAACAACGTAGCAAGTATAAAACTCTCCCCCATGCTTAAACATTGCATTGTCCTCAATGTAATGAAAGACAAAATAATAGAAGCATAGGGAAAAGCAAAAAATAACTCACAAACGTCGCCAAGCTGCTTGGACACTGTAGGTGATGTTGGCGGTCTTCTCAATAAATGCCCAGGTCTCTGGTGTGGGGCGGGTGTCTTCATCAACTCTATAACCTTCTACTACCGTGCAACCAAAAGAAAACCATTTTGGTGAGTAGTGGTAAAACAATGATAGTAGGGTTGCACGGCCTTCTAGGAACACATGGTGGAGCCCAGATATAATCATGGTGGGGTCTCTAGTGTTCCTCCTCCTCAGCTGTCAATTGTAGGGCCATCATCGTTGTCAAATAAAAATGTGGGGCGAATGTCTCCTCCTTGACAACATGATGCGCACCATCTCCATAGGGAACTCTGGACAGCTGGCCTTCGGTACCTCTTTTTTTTTTCGATTTTTTTTTTGCCCCCCGTTTAAGGTTTTTTCGGGGGGTGACTTAGTGCAGGGAAGGAAGAGACTTACATTGGTGTGGAAACACCTTCTTCAATAGGCATGTGTCTCTTTCCTACAGGTTAGTCGGAAACAAAAACAAGAACAAAAACAAAGCAAAAACACACTAAAGAAAATGCAAAAACAAAGAATGAAAAGCAAAGAAAGAAAAACATACATCGGGTTGCCTCCCGGATAGCGCCTTAGTTATTGTCATGGCTTGACATCCTACTCCAAACTCAACTTGGGTTGCTCATAGCAACTGAACACATGAGATCTATATCAAGGGGATGCCTCTTTGTATATTCCCTGTTGAGCCTTTCCCCCATGCTTGTGCACTTCATGATGGTTGGACCGCTGTTCATATCTATGAATGCACTTGCCATCTTTAGAAACGGTCTACCAAGCATCTCAGGGGCTTCATGTGTATCTTGCCCCGTATCCAGCATATAAAAATTTATCACTTGAATCAAGGCTTCCTTCTTGTGCTTTCCCTTCGGCTTCTTCTTGATCGCGCCCAACACCTTTAACATTTCCTTGCAGCGAGGGGTGCTGTCTGCCAAATGGACCAAAGGGATGGTTGCCTTGCAGCTACTGAAGGTGTCAAATAAGCCTTTGTCATTCTCCACCTTTTGGGTCTCCTTCATAGCTTCAGGGAAGGGTGTATCGGGATGCGATGCGACGAGCGGGAAGGAGTTGAGACGCACAAACTCATCATAGGCAGCCTCCAGAGGGTTGGGGACTGCCGGGGTGTTTTCGAGAGGAATGGTTGTCTCTGGCGTATTTTCACGATCACGGCACTCCTCCTCATCGTCGCTCCACTCCTCCTCTCCAAAGAAGTTCTCCTCCTCAGTCAGCCACTCTGGATGATGATAAGGATCAACCCAAACCTCATCAGCATAAATAGAATTTTGGACATCGGGTCGCGGTGAGATATCACTAGGAGGCACTCCGTCCACCGCGGGGCGGTAGTCATCACCGCGGGGCACTGGACTCACCGCGGGGCGGTGTACTTGGCCGCGGGGCAGCGAGGTCGCGATGGGGTTACTGAGGTTCACCGCCGGGTCGCGGTGGGAAGCACTGCGGGGCGGTAGGAGTCTCCCATCTTCAATTTCAACTTTATCAGTGCCGTTTTCGCCCTTGATCACCTTCTCTTCGTGGGATACCTCTATACTCTCCTGGACCTCCTTCTTCATGACCTTACTGGTCCCAATCTCAGCCTCTTGTGTATTTTCTGCTGCAGGGACTTGTGGTTGTGCTGACTTCGACTCAAGCAACGCTTTACCCAGCTGGTTAACTTGGCTTTGGAGACTGGAAATCGCCTCTTGTTGTTGTTGGACACTCTGAGCCATGGTTGCTTGCAGTGAGGACACGTTCTGGGCCATGGTTGTATGCATTGAGATCACGTTCTGGGCCACAGTTGCTATACTTTGCATCAGAGTGCTGAGTACATCAGCATTGGGTGCAGGCGAGCACCGTGGTTGATTTTCATATGGAACTGGGTTATAGTGCTCCCCCCACCCTGAGCTATAAGTGTCCGGATATGGCTCCTATTTCGGTCCCTGCGAGTTCAGACCTCGACGTGCATTTACTGTTGCTCTGAATGCGAGAAGTCCTGGACAATCGTCAGTGGTGTACAGTGCATCGCGACAGATTCTGCATGCACTAGCTGGCCTTGCTGCACTGGGAGTTGGGACGTATCCCCTCTCTGGAGAGAAAGAGCAAGGGTATGAGTTATCGCGCGGCTCTCCCTAGAAATCCATATCTGTGACAAAAATCAAAAAGGAAAAACAAAAGTCAGTAGCACAGGTGTGGACCGTAAGATAGGTCCACACCAAAGTAACACGCACACGAACAAACACAAAGAAAGATCAAATCTTGCCTCCCCGGCAACAGCGCCAATTTGATAAGGCGTTGTCGTGACACCTAAACAAAATAATTCCTAACCAACCTAAACAAGTAGTAGAGGCAAGCAAGGGTCGATCCCACAAGGAGGAAGTAATCAATCTATGTGTTTAAAAGCATGCAAAGTAACAAGGGGGGTTTTGAGTATGAAACAGAGCAAAGTAAACAGGTTTAGTTGACTTGAGAATATAAATGGGGAAAGTAGTTCCACTAGAACGAGATCCACAATACAGAGATATAAGTTGATCACTGAAATCTATTCAATCCAAGTTCTTTTATTATTCTTATGGTTGTTCCCACCCTGATCTTAAGTACTATCGATTCTCACAGTTGTCGATAGACTTATTACTATGCCAATGGTAAAATACCACCGATTCTCACAGTTGTCGGTATACTTTACCACCAACAAAGCAATAGCAATGCACACAAGGATATAGGATACATGCAAATAGAAAGACGTATTAATACTCGTATGCAACTGACTCTCACTCACAATTGTATGCTCGGAACCCCTATATGCAATCCTAGCAATTGATAAATATTACTCAACCTAGCTGGCCAGACTATGAAGAATAATGATAAATCAATAATCAATATAACCAAGAGAATCAAACCAACACACATAAGAATAAGAACAAGGAATATAAATCTCACAACCGAATCAATTGTATTGCTTCAAACGTCTAGCAGAACAAAGGTGTTTAGCTCTCCATGGGTTGGAAACCCTGGAGGTAGAATGAAAAACGAACTCTAAAACTAAATTATCGTATTGTAACTAGGTTAACAAAAAGAGTATTTAACCTAAATCCTAGAAGTGATAAAAATAATAAAAGGAAATAATAATAAAATAAAATAGGAAAGTAAACAAATCAAACTGGGAATTAATCCCGTAATCCGGAAATTCTCTTCTCGCAAGCATCACGCCAGCAACTCCTTCTCTCAACCCAACTCATTCCAAGCAGCAAATCATCTTCGGCCCAACAAATGCAGCGCGCGGCCCAAATCCTTCCTTCATCAGCTCGCTGATGTCAACTCCGCATCATCTTCCAATTCTCCCACTTTCCTTTACTTCGCTTCTTCTCGCGCACGAGGCTTCAATTCACGTGGGCCGATATCTCCTTCGTGGGCCTTTTAACTTCACGGCCCATCTCCTACCAAATTCCAGCTCAACATCACAGCAGTACGCAGGCTTCAATTCCAATTCCGCTGGTTTGCCTCACGTGGCCGCGGGGCGCCAGCTCCCACCGCGGGGCGGCATCCTTCTCTGAGACCCACCGCCGGGTCGCGGTGGCTCTGGCACGGGGAGGTAACTTTTGCCCGCCTTCTCCTTCTCTTCTACTCTTTATTGTGGTTCCTTCATAGATTTTCAACGTCTCCTCAGGTGGTCAACTCCTCTTCCTCTGGATGTCTTCAATTAGCTCCTACAGACCACCAAAACCACACTTCTCTGCTCCAACTCCATAATCTCCAATTGTGCATAAAATCCAACCAAATGGCGCCTCAAACCTGTTAATAATCCTTAGATATATGCTACAAAATAGCACTTATCAAGCTCCGACACGGAAAAACTAAAGTTGTAAGATTGAACCCTGGGGGGCAACGTTAGACCATCTCTCCAGTCTTGGGATCTGTCCTGGAAAGAGTTTACCTGATTCTGCTCATTTCGATTACGAGGGTAGGGGTCCATGGGATTTGCGATCGGATTGGTCGGGTCCATGGGACGCTTTTCGTGATTCACGATCTTCTTCCAAATGTACCTCGGCCATAGTTTTGGCTTGGACATCTTTGAAACTTCTGCACGGGTACTTGGTGATCTCGTTGTAAAGATTGTTGTCCTTGATCAGACCTTGTCGGAAGGCTTCGATGGAGGTGGTGACGTCGCAATGGGGAATCACGACTTTTTCTTTATTGTACCTGTTAAGATAGCTTCAGAGAGGTTCATTATACCTTTGGGTGATTCGATAGAGATCACTCGACTGCCTTTCGAGCCTCCGACTGCTGGCGAATTGGATCTTGAAGGAATTGACTAGATCCGCGAATGAGGCGATCATTCCCTGAGGTAAACGCATAAACCAGGTGAGTGCGGGACCCGCGAGAGTCCTGCCAAATATTTTGCACATGACAGCCTCGCGGCTCTCCCTTGGAATAGATGCAGTCATTAATTTTTGTTTATAGAGAGAAATATGATCATCTGGATCGCTGGTGCCGTCGAATGTCGCCATGCTAGGAAGGTGGAACTTCTTTGGGATTTCGACTCTGGCGATCTCTCCGATGAATGGGGATTCCTCATATCCGCCCGACACTTCCTTCTCGATCGGCTGTGGAACTCCGTGAATTCTAGCGATGCGAGCATCAAGTGTCTTCATGTGCTGACTGAGCGTCTGCTGGACGAGGGCCAGGATGTCGGGAGGATTGGTAACCTGTGGTTCGTCGATTCGGGTCCCTGCTGACCCGATCGGTGTGGAGAAAGTACCATTGTTAGTTGAAAATGGATTGACCAGAGGAGTTCGAGATGTACCCTAAGTATGTCCGGGACGCCGTACGCCCCGGGGGGGAGGGGGGGGGGGGGGGTCAGTTCGACGCTATCCATGTCAAGACGCATCTGGATGTTGCTATGGATGGGCATCCGCCTGGATCCAAAAGCCATTGATTGTACCTGCAACTTAAGAGACTCATTTTCACGGGTTAGTTGTGCAATCTCGGCCTCAGATTGGGTGGATAAGGTAGCCAAGGCTTCGGTCTTTTGGCATTGCTGGGCAAGTTCCTCTTGTAGGGCAGTCATTTTTTCGGCAAGCTCTTGGAATTGGTTTGGAGTAGGGTTTCCGGTTGTGTTTCCTTGAGCTTGGGTGTTGTCTTCGAGGCGTGGCTCCTCGGTACCAGTAGGTGGGTTAATGGTCATGGTTGGAAGGTTTCGAGATGGTGATCGGCAAGTTGCCTTACGGTGGGCGCCAAATTGTTTTGGGGCGAAAAGATCGGACGACCTAAATTGCCTTAGACGGGGTAACGAGTCGACCGGGTAGTAAAAATCAATCCAAACCAGATAAATGATCAACCAAGCAAAAAATAGATACGAAATAGCAATGTAATTTATATATTGATTGACGATTGAATCAGATCGAAATACAACTTATCCTTAGAGAATAAAGGGTCGGGTCTTGTCCGACAGGCGTTTCGGTGATTTGACCGGCAGCGATCAAGTAGTATTCCGGGGGGTTTGAGCTAGAGCGGGTGTACTCGTAAGACTTCCGAAGAGTAAGTCGGTAGAAGCCGGGCATAGACACGCGTATCTTCGTTGTCTTCTTTGTGGTCTATTTATGGTAATCTTATCTGGTGTCCGTCACTATAATGTTTGCAATATCTTCTATTAATTCTGGGCGAGATCTTCGGGATTTGCTCTTGATTGCTAGCATAATCTATGTGTTTAATGTTGTTGCCGTTGCCATCGATCGAGCAATTAATGCCCTGGGCGAGATCTTCGGAGTTGGTCGGATCCCACGCGTCTGAGGAATGTCCGTCGCTTCCCTCCAGTTCTCTCTGGCCTTCGACTTTGTTTGGATCTTGGCCCAATCCGTTTGTTCCGATATCTTTGGAGGATGTTGGGCCCAACAATAGCCCCAAGTTGTTTTGGGCTTCACGGCAACTGTGAGATGGAGTCCAAACAACTTCCATCCCGCACGATCTCCACCCTTCAATTAGGACGCGACAGGCGAGGGCTAAACCAAGCACGTCTAGATTTTTTTTCCTAATTATATGGATGATTGAGATACAAAATTATGACCCGAATATGATTTTGATATCAATATTATCTAGATTTTTTTAATATATCAATTAATTTAATAGTTATTAATATATTGTATTTGACATATATGATGTAAAAACCTGACCTGACACAAAAATTACACTAGTGATGAACTAAACCAAGCACGTCTCGAAAGCCTAACAACATGAAAGAAATCAAGCAACTTAAAACTTAGCACAAGAAATAGAAGGGATAACTAATATATTGTTTTTTTTATTGTACTAGTGGGGCTCTTCTTCTCTCTATTTTTATCAAGCAGCTCGACCAATGATGTGGTCCAGAGTTTCTCATGCGGGGTACGGTACTGGTAATTTGGTGTAGCCGTGGGTTAGGGCACCGCAGTTCGAAGTCGCATGCAAGGTGCGGTAGTTTGGTGATTAGAGGTCGTGGAAGGGGTATCAAAGGGGAAAATTTTAATAATTTTATTTTGTAAAACAAAGAAAAACTTGTATTAAAAAACTAAAATTTGATACGACTTAATACGTGACATGATTGCCAGGTCACATGGTTGTTTGCTTAGGTCCCGTTTTTAAGATAAATGTAGATTTTTTTTCTACACCATTAGTTTGTTGATTTCCTCACATTTTTCTCCCCTCCAACTACTCGAAGTTGTCACTTGAACATAACTTAGAGAACACTCAAGTTTTCTTTAGAATCAAACCCCTTATGAACTAAGCATAGAACCATAACCCATTCAGACTAGCCCCTTCCTTCGAATTCCGCAAACGACTTAACCCTAAACTCTTGTTGGGACACTTTGTACCCCATACCCTCTTCTCCTCCGAATTAATTCCTAAAACGAACAAAACAAGTTAGGTTAGGAGTACATAGATTAAGGTGGGGAATGCATTATACTAATTCCAAAACAAAATGTGGTAAAATCGGTTCAATAGACCTTTTTTTTTGCAATTCATAAACCACAATAATAATTAATAAAAATCGCATCATTATATTTTGAATATAAACCCGACCAATACAATAGGGATGTAGACAGTCAAGTGAAATCCAATCCATGAAAACGCCACAACGAACTGCTTCAGTACACTAAACCACCAAAGAGTCCACTTCATGAGCCTAAAACTGCCGCAATGAACATTTTTTTTAATGTATTAGTGATATCACTTTTTTCTTTCTACATATCTTTAGAAAGAGAGCGAAAAAAATTTCGCATCGAGATTTTTATGCCCCGCACCGCTTTTTATGCGCCAATTAGTCGTGCAAAAGAGTGGACCTATAAACCCGAACTGTTAAAAGTCCAGGTTAAAAAATGTTATGCGCTACGTGTTGGCGTATAAAATTAGACTTTATATCCGGACTTTTAATAGTTCGGGTAAAAAGCTCCTTTTAATTTTGACTTCTTAATCCAGACCTCAGAAAATCCGGGTTAAAAAGTACTATAATGCGATACAACATAGCGCACAACACAATGCGGGAAACAACTCTTACCGATGTGAAACTCAACCGCCAAAGAGAACGGTCAATCTCTCGAAGTTTCACTCAAGATTCTTAATTTTCGAAGTTATAAACCAAGAAGCGAACCCTCAACATTTCGTAGCAATTAGAGTCTAGAACAGTCGAACAAAACATAAATATTAACCAAGCTAGTCGCTTGATAGGAAGAAGGCAATTGGATCGAAAGAGTCGAATATCTAAGTCATGCTTTCCAATTCATATATCCTGACGATAAATACACATAAGAGTTTAACTAACAAAAGCAAAAACAATATAAGGATACAAAATGCTAGATAATCACAAGTTATACAAATTCTATCCTTTAATCCTAAAATGTATATCTAACAACTTAAATGAGAACTATACATTACAACCTCAAAATGTTATGATAAGATAGGATAAGTGTTAGGCCCTAAGATTGTGTCGACACGTAGAGGTTAGACGTGTTGAGATGGAGAGGCATGAGACGAGCATGGCGTTGACCAATAAAAGACAATGTATTAAGGATTGTCATGCAAGACCGTGGAAACTGAGTGCTACATGACGCGGTGAGAAAGATCTTCTTTCCTAATATAGCGCGTCCTAATTTTGAGAGATTGCGACAATTGTCATGATTTGTGCGTCAAGACTTATGCCCGTTGGAGATATACTTTCCTTATTTGATAGAAGGAAATATATTGTACCGTGTATATTTATCCTATCTTAGGCTCCAAGATAAATATCTTTCTATCCTTATAGTAATATCATCTTTCTTGTAGAATTACCCTTGGACTCCTATATAAGGGGAGGGGGGGGGGGGTGCCAATACCTTATAAGAGATTCACAAGCATATATACTTAGATACTCTCATACGCTCTTGTGATAATACAATTCCCACTTTTCCCACGATCAACTGGCCGATTCTCTCTTTATTTAGTGCGTAACCCTTGACCCTATACTCCACAAATAAGCAGTTAGCATCATGATACGAAATCTGCCCAAAACAATTAGCACTTGCCGTGGGACTGGGTGTCAAAAAGGTTATACCTTCTTCCCAAAGCACAAGATACCACCGATGGTACCCCTACCACCATAGAAGCATTCAGACGAGGGTTGTTCGAAAACTCAAACCTATGTCAGGATCTGACGATGTATCTGTGTCAAACCTTCGAAGACGTCCAAGCCAAAGCCATGGCGTATATCAAATTGGAAGATGACGGTCTCGTATCCGAGAAAATCCAGGAGCCGCGACCAAGCAAGCCTATCACTAAGATTGAGTCGCGTTATAAGCCTTATCTTCATGCGAAACCTTATAAGCCTTATCTTCATGCGACTGAAACCTCTATCCTCCTCTACAACACTATTCGTTCTCCGTCAACCACGACGAAGTGCTCAATGCAATGAGAAAACTCGGTGACGTTGTAAGATGGCCCAAGAAACCAGAAAATCCCATGAACTGGAGAGTCGCTAAGAATTGGTGTGATTTCCACAATGATGGAGGGCACATTACAGACGACTGCATCGCGCTAAGAAAGAAGGTCGCGCAAATACTCCAAAAAGGGTACCTCATGGATCTAATCACCGACATAGCTAGGGCAACCCTTGATCGAAACAAGCAAGGAAATGAGTCACCGCCTCCTCCTCCCCATGCCAAGATCGTTAACTGTATCTACAGGGGGTTACAAATTTGTGTAACAACCGTGTAGGCCGCCAAGCGCCACGAAGGGAAATCGACTCCGAAAGACCAATGACCGTCGCCAGAAAAGATTTTGAAGATGCTCCTATCATATTCGACGAGCCTGATCACGTCATAGAGGAGCACCACGAATCCACGATAGCCTCATCATATCCCTCAATATAGGGAATTGCTTAGTACGACGCATCTTGGTCGACAACGGCAACCCAACGAACATCATGCTGATTGAAGCCCTCTAAAGCCTCGGCTTAACCCATGAAGATATTATCAAGAAATCAATCCCATTAGTAGGCTTCAACGGTGAAGTAAGCAACACACTGGAGGGATCACGCTAACCACCTACTCAAGCGAGGTGAACCTCCAAGTTCAGTTCTTAATCATGGATTGTCCATCACCTTTCAACGTTATCCTTGGATGTCCTTGGATACACGACATGAGATCATTCCCATCAACGTACCATCAGATCATCAAGTTTCCCGCTAAATGGGGCGTGCAAGAGATCAAGGGTGAGCAGAGGCTAGCAATGGAGTGCTATAGAATATCCATGAGGCCGACGACCAATTTAGAAAAAGGTCAATAGACAGATGACATATCAGTTAACGGAATACAGAACCTCTACGCAATACACAAAGCTGGAACCTCCTGAACTCGATGAGGTAATCTTAGATCCCACTAAACCTAATCAAGTTGTGAAGATTGGCGTAGATATGTCCGGTAAAACCAGAAAGCAATTTATCGACTTCCCGCGGTCCCACTCAGAATGTTTTGCGTGGAAACATGAAGACATGACCAATATTAATCTCGACATGATCATCCATAAACTCAACGTGGATCCTCGACATCCACCTGTCAAGAAGAAACGGTGAAAGTTTACACCCGAGCGGAACTAAGTGATAGACGAACAAGTTCGAGCACTACTGGAGATGGGCAAGATCAGAGAAGCCCGATACCTTGACTGGTTAGGCAACGTGGTGTTGGTCCAAAAGAAGGGAAGTGGAAAGTCGGCGTCGATTTAACAGACCTTAACAAGGCCTGCCCTAAAGACTCGTTTCCCCTAACTCATATCGACGCCATGGTCGATGTCATCACCGATCACGAAATTCTAGCCTTCGAGGACGCATTCAGTGGGTACCACCAAATCCAGATGAGTCTAGAGGATCAAGAAAAGACCGCCTTCATCACCAACCAAGGAATATATTGCTATAAGGTCATGCCGTTTGGCCTCAAAAATGCTGGGCCACATACCAAAGACAAGTCAACTAAATGTTCAAAGACCGAATCAACGTCACGATGGAAGTTTACATCGATGATATGCCGGCCAAGTCGAAGAAAGCGGTCGATCACATCCAGCATCTAAAGGCAGCCTTCAAAATCCTGGAGAAATATGACATGAAGCTGAATCCCACCAAATGTTTCTTTGGAGTCTCATCAGGCAAATTCTTGGGCTGCATAGTGACGCAACGGGGGATCAAAGCCAATCTCGATCAAATTAAAGCAATCCTAGATCTCCAATCTCGCGATGCGTGAAATACATCTAGAAGCTGACAAGCAGGATCGCCACACTCAATAAGTTTATCTCAAAGGCGTTAGACAAGAATCACTTGTTCTATGGCATCATGAAGAAGAGCGTCATTCGAGTGGACAAACGAACACAAAGAATCTATCCAAGAATAAAAAAGGTACCTAACCTACCCCCTCCTACTTTCAAAGCCAAAAGATGGCAAAGCCATATATATATACTTGACGGTCACGGAAATGGCAGTAAGCGCCGTCCTAGTAAGAAAGGAAGACGATGAGCAACTGCCTGTCCACTATGTGAGTACAACTTTACAAGACGTGGAGACAAGATATTCATCCATGGAGAAACTTACATTAGACCTCACCACCACATCCATTAAGCTAAGGCCCTATTTCGAGGCTCATACAATCAGAGTCAAAACCAACTATCCAATTAGGAATGTGATGAACAAACAATGCTATCTGGGAGGATAACAAAGTGGGCAGTGCACCCCAACATCTACAACTTCCAATACGTGACGTGCACATTAATCAAGTTGCAAGCTTTGGTAGATTTTGTGGCCGATTTTAGCCCAACCTACAAAGACCATATGACAGGAGAGTTGTTGCAAGTCGAGAATCCCACTCCCCTAAAACGGACCTTGTTCACCGACGACACCTACAATCAGAATGACATCAGACTAGGGGTTGTCCTAAAATCGCCACAAGGGGATATGATAGCCCAAGTTATATGTTGTGAATTAAATAGCTACTCTAATGAATCAGACTCTTGGACCACTCCATTTTATAATTAGCTAAAGCATGGCAAATTGCCACTCGACAAGAATGAGGCACGACGACTTTGTGCCAAGGCATCCACTTTTGTCCTTAAAGATGAAATGTTGCTCAAGTGGTCCCCCACCTTATATTACCTACGTTGTCTTCGCGAGGAAGAAGTCCAGAACACATTATAGGAATTCCACAATGAGGAATGTGGCAATCATTCTGGAGGAAGAAACCTTGCTTTGCGTGCCCACACCACATGATACTATTGGACCCCTACGAAGAGAGACACCATCGACTATGCGAAGAAGTGTGATGCGTGCCAAAGACACAGCCCAGTGTCTCACCAACACTATTCGAAGATCTACATCCAATCTCATCCCCTTGGCCTTTCATGAAGTGGGGAATGGACATTGTTGGAAACTACCGGTCACGTCTGGACAACGTGTCTTCATGCTCTTCATGATGGACTATTTGTCCAAGTGGATCAAAGATAAAACATTCAAGGAAATCAAAGATTCACACGTCATCTCTTTCATACAGAGGAACATCCTGAGCAAGTTCGGTGTCCCCGACACAATCGTGTGCGACAACGGATCCCAATTCATAAGCAACATGATGTATGAATTCTATAAGGAGCAAGGCATTAAACTCGTCACGTCAATGTCACGCCGTCCTCAAGACAACGGCCAAGCCGAGTACAACAATAAAGTTATTATCAATAACCTGAAGAAATGGCTCAAGAAGGCGAAAGGCTTATGGGCGAACGAGTTACCCTCTATCTTATGGTCAGATCGCACAACTCCAAAGACTACGACAAACACCGTCAATGAGATACGCGACGATGCCGCCACCAGGATGACGACTTACTAACAAGGGGTCACCATGAGCTATAATTGTAACGTAAGGATAAGAGCATTCCAAGTTGGAGATTGGGTCCTATACCAAGTATTCCAAAACACAAGAGATGAGAACGTCGAAAAGATAGGACCCACTTGGGAAGGTCTCTATCAAATAACAAAGGTAGTCGAAAAAGGCGCTCAAGAACTGGCAAACCCTGAAGGTGAGCCCGTCATCTAGAACAAGAACGCAACCCACCTACAAAAGTACTGTTTCTAATAAGGTCTACATTTTATTCATGTTCCTTACTGAAACTCAATTCGATCAGTAAAAGCAAAAACTTTCTCCCATTGCTATACTATCGTGTTCATGCCCCTTGAGCAAAGCCTAGTCGAGCTACATCGTACCCCTTTGGCTATATTAACATTGTTCCCTCGGAGCTTAGTCATGACCTCCCTACCTCCACCAACAACTTTGGCTATACCGGTCACGCCCTTTGTGTCGTTCTGTGACGCCCCTGGCTATATCGGTCACACATTTTGGGTCATACCGTGACTCCCCTCGGCTATACCGGTCACACCCTTTGGGTTGTACCGTGATGCCCCCGACTATATCGACGTCGTTCCCTCAGAGTGTTGTCGTGATGCAAGGCTATATCAACGTTGTTCCCTTGGAGCTTTGTTGTGATGCCCCTTAGGCTACATCGGTGCTTCACCGTGACGCCTCCTTTGGCTATGACGGTCACACCTTTTAGGTTATGCCGTGACGCCCCCTAAACCTGACATTAGCCGGGGCGAGCTCCATTGCCTAGGTGTTAATGCGGTCCTAGCTAGGGAAAGAAACAAAAGGAAAAAAGGGACGCCCACAAAGAAAGAAAATATGTCCAACTGGATCAGCCGTATCGCACTTATTCAACAGGTCCTTGACCTCGTCAGTACCGCCCCTAAGGTATATGCGCATGGCCCCCTAACCCGAGAGTCGACTTAGGCCTTGTCGAGCTACATTGCACCCCTCTACGTCCGGTGGAGCTACATCGTACCCTTTTTACACTTGGTCGAGCTACATCGCACAACTTTTACGCCTGGTCGAGCTACATCACATCCCTTTTACGCCTAGTTGAGCTACATCACATCCCTTTTATGCCTGGTCTAGCTATATGGCACCCCTCTTATGCCTGGTCGAGCTATATCGCACCCCTCTTATGCCTGGTTGAGCTACATCGCACCCCTATTACGCCTGGTCGAGCTACATCGCACCCCTCTTATGCCTGGTCAAGCTACATTGCACCCCTCATCTAGTTGAGCGACATCGTACCCCTAGCTAAACCAGTTCGCTACTATGATGCCCCAGTTGCCTTTGTCTATATCGATGCTCTATCGTGATCCCCCAGCGATATCGGTTACACCTCATGGGTCACGTCGTGACGCGATCCCTCTCTCATCTTTATGACGCCATGACCCCAGACGGTCACCTATTACTATCAGGACGCAAATCCCGCATTTTCTCTCATCTTTATGATGCCATGACCCCTGACAAACACCTATTACTAGCGCAACACGAATCCCGCGATCTCTCTCATCTTTACAATGCCATGACCCTTGATGGTCACCTATTACTATCATGACGCGAATCCCGTGATCTCTCTCGTGTCTTTGTGACACCTTGATTCCTAACAGTCACCTACATAGATTGTGACATAAACTTCATGATCGAGTTACAACCTACAAGATCCTCAGAAACCAGAAGTATTTGTACTGCTACCTCTCAACTAAGTCGCATGATCAAGAAAGAATCATTACATGGGCACATCCATACTAGTCTCCAAGCGGATACACTTACGATGGCTTTCAATAAACGTGACGAAAGAAAGACAGAAGGCAAAACAATGAAAACACAAGCGTTGAAATCGAAAGGAGCAAATCTTATTACATATAGAAGCGCCATCAACTTCACCTTCAATGACATCTTTAACATATTCGATGACCTTGTCAACGTTGGCGCGACGCGACAAGCTTGGACATCATCTCCGCAACACGACTGTTTACTCTTTTGTGACCATTCTAAATCTTGGTTTACTTGCACAACCAAAGACACAAAGGCAAGCAACGCAAACAAGCAAGCAAGTAAGTCATGCAAATAAAGTTACTGCTAATTAACACATCGTCCCCACGGACGAGGGCAAAACATTGTCAAACCACCACAAAGGGTGGGTCCAAATGTTTAAAACGTTGTCCCATTACGGGAAACGACCGACACTACCGGAGTTCCTAAAAAAGAGAGTTCATGAGGTGGCAGTAGGGTCCAACACATCCCCTTCCGCCATTGGATCTTGCTTCTTTCCAGGGATCGGCCCCTCTTCCTCTTCGGGGTCAGTAAGCTTCCGCGGCGTCATACTTGGTAATATATGCTTAGAAGGATAAGCTTCATAAAACGCATTCCTCTTAGCGAATGCATCTCATTGCACGTGTTTACCGGCGACGACGTTCTCCATGGCCTCCTCTTTGGCCAACTAAGAGTAATAAGCCACTGCCTCATCAAGTTTTGCCGCCAGATGTTCATTCTCCTTGGCCAACCAACATTAATACTTGGTGAGGCAGTGGCTTATTACTCTTGGCCAACCAAGAGTAATAAGCCACTGCCTCACCAAGAGTAATAAGCCACTGCCTCATCAAGAAGCGATCAGACCATCCACGATCATTCTTCGTCACGTCAATCACTTGGGGTGATTTCTTAGGTTGAAGCTTCAGAGTGATAAGACCTTGACCATAGAGGGCGATAGAGTAGGAGGGAGAAGGTCTTGGACAGAAAAGGGTATGTTGTGTTTGGCGATAATTCGGTTGAGAGTAAGAATGATCCTCCATGTTTGTGGGAGGATTTGACCTATTCCTATGTCCAGAAGGCCCAACAAGGAGCATACTAGGGGTGAGCAGGGGAGATGATGGCCTATTTGGAAAGGGTATTTGAACATGCAAACCCAACCCTTACAATAATGGTCAGGAATAATATATGCGTCAGGAACCAGGACTTTGGTGCTTTCAGGAAACCCCGTGGTTGTGATGAAGGCGTCAAGATCGACGACGGAGGAGATACATTTTGTAAAGGTCGTTTAGAATGTATTGGGGAAAGAAGCGATGATTCTGTTTATCCGCCATTGAATAAGGTTTGGAGAAGAAAGGAAGTGACAAATGGTGAATTCATAAAAGAAAGAAGCTTTACATGTGGAGTTGCAGAGAAAATGAGTGAAATATGTAGAAGAAATGTGAAGAGAAAAGGCGAGATTGCACGGCCGAAAATAGGGAAGAGAATCGGCATTTGAAAATATTTGGTATGACCGCTGATTTGATTGGGCTCCGATTTCCAAGACGACGTAATGAAGACGTATTCCACGTGCATGACGATTCACATGCTAAATGCCTTAGGGTTATTGTTAGGGCCCTAAGATCATTTTGTGGCGTAAAGGTTAGACGTATTGAGATTTAGATGGATGGAACGAGCCTGGAGCTGACCAATGAAAGACAATGTATGTATGACTTTCATGCAAGACTGCGGAAACTGCGTGCTACGTGACGCATTAAGAAAGATCTTCTTTCCTAATATAGCTCGCATTAATTCTGAGAGATCACGATAGTTGACATGGTTTGTGCGTCAAAGCTTATGCCCGTTGGAGATATACTTTCCTTATTTGATAGAATGAAATATCTTGTACCTTGTATATTTATCTTATCTTAGGCTCCATTATAAAATATCTTTCTATCCTTATTGTAATATCTTATTCTTTGTAGAATTACCCTTTGAATCCCACATAAGGGGGGTGCCAATACCTTGTAAGAGATTCACAATCATACATACTTAGATACTCTAATATGCTATTGCGATAATACAATTCCCACTTTTCAACGATCAACTTGTTCTCTCTTTATTCAGTTTGTAACCCTTGACCCTATACTCCACAAATAAGCGAATAGCGTCACGATACGAAATTTGCCCAAAACAAAAAGCATGCGACATCCCATGCATGTGAGTGACACGATCAAAGTATGGGGTGGACGCACGCATAGGCAAGGTGGCTTGCTAAGTCGAGTCATGAGTTCGAGGTGACCCACATCAGGTCTATATTTCCAAGCTATTTTCCACACGGTCATAAAGTAGCTGGGAAGGGACCCACATTGACCAAAATGGCCCACAAACTCTCCGGATTACCTAGTGGGATTTCGAGCCCTAAATCAGCGTCGTAAAGCCGTCACATGGCGCGTAGGATGCACAAGATAACAAGTGACGTTGGTCGGGCGTGATCCATGGTTTGGCTCAAGACTTGAGTTGGGCTTCACATGTCCAGAGATGGCATGAGGAAAGTGTTGTGGAACAACTAGGAACTCTATCCTTAGTTGAGTACATTGGAGCTACCCCGAGTCGGCGTGCATGAGCAATGGCACCCGAGTAGACATGGTTAAGGATACCAAGATCCTTGGAGGTATTGCAAGACTAAAACGCGAGGACGCCTAGGATTTTATGGCTCTTGTCGTTGAGAACAATTGGCTTGGCTCCCATATTGTCCTGTTGATATCCTATTAGAGGAGGCTCATTTGGTTGTCATGGCTCCCATATTGTCTTGTTCATTGCAACCATTGTGGTTGTAGGTGTTGGGATCGATCACAATGGGGTCCCGCTTACGAATCAGCGGAAGCTCAAAACAATAAACCTGCAAAACCTAGGTCTAAACTAGCAACCAAATCAATATCAACGATCACGTATAAACCAAATAATCAAGCAACACAACCACAACATAAATAATGCACAAAATCAACACAAGATTTAAGTAAGAAAAACCCTCCTATGGAGAGGTAGAAAACCCATTGTCGTTTGCGAGAACACGAAATCCACTAATCACCAAAACGAGTTCAAGTGTTCCTACAATTATCAATGTCACACCGAAGATAACAAAATATGGAGAATCAACACATGCAAATCTCTAATCCAAAGATAAACACTTGCAGTAATGATTAGATCCAACCAAAGAACGATACCTACCAACAATATCCCATTATCGACTGCCCAGAATAAGAGACGAACGATCCGGGGTGTAGACAAAAAAAATCCTCCACTTTCTCTACCACTTTCTCTTCTCTCTTTTCCTTTTTTCATCCTCAGTCTTGTGCTCCAAGCTCTCTTAAAACTTTGCTTTATATATGTTCAACAAATAGGAAGAGTGGGCTGGACTAATGAGCCTTGGTCCGACAGTAGGATCTCACATCAAATTTAAAGGTAGATCTACCCTTAATATTTCTGTATGAATCAAATTTTAATTTATAATATCCAATTGGAGTTCTAGACTAGGATAAGTTTCGTTTTCTCTCTGACAATGATTGATTTGATGATTTTTTGATGTACTATATCATTGTCATTATCTATTCGTGGAAAATGAAATTCTACAATTGTCATGATATTGATGTTAATGGTATTGTGTAAAATAAAATTTGAGGTTTATACCGTGTAAGGTTCCATTGTTGCAAGTGTTTTTTTTTTAATGAATACCAGGATTGTCATGTTATTGATGTTACTGGTATGGCTGAATAAAATTGTTTTTGTAATTGTACAAATCTCTGACAAGTGGTTTCTAATTCAATAGTAAGTGATTCCCCATATATATTGTTTAAGTCGCTCCAATATGAAGAGGATATCTTTATTTTAAAATTTTGTATTCGTTACTTGATTCATAATCTTGATATTAGCCTCTTGTGTAACACCCATGATTAAACAAAACCAGTTTAGAGGACTACTATCAAAGGATCCACATTAGCACTTGTATAAGTTTATCCATATATGCGACACTATCAAGCTGACCGGGGTTGATGAAGACACCATAAACGCTTCGCCTTTTCCTATACGGGACATGGGCCCATGTACCACCCACCTTCCGCAGTAAGTTCTTTCCATTAAAGAAGACGACATACTAAAAGATCTAGATCCATCCCTTCAAGATGAAGGATATTGAGTCGCCTTACGATGCATGAGAGCGTCTTAAGGAATTTCTACGTCTTAAGGAGTTACTAAAAGAACTATCAGGCTCTTACACCACCTATACGTTTGCTCATTGATGCCATAGGAGGAAACTTTAGGAATTAATCTATCATAATTGTATAGCAATTGCTCAAAAAATAGCAAAACATTGTTACCATTATGCAGTTTATGCTATATACAAGGTCGATACCAGCACCTGAGCTCAAAATAAGATCAACAACCTAGTGATTGGTGTATTTTTGCAAAATAATATTTTTTTTAGATAAAAGCAATAAAATTATAGAAAAGAAAAATGAAACAAAAAACAAAACAAGTCACAAATATCATTAATTATTATTTCCCTCCAAAACCCCCAAAGTTCACTCCTTTTACTGTACCCAATCCCGCCTATATCCCTCCCTTTCTCTCGCCCATTCTGCAATCCTCCATCCCGGCGGTCGGCCGATGAACTCTTGAGCTGAAAGACAAATTCTGATGAAATGGTAGTGATTATCCAAACATCCATCCCGCCCATTCTCCCGCCATTAGAAAATCCAAACCTCCTCTCCCTCCCATCTGACTGTTGAACCCGATGAACTGTTTAATAGAAAGAAGAATGCCGATGGACGATGAACTGTTGAACCTCCATCTTCCAAATAATTTTTAGGACGAACTAAACATTTCACAGTTATCTTGAATTGATGAACTCAACATTTCAAATTTATGCCGATGAACTGGTAGTTATTCCTCTTTTCTTGTATAGGTTTCGAAAGTACACAAATTGATTCACAAACGGATTTCCAGGTTAAACAAAATTGAAGCCAAAATAATGTAAAACCAAAGATTCACAAGCGGCAAAAATTACTCTACGTCATACTTGGTTGTTTGTTTCTACTATTATCGAAAACTCATGCCGGCCTTAGGAAAACAAATGTCATACATAATAATTATAATATCAGAACTACAAATAAAAATTTCACATCTTCCTCTACTGATAGGGATAGTGATTTCAACACCCAAAAATCAACAGTAAACTTTAGTATGTAATGTCACATTAAAGTTTAAATACAAACTTTAGTATGTAATGTGACATTAAAGTTTAAAGTTAAAATGCAAAAATAAACATGAAGAATGCTTCATGTCTGTACATAATTTGTATTCTACCATATTACATGATAATGCTTGCCACTTAATTTGTAGGACGTGTGACATCTGGCTGAATTCTTCTACTCACAATACCTCAATTCTCTTATATTTACTTGGTCGCGTGACATTTGAAATTTATATTGTGACATTTATTTCTCAGTATTATGACAAATTGAAAATGTACAACATAAAATTTTGACCGTATTCAGAATGCTCCATGTCTGTACATATTTAATAGATTTGACCGCTATTTAGACAAAACGCTCCATGTCTTGCATCTCCCTCTCCCGATGCTCTGCTTCTTTGACTATTTTACTTTACAAAGATCTTATTTTACATAGATATTAATTGCACTTCATCTCACCCATCTATTTTACAGAGATCTTAATTACAAAATGCTCAATGTTTGAGTATTTTAAGCTACATGCTGCCACTCCTACTCTCTCTTTGTTTCACTTCATCTCATCCATCTCCTTCGAGTCTTCATCTCTTTCATCTCCTTATAGCAGCTCGTCTGGTTTTGTTCTTCGCTTGTGGACTTACAAAGTTTTGTTGGATTTTAATTGAGTGCCAAATAGGTATGGGTGATGAATACTCCACCATTGGAGACAAGGGAGAGGTTCACTTCATGCATGTTCCCTCAGTCACTACTTCCACTCCTACTAAGGAGGGTCCTGTCATGGTCTCTGTGCCATTTCCATTTACTGGCGGAAAGCCTCAGTCGGTTCCTGTCAACGAGGTTACCGCGACATACGTGAAAACTTATAATATTGGAGACAAGGAAGCATAAATGTTCACACTTTAAAAAATTACCTTCACCCAGTTTACCACACATACGTGAAAACTTATAATACGAAGTCTTTAACTTTGAGACAAAAGGATTTTGAATTTTTAGCACTTAAAGTGCCAGGACTAGTTGAAAGAAGGCCTTCACTTATCCATGGAGATGTGGTAAATGTTTATGGGGAATATTCTCTTGATCAGGTATGTGTGGTAAACTGGGTGAAGGTAATTTTTTAGGGTAATGTCAATTGTGTTACTATTTTTGTCAAAGGGTTAGGTGTTAATTTCAGAATGAACAATGAAATAGAAGTTCATATTTTTTGTCACAATTGCACGAATTATCGTTGCCAATGTTGTTTTCTCATGTTGAACTTGCCAATGTTGTTTTCTCATGTTGAACATGCCAATGTTGTTTTCTCATCTTGAACTTGCCAATGTTGTTTTCTAAACTTGCCAATGTTGTTTTAACAGGGATGGATCCACCGTGTTGAGGCTGATGAAGTATTATTGCAATTTCATGATAGATTTTACCAAAGGCACATAGATAGCAATCTGTTTTGTGTACAACGGGGTAAATTTCAGTAGGCTCCGTCAAGCCATTCTATCTGCAGAGGCATTACATGAAAAGTTTCTCTTTCCCCATGAGTATCATGAAAAGCGAAGGATTACAACATACAATCTTGTGTTTATCTCACGTCTTCTTAACAAGGAGCAGAAAAATGTTATTCGCTTAATTTTAGGGTGTAGAGGAGGAGCTCCTTATGTGATTTATGGACCCTCGGGAACAGGAAAGACAAAAACACCGATGGAGGTGATCCTCCAACTATATAAAACTAGACAGAATTCTCAAATACTGGTATGTGCTTCTTCAAATTGCGCGGCAGATCACATATTAGAGAAAATCCATTACGAGGGGAGGAAACTTAGCGAGGAAGATATTTTTAGGTTGAAATCCACATGTCGTCCCTTAGAAAAAATGAAAGCTGCATTGTTGAGGTTCTGTACCTACAGTGAAGGTTTCTTCACTTGTCCTTCTCGAGATGCACTCTATAGCTACATGATAATAATAATGACATATACGAGTGCTTCTTGCCTCTATGCTAAAGGGGTTAACCATGGACACTTCTCCCACATCATCTTAGATGATGCAACCCAAGCTTCAGAGGCAGAGACAATGATCCCCATATCAACCCTCTACGAAAATAACACAATTATTGTTCTTTCTGGTGATCCCAAGCAACATGGCCCTGATATTCATTCAAAGGAAGCCGATGCTTATGGGTTGGGAAGGTCTTTTATGGAGAGGTTGTTGGACTTTAAAGTTTACAGATCAAGGGATCACAATTATGTCACAATGTTGGTGAAGAATTATCGGAGCCACCCTGAAATTCTTTCCGTTCCTTCAAGACTATTTTATAGAGGATCATTGATTCCATATTGAGAAGAAAGTGACACCTCTTCCTTGCCTTGGGCTGATCTGCTTCCCAACGGGAACTTCCCTGTAATTTTCTGTGGCATCCAAGGCTTGGATGAGAGGGAAAAGGGCAGCCCTTCATGGTTTAATAGGTTTAAAGCTAGCAAGGTGATTGAGCTCGTACAGAAGCTCAAATAAAAGAATGTCTCTGAGCAAGACATCGGGATCATTACCCCTTTCCCACAACAAGTAGCAAATTTCAGGGTGAGCAATTCAGGGTGAAGAAATGGAAGTGATCATCCTGTGAACCATCAGATCAACCGAGAAACACGACGAATATGACATGACTTTCTGCTTGGGATTTAGGAGCAACCCGAAGAGGTTCAATTTTGCCATGACTCGTGCCAGATCATTGCTTATTATTGTTGGAAACCCTAATATTATTGGAAAGGTATTTCTCGGTAGATAAACTTAGTTGTTTATCATATGCAGTAAAATGTTGCATAACCGTTTTGTTGGCCATTGACAGGACTGGAACTGGCGCAAAATGTTATGCTATTGTGTTGCAAATAACGCCTATGAAGGCTGTGCTATTCGCGTGAAGGAGGAGCAGGATCCATAAAATTTCGATGTGATGCTAGTGTTGGTCGATCAGTTATTGAGTATTGGCAACTATCCTTTTTTCTAGTAATGTAATGATATCCAGTGTACTGGTGCTGTCAACTATTGTCTGTGTGTCCAGTGCTGGCATTGTTTTTGAATTTGCAAAACTTATAAGAAGAGCTACATCAAATTCTTCGCACTCTGACATGTAGAATCAACCATGCTACACTATGATACTTACCACTTACTTGAAATACTATTCAAAATTTAATTCATTCTCTTACATAAAAAACCAAAGTCATCAGGTACATACTTCATAGTTATGACCTACATGCTCGATAACAAATGCTAAAAGCACTAATCCCTACAATGACACCAACATCAAACGCATAAATAGGATTTAATACAAGTTTGCTCAAATTTTTCTGGGAGTGTAGTGTCTTGTTTTCACCTTCAAGTTATGCCACCCTTGTATAGAGTAGTGTCTTGTTTTCACCTTCAAGTTCTTCCACCCTTGCTTTGAGTTTGCTAATTGTAGCCTCAAAGTGCATCTCATTTGTATTGAGTTCCATAATTCTGTGTCCAAATTCATGTATCTCAGTACGTAGGCGTGAGATTATTTCATCCAACTGTTGGGAACGTGGGCTATTCATTAGCAACATCTCTAACTCTTCTTGCAACTTCCACTAGTGGAAAAAACACTTTTTGAGGCTCTCTTTTAGAGGTATACATAGTTCAAAACGCCTCAACAACGACTTAGGCAATCACTTTTTTTGGTTTTTGAGGCGGATAATTAATTTATACGCCTCAAAAACATCTTTTGAGGCGGATAATTAATATACGCCTCAACAAGTATCCAAAAAAACATTTCCCGCTAAAGTATTAGAGGCGGGCCAGGGTAAGGCCCGCCTCTAATGCTAACTAATTGAGGCGGGCCAAGTAGCCCGCCTCAATTAAAGCTTGTTGAGGCGGGCCTATAAAGCCCGCCTCAACAAGTATGTCCAATAGAGGCGGGCATATAAGGCCCGCCTCTATTAGACCATTACTCGGCCGAGTCGTAATACTTATAGAGACGGGCGTGTTAGGCCCGCCTCTATAAGCTCAACCCTAATTAAAAAAAAACAGCAAGACGAAATTTTCTGGCGTGTTAGGGCGTGTTTCCCCCTCTTCTCTCTCTCCTCGTATGTGTTTTTCTGGTTTGGGGGTTTTCTCGTTCCGTGTTCTTGCATCATGAAGATTTTGAAACGTTGGGGTTTCAAGCAAGACGAAATTGGGGATTCCAGAGCTTGGCAGGAGGAGGAGGAAACAACAAGATTTCTAATCCAGTTGGTCGAAGCTATTTCTAGGGATTTCTAGTTTTCGAGGGCATGGATTTGGACAAATGGATCGCCAAGGTCAAAGATGGTCAGCATCTCGCTGAAGACGAGCTTCAGCTTCTTTGCGAATACGTATTTCTCTCTCTCTTCAATTCTTTCTCTTTATCCTTGTTTCGCATATGTGATATAGGTATATTCAAGATTCAGAAAGGCGAGTTTCGTTATTTGCTATTGTTTGCTCAAAAGAATGATGAGAAATTAAGGTTTCCGAAATTATTGAAAAGAAGTGTGGAATCAGATTCTTTTTGTGGGCCGGGATCCTTGGGATGTTGCTGGAGGATCTTGGGCTCTGGTAATGTCTATGCTGTCTAAGAAATTGGCTCTGTTCAGCTCCAGTAAAACAAAAAAGGAAAAATGAAATTGGCTCTTTTGTGTGTAATTAAGTTAGAGTGCTTTGCTGTCTAAGAAGTTTAAGTAGTTTTATCCCTCGAGATTATGCCAGACACTTCACCAACTTCTAACTCTTCTTTGTTCAGTTGTTTTGGTGAGTGGGTATTTTGAAAGAGGATGATCTTCTTTTGGAATCATAATTGAATACTTGAGATTTCGTACTCTTAGATTAACATGCTTATATGACTTAGCATCCCGAGTTATCTTTAAGATGCAGATTGGTTTTTGCAATAGCTGATAGCCTAACACTGATATTTTATTATACTCATAACTGATTTGTAAAGGAATGATTAGCATTTCTGGATATTTGCCCATCATCTTCCTCTTTCCCATCAATTTAGATGTTGTCGTCTTAAGATAAAAAAAAAAACAGTTTCCATTAAGTAGCTGTTGATTTGTCATCTATAGTTAGATCAGATGTACATATGAATGTGTCTATGGTTTTTTTCAAAAAGAGCTATGGTTGGTTGTCTGTCTTGTGGTAATGCCATGTTCATTCAGTTCATGCTTCATTCTTAAGGGTAACATTGTTCTTTCTTTGCACCATATTCTAGGTTAAAGATATCCTAATCGAGGAGTCAAATGTACAACCAGTCAATAGCCCAGTCACTGTCTGTGGAGATATTCATGGCCAATTCCATGATCTAATGAAGCTTTTCCAGAGAGGGGGTCATGTGCCGAAAACCAATTACATATTTATGGTATTAGGCTATAAGTTGGCTGTTTTCAGGCCAATATTGTTGTCTCATTCATAACATTCTCCATACCTTGTGTTTGTTAATCTTCCATAATGCATATCAGGGAGATTTTGTTGATCGGGGCTACAACAATTTGGAGGTTTTCACAATACTCTTGCTTCTAAAAGCCAAGTATGCATTTTATTTTACATTTTAATGTAAGTACTGCAACTAATTTTTTTTATCCTTATCTAGAAGACGTGAATGTTTCTATTCTAATTAGTATCTATCCTGGCATCCTATGTTACATTGATGTTTGTTTTCTGGTTTAATAAGTTTGAAGAGAATCTTTTTTTACCACTATTGAATATCTTATTTCGTGCTCACTTTATTATCATAATTGAGTTTTTCGAATGCATTCACTCTAACCAAGTTAAAAAAATTCTTGCTTCATTGCGGACTACTTATCAACCTCCTAATTGTAATTTTTACATGACAATGAAACTCCACTTTCATTACAATACTGATACGCCTTAGGTTGGGGAAAAATTATGTCATATTCTTCTGTTGGTTTCTTCGCATCTCAAAAGAGAATTTGTTACGCGTGAAAACTATAGATATTTTTTACTGCTAAATTGCTAATTGCTTATATCTCCTTCATAGTTGTGAATCTTTTGAAAATGTATTGTTACGTAAAATTGTTAATACATTATATTGGTTTGTTTGTCCTCGCAGGTACCTGCTAACATCACACTATTGCGTGGAAATCATGAGAGTAGGCAACTAACTCAGGTATCCTCCTTAAATTATGTGCATTGCAAATTTTATTTAGCTCTTTCGGAAGATTGCAATTGGCAGCTTTGCTCTAGATTTTTTCCTTGAGTAATGAATGGGGTTGAGCTGCTGAGGCATATATGGAGAACTGGGGTTGTATACTTATAATGCTATGTTAACTCAATAATTATGACCCATATAATTGTCACTTCCAGTTATAAAACAAGGTGTTTCTGAGGGCCATGATCACAATATTTATACAAGAAATAAGGAGCAAGGTCCATCATCATATAATTCTATTGATAGAATCCTTAATTTGGCGATTCTTATATAGTGAAAAAAGAGGCAATGAGCGACTTGTTGAGGCGGGCCTATAGAGGCCCGCCTCAACAAGTGTTTACTTATTGAGGCGGGCCTCCGAAGCCCGCCTCAACAAGTCCCTCATTTTGGCGCCAAAGTGAGGGACTTTTTGAGGCGGGCTTCGGAGGCCCGCCTCAATAAGGTCATTTTAGAGGCGTAAAATGCCCGCCTCAAAAAGTGTCCCTACTTGTTGCAGCCCCCTTAGTTGAAGCGAACGGTGTTCGCCTCAATAAGTGTCCAAAGGCCCGCCTCTATAAGGATTTTTTCCACTAGTGTTCTCCTCTATTTCAGAACGTGTAGGAGATATAGGTGGAAATTCATATTTTTTGGGGTCCCCGCTTTGATAACTTGAGGTGTCGCTATATGACATTGGACTTCGGTTGAACTACAGAAACAAAGCCAACAAAAAAAATCATGTTACATGCTTGCTTATGTGACCCTCTAATTACCAGATTGACCCACTACGAAAAGCATACAAAAAAGTCACGAAATTGAACATACTAAATAACAAGGAAATGGCAACAAAAAGGACCATATTTAGGGTTTCCAGCATCAATAGTACATAATTAAGTAGCAACAAAGCATCACCTTGTGTTCGGCGCAGTAAAGGACATCGGCTCAGGGAAACGAACAAGAAGGAGAGGGTTATGGGTTTAGGGCGAAGAATCAGAAGGGGAAAGGTCGGTCCTGCATTTATTTAGGGCTTTCAATTTTTTGCCATGTCATTCCTTTTTTAATATTGTTTCAAAAATAATTACTTGATATGACCTCTGTAAATATACTACATGCCATGATTTGACATATGTTTTCCCTCCAAAAGTGAACAAGTTTCCCTCCACTTTCTACCCCTTTACCCACTTGTTAGACTTCACCTAAAATAACCCCAACCGTAAACCAATACAAAACCACCGTAAGACCACAAAACCTTAAATCCACAAATCTTAAAAAAGGCTTTCGCTGCATCTCCAATGTCTTTCGAATAGAAGAAATATATAATGGGTGAGTTCTGACTTTCACATTTATTCCTCTTTACAAGACATTCTTCTGTGGTTCCCTAAACAAGAAATAACAACCTTTCAACTTCTTTTTTATCATTACTCAAATCTCACTTTCACATTTGTTCCTTGATTCTAAAGTTTTTGTTTTTCCTACACAATTTTGTCCCGTTTAGCTAGAAAAACCTTTCCATCTTCAATTCAGGATGGGCTCAAACCCTATATTTCTATAACTAATGTCGGTGTTAGTCATGTTCGTCATAATATTGTCAGTGTTAGACACTATACTGTTAACGTTTGTCATAAAGTATTGTACTTGTGTTTACTTTTTCTTCGTATAACAGGTTCAAGATCATACTACTTGACTCTGAGAACAGGTGGTGAATGGATATGTAAGGGAAACAAGTGGGTTTTCGATAGGATCACAACGACAAAATCACTTGTTTTGTCTGAAGATATCGATTACTCAAATCTGAGGAAAAAGTTGGTTGAGAAGATAAAATGCATTGACGAGATAGATGAAATGGAGCTAAAATATCTATCACTACGGAAACCAAAGTTACAACCATTCGATGTCAAAGATGAAGAGGACCTTGATGCTTTCAAATTTTTGAACTTGCAATCAGAAGATGCTATTTGGCCTATCGAGTTATATGCGAGTTTGAAAAAGAAAGGAAACAAAGAGGCAGAGGCCGAGGTTGTGATGGGTAATCATCCAAGTGCAAATGTTGAGGCCGACATAACAGTGTGTCTGACTCCACCACCGTTAACACAAAGTCAAGAGGCAGAGGCCGAGGTTGTGATGGGTGGTCATCCAAGTACAAATGGTACCAAAATTGGACAAGAGAAATGTGGTAAGCGACAATTGTACCACTGAAGCTGTCCCGAATATAGTTTATTGTGACATGTATGAAATGAAACCAAAAATTTGTCGTGACAACAATGGGGAAGTACAAATAGTTGACTTGGTGAGCCAATTTGAGGCAGATTCAGAAACTGATGGGAGAGAAACAAGGTCTTCCACAAGAAGAAAAAGAATACATGAATGTATTGAGATTGACAATGATTATGGGGAAGACGTTAGACAAGATGCTGTGCATAATGTTTGGGATGACTTTGAGGATGATTTTGAGGAAGTTGAAGAAGGACCATTGTTGGATGACACTAATAAAGTGGACAACTTATTTATAGACATTGATGAGGAAGTTCTCCAAGAGATTGAAGCCGAGTACTATCATAGCAAAAAGTTTAGTAAAAGGCAATTGGATGATTTGGAAGAGCTAATGGAGGATGATGGGGTGAGCTGCAATGATCTGGAAATAAAAGTTGGAGAGCATTTCAATTACAAGAAGGATCTTAAGGATCGTTTATTCTTGATGGCATTACAGAGGCGCTTCTAGTGGCATGTCCAGAAGTCTGATAAGAAGTTATATGTGGTAAGGTGCATTGATCCTAGTTGCACCTTTTTTTGTCGTGGGACCGCTCTTGGTAAAACAGGATTGTTTGAAGTAAGGAAGTATCGTGGACAACACACATGTGGCATGAAGCTAAAGCATAACCACCACACACATGCAAGTTTAAGCGTAATTACTGACCACATAATGTCAAGGTAAGTAAACAATCCTGTCAATACTATCATATATATTTATCAGCATGTATATTAACTAACCTTAATCTTTTACAGCTTTAACACAACCAATACAAGTAATTGACCTCGTGCTGCACAAATTCAAGACTTAATGAAGAAGATGAGAGTGGAAGTTAGTTACGACAAGGCAAACCAAGCATGTTTTACCGCCATAGACAGGATAAGAGGCACAACTGAGAAAAGCTACAAGCGGCTTCATGGATACGTGTACATGCTGGAAAGGATGAATACAAGGACAATCACACATGTTGAAGTAGATTCTAATCGTCGATTCAAGTATTGTTTTATCAGCTTGGGTGCTTGGCGCAATGGAATGCAGTTTTTAAGAAAGGTAAATTTTAGTTTTGTCACGGTCAATGTATTTTTTGTCAAATATATGCATGCTATTGTAGCATTTAAGTATTCTATTGTCATGTGTACAATGTCACTTTGTAAAGCTGAGTGAAATTTATTGCAGGTCATAACTGTGGATGGTACCTATATGGGATCAAAGTACAGAGGCACACTTCTAGTAGCAGTGGTACAAGACGGAAACAAACAGATATATCCAATGGCTTTTGCTATAGTTGATAGCGAGAATGACAACTCATGGTTTTTTCCGACACCTACGTTCTGTTGTCGCCGACGATCATGACCTCGTCTTTGTGTCTGACCGTCATGGAAGCATTTATAAAGGTTTAAGAGAGCACTACGTCTTCGCGAAGCATGGTTGTTGCACACTTCACATATTTCAAAACATGAAAGACAAATTTTAAAGGAATGACTTGTGGATTCTGTACCAAAACGCAAATCAAGCCTACACCGAACATGAGTTCAACCGTGAGTTTGCAAGACTTTACGCCCAGTCCCCAGAAGTCGGTACCTACCTAAGGGGTATTAGATTTGAAGCGTGGACAAGGTCGCATATGCCCACGAATAGATTCAATATTATGACGTCCAATAAAGTAGAATCCGTTAATAGTCGATTAGTAGGGCCGCGTTGAATGCCGTTGATTGGCTTGCTTGATGGTATAGTGAATGTCATGATTCAGTGGTTTTGTGAACGGAAGAAAAAGGGAGAATCTTGTTTAGAAGTGTTGACCCCGACATTGTGTCGTGAGCTACAAGTTCATTATTTGAGATCGTTGACAATGGTTGTGACTAGGCTGAGTCAATATGAGTTTCAAGTGCATGCCAATGGATCTACATTCTTGGTAAACCTCCATGCTCGAACATGCTACTGCAATGCATTCCAAATTGACCAAATTACTTGTGCGCATGCCATAGCGGCTGCCAAGGATTGTGGTGTCAATCCTGTACAGCTGGTTCATCCCTTATTTACGACTGAAAAGTGGAAGGAAGTATACAAGGAAACATTGTATCCGGTGCCTGCCTTTGAGCATTGGAAAGTTCCTGACACTGTCTTGAAAAAAGCATGCTTGCCCCCGGATGTTAGGAGGAAATCAGGAAGACCAAGGAAGAAAAGAATCCCGTGACGTGGAGAATACAGGGGTCCGAGGAGAAGGTGTCGAAGTAGTGGCACCCTCGGCCATAACTCACGAAATTGTCCTAACCCCGCAGCCGGCCCATGATCAGGTCAATTGTTTTAATCGTTTGATGCTGAACGCATTCTGTTAATATGTGTAGTAAGAGATGCAAACTCTTGAAATATCTCTTTTGTTAATATGTGTAGTAAGAGATGCAAACTCTTGAAAGATCTCTTTTGTTAATATGTGTAGTAAGAGATGCAAACTCTTGAAGGATCTCTTACCACTCATATTACTTTTGGACCTAGTTAATGTAATTTGCTTATGACTTTTTATTGTTTTGCTTTCTTTTCTTGGAACACAGAAGCAAGTCATGGTCGGTATGGTTTAAAAGTAGTTAACATAATTTGTGTGTTTCGAATTGGTAGAAATGATATTTAGTCGAAAGTAGTTAATGTAATACAATCTTGTCATGACTACATATATATCCTGACATGTTCAATATGGACCACTTTAGGTTAAATTCATATGACACAAGTTTTCCTCCATTCAGTACCCCTTTACCCCACTTGTTATTCTTCCATATATATCATGACAGGTTCAATATGGTTTCAAATAACCTACCGACCAACATGAGTGACATCTGAAAAACACATAGGAAAAACATAACCAATCCTATCATACTCACTGACTTGGCCTGTCGTCTTTATTATGGTTTGAAATTACGCGATATTATGATAAAGTACTATATTATATAAAACGAAAATACATAAATGCTTCATAAAGCACTACATTTACGTGACATTATATAGTCACTACACTAACATGCTTTCCAAAATACTTCATAATGTACTAAATACTACGTGACATTACATAGTCACTAAACTAAAGTACTTAATAAAATACTAAATATTACATAAACACATTTGCTGCGGAGGAGATGGATGAGGCTGGGCCATCGCGTGGCGGAAGCACGTCGGCGACATCTCCGGTCACGACATATATGTTAATGAAAGCCACTGTTCTACCAAGGGCGGCGGCGTCTCCACGGTTCTGCAAGGCCCTCAAGGTACGAGGCTCGCCGTGCGGGGGCACAACTTCAAAGAAGTAGCAAGCGTCCCGTTCACAATTGTTAAAATTATAAAGTTGTCCAATGAGCCACCAAATATCTCTTACCATTTCAGCCAACGGTGACCAGTTTTGCGTAATTCCACCCTGGTAGAAGTGGGTGGAATATCTAGCCATTTGTCCCCTCGTAGGGACGATTCTCCCGCCGGTATGGACCGTGGTAAACACCCTATGGTCTGCTGGCTGTTCATCCATTGGAACGAAGAAAGCGGATGGAATGTAGAGTTGTGTAGATTACGAAGATGTTGGGACGTGTTGTGGATGAGCAAATTTGGCTAAGAGGGGTATATAAAGAGGCGTTGGTTGGTTGGCAGTTATAGATAGATTTATAACGGTGCTCTTTTCTCTCTTTAAAAGGAGTTAGTAGTGTTAATGTCATGTCACAGTAATTTAAAATTCTTGTCCAATCAGCGTAAATTGGAGTTGGTTGGTAGTTACAGATAGATTTATGACGGTCGGTAGTGTTTTCTTTTCTCTCCTAAAAAGGAGTTAGTAGTGTTAATATCCTGTCATAGTAAGTTATGTATCCCACAACCCTCTTACATTCATCTTGTCATGCTAGTTTGTAATATGTATATTATAAAGTCAGTCAATGTCTCTATATTTTTTTACACACCTGCCATTCAAATGCCATTTAACTGCCATTTAACAACTGCCATTTAACTTCCACGTAACTACCATGTAACTTCCATGTAACTGCCATTTAACCTACATGCACACAACTACCATTTAATTGCCATTCAACTACCACATATTTGTTCAAGCTGTTGTAACATTGTATGCAATCTAAGCAAATGTCATCCAAAATATTCAATTGTACGTAATCTCAGCAAATGTCATCCAAAACACAAAAAGCACCTAATGTTTTATCCAAACATCCAATTTAAACGTCGGGGTTCCTTAGGTTCGACCTCCACACCCTGTCAAACACGTTGTGAGCCATATCGCTCCTGAAGCCGTCGTTAAATTTATCTGCCACAACGTCAAGATTTTTCCAACCAACACTGAGCAACTCGATGTGTTTCAGAGTGTATATCCCACAGTCATGACTACGAACGTACAAATGAAATAAAGTTAGTTAGATGAAGTAAATAATAAAATTGGTAAGGGGAATGATACTCCGACTTACCCGTGCTTGTTCTTCTTCACTCCTTGAATTCTTGAGAATTTAAACTCTTCAGTACCCTGATGTTCAAATTTCTTGGCAAGAGGCGGGTATTGTGTGATGAAGTGAGGAAGAAACTTGCTCACCCCATGCAGCATGTTCTCTATGTCCAAGTTACTGTACAAATCCATATTATAATCATATACATTTGTCCGTCATTGCTGCAGATCGATCTCTAGAGCCACCCAATGTTCATTATTAAAGTTGTAGGGGACATAAATGAAGTCCACGTCATCCCAACTGGACCCATACACTACAGGCCTATCTCCCCTAAAGTATAGAAGTGCACGTTCAGGTGGAATTTCTTGGCAATTTTTGACATAGTATTTTAATGCATCCATATAATCAGTAGTCCATAAAACGTCCAATAATGTGACCTTGTGTTTAACTTCAGAATCCAGAAGCGCCTTACGAATATAACAACAAACTTCATCCATTTGCTTCAAAAAAAATATAAATCATCTTGTCAGACATTGCAACAAATCCCAACAGTTAACTAATTTGACATCATTACTAAATAGCTTACACCATCACCCAACCAAGTTTTTGGTTTCAGTATTAGACGAAACCAGTCCTTGTCCATCGATTCACCATATAGTCCAACTCTTAGCTCAGAGCTAAAAAAATAACGAACGCGTAATTAAATCCATGAGATAGTTCAACATTATTAAATCTGTGAGATACTAACCTTTCATCATCCATCCATTGCAGCAAAGCAGTCATCTCCTTCACATGTGAATTCTTGATTATCTTCTTCACATTCCCCCCTTTTTCTCATCTGTGTAAGGTGTTAGCTTTTTGGCGGATGGCTTTGTGATACGGCTAGGAAGGACCCTCTTCAGTGGGGGAGTCTGCTTTCATTTCTTTTTAGGTTTCCCCTTGGTGGATACATCAACCACAGTAGCTAGCACTTGAAGAGGTTCCTCAACCTCTGTGGCCGCTGTGGTTAGCACTTCAAGAGGTTCGTTCTGGGTAACCTCCGGTGCTCCTTCAAGATCATTAGTAAAATCCTGCTCCTGGTCCTTTTCGCCATCGCCAACCTTTTCATTTAGGTCTTGAACAATGCCCATTATAACATCCGGACCCTCAACATCATTGTTACCCTCAATAGAATTATCAAATCCTGTAATCATAATAACCATGTCAAAATACTGACATACATGAATAAAAATCCTATCACCATGCCACACTTTTTCTTGTAAAACATATAAACTCCCATCCCGATGGAGACACTAAAAATCTTGTCACCATGGTACAAATAAGACTGTCACAGTAGTAATGAAAATTTTCATAGGAGCATATTTCATACCTCTTTGCCTTCAGCCTCTACCTTCTCCACCTCAGCCTCATCCTCTACCTTTTCCTCTTGAACCTCAGCCTCTACCTTCCCATCCCCCTCAACCTCAACCTCATCAGCCTTGTCATCATCCATCTCCTCCTTCTCAACATCCTCTACCTTTTCCTCCTCAACCTCAACCTCTACCTTCTCCTCATCCTCTTTGTCACCACCCTCATCATCACTCTCATTACCCTCATCACCATTACCAACTTCATCATCATCAACATCGGAAACTTGCTCATCAACATGACTCTCAACCGCAGCCTCTACCTCCTCCTCCTCCTCTTTGTCACCACCCTGGCGAAGTTATTCATTCTCATTACCCTCATCACTATCATCAACTTCATCATCATCATCATCATCACTCTCAACCTCCTCACTCTCAACCTCCTTATCCTCTACCTCCTCATCCTATGTTTCCTGGTCATCCTTATTAACTTCATCCTCTTCCTCATCAGACTCATCATAGGATTCAAAATCATCCTCATCCTCACCCAAATACCTCTTTGGTTTCCCCTTACTCCTACGTTTAGGCACCTCCTCCTGCTTTGATACCCTCTTTTCCAGCCTTCCAATCCTCTCAAGCACTCATTTTTCCATCCTCTTCATCATTTTGAACATCTGACTTATCACCTCTGATGAATGCACAGATGCATTACTCAGGCTCGCTCCATCTTTTCCTTGCTTCCACTTCCCTTTCCCCTTCTTTTTCAAACCCTTCATTGCTTCCTTCACAATCTTGTCAAAATGCGGGTCATCATTTTCAACAATATAGTAGCAGTCATATAACTTATCCACCTCATCCTCATCGGGAATAAGAATGGGCTTAACCACATTTGTAGGATCAGCCAAAGACAACTCCAACACTCCATGTTCAAGGGCTTCATCTGAAAACCAACGAAGACCTCGAGGCATTGTAGATTGACTCAACTTTGATGCAAATTGGAGACCAAATGTTGGCATAGCTTCCCATACCCATATCTACAATAACAAGAGATTTGAGTATTAGCTAATTATGATACATTAAATCATGATATCCTGTCACCCTATAATTTAAATCAGGTCACCATGTAATAAAAAATCTGACTAGAATGCACGTAAACCTATCTGGAATGCACATAAAACTATGATGAAAACTAGTATGTTGTTTCAATCAAACAACAAATAACATCCTGTATATTCACGATGATCCTGTCACATTGTATTCAAAGATCCAGTTAGACTATAGCATAAAGTATACTACTATGTTGCAAATAAAACACACTGTTGTTTCACTATGAGTACCACTCCATCCAGACACCACAGAAATGAGTAATTCATATTTGAACCATTAAAAATTAATAATATAACTACCTGAAACACAACTGGTATGCCTTGAATGTAATATGGAATTCTTGGTAGGTTGGAGAGTAGCTTTGCCTTCTGTGTTGTTTGCATCCTTTTGGCCAGTGTTGTGTTCAATGACTTGTGAAGCTCTTCATAAGCAACCCTTCCCCATGGATATTCCCAAAACTTTTCCATATTTTCCAACAACCTAACATGCAGCGGCTTCACCAGCCTCTTCTTATCGCCTTCCAGCAACAGACCCTCAACTATCAACAACAGTGCCAACTTGAGTTTGTAGTTGTCCAACTCACGATGTTCTTTGAATCTGTTGTAAACATCTTGTACTGTCGTCTTAGGACCACCAAGACTACCAAAAAATCACTCCATTACTAGCTCGTTAGCTTTAGTATCCACAAATGGAATTTCCCCACAATTCAATCCAATGATGAGAGCGAACTCCTTGATCGAAAACCTCAACTCTTTCCCTGCCACCTCATACCAAGACTCTCACCTTTTTTTTGTTTCAAGTTGCTTGAATAGAACTACATGCAATGTTTGTGAAGAAAATGATACCTGCTGCAACATTTTTAGAACTTTTGCCAACGGGCCATCCATAACCCGTTGCCAATCCACATGTGTCAACTTGTTGTCAATCTCACGAACAAAGTGCACCCTATAGTTGATGTTAATTCTTCCTTAGAATGGTACCCCTCTATAATGATTGTACATAATTTGCAAACAATATGAAAAATACCCTAAACAAACAGAAAATATACAAATTGACCCATTTGCGAAGCCTGACAGGATGATTGAAACAAAAAAGCCTAAACAAAATCAAAATTACCGGAGTTAACCATTTCAGAAGCCCGACAGGACAATTGAAAAATACCCTAAAAAAACAAAAAATGTAGAAAACTTACATCCCCTTTGAAGATTATGGGTTTTTTCGCCTTCATTGTTTTCGCTTTTGGGATCCTCAACCTGCCCTTCTCGGATTTTTTGGCTATAGGACTGTCAAAAGTTTTTTCCCTTTCACCTGCACTTTGTCTCTCTGCTTCTTCTTCTTTCGACCCTAGCTATCGTCTTCTTTTCTCTTCCTTTTCTCTTCGCTTTTCATTGGGCTCGATTCTTTACCGTCTCTAAGCACTATCATTTTATAGGGTTTTTTTTGTTATGCGGTTTAGCTGTTGAGGATCAGCTCAGGGAGGAGGAAGTAAGAAACGCTGGAGTTGCAGAGTCGCGTTAATGGGGAAAGATGGAAGGAGTAAGTAAGAAAATGTGGAGTTATCTTGAGAGTAAGAAAAAGTGGACTTGAAGAGTAAGAAAAGTGGAGTAGCGTTTATAGGGAAAGATGGAGGGAGTAAGAAAAACGAGTTGTAGAGTCGCATTCTGGAGATGAAGCTTCGGGAATAAGCCTTTTGGAGGGAATTTGGAGATAAATGGAAGAACGACTTTAGGGGATAACAAGGCTTAGTCTTACCTTTTTATTCACAAATAAATATTATTAAAAAGGTAAACAAAAAGGTAAACATAAACAAATATTATTAAAAAAATCTTTCTATACCCCAAACAACCAAAATAAAAGGATAAAAATAAAGGATAATTCCGACAATAGAATTATACAATGTGACAAAATTCTGAACATAACCGACAGGAAATATGAACACATTTGACAACAAGTATGCAAACTATAAACTTCACTGACATGAATTATGAACACAACCGACATAAAGTATGCATCTACAACGATAATTTATAGCTACATCTAGCCAAGAAGAAATGCACCAACCAATTTTTCTAGATTTCCAAATTCATCGAACACAACTTATTGTCACCAAGACAAGTCAATTCTAGCAAAAACTACACAATCGAAATCATACCACACTATCCCAACTACCCCAAACATTACATGAAATAAGATATCCTTCACTAGACAAACCACTTCATATCGAAAATACTAATGGCTATCCTTTTTCTATAGTGATCCACAAATTTGTCACCCACGTTCACGATGTTTTCACGTCCGAAACTTAGCATTTCTATGTACTTGATTGTGAAGACGCCGCAATTGCCCCTGCATAAGTAAAAAATGTAGTTAGTTTCCTGATATTATAACCACTTTCACACCAAATATTGAACAATTGATGTAACAACTTATCCTCTCTTGTTTCTCTCCAATGTAGTAACACGAGTCACATTTAGGGGATTTCCCCCCTATCATCATAAAATGTTGCCAAGGGCTCATACTGTGCTATCATGACAAGCAGAATAAATGTCAACTCTGCAAGGAGCCTATGGACGTCCGACAATTTGAACAAATTGACGTCATGATCGTATACAGTGATAACCCATTTACTCAATTGTATCTCCAAAGCCACCTAATGTTTCTCCTTGAAATTGAAGGGGAGGTATATATGATCCACGTCCTTCCAATCCTTCCCATAGAGTGCAGGTAGTTCCCCATGCAAGTATCTCATCTTAGATGGATCATCAACATAATGTTCCTTATCTGACAACCATCTCTTCATTTCCTTGTCCAAGTTCCGCTGGAAATAGGTGTCCAATATTGCCATTGGTTTGTCACGCACACGACAACCAAGATAATATATACATTTGTCCAAGTGCTACAAACACAAGATATAATAGATGTCATACCAGAACTTGAAGACTTTCTGCTCAAAAATTTAAATAAAAAATGAAACAGGCTTACCGGAGATCTCAACCACCCTATTGGTTGCAACAATTTCTCAAAACAATCCTTCTGTAGATGTTCTCCAGTTAGAGACACAAATTCCTCACTACATCATAATATGGTTTAATTAACAACATCTCAAACACGCGTTCATATCATCAAGACAAGAGGGACAACTTCCTAACCTTTCCTCCGAGTCTAACCAACGACACAATCTAGTCGTGTTTGAAATACCTTTGGCCGTTGAAACCTTTAATCGTTTGGGATTATCGGCTTCTCTGGACAGTCATCTCTTCCTGACAGGATGGTCCCTCTGTTCACCAGTTGTATTATTTTTTTTGAGCGGGTTTTTCTTGTTGAGACTCCAATTGTTTCTTTGATAGCGTCTTCTTCCACCTCATCTTCTTTTGTCGCTACAACTAGCGTATGTAAATAAGTATTTTCATAAATAAGATGTTGGAAGAGTTATTAAAATATGTCATCATCTTTAATTATTGATGCATACCTCAACTTCTTTTGTCATTCCTTTTGTAGTTTCCCCCTCATTCTGAACTGCACCATCTTCGTGATCCTTCTTCTTTTTTGAACGAGTCTTCCTTGTGAATACTTTTCGTTCTTTCTTATCTTTTTCTTCAATTTCACAAGCCTTTTCTTCTCCTTCCACATTTGCTTCTTCTTCTGTCACCGTTTCTCCATATTTCCCCTCATCCTGGACTGGACCCTTAACATCATCAACCTTCTGCTTTACTATACTTCCTTAAGCCAGTAGCTTAGCATTGTCACCTGCACCATCGTCATCATCATCCTTCTGCTTTTCTACACTAGCATTGTCGCCTACACCATCATCATTCTTTTCCTTTTCAACACTAACTTCAGCTGATATCTTTCCATTGTCGCTTGTACCATCAACATCATCATCCTTCTGCTTTTCTACATTACCTTCAGCTGGTAGCTTGGCATTTTCGCCTGCACCATCATCATCATCATCCTTTCGCTTTCGGTAAACAACCATATATCCTAAATTGCCATTGTCGACTTGAATGTCACCGTCATCATCGTTATCCTATAGGGGATTTGAAGCAGACCCCCCCATTCCATCCATTTTGACATCCTCATCACGACCATGTATAACATTCTGCTTCAATAAATAAAAAAATGATCCATTTGCTTACACGAATAATAACTAGGTGCATCAATCTAAACATATTTAGCTGTAAATACGACATTCCTAAAATACAGTTCGACTTAAAGAGAGCTTTATGCATCCATCCAACTTAAAAATACCGACTTTCGATTTTGTTACTATGACATTCCTGTTATAGTGTTTGGCAAAAAGAGAGCTTTAACTTACAAGAAATATAACTAACTGTATCAATATCAAGTTTAAAAACAGTGACATTTTACCTTTTTAATATGACATTTCTATTCTACATTCCGACAAAAATAATGCTTCAGCTCACAGGAAATAAAAATCTAGGTTCCCAAAATAGAATACCGATTGTTGAGAGTTATCTTACCTCCCCTTCCTCCTGTTCCATGTCCTATTCTTGTACAATTTTTGCATCTGAGTTGTTGTGGATATCTGAGTTGTTGAATGTCCTCTTCTTCATCATCTGTTCCATTATGCCCAAGGTTTTTTTGATAGCACTAAATCCTGCTTCCACTTGGTTTTCCAAATTACTCATACACTCATGAAGCTCTTTCATAGCGCACATCACCTATCTTGCATCCAGGCCCGAGGACTTCACAGTAGGAGTAGGGGCCGATACACTCTTTCCTTTTCTTCTACCATCCATAGACCTCTTATTACTTAGCTCAAATTTCTCAACTGCCTTGTCAAAGTAAGTGTCCTTCACTTCTCCATCAAATTTGCATTCTTTTAAGACCTCCACCTCAACTTCTTCTTCTATTAACACCACATTTGGAATAAAATAGGATGTGGCCTTCCCTAAGAAAGACTCGACAGCCGTTGCATCAGGTTGTGAATCGAATGACCATCGTAGACCGCGTGGAAAGGCCTCCTTATCCACCAAATGTGCAAACGCTAAAGCAATTGGTTTTACAACTTCAAATAGCCATACCTAAAGCGCAATTTTTCTTGTCAGTATGATTCTTATTTCTTATAAGAAATCATCAATATATTATAATTATAATACCAACTTCAAAACTATATACATTACATCCTGTCATGTTACCTGAAAGGCCATTGGTAACCCCTTCAGTTTGTAACCCAACCTTGCACTTGAGTCTCTGCTTGATTGTACCATTTCTAATCTATTCTTCACCATCGAACTCAATCCCTGGTGAGTTTCAATGTAGCTAACCCTGCCCCACAGGAATTTCGTGAATCGATCGATATCAGTCAATAATTTGACATGACCTGTGCTTATGCAAACCTTTTTCTCAACCCTAAGAATGACACCCTCTAATATAATCAATAATACCATCTTATATTTCAAAGGGTTATCATCTCGTGTATGCATAAATAGGAGCTCTAGCTCACCCAAGGTCAAATTATGTACATCAAATAACTGTTTCATGACATTCTTATCCGGGTTCAGCTCATAATCATTAATTTTACGACAGTTTAACCCCATCACAAGTGCGAACTCTTTCATTGAAAAACGCAGCAGATGTTCCGGCAGGTCATACCATGTCTCCCACAACTTGCTCGTTTCTACTTGACGGAATAACACATAATGTACAAGCTGACATGAAAAGGTTTGTCGACGAACCATCTTCACAGTAGGTCCAAATGGGCCATCTATTATCCTCTGCCAGTCCATAGGGGAGAGGCATTTCTTAATAATTTTCAGTATTTCACGTCGACAGTTTTGGTTGACTTTGCCTTGAAATTTTTCCCCTTCAAATCTCAATAAATAACCCTAAACAATACAAATTATATGAGGTCAATAAATACAAAAGGAACATATACTTATAAACTACATGACAAGATGTGAAATATGAAAAACTAGTCACAATGAGCTAAACCAAAATTTACCTTTTTAGCCATTTCAAACTCCTTTGTGTATTCTTTAATCAACTATAACACTTCATTTGGCCTGGTGGACATAGACAAACAACAAAGAATATCAACATTTCAGTTTTTTCTATGCACAAAACTGAACATACTGAAATGTAGAGATCAGAGGAGAAGAGAAGGAAGTTGCGAGAGAAAGAGAGCTATAAAGTCAGACAAATAAAAACATTAACTTTAACACACAATAATGTTTCATAAAACTGACATTGTAATTGTTCATTTCAACAATATAACTATACCATGTGACAAAAATATGAACAACACTGACATGAAATTTTCAACCAATGGTAATTCGTGCAATTGTGAAAAAAATAAAACTAATCTGACTTTCTCATTGTTTATTGCGATGATATAACTTCAGAAATAACTGCATTGAAGTTCAATTCAGGTCAGAAGACAACAATGACTACACCCTAAAACGAACAACAGTGACTCAACCCTAAAACCCAATGAACAACAGTCAAGCAACCCTAAAACGACGTTGAATGGTTACAACTCGAAAATGAAGGACATACCTCCAAGGCTCGAGCGAGACATATAGAAGAAGAAGATGAATCAGAAATGCGAGCCAAATGGGGTCGTCGGTGGAACACCTGCACTTTTGTGCCGTTGTCGAATGATTCTTCGAAAGCGCGATCAAACAGCGTTGAAGGGCTCCGTCGGTCGAACACCTGCAATTTCGCACCGTCGTCGAAGAAAGGACCGGAAGCACGACTCCCGCTAACGATGGATGGAGTTTGAAGCGGGAGAAACCTTTTGAGTTTACGATGGAGTAGATGGACCTTGAGGAGAAACCTTTCGGGCGAGTTTGATTTTGGGTTCTTCAGGAGAAAGCTGGAATCCGTGGTTGATTTAGGGTTCTACTGAAAACTCTGGTTTACAGGAACAAAAATGACGATGAAGTGAATTTGGTTTGATTTTGGGTTTCTGTAGCAAGTTTCAATTTCAAATTGAAACTGAATTAGATTTGTTTTTTTTTTAAATCCAAAAACCAGTGCTATGTCATATTTTGTTTTCCAAAAAAAAAAAAAGTCTAATTTCATTTTACCTTTTTATTTGGGGGTATTTTTGCAAAAAACAAAGGAAAAAAAATTGGACGGGGTAGTTTTACAAAAAAACAAAGAGGGTAGGGTAGTTTTGCATAAGGGTTAGTAAGTTAGGGTATTTGTTGCTATTTCTCTTCGAAAAACTCATTGAGAGTTTAAGACCGTTGGTGAATGGTGATCAAAGTGTTAAATGTTGTCTCTGTAAGTCCCGATTGGGCTTGACTTCAGATTAGGACAATGATGAAATTGGATCATTGGCCCAATTGTTTAAAACACGTTTTATCTACACAAAGTGATACGATTAAGGACGGATCTGTGCAGGCAAATAACGGCTATACAATCGACGATCACTTCAGTTGAGAGATTCTCGCGAGCTAGTGGCATCTCATCTCAAAGGGCAACGTTCATAAGCATGAAAATAGGGATTATTAAAAGTTTAATTAGGTAAAAGATAAACGTTTGTATAAATAAAGGAAAAAAGCATATGTAACTAGGACACGATCTCTAGCATTTTTGCTCGAGCTCTCAAGTCTTCCGAGCATTCTCAAGCATTTGTAAACTTTGATCTTCATACTAAAAGTGGAGATACGTTTGTATTTTAGTTCGATTAGTCGATTCAAGTTCTTTTACTATTGTCGTAATCATTTTTCTTATATTGGATGGCTTTACTTCGACTAATTTTTCCTCAATTAAGCAAATTTAGATATAGAACTCTTTTTTGCCCAAAACAATTTGGCGCCCACCGTGGGGCTATAAGCCTATTAGTAAGCCGATCCTCCCCTAAGAAACAATGCATCCCTCTACGATGGCCGAAACCACCAATCCTCTACTCACCATCATTGGGACACATGCCGAAAAACTGACCATGTAGCCCAAGAAGGCAGCCAAACACCTGCCAATATCATCCCGACTGGCGAAGCTAGCCAGGTTCACAACTCATGAGTATGATGGAAGCCCTTGGAAACGATCGCGACCATCAGCGTATCTGCACCGAAGCCCTTAGCCACCAAAGGACCTAATCCGATGAGGAAGTCGCGTGACTAAACCATGAGAATGAGCTTTTGAAATAGTAGGTACAATCGGTCACTTTCGTTCTAGGAAACATCCAGTGACCCCTTAACACCGAAGCCATTCAAATGCAATTCAATTAGGATAACGAGACGATGAAACCACTAGTTCCTCCAGTCAAAGGCAATAATATCACCATAAATGACGGTATGTTCCAAACACCCCATATCAGTTTATTCGAGACTAACATTGTCGTTCCCCCACAAATCAACTCAACGGAGCCGATCCGGGCTCGAGTAGCACCAATGTAGGTCGACCAGGTCATTATGGGTTCTAAAAACATGTAAGCTCTCATAGAGCGAAAGATTGAGGAATAACTAAGGGCCTTAGACTATAGGATCGCCAAAATCCCTAGGGTCCCTCAACGGATCGAGAGGGAGGCTGATGATGGTTATGAAGCCTTTCGTAAAAGCAATTTCACGGATCGAGATCCTCGAAAAGTTCCATGTCCCTAACATGCCGAAGTACTACAGGACAAGAGACCCAAATGATCATATTTCTATTTATAAGCAAAAATCTATCACCAGTTCGATCACAAGAGGGAACCGTGAGATTTTCATGTGCAAAAGTTTTGGCACGACACTCACGGGACCTGCACTAACTTGGTTTATGCATTTACCACCTGGCTCGATCGCCTCTTTCGTGGAACTGGTCAATTCCTATAAGACCCAATTCACCAACAGTAGGCGACTCGAGAAGTAATCTAGCGATCTTTACAATATCGTGCAAAGTTATGGAGAATCCCTACATGAATATCTTAACAGGTAAAACCGGGAGAAGGTCACAATCCCAAACTGCGATATCCCGACCTCAACCGAAGCTTTTCGTCGAGGGCTAATCCGGGGAAACGAGCTCTACAAGGAACTCACTAAGTATCCTTGTAGATACTTCAAAGATGTTCAATCCAAGACGATGGCCCAATTACGCTTTGGAGAAGATGAGGAACCAAGCAAGGTTGACAAGAGCCCTGATCGCGTCGATTGAAGATCAAGTTCCGACCATTGTCGGGATAGAAGTCACCGGCCCTATTCAACATGGCCACAACGATAACCTTCAGGTGAACAATCCTCATGACAAGAACCAAGATTGGAAAAAAAACACGTCGTTGCCTCCAAAGGTCCACTGTTATAACTTTAACGTAAAAGTTTTGACAAATACGGAAATAAAGTAAGATAGTCCTGAAAGAGAGATAAGCCAGATTCAAGAAAGGACATGTCAAAATGGTGTGAACTTCACGGTGACCATGCACACATAACGGACAAGTGCAGCGTTATGCAAGGAAGTTGTATGTCTTATAACACAAGGACTCATACGTGACATAATATCCAATAAGGAAAAATTGACACTCAAACGACAAGATAAGGTCACGACCAATAAAACCCTTATTTTATACATGCAAAGATTATGAACACTATTGTAGGAGGGTCAGATATATGTGGAAACACATACTCTACAACCAAGCGCCAAGCCAAAGAAAATAAAGGAGATCTCCTTGTAATGGCAACGAGTTGAATAACCGACGCTGGGGACATGGCTACAATCACTTTTGACGATTCAAAAGCCGACGAAATCGGCCCCCATCATGGAGATGTAGTAATCTCTATCTCTATTGGAAACTGCTTGACTCGTAGAGTACTAATCGATATTGGCAGCTTCACAAACGTGTTAACACTAAACACCCTAAAATGTATGGGACCTAGCGAAGACGATCTCCTCACAAAATCGACCCCATTGGTTGGATTTAGCGGAGAAGTGAAGCATACTTAGGGTGAAATAGTGTAGACAACATATGCTCGAGGTGTCAATCAACAGGTAAAGTTCCTTGTACTCAACTGTCCCTCCTTATAGAATGTAACCCTTGGCATACCATGGATCCATGCCATGAAAATGTAATCCCTGTACTCGACTGTACCTTCACTTACCATTAGTCGAGTAGATTCTCGACGAAGTGGGGGGGGGGGGGGGGGGTAAAGGATATAAAAGGCGACCAACGATCTGCCAAGGATTGTTACGTCACATCAAAGAAAACGTAAATCGGGACAAGTCAAGCATAGAAATTATAGAGCGACGAAGGGTCTATGCAATACATCGAACCAAAATCTGAATCATTAGACGAGATCTCATTCGAGCCCTCAAAGCCAACACATGTGATAAGGGTTGGGTCGGACTTGAATGATGAAAATAAAGAATGTCAGGTCGAGTTTCTAAGACTCAATGTCGACTACTTCTCATAGTCAAACGAGGACATGGTAGAAATCTGCCTAGACGTGATCACACACAAATTAAACGTTGACCCGACCTACCTGCCTATAAAATAGAAACGACGAAAATTCGCACATGAGCGGAATAAAATCGTTGTCGACGAAGTAAAGAATGTCTTAAAAAAATGTAAAATTAAAGAGTATAAATATCCCGAATGACTTTCTAACGTTGTCGTGGTACATAAAAAGAATGGCAAATGGAGAGTCTTTATAGACTTCACGAACCTTATTAAAGCGTGTCCAAAAGGTTGATTCCCATTACCACATATCGACGTGATGTTAGACGAGATGGTTGGACACGAAATGCTCACTTTTATGGCATCTTTTAGTGGCTATAATCAAATCCTCATGGACCCCGATGACAATGAAAAGTCAACATTCATCACAAGCCAAGGTACATATTGTTTCAAGGTTATGCCATTTAGATTGAAAAATGCAGGGACAACTTCTTAAAGGCTAGTGAACAAGATGTTCAAAGACCAGATCGAGGACACCATGGAAGTCTACATTGACGACATGTTAGTCAAATCAAAAATCGCTTCAGATCATATCAAACATCTAGAAGACGCCTTCAAAATACTCAAAAGATACAACATTAAACTCAATCCAATGAAATGCTCATTTGGAGTATCGTCAGGAAAGTTCTTCGAATACATTGTGACCCAGCGAGGCATCGAAGCAAGTCCCGACTAGGTCAAGGCGATCATGGAATTAAAATCACCCCGATGCACAAAGGATATCCAACGACGGCCAAGTAGTCACACTCAACAAGTTCATTTCTAAATCCCCTGAAAAATGCAAACTTTTTTATGACGTCCTTGAAGAGAATAAATTTGAATGGACTGGAGAACACGAGAAAACATTCTAAGATTTAAAAGGCTTATATAGCAAACACACTACTATTATTTAAACCAAAAGACGACGAGCCACTACCACTATATCTAGCAGTACCTGAGGCGATGGTAAGTACCGTCTTGATTAGAGAAGAAGACGGGAAACAACTACTAGTTTACTATGTAAGTAAATCGCTACTACCAGTAGAGACATGCTACTCATCGCTTGAAAAAATGATTTCATATTAAGGCCAGAGATGAAATTGGATCATCGGCCCAATTGTTTAAAATATGTTTTATCTGGACAAACCGACCCAATCAAGGTCGGATCTGTCGAGGTAGATAACGGATACACGATTGACGATCACTTCGGTTAAGATATTATCGCGAGTTGGTGGCATCTCATCTCAAAGATCAACGTTCATAAGCATGAAAATAGGGATTGATCATAGTTTAGTTAGGTAATTATAAGAAAAACATTTGTATAAATAGAAGAAATAAGCATATGAAACATGACATGATCTCTAGCATTTTTACTCGATCAGTACATTGTACTCGAGGTTTCGATTCTTCTAAGCATTCTCAAGCATTTGTAAACTTCAATCTTTATACTAATAGTGGAAATAAGTTTGTATTTTAGATCGATTAGTCGATTCAAGTTCCCCTACTATTATCGTAATGATTTTTCTTATGTTGGATCGCCTTACTTTGACTAATTGTTCTTCTACTATTGTCGTCATCCCATACCAGCTAAAGAACTTCCCAGGAGGTCACCCATCTCGATACTACTCTCTCCCTAGCATGATAAAGTTCAATCCTTGTAAACCAATCTCAGGTCACCCATCTTGTAAACATTGGTAAAACTTCAATCCTTGTAAACCAATCTTAAGTCAGCGGTGTTACAAACTACCCCACTTACACTCTCAAGCCCCAAAGACATCCCTCTAGGTAGAGCAACCGCCCACTGAACCATACACACTCGTAACCTAGAGTTGGGTCTGATACCATTGTAAGGCCCATGGCCTAAGAAAATCCATCCTATGCCAACTCGAGGCTTCACACTTCACAGGAGGTCACTCATTCCGATACTACTCTCTCTCTAGCACGCCTAACTTCGGAGTTATTTTTCCTTACTTGAACCCTGAAAAGAAAGAGTTCTTGTTAAGATGGGTAGCACTATAGTCCTTATAAAACAATCTCAAGTCCGGGGTTTACAAACTCAACATCCATGACATGCGTTTTATGCTAGAGGAACATACCATGGCCAAAACACGTACAAGTCATATATGACGCAGTGCTTCCAATCCTCGCTTCTAATTCACTTGTTAATACCGAATATCTCCAATTTTTGAACTAAGTTAAATTTCTTTCTCTAAGCCTTAAAGGAAAGGCTCGACGAAAAGAGGGAGAGGGGGAAGTGTAAATTGAAAGAGAAAAGATGAAGGAATGAACCTAGGTGAGAACTCTCTCCTTCTCTATCGGATAGAGTATTTTCTAATGTTAGAAGGCCAGATAAAAATTGTAATTGACGAAGTTACATATATTAATAATAATTTCAGTTGCAGTAGGTCATGGAACTAAGAAGTTAATTGTATTAGCAAAGACCGCTCTCCAGGTCGAGAGACCACCCACTGAACCATACACACTCGTAACCCAGAGTTGGGTCTGATACCATTGTAAGGCCCGTGGCCTAAGAAAATCCATCCCATGCCAACTCGAGGACTTCACAAGAGGTCACTCATCCCGATACTACTCTCTCTCTATCATGCCTAACTTCAGAGTTATTTTTCCTTACTTGAACCCTGAAAAGAAAGAGTTTTTTGTAACATGGGTAGCACTTCAGTCCTTATAAAACAATCTCAAGTCCAAGGTTTACAAACTAAACATCCATGACATGCGTTTTATGCTAGAGGAACATACCATGCCCATAACACGTACAAGTCATATATGACGCAGTGCTTCCAATCTTCGCTTCTGATTCACTTATTAATATCGAATATCTCTAGACCACTACCATGTAGTTAGGTAGGGACAATCAATCCCCCTATTCCTATCCTATCAAAGTTAAAAGCACAAACTTCAGTCCTCAAGCAGGAATTAAACAAAGGAAGGAAATGATGAAATGAAAAACACATTATTAAAAAAAATGACTTTTTCGGATGAAATGAAAATCCAGCTTACTTGGAATAGTTTTTAAAATTGACCACTTTAGTGATAGCACTTTCATTTATCTCTAAGGCTCTTTTTTACCATAGCTCTAGACAATGGAAAATTGGTATCAAGTAATTTTCCTTCGTCAACATTAATTGAAATGTGAGAGTTGGGCAATGTGGCAACCTCGACCCGAGCTGAAGTGCAATGTGTTTGGAAACTTGGGATCATTACCCCCTTTACTTGTGGGGACAATAGGTCCATCAATTAATTTGGTCCCTTGATCCAGACAAGATAGGGATGATGAAAATCACAATGAAATGAGGCGGTGATGCCCCGAGATAGAAGATATCCTGTGCACAAACTATCTCCAATCTTTGAACTATGTTAAATTTCTTTCTCTAAGCCTTAAAGGAAAGGCTCGACGATGGGAGGGAGAGGGGGAAGTGTAAATTGAAAGAGAAAAGATGAAGGAATGAACCTGGGTGAGAACTCTCTCCTTCTCTATCGGATAGAGTATTTGCTAATGTTAGAAGGCCAGATAAAAATTATATATGAAGAAGTTAATTATATTAATAATAATTTCAGTTGCGGTAGGTCATGGAACTAAGAAGTTAATTGTATTAGCAAAGACCGCCCTCCAGGTCGAGAGACCACCCACTGAACCATACACGCTCGTAACCCAAAGTTGGGTCTGATACCATTGTAAGGCCTGTGGCCTAAGAAAATCCATACCATGCCAACTCGAGGACTTAATAGGAGGTCACTCATCTCGATACTACTCTCTCTCTATCATGCCTAACTTCAGAGTTATTTTTCCTTACTTGCACCCTGAAAAGAAAGAGTTCTTTGTAACATGGGTAGCACTTCAGTCCTTATAAAACAATCTCAAGTCCGGGGTTTACAAACTCAACATCCATGACATGCGTTTTATGCTAGAGGAACATACCATGGCCATAACACATACAAGTCATATATGACGCAGTGCTTCCAATCCTCGCTTCTAATTCACTTGTTAATACCGAATATCTCTAGACCATAACCATGTAGTTAGGTAGGGACAATCAATCCCCCTATTCCTATCCTATCAAAGTTAAAAGCACAAACTTCGGTCCTCAAGCAGGAATTAAACAGAGGAACGAAATGATCAAATGAAAAGCACATTATTTTTAAAAAATGATTTTTCCGGATGAAATGAAAATCTTGCTTGCTTGGAATAGTTTTTTTATAGTGACCACTTTAGTGGTAATACTTTCATTTAGCTCTAAGGCTCTTTTTTACCTAAGCTCTAGACAATGGCAAATTAGTATCAAGTAATTTTCCTTCGTCAACATTAATTGAATTGTGAGAGTTGGGCGATGTGGCAACCTCGACTCGAGCTGAAGTGCAATGTGTTTGGAAACTTGGGATCATTACCCCCTTTACTTGAGGGGACAATAGGTCCATCAATTAATTTGGTCCCTTGATCCAAACAAGATAGGGATGATGAAAATCACAATGAAATGAGAAGGTGATACCCCAAGATTGAAGATATCTTGCGCACAAACTATCTCCAATCTTTGAACTATTTTATATTTCTTTCTCTAAGCCTTAAAGTAAAGGCTCGACGAAGGGAGGGAGAGGGGGGAAGTATAAATTGAAAGAGAAAAGATGAAGGAATGAACCTGGTTGAGAACTATGTCCTTCTCTATCGCATAGAGTATTTGCTATTGTTCAAAGGCCACATAAAAACTGTAAATGAAGAAGTTAATTATATTAATAATAATTTCAGTTGCAGTAGGTCATGGAACTAAGAAGTTAATTGTATTAGCAAAGACCGCCCTCTAGGTCGAGAGACCACCCACTGAACCATACACACTCGTAACCCAGAGTTGGGTCTCATACCATTGTAAGGCCCGTGGCCTAAGAAAATCCATCCCATGCTAACTCGAGGACTTCACAGGAGGTCACTCATCCCGATACTACTCTCTCTCTATCATGCCTAACTTCAGAGTTATTTTTCCTTACTTGAACCTTGAAAAGAAAGAGTTCTTTGTAACATGGGTAGCACTTCAGTCCTTATAAAACAATCTCAAGTCCTGGGTTTACAAACTCAACATCCATGACATGCGTTTTATGCTAGAGGAACATACCATGGCCATAACACGTACAAGTCATATATGACGCAGTGCTTCCAATCCTCGCTTCTGATTCACTTGTTAATACCGAATATCTCTAGACCATAACCATGTAGTTAGGTAGGGACAATCAATCCCCCTATTCCTATCCTATCAAAGTTAAAAGCACAAACTTCGGTCCTCAAGCAGGAATTAAACAGAGGAAGGAAATGATCAAATGAAAAGCACATTATTTTTAAAAAAATGACTTTTCCGAATGAAATGAAAATCTCGCTTGCTTGGAATAGTTTTTTTCAGTGACCACTTTGGTGGTAACACTTTCATTTAGCTCTAAGGCTCTTTTTTACCTAAGCTCTAGACAATGGCAAATTAGTATCAAGTAATTTTCGTTCGTCAACATTAATTGAATTGTGAGAGTTGGGCGATGTGGCAACCTCGACCCGAGCTGAAGTGCAATGTGTTTGGAAACTTGGGATCATTACCCCCTTAACTTGTGGGGACAGTAGGTCCATCAATTAATTTGGTCCCTTGATCCAAACAAGATAGGGATGATGAAAATCACAATGAAATGAGAAGGTGATACCCCAAGATTGAAGATATCTTGCGCACAAACTATCTCCAATCTTTGAACTATTTTATATTTTTTCTCTAAGCCTTAAAGTAAAGGCTCGACGAAGGGAGGGAGAGGGGGGAAGTATAAATTGAATAAGAAAAGAGGAAGGAATGAACTTGGGTGAGAACTATGTCCTTCTCTATCGAATAGAGTATTTGCTATTGTTCAAAGGCTAGATAAAAACTGTAAATGAAGAAGTTAATTATATTAATAATAATTTCAGTTGCAGTAGGTCATGGAACTAAGAAGTTAATTGTATTAGCAAAGACCGCCCTCCAGGTCGAGAGACCACCCACTGAACCATACACACTCGTAACCCAGAGTTGGGTCTGATACCATTGTAAGGCCTGTGGCCTAAGAAAATCCATCCCATGCCAACTGGAGGACTTCACATGAGGTCAATCATCCTGATACTACTCTCTCTCTATCATGCCTAAGTTCAGAGTTATTTTTCCTTACTTGAACCCTGAAAAGAAAGAGTTCTTTGTAACATGGGTAACACTTCAGTCGTTATAAAACAATCTCAAGTCTGGTGTTTACAAACTCAACATCCATGACATGCCTTTTATGCCATAGGAACTAACCATGACCATGACACGTACAAGTCATTATAACGCACATCTTCCAATCCTCGCTTCTGATTCACTTGTTAATACCGAATATCTCTAGAACACTACCATGTAGTTAGGTAGGGACAATCAATCCGCCTATTCCTATCCTATCAAAATTAAAAGCACCAACTTTGGTCATGAAGCATACATTAAAAAGAGGAAGGAAAGGATCAAACGAAAAACACATTATTTATAAAAAAAATGACTTTTTCGGATGAAATGAAAAGCTAGCTTTCTTGGAATAGTTTTTAAAATTGACCACTTTAGTGATAGCACTTTCATTTATCTCTAAGGCTCAATTTTACCTAAGCTCTAGACAATGGCAAATTGGTATCAAGTAATTTTCCTTCGTCAACATTAATTGAAATGTGAGAGTTGGGCGATGTGGCAACCTCGACCCGAGCTGAAGTGCAATGTGTTTGGAAACTTGGGATCATTATCCCATTTACTTGTGGGGACAATAGGTCCAATAATTAATTTGGTCCCTTTATCCAGACAAGATAGGGATGATGAAAATCACAATGAAATGAGGAGGTGATACCCCGAGATTGAAGATATCTTGTGCACAAACTATCTCCAATCTTTGAACTTTTTTAAATTTCTTTCTCTAAGCCATAAAGGAAAGGCTCGACGAAGGGAGGGAGAGGGGGAAGTGTAAATTGAAAGAGAAAAGATGAAGGAATGAACCTAGGTGAGAACTCTCTCCTTCTCTATCGGATAGAGTATTTGCTAATGTTAGAAGGCCATATAAAAATTGTATATGAAGAAGTTAATTAAATTAATAATAATTTCAGTTGCAATAGGTCATGGAACTGAGAAGTTAATTGTATTATCAAAGACCGCCCTCCAGGTTGAGAGACCACACACTGAACCATACACACTCGTAGCCCAGAGTTGGGTCTGGTACCATTGTAAGGCCTGTGGCCTAAGAAAATCCATCCCATGCCAACTCGAGCACTTCATAAGAGGTCAATCATCCCGATACTACTCTCTCTCTATCATGCCTAACTTTAGAGTTATTTTTCCTTACATGAACCCTGAAAAGAAAGATTTCTTTGTAACATCGGTAGCACTTCAGTCCTTATAAACCAATCTCAAGTCCAGGATTTACAAACTCAACATCCATGACATGCCTTTTATGCCAGATGAACATACCATGACCATGACACGTACAAGTCATATATAACGCAGAGCTTCCAATCCTCGCTTCTGATTCACTTGTTAATACCGAATATCTCTAGACCACTACCATGTAGTTAGGTAAGGACAATCAATCCGCCTATTCCTATCCTATCAAAATTAAAAGCACAAAGTTTTGTCCTAAAGCAGACATCAAAAAGAGGAAGGAAATGATCAAACGAAAAACACATTATTTTAAAAAAATTAACTTTTTCGAATGAAATGAATATCCAGCTTGCTTGGAATAGTTTTTAAAATTGACCACTTTGGTGATAACACTTTCATTTATCTCTAAGGCTCAATTTTACCTAAGCTCTAGAGAATGGCAAATTGGTATCAAGTAAATTTCCTTCGTCAACATTAATTGAAATATGAGAGTTGGGCGATGTGGCAACCTCGACCCGAGCTGAAGTGCAATGTGTTTGGAAAATTGGGATCATTACCCCCTTTACTTGTGGGGACAATAGGTCTATTAATTAATTTGGTCCCTTAATCCAGACAAGATAGGGATGATGAAAATCACAATGAAATGAGGAGGTGATACCCCGAGATTGAAAATATCTTGTGCACAAACTATCTCCAATCTTTGAACCATGTTAAATTTCTTTCTCTAAGCCTTAAAGGAAAGGATCAACGAAAGGAGGGAGAGGGGGAAGTGTAAATTGAAAGAGAAAAGATGAAGGAATGAACCTAGGTGAGAACTCTCTCATTCTCTATTGGATAGAGTATTTGCTAATGTTAGAAGGCCAGATAAAAAATGTATATGAAGAAGTTAATTAAGTTAATAGTAATTTCTGTTGCAGTAGGCATGGAACTAAGAAGTTATTTGTATTAGCAAAGACCGCCCTCCAGGTCGAGAGACCACCCACTGAACCATACACACTCGTAACCCAGAGTTGGGTCTGATACCATTGTAAGGCCCGAGGCCTAAGAAAATCCATCCCATGCCAACTCGAGGACTTCACAGGAGGTCAATCATCCCAATACTACTCTCTCTCTATCATGCCTTACTTCAGAGTTATTTTTCCTTACTTGAACCCATAAAAGAAAGAGTTCTTTGTAACATGGGTAGCACTTCAGTCCTTATAAAACAATCTCAAGTCCGGGGTTTACAAACTCAACATCCATGACATGCCTTTTATGCCAGAGGAACTAACCATGCCCATGAAACATACAAGTCTTATATAACGCACATCTTCCAATCCTCGCTTCTGATTCACTTGTTAATACTGAATATCTCTAGACCACTACCATGTAGTTAGGTAGGGACAATCAATCAGCCTATTCCTATCCTATCAAAATTAAAAGCACAAACTTTGGTCCTGATGCAGACATCAAAAAGAGGAAGGAAATGATCAAACGAAAAACACATTATTTATAAAAAAAATGACTTTTTCGGATGAAATGAAAATCTAGCTTGCTTGGAATAGTTTTTAAAATTGACCACTTTTGTGATAGCACTTTCATTTATCTCTAAGGCTCAATTTTACCAAAGCTCTAGACAATGGCAAATTGGTATCAAGTAATTTTCCTTCGTCAACATTAATTGAAATGTGAGAGTTGGGCGATGTGGCAACCTCGACCCGAGCTGAAGTGCAATTTGTTTGGAAACTTGGGATCATTACCCCCTTTACTTGTGGGGACAATAGGTCCATTATTTAATTTGGTCCCTTGATCCAGACAAGATAGGGATGATGAAAATCACAATGAAATGAGGAGGTGATACCCCGAGATTGAAGATATCTTGTGCACAAACTATCTCCAATCTTTGAACTATGTTAAATTTCTTTCTCTAAGCCTTAAATGAAAGGCTCGTCGAAGGGAGGGAGAGTGGGAAGTGTAAATTAAAAGAGAAAAGATGAAGGAATGAACCTGGGTGAGAACTCTCTCCTTCTCTATCGGATAGAGTATTTGCTAATGTTAGAAGGCCAGATAAAAAATGTATATGAAGAAGTTAATTAAATTAATAATAATTTCAGTTGCAGTAGGTCATGGAACTAAGAAGTTAATTGTATTAGCAATGACCGCCCTCCAGGTCGAGAGACCACCCACTGAACCATACACACTCGTAACCCAGAGTTGGGTCTGATACCATTGTAAGGCCCGTGGCCTAAGAAAATCCATCCCATGCCAACTCGAGGACTTCACAGGAGGTCAATCATCCCGATACTACTCTCTCTATCATGCCTAACTTCAGAGTTATTTTTCCTTACTTGAACCCTGAAAAGAAAGAGTTCTTCGTAACATGGGTAGCACTTCAGTCCTTATAAAACAATCTCAAGTCTGGGGTTTACAAACTGAACATCCATGACATGCCTTTTATGCTAGAGGAACTAACCATGACCATGACACGTACAAGTCATATATAATGCACAACTTCCAATCCTCGCTTCTTATTCACTTGTTAATACCGAATATCTCTAGACCACTACCATGTAGTTAGGTAGGGACAATCAATCCGCCTATTCCTATCCTATCAAATTTAAAAGTACAAACTTTGGTCCTGAAGCAGACATCAAAAAGAGGAAGGAAATGATCAAACGAAAAACACATTATTTAGAAAAAAAAATGACTTTTTCGGATGAAATGAAAATCTAGCTTGCTTGGAATAGTTTTTAAAATTGACCACTTTGGTGATAGCACATTCATTTATCTCTAAGGCTCAATTTTACCAAATCTTTAGACAATGGCAAATTGGTATCAAGTAATTTTCCTTCGTCAACATTAATTGAAATGTGAGAGTTGGGCGATATGGCAACCTCGACCCGAGCTGAACTGCAATGTGTTTGGAAACATGGGATCATTACCCCCTTTACTTATGGGGACAATAGGTCCATTAATTAATTTGGTCCTTTGATCCAGACAAGATAGAGATGATGAAAATCACAATGAAATGAGGAGGTGATACCCCGAGATTGAAAATATCTTGTGCACAAACTATCTCCAATCTTTGAACTATGTTAAATTTCTTTCTCTAAGTCTGAAAGGAAGGGCTCAACAAAGGGATGGAGAGGGGGAAGTGTAAATTGAAAGAGAAAAGATGAAGGTATGAACCTGGGTGAGAACTCTCTCCTTCTCTATCGGATAGAGTATTTGCTAATGTTAGAAGACCAAATAAAAATTGTATGTGAAGAAGTTAATTAAATTAATAATAATTTCAGTTGTAGTAGGTCATGGAACTAAGAAGTTAATTGTATTAGCAAAGACCGCCCTCCAGGTCGAGAGACCACCCACTGAACCATACACACTCGTAACCTAGAGTTGGGTCTGATACCATTGTAAGGCTCGTGGCCTAAGAAAATCCATCCCATGCCAACTCGAGGACTTCACAGGAGGTCAATCATCCCGATACTACACTCTCTCTATCATGCCTAACTTCAGAGTTATTTTTCCTTACTTGAACATGGAAAAGAAAGAGTTCTTTGTAACATGGGTAGCACTTCAGTCCTTATAAAACAATCTCAAGTCCGGGGTTTCCAAACTCAACATCCATGACATGCCTTTTATGCCAGAGGAACATACCATGACCATGACACGTACAAGTCATATATAACGCAGAGCTTCCAATCCTCGCTTCTGATTCACTTGTAATACCGAATATCTCTAGACCACTACCATGTAGTTAGGTAGGGACAATCAATCCGCCTATTCCTATCCTATCAAAATTAAAAGCACAAACTTTGGTCCTAAAGCAGGCATCCAAAAGAGGAAGGAAAGGATCAAACGAAAAACACATTAGTTAGAAAAAAATGACTTTTTCGGATGAAATGAAAATCTAGCTTGCTTGGAATAGTTTCTAAAATTGACCACTTTTGTGATAGCACTTTCATTTATCACTAAGGCACATTTGTACCTAAGCTCTAGACAATGGCAAATTGGTATCAAGTAATTTTCCTTCGTCAACCTTAATTGAAATGTGAGAGTTAGGCGATGTGGCAACCTCGACCCGTGCTGAAGTGCAATGTGCTTGGAAACTTGGGATCAATACCCCCTTTACTTGTGGGGACAATAGGTCCATGAATTAATTTTGTCCCTTGATCCAGACAAGATAGGGATGATGAAAATCACAATGAAATGAGGAGGTGATACCCCGAGATTGAAGATATCTTGTGCACAAACTATCTCCAATCTTTGAACTAAGTTAAATTTCTTTCTCTAAGCCTTAAAGGAAATGCTCGACGAAGGAAGGGAGAGGGGGAATTGTAAATTGAAAGAGAAAAGATGAAGGAATGAACCTGGGTGATAACTCTCTCCTTCTCTATCAGATAGAGTATTTGCTAATGTTAGAAGGCCAGATAAAAATTGTATATGAAGAAGTTAATTATTTTAATAAAAATTTCAGTCGCAGTAGGTCATGGAACTAAGAAGTTATATGTATTATCAAAGACCGCCCTCCAGGTCGAGGGACCACCCACTGAACCATACACACTCGTAACCCAGAGTTGGGTCTGATACCATTGTAAGGCTCGTGGCCTAAGAAAATACATCCCATGCCAACTCGAGGACTTCACAGGAGGTCACTCATCCCGATACTACTCTCTCTCTCTATCATGCCTAACTTCAGAGTTATTTTTCTTTACTTGAACCCTGAAAAGAAAGAGTTCTTTGTAACATGGGTAGCACCTCAGTCCTTATAAAACAATCTCAAGTATGGGGTTTACAAACTCAACATCCATGACATGCCTTATATGCCAGAGGAACTTACCACGACCATGACACGTACAAGTCATATATAACACAGAGCTTCCAATCCTCGCTTTTGATTCACTTGTTAATACCAAATATCTCTAGACCACTACCATGTAGTAAGGTAGGGACAATCAATCCGCCTATTCCTAACCTATCAAAATTAAAAGCATAAACTTTGGTCCTCAAGTAGGCATTAAAAAGAGGAAGGAAATGATCAAACGAAAAACACATTATTTAGAAAAAAATTGACTTTTTCGGATGAAATGAAAATCTAGCTTGCGTGGAATAGTTTTTAAAATTGACCACTTTAGTGATAGCACTTTCATTTATATCTAAGGATCTTTTTTACCTAAGCTATAGACAATGGAAAATTGGTATCAAGTAATTTTCCTTCGTCAACATTAATTGAAATGTGAGAGTTGGGCGATGTGGCAACCTCGACCCGAGCTGAAGTGCAATTTGTTTGGAAACTTGGGATCATTACCCCCTTTACTTGTGGGGACAATAGGTCCATCAATTAATTTGGTCCCTTGATCCAGACAAGATAGGGATGATGAAAATCACAATGAAATGAGGAGGTGATACCCCGAGATTGAAGATTTCTTGTGCACAAATTATATCCAATCTTTGAACTATGTTAAATTTCTTTCTCTAAGCCTTAAAGGAAAGGCTCGACGAAGGGAGGGAGAGGGGGAAGTGTAAATTGAAAGAGAAAAGATGAAGGAATGAACCTGGGTGAGAACTCTCTCCTTCTCTATCGGATATAGTATTTGCTAATGTTAGAAGGCCAGATAAAAATTGTATATGAAGAAGTTAATTATATTAATAATAATTTCAGTTGCGGTAGGTCATGGAACTAATAAGTTAATTGTATTAGCAAAGACCGCCCTCCAGGTCGAGAGACCACCCACTGAACCATACACACTCGTAACCGAGAGTTGGGTCTGATACCATTATAAGGCCTATAGGCTAAGAAATTCCATCATATGCCAACTCGAGGACTTCACAAAAGGTCACTCATCCCGATACTACTCTCTCTCTCTATCATGCCTAACTTCAGAGTTATTTTTCCTTACTTGAACCATGAAAAGAAAGAGTTCTTTGTAACATGGGTAGCACTTCAGTCCTTATAAAACAATCTCAAGTCCGGGGTTTACAAACTCAACATCCATGGCATGCCTTTTATGCCAGAGGAACTAACCATGACCATGACACGTACAAGATATATAACGCAGAGCTTCCAATCCTCGCTTTTGATTGACTTGTTAATACCGAATATCTCTAGAGCACTACCATGTAGTTAGGTAGGGACACTCAATCCGCCTATTCCTATCCTATCAAAATTAAAAGAACAAACTTTGGTCCTGAAGCAGGCATTAAAAAGAGGAAGGAAAGGATCAAACGAAAAACACATTATTTAGAAAAAAATGACTTTTTCGGATGAAATGAAAATCTAGCTTGCCTGGAATAGTTTTTAAAATTGACCACTTTAGTGATAGCACTTTCATTTATATCTAAGGCTCTTTTTTACCTAAGCTATAGACAATGGAAAATTGGTATCAAGTAATTTTCCTTCGTCAACATTAATTGAAATGTGAGAGTTGGGCGATATGGCAACCTCGACCCGAGCTGAAGTGCAATTTGTTTGGAAACTTGGGATCATTACCCCCTTTACTTGTGGGGAAAATAGGTCCATCAATTAATTTGGTCCCTTGATCCAGACAAGATAGGGATGATGAAAATCAAAATGAAATGAGGGGGTGATACCCCGAGATTGAAGATATCTTGTGCACAAACTATCTCCAATCTTTGAACTATGTTAAATTTCTTTCTCTAAGCCTTAAAGGAAACGCTCGACGAAGGAAGGGAGAGGGGGAATTTTAAATTGAAAGAGAAAAGATGAAGGAATGAACCTGGGTGAGAACTCTCTCCTTCTCTATCGGATAGAGTATTTGCTAATGTTAGAAGGCCAGATAAAAATTGTATATGAAGAAGTTAATTATATTAATAATAATTTCCGTTGCAGTAGGTCATGGAACTAAGAAGTTAATTGTTCTAGCAAAGACCGCCCTCCAGGTTGAGAGACCACCCACTGAACCATACACACTCGTAACCCAGAGTTGGGTCTGATACCATTGTAAGGCCCGTGGCCTAAGAAAATCCATCCCATGCCAACTCGAGGACTTCACCGGAGGTCACTCATCCCGATACTACTCTCTCTCTATCATGCCTAACTTCAGAGTTATTTTTCCTTACTTGAACCCTGAAAAGAAAGAGTTCTTTGTAACATGGGTAGCACTTCAGTCGTTATAAAACAATATCAAGTCCGGGGTTTACAAACTCAACATCCATGACATGCCTTTTATGCTAGAGGAACATACCCTGACCATGACACGTACAAGTCATATATAACGTAGAGCTTCCAATCCTCGCTTCTGATTCACTTGTTAATACCGAATATCTCTAGACCACTACCATGTAGTTAGGTAGGGACAATCAATCCGCCTATTCCTATCCTATCAAAATTAAAAGCACAAACTTTGGTCCACAAGCAGGCATCAAAAAGAGGAAGGAAATGATCAAACGAAAAACACATTATTTAGAAAAAAAAAATGACTTTTTCGGATGAATTGAAAATCTAGCTTGCTTGGAATAGTTTTTAAAATTGACCACTTTAGTGATAGCACTTTCATTTATCTCTAAGGCTCAATTTTACCAAAGCTCTAGACAATGGCAAATTGGTATCAAGTAATTTTCCTTCGTCAACATTAATTGAAATGTGAGAGTTGGGCGATGTGGCAACCTCGACCCGAGCTGAAGTGCAATGTGTTTGGAAACTTGGGATCATTACACCCTTTACTTGTGGGGACAATAGGTTCATCAATTAATTTGGTCCCTTGATCCAGACAAGATAGGGATGCTGAAAATCACAATGAAATGAGGAGGTGATACCCCGAGATTGAAGATATCTTGAAAACAAATTATCTCCAATCTTTGAACTATGTTAAATTTCTTTCTCTAAGCCTTAAAGGAAAGGCTCTATGAAGGGAGGGAGAGGGAGAAGTGTAAATTGAAAGAGAAAAGATGAAGGAATGAACCTGGGTGAGAACTCTCTCCTTCTCTATCGGATAGAGTATTTGCTAATGTTAGAAGGCCAGATAAAAATTGTATATGAAGAAGTTAATTATATTAATAATAATTTCAGTTGCGGTAGGTCATGGAACTAAGAAGTTGATTGTATTACCAAAGACCACCCTCCAGGTCGAGAGACCACGCACTGAACCATACACACTCCTAACCCAGAGTTGGTTATGATACCATTATAAGGCCCATGGCCTAAGAAAATGCATCCCATGCCAACTCGAGGACTTCATCGGAGGTCACTCATCCTGATACTACCTTCTCTCTATCATGCCTAACTTCAGAGTTATTTTTCCTTACTTGAACCCTGAAAAGAAAGAGTTCTTTGTAACATGGGTAGCACTTCAGTCCTTATAAAACAATCTCAAGTCCGGGGTTTACAAACTCAACATCCATGACATGCCTTTTATGCCAGAAGAACATACCATGACCATGCCACGTACAAGTCATATATAACGCAGAGCTTCCAATCCTCGTTTTTGATTCACTTGTTAATACCGAATATCTCTAGACCACTACCATGTAGTTAGGTAGGGACAATCAATCCGCCTATTCCTATCCTATCAAAATTAAAAGCACAAACTTTGGTCCTGAAGCAGGCATCAAAAAGAGGAAGGAAAGGATCAAACGAAAAACACATTATTTAGAAAAAAAAATGACTTATTCGGATGAAATGAAAATCTAGCTTGCTTGGAATAGTTTTTAAAGTTGACCACTTTAGTGATAGCACTTTCATTTATATCTAAGGCTCTTTTTTACCTAAGCTCTAGACAATGGCAAATTGGTATCAAGTAATTTTCCTTCGTCAACATTAATTGAAATGTGAGAGATGGGCGATGTGGCAACCTCGACCCGAGCTTAAGTGCAATGTGTTTGGAAACTTGGGATCATTACCCCCTTTACTTGTGGGGACAATGGGTCCATCAATTAATTTGGTCCCTTGATCCAGATAAGATAGGGATGATGAAAATCACAATGAAATGATTAGGTGATACTCCGAGATTGAAGATATCTTGTGCACAAACTATCTCCAATCTTGGAACTATGTTAATATTCTTTCTCTAAGCCTTAAAGGAAAGGCTCGACAAAGGGAGGGAGAGGGGAAGTGTAAATTGAAAGAGAAAAGATGAAGGAATGAACCTGGGTGAGAACTCTCTCCTTCTCTATCGGATATAATATTTGATAATGTTAGAAGGACAGATAAAAATTGTATATGAAAAAGTTAATTATATTAATAATAATTTCAGTTGCAGTAGGTCATGGAACTAAGAAGTTAATTGTATTAGCAGGGTTCACCCCTGGTCATCAATAGAGAGCTCAACCCCAAAGGTAATCCTTCTAGATGCTAATAGAGCAACGCTGATAGAGCATGGCCTCCATTTAACAAAAGCATGCAAAGCTCTACCTTAGAGGTCTTACTTGAATTTATGAAATTACATGGATCTTGTAGCTTTGTAGGCATGTCAAAATCTTTTACGTTCTCCTAATACTTTTCTTCCTCAATCACTTTAGTCATCCTCTCATTTAAGGGCTTGAAAAACCTAGATATGTATCACAAGAGTTACATGTATGGAATGCCCAACCATAGCCTCAAGCTTCTTCTTCAAAGCCTCATCTTCTACACGCAACTATGAAGGAAGGCGCATGACTACTTAAATTGTTGGAGATGTGTGCTGTATTATTTTGTCCATCCTTCTTGGCATGCATAACCTTCTTCTAGGTCAGCTCAACACTCAGTGTTGTGAATGTCTTGGAAGGCTCCTTCAGATTGACTTTACGTTCACTTGTTAAATGTCCTTAGTCCTTCATGTAGTAGTTGTTTTGGAAGAAAAAGGTCTAACAATCTTACTGCTCTTGAATGAGGGACAACTAACCGAGATAACACGATCCAAATCGATTTGAGTAAAATCATATTGAAATACAATGAAAAAGTTAGACAAACGAATATAGAAATTGAATGTTGATCTTCACTTGATTGGATGAAGAATGAAGCTATAAGTATTCGTCGGATCTTGCTTTCTATCTACAATGAAGTGAACTTAATCAAATTGCTTGTGAGGTAGACGAGCTTGAGTAAGATTTGAAAAATGTGAATTACTATTGTATTTAAATTTAGATTACAAAAAATATATAAATATCCTATAATCATCAAAGATGCTAGCTTATGAATGTTATAACAGTGATTTTGATGCAACAACCGCCACGTTTTCCTCCAACAAAATTGAACGTTGGTATGGTCGACCTTACAAGCTCAATCGCTCTGCCTTGGTCGCGTTGATTCAAGGGAGCAAGTTGGTCGACGAGATTTAACCGGCTTGGCATGCCTTTTTTCTTTATTAGACTCGGACTGGGCCTAACCTAATTCTTGGGGCCACTAATTATGCCAAAAGAGGAGGATGGGATTGGGCCGATACGGTGCTCCTCTCTTTGAATGGGAGCACTTGAGTGTTTCTGATTTGCTACAGATGGATCGGGCACTAGTACAAAAAGGCCATCTAATACCGATTTTTTACTAAAACGGATACCGATTATGGTTCCAGTTTAAGATGAGCCGAAATCTCGCTCCGTATATCGGTTTTTCATAAACCGGTATGAAGCAAGGACACGGATACCGGTTATTTATAAAACCGATATCCCCATATTTGTTTTTCTTTTTTAAAAAAATTATTTATTGCCGATACCGGTTATGTAAAAAACCGGTATCTACCTCCTTGTCTGTTACATATCGGTTATTAAAATAACCGGTATGATATTTATTTTTTATCTTTTAAAATATTTTTTTACAATACCCATTCAACTATATATTATACCACCTGATTACGTCATTGTATTTCACACAAAATGCTACAACAGTGTACAGCAAAATCACATCAAATAATCCATATATACATTATATATAATAAATTGTTAACAAGTGTTAGCTCCTTGAGCTATAAATAACAAAATAACTTAAGAGTTTCATATCTCTTTAAACTATAAATAACCTAATAAAATAGCTTCCAACAAAATATACTAGTTATAGATAGTCAAAAAGCTCTATCAACATACATACATATATGCTTTTAGCTCCTATGCTGGGGGACATGTAAGTTTAACTCCAACTCTATGCTTTTAGCTCCTATGGTGTGAGCAAGTTCAACTCCAACTCAAAAATAGGTTGGAGATATTGAAGACATTCCTCTATTACTTCCAAGATATGCTCCTTGGTGTATCTTCGCGATGAATGTGCTAAGTACTACATTAAGCATTATAAACAACATCATTAATCTTATAAATGGAAAACAATGACACATCAAGATATAGCAGGTAGCACTCACGTATACTAACTGAGAATCTGACTATGAAAATGCAATAATTGTCTTAACAATGTATGAAAATAAAGAAGACAGTACATAGGCATAAAAAAAAGCAAGATAATAAATTTATGATGAGTACAAGTTGTGTAGGAAAAACAAGAATAGAAACTCATAAGCATATATAATTATATATTGAATAATTATAAAGTTGCATAGAATAAAAACAGGAAAACATAATATAAATTATAAAGTTGCGAATTTAACAAAGTAGCATAATCTCAATTACAATTAAGTATTGGCATACACATCAAAAAGTAATAAAGTGTGCTTGCTATGCCATATAACAAGAATTTATCTTAGCCGTAGAAGACACGTGTTTCTCTAACAAGCTACAAAGTAGTTCAATTTTCACTAGTATACTTATCCTTATATATATATAATGCAGAAGCAGCAACATGCAGCAACAATAATGTAGGGGAAGTAATTTAGAAATTGCTCTCTTCGTTTCAACAACGTGTGTCTTCTTCTTGGGCACATTCTGCTTCACAATATACATACAAACTAATGGAGTACCTAATGAGTCAATCAAATATGTCATCTTTAAAGATAAAGCTTCATCTTCTTGAATTCTTGCATATTCATGTAAGCTTGGATTATCAAGTTCAATAGTAGGCAATTTCCCTTGCGAGATTATTTTGTGAAAGTTATATCAAGTATACATTATCATATAAATATGGTCTGAACATCTTGCATATCTATAACTAAGAGTACCTACCCTTTTTAATCAGCGATCCACTCAGCAACAATTCTGATAGTTGATAAGTGAAGGTGTCATCATCTTGCATCTCTTAGTGAGAGACTCTTACTTCGTTCAGCCTCTTCTTTCGCCCCATTCCGATTATCCTCTCTGCTCATCCTCATCAAATCATCCATATATCTCTTTCATGCTACCCTCGATGTTTCCATCACCTGAAATTGCATAAATAACATGAGGTACATGGACTGTATGTGTTTGTAGGAAACTACTTATATGGTTTTCATTGTTCACCATTTTACCTAGTTGTACCAGTTGTATGTTGCTCCAACTAATTAAGTAGTATGAGGCTGAATAAAATATGAAAGTATAGAAGGAATGTTGGATACACAATAATATTTCGAAAGAAAAACTCTTCAACTGTAAAGGACGTTTTCCCTAGAGAATCTAGGACACATGAGGAAAGAGACCACCACAATGATGCTCTAAGCTACTGTTAACATTACCATCTGCAACAAAACATCTCCAACTTAGTCTATTACCTACATTTACACCCATTAGCACACATTCCAAGTAAAAACCTTAATTTTCAAGCAAATAATCTCACGACAGTTTAGTGCCCAAAAATTCAGAAAGGCCATATATCGCCAGCCTTTCTAATCATATCAAGGGCAATCACTTGACAATGATTACCAATTTGTCAGACAAAAGGATAATTAGTTGGCTGCTAGATTCTTTTATAAATTAGTTGGCTGCTAGATTCTTTTATAAATTTGCTGCCTAAGGAGAAATTTGTGGCATACATAGCATAACAATAAGATGCATCAACTACACAAATATACCCAAACTACTCACAGTTGTGGGGACTACACAAATCCACCTTACACAAATCTACTGTACACAATTCGATTGCACACAAATCTAATGCACACAGAACTACTGAACACAAATATAGTGCACAAAAAGATGAAGCAACTGAAAAGATAAATTCAAAAGAAGTTGTAGCAACTCACGGCTTAAGGGCGGAGCCGCGGAGGTGGCCAGAGGAGAAGCTTCATGGACTCGGGGAGGGGCGAGCCGACGGGGAGGCGAGTGGGCGATCCGGCAAGGAGGCAACTGAGCAAGCCAGCAAGGAGGCGAGTGGGCGATCTGGCGAGGAGGCGACTGGGCGAGCCAGTGGTGCTTAGAAGGAGCCGGCGAGGAGGCGGTGCACAACGGCTTGGAGAAGAACAGATGGGAGAGCAGGAGAAGGAAGCAGTCGCGGAGAACAAGATGAAGGGGACGGGTTTTAGGGTTTGCTTTTATATGAGGTGAACAGATGGGTTTGCTTTTAATAATATACAAGGATACCGGTGTTTACAAAACCCGTATCCCTATTGCCTTAGCTTAACAAAAATACGTTTGCATGTTTATTACACCGCACATGCATATCGGTTATATTAATAACTGGTATACAAATTTTTTTTCTTCGCAGATACCGGTTTTGTCCAATAACCGGTATCCATTTCCAAGTTCCATACCGGTTTTACGCAACCGGTATCCTTCCTTCCGGTATTAGATAAGTCATTTGTACTAGTGGGGACACATGGTTCTAATAGGATAGTTGATCAGATCCCTCAAATCAACTACCATCAGATATGGTTGTGTGGCCGATTCTTCATAAATTGGGGGTTATCTTCCCCAATCTTCTTCATCTCATTTATGCCGTTTTAACTCCCTCTTTGGTAAGGCTCTATAACTTCTCAAAATTTCATAAAATTTATCCTTTTTTACTATTTTTTACTCTCTGGTAGCCTATAATGCCAAGGACTAAGAGACTTAGTGTCGACGTTGGAGGTTCAATGGAGACAGACAGTGGCTTCATTTCTCTGGGGATTCTAAGCAATCAAGGGTTGTTAGGTGAGCCAACGGCCAAGTCCTCGCAGTTTTTTTATTAAGTAAATAAAACAGGTCGAAAAGGACAAGATCAAGTCATCAAGTTGATCAACATGAAATATTCCATTCACAAAACACAAAGTACATAGACAACACAATCAATCATATACATGGAATCGATGCACAATGAATACAAACTACAAGAGCTACCTCAGTCAGGTATCAACTTGACCCTTCATATACAACACCTCTCCACTACATTACAAGTTGTACAACTGAGTACAAAACACACCTACAGGTCGACACAACCCTCAAAAGTGATTGAAGCCACATGACTCGATTGCATCCTTTGTCTCCTTGATTCGTTCGGGGCAACGTGCAAAATCAAAACAGAAAATACAAGGTACGCATACATACTCACATAATAATAATAATAATAAAAAGGCACGAAATATGACCCTCCATAACAATGGCTCGCCAAAATCACAGTCTACATGTCACCACGACGGAGCACAAAACCAAGTTTAAAATGTGGTCCTGACAAGGTATTATAGAAACACAGTTTAAACCATCAACCTAACGACACACACAATGTTCTAAAAATTATCCTAAACCAATTCAAAATCTTGACTAACATCTAACACTCACATGACTTTTTAGCCACATCTTGAGAAGCTGATGTCGGGGCAAGTGCACAAATTGGCGTCGCATCAAGCGTCGCCTCTTCATCGTTTGTCTCCCCATCGTCTTCAGGAGAATCCTTGACCAGGCCAGCGAGGTGAAGGAGCTCCTCCCCAAGAACACCACACTTGGAGGGTACATCAATGTCGTCTTTCTCTATTCATCCTCCATGTCCTAAGCAGAGTGCTAGCCTTGACGATACTCTTAAATCGCTTCAATGTGGGCTTGCAAGGAGAAATACATGCTAGTATTTCCGACATTCTAGGTGTAGCGATCCTAGGCCTCCCTCAATGATTTGACTTCTCCTTCTAGCTCACTGATCTGACTTTGGACTTCCTCTCATTTTGTGACACGACGCTCATCGTTTATCAGCTTATCCTCTGTTAGCTTCAACCCTTTAGTCACCTCGCAAACCTGGTCGGTAAGACGCCCCTTGTTTTTGGCATGCTAAACCTGTATAGTATCTACTACAACGAGGGCAGACATGGCATACTGAAACGTCTGAAAACGATCAAAGAGTTAGGGTTTATCTGAGACAAAGAAAGGGAAACATACTATTTAAAGAACATATATGAAGAAGCAAACATACCTTCCAAGCCAGTTTTTGTCCCTCGTTGACGAAGTTAGTAGCATGCGTCTTCTCTAGCCTCATCTTACGAGAAGGCATATGAGCAAAATCGAGATCAAGACACAACTTTCAGACGTTCTCATCCAAGACAGGTTGGTCGACGCAGATTGATGAGGCTAAAGTCGTTATGCCTATCAAAGAATCCCTAAAAACCTAACTAAGTATAGTAGGCAAGTAAGGGTCGAACCCAAGGGAATCAAAGGATCTATCTCTATGCAGGAAAGTAAGTTACCAACTAGGAACTAGGGGGGTTGTTGTTTGGTTTTCTATAACTAATGAATAAAAGTAGGAATTGACTAAGATTGTTGTAAATATGATTGTGAGGGCGCTTCACCTAACAAATATCCACACTTCAGTATGATAGGTTGATCATTGATTATCTCAAGTTCGTTCAATCCTATGATTGTTCCTATTCCGATCTTATGTATATTAACACGTCAACTAGCCCTGAAAATACTAACTATTAAACAATCAAGAAACTATCAAGATTCAATTTAACAACAGCAAGCATAGGAATTAAGCAGGATACATGCAACACTTAACAACTAGTCAGTATTCAACATGTAATCAATTCTCTTTACAATAAACATTCACAACTAGTTCCTGTAAATCGTGGTTGCTACTCTAGATAAGGAATTTCAACTAGAAATAACCAAATCCTAGCAATAGAAAATTACTAACATCAACTAGTTGATCAAGCTAGTCAACTCAGCAAAACTCAATAAAGATAAGTTCAAGAGAATTAATACAACCCAAAGGAAATAGAACAAGAGTTATATCCTCACAACCAAATCAACTGAAGGTTTCAATCGTCAGGCGAAACAATGGAAATAAGTTCTTCATAGTCTTCTCAAACACAAAACTCTAGGGAAAAAACTGAACGATGATAAAAATTGATAATGAAAAGTCTGCTCTAAAAGAAAGATAAATAACCTACTTAGCAAAACCTAATTCCCAAAAGATAACGATAACAATCTTCTAAAAATAAAACAAACGAACTAAAAGGAAATAAAATAAACTAAAGATCTCGGACGAATCGTCGACACGCTTCGTGCCTGGGAAAGGACCCGCGACCGCGGTTTTGTTTCTGTCGTTCCCCGCGTCTTGCCTTCCATCGCGGATCTCCTCGCGGCTTGCTTCCTGTGCCGCGATCGCGGTTCTAGCTTCTCCTGCGCCCACGGTTTTGGCTCTGCTGCGACTTCTGCTTCTCGCTTGCGGTCTTCTCTTGTGGTGGCCTTCATTGCTCCTTAATGCTTCAATACTCCACTAAAATCTTCCTTTCCACCGCTTCTTCTCTACAACTCCATTCTCCTAAAATGTCTTCTAAACCCACATAAATGGTACCTAATATCTTAGTAACAACTCCAAGTTACGCACTACAAAGTAGAGCGTATCAAATTCCCCCATGCTTAGACCTTGCTCGTCCTCGAGTAAGCTAATGGAAACCTACTCCTCCAGTGAAATACCCAAGGTCTCAGGAAGCACAACAAAACTATCTCCACAAAGAACTATACTTACTCATGAATCTCCAAGGCACCAACAAATCAACACAACACACCAGCTTCAAGGAAAGAAGAGTACTTCCCCCAAGCTTAACCCGAACACCATAGAGTGAATGTGATCATCTAATCCCAGCTCCAATCTATCTCCTTATAACTCCCAAAGTGACCTATATGAATCCTCCTTATAGCTCCACCACTTATGTCACCACGCCAGGAAAAATGAGGGATCCTAATAATCACTCCTCTTCTTTTCACTCATTTTGCCTAGGTGCCCTTTCGGGTTTTCACCTAGCCACTCATTTCATTTTTCAAAGATGAGCTAACCATTCCTCATATCACTCTACAGCCTCTTAATACCCCAGCCTAATGCTGGTTCGGGCCACCTGCTTATTGCCTAAGCCGCCCTTTCGAGTTTTCAGCTTAGCCCAGGGTTTGTTTTTTCTTTTTTTTTTCTTTAGACGACTAGCAAGTATAGATCACTCCCCCATGCTTAAATATTGCATTGTCCTCAATGTAATGAAAGACTAAAAGATGAAACACTGGGGAAGGCAGAAAATTACTCACGACCGTCGCCGAGGTGGCCTGGACTTGAACGTCGGTGTTGGCGGTAAATCATTGAAAACACAAGTCTCTGGTGTTGTGGCGGTCCTACTCTAGCAAACTCCTCGTGTAAACAAATAGATCCAATGTAAGGTGAAGTGGCACATCAAAGAAACGGAGTTGCACGTGTCTTCAACGAACACAGATTCAGAGCCCTAGTGTAACCGTGTAGCGGGCTCAATCGCTCCATATCAATCATCGTATCTGCAATGGTCTTTGGAGCTCCTCCTCATCAGCTGTCTAATGTCGGGCTATCATCGGTGCCAAATAAAAATGTCGGGCTAATGTCTCCTCCTTGGCAGCATGATGCGCGTCGTCTCTCGTAGTAAAAATCACACAGCTGGGCCGTGATCGCGGTTTTAAGACCGCGGTCGCGGTGTCGTCATATTTTTATTTTTATTTTTTTTTAAAATAAAATAAATTCCGGCGTCTGAGGTGGGGGCTGCAGCCGCGGTTTCTTCTCTGGTGGTCCTCCTTGCCTGCAGGTTAGTCAAAAACGAACGAAAACGCAAAACAAAAATACAAAGAGAAAAATAAGAAAGGGAAACAAACATTCATACCTCGGGTTGCCTCCCGAGCAACACCTTGGTTAGTGTCGTGGCTCGACATGGTGCCCTTCGGATCAACTTGGGTTGCTCACATCAACCGAACACTTGGGATCAAAATCAGGAGGGTGTCTCTTTGCATAATCAATGTTGTATTCGACCCTCAACCCATCAAACTCCATGGTGAGTGAACCACTACTCACATCAATCTTTGTGTTTGCCGTTTTCATCAACGGTCTACCCAACATCATAGGGGATGCATGTTGATCTTGTCCCATATCCATCACAAAGAAGTCAGCAGGAAAAATCAGCTTACCAACCTTCACCAGAACATCCTGCACGACTCCTTTGGGATACGCATTAGACATATCTTCCAATTTAATCATTATCCTTGTCTCATGCAATGGTCCAAGCCCAAAGATTCATATAGCGAGAGAGGTAACACATTTATAGATGCACCGAAATCAAGCATGGCTTTGTCGAATATGGTGTCACCTATCGTCCATGGAATACTGAACATGCCTGGGTCACTTCACTTCTTGGGCATCCGCTTTTGCAGCATAGCGGACACATTCTCATTCACTTGAACCTTCTTCTTCGTTTTCTCGCGTTGCTTCCTCTTGATCTTACATAATTCCTTCAAAAATTTCGCATAACGAGGAATGCTCTTAATCAGTGTGATCAACGAAATGTTTACCTCGCAATTACTGAAGGTTTCAAAGATCTCCTTGTCGTTCTCTGGCCTCCTAGTGTCCTTCAACGCCTCAGGGAATGGCGCAACGGGCTTGTACGAACTGAGCGGAGGGAAATCCGGGCAAACTTAGTCATCCTGGTCATCAGCAATTAAACCGCGGTCGCGGTTTGGGACCCGCAGTCGCGGTTTAGCATCTAGAACAACTAGTGCTTCACGGATCAAGCCGCGGTCGCGGTTCTTCGTGATGTTCCTTCTCTGAATTTTCTTCGTTCTGCAGAGATCTGTCTGGCACCAAACCGTGGTCGTAGTTTTCAACCCGCGGGCGCGGTTTCACGTTCTGCTGATTCTCTGCAGCTTCATTTCTGTTGTCATCTCATGCCTCTTCCAGTAATTCGCCCCCTTCAGCCAAGGGAGCGACGTTCAGCTGCTTGCCATTCCTCAGCATAATTGCGCACACATTCTCTCTCGGGTTGACTACCGTTTGAGATGGTAGTTTCCCCGAATCCCTGACCTCTAGTTTGCTCACTGCCAGAGAGATCTGTCCAACTTGCTTCTCTAAGTTTTGAATGCTCGATCTCATCTCTTGATTCTGTTGGACCATAGTGTTTGTCATCGTCGTTACACTCTGAGCGAGAGACTTGATCATGTCATCACCGGACATAGGGGGACTTGCACTTTGGCCTTGAGGTCTAGGATCGTATTGTGGTTGGAATTGTTGTCGTTGACCTCCAGGCTGCTGAAATTGCCGCTGACGTTGTGGGAACTGTTGTGGCCTCGGATGGAACTCCTGGTCATCACGGACCTATGGAGGGTTCTGCGGATTCCCGTATCTCAAATTGGGGTGATCCCTCCACCCTGGATTGTAGGTGTTGGAGTACGGGTCATATCTTGGCCTTGGAGGACCGAAACCTCCTATAGCGTTCACTTCAACAGTGGGTTCCTGCAGTGTTGGACACGCATCTGTAGGGTGCATCGTGTCATAGCATATTCCGCATGACTTGACTTGCTGCTGGTTGCCTTTCATCATAAACCTCTTCATCATCTCCTTCAACTCATTCACGTCAGATTGCAAGGAGGATGATAGATGAGAGTCTGTGGCCTTTGCTGCGTTGATGCCTGCTCGCTTGCTAAATTGTCTTGAGCCCTCAGATAGCTCAAAGAATATCTCGAATGCTGCAGCCGGTGTCTTGTTAAGAATGTTATCACCACAAGCTGTGTTCACCATCTTGCGCTCATCATCAAGAAGACCACCATATAAATATAGAACGAGGTCTTGGTCAGAATAACCGTGGTATTGACAGCTTGATATCAATCTCTTGAATCTCTCATAGTACTCATACAACGTCTCAATAGCGTGTTGTTAATGTTCCTCTTCGAGCTATTGAGTTTCGTTACAGGGAAGTACTTCTCTAGGAAGGCTTTCTTCATCTTTGCCCAAGTATCTATGCTTCTTGGAGCCAAATAATAGAACCAATCATTGGCTGCATCCTTCCGAGAGAAAGGAAAGGCCCCCAGCTTGATCTGGTCCTCAGTAACGCCCCTCGTTTTCATGCTGGTGCAGACAACGTGAAATTCAGAAAGATGCTTATTGGGGTCTTCTCCATTCATCCCATGGAAGTGGGGTAGCAAGTGAATCATTCCAGATTTTAACTCAAAATTCACGCCATCAGCCAGCTCCGAAAACTGCACAGCGAGCGGCTGTTGTTCTAGATTCGTCACAGTCAACTGCCTCAAAGTCTATTCCTCAGCCATTTCGAGTTGCGTGCGGGCTTCTCTACGATTCCTGGAAAGTGTCCTCTCAATTTCTGTACCAAGATCTAAGATTGGAGAGTCAGTAGCACGGGTGTGGACCATAAGATAGGTCCACACAACAGTTGGTAAACAAACAAACAAACAAACAAAGAATTAGAAAGTTGAATTCCCCGACAACGGCGCCAAATTTGATGAGGCTAAAGTCGTTATGCCTATCAAAGAATCCCTAAAAACCTAACTGTAGGATCGTGATTGTTAGATTAATAATCAGGAAACTGAGAACACAGTTTACAGTTCCCTTTGCAGCGGAAATAAACAATCAACTAGATGAACAAGTTCCTTATAGTGGAAACCTTCGATTGCCAACTAGCAATCTAGGATAAAAACCACGACCTTTCTTTCAAAAGGATTTCAAGGTCTACTCCTTGATTTCTTATCTCTTTTGGTTACAGCTTATCCTAGGAACAAACACACAGTTTCTTTACCTTACACACAGTTAGGTAATCCTAGATAACTTAACACAATCAATAATCAATCCAAGAAACAGACCTTAGCATCTAGGAACTATCTCACTTACAATCACAGGAACTAGCACTCAGCTCTTCGATTCCTTGACTGGTTCCTCTTGATCTCAGTTTGCGTTGATGATCTTGTTTGAAGCTTCACACTTTGATGTTTGCTATGGAGTGTGATTCTATTGTGAATGCTTGAAGATAACCCTTGAGTTAGTCTTCTGATAAGCACTACTTTGTAGGGCTTAAGTAAGAGTCATTAGAGGTTTTATTGGTGCCATTCGGGTAGATTTAGACACATTCATGTGTATGGCATTTGGGGGCGAAGTTTGGTAATTAATTAAATGCCACATAATTGATGGGCGAATTGGATGAATTAGGCCCAAGTGGAATTAACAGGCCACGTGATTATGCTGATGGTGGGCCACAGTTTGGATGAGGAAGAAAGGCCCAATTGAAGAAGCTGGTCCACGTGAAGAAGCTGGGGAGGTGAAGTGAGGTTGGGGCCCACATGAAGATTTGCTTCAGCGTGAAGAAGCAAATTGGAGGTGATGTCATCCACGACATCAGCGTGAAATTGAAGCAAATTGGAGGTGGGCCGTGTTGCTGCTGGTTGAAGTTGGGCCGAAATAAGCGGGAGAATGAATTGCTGATGCTAGGCCGAGATGTCACGCTGAGAGCTGCTGAACGAGAATTGCGGGAACGGGATTAATTTCCCTGCTTTAGTTTGTTTAATTATTATTATTATTTTATTATTTCATTTTAGGTTAATTTAGATTTTATTTCCTTTAGTATATTAGGGTAGAAAAAAGGCTTGTTTGCCTATCTTCTAATCATCGATCATCTTTTTCTCTTGAACCCTAATTCCCTTTTCTACGTTATGAAGAACTAAGCCTCTCTGGCTTAGTCAGACGCTGAAGCTTTCGTTTTGATAAAGTTGTGAGATTCTTGTTCTTAATCTATTGCATGGTTTTTATCTTTCTCTTGCTTAAGTTGTTTATGATTGATATTGATAATCTCTATTTGGACGCATCTAGGGTTTATTGTTATTGATTGATTGCTAGATTTAGATTGTTACTGGTTGAGCATATCTATTTTAGAGTAGCAACTGCATCGTACTAGTATCTGGTTGTGCTAATCTTATGCAGAAGAGAATTGATTTACATTCTAGGGTAAAAACTGGTTGTTTTATTCTAGGGTTGTATCCAACTATATTCCTATCCGTAAGGCGGCTGTTAAACTGAATCTTGATAGTTTCAGGGTTGTTTAATTAGTTAGTGCTAATAGTATCTGGTTGTGCTATTAGTTATATCTGAAAAGGAATTGGAATCACCATTGCATGCGATTTTGAATGAGTATCTATGATCAACTTGTCATACGAATAGTAGATGTTGTTTGACTAAGTGCTTTTCCCCATTACGGAATTCATTCATCTTTAGTTTATTCTTGCCTTTGCATGCTTAGATTAATTAAACTCACAAAAAAAAACCTTTGGTTACTTTAGTTTGACATACAAATTGCATATTAAGATAGAATTCGCCTCCCTGTGGATTCGACCTTTACTTACCTAGGACTACGGTTTAGGGTTTGTTTGGATATTTTGCATAGCAGTTTTTAGAACGACAAAAACCTGTTATCAAATTGGCGCCGTTGCCGGGGAGGATATCAGCAGTGGGAGGGATCATCCCACTGCTGATCCCTACTCCAATACATACAATCCCTGTGAATGCAGTGGGAGGATATCAGTAGAGGCCTAGGCATGATCCCTACTCCAATACATACAATCCTGGTTGGAGGGATCATCCCAATTTCAGATGGAGAGACCCAGAACCACAGCAACAACAGGGTAACCCTCCACAACCTAGGCAACCCTATGTGCCGAGACCGCAAGGGCAGAGCTCGAATCCTTCATCATCCATGGAGGATATGATGAAGATGCTGATGCAGAGCAACGTGAACCTTAATGAGAGTGTTACCAACGTGAACCTTAATGTTGCTAAGTTGACCAAGAGCCACATACAGTTCCAGGAAAGTACACAAGCTAGCATTCAGAACCTAGAGAGGCAATTTGGTCAGATTTCTCAAGTGGTAAATAAACTGGACGCCAAGGACTCTGGTAAACTCCCATCTCAAACTGAGGTGAACCCGAACATTTGGAATGTCAGTGCTATAACTCTAAGGAGTAGGAAGAGACTCGATGAGGAAGATAAATCTGAGGTCGACAAGGAAGCGGATCAGGGGCTGGAACAGAACAGTGACGGCGACCGCCGTGAAAACGGCGACCGCCGCGAAACACACGGCGACCGCCACGAAAGGGACGCTGCTCTCGACTTGGAAGAAAAAAATCACGGCGACCGCCGCAATAATTACGGCGACCGCCGTGATGGTGAAACTTTTCTCGGAAATCCTGATGACATTCACGGCGACCGCCGCGAAACACACGGCGCCCGCCGCCCCTCTGAAGTCGATGCTGAGGCTGAGAAGGAGTATGTACCCCCGATTTTTCCTGAGTGGAAGCCTGTTGCGCCATTCCCATCTGCTTTGAAGCGTACCAAGCCACTTGCACAGGACAAGGACATGTTTGAGATGTTCAGAAACATTGAGGTCAACATGCCTCTCCTAAATTTGATCAAGTCTGTCCCTCGTTATGCCAAGTTCTTGAAGCAGATGTGCACCACAAAGAGGAATCAAGATCGGAACAGCAAGAAGAAGGTCAAGGTAAGCGAGCATGTATCGGCAATTTTTCAGAAGCGCTTACCAAAGAAATGTGGCGACCCAGGTATGTTTACCATCCCAGTCACTATTGGAAGCACCAAGTTTCCCAAAGCTATGTTAGATTTGGGTGCTTCCATTAATGTCTTACCGTCATCTCTTTGTGAATCCTTAGGATTAGGACCCATGCATGCGACCAATATTTCCATTCAGTTAGCTGATAGATCTAGTGTGCGTCCTATAGGGATTGTGGAGGATGTCTTGGTTAGGGTTGGTGATCTTACTTTTCCTGTTGACTTCTATGTGCTTGATATGGAACATGATATGCATGCAGCCCCTATTCTGTTAGGGAGACCATTCTTGAAAATTGCCAACACTAAGATCAACGTGAGTACTGGTTCTTTAACCATGGAATTTGATGGCGAAACTATTAACTACAATATCTATGAAGCCAGAAAATTTCCTTCTAATGATCTTTCTTTGTGTGCAATTGATACCCTTGAGCCTGTGGTGAAAGATGTTTTTGATGAGGACCACCTAGATGACCCACCACTTATTGTTGATTCTAGCTTGGATATTGCTATATCTACTGACTTGCAGGAAGGTGTTACTGAGTGGGACGCTTGCTATAAGCTCCCTTCGGAGCTACCAGGTAAATCACCTTTGCTGCTAACTCCGAGCGAGAAGCTCGCTCCCTCTTTGGTGCAGGTCCCTGAAGTTAAGGTTAAGCACCCCCCAGATCGATCTAAGCATGGGGTAGTCGCGACCAAGAAGGTCAGGATGGAGAAGCCAAGGAAGAAGAAGCATGGTCTAAGGTTCAAACCTTTCCATGACTGGTTCAGAAAGGAGGTATGGATTAAGAAGGTTCCCAAGGAACCTGACGATAGGGATTGAGGTTGTTCGAGTAGTATGTCGAGCCAACGACATTAACTAAGGCGTTGTTCGGGAGGCAAACCGATGTTAGGTAGTCTATTTTCTTTCCCTTAGTCTTTATTCAGTTGTTTTTCTTTTCGTTTTTCCTTTCTGTGTTGAACTAACCTGCAGGAAGTGCGAACAAACGGAGATGGTGTTCACGGCGCCCGCCGCAAACCTTGCGGCGACCGCCACAATTGCTTCGCCAAGCAAGTTGGCTACGACCTAAAAATGGCGATCGCCGTTTAATTACGGCGACCGCCGCAATTACGGCGACCGCCGCAATTACGGCGACCGCCGCACCCCTCACGGCGACCGCCGCATTTTCGCAGGTAAAAAAAAATCAAAAAAAATGGGCCCCGAAAAAACCTTAAACGGGGAGCAAAAGACGAAAATAAGACACCCCGAAAAGACCTTAAACGGGGAGAAAAAGTCAAAAAAAAAGTCAAAAAAAATAATTTACCCAGCTGTCCAGATTCTCCACGGAGAGGTATGCATCATGTTGCTAACGGAAGATTACATTCACCCTACTTTTACTTGGCAACGATGAAGGCCTTGTAGTCGACAGCTGGAGAGGAGGTACACCAGGGCCCAACCACGATGACATCTGGGCCCATTTTTGAAGGCCTTGCAACCCCGTTCCCTTGATTGACCACTATTCACCAGAGTGGTTCCTTATGGTTGCATGGTAGGAGTTGATGGAGTTGAAGGCCGTGCCGCCCTGAGTTCCTATATAACCACCGCACTTCACAGTGGTTTCTTATGGTTGCACGGTAGATGAAGATAATGGCATTGATGCCAGACATCTTGGACATGAGCTTTTATGACTACACCGCCAGCAACAACGAAATGTCCCAAGCCAACTCGGCAACGTTGTGAGTTATTTTTTGCTTTTCCCTGTGCTTTATTCTTTTGTCTTTCATTACACTGAGGACAATGCAATGTTTAAGCATGGGGTGGAGTTTTATATTTGCTACGCTGCTGAGGAGAAAAATGAAAAAAATGAAAAGAGCCAAAAATTTGAAAAAAGGCTATCATTGAAATCCTGGGATAGGTCGAAAACCCGAAAGGGCGGCCTAGGCAATAAGCAGGTGGCTTGGACCAGCATTAGGCTGGGGTAATATGAGGTCAAGAGTGACGTGAGCTTATGTGAGCACATCTATTGAAAAATTAAATGAGTGGCTTGGTGAAAACCCGAAAGGGCGCCTTGGCAAAACGAGTGAAAAAGAAGAAGAGTGATTTTAGGATTTCTCATTATTCTTGGCGAGGCGTCATAAGAAGAGGAGTCAAAGAAGGATTGTCGGGTAGGTCACTCTGGGAGACATAAGGAGCAATAGATGGAGGCTAGGATTAGAGGTTACTCACACTTTTGGATGTTCGGGTTTAGCTTTGGGGAAGTATTCTGCTTGCCCCTTAAGCTGTTGAGTTGTTGATGTGTTGTAAATGAGATTGGTGCCAGGAGCTTGGAATGGGTTAGGTGACTCTTAGTTGGAGGATATGCTTCCTGAGACCTTGGATGCTGCATTGGAGGAGTAGGCTCTTTATTAGTTTACTCGAGGACGAGCAAAGGTCTAAGCATGGTGTGATTTGATAAGCACTACTTTGTAGGGCTTAAGTAAGAGTCATTAGAGGTTTTATTGGTGCCATTCGGGTAGATTTAGACACATTCATGTGTATGGCGTTTGGGGGCGAAGTTTGGTAATTAATTAAATGCCAAGTAATTGATGGGCGAATTGGATGAATTAGGCCCAAGTGGAATTAACAGGCCACGTGATTATGCTGATGGTGGGCCACAGTTTGGATGAGGAAGAAAGGCCCAATTGAAGAAGCTGGTCCACGTGAAGAAGCTGGGGAGGTGAAGTGAGGCTGGGGCCCACATGAAGATTTGCTTCAGCGTGAAGAAGCAAATTGGAGGTGATGTCATCCACGACATCAGCGTGAAATTGAAGCAAATTGGAGGTGGGCCGTGTTGCTGCTGGTTGAAGTTGGGCCGAAAAAGCGGGAGAATGAATTGCTGATGCTGGGCCGAGATGTCACGCTGAGAGCTGCTGGACGAGAATTGCGGGAACGGGATTAATTTCCCTGCTTTAGTTTGTTTAATTATTATTATTTATTTATTATTTCGTTTTAGGTTAATTTAGATTTTATTTCCTTTAGTATATTAGGGTAGAAAAAAGGCTTGTTTGCCTATCTTCTAATCATCGATCATCTTTTTCTCTTGAACCCTAATTCCCTTTTCTACGTTATGAAGAACTAAGTGTCTCTGGCTTAGTCAGACGCTGAAGCTTTCGTTTTGATAAAGTTTTGAGATTCTTGTTCTTAATCTATTACATGGTTTTTATCTTTCTCTTGCTTAAGTTGTTTATGATTGATATTGATAATCTCTATTTGGACGCATCTAGGGTTTATTGTTATTGATTGATTGCTAGATTTAGATTGTTACTGGTTGAGCATATCTATTTTAGAGTAGCAACTGTATCGTACTAGTATCTGGTTGTGCTAATCTTATGCAGAAGAGAATTGATTTACATTCTAGGGTAAAAACTGGTTGTTTTATTCTAGGGTTGTATCCAACTATATTCCTATCCGTAAGGCGGCTGTTAAACTGAATCTTGATAGTTTCAGGGTTGTTTAATTAGTTAGTGCTAATAGTATCTGGTTGTGCTATTAGTTATATCTGAAAAGGAATTGGAATCACCATTGCATGCGATTTTGAATGAGTATCTATGATCAACTTGTCATATGAATAGTGGATGTTGTTTGACTAAGTGCTTTTCCCCATTACTGAATTCATTCATCTTTAGTTTATTCTTGCCTTTGCATGCTTAGATTAATTAAACTCACAAAAAAAAACCTTTGGTTACTTTAGTTTGACATACAAATTGCATATTAAGATAGAATTCGCCTCCCTGTGGATTCGACCTTTACTTACCTAGGACTACGGTTTAGGGTTTGTTTGGATATTTTGCATAGCACTTTTTAGAATGACAAAAACTTGTTATCATCTTCCTTTTATAGAGGATTCTTCGCAGCTTAATCTTCTCTGGGTTCCCACAGATTGAGCTTGCCCTAGGATAAGTGGTTCTCCTTGGTCTACGTTGTTCTTGGCATGTGCAAACAACCTAGGCAGCTCAGAATCCTTCTAGGTTAGTCAACCTCTTCAGCCAAGTCATTCTCCAGCTTCCTTTGTCCGAGGTTCGACACTCTGGGCGCTTGGGAACTGAATTCTGGACAGCGACAGGTTCCATGTCCTGTCGCTTTCACCTTTCTCTGTCCGAGGTTCGGCGTTCTAGGTGTCTTGTTGTTTTGCTCTGGACATTGGCAGGCTTTTGGAAGCTTTGCACAAGTCGTTTTCGACTTCCTTTTATCCGAGGTTGGTGTTCCCAGATTTCTCGGGAATCGCAACCTCGCATGCTACGTTTCTGGGCACACCTGGGTTCCTCTGGGTTCCTTCCTTTGTCTTGTTCCTTTGGTTCTCTTGTCCTGTTTGGCTTTCTTGCCTTCGGTATATTCCTATGGTTCCTTAAAGCACATCTTTGAGATAAAACATTAGTATCATAATATTTGTCATCTTCAAAAGTAGAGAAACTGAGGAAAGGAACTCTCAGGGGAACTGAAGTTCCAGAGTTCTGTTTCCTAACAATTTTCCCCTCTTTGATGATGACAAATACAAGGAACCTGGCAACATAATAGGACTTTGAATTTCATGAGACCAGTTGAATTTAAGGGATTTACAACGTTATAAAATAATGAGAGAACATTCAATGGTTGCAAATTCCCCCTAAGCAAATGAACTAAGTTATTCAAGTTCCCCCTCAGAAAGAGAACGGGTTCAGATTTCCTATAAGTCCTGTAGTTCCAAGAGTTCAAGGTTCCTATCCATTCTTCCCCCTTTTGACATCATCGAAAAGATCAAGTTACTTATCAAGTATAGGATATCAATGTGAAATAAACAATTTGTGTTAAACCCATGACAGTGACCATAATAGAAACTTAAGGCAAAGACAAATGATGCATTAGAAACATTACCATAAGAGTTCATTAATCATTAAAGTCAAGAACATTGCCCAGAGATGCATAGTGGAAAGAGAAACAAAAGAGCATAACCAACTTGACATTAGACAAAATAAGGATAAAAGAGGGGAGTAGGACCCTAGGGAACTACTAGCACACTGTGATGTTATAGCACTGGGAACTAGGAGAGACGTTCCTATGGCAGCGTAGTGGCCTCCTCTTCAGTTTCCTTCTTTTATGCAGTTCCTTCATCTTGGCCTGTTGTCATCTTATCGGCCTGATTACCTCCAATTGAGCAAGGTTAAGATTGAGGTTTTTCTTGGCCATTTGAGGAGCGTTGTGTTTTGAGAGAGACAGGTGAACATGAGATTGAGAGAAGGCGTGAGAGAACAGAGTGCTCGGCTCAATCAAACAGGAAACCTTAAATAACCCTTGAGCAATTTTGGAGCCGTTAAGAATCAAGCCATTGGAGATATTTCTGGGAACTCTGAAGAGTTGAAACGGCTAATTTTCTTGAGGCTTTTGCGCCTTTGCAACGGTCACAAATTCAAAGATAAAATGCTCAAAAATGGCAACTGTTCAAGGCTGAGAAGACGTCTCTAACGTTGTGAGATTTGCCATAAATACTGTCTTGGGAGGAGCAATTCTCTTACTAGCCGTTTAAGGGGTAGCACATCCTAGTTCCTTTCTGGCGATATTTTCAGTGTGCTAGAAGGATATATGAGAACCTTTGATGTGGGTTTTAAAACATAGGACCTAAAAGTACGTTCCCATAAAAGAAATCGGGGAAGGCCATTTATCGCATTACACACTAGTTCCCAGAGAGGGTTAAGAAGAGGATCATAGGGAAATAGATTGTGTAATGAGGCAAGGGAGGGTCATAGTACACAATCATCATTTCGGCTTGTATTGTTGGGTTAGAAAGATGATCAGATTGTGACTTTTGGGCCAACAAAGAGATTTGGACAATGATTGAATTTTAATAAGAGATGAACAACCAAGGAGAAGAACTAGAAAAATTTGTCAAAGCTTTTTGAGAAACCATTATGAATATGAGGGTCTAACGCAAGAGAAATGACACTAAGATTCCAAGATAAAGACAAGTAAAGAGTTCTGAACTAGTCAATCAAGGGAACTGGAGAGAAACTTTAAACTAAAGGAACTTCTAGTTTATAGGGATCATTCCCAGTTCTAATCTAAGGTTCTCGAAGGGAACTCTATTCAAGGCTTGGGTGAATATATTTGTAATTTGATCTTCAGTTCTACAAAATTTCATAATGATGTTTCCCTTCTCAACATGATCTCTAAGAAAATGATGTCTTATGTCTATATGCTTGGTCCTAGTATGATGCACAGGATTCTTAGAAATGTTTATAGCACTGGTGTTATCACAAAGAATGGTGAGGGGACCATAAGACATACCAAAATCCGCGAGTTGTTGCTTTAGCCAGAGAAGTTGGGAACAACATAAGGCAGCAGCTATGTACTCGGATTCTGTGGTGGAGAGAGAGACTGAGACTTGTTTCTTTGAACCCCATGACACAAGGCAAGGGCCTAGGAACTGTGTCATTCCAGTGGTGCTCTTCCTATCCACCAGGTATCCAGCATAATTAGCATCAGTGAAACCCATCAGCTCAAAGGGACATTCTTTGGGATACCAAATACAGAGTGAATCAGTTCCCTTGAGATACCAGAGTATCCTCTTCACAGCAGCTAAGTGTGTTTCTCTTGGACAAGATTGAAACCTAGCATACAAGCCAACAGCAAACACAATGTCTGGGCGACTAGCGGTTAGATACATGAGAGAACCTATCATACCTCTATAGAGTTTCTCTTCCACAAGAGGACTCGAATGATCCTTGTCCAAATGAGCAATGGTGGAGATAGGAGTTGAGAGAGGCTTGCATGAATCCATTTTGAACTTTTTCAGTAGTTCCCTGACATACTTCTGTTGGTGAATTTGTATGCCATCTTTCTTTTGAGTGATTTGCAATCCGAGGAAGAAAGTGAGTTCCCCTATTAGGCTCATTTCAAATTCACTGCTCATCAAGCCTTTGAACTTATCTACAAGGGACACGTTAGTGGAACAAAAAATGATATCATCAACATAAAATTGAACCACTAAGATGTTACCTTCTTCTTCTAGGATGAAGATAGTCTTATCAATGACTCCACGCCTGTAGCCATTTGAGAGTAGGAACTGGGCAAGACGATCATACCAAGCTCTGGGAGCTTGCTTGAGGCCATACAATGCTTTATCTAGAAAGTAGACATGGTCAGGATGATCATCGTCTTCAAACCCAGGTAGTTGCTTGACATAGACTTCCTCTTGAAGGATTCCATTGAGGAAGGCAGTCTTTACATCCATTTGGAACAGCTTGAACCCTTTGTGTGATGCGAAAGCAATCAACAACCTTATTGCTTCAATCCTTGCCACTAGAGCATAGGTTTCATCATAGTCAATGCATTCTTGTTGATTGTATCCTTGAGCAACAAGTCTTGCTTTGTTCCTTATCACCGCTCCTCTATCATCTAGCTTGTTTCTGAAGACCCATCTAGTTCCTATGATGTGTTTATCCTTGGGGCGGGGAACTAGATGCCATACTTTGTTTCTTTCAAACTGATGAAGCTCTTCTTGCATAGCTTGGATCCAGTCTGCATCCTTCAGTGCCTCACCTATGTTCTTTGGTTCCACAATAGACAGGAAGGCATTGAAGGCAAAGAAGGTTAGATGATCGAACCTGACTAGAGGCTTGATGACTCTTCTTTCTCTATTAGGAGCTAGAGCATTTGATGTGGAGACATTCTGAGTTGAACATTCAGCTTCCTGGTTGGAATCACCTTCTCCATTGAAGATCATGTGGGAAGATGAGTCATTGAAGTCTCCACAGATGTTGTCATCATGCTCATGGTTTCCAGAAATGGATTGTTGTTCATTATTCATGGAAACTGGTGGAGGAGCCATTGGAGGGTTCCGAGCAGCAGGACAGGAACTGGGTGGAGTGACATCTTCATCTGGATCTTCTTGATATGACTTGGGAAACGGGTCTTCAAAGGAATTGGTGGTGTTCTGCACAATCTTTCCAAGTGATTTTTCATTAAAAATAACATGAACACTTTCTTCTACCTTTTTAGTCCTTTTGTTGAAGACTTTGTACGCCTTGCTACCCAAGGCGTATCCAATGAAGATTCCTTCATCACTTCTTGGGTCGAATTTGCCAAGATTGTCCTTCCCATTGTTGTGCATAAAGCACTTGCATCCGAACACCCTCAGATGTGAGATGTTGGGAACTCTTCCTCTTAGGAGCTCATAGGGTGTCTTTTCTGTGATTGGGCGAAGCATGGCTCGATTGATGATGTAGCAAGCTGTGTTGATCACCTCAGCCCAAAATGATTGAGAGAGTCCACTTGAGATCAGCATAATCCGAGCCATGTCTTCCAAAGTTATGTTCTTCCTTTCCACTACTCCATTTTGTTGAGGAGTGTATGGTGCAGAGAAGTTGTGATCAATTCCATGCTCACTGCAAAAGGTTAAAAATTCTCCATTTTCGAATTCGGTACCATGGTCAGATCGAATAGCATTGAGTGAACAATCAATAGATTTTTCTAACAAGGGAACCAGATCTTTAAAGCGGTCAATAACTTCACTCTTAGATTTAATAAAGATGGTCCAAGTAAAGCGAGAGAAGTCATCGACAAGAACAAAGATATACATGTTCCCTCCTAGGCTCTGAACTCTCATGGGTCCACACAGATCCATGTGGATGAGTTCAAGAGGCCTTGAGGTGCTTACCATGTTTTTGGACTTGAAGGAACTACGAGCTTGTTTCCCTTTTACACAGTCAGAGCACAGTTCCTTAGATGTGCCACTTAGCTTTGGCAACCCTCTGATTAGCTCCATTGAGTGTAGCTTTTGAATCAGCTTGGTACTAGCATGACCGAGGCGTTGATGCCATAAATCAGCTTGGTCATTCACAGTTGAGAGACAAAGTTTCTCCTTGGGAACAAAGGATGAATCAATTATGTAGACATTGTTGAATCTTTTCCCTTTTAGGATGATTTGTCCCGATGAGTCAAGGACTGAACATTCGTTTGATCTGAATCTAACTTCATTGTCTCCTTGATCACACAGCTGTGACACACTTTTTAGGTCAAAACCAAGATTATCAACAAGGTGAACTTTGTTTACCTGAATGTGATCGTTGAGTTTCACAGTTCCTATTCCACAGATTTTCCCTTTGCTTTTGTCTCCAAAGGATATGTTCCCTCCTTGGAGAGGTTGAAGAGAGGTCATTTGATTTCTTCTTCCAGTCATATGGCATGAGCAACCACTGTCGATGTACCATAGTTGAGGTTGCCTTTCTTCTTTCTGCACATAAGGGAACTAAGATTTCTGAACCCAGAGAAGCTTGGCTTTACTGGGGGGATTAGCATTGTGAGTCTGTGAATAACCAGGGAACTAGTTCCTTTCATGGTAATGAGTACTTTTCTCCTTTTCAAAGTTCCTTTTCTTATCACAATCAGTGTTGTAATGACCATTCTTACCACAGTAGGTACACAAACGATTGTAAATAACATGTCCATATTTTACTTTTCCTGACCTAAAAGGTTTTTCAGTTTTCCTTTTGTTAAAATCAACATTGTTTCTAACATTGCTATGGGCCATATCAATATATCTTTTGTGAGCAAAGGAATTGGTGAACCATTGGTTTTCAGGAACCATCTTTTCTTTTCCCTTAGGTTCCTTCTTAGGACTTTGAGAACTTTCATTTAGACGTTTGGCAACCTCAACCTTGTTCTCAAGAACCATGATCTTCTCTGATAGGAATTGATTCCTATCACGAGAAGTGGCAAGAGCAGTACTGAGGTTCTCATTCATCTCAACAAGTTATCGCCTAGCCTTTTCATTTTCAGCATCATTGTTCCCTTTGTTGTTGACATATCCTATTCCATGACGTTGTCTCACAAAAACAGTTTGATTTATCGTTTTTTCATTAATAGAATCAGTGAGAATGTCCAATCTATCAATTATGGATTGAAGCATGTCATTTCCAGGTAAGTTAGCATGCAAGGGAACTTTGACAGAATCTATGCTAGTTTCATCACAAGATTTGCAAGTTTTAAGGTGACTAGCATGCACATTCCTAATATCAATGAGTTTGGAGTGAGTTTCAGCTAGGTCTTTCTCAGTTTCATCAAGTTTCTTACTCCAAACAGAATTCTCAACAGTCAAGCAAGCAATTTCATCTTCACAATCATCAAGTTTCTGTTGAAGGGAACTGGTTTCCTTTCCTAGTTTCTTTATGATCTTAAGAAGTTGTTTCTTATCACAATCAGCTAGGGATTTTAAGAGATCGTCAGAAGTTACCTCAAGGTCTTCTGAGTCGCTTGAGTCTCCTTTTGCCATGAGACATCTTCCTCCAGAGAAGCCACTCAGATCCAATTCCTCATCTGAGTCTTCTCCCCATGAGGCTACGAGAGCCTTCTTTTTCTGAGGTCTTTCTTCTTACTTGGAGTCTTCCTTGTTGGGACAGTTCTTAGCATAGTGTCCCTTTTCTTTGCACTCGTAACAAGAGACTTCTTTGAGATCCCTTCTGGGTCCATTGTGGGAGGAACTGCCCTTTTGGAACCTTCCCTTCACAAAGAATTTTTTGATATTCTTTGAGAAGAGGGCTGTTACCTCGTCCTCTTCTTCTTCCAGGTCTGAGTTCTCTTGCTCCATCTCGAGCCTAGAAAAGGCTTTGGAGATCTTGAGGGCAATTCCTTTCTCCAGTTTCTTATCGGCATTGGCTTTGGTGTTCTCTCCTTCTTCAACCTCCAGTTTCCCTATTACTTGAGTCAAGGGAAGGGATTGGATGCCTGGAGTGTTCTTCATGATTCCCTTGAGAAGGGTGAACTTGGAGTTGAGTCAATTGATGATTACCAGGGACTTGGAAACTTCATCAAGGTCGACTCCCGCCGTTGTTAGCTTTCCAATCAATCTGTTGAAGCGGGAGTAGTACTCTGAGATGGTCTCAGTTTCCATCATTTTGAAGGTGTGGTATTCTCCTTCCAAAGCAAACTTTATGCTTTGCTTTAGTTCATCACTTCCTTCATGCATCTCCTTGAGAGCTTTCCACATCTCCTTCGCCGTCTTGATGCCTATGACCTTGTCCATGTCTTCTCTGTCCAATCCATTGAGGATGAACTGTCTGGCCTTGGCATTCTTCTCCATGATGACATAGTGTTCTGGTTTCCAATCTTCTTCCTTCATGGTAAGATCGACATAGCCATCTCCATTTTCGACTATCCTCCAGCATTGGTAGTCGTTGGTCTTGATGTGGCTTTCCATGCACTTTTCCCACCATGTTTATTCTCCTTTCTTTCGGAGATGTGGCTTGTTGGTGGAGATTCCGAGCTCAAACTTGCTTGGTTGAGACATGATCTGCAAACTTAACAAAGATCTAGAGCTTTTCCCGCTCTAATACCAATTGTAGGATCGTGATTGTTAGATTAATAATCAGGGAACTGAGAACACAGTTTACAGTTCCCTTTGCAGCGGAAATAAACAATCAACTAGATGAACAAGTTCCTTATAGTGGAAACCTTCGATTGCCAACTAGCAATCTAGGATAAAAACCACTACCTTTCTTTCGAAAGGATTTCAAGGTCTACTCCTTGATTTCTTATCTCTTTTTGTTACAGCTTATCCTAGAACAAACACACAGTTTCTTTACCTTACACACAGTTAGGTAATCCTAGATAACTTAACACAATCAATAATCAATCCAAGAAACAGACCTTAACACCTAGGAACTATCTCACTTACAGTCACAGGAACTAGCACTCAGCTCTTCGATTCTTTGACTGGTTTCTCTTGATCTCAGTTTGCGTTGATGATCTTGTTTGAAGCTTCACACTTTGATGTTTGCTATGGAGTCGGATTCTATTGTGAATGCTTGAAGATAACCCTTGAGTTAGTCTTCCTTTTATAGAGGATTCTTCGCAGCTTAATCTTCTCTGGGTTCCCACAGATTGAGCTTGCCCTAGGATAAGTGGTTCTCCTTGGTCCACGTTGTTCTTGGCATGTGCAAACAACCTAGGCAGCTCAGAATCCTTCTAGGTTAGTCAACCTCTTCAGCCAAGTCATTCTCCAGCTTCCTTTGTCCGAGGTTCGACACTCTGGGCGCTTGGGAACTGACTTCTGGACAGCGACAGGTTCCATGTCCTGTCTCTTTCACCTTTCTCTGTCCGAGGTTCGGCGTTCTAGGTGTCTTGTTGTTTTGCTCTGGACATTGGCAGGCTTTTGGAAGCTTTGCACAAGTCGTTTTCGACTTTCTTTTGTCCGAGGTTGGTGTTCCCAGATTTCTCGGGAATCGCAACCTCGCATGCTACGTTTCTGGGCACACTTGGGTTCCTCTGGGTTCCTTCCTTTGTCTTGTTCCTTTGGTTCTCTTGTCCTGTTTGGCTTTCTTGCCTTCGGTATATTCCTGTGATTCCTTAAAGCACATCTTTGAGATAAAACATTAGTATCATAATATTTGTCATCTTCAAAAGTAGAGAAACTGAGGAAAGGAACTCTCAGGGGAACTGAAGTTCCAGAGTTCCGTTTCCTAACAATTTTCCCCTTTTTTGATGATGACAAATACAAGGAACCTGGCAACATAATAGGACTTTGAATTTCATGAGACCAGTTGAATTTAAGGGATTTACAACGTTATAAAATAATGAGAGAACATTCAATGGTTGCAAATTCCCCCTAAGCAAATGAACTAAGTTATTCGAGTTCCCCCTCAGAAAGAGAACGGGTTCAGATTTCCTATAAGTCCTGTAGTTCCAAGAGTTCAAGGTTCTTATCCATTCTTCCCCATTTTGACATCATCGAAAAGGTCAAGTTACTTATCAAGTATAGGATATCAATGTGAAATAAACAATTTGCGTTAAACCCATGACAGTGACCATAATATAAACTTAAGGCAAAGACAAATGATGCATTAGAAACATTACCATAAGAGTTCATTAATCATTAAAGTCAAGAACATTGCCTAGAGATGCATAGTGGAAAGAGAAACAAAAGAGCATAACCAACTTGACATTAGACAAAATAAGGATAAAAGAGGGGAGTAGGACCCTAGGGAACTACTAGCACACTGTGATGTTATAGCACTGGGAACTAGGAGAGACGTTCCTATGGCAGCGTAGTGGCCTCCTCTTCAGTTTCCTTCTTTTATGCAGTTCCTTCATCTTGGCCTGTTGTCATCTTATCGGCCTGATTACCTCTAATTGAGCAAGGTTAAGATTGAGGTTTTTCTTGGCCATTTGAGGAGCGTTGTGTTTTGAGAGAGACAGATGAACATGAGATTGAGAGAAGGCGTGAGAGAACAGAGTGCTCGGCTCAATCAAACAGGAAACCTTAAATAACCCTTGAGCAATTTTGGAGCCGTTGATAATCAAGCCATTGGATATATTTCTGGGAACTCTGAAGAGTTGAAACGGCTAATTTTCTTGAGGCTTTTGCGCCTTTGCAACGGTCACAAATTCAAAGATAAAATGCTAAAAAATGGCAACTGTTCAAGGCTGAGAAGACGTCTCTAACGCTGTGAGATTTGCCATAAATACTGTCTTAGGAGGAGCAATTCTCTTACTAGCCATTTAAGGGGTAGCCCATCCTAGTTCCTTTTTGGCGATATTTTCAGTGTGCTAGAGGGATATATGAGAACCTTTGATGTGGGTTTTAAAACATAGGACCTAAAAGTACGTTCCCATAAAAGAAATCGGGAAAGGCCATTTATCGCATTACACACTAGTTCCCAGAGAGGGTTAAGAAGAGGATCATATGGAAATAGATTATGTAATGAGGCAAGGGAGGGTCATAGTATACAATCATCATTTCGGCTTGTATTGTTGGGTTAGAAAGATGATCAGATTGTGACTTTTGGGCCAACAAAGAGACTTGGACAATGATTGAATTTTAATAAGAGATGAACAACCAAGGAGAAGAACTAGAAAATTTTGTCAAAGCCTTTTGAGAAACCATTATGAATATGAGGGTCTAACGCAAGAGAAATGACACAAAGATTCCAAGATAAAGACAAGTAAAGAGTTTTGAACTAGTCAATCAAGGGAACTGGAGAGAAACTTTAAACTAAAGGAACTGCTAGTTTATAGGGATCATTCCCAGTTCTAATCTAAGGTTCTCGAAGGGAACTCTATTCAAGGCTTTGGTGAATATATCTGCAATTTGATCTTCAGTTCTACAAAATTTCATAATGATGTTTTCCTTCTCAACATGATCTATAAGAAAATGATGTCTTATGTCTATATGCTTGGTCCTAGTATGATGCATAGGATTCTTAGAAATGTTTATAGCACTGGTGTTATCACAAAGAATGGTGAGGGGACCATAAGACATACCAAAATCCGCGAGTTGTGGCTTTAGCCAGAGAAGTTGGGAACATCATGAGGCAGCAGCTATATACTCGGATTCTGTGGTGGAGAGAGAGACTGAGACTTATTTCTTTGAACCCCATGACACAAGGCAAGGGCCTAGGAACTGTGTCATTCCAGCGGTGCTCTTCCTATCCACCAGGTATCCAGCATAATCAGCATCAGTGAAACCCATCAGCTCAAAGGGACATTCTTTAGGGTACCAAATACAGAATGAATCAGTTCCCTTGAGATACCAGAGTATCCTCTTCACAGCAGCTAAGTGTGTTTCTCTTGGACAGGATTGAAACCTAGCACACAAGCCAACAACAAACACAATGTCTGGGCGACTAGCGGTTAGATACATGAGAGAACCTATCATACCTCTATAGAGTTTCTCTTCCACAAGAGGACTCGAATGATCCTTGTCCAAATGAGCAATGGTGGAGATAGGAGTTGAGAGAGGCTTGCATGAATCCATTTTGAACTTTTTCAGTAGTTCCCTGACATACTTCTGTTGGTGAATTTGTATGCCATCTTTCTTTTGAGTGATTTGCAATCCGAGGAAGAAAGTGAGTTCCCCTATTAGGCTCATTTCAAATTCACTGCTCATCAAGTCTTTGAACTTATCTACAAGGGACACGTTAGTGGAACAAAAAATGATATCATCAACATAAATTTGAACCACTAAGATGTTACCTTCTTCTTCTAGGATGAAGAGAGTCTTATCAATGACTCCACGCCTGTAGCCATTTGAGAGTAGGAACTGGGCAAGACGATCATACCAAGCTCTGGGAGATTGCTTGAGGTCATACAATGCTTTATCTTGAAAGTAGACATGGTCGGGATGATCATCGTCTTCAAAGCCAGGTAGTTGCTTGACATAGACTTCCTCTTGAAGGATTCCATTGAGGAAGGCAGTCTTTACATCCATTTGGAACAGCTTGAACCCTTTGTGTGATGCGAAAGCAATCAAAAACCTTATTGCTTCAATCCTTGCCACTGGAGCATAGGTTTCATCATAGTCAATGCCTTCTTGTTGATTGTATCCTTGAGCAACAAGTCATGCTTTATTCCTTATCACCACTCCTGTATCATCTAGCTTGTTTCTGAAGACCCATCTAGTTCCTATGATGTGTTTATCCTTGGGGCGGGGAACTAGATGCCATACTTTGTTTCTTTTAAACTGATGAAGCTCTTCTTGCATAGCTTGGATCCAGTCTGCATCCTTCAGTGCCTCACCTATGTTCTTTGGTTCCACAATAGACAGGAAGGCATTGAAGGCAAAGAAGGTTAGATGATCGAACCTGATTGGAGGCTTGATGACTCTTCTTTCTCTGTTAGGAGCTAGAGCATTTGATGTGGAGACATTCTGAGTTGAACATTCAGCTTCCTGGTTGGAATCACCTTCTCCATTGAAGATCATGTGGGAAGATGAGTCATTGAAGTCTCCACAGATGTTGTCGTCATGCTCATGGTTTCCAGAAATGGATTGTTGTTCATTATTCATGGGAACTGGTGGAGGAGCCATTGGAGGGTTCCGAGCAGCAGGACAGGAACTGGGTGGAGTGACATCTTCATCTGGATCTTCTTGATATGACTTGGGAAACGGGTCTTCAAAGGAATTGGTGGTGTTCTGCACAATCTTTCCAAGTGATTTTTCATTAAAAATAACATGAACACTTTCTTCTACCTTTTTAGTCCTTTTGTTGAAGACTTTGTACGCCTTGCTACCCAAGGCGTATCCAATGAAGATTCCTTCATCACTTCTTGGGTCGAATTTACCAAGTTTGTCCTTCCCATTGTTGTGCATAAAGCACTTGCATCCGAACACCCTCAGATGTGAGATGTTGGGAACTCTTCCTCTTAGGAGCTCATAGGGTGTCTTTTCTGTGATTGGGCGAAGCATGGCTCGATTGATGATGTAGCAAGCTGTGTTGATCACCTCAGCCCAAAATGATTGAGAGAGTCCACTTGAGATCAGCATAGTCCGAGCCATGTCTTCCAAATTTCTGTTCTTCCTTTCCACTACTCCATTTTGTTGAGGAGTGTATGGTGCAGAGAAGTTGTGATCAATTCCATGCTCACTGCAAAAGGTTAGAAATTCTCCATTTTCGAATTCGGTACCATGGTCAGACAGAATAGCATTGAGTGAACAATCAAGAGATTTTTCTAACAAGGGAACCAGATCTTTAAAGCGGTCAATAACTTCACTCTTAGATTTAATAAAGATGGTCCAAGTAAAGCGAGAGAAGTCATCGACAAGAACAAAGATATACCTGTTCCCTCCTAGGCTCTGAACTCTCATGGGTCCACACAGATCCATGTGGATGAGTTCAAGAGGCCTTGAGGTGCTTACCATGTTTTTGGACTTGAAGGAACTACGAGCATGTTTCCCTTTTACACAGTCAGAGCACAGTTCCTTAGATGTGCCACTTAGCTTTGGTAACCCTCTGATTAGCTCCATTGAGTGTAGCTTTTGAATCAGCTTGGTACTAGCATGACCGAGGCGTTGATTACACAAATCAACTTGGTCATTCACAGTTGAGAGACAAAGTTTCTCCTTGGGAACAAAGGATGAATCAATTATATAGACATTGTTGAATCTTTTCCCTTTTAGGATGATTTGTCCCGAGGAGTCAAGGACTGAACATTCGTTTGATCTGAATCTAACTTCATTGTCTCCTTGAACACACAGCTGTGACACACTTATTAGGTCAAAACCAAGATTATCAACAAGGTAAACTTTGTTTACCTGAATGTGATCGTTGAGTTTCACAGTTCCTATTCCACAGATTTTCCCTTTGCTTTTGTCTCCAAAGGATATGTTCCCTCCTTGGAGAGGTTGAAGAGAGGTCATTTGATTTCTTCTTCCAGTCATATGGCATGAGCAACCACTGTCGATGTAACATAGTTGAGGTTGCCTCTCTTCTTTCTGCATATAAGGGAACTAAGATTTCTGAACCCAGCGAAGCTTGGCTTTACTGGGGGGGATTAGCATTGCGAGTCTGTGAATAACCAGGGAATTGGTTCCTTTCATGGTAATGAGTACTTTTCTCCTTTTCAAAGTTCCTTTTCTTAGCACAATCAGTGTTGTAATGACCATTCTTACCACAGTAGGTACACAAACGATTGTAAACAACATGTCCATATTTTACTTTTCCTGACCTAAAAGGTTTTTCAGTTTTCCTTTTGTTAAAATCAACATTGTTTCTAACATTGCTATGGGCCATGTCAATATATCTTTTGTGAGCAAAGGAATTGGTGAACCATTGGTTTTCAGGAACCATCTTTTCTTTTCCCTTAGGTTTCTTCTTAGGACTTTGAGAACTTTCATTTAGACGTTTCGCAACCTCAACCTTATTCTCAAGAACCATGATATTCTCTGATAGGAATTGATTCCTATCACGAGAAGTGGCAAGAGTAGTACTGAGGTTCTCATTCATCTCAACAAGTTCTCGCCAAGCCTTTTCATTTTCAGCATCATTGTTCCCTTTGTTGTTGACATATCCTATTCCATGACGTTGTCTCACAAAAACAGTTTGATTTATCATTTTTTCATTAATAGAATCAGTGAGAATGTCCAATCTATCAATTATGGATTGAAGCATGTATTTCCAGGTAAGTTAGCATGCAAGGGAACTTTGACAGAATCTATGCTAGTTTCATCTCTTGCTCCATCTCGAGCCTAGAAAAGGCTTTGGAGATCTTGAGGGCAATTCCTTTCTCCAGTTTCTTATCGGCATTGGCTTTGGTGTTCTCTCCTTCTTCAACCTCCAGTTTCCCTATTACTTGAGTCAAGGGAAGGGATTGGATGCCTGGAGTGTTCTTCATGATTCCCTTGAGAAGGGTGAACTTGGAGTTGAGTCCATTGATGATCACCAGGGACTTGGAAACTTCATCAAGGTCGACTCCCGCCGCTGTTAGCTTTCCAATCAATCTGTTGAAGCGGGAGTAGTACTCTGAGATGGTCTCAGTTTCCATCATTTTGAAGGTGAGGTATTCTCCTTCCAAAACAAACTTTATGCTTTGCTTTAGTTCATCACTTCCTTCATGCATCTCCTTGAGAGCTTTCCACATCTCCTTCGCCGTCTTGATGCCTATGACCTTTTCCATGTCTTCTCTGTCCAATCCATTGAGGATGAACTGCCTGGCCTTGGCATTCTTCTCCATGATGACATAGTGTTCTGGTTTCCAATCTTCTTCCTTCATGGTAAGATCGACATAGCCATCTCCATTTTCGACTATCCTCCAGCATTGGTAGTCGTTGGTCTTGATGTGGCTTTCCATGCACTTTTCCCACCATGTTTATTCTCCTTTCTTTCGGAGATGTGGCTTGTTGGTGGAGATTCTGAGCTCAAACTTGCTTGGTTGAGACAAGATCTGCAAACTTAACAAAGATCTAGCTTTTCCCGCTCTAATACCAATTGTAGGATCGTGATTGTTAGATTAATAATAAGGGAACTGAGAACACAGTTTACAGTTCCCTTTGCAGCGGAAATAAACAATCAACTAGATGAACAAGTTCCTTATAGTGGAAACCTTCGATTGCCAACTAGCAATCTAGGATAAAAACCACTACCTTTCTTTCGAAAGGATTTCAAGGTCTACTCCTTGATTTCTTATCTCTTTTTGTTACAGCTTATCCTAGGAACAAACACACAGTTTCTTTACCTTACACACAGTTAGGTAATCCTAGATAACTTAACACAATCAATAATCAATCCAAGAAACAGACCTTAGCACCTAGGAACTATCTCACTTACAGTCACAGGAACTAGCACTCAGCTCTTCGATTCCTTGACTGGTTCCTCTTAATCTCAGTTTGCATTGATGATCTTGTTTGAAGCTTCACACTTTGATGTTTGCTATGGAGTGTGATTCTATTGTGAATGCTTGAAGATAACCCTTGAGTTAGTCTTCCTTTTATAGAGGATTCTTCGCAGCTTAATCTTCTCTGGGTTCCCACAGATTGAGCTTGACCTAGGATAAGTGGTTCTCCTTGGTCCACGTTGTTCTTGGCATGTGCAAACAACCTAGGCAACTCAAAATCCTTCTAGGTTAGTCAACCTCTTCAGCCAAGTCATTCTCCAGCTTCCTTTGTCCGAGGTTCGACACTCTGGCGCTTGGGAACTGACTTCTGGACAGCGACAGGTTCCATGTCCTGTCGCTTTCACCTTTCTCTGTCCGAGGTTCGGCGTTCTAGGTGTCTTGTTGTTTTGCTCTGGACATTGGCAGGCTTTTGGAAGCTTTGCACAAGTCGTTTTTGACTTCCTTTTGTCCGAGGTTGGTGTTCCCAGATTTCTCGGGAATCGCAACCTCGCATGCTATATTTCTGGGCACACCTGGGTTCCTCTGGGTTCCTTCCTTTGTCTTGTTCCTTTGGTTCTCTTGTCATGTTTTGCTTTCTTGCCTTCAGTATATTCATGTGGTTCCTTAAAGCACATCTTTGAGATAAAACATTAGTATCATAATATTTGTCATCTTCAAAAGTAGAGAAATTGAGGAAAGGAACTCTCAGGGGAACTGAAGTTCCAGAGTTCTGTTTCCTAACACTAACTAAGTATAGTAGGCAAGTAAGGGTCGAACCCAAGGGAATCAAAGGATCTATCTCTATGCAGGAAAGTAAGTACCAACTAGGAACTAGGGGGGGTTGTTGTTTGGTTTTCTATAACTAATGAATAAAATCAGGAATTGACTAAGATTGTTGTAAATATGATTGTGAGGGCGCTTCACCTAACAAATATCCACACTTCAGTATGACAGGTTGATCATTGATTATCTCAAGTTCATTCAATCCTATGATTGTTCCTATTCCGATCTTATGTATATTAACAAGTCAACTAGCCCTGAAAATACTAACTATTAAACAATCAAGAAACTATCAAGATTCAATTTAACAGTAGCAGTAAGCATAGGAATTAAGCAGGATACATGCAACACTTAACAACTAGTCAGTATTCAACATGTAATCAATTCTCTTCACAATAAACATTCACAACTAGTTCCTGTAAATCGTGGTTGCTACTCTAGATAAGGAATTTCAACTAGAAATAACCAAATCCTAGCAATAGAAAATTACTAACATCAACTAGTTGATCAGGCTAGTCAACTCAACAAAAATCAATACAGATAAGTTTAAGAGAATTAATACAACCCAAAGGAAATAGAACAAGAGTTATAACCTCACAACCAAATCAACTGAAGGTTTCAATCGCCAGGTGAAACAATGGAAATTAGTTCTTCATAGTCTTCTCAAACACAAAACTCTAGGGAAAAAACTGAACGATGATAAAAATTGATAATGAAAAGTCTGCTCTAAAAGAAAGATAAACCTACTTAGCAAAACCTAATTCCCAAAAGATAACGATAACAATCTTCTAAAAATAAAACAAACGAACTAAAAGGAAATAAAATAAAAGGAAATAAAATAAACTAAAGATCGCGGACGAATCGTCGACGCGCTCCGCGCCTAGGAAAGGACCCGTGACCGCGGTTATGAAACCGCGACCGCGGTTTTGTCTCTGTCGTTCCCCCGCATCTTGCCTTCCATCACAGCTCTCCTCGCGGCTTGCTTCCTGTGCCGCGATCGCGGTTCTTCTCTTACGCCCGCGGTTTTGGCTCTGCTGTGACTTCTGCTTCTCGCTTGCGGTCTTCTCTTGTGGTGGCCTTCATTGCTCCTTAATGCTTCAATACTCCACTAAAATCTTCCTTTCCACCGCTTCTTCTCTACAACTCCATTGTCCTAAAATATCTTCTAAACCCACATAAATGGTACCTAATATCTTAGTAACAGTTCCAAGTTACGCACTACAAAGTAGAGCGTATCACAGATCGTCTTCCTCTTCTTCTCAAATTATTGCGATATAGGGGAGTTGGGAAGCAGTATCTTGACAAGAGTCAACGACTTGGATCCGATCGCAATTCCTTCTGGTCGATCAGATCCTTGGAAATGATACGAGCACTTGACCTCCCAGAGCGAGGGACTGCCAACATGACAAAGAATAGTGGGACGAAAAGTACAAGTGTAGACAACTAGGTACATCCCCGAAGAGAGAAAATGATTCCTTGAGTCTTGGGAACCAATGGAGTTTTCATGGCAACAGAGGTATCACTTGCGTCATGTAAGTGGTTGATATTCTGAAATGATCTTGCTTGAGCCAATGCTCCGAGCAATAGTGTCGTGATCTCACTTGACTTCGATCAAACTTCGTGATAGTCCAAAGCTGGAACTGAAAAGAAAGACACGTGAGCAAAAAAGTTTATGAAAAGACAAATAAGGAGAAATTCAGAATCACTTTACTAGTCGTACGCTAGTTGTCGTGGAGAAACGAACAGTCTAAGTGATCCTCTTATGACATGCGCCTTACAAAGAAGAAGCATGAACCCCAAACCTTGTCATTTACATTTGTTTCCTTCACAATTGGCATCCGATCAGAATGCTTGCGCAAGAGAAAACGTAACTGCCTAAAACATTTTTTGTTTGCATACGAAAATGACATACTCCTTACTCAATATCCGTTTTAGGATTTAACCTATGGAAGCATTTTAGGTTTTTTTGAATCGGGTAAATTGAATATTCGTATGATGGAAATGAGAATGACATAAATCTTATTTTAATTTACAAACGACTAAATTCTATTAATTAAAAAATGTAATGTTTCTCTCAGATTTCCATAAAAATGTTTACTCCCTATGTTAACAAAATAAAAGTCATTTTGTCTTTTAATTATTTTTTTAATATTTTAGAGTTTTATATAATGGTGTATTAGTGAGTTACGAGCTATGTTATTGAAAGTTGCACTTATTGATGTAATCTAAAAAAATTATTTGTATTCATTGGTTAATATTAGATTTTAGAATAAAACTTATAATATTTAAACTTAATAATTACATTTATAAATAGTTATGTTAAATGATAAAAGGACACTTATTATTATCAGATGAAGTATAAAAGTAGTATATCCTAGCGACACTTATTTAAAAAAGTAGTATATCTTAGCGTACAAAGTACAAATGATAATTGATACACAGAGATGTAAAGTGGGTTTTGGACGCTTCTTGATAACTTAAAGTATTTTTTTGTGCATGCCTGAGCCCGAGAATCTTGTCCAGCATTGACAATTTGAAAGGGCACTTCAAAGCTCTCAAGAGTCTAAACCACGTGCAATTTATTTGTTTGTTTTTTAGAAAAGTTGTAGAAATAGTATATATCACATCATCGAACCATATCTTAATGAAAAAACAAAACCAAAGTTAATTCCAAATATTATAAACAGTTAAAAATACAAACTTTAAAAACTTTTTTAAGTTAAAATTCTGCTACAAAAATTGACGTGAGATTCAAAAATGTTTGCAATCCCAACTATAGAAGTAATAGAAATGGACACATAATTATTATTTTTTCCGATGAGAACAAATAGTTACGATGCAAGTCATTCGCCCGAAACATTAGCTTTATATTTGATTGATATTGTAAATACAAAAATGTGATATATTATATTGTTGAACGATGACGGTTCATCTTGTTTGATGATGAAAATTATCATTAAGTTTTGTGGTTTATATGTTTTTATGAATTTCAGGATGATTGAATGAAGTAAGGAACGATGGAAACCAAGACAGAAGCTAAACATAGAAGTAACTGAACGAAGAGTCAACAAGGAACAACGATGCTAAGTAAAGTGAAGAAATGACATGTGCTCGCTGCAAAAAGAAATAAATAAGGGAACGGCGCAACGAATGATATGTGTACTTCAAGAGACGTGCGCTTGGAACTTTGAAAAGAGAATAACTAAATTTGGAAATAATATTTTCATGACTTCTTGAGCAGCAAGGCACGAGAAAGATGGAAGATTTAATTAGTTCTATGATATCTTATCTTTGCAAATAGATCAAAAAGAGTTGTATTTATGGAAATAGATAATATTTGCTAATTATCTTAATAGGTGTGTTATGAGCCAGTCTAGGTTACTTAGTGGATTTGTCTAGGACTATATATGTGACTAGTTATCTAGAAGAGCTAACGCGGTCAAGGCTTTCGAAGAAGATATCTAGAGAGAATAAGTAAATGTTCAAACTTTGTGAGTACTTTGCTAGGGATTCGTGATTTATTGTGTTATTAGGTTCTTACACTTGCTTAGAAGTCTAGAGCCTAGGAACTATCTGTGACTAGATTGAGTTTGGACTTGCTTGATTGTAACCGTGATTAATAATGCAAGTAGACCATTGAAATCCTAATAGGGTAAAACCTAAGGGTAGAAGTTTTTCATAATTAACTAGTTGTTTAATTGAGTTTTTCTCTCTAAGAAACTGCGTGATTATTACTTGTCTGAATTTATTTATTCCGTTGCCCAGGGAACAATGTAATCGTTCCCGGACTAACACAATGCGGTTCAACAATTGACATCAGAGCATGTTGCTCTAGATTGTGTGTTAATTTCAGTTAAAATGTAACGATGTCTTAATGTCGTGAAGTTGGGATTGGGAACAACAAGCCTCCACTCCTTCCCGTAAAGTTTCAACACTGGAAGGATTTGTTCACTCAATGGATCAAAAGTAATGACTAGCAAGCCTGGTTGGTTATTGCGAATGGAGATTCTATGGTCGCACAAAATATCAACGATGACAATTCTGCTTGAGGCCCTAATGACTACAAGTGCTTGGAGAAAAAAATTAAGAGCTTGTATGCTCATCAACGATGCATTATTTGTTGAGGATGTCTCAAAGTTGCAATCTTGTGCAACGGCTAAGCTAAAGTGGGCCGCTTCGGAACAGATGTACATGGAAAGTCATGATCATCGTAAATCACTCTTTTTCAGGCTAAGAACACTTCTACATCTTTTCCATGGTTGAGGGTGAAATTATTTCCTCCTATCAGTCTCATTTTGAGGGAATCACCACTCGACTCTCTACTCATGGTATTACTGACGAGGAAATTCTCCCCAAAGAGAATGTTTTCGTCATCATTGGTGGACTTCTTCACAGGCAAAAGATGACTAAGACTATTGAAAGAGAACCCTGCTACTCTTACTCTTTCACTTCGTGAGGTTTTTGCAAAATCACAAAATATGAGAATGAAGAAAAAACATGTCAAGACCGACTATATCAAAGAAATTGTTCTCATGGTTGATAAAGTTGTTAAGTATGTTGAGAACAACTCAAATGGGGATCCGTTGAATGTAGATCCAGAAACTGCACTTTTTATCAAAGCCATGCATTCTCTCTATCAAAAGAGGAAATTCAACAGAAATAGAGGGAACAATGGTGAAAAGCGTGACATCAAGGATGTTACATCTACAATTGTCGAGAGAAAGGGCACTACGCTAGCTCTTGCCTCAAAGGTAATAGTTCTGGTGAAAGATAAATAGAAAACTTTTGTTGCTGTATGGGGAATTGAATGCGTAGAAGATTCTGATAGTGAAGAACCAGAAGCATGGGCCAACAAAAAGATGTGTGCTATGGCCTGAAACACGTCTATTGATGAAGAAGTGGTAGATCCTGAAACATTCCTTGACTCTTTTTTGAATTACTATAAAATGGCTTTGATTACTCTTATCTAAATCATGTATATAGAAAATCTCAAAACTTAAGTTTGTCAAAAGAAGAGTGCAATGACGTGAAAGAATCAATCTCTAAAGCTGCTTGTTCCTCTATTTTTTCCTTGTACTTATTGTGATGTAACTCGTGATGAACTTGAAAAGCTTAGGCAAGAAAATGTGTCTCTTTGTCTAGACGTTGCGTCAAATAGTGCTGATAGAATTTTGTCTTATGAACCCACTAAGACTGAGGTAGACCTATCACAAATGAAAGTTAGTTGAGTCTAAATTGAAAGAAGAAGTAGTGGATTTTGTTGAGTTTAAGTATGGTATTAGGTATCTGGGTAGAAACGACAAAGAAAAGAAAGATGAGTTGAGTATTCCAGAACATAGGAAAAAAGAAAGATATGGAACTACAAGATGCTAAAGAAAAGAATATGCACTTAGAGGAACTTGTCCAAATTCTTGAAAGTGGACTAAATGAAACTCAACCTTGGTATACTATCCAGCAAGTCATAAGATGTTCCTTAATCAATCTCATGGTAATCAACCTAGACACGCTGACCCCACTAGAGCCAAATAACGTAAGTTTCCTAAACCCAATCCTAAGTATCGCACGGGAGATTATTACAAATTATTGTTGCATAGTGGGAACAACTTACATACAATGAGAAACTGTGATAAAAAAATTACCACCTCTTTTATGAGTAAATCAGATGTTACCACCTCTCTCTTTCTTTGGAACTGATCCATACGGATCTCTGTGGTCCCATGAAAGTAAGAAATCATGTTGGGAACAGGTTTGTGTTTGTTATTTTGTCGATGATTTTCTAGATTCACGTGGACAATATTTCTCTCTTCCAAGGATGAAGTCTACACTGCGTTTGAGTCGTTCATCAAGAAAAAAGAAACAAGTTTAGGTCACAAGCTAAACGCCATCAGATCCAATCATGGTATAGAGTTTGAGAACTTGATGTTCTTTGATTTTTGCAAGGAACATGGTGTTTGTCATAATTTTTTCCACCTAGGACACCACAGCAGAACAGATTTGTTGAAAGAACAAATCGAACTCTAGAGGACATGGCTAGAACATTGCTTATTGCTAGCAACCTTCCTCGAATCTTCTGGCCGAGGCGATCAACACGTATTGTTATATCCTTAATCACTTTATGCTTCACCCTTTGCTTAATAAGACTTCTTATGAACTAATCAGGGATCACAAGCCCAATATCTCTCATTTGCGTGCTTTTGGTTACACGTGTTTTGTTCACAATAATGGGAAGGACAACTTGGGAAAGTTTCACCTATTAAATGATGAAGGCATCTTCTTAGGATATGAAATGAAAGCAAGGCATACATGGTGTATAATAAGATAACCAAGAAAATCAAAGAGAGCATCCATGTTGTCTTGGATGAAAACTCAAAAGCTTTGAGTGATGCGTCCACACAAACGTTCCCTAATGAAGAACTTCCATATATGCAACGTGAAGACTGTTGGGCCTCGTTTTTATTCGACCTACCGAATCGGCCCAATAGCTTGAGCCAGGCCGCCTTCTAGAAGGTCCGAGTGGGGTAAAGAAATAATAACATTGACGTTGGAGAAAATCTCGGGGTGACCAATACGCAGTGCGACGACCTCCGCGAATCTCGGACGATCTTTTAACTGACAAAGGCATAGAAATAGAATAAGTACGAGGAGAATTGTCATGTAATGACACACAATATCAATCTTACTCATCATAAAGAGTATCCTACCATTAATATGTTCGCTACGAAGAATTGTTCTCTGGTTCAATCTCTTGTTCAAACATAGAAACGACCGACGGCTAAATTTCTTGATTCGGTTAGTCTCCCATTTAAAGGAGATAAGCTTATTTTTACGTTTGTTTAATCTTGTTCATCTAATTGCAAGTTGATTTGCATTATTTAGATATATTCAATCTTATTATTGTCTAGTTGTCCTTCTCAAAGCGATTTAGGTCGGTTTGATTTTTTCGCCCCAAAACAATTTGACGCCCACCGTGGGACATCTAGCCATTAAATGATCCAATCAACTTACAATCATGGCCGATTCTGGGAATCCCATGACCATCACTGAAGACCAAGTCAAGACTGACGCCCTGGTCGGAAATCAAACCGAGGACAACCAAATCCAAGAATTAGCAAAAAGCATGAGCGTCCTCCAAGAGGAACTGGCTCAGTAGCGCCTAAGAATCGAAACCCTAAGCACCCAATTTGAAGCAGAAATTGCACGACTAACTCGTGAAGATGGACTTTTGAAATCGCATGCGAATTCGGCCGCATCGGCCCCAGGAGGATCGAGGCGCATAGTCAATACCGAAGGCCTCCAAACACGTCTCAACATGGACGGAGCGGTCTCGACGCCCAAAGCACCAATCACTCAGAGCGTCGTTCAACCCATCGGTACGGTTCAAACTCCCCGAGTCAGTGCTTTCATGACTAATGATCCAGTTTCCGCGAACGCGCCCACCGAGACTCGAGTAGCCCATCCACAGGTCACCACACTGATAGCCGTTGTCGTGACACCTAAACAAAGTAAATCCTTAAAAACCTAACTAAGCAGAATAGGCAAGCAAGGGTCGAATCCCACAGGGAGGAGGTAATCTTTCTAAGTGCAAAAGTGTATACCAAAAGTAACAAGGGGGGTTTTGTTGGTTGTTTGCAAATAAACAAAGTAAATCAAAGCAAAGGTTGTAATCAATTGGGAAAAAGTACTTAGCCAGACAAATATCCACCATTCATTCGATTGGTTGATCCTAGATTATCTCTATTCCTTCCTATGAATATTCTTGTCCCTATTCTGAAATAGTTACCAGTCCAACTAGTCCTGATAACCCTAACTATCGAACACACAAGAAACTATCAAGACTTAGAACAATAGCAACAAGAAGCATATGAATTAACCAGGATACATGCAACACCACAACTCGCAATATTTAACACATAATCAATTCTCTTTCATAATAAACTAGTCCAACTAGTCCTAGAATATCATGTTTGCTACACCAGATAAGGGATTTCAACTCGAAATATCCAAACCCTAGCAATAGACAATTACTAATATCAACTAGTTGATCAGGCCAGTCAAATCAATAATAATCAATAGGAATAAGCTCAAGAGAAGAGATATAATCAAAGGAATAGGAATAGAATTATGATCTCACAACCATATATCAGATGAAGGCTTCAATCGTCGGACTAAGCAAAAGTGCTTAGTTCTTAATATCTTGAAACAAAAACTCAAAGGGAATAAAATACGTAAAACTGAGATCTCAGATCATGAAAGTGGCTGCTAGGAATTTGGTTATAAACCCAACCTAAAACTTAATGCTAAAGATAGGAAATAAAATCTTTCCATAAAAAAATAAAACCGGACATAACAGAAATAAAAGAAATAGGAAATAAAGTAAATCTCGGATCTTCGGACGAAGTGAAACACGCGCGTCTGATAACGGGTTTCCGTGACCGCAGAGGATTCTCTGTAAAGGTCTCGTATCTTCAGTTGCTGTGATCGCGGCTGTGGCCCCCGCGATCGCGGTTCTTCGATTCTTGCTCTTGTCGCACCTATCGCGGCCTCCTGTTGATTAGCCGCGATCGCTGCCAAGTACCGCGCCCGCGGCTTTCTCTTCGCTGCACTCTGACAAGCTTCTACACGGCCGCGGTTGCTGCTTCTAAACCGTGGTGGCTGCTTACTCTTCCTTGGCTCCAAAACTCCTTAAAAACACTACTAACTCTGCTACTTCGCCACTGCTCCAATATCCTAAGTTAACTCCTAAGCCCCTACAAATGGTACCTAAAATGTAGTAACCGTTCCTACTTACGCACTACAAAGTAGAGCATATCAAATTCCCCCATGCTTAGACCTTGCTCGCCCTCGAGTCAACTAATAAAAACCTACTCCGCCTTGGCATCATGATGTGCACCGTCTCTCAAAATAAAACGCAGACAGTTGGGCCGCAATCGCGGAAATAAGGTCGCGAACGTGGAAAAACGTTTTTTTTCAATTTTTTTTTTTAGAATAGGAGACTTACAGTAATTTTTCCGCGCCCGCGGAAAGGTTTCTGGTGTGTTAATCACCGTCTTCAATTTTTGGCTCTGGGCTCCTACCTGCAGGTTAGTCTAAAAACAAGACAAAAACAAAACGAAGCGAAGCAAAACAATAACAATAACAATAATGAAAACGAAAAGACATGAAAATAAATACATACCTCGGGTTGCCTCCCGAGCAGCGCCTTAGTTATTGTCGTGGCTCGACATAGTGTTCTCCCACTTAACTTGGGTTTCTCACATCAATTGAACACTCGGGGTTACCATCAGGAGGGTATCGCTTTGCATCGTCTATGTTGAAACTGACCCTCACCCCGTCAAATTCCATTGTGAGCGAACCGCTGCTCACATCAATCTTGGTACTTGCCATGTTCATAAACGGCCTTCCCAGCATCACATGGGCTGCGTGTTTATCTTGCCCCGTATCCATCACAAAGAAGTCCACAGGGAAAATTAACTTGTCAACTTCCACCAGCACATCCTGCACCACTCCTTTTGGATACACATAAGAATTGTCCGCCAGCTGAATCACAATCCTCGTCCTCTCTAATGGCCCGACCTCTAAAGACTCGTACAGCGAAAGAGGCAAAACATTGATAGAGGTACCCAAATCCAGCATAGCTTTTTCAAACACGGTGCCACCTATCTTGTAGGGACTAGTGAATATGCCTGGGTACTGTACTTCTTTGGTAACCGCTTTTGCAGCAAAGCGGATACATTATCACTGACTTTGACCTTCTTCTTTTCCTTCACCGCTATCTTCTTCTTTATTTTGCACAGCTCCTTCAAGAATTTGGCATAGCGAGGGATACTTTTAACAAGTTTTATCAAGGGAATATTTACCTCGCAGTTGCTGAAGGTCTCAAACAGTTCCTTGTCATCCTCCACCTTTCTGGTGTCTTTCAATGCCTCAGGGAAAGGCGGAACTGACTTTTGAGAACCTAGAGGGGGGAAATATGGCCTTTTATAAGTATATGCAGTGTCAGAGGGAAGGCCGCGGTCGCGGTTGCTGGGCAGAGACCGCTGTTGTGCTTGAATTGAGGATTCGGCCGCGTTCTCTTCTGATGAGGCAAAGCCGCGGTCGCTGCTTTCCGGCCGCGATCGCGGCTGTGACAGGACTTCATTATTCGCAGAGTTGTCAAGGGAAGGGGCAAGGATGCGGTCGCTGATTTCTTTCTGCTGGGCTCGATTTTCCTCCACATATATTCCGCTCCTCAGTATCATATGTTATCTCTCGGGTTGACTATCGTTTGGGATGGTAGTTTTCCCGAGTCCCGGGCTTCTAGTCTACTCACTGCGATGGAGATTTGTCCCATTTACGTCTCCATGTTTTGAATGCTAGACCGCATCTCTTGATTTTGCTGGAACATAGTATTGGCCAGCTTCATCATATTTTGTGCGAGAGTCTTCTGGTGCTGGACCACCGCTTGAATTTGTTGGGCCGTAGTGCTTGCCAACGTTGATACGCTCTGGGTGAGGGTCCTGATCATGTCATCAACGGGCATGGATGAACTTGAGCTTTGGCCTTGAGGTCTTTGGTCATATGGAGCTCGAAATTGTTGTTGTTGACCCCCAGGCTGCTGATATTGTTGTGGGCGCGGTAGGAACTGTGGTGGCCTCTGGTGATACTCTTGATTTTCCTGGCCTTGAGGAGTACTCTGCTGATTCTCGTATCTCAAATTTGGGTGATCTCTCCACCCTGGATTGTACGTGTTGGAGTACAGATCATATCTTGGCCTTGAAGAGCCGTATCCTCCAATAGCATTCACCTCAGCAGTGGGCTCCTGCAGTGTGGGACATGCATCGGTCGGATGCATCATGTCATGGCATATCCCACAGGACTTGACTTGCTGCTGGCCACCCTTCATCATGTATCTCCTCATCATCTACTTCATCTCAGCCATTGATAACAGGTTTTTGTCGTTCTAAAAACTGCTATGCAAAATATCCAAACAAACCCTAAACCGTAGTCCTAGGTAAGTAAAGGTCGAATCCACAGGGAGGCGAATTCTATCTAAATATGCAATTCGTATGTCAATCAAACGTAACCAAAAGGGGGTTTTTGTTTGTTTAGTAATTCTAAGCATGCAAAAGGTAAACAGACTCAAAGAGTTGTGAAATAAGTAATGGGGAAAGCACTTAGTCAAACAACATCCACTATTCGTATGACAAGTTGATCCTAGATACTCATTCAAAATCTCATGCAATGGAAATTCCAATTCCTTTTCAGATATAACTAATAGCACAACCAGATACTATTAGCACTAACTAATTAAATAACCCTGAAACTATCAAGATTAAGTTTAACAGCAGCTTTACGGATAGGAATATAGTTGGATACAATTCTAGCATAAAACAACCAGATATTATCCTAGAATGTAAATCAATTCTCTTCTGCATAAGACTAGCACAACCAGTTACTAATACGATGCAGTTGCTACTCTGAAATAGATATGCTCAATCAGTAACAATCTAGATCTAGCAATAGATCAATAACAATAAACCCTAGTTGCGTCCAAATAGAGATTATCAATATCAATCATAAACAACTTAAGCAAGAGAAAGATAAAAACCATGCAATAGATTAAGAACAAGAATCTCACAACTTAATCCAAACGAAAGCTTCAGCGTCCGACTAAGCCAGGGAGGCTTAGTTCTTCATAACGTAGAACGTAGAAATTAGGGTTCCAAGAGATGATGATTCATTGGCCAACAAGCCTCCTTCAACCCTCCAATACTAAAGGAAAATAAATTCTGGAATTAACCTAAAACGAAAGTAATAAAATAATAATAATTAAACAACCGAAAACAGGGACCCCGCAAGTATTCTCGGCCTTCAATCTCGCGTGAGCAGCTGCTCTCAGCCTCCAATTCTCGCGGCGGCCCAACTCCAATTTGCAAGGCACGGCCCACATTCCAATTCAATGGCAACACGGCCCAATTCAATTCCAGCAATTCAAATTCAATTCACGATGACGTCATGCGACATCATCATCCCGCTTCTTCTTGCGTGCATCGATTCTTCATTTCACGTGGGCTTCTTCATCAAAATTGTGGCCCACCCTCAGCATAATCACGTGGCCTGTTAATTCCACTTGGGCCTAATTCATCCAATTCGCCCATCAATTACGTGGCATTTAATTAATTACCAAACTTTGCCCCCAAACGCCATGCACATGAATGTGTCTAAATCTATCCGAATGGCACCAATAAAACCTCTAATGACTCTTACTTAAGCCCTATAAAGTAGTGCTTATCAAATCACCCCATGCTTAGACCTTTGCTCGTCCTCGAGTAAACTAATAAAGAGCCTACTCTTCCAATGTAGCATCCAAGGCTTCAGGAAGCATATCCTCCAACTAAGAGTCACCTAACCCATGCCAAGCTCCTAGCACCAATCTCATTTACAACACATCCACAACTCAACAAGCTTAAGGGCAAGCAGAGTACTTCCCCCAAACTAAATCCGGACATCCAATAGTATGAGTAACCTCTAATCCTAGCCTCCATCTATTGCTCCTTATGTCTCCCAGAGTGACCTACCCGACAATCATTCTTTGTCTCCTCTTCTTATGACGCCTCGCCAAGAATAGTGAGAAATCCTAAAATCACTCTTCTTCTTTTTCACTCGTTTTGCCAAGGCGCTTTTTCGGGTTTTCACCAAGCCACTCATTTCATTTTTCAATAGATGTGCTCACATAAGCTCACGTCACTCTTGACTTCATATTACCCCAGCCTAATGCTGGTCCAAGCCACCTGCTTATTGCCTAGGCCTCCCTTTCGGGTTTTCGACCTATCCCAGGATTTTTTATGTATGCCTTTTTTCAAATTTTTGGCTTTTTCTTTATATTCATTTTTCTCCTCAGCAATGTAGCAAGTATAAAACCCCACCCCATGCTTAAACATTGCATTGTCCTCAATGTAATGAAAGACAAAAGAATAAAGCACAGGGAAAAGCAAAAAAATAACTCACAACGTTGCCGAGTTGACTTGGACACTTCCTTGTTGCTGGCGGTGTAGTCATAAAAGCTCATGTCCTGGATGTCTGGCATCAACGCCATTATCTTTATCTGTCGTGCAACCATAAGAAACCACTGTAGGGTGTGGTGGTGATGTAGGAAATCAGGGCTGCGTGGCCTTCAAAAATGGGCCCAGATGTCATCGTGGTCGGGCCCTGGTGTACCTTCTCTCCAACTGTCGACTGCAGGGCCATCATCGTTGCCAAATAAATATAGGGTGAATGTATTCCTCCGTTTAGCAACATGATGCGTACCTCTCCGTGGGGAACTCTGGACAGCTGGGTAAAACTTTTTTTTTTTTTTGACTTTTCTCCCCGTTTAAGGTCTTTGCGGGGTATCTTATTTTCGTCTTTTGCTCCCCGTTTAAGGTTTTTTCGGGGCCCATTTTTTTCGATTTTTTTTTTTTTTTTGAGAAAGTGCGGCGGTCGCCGTGAAGGGTGCGGCGGGCGCCGTAATTAAACGGCGGTCGCCGTTTTCATGTCGCAGCTATCCTTCTTGGCGAAGCAATTACGGCGGGCGCCGTAAGGTTCGCGGCGGGCGCCGTGAACACCTTCTCCATTTTTTCGCGCTTCCTGCATGTTAGTTCGACACAGAAAGGAAAAACTAAAAGGAAAACAACTGAATAAAGACTAAGGGAAAGAAAATAAACTACCAAATCTCGGGTTGCCTCCCGAGCAGCGCCTTGGTTAATGTCGTTGGCTCGACATACTACTCAATCCTCTTCAACTCGGGTTTGTCCTATCACTTGAACTCCTGAGGTCTATATCAGGGGGATGCCGCTTTGTGTGCTCCATGTTGAGCCTTTCCCCCTTGCTTGTGCACTTGCTGATGGATGGACCGCTGTTCATATCTATGAATGCACTTGCCATCTTCAGGAACGGTCTACCCAACATCTCAAGGGCTGCATGTATGTCCTGAATTAAGGCCTCCTTCTTGTGCTTCCCCTTTGGTTTCTTCTTTATATTGCCCAGCGCCCTTAAAAACTCGATGTAGCGAGGGATGCAACTTGCCAGTTCGATCAAGGGAATGGTTACCTCGCAGATACTGAAGGTTTCATATAGCTCTTTGTCGTCCTTCAGCCTTCGAGTATCTTGGAATACCACATGGAGGGGCGTGACGGGGTGCAGCGAGACAAGTGAAAAGGAGTTAAGATGCACATACTTATCATAGGCAGCCTCGAGAGGGTCGGGGGCTGCCGGGGCATTTTCGAGAGGAACGAGCGTCACAGGATCATTTTCGCGATCGTGGCTCTCCTCCTCTTGGTCGCTGAATTCCTCATGCGGTCTCGGAGTTGTCGACTCCTTTGCTTCAAGTTTACTCACCACTTGAGAGATCTGACCAACCTGCCTTTCCAAGTTCTGAATGCTAGCTATTGTAGTTTCTTGGAATTGCAATGAACTCTTACTCAACTTAGCAATGTTCTGCATCAGCATATTCATCATGTCATCCATAGAAGGTGAAGGATTACCCTGTTGTTGGTTTGGTTCTGGGTAGAACTCCTGGTAGTCATGATCATATGAAGGGTATTGCAGGTTCCCATAACTCGAATTGGGGTGATATCCCCACCCTGGAGTATATGCGTAGGAGTATGGGTCATATCGCGGCTCCTGCTGAAATTGGGGAAATCTATCCATCTCTGTAACAAAATCAAAAAGGAAAAACAAAAATCAATAGCACGGGTGTGGACCGTAAGATAGGTCCACACAATAGTTGACACACAAATCACACACAAAATAGATTATTGCCTCCCCGGCAACGGCGCCAATTTGATAACAGGTTTTTGTCGTTCTAAAAACTGCTATGCAAAATATCCAAACAAACCCTAAACCGTAGTCCTAGGTAAGTAAAGGTCGAATCCACAGGGAGACGAATTCTATCTAAATATGCAATTCGTATGTCAATCAAACGTAACCAAAAGGGGGGTTTTGTTTGTTTAGTAATTCTAAGCATGCAAAAGGTAAACATACTCAAAGAGTTGTGAAATCAGTAATGGGGAAAGCACTTAGTCAAACAACATCCACTATTCGTATGACAAGTTGATCCTAGATACTCATTCAAAATCTCATGCAATGGAAATTCCAATTCCTTTTCAGATATAACTAATAGCACAACCAGATACTATTAGCACTAACTAATTAAACAACCCTGAAACTATCAAGATTAAGTTTAACAGCAGCTTTACGGATAGGAATATAGTTAGATACAATTCTAGCATAAAACAACCAGATATTATCCTAGAATGTAAATCAATTCTCTTCTGCATAAGACTAGCACAACCAGTTACTAATACGATGCAGTTGCTACTCTGAAATAGATATGCTCAACCAGTAACAATCTAGATCTAGCAATAGATCAATAACAATAAACCCTAGTTGCGTCCAAATAGAGATTATCAATATCAATCATAAACAACTTAAGCAAGAGAAAGATAAAAATCATGCAATAGATTAAGAACAAGAATCTCACAACTTAATCCAAACGAAAGCTTCAGCGTCCGACTAAGCCAGGGAGGCTTAATTCTTCATAACGTAGAACGTAGAAATTAGGGTTCCAAGAGATGATGATTCATTGGCCAACAAGCCTCCTTCAACCCTCTAATACTAAAGGAAAATAAATTCTGGAATTAACCTAAAACGAAAGTAATAAAATAATAATAATTAAACAACCGAAAACAGGGACCCCGCAAGTATTCTCGGCCTTCAATCTCGCGTGAGCAGCTGCTCTCGGCCTCCAATTCTCGCCGCGGCCCAACTCCAATTTGCAAGGCACGGCCCACATTCTAATTCAATGGCAACACGGCCCAATTCAATTCCAGCAATTCAAATTCAATTCACGATGACGTCATGCGACATCATCATCCCGCTTCTTCTCGCGCGCATCGATTCTTCATTTCACGTGGGCTTCTTCATCAAAATTGTGGCCCACCCTCAGCATAATCACGTGGCCTATTAATTCCACTTGGGCCTAATTCATCCAATTCGCCCATCAATTACGTGGCATTTAATTAATTACCAAACTTCGCCCCCAAACGCCATGCACATGAATGTGTCTAAATCTATCCGAATGGCACCAATAAAACCTCTAATGACTCTTACTTAAGCCCTACAAAGTAGTGCTTATGAGCCATCTCAGAAAATATTGAAGAATTGGGCTGAGAGTCTGCAGCTTTTACTGACTGGGCACCCTCCCTTTTACTGAACTGTCTTGAGCCCTCAGATAGCTCAAAGAAGACCTCATACGCTTCAGCTGGCGTCTTGTTCAAGATGTTTCCTCCACATGCTGCGTTCACCATCCAACGCTCGTCGTCAAGTAGACCACCGTACAAATAAAGTACGAGGTCTTGGTCTGAATACCCATGGTAGGGACAGCTAGAAATCACCCTCTTGAATATTTTGTAGTACTCATACAGCGACTCAGCAGCCTGCTGTTCAATGTTGCTAATATTCCTCTTCAGGCTGTTAATCTTGGTCGTAGGGAAGTACTTCTCCAGGAAGGCTTTGTTCATCTTGGCCCATGTGTCAATGCTCCCTGGGGTCAAATAGTAGAACCAATCATTGGCCGAATCCTTTAGCGAAAAAGGAAAGGCCCTCAGCTTGATCTGGTCCTCAGTAACGCCTCTTGGCTTCATGCTGGTACAGACGGCATGTAACTCAGATAGATGTTTGTTAGGGTCTTCTCCACTCATCCCATGGAAGTGGGGGAGTAAGTGGATTAACCCAGACTTGAGCTCGAAGTTTACGCCATCTGCCAGCTCAGGGAATTGCACAGCCAACGGTTGCTGTTGCAGATTAGGGGCAGTCAACTGCCTCAACGTGGGTGCTTCGTCAGCCATCTCAAAACAAGGATTGTCAAAACACAAAGTTCTGTTTGTCTTGCGGTTCCTAGAAAGGGTTCTCTCAATATCTGTATCACAAGCAAGAAGAGGAGAGTCAGTAGCACGGGTGTGGACCATAAGATAGGTCCACACAAAAATTGACACACAAACACACACAAATAAAAAATCAAAACTTGCCTCCCCGGCAACGGCGCCAATTTGATAGGCGTTGTCGTGACACCTAAACAAAGTAAATCCTTAAAAACCTAACTAAGTAGAATAGGCAAGCAAGGGTCGAATCCCACAGGGAGGAGGTAATCTTTCTAAGTGCAAAAGTGTATACCAAAAGTAACAAGGGGGGTTTTGTTGGTTGTTTGCAAATAAACAAAGTAAATAAAAGCAAAGGTTGTAATCAATTGGGAAAAAGTACTTAGCCAGACAAATATCCACCATTCATTCGATTGGTTGATCCTAGATTATCTCTATTCCTTCCTATGAATATTCTTGTCCCTATTCTGAAATAGTTACCAGTCCAACTAGTCATGATAACCCTAACTATCGAATGCACAAGAAACTATCAAGATTTAGAACAATAGCAGCAAGAAGCATAGGAATTAACCAGGATACATGCAACACCACAACTCGCAGTATTTAACACATAATCAATTCTCTTTCATAATAAACTAGTCCAACTAGTCCTAGAATATCATATTTGCTATACCAGATAAGGGATTTCAACTCGAAATATCCAAACCCTAGCAATAGACAATTACTAATATCAACTAGTTGATCAGGCCAGTCAAATCAATAATAATCAATAGGAATAAGCTCAAGAGAAGAGATATAATCAAAGGAATAGGAATAGAATTATGATCTCACAACCATATATCAGATGAAGGCTTCAATCGTCGGACTAAGCAAAAGTGCTTAGTTCTTCATAGTCTTGAAACAAAAACTCAAAGGGAATAAAATACGTAAAACTGAGATCTCAGATCATGAAAGTGGCTGCTAAGAATTTGGTTATAAACCCAACCTAAAACCTAATGCTAAAGATAGGAAATAAAATCTTTCCATAAAGAAATAAAACCAGACATAACAGAAATAAAAGAAATAGGAAATAAAGTAAATCTCAGATCTTTGGACGAAGCGAAACACGCGCGTCTGATAACGGGTTTCCACGACCGCGGAGGTTTCTCTGTAAAGGTCTCGTGTCTTCAGTTGTCGCGATCGCGACTATGGCCCCCGCAACCGCGGTTCTTCGATTCTTGCTCTTGTCGCTCCTATCGCGGCCTCCTGTTGACTAGCCGCGATCGCTGCCAAGTACCGCGCCCGCGGCTTTCTCTTCGCTGCACTCTGACAAGCTTATACACGGCCGTGGTTGCTGCTTCTAAACCGTGGTGGCTGCTTACTCTTCCTTGGCTCCAAAACTCCTTAAAAACACTAATAACTCTGCTACTTTGCCACTGCTCCAATATCCTAAGTTAACTCCTAAGCCCCTACAAATGGTACCTAAAATGTAGTAATAGTTCCTACTTACGCACTACAAAGTAGAGCGTATCACACACCGATGGATCTCCAAACCTTCATACAACAAGCCATCAACGAGCATATGAATGCTTTGGGTGATCGCATCGCTCGGATTCCAGGAGTCCCACAGCCGATCGAAAAAGAAGTGATTGATGGATACAAAGACTCACCCTTCGTGGAAGCAATCACATGCGTTGAGATCCCGAAGAAGTTCCACGTCCCTAACATGCCCAACTACGATGGGACCGGGGACCCCGACGATCATATCTCCATTTACAAACATAAATTAATGATTATCTCTATTCCAATAGGGAATCGCGAAGAGGTCATTTGTAAAAGCTTCGGCACGACCCTCGCGGGACCCGCACTAACTTGGCTCATGCACTTGCCACAGGGTTCGATCGCATCATTCGCCGATCTGGTAAATTCATTTAAAATCTAGTTCGCCAGCAATCAGAGACTGGAAAAGCAATCAAGCGACTTGTACCGTATCGTGCAATGGTATGGTGAACCCATAAGAGATTATCTTAACAAGTAAAACATAGAGAAAGTTGCGATTTTACATTGCAACATCCCGACATCCATCGAAGCCTTTTGCCGGGGATTGGTCAAGGGTAGTGAACTTTATCGCAAGCTGACCAAATACTTGTGCCGAAGCTTCGAAGACGTGCAAGCCAAAACCATGGCCCAAGTTAGACTACAAGAAGAAGTATAGCCCACAAAAGAGGACAAGAGCCCTGATCGAGTCGACCGAAGGTCATCATCGGACCATCGACACGACATGCAACACCAACCATACCCCAACGGACGAAGCGACACAAACCAGGTAAACAACTCTTATGATAGGAACCAAGATTTGAAGAACAATCAGGCTCTTCCCCCAAAGGTCCATTCCTACAACTTTAACATTTCTGTTTCGGAACTCGTCAAGAGCTTCGACAGGTATAGGAAAGACGTAAGATAGCCCCGTAAGAGCGACAAGCCAGATTCCAAGAAAGATATGAGCCGATGGTGCGAATTCCATGGAGATCATGGTCATACCATAGATGAATGCATTGCCCTGTGCAAGGAAGTCGCAAGGCTCCTCGCGCAAGAACTCTTGCGCAACATCATCTCCGACAAAGCAAAAGCGACGCTAGATCAAAGAGACCAGGTAATGATCGATCGACCCTTATCTCTAGTACACACTAAATTTGTTAACACCATTTCAGGAGGGTCCGACGTGTGTGGAAACACATATTCGGCCGCCAAAAGATATGCCAGAGAAAGAAGAGACAATAGACCAATCCGTTCAGAGACACGACGACCACAAGCAATAGAGACGCCTTCCATCACCTTTGACGATTCTGAAGCTGAAGAATTAGGCGACCACCATGACGGTCAGGTAATCTCTTTGTCAATTGGAAATTATCTTATACGCCGGGTACTAATAGACACAGGTAGCTCCACAAACTTGTTGACACTAGACGCCTTAAAGGGTATGGGTCTAAGCGAGGACGATTTGACCCGAATGTCGACTCCATTGGTTGGGTTCAGTGGAGAAGTCAAGCACATCCTCGGTGAAATTGTAATAACGACGTATGCTAGCGGAGTCAACCAACAGGTAAAATTCTTCATACTCGACTGCCTGTCTCCATGTAACGCAATCCTTGGCAGACCTTGGATACACGCAATGAAAGTTATACCCTCCGCATACCATCAAACTATAAAGTTTTCGACCAAGTGGGGGGTACATGAAATATAAGGTGACTAGCGGGCTACCAAAGAATGCTTCGTCACGTCAATGAAAGGGACAGTCGAGCGACAGTCGGTGTAGCCACTACAAGACGGTGAGAGGAATAAACGAAATCGCAAACCAGAAATGGAACAACTTGACGAAATCGTGTTGGACCCCTCAAAGCCAAAACAAACGGTAAGGATCGGGTCAGATTTATACAACCCGACCAGAAATAGTCTGATAGAATTTTTACGATCCAACGCTGATTGGTTTGCTTTGTCATATGAGGATATGGTAGGAATTTCACCCGACGATATCACTCACAAGTTAAATGTAGATCCCACCTACCCACTAGTCAAACAAAACAGAAGGAAATTCGTGCCGGAGCAAAACAAGATCGTGGACAATGAAGTCAAAAACTTGCTGGAAACAGGTAAAATCAGGGAAGTCAAATATTCTGAATGGCTGGCCAGCGTAGTCGTGGTGCAAAAGAAAAATGGCAAATGGAGAGTCTGTATCGAGTTCACAGACCTCTACAAAGCTTGTCCCAAAGACTCCTTTCCCCTGCCACACATCGACGTAATGGTCGACGCGACCGCATGCCACGAAATGCTCACATTCATGGACGCGTTCAGTGGGAATAACCAAATCTTGATGGACCCGGACGACCGAGAAAAAACAACTTTTATAACCAGTCAAGGTACATATTGCTGTAAAGTTATGCCTTTTGGACAAAAAAATACAGGGGCCACATACCAACGACTCATCAACAAGATGTTCAAAGACCAGATCGGGGACACCATGAAAGTATATATAGACGACATGCTGGTCAAATCCAAAGCAACCCAAGATCACATTGGACATCTAAATGAAGCATTCGAAGTGCTGAAGAGGTATAACATGAAGCTAAACCCCACTAAATGCTCTTTAGGAGTAGCCTCATGGAAATTCCTAGGGTACATGACCCAAAAGGGGATAGAAGCATGCCCGGACCAAATTAAGGCGATCGTTAACTTAAAGTCACCCAGATGCGTCAAGGATGTCCAAAAATTAACAGGGAGAATATCAGTACTCAACAGATTCATATCAAAATCCTCCGATAAGTACAAGCTTTTATATGAAGCTCTAAAGAAGAATAAGTCGTTCGAGTGGACGGCGGCATACGAACAAGCCTTCCAAGACCTGAAAACGTATCTAGCAAGTCCGCCTCTACAAGCAAAACTAATTGATGATGAACCACTACCATAATACCTGGCGGTATCGGAGTCGATAGTAAGTGTAGTACTGACAAGAGAAGAAGACGAAAATCAGTCTCCAGTCTACTACATAAGTCGCTCTCTACTCCCGACCAAAACAAGGTACACATCACTCGAAAAGTTGGTCCTAGCTCTGGTAATGGCCTCAAACAAACTGAGACCCTATTTCGAATTACACGTTATTATTGTGCGAACTAACCATCCCATGAAAGCCATCATGAGGAAACCAGAATTCACAAGACAAATAACAAAATGGGCAATACATTTGAGTGGCTTTGACATCGAATATGAGCCAAGGACAACAATTAAGTCTCAAGCTTTGGCAGACTTTGTGGCCAATTTCAGTCCAACATTGGAACAGGAAGCCATAAAGGAAGTCGCACAACTAACGACCAAAGAAGACAGGGGCACATGGAAACTCCACACAGATGGAGCGTCAAATGTAAGAGGAGTCGGGCTAGGACTTGTACTAAAATCACCATATGGGGACCATATAGCCCAAGCTATGAATGCGAATGGTACGCGACCAACAACGAAGAAGAGTATGAAGCACTCATATTCGGTCTAACGCTCGCGCAAGACCTCGTAATCCAAAGCATCGAGGTGATATGCGACTCCCTCTTGATTGTCAATTAGGTACAAGGGTCGTATGCTGCCAAAGATGACAGGATGATGGCCTACCTGGACGTTGTCAAAAGTTTAACAGAAAAATTCCAAAATTTCACCATCAGGCAAGTCCTATGCGACCTCAACACTCAAGCCGACGACCTAGCAAACCTCGGGCCAACCCTATGCCCTAACGACTTCCACAACATCCTATTGGCACACGTCACAACTCCAGCAGTCCCCAAGACCAACAAAGCGACCAGTTGTGACGATACTCAAGCAGTAGACAAACTGCCCTTGGAAGAAGTAGTCTCAGCAGAAGTAGGTGACAACACCGAAGACGATGTCATAAACAATGTAGACGACTGGACCATACATTACATCAAATGGCTAAAAGACGGAACACTCCCAACGGACAACGGAGAAGCCAATAAACTTAAGGTACGAGCAAAAACCTTTGACCTAAAAGACGATATCTTGTTCAAACGATCTATCACAGGGTTATACCTATCGTGCCTATAAAAAACCGATGTCAGACGCGTCCTACAATCCCTACACGATGGAGAATATGGAAACCACACTAGAGGACGTAGCCTATTAGGTAAAGCTCTCAAGACAGGATACTATTGGCCGACAATGAACAAAACTGCGACGGATTACATCAAAAAATGCGACGCCTGCCAACGGTATGCACCCATAACCCATCAACCATAAAAAATGCTACACCCGACGTTAGCACCCTGGCCATTCATGAGATGGGGAATGGACATCGTATGGAAACTACCACCAGCATCAGGACAACACGTCTTTTTCCTTGCTATGACTGACTATTTTTCTAATTGGATTGAAGCTGAGGCATATCGAGAGGTAAAAGAAAAGAACATTATTTCATTTATAAAACGTAACATCCTATGCAGATTTGGCGTGCCATTAGAAATCGTATACAACAATGGCTCCCAATTCATCGGCAACAAGACCCGATCCTTTTGCAAACAATGGAACATCAACTTGGTCACGTTCACACCACGATACCCACAATCTAATGGCCAAGCCGAGTCCAGTAACAAGATCATCATAAACAACCTCAAGAAGTGCCTCACATGGGCAAAAGGAAAATAGGAAGACAAACTCCCCTTGATACTGTGGTCCGATAAGACCACCCCGAAGAATGCAACCGGACAATCCCCCTTTTTTTTGGTCTATGGGAGCGAAGCAGTCATACATGCCGAACTCCTCATCCCGACAGCCAAGTATGGGTTACAAACCCCGAAACAGAACAACATCAGGTTATCTCATAACCTAGACACTGCAAATGAAATCAGGGAAAGATCTAGGATACAAATGGTAAGGTATCAACAACAAGTCGCCAGGAGCTACAACAAAAATATTCACGTCAAAGTCTTTAAAGTAGGAGACTGGGTCCTAAGGAAGGTGTTCCAAAAAACTAGGGACCCAGGAGACGGAAAAATGTCGCCTCAATGGGAAGGGTTGTATCTTGTTAAAGAGATTATTGGTCAGGGAGCATATCGACTCGAGACGAAATACGGACAACCACTCTTGCGAAGCTGAACGCAACCCATTTGAAGTTGTATCTTTTTTCAAACCTTATACTTTGCATTTCATTTAGATTCAGTCGATTTCATTTATCCAACCCTTTACTCACTTAAACATCGGAGGGCCGTTGGGCTCACACCCAACGGTTGCCCTTTGACCTTTTCTACATTTTTCAAGTGTCTTGAACAGAAATACGACAAGAGGCCTCAAGACAAAGTCATAATTGTACAACAAACACTATCATACAATAAAGTTCTAACACACTACATGATCGATCGACACACAAGAAATAGAGGAACAAAAACAAGATACATTTTTACAAGATAAGTTCTAAATAAGGTACATGTCTTATCCAAATACTACAACGCTCTTCCCTGAAACTACACGACATGTCATACTTATTAACAACCACAATCACAAGTCAGCTCGACCATCACCACATGACTCAACCAGGACGCGATTGACAAGTCCACCTACAAAACAAAGCAAACAACAACAAGGTATGCAGAAAACAAAGCATTCATAACACGTGACCCTCGATGGTGGACGGGTCACCAAAACAATTATCCATCCCATCTCCACGATGGACTGATGGAGCACAACATAAAACATCAAAGTCAAATCGTCAACAACACGACGCGCGCAAATCATTGTCACAACCATTACATGGAAACAAATTAAGATTCACCTGACCTCTCATCGACATTTGCAGGAGCGGTCTCTTGACCCTTTGTCACCACAGGAAATGCCTCCAGTACAATTTCAGCAACATCTTTTTTCGCCTTAGGGTCATCTTCCCCTTTCTGCTCATCCTCGCCTAGACCAACAAGTTTAAACAACTCGTCACCAGGATTCCCATTGGGATAGAGAAGATCCATACTAGCCTTCTCATCCAAAATATTCCAAGCAGAATGAGTCCCCGCAACGTACTCCTTCATCATCTCGACACGAGACTTGATGCAGTAATATGCTCCGACATCACTGGCGATTTGAGCGTCCTTCATTCGAAGCTCCTCGATACTACTCTCGAATTCCTCGAACCGAGCTTGGACTTCCTTCAGTTTCTTCTCGACAGACGCCTGCTTACTCTCATTCGTCTTCACATGACTGTTGGCAGCCTTAAGCTGACCTTCAACTTGGGCAATACGTATGTCGGCCTCATCGCTTAACGCCTGCATGGTCGAAAACGCCACTATGGAATACTGAAGGGCCCGTACACAAAAAATCATGTAATCAGTTATCAATAAAAATTGTATATAGACGTACAAGTCACTTTGCGAATACCTTCCAAGCCGTTGCCCCCGCCTCATCGATGCAATCAATTGGGTGCAGGTCCCCAATCTCATTCCTGGTATCAGGGTCCAAAGTCTGAAGCAAGTCGCCTACGCCCTACGGGCCTATCCTTGAGTTCACCCACCAATGTTTCGACAACAATGGTCGCCTTCCTTTTCGCCCCAAAGGTCTTTGACGATGGAGAATCTACAACGATGGCCTTAGCCGACACCGACGCCTTAGCCGCTGAAATCTTATGCTCCAGAAGGCTCTTTCCGGAAAGGCGAGCACTTGACCTCTCACCACGTGATGCTGTTAGGAAAATGCAACATAGTAAGCAACCGATAAGCCCGAAAACCAACCAAACGCATACATGTAGGAATGAACAGGTGCCTTTGGTTATGTAAGTTGAAGGAGTCGACATGTCGATGAGGTTGGACGCCAAAAAGTTAGTGTTCTTGAAAAATCGGACGGCCTCAATAAGGGCGAGCAATGCTAGAGTTTCCGCTTCGAAATCAAAGTCCTCAGGTTCCTCTAGATCAGGCACTGCAACAGGACACATGTAAGCAAAAGATTAGAAGACGTCCGCTAAAAAATCTAAAAGGACAAATACAATACCTGTCTTCCTCCAGTCCGACAGCAAGAAAGAGCAATCAACACCCCCTTCGAGCGACCTTCGCTCCACGAAGAAACACCGGGATCTCCATCCACGGTCATTAACATCAAGGTTCAAGGCAATAGGTGACCTACCCCGCCAAAGGCGCGGTTGGAACCTAGACGACCCTCGACTACTCAAATAGTAACAATACCATAAAGCATCAAAATCAAAATCAACATCAACACTAGAGACCAACAAGTCAACCACTCTAAGCAAACGCCATGCATGTGGCATGACCTGACAAGGGGCAAGTTTCAGGATAGCTAAAAAGTTCCGGACAAGACTAGAAAAGGGGAAAGAATGACCGACTTTAAAGGTATATTCGAAAAAGCAAACCCAACCTTCCTGGTGCCAATCAGCTCGCTCGTGAGGATGCGGGAGACGTGATATTGTCCCCACCGAAAATTGTCTTACTTCTACGATCCTATTTAACTCCGACTGATTCAGGTTGATGGCCAAGGAGTATTCTGGGCTAAGAAGTCCCAAAGGGGTGAAATCGCTTCTTTCTTCACTGGGACTGCAAGACGAGCCTCAATTTCTTTTGGATCTTCAAAAAGCCATGAGAGGCGAAAAGAACAAGAAACGGTAAGAAATTAAATTTTTTACCTTGAAAGTTGAAAGCTTTTTGCAGAGAAAAGATGGTAAAGAAGTAGATGGAGATAGCCTATTTAAGGAGGTAGTACCGTCAAACCCTCGGCTAGTACGCTAGTCCAATCAGGAAGCGCCACATCGCCATAACGCCTACAGTAAAATCGGGATAAAGATCACGCCAGGAGAGAGAGAATTTGTAAAATCAAACCGTCCCATCAACCGACGTTCTAGCCCATTGTGATTTTGGGGAAAATGTTGGGCCTCATTTTTATTTGACTCACCGAATCGGCCCAATAGCTTGAGCCAGGCCGCCTTCTAGAAGGCACGAGCGGGGTAAACAAATAAGAACGTTGATGCTAGGAGACGTTGGAGAAGATCTCGGGGCGACCAGTACACAGTGCAACGACCTCCGTGAATCTCGAATGATCTTTTAACCGACTTAGGCGTAGAAATAGTATAAGTACGAGGAGAATTGTCATGTAACGACACACAATATCAGTCTTACTCAATACAAACAGTATTCTACCATTATTTTGTTTGCTACGAAGAATTGTTCTCTGGTTCAATCTCTTGTTCAAACATAGAAACGACCGACGGCTAATTTTCTTGATTCGATTAGTCTCCCATTTAAAGGAGATAACCTTATTTTTTACGTCCGTTTAATGTTGTTCATATAATTGTTAGTTGATTTGGATTATTTGGATATATTCAATCTTATTATTGTCTAGTTGCTCTTCTCAAAGCGATTTAGGTTGGTTTGATCTTTTCGCCCCAAAACAAAGACTCAGATGATGGTGGACATTCCCTTAGTGCACCACGTACAGGGAACGATGCCCCCAATCTTGGTGGCATACTAGTAATTCCCTAGGAACACCAGACATCATGATGATATCGCTGCAGTTACTATCGTTCCCACTGTATCTACTCAAGTACAACAACAACTTCATTGGCAATTGTTCCAACTGGAACTTCTGGTGGTGATGAATTAATCTAATGCTCAATGGAAACATGAGGACCAAGCAAATGATGTTGTAGGAACAGTCAATGAAGTAGAGTCGAATGGTATTGAAGATGAAGCCTTGCCTTCAACTTCAACCTTTGCTCCCAGTGTTGCGACTCTACCTTCTCCGATTCCAAAATCTCAAAACACCAGAATACAAAAGAATCCAGTTGACAACGTTCTCACACCATTCGATCAAAGAAGTACTCACTCATTTCTTAATCTTTATTGTGCTTTCATTGATTTTATCTCTCTTGTATAGCCAAAAATGATAAAGGAGGCAATGAAGGAACCAGACTAGGTTATATCTATGCAAGAAGAGCTACATCAATTTGAGAAAAACAAGATGTGAAGACTAGTTCCTAAGCCAAAGCATAAGCATGTTATTTGTACTCGTGTGGTGTTAGGGACAAGCTTGATGACTCTGGAGTTAGGACAAGGAACAAAGCCAGATGGGTTGTCAAAGGGTACAACCAACAAGAGGGGATAGACTACAATAATACCTATGCTATAGTTGCTATGATTGAAGCTATTCATCTTCTCATACCCTATGCCGCTCACAAGGGGTTCACCTCTTATGTTGAACAACCCCAAGGCTTTGAAGATGTCAATTGTCTTGACCATGTATTTGTATTGGATAACGGATTGTATGGTCTTATGCAAGCACCTCCTACTTGGTATGATAGACATGCACAATACCTCATATCTAATGCTTATAGATGCAGTGCAATCGACAAAACACTGTTCGTTTTGGAATAGAAAGGGGAGATTCTTGTCATTTAAGTCTATGTTGATGATATTATATTTGGATCCACTAACCTTGCACAGGTAGAAAAGTTCAAGAATCTAATGAGCAATGAATTTGAGATGAGTTTGATAGGGGAAGTTTCATCTTCTTGGGATTAGAAGTCTCAAAGAATTCGAGATGAGTTTGATAGGGGAAGTTTCATTCTTCTTGGGATTAGAAGTCTCACAAGAATTCTAAGTACATCAAGGAATTGTTGAAGAAGTATGGTATGGATAGATCTAAACATATTGATACTACTATTTCTCTTAACACTCGTTTAGATGCAGACTTGGATGGTAAGGATGTGGACCAAACAATGTATAAAGAAATGATTGGATCACTCATCTTTCTCACAAAAAGTAGGCCAAATACTATGTTTAGTGTGTGTCTATGTGCTAGATATTAGGCAAACCCAAAGGAGTCACACCTAAAGTAAATGAAGAGAATCCTTAGGTACTTGAAGAGAAATGAAAACTTGTGTCTTCCGTATCCAAGGAACAGTGGATTTAAACTGGTTGGCTTCATATATGCTGATTAAGCTGACACTTGGTGGATATGAAGAGCACATCTAGGATGGCACAATTCCTTGGTCCTTGTTTGGTGTCTTGGGGATCGAAGAAACAAAACATTGTTTCCCTTTCCACCACTGAAGCTGAGTATGTGGCCGCTGCTTCATGTTGTGCCCAAGTATTATGGATTAAGAAGAAACTCGGGGATTTTGGTATGTCTCTTAGCATTGTTCCCATTATGTTATGATACTAGTGCTATAAAAATATCGAAGAACCTAATTCATCATTCTCGTACTAAGCATATTGACATACATCATCATTTCCGCCATTAGAATGGATCATTGCAAGACAGAAGATCAAGTTGCAGATATTTTCGCCAAAGTACAAGATAGAAAGCCATTTTAACATCTATGGTCGATGTTCCTTGGCATGATCTCTTTGAAATAAGGAATTCCTTGTCTACTATTCCCTCAATGCTTGGCTACATTGATTTCAGTTAAACAGGGAACAATACCTTCATCGCTTATTATTTGATTAATGTTGGTTTGTGATGATTTGTTATGTGCTATATGTTACCTAATATCTTGGATTTTTGCAATATGTTCTTGAATCTTTGATGAAGAAGCATAATACTTTTGCATCTTATTTTTGCCTATCCAACCAATTTATTTTTGAACCCTCGTTATAAGATAACATGATAATTGGTTGCAAGTCTACCCTAAGTCGTGATCCAGGTAAACGTTCCCTATGATCTTACTCTTGTTTACCACTTTATTGGGTTTAATTATCTGGATCTTATTTGTTCTCTACCATGTTACTTGCTTGGATATGTTATATAATTTGTGTGAACCTTGTATTATCCAAATTGTCATTTTCAATCCACTCATGGTCTTTGGATATGGAAACAAGTTGCTTCCAATTCAAGGGAAACAAAGTATTGAACGTTGAGTTTGGGAACAGTGAATGGAACGTTGAGATTGTGGTAGATGACGTTTCTTATCGTTTAAGAGTGGTGAATGTTGATTTGGCTGCTCTACAGAGAAAGGAATGTTGGGTGCAAGAATCCAGCTAAAAGTAAAAAGGAGTCATTACTAGAGAAGAGAGAAATATTTTGGTTAGAGGAATTAATGGCAATTCGGCTTTGGATTTTTGGTAAGTATTTTTCAAGTTCTTTTCATCATTATCTTTACCAAATCTCTTCTTTCTATTATTACCTCATACCCTCTTAACCCAAATCTTCACCAAAATCTCTATTGCTTTCAAATCTCTCTCTCTCTATCGTCAACAACCCTGAAAGCTCTTAATCCCAAAATCCAATCCAAATGGCCACCACAAGCACCTATGTCCCCTCCATGAGCGTTGATGAGATGACCCCCGAGCAATTGGATGCTTTCATCGCTAAAGCTCATAAGCGAAAGGCTGGTCTCGCAATGACAATAAGGCTGAAGTCGAGAAGGATCTCAGATTCCAACCACTGGAGTCTGTTCCTCCTACCAAGGAAAAGAAGAAAAAATCCCCTTTGATATCTATGTCTAGCGACGAGGATATTGACTTGATGATAGTCGATGAAGGGTGGGTGTCTACTGGCTTCTCAACATCGACAAAGTTTGGCACCAGCGAGTCTGCTCCGGCACCGCTTAAGGGCCGCCTCCGTTCTGCAAAGAAGACGGAGAAGAAGAAGACAAAGGTGGAGGAACCTTCAACTGTTCCCTCCTTAGAAAATAAATGTGTCCTCCGCACTTTGTTCACTCAAGACGACTTTTCACCTCCAATTTGAATTAAATTCATGTTACTCGTCTCATAGATCCGTCATCAAGGTACACCCTTATCTTTTTTACTTTCGAACCTTTCTTGCTACCTCACCCATATTCGTTATGCAAGGAGTTAAAGTGAGTACGAGTATGGATATCTGACATTCAAAGATGATTATTATATGTTCAGTTTTAATGTTTGATTTCGTATATGAAATGCAAACTTGAAAAGGAACTAGAAGAAATTTGATGTTCTTTTCTGAAATCTGATGTTTTTATAATGCAATAAGGAAATGCATATGAAGTTGTTGAACAATATCAATGCACATGTGAGATGGAAATGGAAATGGACTAAGAAGGCTATGTCACTAATTATAGCTAATACTATCGGTTTCTTAGTGGTTTGTGATACAAGCAACAAACAACTGCGGATAAGTGGCCACAAAGTGTAATAGGCACTGCTTGTGAAGGAAACAGTGAGGAAATTGTGTGTTTTAAATAGCTCATCCGTTCAGTGTAAATCCTACTTTCTTCCCCTATTCTTTTTATCTAATGTCTAAGTGTCTAACATCAGATTTTCTTGGTTATTTTTACTCACAATCTTTACTTGTCAGTTTAGGTTCACAATAAAGGAAAATTGGGAGTGTTTAGTGGTAGACAGTTTACCGTGATATGGCCTTGCTATCAATACACTATTACCTACCTCGTGAGCCAAGGGTTAACTTTATCAACATGACTTTTTTTTTCTTTTTTTTTTATAGAAAAGATAAGAATTCAAAGTTGCAAAACTTCGAGAGGCCGAAAACATCGGTTGTCGGAGAGACCGACAAGACAACAAACAAAAAGAAAGAGACTAGAAAATAAACAACAACAACAGATACAAACTATGAGAAGATAAAGCAAAAGATCCCAGGAGTGAGGTGAGTAAAGAACAAAGAAACGCTATGCCGCCGGAAGGATGGTCATCCTCGACCTTGTCCGAAACTACAACTCGATTCACTGCCTAGGAAAGCTCTATCAAAAAAAGATTGTATATGAAGATAGTCAGAAGGTAAAGGGTTGTTCACAAAAAAAAGGGTGGTCAGAGGGGGTTTGGGTGTTAGGGTTTGGCTTCCTTTTAGGAATGAAATGGCTGACTGTAGACGTCGACGTCGGGGGAGACGCAGATCACTATTCGGGAATTGTTGTCGAGGGGGATGGCGTCGACCGCCTCTTGCACTGTCTGGTAGGTGCCAGCGTCGCCGTCGAACACCACCATGAGTTCTGTCAGAGCCTGCAACTCCACTTCAGTCATGGTGGCCGGAGTTGATGACGTGCTTCTCAGCGACAAGTAGGGTATTGACAAAGGCGATAATCTGTTCAGAGATAGGGTTTGTAGGATCAGATTCACGGCCTCGGATCGTGAAGGAACTGCTTCCACCGAGGTCACGAGCGGTCAGCATCTTCGCGGCGATCCCTAGCCACCGCTCCGCCTCCGCTCGCGGCGTTGGGCTCCATTTTTGGGGCTTCTCTCTCGTGAACAGATTGGTAGCCAAGAGCAGAGTCGGAGGCACCAGGAGGCGGCAACGGCTGAGGAAATCCCATCGCTGGCGGACGAGGCGGCGATGAGGCTCGGGTGCCGGTGAGGCTCGGGTGCCGGTGAGGCACGGGTGCCAGTGGGTTCGGTTGGGTTTTCTGGTTTCCAGGATCTGAAATCCGGGTAGTGGGGGCGGCACATGGCCATTGGTAATCAAAGGATGGCTCGGTTGGTTAGGTGTGTGTAAGGTTGGTGGGGTGGATCTGGGTGTAGGGATTGGAGAAGAAGGTGGATGGGGCGGCGGGGGTTAGGGTTTTCTTCTTTTCATTGGGAGCGTCTTTTATCAACATGACTTGATTGTGGTTTGTGATTTGATTCTTTTTCTGTATGTTCAATTGTTCATTGGTTTTCATTCGTGTTGCTCTTGGAGTTTTAGAGCATGTATTATTGCCTTCTGATACGTGGTTATACGTGTCAAGGTTTTAGTATTCTCCTTGAAGCATTACATGTTTGAGGATCTTTGTTTGCAATCTGGGTTGTACAATTTATGATTGCTTTATATGTTAACTAGTGACTACACTATTTTCTCAGTTTCGGTTTTCAGTTAGGCTAACAATCAATACGAGATATGAAACAATGCTTAGTAAATTTGACCATTTCAAGGTTCACATTCTTGAGAGATACGGGTTAGGTTTGAATTGTCAAAGCCATGGATTTTTTTTGCGTTTTTTATTCAAAAACTTGATGAAGTGTATAAGGTCGAGCAGTTGAGAATCTTACATATTACACGTATATCTTAACCCATTGTAGTTTTGAGTTAAATTACTATGTTTTAAGCATTAAGGTAATGATTTCGATTATACTAACCAAGTAGTGAAGCGCTAAAATTTACACTTAAGCTGGAGTACCTTTTCTTTCTTGCAATACTTTATAAAACCTTACATTTTGCTATATTTTGTCTTGTCTTGTAGATTAATGGCTCACTAGCTAGACTCAAGTATTGTACAACTCATGTACATCTCTACTGCAAAACTATGCCGGTGAGTTTGAATCACTTTGCTTATTTTCTTCTCTTTCATTTTCTATTAGTTGAAATACGAAGGAAGGCTAAAAGGTGAGGTTTTGGTATATAATATTTAAGTTACCAAGTGATTGTTTGTAATTCCAATTATAAAAGTTTCTCATTAGTTTAGATCAACAGAACCCAAAAATTTCAAGTTTGTTTAGACTAATACGTGTTTTGAGTATGGCAATTCAAGATTAAATCAACACCTAGAAGCAATTAAATGTTATACCTTAGGATTTAACTCTTCTTTTGAAACCTTATAGGTTATGAATCTTATGGGTGATAGCTTTCTATAGTATACGGGAAACTTGACTTTTTTGGTGCATAAAGCTTCAAATATTTCAAAATGGGCTATGTAAAAGTATAAATATAAAAGAGATTTATCGTATTAATTCCTTGATATTGTATTGATTCCTTGACATAATTAAGCTGTCAATCATGAAAGTGCCTGAATGTGTAGTTATCATGTGTCAATTGCTATATTCTTTCTAATTATTTGCAGAAATTAGAGCAATTGTTTTCTAAGTCGTATTTCCTTCATTTAGGTATATTAATGTTGTAGTGCCATTACGTGTAGTATCTTATTTCCTTCTCTTGCTAGTGACAATGCTAATGATGCTTGGTGTTGGTTGCCATGCTTTGTTGGGACTTTCATCTTGTAGCTATGAAGCTAGAGTGGTTGGCTATATAATATGATTTGATTTTAGTTTGTTTTCTTTCGGTCTACCAATTGTAACAGACTGAATAGGACTAGAGAATATATTGTTTTGGATAGTGTATACACTTGTCTTTACTTATGATTTTGTTGAACAAACAAACTGAAGCTGGGAATTCAGTATGTAAATGAATGATTTCATGATTTAATGACATTACGGTACATTTTGTATCTTTTATCTTAAAGTGTAATACATAATATTATATATAAATGATAAGGATAAGTGTCATGAGAAAGATTATTATAGTACAAAATAAGAATGAATATAGACCATTGGATTAGAAATAAATCAAAGGGTCATGATTGAACTTTCATTAAAAATCATTAATTCAAAGGGTTGACCATCAGAGCACCACCACCGACCACCGGACCACCACCTCCGGTCGCCGGACCACCGCCGCCGGTCGCCGGACCACCGCCGCCGGTCGCCGGACCACCGCCGCCGGTCGCCGGACCACCGCCGCCGGTCGCCGGACCACCGCCGCCGGTCGCCGGACCACCGCCGCCGGTCGCCGGACCACCGCCGCCGGTCGTCGGACCACCGTCAGACCACCGCCGGTCACCGGACCACCACCGGCCACCAGACCACCCTTGGGTGCATGTGAACTCTATTAGAGTGCAAGCCTTTGAGTGTACATGCTTTTTGACTTTCAAGTGCATGTGAAATCTAGTGCATGCTTTATGTGTTATTAGTGCATGCAAGTTTTATTGGGATTGCATGAAAATTCAACTGAAAAGTGCATACGAATTAGAAAATTGATGCATGTAAATTCTACTAGGAGTGTGCATGTGAATTCAACCGGAAGTGTATGTGAATTCTACTAAAGTGCATGTATTTGAGTGTAATTATATGTCTTTTGACTTTTGAGTGCATGTGAAATCAAGTGCATGCTTTATGTGTTGTGAGTGCATGCGAGTTCAACTGAGAGTGCTAGTAAATTCTACTGAAGTGCATGCCTTTGAGTGTAATTATATGTCTTTTGACTTTTGAATGCATGTGAAATCAAGTGCATTCTTTATGTGTTTTGAGTGCATGCGAGTTCAACTGAGAGTGCATGTGAATTCTACTGAAGTGCATGCCTTTGAGTGTACTTATGTCTTTTGACTTTTGAGTGCATGTGAAATCAAGTGCATGCTTTATGTGTTGTGAGTGCACGCGAGTTCAACTGAGAGTGCATGTGAATTCAACTGAGATTGCATGCCTTTGAGTGTACTTATATGTCTTTTGACTTTTGAGTGCATGTGAAATCAAGTACATGTTTTATGTGTTGTGAGTGCATGTGAGTTCAACTGAGAGTGCATGTGAATTCAACTGAGAGTGTATACGAGTTATACATGCACAATAATTCGCATGCACATTTAAGCCAACAACTTGCACAATTGCACTCTAATCCAAAAAAATACATGTGAGTGCATGCGAGTTCAACTGAAAGTGCATGTGAATTCAACTGAGAGTGCATGCGAGTTATATATGCCCAAAAATGTTAAATTCACATGCACAATAATTTGCATGTACATTTAAGCCAACAACTTGCACTCTAATCCAAAAAAATACATGCACAAAATGTTGAATTTGCATGCACAGAAGTGTTGCATTCGCTTGCACTTTTCAAGTCATCGGCTTGCACTTTTAGGCCTCCGGCTTACACTTTGTCAGTAATGTTCAAAAAACAAAGGCATGCACAAAAGGGCCTTCGTGTTGCACTTTTTTTTTAGCTTTTAATCTGATCTAACGACTATGATTCTTTCTTATTTTGTATTACAAGGCCCTTTCGCACCTGAATCTCACCCAAATGATAAAATGCTAAAAAAACCGTTGTAACATATGTAAATTATCTTCTTCTTTTTTATAAACCAACACGGAGGCCCTTTTGTGCATGCCTTTGGGGGGAGTACTCTTCCCGTCCCCGTTTTTGGCCCCAGTCCCCGTCCCCGAACGGGGATCAAAATCTTCCCTCATCCCCGTCCCCGCCGGGGCCCCGCTCCCCGTCGGGGATCCCCGTCCTCGTTTCACTACACATAATTTTTTTAATTTTTATCTAAATTTATATATTATTACGATTTAGGGTATAAATGATTTGATATTTATGGTTTAACGTCTAAAGGGTACAAGGTTTAGGGACTAAACAATATAAAATTTAGGATTTAAGGTTAAGAAAATCACAAAAATATTGTATACGGCGGGGATCCCCGCAGGTTTCCCCGCCGTGGACGGGGTGGGGAACGGGGTGGGGACCTATATCCCCGCCCCGCTCCCCATCCCCGCTCGGGGTTTAAATTTTCCCCCGTCCCCGTAGCGGGGATTCCCCACGGGGAATGGGAAATCCCCGCTCCGTTGCCATCCCTACTTCTGTAGCTTGCAAACCGCTTCAACAAACCAGTAAAACCACTTCAACAAAATCAGTAAAATCGATTCAATAGCTTGGCCAAAGTGTCATGAAACACAGAAACCGCTGCACAACTATGAAAAATGCTGCAGCTTTTGACAATTTACCGTTGCAACAGACAGGAAAACCGCTTCTTTATCAAGCGAGGAAAACCGCTTCATTTGAGAAAAAGGTCAGCGGTTATTCCGGTGTAATGAAGCGGTTATCAATTTTTCTATCAAACTGTTGCATTAGGATATAACAACCACTACAAAAAACCTAATGCAAAGCGAGCAGATGAAGCGGTTCCCAACCGCTTCATTTGAGTTTATGAAGCGGTTATTGACCGTATCATTAGTGCGTTATTGTAGTAGTTGTAATTTAAATCTTCATTAACTTAAGTTCAAAAACTAGTTCAAGATATTTTTTGTACAAATTATCAAATGGGTCATCATAGTATGAGTAGAAATCTATAATTAAGTATAACCATGAATGTGATTTTGGGAATTTTTATATATATAATAAAAGTTATAAGAGTTATTATATACGCTTATCCATGAGATGATAAAATAATACTTAACCTAAGTAGGCTATATTTTTAGGTCACCAAATATTTAAGTTATGTTAACATTAATTTTAATAAAAGTATCAAGTTAACATAAAGCATTAAATTAAGGATAACAAAGTGTTAAGTAAGATAAAATTATAATGTAACTTAAATCTTATAAATTACTTAATCTAAAATTTCATTCTTCATAAATTTGGGTTAAAATAATTATCTAAACTTAGAATAATAAAATAAATACATTTGGATAATTTTTAGAATTTTTGAACAGTGAAGTAAGGACATTTTTTGCCACAACTTTAGAAAGTTGGACAAAACTTCGCAATTAACCCAAAAGTGAGGGGGCCGTGTGCAAATAGGTGAAATTGGACTTCACCTTCAACCTCCAGCCGCCAGAAATGGAAGCTTTCTTCCATGGCTGATTTCAGTCCCAATTCGAGCGCATTTTTCAAAATTGAAGCAGAGGATAATTAGGCAAGTTCAAATCGTGTAATATCCCCAGAATATCGGGAATCGAATCCCCCCAAATCATCCCAATTTTCCCCGAAAAGGACACGAACCCTAGAACGCGTCATTTGATTTGTTGCCAAAATGCGATCCGATTTCGGATCAATTGGAGGTGACAATGACGCGATTTGAAAGCTCTCTTCATAAGCAATCAAACCCCTATAAATAGGGCTTCATCCATGTTCGATTTCCCTTCCAATTTCACTCAAAACCGATCGAAACCTCCTCGTCCTCTGTTTTTTTCGAGGCTTCTGTTGTATTGTTTTTCCAGCACCGGACGCCACAGTCCTCCGACACACGACATTGCTGGGGGTAGCCCTCGACGATACGAGTCCGACTCCACCGACCCCGCTCGATTCCGAGTCTGAACGAGCCCGTACGAGCCCTCCGAAGTCTGGTGCTCACGACCCCTGTTCTGCCGAGTTACTGATGTCCGGGAGTTCTCAACCGCACCAGCCACCACCTGTGCAGCCTCCGCCCATCCAGACGTGACGCCACCACCGTACTGCTGCACCGAGCTGTTGTCGCTGCCGCCGTGAGTAGATCGGAGTCGATCCTTGTGCTCCGGTGAGTCTGATGAGCCACGTACTGTTATATATATATATATATATATGAACATGCTTGGCTAATGAGTTCATATAATTTAATTAGACATTGATTTAACTTATGTTGAATCGTAGTGTGTTAGACGGGGAACGATGTGACTGTTCCCTGAACAGCGCAAATAATATATATTCAAAAGTAGCAATGAACAATGTTCCTTATAGAGGAAACTCTATCAACCAACTAGTTGAAAAGAAAAAAACTTCTACCTATAGGTATTATCCTAGAAGGATTTCAAGCCATATATACTTGTATTTTTAAGAAGTTGTACAATCTCATAAGTCTTCTCTCCATTTATTCTCACACAGATCTAAGGTTTCTAGACCTTGAGTGTAATCAACTCACAACAATACAAAAACATAAAAAAAATCCTAAGCAATCAAGTACTATACTCGTACCTTGCCTTTGGATCTCCTTATCTAAACTTTGCAATAAGCTCTTCATGGACTTCGGTGTGATAGTTGAGATCTCTTTCCCTAAGGCAAACTCATCTATTTATAGTGTTAGCAAAGATCTCTTATCAAGTTACCGAATAATTAGCAACCCCGCTATACAAGGTAACAGTGTAAGATTTTCTTTCCAACTAAACAATTCAGCTTATAATCTCATAGTTTCCATATAATTTTTTTCCTAAGACTCGCTATCTAACTCTTCTCTCTCCAAATAAATCTTCAAATCTCGTTTCCTTGTGTAGCGATCTTCATCTAGTAACAACTGGCAACTTCTGCTTCCATGCATTGATCTTGAAACGTTGTTTTCATGTATAAAAGTTTTCTTCTATGAAATCTACGCGCTTTGCATATTTCCAATTAGCTTCCGCGTAATTGTTCCTTGTTTTCACAACGTTCTGTTGCACTCATCTGCTTTCTCTTCTTCACATGATTTTCATTGTTCCCTAATTCTTTCATAAACCCTGAAACTCACAGGAACAACAAAAACCATAAAACCTAATGGTGTTTATCATCATCAAAACCAGAGGGGACGTCAAGGTTCCAACAATTTCCCCATTTTTGGTGATAACAAACCCATTCAAAAATTGTTCGATCAAAATAGAGTAATAAGCAAGTCAATATAAATCATTATGTATCTAAGTTCAGATGTTTAAGCAAAATTTTATATCAAATGAATAATTTCAGTTATACCTTCAAGTTACATCATCGTTCTCCCTCAGCACTAGCATCGCTAAAAAAATCATAAAGAATTAGGAACAATAAGACTGTTACCTCGCTTTACTGAGTTCTTCGCACAATTTTTCCACACTTCCCCATTTTGGCATCATCAAAAGATAAACAAGGGAACAATAGGACTATTGTAGCAAATTAATGACAAAATAAAGTTCATTGATCGAGCAGGGAAATGATTACACAAAATCATAGACAACTTGACAAACAACACAAAAGATCAAATAGCAAGCAAGGAAACAAAATAACATAAGAAATTCAAGAGAAATAGGAAAGACGGGCTAGGAAAGAAAAGGGGTTCCACTCAAGACTCAGAATCCCCCTTCTAGTCTTTGTCCTTTTGGAGAAAATGTTCAAGAAGCAGCGACAAAATATTCTTTATCTCTCGCAGCTCAGCCAACATTTGGCTTTGCACAGAGCCGCCTCTCGAAGTTCCCTCACCAGCTTCTCGCTTCAAAATCTCGGACACATGCATAGTTCCCTTGTCATCTCCCTGATACTTCATCTTATTCACATTCACCATATCCAACTCGATAACCATGAGAACTTCCCCTTCTGCTCTATAAGCCCCCTCTGCTTGTAGAATAAGCTTGATGACGTGTGGGTAGGCTAGGGAGTGAGTCTTGGCACTACACTTCGCCATGTGTTGTAGAATGACCCTAGGAAGGTCAATTTTCTCCTTGTGCCAAAATCTATCCAGCAGCAGCAGATCGGTGGCAGTGATTGTGTTCTTATTCTCTTGCCTAGGAACGACATCCTTCATAATGATATGATGCGCTATTCGCTGAGGCAGAGTGAGTGTAGACACGTGATTGACTCCAGATGTGGACTTGAAGAGCCTCTAAGCACTAGCCTCCTTGGCCTTCTTCTGAGCATCAGTAATCTTTTCACTAGGAACTTCACAATACCCTTCAGCAGAGACACCCAGTAGTCGAGCGACCTTCGACACAGTGAATGACAAATCTTCCCTATTGGCAGACGATGTTCCCACCATGGTGGAGGAGGTGTTGAGTTGGAAGAAGCGGTAGAACTCGCGGACTTGGTCAGGATTGACCATGACGCGGTTTGAGAAAAGATGTTCCCAACCTTGAAATTTAAGCCTCTCCAAGACTTCCTCGAAATCATTTTCAGCAAGGAACCCTTCAGGAATCAAGAGGTAGGGAAGGATCTTTTTCCCTTCAACGGACTGTTCCTCCACTTTCGCTTTCTTTCTGGACTCAATTTTCTTCGCCTCGGTTTTCTTGACCTTGGTTTTCTTAAGCCGACCGCAGATGCTCCTTCAAGGGGCCTGGAGTGGTCTCACCGGCGGCAGACTTTGTCGGAGTTGAAAAACCAGTGGACACTCGTTGTTCCCCAGTAATCTCAACATCAAGTTCTTCCACATCATCCTCAGAACCGATGGTGTGCTTGCGCTTGCGACTGGGCTCAACAGCTTCAAGAGGGCGAAGACCTAATTCGCCTTCCACCTCAGCCATGGCCTCATCCTCGTCATCCTCTTTTGTCTTAAGAGGGGAGTTGACCTCTTGATCAGTGACAGCCACCAATTCCCTGGATGCCAATGTTTCCTGAGGTTGTTCCTTTTGAAGTTTGGCGATAAAGGATGTGGTCTCTTTGGCTATTTCCACTATGGAAGCAATGGAGGTGGATTCCTTAAAGGTTGGAGTTATCGCAGCATGTTGTGCTTCAATAGATAGCTTGAGCGTAGCCAGTTGCTCCTCGGTGAAGCCGGAGACATCAATGGCAGAGGTAGAGGAAGGGGTTGGGGTAGACATTTTGGTTAAGGTTGTGTTTGAGAAATGAGAGATTGAGGGTGATTAGGGTTGAAGACGGCAGAAAGCAAAAAGAGATTGTAGAGAGCAAGAGAGAATTAGGAAGAGAGAGGATATGGTAAATTCGATTGAAGAAGGGAATGGAGATATATAGAAGGGGTGAGATATTGGGAAGACCGTTGGTTTCTTTCTTATTTTGTATTATCTTTTTTTTTTATAAACCGTTGGATTGAAGAAGGGAATGAAGATATATAGAAGGGGTGAGATATTGGGAAGAAGGTAATATGGAAAATTAAGGATTGATTTACCAAAACTCTCGCCATTGATATCATCCAGCCAGCAATCAAATCTTTTCTCTCTCTTTGGCCATTGATATCATCCAGCCAGCAATCAAATCTTTTCTTATTTTGTATTATCTTTTTTTTATAAACCGTTGGATTGAAGAAGGGAATGAAGATATATAGAAGGGGTGAGATATTGAGAAGAAGGTAATATGGAAAATTAAGGATTGATTTACCAAAACTCTCGCCATTGATATCATCCAGCCAGCAATCAAATCTTTTCTCTCTCTTTAGGTAACGGCTCACTTTCTCTCGTTTCTCGTAAAACTGGTCGTTCCTCATTGCAGAGCTATCAAATCAGCATTCAATTTAAGTGTCACAGAGAGCAACGTTCACCTGCAAATCTCAACGTTCAACACATTGTTCTTGTCCATTGTTCATGTCTCAGTTCCCCCTTAGGCAAAGCTCCATCAAGATGACTCCGAGATACTTGAGTGGATAGAAAGGCTAGTTTGGATACTTATATTGGGTTCACACAAAATTGCAAAGATATATCCAAACAAAAATAAAGGTAGGGAACAAAGACGATCCATATAATTATTCCCAATAAAATTTGGTAAGCAAAGAAAGGTTCATAGGGAACGTTTACCTAGATCCAGGCTTGGGACGGCAGTGCAACCAATTGTCATTTTGGCTTGTAATGGGGGGTGCATATTGTAACACCCCCCGACTTATTGTCGGTAGTGCCACACACCAGTGACCTCAGACGTTGTTGTCCGATGTCACCCAAGGCTTTAATCGGAACAATTAATCTTAAATAAATATAATTGAATAACGAAAGTTTAAACAACAGAAGACATTTTTGAATGAAACTCAATACTTTTATATTAACAGATCTCTCATCAAACGAGAGGAGTGTTTTACAACAGAGTGAAATCACAACGGAAAACTCATAAATTACACAGCGGAAGACTTAAAGAATAAACCTAATACATGACTAGGTTATAAAAATACATTTAAAGCAATACTTAATGACTTTGAAATACCGGCACCGAAATCTGCAACTGCAAGTCTCTTCTTCAACGGTTACTTCAGACTTCTAGGACCCACCACTGATGTGTCGTATAGGACGGATGACACCAGCCAACCATGCAAGGAATAAAACCCGGTTGGTTAGTCTAATGAAAGACTATGCAAGGGTAGAAAACAGAATGGTCCTAGTGATCGTAACCGTTTACTATCATTGTCCCTCGAATAACAACCGAAGGAACGATATATAACCCGAAACTTTCACAGAATGATTAAAGTTTGAATGATCAAGAGAAGACTCCTAAAGATCGAGTCTTATCGGAAACGTATAAAGAGAAGACTCCAAGAGATTGAGTCTTAACGGAAAGCGTATGAAGAGAAGACTCCAGAAGATTGAGTCTTACGAGAAAGTATGACAAATGTTTGGGAACATAATAATAATTTCACACAAGCGTTTAAAAAGACTTGCCCATTTGGGTCCACGACCAACCTCACCGCGTAATGCAAATTCAGATTTGGAAGGAGGACTTACTTTAGTCTAAGTTCGAGCGAGGTTCCAAGTTGTACTTCTCGCCCGAAGGTATATTAATTATGTGCATAATCGCACTTATCTTATTTAATTCCAAAACGTACATTCACGTTATATTCTTTTAAATATCATCTCATCGCGAGAGATATTGAAGGGAATAAATCCCGAGAATCGGCACCAGCTGTGTGCACAAACCCTGAGTAAGGGTATGGTCATGACCAAAGAGAGTACTAGGGAAATAATCATTCTAGCACCAGTTATAAAGAAACAACTAGACTTCGCAAGGTACACAGTGTTCCTACGAATACTCGTTCTAACTAAACAGTTAAAACCACATCATAATCCACATCAATGCCATCGAGGCAACAATATATATATCTATAATAGCGTTGTTCCTAGCAGTATATACAACCTATTATAATATCTCTTTTAATCGTATCAAATACGTTTATCAAAACTGTTCCCAACGAAAACAATATTCATCCCATTTAATTAACAATTAAACAATTGATAATTAATAGAAATATGGAATGATAAGCAAAAGCGAACTGCCACTTGCCTTAGACTAGACCAACGATTGACGAAGACGGGTTTCTGGGTCCGAAACGGGAACAGAACTCGGATTATAGATTCCTACGGAATGACCCATAACGAAACCCTAGGTTAGATTCGATAATAAACTATACGAATCTAAATAATGACGAACGAAATCTAAAGAATGGAAGTCCCGACCGAGACCGGATCGCCCAAGGCCACGATCGTGATTGCTAAAGCAATCCGCGATCGCGATGGGCACTACCGTGGTCGCGGTCGTCGAGGACGAATGTCCGCGAGCACTGGTGACAGCGGCCACGGACGCGGCCGACATTGTCACTGCCGCGGTCGCGGTAGTTCATAGCCGCGATCGCGGCTAAGAACTCTGGCAACCCAAAATGATAAAAACTCACCGGCGATGACTCGGATTGGCTCGATTCGCGGCGGCTTCCACTCTTGGGCACCTTGCGCCTCCAATGCACTGCTCCTTGGCCACCAGCACCTCCGTCGAGGGCTCCGGCGACTCCTCAAGAATTCCGGCAAGAGCTCGAAGCTCCGGCGACTATGGAAACGAGAGTGAGAGGGGAGATCTCAGATCTGGGTGCTCAAAACCCTCCATTTCGGCCTCTATTTATAGCCAAGGAGGAGAGCCAGCCCCGACAAGATCAACGGCGACGACGAACGCATGGCTCGCATGCCCGACTATGCACTCTGCACATTTCCGCGGTCGCGGTGGGTTCTGCCGCGGTCGCGGAAAATTCAAAGCCCAGCTCCTCTGGGAGCTATTATTCCGCTGTCGCGGAATTGCCCTTTTCGCGTCTGTTTACCCGGGAAAAGGTTTGGCATGGGTTTAAAACCCCGGATCTTAAATATTTGTACCCAAACAAATATTCTAAGCCTCGATAATACGTCGAATGTATTTTCCAATGCTCTGGGAATAATACAGAAATCAAACATGATACAAAAATTCCTAACTTCGCCTAACGCGTCCCGAATAATTGACGAGGGTTTGGGAAATTACCTAAATACCCTTACTAAAAATGAGGGGTATTACATCACTTCCCCCTAAAAAGAAGTTTTGACCCCAAAACTTGGCCGATAACAGCTCAGAGAAGCGACCTCAATCTAAGCTATCCAATCGTATAAGTTTAACCATGTCTAACCCACTTCACACTTTGTAAATTGGTTCAGGCATTTCTAGGTTAAGATCCATAAGTTGGTTCAAATTACAGTTAACGTCAGGTTAACCATAATTAAGACCCTTCACCCTCAAAAGAATTCTAACACTTGCTTTCACCAGACATGCATTCCAACACATTACCCATATGAAATATAAGGGTTATCACAATACTACCCTCTTAAAAGAGTTTCGACCCCGAACTAGCATCGCTAAGCTAAAGGGACCGGTTCCACCATAATCTCCTTATCTGATCTTAACTTCCATAATCATTGCATCCTTGTACTTGCTTCCTAGGAAAAACGATTTGTTTCCTCAACCATACTACTATCTTGCATAGCCTACTTCCACGTAATATTATTGTACTAACTCGTGACCATCCTCAAGGTCATAATTATCTTAGGATAATTGTCTCCTAAAATCATCGCACTAGTCTCGCTATATCTTAAGCATGAGATTATACATATTCCTCTTTCCTTTTCCTCTAAACTTCCCTCAGAGTACATACCTTCTCTTCCTTAAGTCGATATCCTTGAATAAATTTGGTTTCCGAAACCTGTATCCCAAAATCGAACTACTTACTCGATCATGATTCCACTTACAACATACTGCCTACATTCCTTACTCTTGCTAGAACAGATGTTGATCATTCACAAGATTACCATTGTCTCGCTCAGAGTATCCAATACAATCTCCAATATAACCTCATTGTTATGACCTATTCTTCCTAAAGACCTTCATGTCCTTAATTAGAAGAATACATCATATTTCTACTAACTTCCTTTCGACAATCCAATCCTCAAGTACATACATAGAATTCCACTATACCTCAGCTTAGTACCTGTAATAACCCTCAGTTTCAATAAGGGTATTTATGTAATTTTCCAAGTCTATTTATAATAAAGGAATATTGGTGTTTATTTCCTCATTCCAAAAATAGAAATGAAATGGAGAATTTTAATATAAGCCATTACAACCTTAAAGTTGATTGTTATTTAAATTTTGGGTAACATTATGTCGTTACCAAATTTAAATAAAATTATAAGATTTAACCTAGAATATTTAAATCCAGTTTAACTTTTGTTAAGTGATTTAAATATGGTTAAAGCTATAGGAATTGTAACTTAAGCCTATCCTAGCCTAAGTTAAGCTTATTTTAGCCTTGGTTAATTTTTCTAATATTAATTTTGGGCTAAAATAATATTAGAAACTTAGAATTATTAAAATAATTAAGTTTGGAAAAGTTTGGATAACTTTTGTAATTTTCAAGAATTATTCAAGGGCATTTTTGCCCCAACTTGGAAAGTTGGGGCCAAAATGCAATTAAGCCAAAATCTGGGGGGCCCGATCGGGTACTGTTCATCGTCATCAACCCCCAGCCCAGCCGAGCTCTCCAATGCCCATCAATGGCGGTTTTCCGCCGAATCGAGCTTCCATTTGGGCTCGTTTGGTTTAACTAACCCATGGGCTTTTTAGAGGAGGATTATACTCGCCCAACCCAAGTGGTTTCGGATGGTAACGATCAAAGACGAGATTGAATTTGAGTATTTATGGAAAGAGATTTTCGGTTTTAGCTTTATGGATACGAAGAGAAATCGGGGCCATTCCGGAATCGATTTCGTCCAAATTTTATATGGAAACGAAGATCTCCCCGAGACCTTTCCAACCCCTATAAATAGAGCACCATTCATTGAGATCTCAGCACCCAATTAATTCTCCAAAGCTCAAGAACCCTAGCTCTCGGCCGCGCCTGTTCATCACCGAAATTCGTCGACTACCGTCCACCGTTGGAGTCGCCGCCACCACCAGAAGTTGCCCCTGGAAGTTATCTTCCAAAGCCCTAAGGTCTCGCCTCCGATCACCCACCGCTCTAGCCGGAAAACCGCAACCTCCCTTGCGACGTCGATCCGAATTGGGTATTTTCGAATTATTAATTCGGTTTCTGATTTTATTTCATCATTATATAGTTTAATTAAGGTTAAATAAATTAATCTTAATTACTATATAATAAGATGCAATTATTCTGATTCTTTATAAAATCTGAATTAAAGTAATTAAAATTACTTGTTTATTATCTTAGACTATGAATGGTTATAATATTGACTTTTCATGGAGATAATATTTTGGAGTAAGATTTATGGATTTATAAATAAATTGTGATATTTATTTATGTATGAAAAGATTATTTAGAATATATGATTAATTGACTTTTAATCGTATAGATAATCATCCTACCGATTAAGCCTTGAGATTGAATTAATTTGAGATGTATTAATTCAATATTGAGACATATACCCTTCAAAATTCAGTTTTAAATAAATTATCTAATTATAATTTATTTTGTGTGTGATTTGGGTACGTCTCGGATTCACTTCTGGAACGGAAATAGAGCAGGGATTCAAGTTGGTACTCGAAAACAACCATCCCCGCGATACCGCTCCTCTTCTGTGAATCAAGGCAAGTGGCGGTTCGCTCTTGCATATTTATTCCATTTTTATCTTAATTGCCAATGAATCGGTTGTGCTTTTATTTTGGGATAAATAATTCTTTTCTTGTTTGGAAACTTGTGTGAATAAATGGTGTGTTAATTGAAACTTATTAGGTTGTACAATATGCTAGTTATGACCCTTATATATATATACTATTATTATAGGGTGCTATTTATAAGTGGTGTGGACTTGTTGTGCATTGGTGTGGACATATAATTGCTAGTTTAGCACGAGTATTCGTAGGAACGCTATTTCCTTGCGAGGTTTAGTCGTTTCTTTATAACTTGGCGTTAGGAGGATTATTGCCCTAATTTTTTTGCTCATGACCTACCCCTATCCGAATATAGGTGGTGGTGCACTTAGCTAGTGCCAATCTTCGGGATTTATTCCCAATCTTCGGGATTTATTCCCAATCCTCGGGATTTATTCCCATCCTATATCTCATTGCGAGATGTGAAATTAAAAGCTTCAACGTAAAATGCACGTTTTGAAATTAAATAAGATAAGTGTGTCGTTGCACATAATTAATATACCCTCGGGCGAGAAGTACAACGTGGAAACTCGTCCGGACTTCTGTCTATGAAGGTTCTCTTATCAATCTGAATTCGCACAACACGCATGCGGTGAGGTTGGTTAAGGACCCGATTATTCAAAGAAGTCAGTTTTCAAACCTTGTGTGAATTGTAATGTTCCCAAACAATAATAAGTATTCCTATAAGACTCATTACCTTTGGAGTCTTCTCTTCTTGCATTCCTATTCTTTCATTTCAGTGAGAGTATGTATCGTCTACCGACTTTTATTCGATAGACAATGATAGTAACCGAACACATTTCAGTGAGAGTATGTTTGAGCCCTTGTTTAGTCTTTCATTAGACTAACCAACCTTTCTCTTTCCTTGCATGGTTGGCTAGTGTCATCCGTCCTATACGGCACATCAGGTACAGCTTCCCAAATTGAAGCCCTGGAACGAAGACGTTGAAGGCAACTGCAGTCTCTTTGGTTATTTCGTCATTTTGAACAAGGTTTAGATCCTGTTGGTGTTTTGAATATTTAAGACTTCCGCTGATATTTTTATATACATTTTGGGGTTGCCGTTTTACAACGTCGAATTATAATATAACTTGATTTCGATATTATATTTGTTATTGTTCGTTATAAATTGTATTTTGCGATCAATACTGTAAAGCCTTGGGTGATTTTGGATATGTGATTCGAGGTCACTGACGGTAATATTCATAAGGTAATTTAGGGGTGTTACAGTTATGGTATCAGAGCTAAAAGTTTTTTTTTAAAACTCGAAACTTTTAAACCATTTTGTGCTTGTTTGAATTTTAAAAAACAAGAACTTGTTGTAAGAATTTTCTTTACTATAGGCCCTATGTAAGGATTAAGATAAAAATGTCTTTCAGTGATTTTTGAACCACAGTAATTGGTGGGGTTTATTTCAAAAAGTATAATATTATATTATAACGGGTTTGAAATGGAAGACAAGTTCAAGTTTAACAATGAGTAAAATTTGGCTTATGAATTTTGTGTGAACTTCTTTTTCAAACTTCTGCCAACGCTAGTAGTCCAACCATTCATGCTTGCTATAGAAGATAGAATTTCTATATCGGAAAAGTCATAACATCTCCTTGTCTCTTTTCAGACAATGGTGTTTACTAGAGCCCAGCTTAGGATCCAGGAAGAATCTAAGACCGCTCCGACGATCAAGTCTGAGTCTGATTCCGTGAAGGTGGTCAAAAATGATGGCCCAGTAGTAGATTTCAATCCACCTGGAGAAGCCGTGGAGGACTTAGTGGCAGTTGAGACCACCGAGGAGGAGGATCCAATTGAGGATCCCGAATACGAGAGTGAGGGTGAAAGGGAAGTGCAATCAGAGAGTGAGGAGAAACCACTGGATCCCTACTATGAGAGTTGGGAAGAAAGGTACGGGCCAGATCACCCGGTTGGTGCCTTGTCTCCCACGTATACGCCTCTGGCTCCAGCTGCTTATGAGGCTAAGGGGATTTCTGGTGCTACACGGGAGGAGTACGACCCGACTTTACCACCAGTCGACGTGGATCCCTCTTCTGACTCTCCGCCTCTTCGACCCCAGGAAGGTCCAATCACTCAGGAGATGCTTGATGGGATGTCTACCCCAGAAGCAATGCGACTTATCGATGAGCAGACCGAACAGACTAGGTTGCTAGTGCGACCTTGGGAGAGATACTTCACTTGTGGCAGCGCTGAGCCACCGGTAACTAAGAGACCTCGTACTTGGGTAGAGTATATGTATTCTGAGGGCACGAGGCCACGTCAAGCTCGTGTGAATGTCCCGGTGCTGCACGAGTATATGAAGGACTAAAATGACTCTATAGACGACTTGAAGGCTGAAGCTCGAGACTTTGTGTTGACTCTCAACACTTGGCGAGAGCACGCTCACTCAGTGTTGGATGAGCTAGAGGATGTCGATAAGTTCTTGGAGTCTCTTTGGGGGAAAACTTGGAAAGGCTCCGAACCTCAGCAGGGCGATGTGAGCAAGTCTGGAGAACCATATGTGCCAGCTGAGGAGTCAAGGGACCCGAAGCCAAAGAGACCCGCAGATAAGTCCGGGGATGGGCTGCCTTTGAAGAAGAGGAAGACTGGAATGACCAGGGATTATGTAGACCTGTTTCGGGCCCCTACGAAGGAGCAGTGAATCATAATTCTTTAGTGATTTCCTTTCTAATATTTTTCCCATTTAGACAATAACGGAGCAGTAGTCTCCTAATGTTATTTCCTCTTTCCTTCTGGTTGTTGTTTGACATTTGGTGTGATTTCCATTAATGAAAAGTTGAGTTTATTAGATGGTTGTCTTAATTATTGCATCTAAAGTATTTATTACTAGCAATTTAAATTTTGAATGCTTAGACCTAATAAACAAAAACACAACTAGATGGGGGAAATTCAGGGTCAAAATTTCCAATGACCATTTAGGGTCGGAAGTTTGAAGCTGACTTGATCTGTATAACCATGGCTCCATACGACATTATTCTCGGGATGGACTGGTTAACACATTACGGGGCGGTAACTGACTTCAACACAAGGACAGTGATAGTTTCATCTGGGGGCCGGTTTGTGTGTAAGTTCAAGGGTCGTAATGACGCCGATAACGGAAAGCTGATCAATGCGATGGTTGCGTTTAAGTTACTTCGACAAGGTTGTGTCGGGTACTTGTGTTATCTGGATAAACCCAAGAATGAAGTCTTGGTTCATGATATTCCTACCGTGTGTGAATTTGCCGATGTTTTTCCAGAGGAAATTCCAGGATTACCCCCGAATCGTGACGTGGAGTTTACTATTGAGTTGGAACCTGGTACGACGCCGATTTCCAAGGCACCTTATCGTATGGCTCCAGTGGAGATGCGAGAACTGAAGAATCAACTCTAGGAGTTTCTTGAGAAGGGCTATATAAGACCAAGTGCGTCACCATGGGGTGCTCCGGTCTTATTTTTCAAGAAGAAGGATGGTTCATTCCGGCTGTGTATTGATTACCGGGAATTGAACAAGGTCACGATAAAAAATAAATACCCATTACCGCGGCTAGATGATCTTTTGGATCAGCTGCAAGGGGCTAAAGTCTTCTCCAAAATCGATTTGAGGTCTAGTTATCATCAACTCAGAATTCGTGAGGAGGATATTCCGAGGACTGCATTCCGGACGAGATATGGCCACTATGAATTCGTAGTCATGCCATTTGGACTTACTAATGCTCCAGCAGTTTTCATGGATTTGATGCATAGATGTTTTCATCAGTATCTGGATAAGTTTGTGGTGGTGTTTATTGACGATATTTTGATCTACTCGCCAAATGAAGAAGTTCACGAGGAGCATCTTCGCATCACGCTATCTATCCTTAGACAAAATCAGCTATATGCTAAGTTGTCTAAGTGTGACTTCTGGTTGAAGGAAGTGGCTTTCTTAGGCCATGTGATCAATGAGAATGGGGGTAATGTTTGACCCTCAGAAGATTGAAGCGGTAGCTGACTGGAAGCGACCTTAGAATGTGAAGGAGGTGCGCAGTTTTCTTGGACTTGCTGGCTATTACAGACGGTTTGTAGAAGGGATTTTCAAAGATCGCTCTACCAATGAACGGATTACTCCGCAAGGTCCACAAGAAGTTTGTATGGGATGAAAAGTGTGAGGCTAGCTTTCAGAAATTGAAAGAGTGCCTGACGTCATCACCTGTACTGGCACTGCCAGAAGGATCGGATGGGTATGTGGTCTATAGTGATGCTTCGAAACAGGGTTTGGGATGTGTGTTGATGCAGACAGGGAAAGTTATTGCATACGCATATCGGCAGTTGAAGCCTTACGAAGAGAACTACCCAACCCATGATCTGGAGTTAGCAGCTGTGGTTTTCGCGTTGAAGATTTGGAGGCACTATCTCTACGGTGTCAGATGTCAGATCTTTACCGACCACAAGAGCCTAAAGTATGTTTTTACTCAGAAAGAGTTAAACATGAGGCATCGACGCTGGTTAGAATTGTTCAAGGATTATGACAAAGAGTTGTTGTATCATCCAGGCAAGGCTAATGTGGTAGCAGATGCATTGAGCCGAAAGACGCCGCATGAGACTATAGTATCTCTTCTCACTGCTCAGACAGAATTACAGCAAAGATTGTGTGAAGTAGAGGTCTTGTTTGATCATCGACATGGACATCTGAGTATGCTTGAAGTTCAAGCTACGTTGCTTGACCAGGTCAAGGAAAGACAAGTTGATGATGTGGTTTTGGTGAAATTGTGTAGCGAAGTTACGGATGGGAAAGCTCCAGGATTTGTGATTCAGGATGACGGATCCCTTTGGTTTCAAGACCGGATCTGCGTGCCTGATGATGCCAACATTCGTCAGCTAATCATGAGGGAGGCCCATTCCTCTGCTTACTCTGTACATCCGGGGTCCAGTAAGATGTACAAAGATCTGCGGAAGAAATTCTGGTGGCCCAATATGAAGTGGGATGTAGCAGAGTTCGTGGCCAGATGTTTAACCTGTCAGAAGGTGAAAATTGAACATCAAAGGCCAGGTGGCGAATTGCAACCTCTTTCGGTGCCAGAATGGAAGTGGGAAGATATTGCAATGGACTTTGTGACGGGTTTGCCAAAGACTCAAGGTCAAAAGGACACTATTTGGGTGATCATTGACCGGCTCACGAAAAGTGCTCATTTTGTGGCCATCAAGTCAACCTGGGGAACACAAAAGCTCTCTGAAGTGTTTTTACACGAGGTTGTGCGCCTGAATGGTACACCCAAAACCATTGTTTCGGATCGCGATGGTCGATTCATGTCGAGATTCTTGAAAGAGTTTCACAAGGCAATGGGGACTGAGTTGAGATTCAGTAATGCGTTTCATCCTCAAACGGATGGACAGTCGGAGAGAACAATCCAGACACTCGAAGATATGCTGAGAGCATGTGTGTTGGATCGTCCGACCAGTTGGGAGAACAGTCTGAGTCTGATAGAATTCACATACAACAATAGTTGGCATTCCACCATCAAGATGGCTCCATTTGAAGCCTTGTATGGTCGGAAGTGCAGATCACCAATATGTTGGGATGAAAATGCTGACAAGATATTGTTAGGACCTGAGTTGGTCGAAAGGACTGCCTCAGATATTGCTTTGATCAGACAAAGAATGCTTACCGCTCAGAGTCGACAAAAGTCTTACACATATTTAAAGCGAAGGAATGTCGAATTTGATGTTGGAGATAAGGTCTTCGTCAGGGTGTCGCCAACCAAGGGTGTTCAGGTTCGGGAAGCGTGGGAAGCTCAATCCACGCTATGTTGGACCATTTGAGATCCTTGCCAGAGTCGGATCTTTGGCATACCGGTTGGCATTGCCACCTTTAGCACATCCAGTGCACAATGTGTTTCATGTCTCTCTGTTGAGCAAGTACGTGCCAGATGAGTCTCATGTTCTGAGTTATGACGACATCGAGATTCAGTCGAATGGTACATATGAGGACAGACCGATGTGTATCCTAGAGGTTGAGAGAAACACCTGCAGAACAAGGTAGTTCCATTGGTGAGGATTCTTTGGTCAAAGTCTGGAACCGAGGAGGTAACTTAATTGGGAAACATGGGAGACCGAGACTGATATGCGTAGTCGTTTCCCTGAACTGTTTTCGACTTAGTTTCGCAGTCGAAACATTTTCTTAAGGGGGTAGTAATCTAATAACCCTCAGTTTCAGTAAGGATATTTATGTAATTTACCAAGTCTATTTATAATAAAGGAATATTGGTATTTATTTCCTCATTCCAAAAATAGAAATGAAATGGAGAATTTTAACATAAGCCATTACAACCTTAAAGTTGATTGTTATTTAAATTTTGGGTAACATTATGTCGTTACCAAGTTTAAGTAAAACTATAAGATTTAACCTAGAATATTTAAATCCAGTTTAACTTTTGTTAAGTGATTTAAATATGGTTAAAGCTATAGGAATTGTAACTTAAGCCTATCCTAGCCTAAGTTAAGCTTATTTTAGCCTTGGTTAATTTTGGGCTAAAATAATATTAGAAACTTAGAATTATTAAAATAATTAAGTTTGGAAAAGTTTGGGTAACTTTTGTAATTTTCAAGAATTATTCAAGGGCATTTTTGCCCCAACTTGGAAAGTTGGGGCCAAAAATGCAATTAAGCCAAAATCTGGGGGGCCCAATCGGGTACTGTTCATCGTCATCAACCCCCAGCCCAGCCGAGCTCTCCAATGCCCATCAATGGCGGTTTTCCGCCGAATCGAGCTTCCATTTGGGCTCGTTTGGTTTAACTAACCCATGGGCTTTTTAGAGGAGGATTATACTCGCCCAACCCAAGTGGTTTCGGATGGTAACGATCAAAGACGAGATCGAATTTGAGTATTTATGGAAAGAGATTTTCGGTTTTAGCTTTATGGAAACGAAGAGAAATCGGGGCCATTCCGGAATCGATTTTGTCCAAATTTTATATGGAAACGAAGATCTCCCCGAGACCTTTCCAACCCCTATATATAGGGCACCATTCAGTGATATCTCAGCACCCAATTAATTCTCCAAAGCTCAAGAACCCTAGCTCTCGGTCGCGCCTGTTCATCACCGAAATTCGTCGAATACCGTCCACCGTTGGAGTCGCCGCCACCACCAGAAGTTGCGCCTGGAAGTTATCTTCCAAAGCCCTAAGGTCTCACCTCCGATCACCCACCTCTCTAGCCGGAAAACCGCAACCTCCCTTGCGACGTCGATCCGAATTGGGTATTTTCGAATTATTAATTCGGTTTCTGATTTTATTTCATCATTATATAGTTTAATTAAGGTTAAATAAATTAATCTTAATTACTATATAATAAGATGAAATTATTCTGATTCTTTATAAAATCTGAATTAAAGTAATTAAAATTACTTGTTTATTATCTTAGACTATGAATGGTTATAATATTGAATTTTCATGGAGATAATATTTTGGAGTAAGATTTATGGATTCATAAATAAATTGTGATATTTATTTATGTATGAAAAGATTATTTAGAATATATGATTAATTGACTTTTAATCGTATAGATAATCATCCTACCGATTAAGCCTTGAGATTGAATTAATTTGAGATGTATTAATTCAATATTGAGACATATACCCTTCAAAATTCAGTTTTAAATAAATTATCTAATTATAATTTATTTTGTGTGTGATTTGGGTACGTCTCGGATTCACTTCTGGAACGGAAATAGAGCAGAGATTCAAGTTGGTACTCGGAAACAACCATCCCCGCGATACCGCTCCTCTTCTGTGAATCAAGACAAGTGGCGGTTCACTCTTGCATATTTATTCCATTTTATCTCAATTGCCAATGAATCAGTTGTGCTATTAAGTTGGGATAAATAATTCTTTTCTTGTTTGGAAACTTGTGTGAATAAATGGTGTGTTAATTGAACCTTATTAGGTTGTACAATATGCTAGCTATGACCCTTATATATATATATACTATTATTATAGGGTGCTAGTTATAAGTGGTGTGGACTTGTTGTGCATTGGTGTGGACATATAAATGCTAGTTTAGCACGAGTATTCATAGGAACGCTATTTCCTTGCGAGGTTTAGTCGTTTCTTTATAACTTGGCGTTAGGAGGATTATTGCCCTAATGCTTTTGGTCATGACCTACCCCTATCCGAATATAGGTTGTGGTGCACTTAGCTAGTGCCAATCTTCGGGATTTATTCCCAATCCTCGGGATTTATTCCCATCCTATATCTCATTGCAAGATGTGAAATTAAAAGTTTCAACGTAAAATGCACGTTTTGAAATTAAATAAGATAAGTGCCTCGTTGCACATAATTAATATACCCTCGGGCGAGAAGTATAACGTGGAAACTCGTCCGGACTTCTGTCTATGAAGGTTCTCTTATCAATCTGAATTCGCACAACACGCATGCTGTGAGGTTGGTTAAGGACCCGATTATTCAAAGAAGTCAGTTTTCAAACCTTGTGTGAATTGTAATGTTCCCAAACAATCATAAGTATTCCTATAAGACTCATTACCTTTGGAGTCTTCTCTTCTTGCATTCCTATTCTTTCATTTCAGTGAGAGTATCTGGTTATGTATCGTCTATCGGCTTTTATTCGATAGACAATGATAGTAACCGAACATAATCACCAAAACCATTCTGTTTGAGCCCTTGTTTAGTCTTTCATTAGACTAACCAACCTTTCTCTTTCCTTGCATGGTTGGCTGGTGTCATCCGTCCTATACGGCACATCAGGTACAACTTCCCAAATTGAAGCCCTGGAACGAAGACGTTGAAGGCAGCTGCAGTCTCTTTGGTTATTTCGTCATTTTGAACAAGGTTTAGATCCTGTTGGTGTTTTGAATATTTAAGACTTCCGCTGATATTTTTATATACATTTTGGGGTTGCCGTTTTACAACGTCGAATTATAATATAACTTGATTTCGATATTATATTTGTTATTGTTCGTTATAAATTGTATTTTGCGATCAATACTGTAAAGCCTTGGGTGATTTTGGATATGTGATCCGAGGTCACTGGTGGTAATCATCCTAAGGTAATTTAGGGGTGTTACAGTACCTCTCTTGTCATATAGACCTTACTCCTCATATTCACAACTCAGCTATTACATTGGTTTCCTTACTCGCATTTGGCCCTTGTGCCATATCTTTAACTCAAAATCTTCACTCCTGTGGCCCCACAATTACTCACACCACAGCCTATGTCTGATTATCTCAGCATGATTTACTAATCCTCTCCATAGGATTATACTCTCGTCTTACCAAACGTGTCATACGATCACCTTAATAAACGTGGGTCACCTTTTCCTCAAGTCCACTTGATATCATCTACCTACTTACTTTATGCCACATGGTTGACCTTCAAAGCCGTAACAACTTTTACCGGTCGAGTTTGCTATTCACCCAAAAATCCTTAAGAAATCAGTTGTCCTCATGCGATTTATTATCCCAAATCAAGCACCATTTTGCTTTACGGATAATTACCATTTATCCAAGATTAACTTAACGTATTCCTTATTCAATCTCTAACTTAAACCTTTAAGGTTCCTCAACTCTATTTACTCAAAATACCATATGGATGAACAATACCTTGCCTTCAAAATCAATTACTTCACATCCTAAATCCTACATCCTTTTGTTTATCGATATCTTCCGAATAACTAGGCCTTACACCATAACCTTTCAATTTCAAGTGGGCTTTCTCCCAAAACTATCGATCATAACTTAATTCCCAAAAAGTGTTGTATCGATTGCCTTATAGACGTCACACTCTCTAACAATCCACATATCAGACCTTGTAAATCTCCAGATATCATATCTCTATATCCCTTGAAGGTATAATTCACTGATTCAGTTCCTTGGCCCAAATAAGTTTGGCCCAAAAGCTCTCTTCCAACTCAAAACCTATTGTTTCCTCAAAACAATGCCGTGATAAATCCATTAGCACAATTGTGACCAATCACTTTATTTCCCCCCAAAACGTGACATCAAATCGCATTAACAGACATTGATCACTCTATGCCAATCCTTATGTCATTTCTCTTAAGAAAGCCTCATAACGAAACCTCAGATAAATCTTCCAAGACGATACATATGACTTCACACCCTTAGCCTTTCCAAAAGTCTAATCCTCTGGTCCACAATGAACATTCTCACTTACAACTTCCATAACCAGAATCCCTTGAGATATTACTCATATTTCCTTAAGGTATCATCCTGATAATTGATTCATTACCAACCGTATCAGTTCTCTCCACTAAATGCTTTAATATATCGGAATCATCAACGTAACCTATCCTTAAACTGTAATCTTTCCATTTAAGTGGCCTCCTTCTAACACAGTAACTTCACAACTTAATCTTCTCCAAAGAATTGCACCATAAGCCTTCTAACTGACAACTCGCATAAAATCCAAATATCAAACCTTACAACCTTACAAGTATCATAACTCCTTATTCCCTGATCGTACAACCTACCAATTTCAATCATTTGGTCCACTTAGATTTGGCTCAGCCGCCCTTTTCCTGACTCACATCCCAAAGGTTTGTTTAACTGCCTCAAATAACTTGTCTTTAACTTAAGATCCTTACATTCCTCACACAATTTACTATCCATCCAAGACTTAATCATACCATTTCCTTATAGATCCTCAAAACGATACTTCGAATAGATATTCCAAAATAATACCTATGACTTTGTACACTTGGTTGCTCCACAAGCTGCAACCAAAGGTCCTACACTGGTCGTACCCACTTATAAATCTCATAATCATAACCCTGGACTCTAAAGTCTTACTCAAGGTCGTAATAGAGGAAATGAGTTCCCTATGAACTATCCCTCTTATACAATCATTCCTTTCTCAATAATCTATCCACATCAATGCCTATAGTATGACCTCATAACTAGGCATTCTGATCTTCATGTAGTTCATTCCTATGTGCTTTGACCAGAACAAATGTTTAGGGTACCCATATGAGAAGAACAAACTTCTTAATCCCATAAAGCATTAACCATATATATTTTTTTCCTATACCCAAAAAAAAAATTGATAAAAACTCAAATCACGAGATATCGCTCGTCCGCTCAACGAAGGGAGTAATTAATGTCATATTGATGCGACATTACCCCAAGAACAAAGAGAGATTCCTAAGGATGGATCTTAGCAATTCAGTAATGGAGTCGCCCCTGGTGTTAACCATGTAGGGAACGAACACCTCGGTTCCATATGTTACCCCTCCTGTGTGAGTCCTGACAGCCCTTATCTATATGTGACATAACTGTTTTTGGCACTCACGGAGTCTCGTATGAACAAACAATTTGCAATAGTAATGAATTTAAAAATTTCCGAAACAAGGAACCACTTCTTTATTATTCGAAACATTACATAAAGCAACTGATAGAAAGTCAAATAGACAGATTACTAAACTATGGAGACTATCGACACAAGTCAATGCTCCTTATTCTAAAAAGTCTTACAAAATACTACCACTTGTACAAAGCTTCCCTTCCATTGGGGTGACGTATCACAAAGAGTCGTTGCTCTTGACCCAAAGATTCCATAGGCGCCTTGCCTTTTTCATGAGCAACAGACTGCCCCAGAACAGATACTTCTGCACGTGGGTTCTGTCCACTGCCAACTTTTGGGGCCTGATCAGCTTGAGTGGGCCTTAGGCCCTTCTTCCTATAGTATGCCTTCATGTGGCCTTCCCTTCCACAATAGTAGCATACCCTCTTTTCCTTTTGACAGCTAAAACTTTTGTGCCCAACTTCACCAGAGTTGTGGCATTGAATCCCGCCGCTATTCCAGCCTGAGTCATTAGCGGAATCGGACGGAGTCGTCTTGATCCTAGTACGACCAGACTTCTCGAACTTGGTGGGCGACGTTGGCCGCTTGAACGAGCCAGCCCTGCGGTTCTGTTGCCCAATCCTTGCCTTAATCTGTGCCTCCACACTAGCTGCGACTTGAGGTATGGGGGCCGCTTGGGCTTGCGGTACCATATGGGCCGTTAATACTTCGACCACTATTCCCACTATCTGTCCAATGGTTGTCGCATTTAGCACGATCGGGGCAGGAGGTGGAAATCCCCTTGCAGCTTGGGGGTCCACTTGTCCCTGATGAACATCCTATCACAGGGTCGAGTCACTACTACGTGATCCAGATCCCGCATCTTCCCCTGATGGAGTAGCACTTCTCAGCCGAATTCGAGAATCGTTGCTAGGACTTTCGTTAGTTGCTCGGTCGGTGGATCGGGTGTCCATCATCTGTTGATGAACCATAACATTAGTTTAGAACTTCTCCAACTAGTACTTGACACTGAGTCAATTACGTTATGATACGATTTATAAGGTTCCAAACTAATAACTCTATATTAGTCTGACTGGCCCACCACCACTAACCACAGAAACGACTTCTTCTCTGACTTACTTGAAAGGAACTCTAGGAGAAATGTCAACCTTTAAGTGACATTCCATCTAAGGAGAAATGATATTCCTAAGAATGGCTCTAAGGAATAAGTAACAACTTGAATCTTGCAGAAGTTTGAAAAATCTCTTAAATCTTATATTTTCAACTTCATACATTATATCTTTAAACCTTATAAATAATAATAGTTATTTATAAAGTTAGTTCCTCAAACTAGTGATATGAATATCACAAAACTTGTACCAAGACCAAAATCTCAGTTTTAAAGTTACAATCTTTAAACTTATTTTGATTGCGTATAACACGCCTTTTATAAACCAACGATAAACAACTTTTGAAGTTCGAAATAGCTAAATCACTAGTTTAAATTAAATTACAAGAAATAATTAAAACTTTTACTTTTAACATTTAAATTCAACATTGAAACTCTCGAAATTCTTTTTTAATCGAAGATAGGTTTGAAAAATAGTTTCAAAAATAGTTTTCGAAAATTCTCAAACCTAACATTAGGCCAAGAATTTTAAAACCGTTCTCTGATACCATAATTGTACCACCCCCCGACTTATTGTCGGTAGTGCCACACGCTAGTGACCTCAGACGTTGCTGTCCGATGTCACCCAAGGCTTTAATCAGAACAATTAATCTGAAATAAACATAATTAAATAACGAAAGTTTAAACAGCAGAAGACATTTTTGAATGAAACTCAATACTTTTATATTAAAAAATCTCTCATCAAACGAGAGGAGTGTTTTACAACAGAGTGAAATCACAACGGAAAACTCATAAATTACACAGCGGAAGACTTCAAGAATAAACCTAATACATGACTAGGTTATAAAAATACATTTAAAGCAATACTTAACGACTTTAAAATACTGGCACCGAAATCTACAACTGCAAGTCTCTTCTTCAACGGTTACTTCGGACTTCTGGGACCCACCACTGATGTGCCGTATAGGACGGATGACACCAGCCAACCATGCAAGGAATAAAACCCGGTTGGTTAGTCTAATGAAAGACTATGCAAGGGTAGAAAACAGAATGGTCCTAGTGATCGTAACCGTTTACTATCATTGTCCCTCGAATAACAACCGAAGGAACGATATATAACCCAGAACTATCACGGAATGATTAAAGTTTGAATGATCAAGAGAAGACTCCTAAAGATCGAGTCTTATCGGGAACGTATAAAGAGAAGACTCCAAGAGATTGAGTCTTAACGGAAAGCGTATGAAGAGAAGACTCCAAAAGATTGAGTCTTACGGGAAAGTATGACAAATGTTTGGGAACATAATAATAATTTCACACAAGCGTTTAAAAAGACTTGCCCATTTGGGTCCACGACCAACCTCACCGCATAATGCGAATTCAGATTTGGAAGGAGGACTTACTTTAGTCGAAGTCCGAGCGAGGTTCCAAGTTGTACTTCTCGTCCGAAGGTATATTAATTATGTGCATAATCGCACTTATCTTATTTAATTCCAAAACGTACATTCACGTTATAAGCTTTTAAATATCATCTCATCGCGAGAGATATTAAAGGGAATAAATTCCGAGAATCGGCACCAGCTGTGTGTATAAACCCTGAGTAAGGGTATGGTCATGACCAAAGAGAGTACTAGGGAAATAATCATCCTAGCACCAGTTATAAAGAAACAACTAGACCTCGCAAGGTACATAGTGTTCCTACGAATACTCGTTCTAACTAAACAGTTAAAACCACATCATAATCCACATCAATGCCATTGAGGCAACAATATATATATATATCTATAATAGCGTTGTTCCTAGCAGTATATACAACCTATTATAATATCTCTTTTAATCGTATCAAATACGTTTATCAAAACTGTTCCCAACAAAAACAATATTCATCCCATTTAATTAACAATTAAACAATTGATAATTAATAGAAATATGGAATGATAAGAAAGAGAGAACCGCCACTTGCCTTAGACTAGACGAACGATTGACGAAGAGGGGTTTCTGGGTCCGGAACGGGAACAGAACTCGGATTACAGATTCCTATGGAATGACCCATAACGAAACCCTAGGTTAGATTTGATAATAAACTATACGAATCTAAAGAATGACGAACGAAATCTAAAGAATGGAAGTCCCGACCGAGACCGGATCGCCCAAGGCCACGATCGCGATTGCTAAAGCAATCCGCGGTCGCGGCGGGCACTACCGCGGTCGTGGTCGTTGAGGACGAATGTCCGCGAGCATTGGCGACAGCGGCCGCAGACGCGACCGACATTGTCACTGCCGCGGTCGCGGTAGTTCATAGCCGCGATCGCGGCTAAGAACTCCGGCGACCCAAAATGATAAAAACTCACCAGCGACGACTCGGAAGGGCTTGATTCGCGGCGGCTTCCACTCCTGGGCACCTTGCGCCTCCAATGCACTGCTCCTTGGCCACCACCACCTCCGTCGAGGGCTCCGGCGACTCTTCAAGAATTTCGGCGAGAGCTCGAAGCTCCGGCGACTATGGAAACGAGAGTGAGAGGGGAGATCTCAGATCTGGGTGCTCAAAACCCTCCATTTCGGCTCTATTTATAGCCAAGGAGGAGAGCCAGCCCTGACAAGATCAACGACGACGACGAACGCGTGGCTCACATGCCCGACTGTGCACTCTGCACATTTCCGCGGTCGCGGTGGGTTCTGCCGCGGTCGTGGAAAATTCAAAGCCCATCCTCTGGGAGCTATTATTCCGCGGTCGCGGAATTGCCCTTTTCGCGTCTGTTTACCCGGGAAAATGTTTGGCATGGGTTTAAAACCCCGGATCTTAAATATTTGTACCCAAACTAATATTCTAAGCCTCGATAATACGTCGAATGCATTTTCCAATGCTCTGGGAATAATACAGAAATAAAACATGATACAGAAATTCCTAACTTCGCCTCACGCGTCCCGAATAATTGACGAGGGTTTGGGAAATTACCCAAATACTGTAATACCCCAGGCTAGCCACCGCGCCACAAACCGGTGCCGGTGCCGCCTGGTTGTCCACATGAGCCGCAGCCCATACACCCCAACCCGGCCCCAAGGCCCAGCCCAACGACTGTCTCTGGAATTGGCCCAACAGCCTACCCAAGCGGGTTATTGCCAAGGGGAATCGAACCCCCGACCTTTGACATATCTCCCATTTCCTCAGAGATATGTCACCAATTGAGCTGCACCCCGCTTGGGTTGGTTGTTGGGCCAATTCCAGAGACAGCCGTTGGGCTGGGCCTTGGGGCCGGGTTGGGGTGTATGGGCTGCGGCCCATGTGGACAACCAGGCGGCACCGGCACCGGTTGGTGGCGCGGTGGCTGGCCTGGGGTATTACATAAAAGTACACTTTGAATGAGAGGGGCTCCGACCTTATAGGGCCAGCCATTTCTCTATCCATGGGCCGCAGCCCATGTACCCCAACCAAATCCCCATGGCTGGGAGGTTGTTCGCAAGGCTCGAACCCGAGACCTCATGCTTTAACAAGCGGCCTTACGCCCACTTGTTACCAATTGTGCTGATACCCCTTAATTTTAGTAAGGGTATTTGGGTAATTTTCCCATCCTTCGTTCTATAAATTTTTTTCGCTTTCAGTGGAATTTGGATTTTCTGTAAAATTCATGATCTCCGAAATAATTTCCTGAGTGGTAGAAAATACATTCAATGTATTTTCGGAACTTAGAATATTTGTTTGGATACAAACAAAAAATTTCCGGGGTTTAAAACCCATACCAAATCTTATTCATGTGCAATCTTATCCTCCAGCGTCAAAACTTATCCCTGTAGCCTTGTCGAGGGCACCACTTGGGCTCTCCTACAAGTGTGTTGTCGGAGCTCTATCCCCTCCCTCCTGGGCTATATAGGGAGTCGATCGTGAGCTGATGGGCACCACTCCCTCCTTCCTCTCGGCCATCTCTCCCGATCTCCCTCTCGGCCATCATCTTCCCGCCGGCGTCGTGAGTTCCTTTCCCTACTATGAGGAGCCGCGGTCTGTTGCAGAGAAGGTAGCTGCTGCTGTTCGTTGTCACCGTTGCCGAGCTGCTGGCGGTCGCTTCTTTCCCGGCGACGAGGCGAAGAACCCTTCCCGACGAGCCGTCGATCGCTGCTGCGCGTTGCTGTTGAGGCGAGATCCAGCGAGCCACGAAGAGCTGCTGAGCGAGGAGCCGAGGACCGCTATTGTGCTCCTCCCCGACGGCACGAGCCAGTCCGGTGGCAAGACCTCCTTCCCGGTGTTGTCGTTCGTGCGTTGTTGCTGTTTGTTGTTGACAAAGGTTGAAGAAGGGGTGGGCCCCCTTAATTAAATACTTGTTGGGCCGAGAAGCCCAAGTTCCATTCCGTCCAGATTTGACCTGAAATCGATCGAGCGAGCTATCTAAAGCTTAGGCCATATCCTTGGAAAGGATATCATTAGTAGTCGTCTCGTCTAGATTCATCGCCGAATCTACTCTAGGCAAGTGGCGGTTCGCTCTTGCTTATCAATATTCCATAATTCAATTAATTATCAATTGTTTAATTGTTAATTAGTTTGGGATGATTTACTGTTTTCGTTGGGAATAATTTTGATAACTGTTTGTGATTTTAAAAGATATTATAATAGGTTGTATATCTATTAGAACAACGCTATTATATATATTTATATGTGATTAATTACAGATATTATGATAGGTTGTATATCGTTAGAACAACGCTATTTTATCTGTTACTGGCCGCGATGGCTTTGTTGTGATTGATTACTGTGTTGAACTGTTTAGTTAGCACGAGTATTCGTAGAAACGCTACTGTGTATCTCATTGCGAGTGCTAGTCATTTCTTGATAACCTGGTGGTTCGGATTTAGTTCCTACCATCCTTCTCTAATGCCGTTTGTAGGGATTTAGTTCCCGACTCCGCCTTGAGGGATTTAGTTCCCGCGGGATTTAGTTCCCGTTTTGACTTTTGGGATTTAGTTCCCGAGTCAACTCCGCTTGTAGGGATTTAGTTCCCGACTCGACTCTGTTATAGGGATTTAGTTCCCTAGGGATTTAGTTCCCGAATCGACTTTAGGGATTTAGTTCCCAAGTCAACTCCTTCTTAGGAATTTAGTTCCCGACTATATCTCTTTATCCTGAGGGATGAGAGAATCTAAAAGCTTATAACGTGATGTGGGTTTTGGAATTAAATAAGACAAGTGCCATTGTTGCACATGATTAATATACCCTTTTTGGGCGAGTAGTGCAGCTAGGCTATAATGCAGCTAGGAAATCTCGTCTGAACTTTGATCAGTTTAAAGTTCTTTTTTCAATCTGGATTCGCCTTGGGCGGTGAGGTTGGTCGTGAACCGAGTTGTTTTGAATGCTTGTGTGTAATTAATTAATGTTTCCCAACATTTGTCATATTTCCGATAAGGCTTATTTCGTTGGAGTCTTCTTTTGAGATTGATTGTTGTGAGAATCGGTCTCCAGAATCTTCTCTTGATCATGTCTTTTCATAGATTTCAGTAGAAGTATGGTGGTTGACTATCGTCATCGGTTGTTATTCGAGAAACGATGAGTCTAACCTAATACGACTACTTCGGACCACTCTGCTTTGTACCCTTGCATAGTATTTCATTAGACTAACCAACCGTAATTGTTCTCTGCATGGTTGGCTGGTGTCATCCGTTCGATTCAGCACATCAGATAAGTTGCCATCCCGTGAAGGCTAGAGCTACTATGGACGCAAACGATGTTTTTGATAAGTTTATTCAGGTTGAGATCCTTGACGGGTGATCATTGCGATCAAGACCCTTTTTTTTGGTTATTTAAAGTCTCCCGCTGTGTTAAATATGTTTTATATTAAGAACTTCCGCTGTAATGATTCTGATTATGTATTTTGATGTATTTGGAATTATGTTGTAATTCCGAGACAATGATTTTAAATGAAAGTTATGATAATTTTGTATCATAATTGTTTCATGATTTGTATTTCAATGGTAAAGTCTGGGGTGGCTTCGGTGAGGAAAATCGAGGTCACTGGCGGTAATACCTTTCCAAATGGGTTAAGATTTGGGGGTGTTACAGATTTGGTATCAGAGCCGAAATTTTTAAAAATGGGTTGGGATTTTATAAATCATTTACTCGTTTTAAATTGAAAAATATTTTCGAAGGCTCTGAATTTTCAAATGACAATTTTAACCGTTCATAGTCGTCCCTTCTCTTTAGTCTGATATGGAAACGAACTTCCATATTTAGAAAGACTAACTCTCTTCTCGTCGCCCGAAGGATATGGGTGCATTCATTTTTCTTCAGAGGGACTCGGAAGAAGCCGAGATGGATCCTCCATCTCTAAGATAGGCTTGAGTTCTCGGTTCTCTCGTCGTGCTTTGAGGTTATAGAACCTAGTAACTTGGTTAGAGTTCATCAGCTGATGGTGAACACAAGAGATACGGTTCATGCTGGTGCAGAAGCAACGACGTGTGTCGATAATCTCCGTAGTTTGGTAATCCGTAAGTATGACCCATGTAGGACCAATGGTTAAAGCTTTTGGAAAAGCCAAGTGTACGAAATCATAGGTGTCCTTTGGGGAGATCTATTTGAGATTCGTTTGAGGTAATATAAGGAAATGATGTAATTAAGTCCTGGATGGATAGTAGATTGTGTGTGAATATAAGGATTTTAAGTTAGAAATAAGTCATTTAAGACAGTACGAGTCATTGGACTCGATAAGTGGAATTTCCAGAGGATGAAGAGTTATGACTCTTGGGAATTGTCAAAGATTGACATCTTGTGAGTATGTCATCTATAAGGCTTATAGTATCACTCTCTTTGAGGAAATAGGAGTAGTATCGTATGTGGATTCGTGTTATAAGGATTAATGTGGATGAATCATTTTCAGAATGATATCTTAAGGAATTAAGAGTAATATCTCATGTGATCCGTTTCGAGGAATATAAAGTGTGGTGATTATGTTGGAGAAAATTAAGGAATCTTGAAGGTTTAAGTTATAAAGTGATTAAAGAAATAAGTTAAGTCATTACCGAAAGGATCCCAAGTTAGAATCTGGCATAAGGGCCAAATTCGATGATGATAAATGAGGGGATTGTGTAAGGTATCTTTAAGGAAATTGAGGTCGTAAGATTCAAAGTTATTAAGATTTATCTGAGTTATAAGAAGTTAATGTGTAAACCTTGAGGTTGTTTATAAGAGGATTGGAGGAAAAATGTGTGTTCTCCTATTAAAGGTACATTAATATCGTTATGATGGTGATGGGAGACCATTATTCTAAGGTAGACATAATCTTGTGGAGGTAGTAAGAGTTATTACCTGGTATGTTGTATGGAGATAAGGTTGTGAGATGATGTCCTGTTTAAGGATATTAAGTTCAGATAGTAAGTTTGATGGTGAGGCAGGTTCCTCATTGGTTTAATGCAAGTTTCGGGGTCGAAACTTTTCTTAAGGGGGTAGTAGTGTAATACCCCTTAATTTTAGTAAGGGTATTTGGGTAATTTTCCCATCCTTCGTTCTATAAATTTTTTTCGCTTTCAGTGGAGTTTGGATTTTCTGTAAAATTCATGATCTCTGAAATAATTCCCTGAGTGGTAGAAAATACATTCAATGTATTTTCGGAACTTAGAATATTTGTTTGGATACAAACAAATAATTTCCGGGGTTTAAAACCCATACCAAATCTTATCCATGTGCAATCTTATCCTCCAACGTCAAAACTTATCCCTGTAGCCTTGTCGGGGGCACCACTTGGGCTCTCATGCAAGTGTGTTGTCGGAGCTCTGTCCCCTCCCTCCTGGGCTATATAGGGAGCCGATCGTGAGCTGATGGGCACCACTCCCTCCTTCCTCTCGGCCATATCTCCCGATCTCCCTCTCGGCCATCATTTTCCCGCCGGCGTCGTGAGTTCCTTTCCCTGCTACGAGGAGCCGCGGTCTGTTGCAGAGAAGGTAGCTGCTGCTGTTCGTTGTCACTGTTGCCGAGCTGCTGGCGGTCACTTCTTTCCCGGCGACGAGGAGAAAAACCCTTCCCGATGAGACGCTGATCGCTGTTGCGCGTTGCTGCTGAGGCGAGATCCAGCGAGCCGCGAAGAGCTGGTGAGCGAGGAGCCGAGGACCGCTGTTGTGCTCCTCCCCGACGGCGCGAGCCAGTCCGGTGGCAAGACCTCCTTCCCGGCGTTGTCGTTCATGCGTTGTTGCTGTTTGTAGTTGACAAAGGTTGAAGAAGGGGTGGGCCCCCTTAATTAAATACTTGTTGGGCCGAGAAGCCCAAGTTCCATTCCGTCCAGATTTGACCCGAAATCGATCGAGCGAGCTATCTGAAGCTTAGGCCATATCCTTGGAAAGGATATCATCAGTAGTCGTCTCGTCTAGATTCATCGCTTATCATTCCATAATTCAATTAATTATCAATTGTTTAATTGTTAATTAGTTTGGGATGATTTACTGTTTTTGTTGGGAATAATTTTGATAACTGTTTGTGATTTTAAAAGATATTATAATAGGTTGTATATCTGTTAGAACAACGCTATTATATATATTTATATGTGATTAATTACAGATATTATGATAGGTTGTATATCGTTAGAACAACGCTATTTTATCTGTTACTGGCCGTGATGGCTTTGTTGTGATTGATTACTGTGTTGAACTGTTTAGTTAGCACGAGTATTCGTAGGAACGCTACTGTGTATCTCATTGCGAGTGCTAGTCGTTTCTTGATAACCTGGTGGTTAGGATTTAGTTCCTACCATCCTTCTCTAATGCCGTTTGTAGGGATTTAGTTCCCGACTCCGCCTTGAGGGATTTAGTTCCCGCGGGATTTAGTTCCCGCGGGATTTAGTTCCCGATTCGACTTTTGGGATTTAGTTCCCGAGTCAACTCCGCTTGTAGGGATTTAGTTCCCGACTCGACTCTGTTATAGGGATTTAGTTCCCTAGGGATTTAGTTCCCGAATCGACTTTAGGGATTTAGTTCCCAAGTCAACTCCTTCTTAGAAATTTAGTTCCCGACTGTATCTCTTTATCCTGAGGGATGAGAGAATCTAAAAGCTTATAACGTGATGTGGGTTTTGGAATTAAATAAGATAAGTGTCGTTGTTGCACATGATTAATATACCCTTTTTGGGCGAGTAGTGTAGCTAGGCTATAATGCAGCTAGGAAATCTCGTCTTAACTTTGATCAGTTTAAAGTTCTCTTTCCAATCTGGATTCGCCTTGGGCGGTGAGGTTGGTCGTGAACCGAGTTGTTTTGAACGCTTGTGTGTAATTAATTAATGTTTCTCAACATTTGTCATATTTCCGATAAGGCTTATTTCGCTGGAGTCTTCTTTTGGGATTGATTGCTGTGAGACTCGGTCTCCAGAATCTTCTCTTGATCATGTCTTTTCATAGATTTCAGTAGAAGTATGGTGGTTGACTATCGTCATCGGTTGTTATTCGAGAAACGATGAGTCTAACTTAATACAACTACTTCAGACCACTCTGCTTTGTACCCTTGCATAGTCTTTCATTAGACTAACCAACCGTAATTGTTCTCTGCATGGTTGGCTGGTGTCATCCGTTCGATTCGGCACATCTGATAAGTTGCCATCCCGTGAAGGCTAGAGCGACTATGGACGCAAACGATATTTTTCATAAGTTTATTAAGGTTGAGATCCTTGACGGGTGATCATTGCGATCAAGACCCTTTTTTTTGGTTATTTAAAGTCTTCCGCTGTGTTAAATATGTTTTATATTAAGAACTTTCGCTGTAATGATTCTGATTATGTATTTTGATGTATTTGGAATTATGTTGTAATTCCGAGACAATGATTTTAAATGAAAGTTATGATAATTTTGTATCATAATTGTTTCATGATTTGTATTTAAACGGTAAAGCCTGGGGTGGCTTCGGTGAGGAAAACCGAGGTCACTGGCGGTAATACATTTCCAAATGGGTTAAGATTTGAGGGTGTTACAAATACCCTTACTAAAAATGAGGGGTATTACACATATAATCAAATTGGTTTCTTTAGGCATGAAATAAGAAGTTATCATGTAACCCTGAAGCACAAATGATCAAGAATAGAAGTTGCAAGTAATCATGATATCATGTAACCCTAAATTTTGCAATTAATAAGCAACATAGAAAATGTTCCTTGATTAAAATTGATCAATCTAGCCAATCATGGATGGAATAGTGGATAGTGAGTTCCTTAGCTTAGAGAGATCATCCCAAGGAGCATTCTCAAATGCTCAAAGGGTTTTCTATCCAGTGCTTTGGTGAAGATATCTGCAACTTGATCTTCTGTCTTATAGTGATCCATTCTAATGAAATTTTTCTCAACATTGTCATGAAGAAAATGGTGACGAAAATCGATATGCTTAGTACGTGAGTAATGAACATGATTTTTGGAAATGTTGATAGCACTAGTATTATCACACAAAATGGGAACAATGCCAAGAGACTTACCAAAATCCTCCAATTGTTGTTTGAGCCATAATACCTGGGCACAACACGATTGATACGCTCTACTTTGTAGTGCGTAACTAGGAGCTGTTACTAGGATTTAGGTACCATTTGTATGGGTTTAGAACACAATTTAGGAGAATGGAGTTTTAGAGAAGAAGTAGTGACATGGTGGATTTTAGTGGATATTGTGAAGACATTGAAGATGAAGGCGAAGCCACCAACTGAAGGCCGCGAGCGCAGAAGAAGGAAAAAGCCGCGGGAGAGCGACAAAACCAAAACCGCGGTCGCGGTGAACAGTGCCGCGGTCGCGGTTTACCAAGAGGCCGCTGGAGACAACAGAGGAGAAACCGCGGGCGCGAAAGGATGGGCCACGGGCGTGGATTGAAGACAAAAGCAGCTGAAGATTACAGAGACAAAACCGTGGGCGCGGGAATAGTGCCGCGGTCACGGGTACTGTTCATACGCGGAGCGCGCCGATGTTTTTGTTTGAGATCCTTGTTATTTTATTTCTTTTATTTTTATTATTTTTTATTTCATTTTTTATATTTTATGAAGATTATATTTCTTATCTTAGGGAAATTAGGTTTTGCTAGGTTATTTATCTTTCTTTCATAGCAGACTTTTGATTATCACTTTTTATCATTGTTCATTTATTTTCCCTTAGAGTTTTATGCTTTGAAGACTATGAAGAACTAAGCAACCATTGCTTAGTCCGACGATTGAAGCCTTCGTTTGTATTTGGTTGTGAGATTATAACTCTATTTCATTTCCTTTGATTATATTGATTCTCTTTGTGCTTCATCCCATTGATTTTTGCTGATTTGACTAGCCTGATCATCTAGTTGGTATTAGTGATTTTCTATTGCTAGGGTTTGGATATTTCTAGTTGAAATCCTTTATCTTGTGTAGCAACCACGATTTACATGAACTAGTTGTGAATGTTTATTGTGAAGAGAATTGATTACATGTCGAGTACTGACTGTTTGTTAAGTATTGCATGTATCCTGCTTAATTCCTATGCTTACTGTTGCCGTTAGATTGAATCTTGATGGTTTCTTGATTGTTTAATGGTATGTATTTTCAGGGCTGGTTGACCTGTCTATGTACATAAGATCGGAATAGGAATATTCATTGGGAGGAATTGGAGATAATCTAGGATCAACCAATCAAACTGAAGTGTGGATATTTGTCTGGCTAAGTTACTTCTCATCCATTGATTACATCTTTTGCATTGATTTACATTGTTACTTCATACAAACCTAAAATTCCCCCTTTTGTTACTATTGGCATACAACCTTTGCATATATGAAGATTGCTTACCTCCCTGGTGGATCGATCCTTATTTACCCTACTACATTAGTTAGGTTTTTGAGGTTTATTTGATAGGTGTCTACGACAAACGCCTTATCAAATTTGGCGCCGTTGTCGGGGAGGCAAAGTTTCAATTTTTCCTGCTTGTTTGTATTGTATGCCAACTATTGTGTGGACCTATCTTATGGTCTACACCCGTGCTACTGACTCTTCAATCTTAGATCTTGATACAGAAATTGAGAGGACACTTTCCAGGAACCGTAGAGAAGCCCGCATGCTACTCGATATGGTTGAGGAACAGACTTTGAGGCAGTTGACTACGCCGAATCTAGAACAGCAACCGCTCGCTGTGCAGTTTCCGGAGTTGGCAGACGGTGTGAATTTTGAGCTAAAATCTGGGTTGATTCATTTACTACCCCACTTCCATGGGATGAATGGAGAAGGCCCCAACAAGCATCTCTATGAATTTCACGTTGTCTATAGCAGCATGAAGCCAAGGAGCATTACTGAGGATCAGATCAAGCTGAGGGCCTTTCCTTTCTCTCTGAAGGATGCGGCCAATGATTGGTTCTATTATTTGGCCCCAGGAAGCATAGATACATGGGTGAAGATGAAGAAAGCCTTCCTGGAGAAGTACTTCCCTGCAACGAAACTCAATAGCTTGAAGAGGAACATTAGCAACATCGAACAACATGCTACTGAGACGTTGTATGAGTATTATGAGAGGTTCAAGGGGTTGATATCAAGTTGTCCATACCATGGTTATTCTGACCAAGACCTCTTTCTATATCTGTATGACAGACTTCTTGATGATGAGCGCAGAATGGTGAACGCAGCCTGTGGCGGTAAAATTCTAAACAAGACGCCAGCTGCAGCATTTGATATATTCTTTGAGCTATCTGAGAGCTCAAGGCAATTCAGCAAGAGAGCAAGCTCTCAAGCAGTTAAGGCCGCAAACTCTCATCCATCATCCTCACTACTTTCTGATATGGCTGAGATGAAGGAGATGATGGGGCATTTCACGGGTTAAAGGCAACCAGCAACAAGTCAAGGCATGTGGCATATGCTATGATACGATGCACCCTACTGATGCATGTCCAACACTGCAGGAACCCACCGCGGAAGTAAAGGCCATGGGAGATTTCGGACCGCCTAGACTAAGATATGACCCGTACTCCAACACCTACAATCCAGGGTGGAGAGATCACCCTAATTTGAGATACCGGAACCAACATAATCCTCCTCAGCGCCGTGATGACCAGGAGTTCCACCCGAGGCCACAACAGTTTCCACCACGCCAACAACAATTTCAGTATCCTGGAGGTCAACAACAATAGTTCAGACTACAATACGAGCCTATACCTCAAGGCCAAAGTTCCAGTTCATCTATGTCTGTTGATGACCATATCAAGTCTCTTGCGCAGAGCATGACCGGTATTACTCAGACGGTGTCCACCATGCAGAACAACATGATACAATTTCAGCATGAGACCAAGTCCAGTATTCAGAACTTGGAGAAGCAGGTTGGACAGATCTCTCTAGCAGTGCGCAAACTGGAGGCTAGGGATACGCGTAAACTCCCGTCATAGACGGAATTGAATCCAATGCAGAACGTCAGTGCGATGACGCTATGGAGTGGAACGCAATTAAAGGAAGTGACGGAGGATGCAGAGGAGAAACCGCGACCGTGGGTTGAAAACCATGACCGTGGTTTGGGGTCAGAAACCTCTCTGCAGAATGATGAAATCTCGGAGGACGAACAACGTCAAATTCAGCGACCGCGGAAAAATTTCCGCGACCGCGGTTTTCTCTCTGAAACACCAGAATTGCCAAGAGCGGAACCGCGACCGCGGTTTGCCTACTAACGTCCATGATGATTACGTTCGACCATATTTTCCTCCCCTCAGTTCGTACAAGCCCGTTGCACCATTTCCCGAGGCATTGTAGGACACCAGAAGGCTGGAGAACGACAAGGAGATCTTCGAGACCTTCAGTAATTACGAGATAAACATTCTGTTGATCACGTTGGTTAAGAGCATTCCTCGCTATGCGAAATTTTTGAAGGAATTATGCAAGATTAAGAAGAAGAAAACAGAGAAAGCGAAGAAGAAGGTCCAGGTGAATGAGAATGTATCCGCTATACTGCAAAAGCGGATGCCCAAGAAATGCAGCGACCCTGACATGTTTAGCATTCCTTGCAAGATAGGTGACACCACGTTCGTTAAAGCCATAATGGATTTGGGTGCATCTATAAATGTGTTGCCTCTCTCGCTGTATGAATCTTTGGAGCTTGGACCATTGCATAAGACATGGACGGTGATTCAATTGGCGGATATGTCTAATGTGTATCCCAAAGGAGTCGTGCAGGATGTTCTGGTAGAGGTCGATAAGCTGATTTTCCCTGCTGACTTCTTTGTGATGGATACGGGACAAGACAAGCATGCAACCTCTGTGATGTTGGGTAGGCCATTTCTGAAAACGGCAAACACAAAAATTAATGTGAATAGTGGTTCACTCACCATGGAGTTTGATGGGGTGAGGGTCGAATACAACATTGATGATGCAAAGAGACACCCTCCTGATTGTGATCCTAGGTGTTCGGTTGATGTGAGTAATCCAAGCTGATTTGAAGGGCACTATGTCGAGCCACGACAGTAACCAAGGCGCTGCTCGGGAGGCAACCCGAGGTATGTAATTCCTTTCATGTCTTTTCTTTTCAAGTTTTGATTATTGTTGTTTTGTTTTAGACTAAAACGTAGGTTGGAGTTCGAAGACGGTGTTCGCCTCGCAACAGACGCGAAACCGCGATCGCGGCCCAACAACCGCGACTGCGGTTTGACCACTGTAAGTCTCCTCATTTGGAAAAAAAATTTGAAAAAAAATAATAAAATTCTGAAGACGCCGCGACCGCGGCCTTAAAACTGTGATCGCGGCCCATCTGTCCAATTTTTACTACGAGAGACGACGCGTATCATGATCAAGATTCCAAGGAGGAAACATTCGCCCGACATTTTTATTTGGCACCGATGATGGCCCAACATGATACAGCTGATGAGGAAGAGCTCTAAAGACCACTGCAGATACGATGATTGATATGGAGCGATAGAGCACGCTACACGATTACACTAGGGCCCCAAGGACGCGTGCAACTCCGTTTCTTTGATGTGCCACTTCACCTTACAGTGGATCTATTTGTTTGCACGAGGAGTTTGCTTGAGTAGGACCGCCACAACTCCAAAGACTTGTGTTTTCAATGATTTACCGCTAGCACCGACGTCCAAGTCTAGGCCACCTCGGCGACGGTCGTGAGTACTTTTCTGCCTTCCCCAGTGTTTCATCTTTTAGTCTTTCATTACATTGAGGACAATGCAATATTTAAGCATGGGGGAGTGATCTATACTTGCTAGTCGTCTAAAAAAAATCAAATAAAATCATGGGCTAAGCTGAAAACCCGAAAGGGCAGCTTAGGCAATTAGCAGGTGGCCCAGACCAACATTAGGCTGGGGTAATAAGAGGCTATAGAGTGATGTGAGTTTTGTGAGCCCATCTTTGAAAAATGAAATGAGTGGCTAGATGAAAACCAGAAAGAACGCCTAGGCAAAATGAGTGAAAAGAAGAAGAGTGATTATTATGATTCATTCATTCTGGCGTGACGACATAAGTGTTGGAGATATAAGAAGGATTCGGGTAGGTCACTCTGGGAGCAATAAGAAGTTAGACTGGAGCTAGGATTAGATATTTTTATTCACTCTATGGTGTTCGGGTTAAGCTTGGGGGAAGTATTCTGCTTTCCTTAAAGCTTGTGGGTTGTGTTGATATGTTGGTACTGTGGAGATTCATGATTAGGTGCAGTTCTTAGTGGAGATTGTTTTGTTGTGCTTCCTGAGACCTTGGGTATTTCATTTAAGGAGTAGGTTTCCATTAGCTTACTCGAGGACGAACAAGGTCTAAGCATGGGGGAATTTGATACGCTCTACTTTGTAGTGTGTAACTAGGAGCTGTTATTAGGATTTAGGTACCATTTGTATGGGTTTAGAACACAATTTAGGAGAATGGAGTTTTAGAGAAGAAGTAGTGATATGGTGGATTTTAGTGCATATTATCCCGCAAAATGAGCGCCAGTGAAGCCCACTAGTTTGAACTCACTGTTCCTTGGATACCAAAGACAGAAATGATCATTCCCTTTTAGGTACCGCAGAATCCTCTACTTTCTCTTCTTCACATGATTTCCATTGTTCCCTAATTCTTTCATAAACCCTGAAACTCATAGGAATAACAGAAACCATACAACCTAATGGTGTTTATCATCATCAAAACCAGAGGGAACGTCAAGGTTCCAACAGCTTAACTAAGTGACTATTTAAAAATGGTGATGTAACCTATACATATATATATGTATAGAGTCAGGCTCCGGTGAAACGGATACTTACGGTAAAACGTGAGGAGGAAGAAGAGCCAACCATTTTAGGACAATGAAAGGCTATGCTGGAATATCCATCATAACAAACATACACCCTCTCACACTCAATCACAGCCTATGGTCAATTGTATATTAAAATTTAAACAATTGTATATTAAAATTTGAACAAATTTAAAAAAAACTAAAACTTGAATAATTGTATATTAAAATTTGAACAATTTTTTTTGAATAATATATAAAGTTGAATAATTGTATCTGAAAAGTTGAACAATTGTATCTTAAAGCTGAACAATTTCATTTTTAAGGTTAGACGACTGTTTCACTAAGCAAACTTTAGTTTTTTTTAGGGTAATTTTTTTTTTCGGGCAAATTTTTTCTTCCTTTTTTCTTGTTTTCCTACACGTTTTTATCATAAAATTGTAATTAAAAAAGTTGAACAATTCCCTATTAAACTTGAACAATTGTATGTTAAAAGTTGAACAATGTTTTTTAAACAATATATAAAGTTGAACAATTGTATCTTAAAGTTGAACACTTTTATTTTTATAGTTAGACATATGTTTTCACTATGCAACGGTCAGTTTTTTTTTTGCCAATTTTCTTTTCGGGATAAAATATGTTTTATTATTTTGTTATTCTTGTTTTCCTACACGCTTTCCTCGTAAAATTGTTTCTAAAAAATTGAACAATTATCTCTTGAATTTGAACAATTGTATCTTACAAGCTGAACAACCTTTTTAACAATATATAAAGTTGAACAAATGAACCAGAAAAGTTGAACAATTTAAATTACATGAAAATTCAAACTTATAACAAAAGATAGATTGAACAATACTTTATTAAAATTTTAACAATTGTCCAATAAACTAGAAGTTTTGTTTATAATGTACTATAAACATAATACAACTCAAAATGTTCAAAACATAAACCCTAAATCCTAAATGTGTAGGAAAATAAGAATAGTAAAGACGAAAAAAACGGCCAGCCCAAAAAAATTATTAAAAAAAATGAAATTGTTCAACATTAAGATACAATTGTTCAAATTTATATACATAGCGAACACAATTGTCTAACTATAAAAATAAAATTGTTCAACTTTATGATACAATTGTTCAACTTTTCAGATACAATTGTTCAACTTTAATACTGTTCAAATTTTAATTGTTCAACTTGTAACATAAAATTGTTCAACTTTAAGAACTAATTGTTCAGTTTTTTTCATTAATAGTTTATAATGAAAATGTGTAGAAAAAAATTGGATGTTGACCGGTCAACGGTCGGTCAACGTTGACCGTTGATCGGGATTTTGTGTGGTAGGGTATATGTTAATATTAAAATGAATGGCCTAGAATGCTCCTCACTTTTCATCCTAAGAGTGCTTCTCACATTAAGCTAATCCTATATGTATATATGAAATTACATATATGTGGAAGACGGTCTACATATTAATAGATCGAGATAAATTATTAATTATAATTCATCGTTGTGATTTGGGTATCGCTTTTGGATCGGAATTGAAGAAGGAATAGAGTCGTTGATTTGAATCAACTTCGCATCTAAGCTGTTTTAATCGACAAAACACACTAGGGCAAGCGGTGGTTCACTCTTGTCATTTCAGTTCATTATTTGATCGACAATAGTCGTGTAAGCGTGGACTTTAATAGTTGTGTGTGTCTGGGATATTATGGCCTTGTGAGGCATAATGATCTCTTTATACATCGGTATTAGTCGGAATAATTCCCTAGTACTATTAAGGTCATGACCATTGCTTCTTATTCACTCGTTAAGGATAAGAGGTGTTTATGCACATTGCTAGTGCAATTGGGTTGGACGTAATGTCGCCCTGTGTTGTTTTCGTTTTATTCGATATTGTGTTAAAAGCTTACAGAATAATTATGGTGTGGTGAAATTAAATAAGATAAGTGTTGCGAGCACATAATTAATAAACTTCGAGCGAGAAGTACAACTTGAAAACCGCTCGTGCTCCAGCTGAAGCGGGTCGTCTTTTCAATCTGGATTCACATTATGCGGTGTGGTTGGTCGGGCCGAATTATTCAATGAGGTTTTATATATGTTGTATGTAATTTAAAACGTTCACAAACAAATCATATCTTCTTTCCATAATACCCATATTCATTTCGGGTATTCTCTTGTTGCATATCTCTTTTGTCCCTCGTTCGTTTCAGTGAAAGTATTTTTGTTATATATCATCTATCGGCTTTTACTCGAGAGACAATGATAGTAACTGGTTACCACCACAAGAACCATTCTGTTTGTGCCTTTGCGTAGTCTTTCATTAGACTAACCAACCACTATTTTCCCTTGCATGGTTGGATGGTGTCATCTGTCCCATACGGCGCATCAGTCGACTTGCCTTAGGTTGTCTAGAAGTAACGAGACGGAGAAGAAGGCTTGCGGTTGAAGTTTAGTTTTGAAGAATTTTTGAGTTTGTTTTAAATATAGGATTTGTTTTTCTAATGTAATAAGTATAAGTGTTAGGTAACCTAGCCTGTAATTAGAATTTATTTAAAGTCTTCCGCTTTTATTTCAGTATCATTTGTAAAACTGATCACCTCAATTTACGAGGGGAATATTAATAAAGATTTGATATATATTTCAAACGTCTACCGCTATTTACTCTTTATTATGATTGTATTCAAGTATATTGTTCAGATTAAAGCCTAGGGTGACTTTGGACTTAAAACTTAGGTCACTGGCATAAGGCACTACCGACATAAGTCGGGGATGTTACAAATATGGTACCAAAGCAATGGTTTTATGATTCTTGGCCTATTGTTAGGTTTGAGAATTTCTAAAATTATTTTCAAACTATTTTATTCTATTTTAATACATGTATATAGTTCTTATTTTTCAAGTATTTAATTCAAAGATTTTTAAATAGGTTAAAATTAGAAAATGATAAAATTTGTGGGTTAGTTATTAAGAGACTTATATTAATTATAAAAGTTATTTTATATGGTAATAGTGCTTTAAAGAGTTGAATTCTAAATTCAATTAATGGTTTTAAAGGTTATGGTTTTGAGAGTAGTTGAGAGTTTAGAATTATTAAATTAGTAGTTTAACTATTAAGAACTAATAATATTAGTTTTATGTTATTGTTTATATAGTAATAGTGTTTTAACGAATAATTTTAAATTCATTTAATGATTTCAAAGTGCAGTTTTGAAAGTGGTTGGGGATTGAAAAATGATAATGTTGGTAATTTAACTTTGAAAGCATTAAATTTATAAATAATTTGTGTTATAAAACGATAATGGTGTGAATAGTTAACTAAAAGTGTGTTTCAAACTTCTACAACGTTCGATCCAATTACGATTCCCCTATGTCAAGTTGTATTTTGACATTATTTGTTCTCTTCGTTCGAGTTGATGAGTCTTACCTCGTGAGTGTAGTTTTAGATGGATTCCTTGTTTATAAGGAATAAAGCATGTGTAGTCAATGCTCTATGGAGTTTGAGATTTTATTTCTCATGTGTATACTCCGAGCATTAGTTGTGATGAATACCGTGTGAGGAAATAATATAAAGCTTAAAATGCTTAGTTGTGAGTTTTGGAATTTATTCAGTTAAGTGAATAAATTGTTAAGAAAAGAATAAATTACTAAGAGTTATTTTTCCCTCAGAAGATCATAATATAATGCGATTAATGGTGTATTATTTAAACATATAAGGATTTAAATGTTGTGATTATGAGTAGGTGTGTTCGTTATAGGACTAATGGTTTAGAGCTTTTGGAAGGGGCTAAGTGTATAAATGTATTATTTGGAGAAAGTTACTCAAGCGATAAATGACATTATAAGGGAAATGTTTTTAGGAAGTATTGTAATGATATGAGGAGTATTAAGGGATTTAGTGTGAGGTAGAAGATAAATTTGGTTAGCCAAAAAGTTTGCTTTAAGTGGGATAATAGATTGTGTGAGGGAAATTAAGTGTTAAAGGATTTATTGGTGAATAGCAAACTCGGTCGGTAAAAATTTGTTTTGATTTGTGTTGATTAAAACATGGGATAAAATAAGTTTATAAATTCTTGTCATCTAGGCTTGAGAAGAAGGTTATGTATAATTATTAAGGTGATCTTATGACACGCTTTGGAGAAAATAAAATGATTGATCATAATCGTGTTAAAGGATTTATCAAAATCGTGTTTGAGGAAAATAAGGGTCTTAAGTTAGAGATGAATTATTTGACAATTAAATTTTCTTTGGGATTTGAGTTAGAAATGGGAATAATGGCTAAATTTAATTGAGATAAATAATGGAAATTGTGAGATGTACATTTAAGGAGTAAGAGAATATATTTGGAGTTACTAAGATTTGATATTTGGGTTATAAGGAGTTTATTGTACGAACTTTGGGATTTGATTATAAAGAGGAAATTGGAAGAGAAATGTGTGTTCTCATGCTTAAGGTACATTAAGGTCATTATGATTATTTTGGAGACTATTATTCTAAGGTAGTCATGATTTTATGGATATAGTTATGAGTTATTACATGGTGTAATATATGGAGACAATATATATGAGATAATGTTATGGTTTAGGAAACGGATCGACTTTCCTAAGAGTAATTTCGAGGATGAAATAATTGAGGATACTAAGCTCAAATAGTGAGGTTAATCTGGAAACCGGTTCCTCTACCTTAGTAGAGCTAGTTTCGGGGTCAGAACTATTTTTAAGAGGGTAGTATTATAATATCCCTCATTTTAATATAAGGGTAATATGGTAAATTTTAAATTGATAAAAATAAAAGTTATTTTATTTCTTTTAGAGGAGTAATTTAAATCTTCATTAACTTAAGTTCAAAAACTAGTTCAAGATAATTTTTGTACAAATTATCAAATCGGTCATCATAGTATGGGTATAAATAAATAATTAAGTATAACCATGAATGTGATTTTGGGATTTTTATATATATAATAAAGTTTATAAGAGTTATTATGTTTATCCATGAGAGGATAAAATAATACTTAACCTAAGTAGGCTACCCTTTTAGGTCATCCTTCATAAATTTGGGTTAAAATAATTATGCAAACTTAGAATAATAAAATAAATAAGTTTGGGTAATTTTTTGAATTTTTGAAAAGTGAAATAAGGCCATTTTGCTACAACTTTAGAAAGTTGGACAAAATATGCAATTAAGCCAAAAGTGAGAGGGGTCGTGTGCAAATAGGTGAAATTGGACTTCACCTTCAACCTCCAGCCGCCAGAAATGGAAGATTTCTTCCATGGCTGATTTCAGTCCCAATTCGAGCGCATTTTTCAAATTTGAAGCAGGGGATAATTAGGCAAGATCAAATCGTGTAATATCCCCCAAAAATAGGGAATCGAATCCCCCCAAATCGTCCCGAGTTTTCCCGAAAAGGTAACGAACCCTAGAACGCTTTATTTGATTTGTTGCCAAAATTTGATCCGATTTCGGATCAATTGGAGCCGAAATTGGCGCGATTTCAAAGCTTTCTTCATGGGCAATCAAACCCCTACAAACAGGGCTTCATCCATGTTTGATTTGCCATCCAATTTCACTCAAAACTGATCGAAACCTCTCTGTCCTCTGTTTTTTTCGAAGCTTCTGTTGTGGTGTTTTTCCGGAACCATAGGCCACCGTCCTCCGCCACTCGACACTCCTGGTGGTATCCCTCAACGATACGAGTCCAACGCCACTAACCCCACTCGATTCCGAGTCTGAACGAGACCGTACTAGCCCTCCGAAGTCTGGTGCTCACGACCCCTGTTCTGCCGAGTTACTGCAGTCCGGGAGTTCTCAACCATACCAGCCAGTCGCCACCACCGTACTGCTGCACCGAGCTGTCGTCGCCGCCGCCGTGAGTAGGTCGGAGTCGATCCTTGCGCTCCGGTGAGTCTGATGAGCCTCGTATTCTAGATATTCATGTTTTGAGTAGCACGATTTGATCTTGCCTAATTATCCCCTGCATCAAATTTGAAAAATGCGCTCAAATTGGGACTGAAATCATCCATGGAAGAAATCTTCCATTTCTGGCAGCTGGAGGTTGACGGTGAAGTCCAATTTCACCTGTTTGCACACGGCCCCTCTCACTTTTGGCTTAATTGCATGTTTTTCAGGTGTGGTTTGTTTCATTCATTCATGAATTAGGTTTTTCAAAGTTGTTTCAAATAATCAGCATTAGATGAATACAATTGCATTCGAGATTAACATGGTTTCCTACGTGAATCCTCGTACCTCGAATACTGTTGTTATATTCAAAATCGCATGTTTGATATGTGTGTTGTAAGTGTAGATATTCGACGTATTTAATTAAGTGTGATGCAGTATGCTTGTGTAGTGATATTCGAAAAGGTTTGTTTGATATTCACATGTGCTTCATAGATATTCATTGCTACATTTGCCTTTGTTATGAATATCGAGCATGCAAATTTGAATATCAAGTCACATGCAACAACTTAGAATTTAAGAGTGATGCAGTATGCTTGTGTAGTGATATTCGAAAAGTTTTGTTTGATATTCATTGCTACATTTGCCTTTGTCATGAATATCGAGCATGCAAATTTGAATATCAAGTCACATGCAACAACTTAGTATTGATATACATTCATTGTGTATAAACATTCATGAAGTACATATATTCATCATTGGTATTCATTAGTTTTTCCACATGTACTATCAGGGTTGCGCATAAAGAATAATTCAAGCGAAGGACAAGCACAATGACACAAGTTGAAAGATGGAAATAAGAAGAATATAATTGTACTAAAGAAAGGCATGAGAAAATGCAAGAGTTGCAACAAGTATGCATGACATGATCGTGGGAATTGCAAAAAGAATTTTTAGTTTAGATATTCACATTCTTATTCTAGATATGAATCTTTTGAGTAGCAATATTCACACCCTTTGCACTAATAAGAATTGGGCTTGTATTCGATATATATGACATGATATTCGTATTCTATTAAAAGATATATATGCATATGTTTGATCCTGAAATTCAAGATTTGCCTAGCAAAACGTGTATGTTTTGTATTACAATGTTTGAATTTGTGTTTTTATTTTCATGAATTTATAAGTGATCTTCAAAATACTGTGTGAACTGCAAGCTAAACTTGTATATTTGAAATCAGATTCTATTTCATACATTCACATTAACTAAATTGATATTCATATTATTAGTATTCTTGAATTTCTGAACGATATTCATTGAGTTAGATTTGATATTCATGCATACATCGTCGTGCACAGAGTTGCGACTGCTGTGTTATACATTTGTAGAATCATTTGAAAATATTGATGAAACATGAGAGAATATCCAATAATAATGTAGAATGAAGTCAGATATAAACGTAAATCTTGAAGTTTGCATGTAGTAAATAGATCCGATTGAACTAAGTAACTCGGCAGAACAGGGGTCGTGAGCACCAGACTTCGGAGGGCTAGTATGTGCTCGTTCGGACTCGGAATCGAGTGGGGTTAGTGGCGTTGGACTCGTATCGTTGAGGGATACCACCAGGAGTGTCGAGTGGCGGAGGAGGGTGGCCTATGGTTCCGGAAAAATACCATAACAGAAACTTCGAAAAAAACAGAGGACAAAGAGGTTTCGATCAGTTTTGAGTGAAATTGGATGGCAAATCGAACATGGATGAAGCCCTATTTGTAGGGGTTTGATTGCCCATGAAGAAAGCTTTGAAATCGCGCCAATTTCGGCTCCAATTGATCCGAAATCGGATCAAATTTTGGCAACAAATCAAATAAAGCATTCTAGGGTTCGTTACCTTTTCGGGAAAACTCGGGACGATTTAGGGGGATTCGATTCCCTATTTTTGGGGGATATTACACGATTTGATCTTGCCTAATTATCCCCTGCTTCAAATTTGAAAAATGCGCTCGAATTGGGACTGAAATCAGCCATGGAAGAAATCTTCCATTTATGGCGGCTGGAGGTTGAAGGTGAAGTCCAATTTCACCTATTTGCAGACGGCCCCTATCACTTTTGGCTTAATTGCATGTTTTTCAAGTGTGGTTTGTTTCATTCATTCATGAATTAGGTTTTTCAAAGTTGTTTCAAATAATCAGCATTAGATGAATACAGTTGCATTCGAGATTAACATGGTTTCCTACGTGAATCCTCATACATCGAATACTGTTGTGATATTCAAAATCACATGTTTGATATTCGTGTTGTAAGTTCAGATATTCGACGTATTTAATTAAGTGTGATGCAGTATGCTTGTGTAGTGATATTCGAAAAGGTTTGTTTGATATTCACATGTGCTTCATAGATATTCATTGCTACATTTGCCTTTGTTATGAATATCGAGCATGCAAATTTGAATATCAAGTCACATGCAACAACTTAGAATTTAAGAGTGATGCAGTATGCTTGTGTAGTGATATTCGAAAAGTTTTGTTTGATATTCACATGTAATTCATAGATATTCATTGCTACATTTACCTTTGTCATGAATATCGAGCATGCAAATTTGAATATCAAGTCACATGCAACAACTTAGTATTGATATTCATGCATTGTGTATAAATATTCATGAATTACATATATTCATCATTGGTATTCATTAGTTTTTCCACATGTACTATCAGGGTTGCACATAAAGAATGATTCAAGCGAAGGACAAGGACAATGGCCCAAGTTGAAAGATGGAAAGAAGAAGAATATAATTGTACTAAAGAAAGGCATGGGAAAATGCAAGAGTTGCAACAAGTATGCATGACATGATCGTGGGAATTGCAAAAAAGATTTTTAGTTTAGATATTCACATTCTTATTCTAGATATTCATGTTTTGAGTAGCAATATTCATACCTTTTGCACTAATAAGAATTGGGCTTGTATTCGATATATATGACATGATATTCATATTCTATTACAAGATATATATTCATATATATGCTTGATCTTGAAATTAAAGATTTGCCTAGCAAAACGTGTATGTTTTGTATTACAATGTTTGAATTTGTGTTTTTATTTTCATGAATTTATAAGTGATCTTCAAAATACTGTGTGAACTGCAAGCTAAACTTGTATATTTGAAATCAGATTCGTGTTTCATACATTCACATTAACTAAATTGATATTCATATTATTTGTATTGTTGAATTTTTGAACGATATTCATTGAGTTAGATTTGATATTCATGCATACATCGTCGTGCATAGAGTTGCGACTGTTGTGTTATACATTTGTAGAATCATTTGAAAATATTGATGAAACATGAGAGAATATCCAATAATAACGTAGAATGAAGTCAGATATAAACTTAAATCTTGAAGTTTGCATGTAGTAAATAGATTCGATTGAACTAAGTTGCGAAACAAATTGCATAATAGTCATTAGAAACGGTAAATCCAATGACAATGAATATTGCTATGCTTGAATCTAGTTTCACAATACTTTACACCTTGACTTAGGTATACCTCCACATGGCATATGCGTATACACCACAATCAATCTTGTTTTTATCATCACGCCACTTCATGCTAAGAATTTTAGGCTTCTTTTGGCAAAACCGATGAACCTTGCGCCTAGATTCCTAAATATCATCAAAGTGTACATGAATATCAAGAAGAAAAAAATGAATATTGCTATATAAGGATATGACAGAGAAAAAAAACTCTACATGTTCTGTGTATGTTTGAACATCACAATATACTTGTATGAATATCAGCAAAATAACACATGAACATCAAAAAGCCCATACATATTAACCCTAAACTCCTAAACCCTAAACCCTAAGACATAAATCATAAACCCTAACCCTAAACCATAAACCCTAAACTCATAAACCCAAAACTCATAAACCCTAAACTCTAAACCCTAAACTAGAAACTTTAAACCCTAAAAAAAATTAAAAGCACCAAAACTGATCGAACATGAATATCAAAAGCATTTGTATGAATATCACATCAAACAATTTGAATACCAATTGCAAACTCTACAAACAACACCAAAATTGATCCAACATGAATGTCAATAATATTATAGTGAATATCAAATCGTAAAATTTGAATATCAACTACTCAGAGCATGAAACCTACATCAAATATGAATATCAAAAGCATTTGTATGAATATCACATTAAACAATTTAAATATCAATTGCAAACACTACAAAACACCAACAAAACACAAAAATTGATCCAACATGAATATCAACGAAATTATAGTGAATATCAAATCGTAAAATTTGAATATCAACTACTCAGAGCATGAAACCTACATCAAAAACATTTGTATGAATATCACATCAAATAATTTGAATATCATTTGCAAATAGTAGAAATAACATTGTACCAACAAAACACCAAAAACTAATTCAACATGAATATCAACAACATTAACATGAATATCACATTACACGACATGAATATCAACTACTCAAAGCATGAAACTTACATCCAACATGAATATCAAAAGAATTTGTATGAATATCACATCATACAATTTGAATATCAATTGCAAACAGTTCAAACAACACTAACAAAATTTTTCAATTCAATTCAAACATCTAAGATACTCGAAGTTTGAATCAAAATCACTTAGAGGTTGAAGACAATGCGTATAAATGGCGGATTTGGGCAAAATATATATTTTTCATATCAAAACATGATGCGTGAATATCAAAACAATAAAATTGAATGTCATATACATGAATATCATATCAAGCGTGACTCTCAATAGCAAGAAATTCATCCTTGAATATCATAACTGAACTATTGTCTCTCAATTAAACCTATAATCAAAAAATTCATCAAATCTAAAAACCAAAATCACCTAATCTGTAAAAAAAATCGAACGTTTTACTCATTACATGCCCAAAATTCATCCGAAAAATCGAAAGGATGGATGATCGAAAGGACAATCTCAAAACGAAAGGATGGATGGTCGAAAGGAACAAACTCAAAACGAAAAAACTCAACTCGGGAAATCGAAATTATCGCAGATGTTCTAATCGAAAAGAACAAAATCAAATTGGGAAATCTATACCTTTTTCTGTTGAGATTTGCGGTTGATGAACAATTTAACTTGAGGGAAGTCGATGATGGCTGGTGTGAGAGAGACAAGTTTGGAGCTTGAGGAGTCATTTCAATGGAGGACAGTTGAACTTCTAGAGCGAGAGAGAGAGGTCTCCAGCGCCGCAGTCTGTCTCTCTCGCATATCGTTCGAGTTTTTTTAAGAAAAAATTTTGCGACATTAAACCAAAAAATTGTATAAGAACTTGAACGAATTTTAGGGTTTTCATGAATGCCATCTGGGGAGACAAACATGGAGACGACGATGGCCTTTACTAGAAGAGAGATGGAGACGATGGTTGCGGCGAGTCGATGGCGAGACGACGATGAAAAGCTCAAGTGAAGGAGTCAATGGAGGTTGAGACGATGGAGAGAGACACGCTAGAGAGGAGAGTGAAAGAAGAAGTTCCAAAGGCAGTTGATTATGGAAATATTTTGGGTAAAATCAAAACTCATAAATCTTGCATATGAGGCAATCTAGTGTGGTTGATTCCACCAGCCAGATTTGGAACCCTCCAAATCAAATCTCAGCCATCTATCTTATTCTCATGTAACGCCCTAAATTAGTACACTTGTTTTACCCTAATAGACTGTTTCACTAAAGCCTAATTCCATACTGTTATACATACATATATATAAACATGCTTGGCTAATTAGTCCTTATGATTTAATTAGACCTTGATTTAGTGTAACTAAGTGACTATTTAAAAATGGTGATGTAAACATACGTGTATACATATATATATGTATATATGGAATATGTGGAAGATGGTCTACATATTAATAGATCGAGATAAATTATTAATTATAATTTATTGTTGTGAATTGGGTATCGTTTTTGGATCGGAATTGAAGAAGGAATCGAGCCATTGATTTGAATCAACTTCGCGTCTAAGCCATTTTAATCGAGAAAATACACTAGGGCAAGTGGTGGTTCACTCTTGTCATTTCAGCTCATAATATGATCCAAAATTAATATTAAAGTTAATTGTTAATTAATTGGGTAATTTGTAAAACCTAATTAATGTTTGGGAACAGTTGTGTGCTTTAAATAATTTTGTATCTAGGTTGTTAGTTATTATTGATAAATATATATATATATAGTTATATATAGGTATATATGATTAATGTGGTTATCGTCATAATGACGGTATTGTGTGTGGACATTGTGTGTTATGTGTGGACTTTGTAGTCAGTAAGCGTGGACTTTAATAGTCGTGTGTGTTAGGGATATTATGGCATTGCGAGGCATAACGATCTCTATATAACTCGGTATTAGTCGGAATAATTCCCTAGTACTTTTAAGGTAATGACCATTGCTTCTTATTCACCCGTTAAGGATAAGAGGTGTTTAATCACCTTGCTAGTGCAATTGGGTTGGACGTAATATCGCCCTGTGTTTTTCTCGTTTTAATCGAGATTGTGTTCAAAGCTTTAAACAAATTTGTGGTGTGGTGAAATTAAATAAGATAAGTGCTACGAACACATAATTAATAAACTTTGAGCGAGAAGTACAACTTGGAAACCGCTCATGCTCCCGCTTAAGCGGGTTATCTTTCCAATATGGATTTGCATTACGCGGTGAGGTTGGTCGGGCCCAATTATTCAATGGGGTTTTATATATGTTGTGTGTGATTTAAAACGTTCCCAAACAAATCATATCTTCTTCCCATAATACCCACATTCATTTTGGGTATTCTCTTGCTGCATATCTCTTTTGTCCATCCTTCGTTTTAGTGGAAGTATTTTCGTTATATATCAACTATCGGCTTTTACTCGAGAGACAATGATAGTAACTGGATACAAACACAAGAACCATTCTATTTGTGCCCTTGCGTAGTCTTTCATTAGACTAACCAACCACTATTTTTCCTTGCATGGTTGCCTGGTGACATCCGTCCCATACGGCACATCAGTCGACTTGCCTCAGGTTGTCTAGAAGTAACGAGACAGAGAAGAAGGCTTGCGGTTGAAGTTTAGTTTTGAAGAATTATCGAGTTTGTTTGAAATATACGATTTATTTTTCGAATGTAATAAGTATAAGTGTTAGGTAACCTAGTCATGTAATTATAATTTATTTAAAGTCTTTCGCTATTATTTCAGTATCATTTGTTAAACTGATCTCCTCAATTTAGGAGGGGAATATTAATAAAGATTGGATATTTATTTCAAATGTCTTCCGCTATTTACTCTTTATTATAATTGTCTTTAAGTATAATTGTTCAGATTAAAGTCTAGGGTGATTTTGGACTTAAAGTCTGAAGTCACTGGCGTGTGGCACTTCCGACATAAGTCGGGGGTGTTACACGTCTCTCTACTCTGGTCGGAACAACCACAATGAGCGGAGAAGAGCTCTCTTCCACGGCCAATATTGTGGCCAAGCATTTAGGTGTCCCCTCTGACAGTTTGTGCAGTATCCCCACCGAGAAGATGACTGGGAACACAAAGAGTACAAAGATGCTAGTTCCCAGAGGTTGTTTGGTTCGACAACAGCTAGGACTAATACTTTAGAGCTAACGTTGATTCAGATGCTGGCTCATCAAGTTGTGATCAGGGAAATTGTTCTTTGCCATGTGAAAAGGAATACGATCAGTACCACCTATTAGTTGTTGCTTGATCATTTCATATACAAGGAGAACATTGATCTTTCGAGGATAATTCTTCAGCACATGGCGAAGTGCAAAGGCAAGTCCAATTCCCTACCGTATGCAGGTTTGGTGAGGCTCATTTTGGAGAAGGAATAACTATACAAAGGAACCAGGTGAATGAATGTCTAGAGGAACTTCAGAATACCCCCAGATATTAGCAGAGATGAAATAGTTGAGCATCACAAACAAGCTGCTTCTAGATCACTTTCTCAACAAGGATGAGGAGAATCGTGATCCGAAGATCTAAGTGGATTCCCTTCATTGTTCCCTACCGACATTGACAGTTTCTTTGTTCTTCTTATGCTTTTGTGTCTTTCCTCCTCTTTGTCTACAATTTTAATGATATTTTGCTAACTTCCTAATGTTGTGTAATCAATTCCATGCCAATCTAAGGAATTATCATTTTGATTCTGATTTGTGACTTAGAGGTGTTGTTCTTTGTTTAATTTTGATCTTTTGATAATGTCAAAAGGGGGAAGTGTGGAAAATTATACAATGAACTCACTATAGAGAAGTAATAGTGTCCATTATTTCTAACTTTTGAATCTTTTGAACAATGCTAGTGCTAAGGGGGAACTTGATGTGACTTGAAGGTATGTCTACGTAATATCTTTCAAAAGGGGAAGTTTTACTGATGTTCTTTACTTAGTATTCATATTGATTGATTTTGATTGACTCATTACTTATCTAAATTTTATCGAACATATTTCAATGGGTTTGTCATAACCAAAAAATGGGGAAATTGTTGGAACGGTGATGTGGCTAAAACCTACCCACAAGTGTATGGGGTCAGTTGTAGTAGTCAAGTGTCGATCCCACAGAGACCAATGTAATATCAATTGTAACACTACCAGTGTACTAGGCCAGAAAATAGATAAATATGGAAATCTATAACTAAATTAACTACTAGAAAAGCAAATAAAAGAGATAAAGTACTATAGGATAAATGTGTCTAAGGTTAAGGATCGCCGCAATAATGCTTCAGTAAATAAAATCACACTCTACCTGAATCTAGTCAAACTATTTGAAGGTAAGTCATCTAAGGTAATCTACTAACTCCTCTCAGACGATAATAGACGTGTCTGAACTAAACTAACAATCACTCTCGCGCAAAGCTAATCTCATTCAAACCCATTAACGCACTTAGAGTCTAGAGATAAATTGAATCAACATCCGCTCTCGCGCTCCGCTAAATCAACTCAAACCTAGAACATCTATGACAACTTAGTATCCTCAAGAGTAATTAAGTTGCTCTCGTACAAATAACACTAAGGTTCGATTCCTATGGATCTAGTAGAAATTATCACCTTTCGGTCTCAAACTCTACCTGATTACTTACTAGTGTTTTCACCTCTCGGTCTCAAACCCTAATAAGTACCAATTCGCCTAAGCTACTATGGGCATAAAGCATATAGGAACGAATCAAATACTATTTCAATTAAGGCAAAGATAATAACTTTATTCACATACACATCGATTGGATCACCATAACCTTAGAACTAGGAATTTAGCCAAGCATGATCGAAGACATCAATAGATTTAAACTAGTCATCAACATATATGGATTATGCAATAAACACTAGAGATAAAATTGAATCTCAATAACAAAATAATCCAAATTGACAAAAGACTAGAACGATAATACCAATCTTCGAATCAAGCTAGGGTTCAAACTCCCTCTTGAATTTCAATCCTGTACGTACGGCTGTGATGCTCAAAAAACAAAACTAAAGCAAAGCTCAAAACTAAAGAAAACCTAAACTACGGCTATGTAAGAAGAAAAAATGAAACTCTCCCCCCCTAAAGCTACGTAACTCCCTCGTGGCTGCGCGCTTATGGTGGGCCGGCCCATTTGAAATTCTAAATTGAGAGCTAGTAGCTTGGGTCGTGGTCCAAACCAGTCCATTTCACATGCATGCATTCATGTAGCCGAGAGTTGACATTTGCACAATTTGAGCCTTGGCCAATTCTTCCATTAAAATAGACCTAAAATGCCTGAAATATATAAAAGCGCGAGTGTAGACTCCGAATACAAAATAATGCAAATTTAATTAATAAAAATATAAAATATGCATGCAAATGACCTATTCTAATATGCAACTAGACTCCTAAAATATGTACAAAATGGATGTTATCAAACGGTGACTTTCTGTGATACCCCGTATTTTTGTAACCTATTTCTGGAGTTCCGGGATTTTCCCCGAGTACCCGTTATGTACGTCGGATTTAATTCAGAAAGTTGGAGACATTTTGTAATGTGCTCTATATCTGTAATATTTTTCTCAGTGAAATAATATACAGACGACGTGCTTTGGATTTTAATACTCGTTCGCGTACGATAATTTTATCCCGGGTTAATATCGTTTTCATCTAAGAGCTGAGGAGGCGGCAAAGCCAAGGGCGGCGCCCGCCGTGAAGTGGCGGCGCCCGCCGTCGCAATGCTCGAGGAGCAGGCTGGGTCTTCTCCTAGCTGGGGACGCCATGCCTATTGCGGCGCCCGCCGTCGTCGTTGTCCGGAGGTCCTTGCCCGGAGGTCGCCGGCGTGGCTCTGGCAGCGCCGGAGTAGCTCTTCGTAGGGCAATGATGGTGTTTCCTGGCATTTGGCTATAAAAGGAGGTGTTTGGGAGGGGTTTTGGAGCTCAATCCACAGCCCAAGCTCTTCTAAATTCTTGCCTCACCGGAGTTCTTGCCTCGCCGGATTTCTGGTGCTTTCGCCGGTGTCGTTTGGTGGTGTTTCCTGAGTGCCTTTGTGAAGCTTTTGGTAGCCTTGGAGGTTAGAAACCAAAGCAAGTCGAAGGAGGCCGAGTCGCTCGTGTTTTGGGTGAGTTTTCTCGTCGCTTCTGTCATCTGAGTTCTTCACGGCGACCGCCGCGTTCTTCACGGCGCCCACCGTGATGAACTGCGGCGACCGCCGCCAGAGTCCAGAATGCCTCTTTGGCTTTGGTGGTCGTCGTTGTGGCGTCGTTCCTTTCGTTTTCTTTCATCATTTTTAGATTCGTACTGTGGTTATGTCGGATCTAACTTAGGGTTCCTTTTATGGGTCGACTCGAAGGTCATTGTGCTGTCGGAGCTATACCCGTGTCGAGCCCGGAATCTCGTCGTTGTCGTTAGGCTTGTTTCTATTCTGCGGATTAAGGTAAGTGGCGGTTCTCTCTTGCTCATCGTTTCCATATTTACATTGATTATCAGTTATTTCAATTAATTAATTAATTTGGAACGATTATTACTGTGTTCTTCTGGAAGTGATTTATAAACTGTTTTGAAAATCATATAATAGGTTGTATATCTGTTAGAACAGCGCTATTATCTATGATCGCCTTTCGGGCCTTTATGTGGATTTATTCTATAACTGTGATTGTGCTGTATCTGTGTGGTTAGCACTGTTAGTTAGGAATGTACTCGGACTTCGTCCGGTCGTTTCTTTATAATCTGGTATCGGGGTGGCTCGTCTCCATCTGGTACTATTCTAAGATCATGATCGGTCTCTTTCACAAGTGTGTAGAGGCAGGACACTTAGCTGGTGTCACAAACCTTCCGGTGTGCGTCACTCTCGACGAAACGTATACTAATGATGTGTCGTCCCAATGGTGGGGTACACATGTAAAAGTCTAATAACGTGATGTGTGTTTGAAATATAACTCAGATAAGTGCTACTCGACACACATAATTAATAAACCTTTGGCGAGTAGTGCAGTTAAGTTATAGTGCAACTAGGAAAACTCGTCTCGACTTTGATCATAGTACGTTCTCTTTCCAATCTGGATTCGCTGTATGCGATGAGGTTGGTCGTGAACCGAAGCATCTCAGTCAACTTTTAAATCATTGTTGTATGATTCTGTAAATATTTCAGATTTGTCATAATTCCTTAAAGACTCACTTCCGTTGGAGTCTTCCTTTGAGTTGATTTCTGTAATGATTCAGTCTTCTAGAATCTTCTCTTGTGCATACCTCTTGTTATTATTCCGTAGAAGTATGAAGGTTGATTATCGTTATCGGTTATCATTCGAGAAACGATAAGGCTAACCTAATACAACTACATCGAACCTTCTGCTTTGTACCCTTGCTAGTCTATTCAAGTAGACTAACCCACGAACTTTGTTCTCTGCATGTGGGCTGGTGTCATCCGTTCGATTCGGCACATCAGATAGAAAGTAGCTCAGAAGAATAGAAGGACTACGGAGTCGACGGTGGTTTTCGAATGCTTTAGTTATTTTTTTAATCAGGTTGAGATCTTTTGGGCAATGACTTTGGTTGTAATGTGTTTTATAAGACTTCCGTTGTACCCTACTTTATAAGACTTTCGTTGTATTTGGTTTAAACTCTGTGTTAGCCTATTCGGGATTGGGTTATAATCCCGTAACTCATGTTTCCTTGACAATGTTATGTTTTGGAATTGAATGATTTGATCATTATGTATCATTTGTATTTCATAAATTGTATTTAAATGGTAAAGCCTTGGGTGATCTCGGTAAGGAACACTGGGGTCACTGGCGGTAATACCTTTCCAAAAGGGTTAAGTTTTGGGGGTGTTACAATTGTGGTATCAGATCCTAAGGTTTTAAAACGGGTTTGGGGATTTTACAAACCATTTTCCGTTTTTGAAAATGCTTTTAAAGAGCTCTGAATTTTCAAAGTAAAAAGAATTTTAAAACACCGTTCATAGTCGCGTCTTCTATATAGTCTAATGTAGTAAGCTTGCTTCTATGTCTAGAAAGACTAACTCCTTCCTCGTTATCCTGTAGAATGGGTGCGTGCTTTTCTCTTGATAGGGGGTCGGAGGACGCCAAGACGGACCCGCCGTCTCCAGGCAGGCTAGATTTTCCGATCCCTCAGCGATGTTTCGAGGTTGGAGGCCCGAGTAGCCCGCCCGAGGACATCAAGTATGTGATTCCCGAGTCTGTTGTCCTTATGCCTAGGGATACAGTGCTCACTATAGCTGCACCTGTAGAGCCACTCAGGGAGGAAGCAGTGCAGGAAGTGGGTGAGTCGTCTAGATACGCCTTAGGGCATTATGATGACGATTACCAGATAGAGATAGATCTTGTCGAGGACGAGGATATGATCGAGATTGATCCCGAGGATGAGGATCCCATCGAAGATGATCCTGAGGAGGACCCCGAGATGGACCTGGAAGAGCAGAGCCAGGAGCCAGACAACTTGAGGCACTTGCTAGTGGACAGTCAGGAGTCGGGGGTGCAGTTTATTCCCCCCAGTCCAGAACTATCACCAGTGTCGGCTTATGCACTCATGACTGATGCTGATTGGGAGGCACTGTACACTGAGCACGATATTAGGAGGAGATCAGAGGTTGAGTTGAGAGAGATCCTTCGCCAGAGCGAAATGAGCTCTCATATGGAGCAACAACAACAGATGGATCAGGTGATCGCTAGCGCTCAGAGGAGGGCTGGAATAGGAGGACCTCTTATGGACGATCCTTTCTTTTCCACGACTGAGATTGGGTCTGAGTCACCAGAGCCATGTGACCCAGGACCGAGCAGGGTGCGAAACCCATCGCCAAAGCTCGATGGTGAGCCTAGTCCGAAGAGACCTTGCACGAGTAGCCAGTCTTATAGGAGACGTTTTGGAACGCCTTGATGAGGATTGGTGTTGCCTATCATAGTAGTTCCTTTCTTAGTATTTCAGTATGTACTTTGTGTAATATTTCAGTATTGCGGCAAGTACTCTGTGAAACACTTTTATCTTCGAGCAATTTTTGTCCTAGCGCTCGGATGATAGACTTATGTGTAGCTTGTGTAACAGTTCCAGTTCATCTATAAAATACCTAGTTGATCTTAATAGAGTAATTTTACTACATTAAGCATGTTTGAATGATATTAATGTATAAATAACTTGGAATTTGATCGGTAAACAGATGGTGAACACAAGGAACACGGTTCGAGCTGGTGTTGGGACTAGTCAGGGTCCCAGACCAATCATAAGAGATGGTAGCCAAGGTGAGCATGTATCTGAATCCCATAATCAATCCAGGGACAATGATCAGGATCAGAGTAATGCACCAGTGGTGTTTGATGCTGCAGCAGTGGAGACAATTCGAGGAATTGAAATGCAAGCTATCGCTGATGCTATGCGACCAAATGTGCCGCAGACACAAGGCGTGCCGATTCCCCCACCGGTTCCTAGATTTGAGGAGCCAAGAAACCATGATGTCCAGGAGAATGCAGTCAGGACTAGAGACAACTGTGGTCGTGCTCTGAAGACCATCAGTTCTATGAGGCTTGACAACTACAACGGAAAAGGGGAGTCAGTCAAGGTGACCCATTGGTTCTCTCACATGGAACGGTTGTTCCGTAATGTGGACTGTACTGAGGCTGAAAAGGTCCACATAGCTTCTCTGCAGCTGAAAGAGGATGCTAGTGAATGGTGGGAGGGTACAGGCTTAGCTGATAGCCCTGTATTGACCTGGTCGATGTTTAAGACCAAAATGATTGACCGTTTCTTCTCTCGTGCTATGAGAGAGGAGAAACACAAGGAGTTTCTGTACCCCAAGACCGATGGATTGAAGGTAGCTGAGCTGGCAACCAAGTTCAATCATCTTCTGCAGTACGCCCCAACTGAGATAACCAGCGAGGCACAAAAGATCTGGTACTTCCACGAATGGATGAGTCCAGATATCAAGCCGTTGATGGTGCACCACACATGCTCTACTCTGGAGCAGTATGTGGATGTTGCCTACAAGCTAGAAGTGACTCTGAAGGAGTTAACAAAGAGACGCATCCGACATAGGTCGATGCAGAATCAGAATCAGGGTGGTGGATTCAAGCGACCTGCGCCACCGTCTAGCTTTGCCAAGTCTGGCCGAGCAAAGATGGACATGACTCACGGAGGGTCAACGCAACAGTCCAGTCAGAGCAGAAGTTCAGTTCAGTATTATAACTGTGGTGTTGCGGGGCACAAGAGCAATGAGTGTCAGAAGGAGAAGAGATCGTGCTTTGGGTGTGGACGTGATGGTCATCTGCAGAAGTTCTGCAAGCAGGGGAAACAGAAGGGAGTAGAGTCGCAGCAAGGGTCAGTTCATCAGAGCAACCGACCTAGGTTCAAGCCTACCGAGACTCCTAGCCCGTCAGTTCAGACGACTGCTCAGAACAGGGGAAAGGCCCCAGCTGTTTCTGGAAGTCAGGGTCAATGCTTGTATGAGATGCGTGAAGCAGATGGACCCAATGCTCCAATTGCTCAAGGTACTTTATACCTTCACTCTAATTCAGTGTGCATTCTATTTGATTCTGGTGCTACGCATTCCTTTATTTCTAATAGTTGCGTTAGCAAGTTAGACTTAGTGTGCAACGATTCATGCGACCCTTTCGTCGTTAGTCTTCCTAATGGAGAACGTTTGGTGGGAACCAAACATCTGTCCGACTTTCCGATTACCATTCAGGGTAAGGAGTTTGAGGCAGATCTGATCTGTATAGCCATGGCTCCATACGACATTATTCTCGATATGGATTGGCTGACGCGTCACAAGGCGGTGATCGACTTCAGTTCAAGAACGGTGATGGTGTCATCTGGGGGCCAGTTCGTGTACAAGTTCAAAGGTCGGAATGACGCTGATAACGGCAAGCTGATCAATGTGATGGCTGCGTTTAAGCTACTACGACAAGGATGTGTCGGGTACCTTTGCTACTTGGATTTGCCCGCGAAGGATGGACCTGAGCTTCTTGATATTCTTGTGGTTAGGGAGTTTTCGGATGTCTTTCCGGAAGAAATTCTTGGATTACCCCCGAACCGTGACGTAGAGTTTTCAATTGATCTTGAGCCCGGTATGGCGCCGATTTCCAAATCACCGTATCGGATGGCTCCAGCTGAGATGCAAGAATTGAATAATCAACTTGAAGATCTTCTTGACAAAGGTTATGTCAGGCCGAGTGCATCGCCGTGGGGTGCTCCGGTATTGTTCGTCAAAAAGAAGGATGGATCGTTCCGACTTTGTATCGACTACCGAGAGTTGAATAAGGTGACGATCAAGAACAAGTATCCTCTGCCTAGGATTGATGACCTGTTGGACCAGTTGCAGGGAGCAAAGGTTTTCTCCAAGATTGACCTGAGATCTGGATATCATCAACTCAGAATTCGTGAGCAGGACATTCCTAGAACTGCATTTAGGACCAGATATGGTCATTATGAGTTCGTAGTGATGCCTTTTGGGCTTACAAATGCTCCAGCTGTCTTTATGGATCTGATGAATCGATGTTTTCACCAGTACTTGGACAAGTTCGTAGTGGTCTTCATAGACGACATTCTGATCTACTCTCCGAGTGAAGAAGTCCACGAGGAACATCTGCGGATTGCTTTGTCAGTCCTTAGACAACATCAGCTTTATGCTAAAATGTATAAATGTGAATTCTGGATAAAGGAAGTGGCTTTCTTAGGCCACGTGGTCAATAAAAATGGGGTTATGGTTGATTCCCAAAAGATTGAAGCGGTGGCTAATTGGAAGCAGCCCCAGAATGGGAAAGAAGTGCGCAATTTTCTTGGGCTTGCCGGGTATTAAAGACGGTTCGTGGAGGGGTTTTCGAAGACCGCTCTACCTATGACTAATCTACTCCACAAGGTTCACAAGAAGTTTGTCTGGAATGACAAGTGCGAGGCCAGTTTCCAAGAGTTGAAGCGACGGCTGACCTCGGCACCCGTGTTAGCACTCCCAGAAGGGAACGACGATTATGTGGTCTATAGTGATGCTTCAAAGTGTGGTCTTGGTTGTGTTTTAATGCAGAAGGGCAGAGTCATTGCTTATGCATCTAGGCAACTCAAGACGTACGAAGAAAACTATCCGACACATGATCTTGAGCTAGCAGCGGTTTTCTTTGCGCTGAAGATTTGGAGGCATTACCTCTACGGTATAAAATGTCAAGTCTTCACTGACCACAAAAGTCTCAAGTATATATTTACTCAAAATGAGCTAAATATGAGACAACGCCGCTGGCTAGAGTTGCTCAAGGACTACGACATCGAGTTGTTGTACCATACGAGCAAGGCTAATGTGGTAGCTGATGCATTGAGCCGGAAGACAACGCACGAGAAGGTAGTTGCTTTACTTACTGCTCAGACCAAGCTGAACCGAGAGTCATGTGACATTGAAGTTCTGTATGATCAGCGTAGATGTTTCCTGAGTATGCTGGAAATTCAGGCTACACTGCTAGATCGAATCAAATAAAAGCAAGTCGATGACATCATCTTGGTGAAGTTAAGCAGTGAAGTGATGGACGGGAAAGCTCCCAGTTTTGTGGTTCAGGATGATGGATCACTTTGGTTTCAGGATCGGATCTGTGTGCCAGACACAGAAGGTCTTCGTCAGTTGGTGATGAGAGAAGCTCATTCACCAGCATATTCTGTGCATCCAGGCTCTAGCAAGATGTACAAGGATCTCAAGAAGAAGTTTTGGTGGCCAAACATAAAGTGGGACGTAGCAGACTTTGTGGCAAAGTGCTTAACTTGCCAGAAGGTCAAGATCGAACACCGCAGGCCAAGTGGTGAGTTTCTACCTCTCCCAGTGCCAGAATGGAAATGGGAGGACATTGCCATGGACTTCGTCACGGGGCTACCGAAGACTCGAAGTCAGAGAGATGCTATCTGGGTAATTGTGGATCGGCTTACAAAGAGTGCTCATTTCCTAGCCATTAAGACCACTTGGGAAGCCTAGAAGTTAGCAGAGGTCTACCAGAAAGAGATTATCCGTTTACATAGTATCCCTAAAACCATCGTATCGGATCGAGATGGCCGTTTCATGTCAAGGTTCTGGAAAGAACTTCATAAGGCTATGGGGACCGAGTTAAGGTTCAGCACAGCGTTTCATCCTCAGACAGATGGCCAGTCTGAAAGGACCATCCAGACTCTGGGGGATATGCTTAGAGCTTGTATACTCGATCGTCCGACTAGCTGGGAGGACAGCTTGAGTCTGATTGAGTTCACATACAACAACAACTGGCATGCTACGATCAAGATGGCTCCGTTTGAAGCTTTGTATGGTCGCCGATGCAGATCTCCGATTTGTTGGGACGATAACGCCGACAAGATTCTGCTTGGGCCAGAGTTAGTCGAGAGGACAACTTCTGACATTGCCTTAATTCGACAAAGGATGTTGACCGCTCAGAGTCGACAGAAGTCGTATGCAGACAAGAAGCGTAGGAATGTCGAGTTCGAGGTTGGTGACTGTTTTGGGGCGAAAAGATCGGACGACCTAAATCGCCTTAGACGGGGTAACTAGTCGATCGAGTGATAAAAAACAATCCAAACCAAGCAAGCAATAGATAAACAAAGAATAAATATGTAATAGCGTGATGGTTTTATTAGATGTCGTGTTTAATCAGACTGAATCGTGATACAACTTATCGTAATAAAACCAGAGATCGAGTGGGACTCGACCGGCGACTTGTGAGCGGCGACCGGCAGGGATCTAGCGTAAGCAGCCGTTAGAGAGCTAGGTGGAGAGTGAGAGTGCTATTCTGGTGAGTTGTTTTTTTCCGAACCCTTCTCCTGTGTGTAATTGTGTAGTCTTCTTCTTATCTTCCTCGTCGTCCTGATATGGTAAGTCTTTTACTCTGGTGACCGTTTATGCTTCGGCCGAATATTCCATCTTCAATGCTCGGAGTGATGGTGAAGATTGCACCATTAAATCTCTGCGTTTATGGTGGTTTGAAGGCAGTGGCCATTGCGTGATCTGGCATTTAATGCTTGGCGAGATCCTCGCGATCCTGTCGGAAGGCATTCGACCAGAGACGTCTCGTCGGATCCTCTGGGCTTTCTTCTTCGATCTTCCGATTGGCAATGGGCTTGGGCTCGACCGATTTGACCCATCTTCTCTGGAGAATCCAGGCCCAACAATAGCCCCAAGTTGCTATGGGCTTACGGTTTAGGCAAGTTGACCGGAATCCGTGGCAACTTCTCTAGACGCGATCTCCACCTTCCAATTTGGCGCGTTTGCTCAGGGCTACGTGGCGCATGATCGAGGCATGATGCGATGCCTCTGTAGGCCTTCACTTTCCTCCATAAATTCGTAGCAGAAGGAATCGATTACTCTTCATCACCTTCCTTTGCAAGTTTTTGGTAAGCCTCTTGGTTTCTCTTGCCATAGCTTTCTGATTTCTCTTAGTCGTAGCTCTTCGATTCTCCTCTTTTCCCATTCTCGAAATGGTTTCTCTCGAGGCTTCTGAGTCATCGAAGACTCTCTCCGATTCTCGTGAAGGCAAAGCTCCTCCTCGTTTTATTTTGAAGGAGTCGGATGCGTTGGTTAGCACTATGTCCCAGGCGGAACTGGATCAGGTGCTCCAAGTCGGAGGTTTTCCGCCGGAGACGGTTGCCAGGCTGCCTCACCCAGACGAGAGGGCCGATGCTCGCTATGAGGGATGGGTTTGCTTCTACTCTTACCCGTTTAGAATAGGGCATAAGTTTCCTTTTTTCCCCCTTGTCAGGGACTTCTTAGCTATGTTGGCGCTGGCGCCATGTCAAGTAATGCCTCAGGCGTGGAGAGTACTTAGGGTTTTAGACCTTGTGAATATTCAAACTGGGGCTGATTTTGACTTCGACGCCCTGTGGTACAACTACTTCATAGGATCGAAGAGTTCCTGTCGCGTTCAGTTGCGTGTCCGACCTGGTCGGAAGCCCTTGGTGCAGAGCCCTGATGTTAACGACCGCGGATGGGGGTCGAAGTTCTTTTTCGTCGAACGCTCTTCTCTGGAGAAGGAGAGAGAATGTCCATTTTTGTTGACGGAGTGGCGAGTCGATAGTATATACTTGTCTTTTCTTTTGTGTATTTGTGTGTCTTAACTCTTGCTTTAACTTTTCTTTTTTGTAGTCCCCGAACCAGAGGATCTAGAAGTGAGTAGCCGATCAGAGGGCTTGTCAAAGATTGTGCTTGAGATTCCCGCGTCTGAAAGGAAATTTGTGAACGTTAACTTGCTGGCGACGACTCCTGCCTCACAAGAAGATATGTCGAATGTTTCTTCATCTTGTGCGAAAGGTAGACTTTCGGCTTTAGGAGTCTTTTTATTGTTTTTCACTTTGTCGTGTACTTTAGGATTTCTCCTTTTTTGTTTTCCTGTCGTGTCAGGTTCCCCTGGTGGTCGGTCGAGTGCTCGCCTGAGGGTGGCATCGGGAAAAAGCTTGATTGAGCAAAGGAAAGCAGCAGCCAAGGCGGCGTCGAGCAAACCGGCTCTGATTGACCTGACGACTACGGTTAAAGCTGGCTCTAAGAGGAAAGCGAGCGCTCGTCCTGATGATGTCAAGGCGGAGGACGTCCCTACGAAGAAAGGCGCGACCGCCGAAGGGGTCGGCAAGATCGGTGTCGTAGGGCCGTCGATCGTTGATCTTTTTCGCGCTCAAGACCCGATTTTGAAGCCGGAAGTTAAGGACGTCTCCCCTTTGGACTGCATTGGTGAAGCGGGCAGTTCCGCGTGGAAGGTGTGTTGCCCTTTGTTTTGTGCGTTTTTCTATTTCTTTTGTTCGACTGTGTTTTCTGATTCGTGTATTTGTGTTGTCGTATGCCTTTTTGTCAGGCTTTTCAATACTTCTTGGGAGCTTACTCCGGTGTCCAGGCGATGCTTGTCAAGGCTGAGGACAGGGCTGCTAGGTCAGAGTCCGACCTTGCCTCTTTAAGGACCAAGCTGGAGGGAGCGGAGAGTCGCTGTCGTGAGACTGAGCGTCGTCTCACCAGGGAGCTGAAGAGCTGTCAGGGGGAGCTGGTCGCATGTCAGAGGGAGTTTGAAGAGTGCAGGGCAGGCATTGAGGAGGAAGTGAAGCGGGCTCGGATTGCCGACGGTCAGATTGCTGGCGACGTTGGGGCCTTCTATGCGGTGAAATCGCGCATCGAGATGATTGAAGAGTTCAACAAGGGCAAGCATGAGCTCTGGGACCTGAAGGAGGAGAAGGAGACTTTGGACTCCATGTTTCCAAAGGGCGATCCTGGTCAGGAGCTGTTCTGCTTAGCCGGCGTCGGAGAAGAGGCTGTGGATGAAGGTGCCGATGAGGACGAAACTCATTCTGGCGATGCTAAGCCGACCGATGAGATAGCCCCATTGGAGCCAGCCCCTGCCGAAGGTAACGTTGTTGTTCCCGATGCTTGACTTTGTTTGTCCCACTTGTGTGTGGGTTTAGACATTTGGTGCCTTTGGATAATGTATGTTTTGGCGACCCGTCCACCATCGCGGGTCGCAGAATATTTATGTTTGATGAAGTCCTACAGATGTGTAGGCAGACAATGTGGTTTGGTGACCCGTCCGCCATCGCGGGTCGCGTATTTATAAAAATGTTTTTATTTTGCTGCAAATGCGTTTTTACATGTAGAATTGCATGCTAGTTTGTTTCGTACATGTTCGTCGAACTTTCGAGGAAGTTGTCGACGACGTTTAGTATGTCGTGTATGTCGATTTCACCCGTGTGCTCCGTCGAGTGGGGTTTCACCGTGTGTATGTATGTAGAGCAGGCATGCGACGTGTTTGTGTATGTGTTAGTCATGACATTATGCCGGGGAGGTAAGCAATATATAATAAGATGTTTGTTCCTTATGTTTAATTGCGTGAATGTAATAAGGTGTTGTACCTTATGTTTTGTATAAGTCAGGCGGTGTGCCGACGTGCCTATGTTGTCATCTCCCCGTAATCTGATCGATCGTGTAATGTAAGCGCTATATGCGGATGACAGGATCCATTTGCGGACGACTGGGTCCATTTGCGGACGACGGGGTCCAATGTAAATGCTGTTCTGCATTTGTGTTTTTGTAAGGAGGAAATCTTCGCTTAGTGTCAGATGATGACATGTAAAACAAAGTAGCGATGTATATGCGATGGCATGCGATATGTATGCGACAGATGGCAATGTGTTAGGAAACGAAACTCTAGAATTTAGGTTCCCCTGAGAGTTCCTTTCCTCAGTTTCTCTACTTTTGACGATGACAAATATTATGATACTAATGTTTTATCTCAAAGATGTGGTTTAAGGAACCACATGAATATACCGAAGGCAAGAAAGCCAAACAGGACAAGGGAACCAAAGGAACAAGGCAAATGAAGGAAACCAGAGGAACCCAGGTGTGCCCAGAACGCAGCATGCGACTTTGTAATTCCCGAGAAATCTGGGGACACACAACCTCGGACAAAAGTTGTTGAAAACGACTTATCCGAAGCTTCCAAAAGCCTGCCATTGTCCAAGAGCAAAACAACAAGAAACCTAGAGACGCTGAACCTCGGACAGAAAAGGTGAAAGCGACAGGACATGGAACCTGTCGCTGTCCAGAAGACAGTTCCCAAGTGCCCAGATTGTTGAACCTCGGAAGAAGGAAGCTGGAGAACGACTTGGCTGAAGAGGTTGACTAACCTAGAGAGATTCTGAGCTGCCTAGGTTGTTTGCACATGCCAAGAACAACGTGGATCAAGGAGAACCACTCATCCTAGGGCAAGCTCAATCTGTGGGAACCCAGAGAAGATTAAGTTGCGAACAATCCTCTATAAAAGGAAGACTAACTCAAGGGTTATCTTCAAGCACTAAAACACGACTCACACTCATTAGCAAATATCTAGTGTGAACCTCCAAACAAGATCATCAAAGCAAACCGAGATCAAGAGGAACCAATCAAGGAAGAAGAGCTGAGTGCTAAGTTCCTGTGACTGTAAGTGATAGTTCCTAGGTGCGAAAGTCTGTTTCTTGGATTGATTATTGATTGTGTTAAGTTATCTAGGATTGTCTAACTGTGTGTAAGGCAAAGGAACTGTGTGTTCGTTCCTAGGATAAGCTGTAACCAAAAGAGATAAGAAATGAAGAAGTAGACTTTGAAATCCTTTCGAAAGAAAGGTAGTGGTTTTTATCCTGGATTGCTAGTTGGCAATCAAAGGTTTCCACTATAAGGAACTGGTCATTTGTTTGATTGTTTATTTCCGATGCGAAAGGAACTGAGAATTGATATTCTGAGTTCCTTAAGTTTTTATCTAACAATCACGATCCTACAATTGGTATCAGAGCAAGAAAAGCTCTAGATCTTTGTTAAGTTTGCAGATCATGTCTCAACCAAGCAAGTTTGAGCTCGGAATCTCCACCAATAAGCCACATCTCCGAAAGAAAGGAGAAGAAACATGGTGGGAAAAGTGCATGGAAAGCCACATCAAGACCAACGACTATCAATGCTGGAGGATAGTCGAAAATGGAGATGGCCACGTCGATCTTACCATGAAGGAAGAAGATTGGAAACCAGAACACTATGTCATCATGGAGAAGAATGCCAAGGCCAGGCAGTTCATCCTCAATGGATCGGACAGAGAAGACATGGACAAGGTCATAGGCATCAAGACGGAGAAGGAAATATGGAAAGCTCTCAAGGAGATGCATGAAGGAAGTGAGGAACTAAAGCAAAGCAGAAAGTTTGCTTTGGAAGGAGAATACCACACCTTCAAAATGATGGAAACTGAGACCATCTCAGAGTACTACTCCCGCTTCAACAGATTGATTGGAAAGTTGACAGCGGCAGGAGTCGATCTTGATGAAGTCTCCAAGTCCCTAGTGGTCATCAATGGACTCAACTCCAAATTCACCCTTCTCAAGGGAATCGTGAAGAACACTCCAGGCATCCAATCCCTTCCCTTGACACAAATCATAGGGAAACTGGAGGTTGAAGAAGGAGAGGAGAGCACACCAAAGCCAATACCGACAAGAAACTGGAGAAAGGAATTGCCCTTAAGATCTCCAAAGCCTTCTCTAGGCTCGAGATGGGGAAGACAACTCAGATCTTGAAGAAGAGGAGGACGAACTAACAGCCCTCTTCACAAAGAACATCAAAAAATTCTTTGTGAAGGGAAGGTTCCAAAAGGGCAGTTCCTCTCACAATGGACCAAGAAGAAATCTCAAGGAAGTTTCCTGTTACGAGTGCAAGGAGAAGGGACACTACGCTAAGAACTGTCCCAACAAAGAAGAGTCCAAGGAAGAGGAAAGACCTCAAAGAAAGAAGGCTCTCATAGCCTCATGGGGAGAAGACTCAGATGAGGAACTGGATCTCAGTGGCTTCTCTGGAGGAAGATGTCTCATGGCAAAAGGAGACTCAAGCGACTCAGAAGACCTCGAGGTAACTTCTGACGATCTCTTAAAATCCCTAGTTGATTGTGATAAGAAACAAATTCTTAAGATCATAAAGAAACTAGGAAAGGAAACCAGTTCCCTTCAACAGAAACTAGATGATTGTGAAGATGAAATTGCTTGCTTGACTGTTGAAAATTCTGTTTGGAGTAAGAAACTTGATGAAACTGAGAAAGACCTAGCTGAAACTCACTCCAAACTCATTGATATTAGGAATGTGCATGCTAGTCACCTTAAAACTTGCAAATCTTGTGATGAAACTAGCATAGATTCTGTCAAAGTTCCCTTGCATGCTAATCCACCTGGAAATGACATGCTTCAATCCATAATTGATAGGTTAGACATTTTCACTAATTCCATTAATGAAAAAACGATAAATCAAACTGTTTTTGTGAGACAACGGCATGGAATAGGATATGTCAATAATAAAGGGAACAATGATGCTGAAGAAGAAAAGGCTAGGCGAGAACTTGTTGAGATGAATGAGAACCTCAGTATTGCTCTGGCCACTTCTCGTGATAGGAATCAATTCCTATCAGAGAAGATCATGGTCCTTGAGAACAAGGCTGAGGTTGCCAAACGTCTCAATGAAGGTTCTCAAAGTCCTAAGAAGGAACCAAAGGGAAAAGAAAAGATGGTTCCTGAAAACCAATGGTTCACCAATTCCTTTGATCACAAAAGATATATTGACATGGGCCATAGCAAGGTTAGAAACAATGTTGATTTTAACAAAAGGAAAACTGAAAAACCTTTTAGGCCAGGAAAAGGAAAATATGGACATGTTGTTTACAATCGTTTGTGTACCTACTGTGGTAAAAATGGTCATTACAACACTGATTGTGCTAAGAAAAGGAACTTTGAAAAGGAGAAAAGTACTCATTACCATGAAAGGAACCAGTTCCCTGGTTATTCACAGACTCGGAATGCTAATCCCCCCAGTAAAGCCAAGCTTCGCTGGGTTCAGAAATCTTAGTTCCCTTGTGTGCAAAAAGAAGAGAGGCAACCCCAACTATGGTACATTGACAGTGGTTGCTCATGCCATATGACCGGAAGAAGAAATCAAATGACCTCTCTTCAACTTCTCCAAGGAGGGAACATATCCTTTGGAGACAAAAGCAAAGGGAAAATCTATGGAATAGGAACTGTGAAACTCAACGATCACATTCAGGTAAACAAAGTTCACCTTGTTGATAATCTTGGTTTTGACCTAATAAGTGTGTCACAACTGTGTGATCAAGGAGACAATGAAGTTAGATTCAGATCAAACGAATGTTCAGTCCTTGACTCCTCGGGACAAATCATCCTAAAAGGGAAAAGATTCAACAATGTCTACATAATTGATCCATCCTTTGTTCCCAAGGAGAAACTTTGTCTCTCAACTGTGAATGACCAAGCTGATTTGTGGCATCATCGCCTCGGTCATGCTAGCACAAAGATGATTCAAAAGCTACACTCAAAGGAGCTAGTCAGAGGGCTGCCAAAGCTAAGTGGCACATCTAAGGAACTGTGCTATGACTGTGTAAAAGGAAAATAGGCTCATAGTTCTTTCAAGTCCAAAAACATGGTAAGCACCTCAAGGCCTCTTGAACTCATCCACATGGATCTTTGTGGACCCGTGAGAGTTCAAAGCCTAAGAGGGAACATGTATATCTTTGTTATTGTCGATGACTTCTCTCGTTTTACTTGGACCATTTTCATTAAATCTAAAAGTGAAGTTGTTGACCGCTTTAAAGATCTGGTTCCCTTGTTAGAAAAATCTCTTGATTGTTCACTAAATGCTATCCGGTCTGACCATGGTACCGAATTCGAAAATGGAGAATTTCTAACCTTTTGCAGTGAGCATGGCATCGATCACAACTTCTCTGCACCATACACTCCTCAACAGAATGGAGTAGTAGAAAGGAAGAACAGGACCTTGGAGGACATGGCTCGAACCATGCTGATCTCAAGTGGGCTCTCCCAATCATTTTGGGCTGAGGTGATCAACACAGCGTGCTACATCATCAATAGAGCCATGCTTCGCCCAATCACAGAGAAGACACCCTATGAACTCCTAAGAGGAAGAGTTCCCAACATTTCACATCTGAGGGTGTTCGGATGCAAATGCTTTGTGCACAATAATGGTTAGGATAATCTTGGCAAGTTCGACCCAAGAAGTGATGAAGGAATCTTCATTGGTTATGCCTCAGGCAGTAAGGCATACAAGGTCTTCAACAAAAGGACTAAAAAGGTAGAAGAAAGTGTTCATGTTATTTTTAATGAAAAATCACTTGGAAAGATTGTGCAGAACACCACCAGTTCCTTTGAAGATCCATTTCCCAAGTCATCTCAAGAAGATCCAGATGAAGATGTCACTCCTCCCAGTTCCTGTCCCGCTGATCGGAACCCTCCAATGGCTCCCCCACCAGTTCCCATGGATAATGAACAACAATCCATTTCTGGGAACCATGAGCATGACGACAACATCTGTGGAGACTTCAATGATTCATCTTCCCACATGATCTTCAATGGAGAAGGTGATCCTAACAAGGAAGCTGAATGCTCAACTCAGAATGTCTCCACATCAAATGCTCTGGCTCCCAACAGAAAAAGAAGAGTCATCAAGCCTCCAGTAAGGTATGAACATCTAACCTTCTTTGCTTTTAATGCCTTTCTGTCTATTGTGGAACCAAATAACATAGGTGAGGCACTGAAGGATGCGGACTGGATCCAAGCTATGCAAGAAGAGCTTCATCAGTTTGAAAGGAATAAAGTATGGCATCTAGTTCTCCGTCCCAAGGATAAACACATCATAGGAACTAGATGGGTCTTCAGAAACAAGCTGGATGATACAGGAGCTGTGATAAGGAACAAAGCAAGACTTGTTGCTCAAGGATACAATCAACAAGAAGGCATCGACTATGATGAAACCTATGCTCCAATGGCAAGGATTGAGGCAATAAGATTGTTGATTGCCTTCGCTTCACACAAAGGATTCAAGTTGTTCCAAATGGATGTAAAGACAACCTTCCTCAATGGAATTCTTCAAGAAGAAGTCTATGTCAAACAACCTCCTGGTTTCGAAGACGACGATCATCCAGATCATGTCTACTTTCTAGAAAAGGCACTCTATGGCCTCAAGCAAGCTCCCAGAGCGTGGTATGATCGTCTTGCCCAGTTCCTACTCTCAAATGGCTACAGGCGTGGAGTCATTGATAAAACTCTCTTCATCCTAGAAGAAGAAGGTAACATCTTAGTGGTTCAAATCTATGTTGATGATATTATATTTGGTTCCACTAACCTGTCCCTTGTAGACAAGTTCAAAGACTTGATGAGCAGTGAATTTGAAATGAGTTTAATTGGGGAACTCACATTCTTCCTCGGATTACAAATCACTCAAAAGGAAGATGGTATTCAAATCCATCAACAGAAGTATGTCAGGGAACTACTGAAGAAGTTCAAAATGGATTCATGCAAGCCTCTTTCCACTCCCATATCCACCATTGCCCATCTGGATAAGGACCACTCGAGTCCTCTAGTGGAGGAGAAGCTCTATAGAGGTATGATAGACTCACTCATGTACCTAACCGCTAGTCGACCAGACATTGTCTTTGCTGTTGGCTTGTGTACTAGGTTCCAATCTTGTCCGAGAGAAACCCACTTGGCTGCTGTGAAGAGAATACTTCGATATCTCAAGGGAACTGACGATCTCTGCATTTGGTACCCCAAAGAATGTCCCTTTGAGCTCATGGGTTTCACTGATGCTGATTATGCTGGATATTTGGTGGATAGAAAGAGCACTTCTGGAATGGCACAGTTCCTAGGCCCTTGCCTTGTGTCATGGGGATCAAAGAAACAAGTTTCAGTCTCCCTCTCCACCACAGAATCCGAGTACATTGCGGCTGCCTCCTGCTGTTCCCAACTTCTCTGGCTAAAGCAACAACTCGCGGACTTTGGTATGTCTTATGGCCCTCTCACTATTCTTTGTGATAACACTAGTGCCATAAACATCTCTAAGAATCCTGTGCACCATACTAGGACCAAGCATATTGACATAAGACATCATTTTCTTAGAGATCATGTTGAGAAGGGAAACATCATTATGAAATTTTGTAGAACTGAAGATCAGGTTGCAGATATATTCACCAAGGCATTGAATAGAGTTCCTTTCGAGAACCTTAGATTGGAACTAGGAATGATTCCTATTACTCAGTAGTGACCTCAGTTCAAAGAATTCTTTCCAGTTCCCCTAATTGACTAGTCTAAGATATTTAACTTGTTGAGTCTTGATGTCCTTGTGTTATATCTTTTGCTACAAACACTTCTTGTCATAATGGTTTCTTAAAAAAAAAAAAAGGGCTTAGATTTAATTATTCTGGATCGTCTCCTTTTGGTCCTCAGTATTCTTTTAATTGCTCATTGTTCAAGTTTTCTTCATGGCCCAAAACTCACAATCTGATCATATTTATTTCCCAACGATACAAGCCGAAATGATGATTGTGTACTAAGACCCACCCTTGCCTCATTGCTCAAGTTAATTCTCTATGATCCATCTCTAAAACTCTCTCTGAGAATTATTGTGCAATGCGATAAAGAGCCTACCCTGATTCCTTTTATGGGAACATACTTTTTGCTTCCATTATGTTAACCCACATCAAAGGTTCCCATATGTTCCTCTAGCACGCTGAAAACTTTGCCATAAAGGAACCAGGATTAAACGTCTCTCCAACGGCTAGATTGGCACTTCCCAGAAGTTATTTATGGCAAACTGCAGAGGCTCAGAACGGTCTTATCAGATGGCAGACATCCCTCTTCTCTAAATGGATAAGTTTTGAAAATGGGTTAGCCGTTCTGAAAAGCTGCAAGAGTATTCAATGCCCCAGATTTACCTTGATCTTCTCAACGGCTGGATTTGGTTCTACGGTCATCTCAGCCTTTATCGCCCTTAAAGAGTTGCACATTTGCTCCAAGCTGATCCCACAACTCACCATCTCTCTGATCCTCTGCCTCTCATTTCTCTCAAACACAGAAATCCTTAAGCTCCTCAAAAATGGCCGATCCAAACCCTAACCTTGTTCAAGACGAAGAGGAGGCTGCCCTTCTCAAAGCCTTTCGAGAAAAGAAGGCAGCTTCATCCTCTAAACCCGTTTCTGCCATCTCTTCTCATAAATCCCAACCGGAAGAGAAACCTGTGGAGAAAATAGTGGAGGAACCTGAAGAGAAAGCCGAAGAGGAACCCAAGGAGCCAACAAAGCCCAAGGGTGAGGAGAAAGCCATGGCCATCTCTCTGGCTTCGGAATCGGCTACCAAAACCGTCTCCGAAGGGGGCTCTCATGACTCCTCGCCTGACAAGTTTCTCCAAGAGCTCCTCAGCCCTGAGCCCTCACCAGTAAGCCTCAAATCCAAAACCACTTCTAACCCTGGTCCCTCTGTCGCCACTAGAATGCAACAGAGAAAGAGGAGTTCCCAAGCCATAGTTCCCTATGAAACCAAATCCTCAAAAGAGCCAAAATCACCACCCTCTCTACCTCCTCCTCCCTGGGTCCGGTCTCCTCTTTCTTCTCTAAGAGGAAGATCCCTAAGCCTCTCATAATCGACAAGGAGTTCTGGACCCAAGAACTGGAAGAAGAAGATGAGGAAATGTTTGGAGAAGCCCTGGCTGAGTTCCATTCTCTGCTGCAGTTTCAAGGATGGGACGAGATGCTGTTTGAACCCTTCTCTGCTTCTGATGAGGTTGTCCGCTTGTTTTACCAGTCTATGGAGTTTGTGCCTGCGAAGGAGAACTCTCCCTGTAACGACGCCATTCTTATATGGAAGGGAACCATCTATCCTCTGTCCGCCAACCTAATTGCGTCTGCTCTAGGGATCGAGTCAAGGTCTGGGTTTGGCATTCTGCCTCAAAAGAAGGGATGGCCCAAAGGAAAGGGCTACAAATCCAAGGGAGCAGTGGTCAAGAAAATCTATGATGGCGCCTCCCCCTCATCTTTGGAGACAAAGGATCTCTCCATCGCAAACAAGTTGTTACACTTCTGGATCACCCGCAATCTGGTTCCCAGACAGGAGCACCGAAACAATGTTCTTATCACAGATGCCATCTACATGGACAAGGTGCTCTCTGGTGCAGTTCTTGGATCTCCCTCGCATTGTCTTAGCCCACATGCAGTTCTGCTCATCCCATGACTCTCATGCTTTACCCTTCCCTCATATCATCAAAAACATTCTCTCCAACCTTCACCAGTACCCAGTTGATCTGCCTGAGACAGTCTACAACAAGTATCTTACCATGGCCACAGTTCGGAAGTTGAAGATAAAGGAACAACAAGACCCCCCTTCTGAAGCTCAAGCTCAACCGCCTAAGGAAAAGGCCAGTTCCAAGGCCCCTTCTAGTTCTCAGCCACATCTCAACCCCTCTCCAGACTCCTCTGTGATCCTTACTGCTCTGGATCGTATTGAAAAGGCTATCATGGTGGGCTCGACTGCTATCCCGGTCGCCCTCCATGATCAAGTAAGAGAGTTAGGGCATATACGTTCTGATGTTGTGGCTCTGGTAGAAGTTCTTCAGAAGGATTGGCAAGGTGCAATCAGTGCCCATCAGGCCACGGGCCAAAATGTAGGAACTGTCGACAAAGATGTTGAAGAGGAGACCGCTGCTCTGCCATAGGAACGCTTGTTCTGGTTCCCAGTGCTAAAACACCACAGTGTGCTAGTAGTTTCCCTTAGGATCCTACTCTCCTCTTCTATCCATTTGTCGTCTTTCCTAATTATTGCTTTTGTTGTTGTCTTTGCAGTTTGTTGTTTTTGTTGTTGGCTTATGTTGGTTGTATTGTGTCGTACCCGTCCTTGAACAATGATCAGTTTAAGCTTTAATGATTATCTTTTGGCTTCGTTTCTATGATTAATTTGCCTTTGCCTTAAGTTTCCATTATGCTTCTGTTATGAGTTTGATGCAATTGTATATTTTCTTGGATATCATGTTCTTAACTCGTACTTAATCTTTTCAATGATGTCAAAAGAGGGAAGAAAAGGATAGGAACCTTGAACTTTGGAGACTACTGAACTAATAGGAACTCTGAACTAGTTCTACTTCTAAGGGGGAATTTGAAATAAACTCGTTCACTTGCTTAGGGGGGAATTTGCAACCATTGAATGCTCTCTCATTAATTTGTAATGTTGTAACTCCCTTAATCTCAATTGGTCTCATGAAATTCAAAGTCCTATTATGTTGTCAGGTTCCTTGTATTTGTCATCATCAAAAAGGGGGAAATTGTTAGGAAACGGAACTCTGGAATTTAGGTTCCCCTGAGAGTTCCTTTCCTCAGTTTCTCTACTTTTGATGATGACAAATATTATGATACTAATATTTTATCTCAAAGATGTGTTTTAAGGAACCACATGAATATACCGAAGGCAAGAAAGCCAAACAGGACAAGGGAACCAAAGGAACAAGACAAATGAAGGAAACTAGAGGAACCCAGGTGTGCCCAGAACGCAGCATGCGACTTTGTGATTCCCGAGAAATATGGGGACACACAACCTCGGACAAAAGTTGTTGAAAACGACTTGTCCGAAGCTTCCAAAAGCCTGTCATTATCCAAGAGCAAAACAACAAGAAACCTAGAGACGCTGAACCTCGGACAAAAAAGGTGAAAGCGATAGGACATGGAACCTGTCGCTGTCCAGAAGACAGTTCCCAAGTGCCCAGATTGTTGAACCTCGGAAGAAGGAAGCTGGAGAACGACTTGGCTGAAGAGGTTGACTAACCTAGAGAGATTCTGAGCTGCCTAGGTTGTTTGCACATGCCAAGAACAACGTGGATCAAGGAGAACCACTCATCCTAGGGCAAGCTCAATCTGTGGGAACCCAGAGAAGATTAAGCTGTGAAGAATCCTCTATAAAAGGAAGACTAACTCAAGGGTTATCTTCAAGCACTGAAACACGACTCACACTCATTAGCAAATATCTAGTGTGAACCTCCAAACAAGATCATCAAAGCAAACCGAGATCAAGAGGAACCAGTCAAGGAAGAAGAGCTGAGTGCTAAGTTCCTGTGACTGTAAGTGATAGTTCCTAGGTGCAAAAGTCTGTTTCTTGGATTGATTATTGATTGTGTTAAGTTATCTAGGATTGTCTAACTGTGTGTAAGGCAAATGAACTGTGTGTTCGTTCCTAGGATAAGCTATAACCAAAAGAGATAAGAAATCAAGAAGTAGACTTTGAAAACCTTTCGAAAGAAAGGTAGTGGTTTTTATCCTGGATTGCTAGTTGGCAATCAAAGGTTTCCACTATAAGGAACTGGTCATTTGTTTGATTGTTTATTTCCGCTGTGAAAGGAACTGAGAATTGATATTCTGAGTTCCTTAAGTTTTTATCTAACAATCACGATCCTACACAATGTATATGCGATAGCATGCAATATATATGCGACAGATGGCAATGTATATATGATAGCATGCGATAGGTGGCAATGTATATGCGATGTATAGAGTTTTGCGTGATGTTTTTACCTTATCGGTTCAGAAATGGTATAGCTTGAGATGTGCTGCGTTCCAACTCCTCGGGATTGGTTGTCCGTCTTTGTCTTCTAACTGATACACTCCTTGTCCGACCACTTCGGTGATCAAGTAAGGTCCTTCCCATTATGGTGCTAGCTTTCCGTCGGATGGGTTCTTGGTGTTCTGGAATGTCTTCCTTAGGACCCAGTCTCTGACCTTGAATGCCTTGATTCAGACATTCTTGTTGTAACTCCTTGCAACTTGTTGTTGGAACCTGACCATCCTGATTCGAGCTCTCTCTCTGATTTCGTCCACTGTGTCGAGATTATGTGCTAGTTCGATGTCGTTTTGTTCAATTGTCTGAAGGTTGCAGCGAGCAGTCGGAACCAGTAACTCAGCCGGGATGACTGCCTTACTCCCGTAGATGAGAGAGAAAGGCGATTGCCCGGTCGCGTTCTTTGGAGTAGTCCTGTCGGACCAGAGAATAAGTGGGAGTTCGTCTGCCCATTTGCCTTTAGCCTCGGTGAGGCATTTCTTGAGGTTGTTGATAATGATCTTGTTGTTGGATTCGGCTTGTCCGTTGGATTGTGGATACCGAGGTGTGGATGTGACCAACTTGATGTTCCATTGGTCGCAGAAGGCTCTAGTCTTATGATTGATGAACTGGGAACCGTTGTCGCACACGATTTCTGATGGGACGCCAAATCTTCAGCCTTTTTGCTTCTGTCTTGTCGTCGGGTAGAATGCCGTCTTTTAACCACCTGATGTAAGGTAGCATCCAGTCGTCATCGGCGTCGATGATGTCCTCTTCGGGTCGGTCGCCTATTTCCATGGCGACGAGTTCTTCAAGTGATGTTGTTAACTCGACGGATGTCCTTGGGACGGCTGGCGTCATGATGTGGGCCAATGGTATATGTGGAAATTCTTTCGGGTCTAGGACGGATCCTAGATTGGCGAGTGCGTCAGCTTGGGAGTTAAGGTCCCTGGGTACCTGTCGGATGTTGAATGTCTGGAATTGTCCGATTAGTTTCCTGGCTACCTCCAGGTAGGCTACCATTCTGGTATCCTTGGCGTTGTACGACCCTTGTATCTGGTTTACGACCAGCAGGGAGTCGCAGACGACTTCGATCTCTCGGACCCCTAGATCGTGAGCCAGGATGAGTCCGAATATGAGTGCTTCGTATTCAGCTTCGTTGTTAGTTGCATCCCAGTCACATTTGACGGCTTGAGCTATCTTGTCCCCTTGTGGTGATTTCAGCACGACCCCAAGCCCCGATCCTCTGGCGTTCGACGCCCCATCTGTGTGGAGCTCCCATGTACATGTCTCGTCTGTCGCGAGTAGTTGTGTCGCTTCTTTAGCGGCTTCTTGCTCTAGGGTCGGACTGAAATCGGCCACAAAGTCGGCTAAGGCTTGCGACTTGATCGTCGTCCTAGGCTCGTACTCGATGTCGTAACCACTGAGGTGTATGGCCCATTTGGTCATTCGTCATGTGAACTCGGGTTTCCTCATGATAGCTCTCATGGGATGATTAGTGCGAACGGTAATAGTATGGGATTCAAAATATGGTTTGAGTTTATTTGAAGCCATTACCAATGATAGTACGAGCTTTTCCAGTGACGAATACCTCATTTCGGCTGATAATAGCGTTCGACTGACGTAGTATATTGGCGACTGTTTGTCATCCTCCTCTCTGACCAGTACAGCGCTTACGGCCGACTCTGACACTTTTGAGCACCTCGAAGCTGTCGCGCAGGTGGTCTATGTGATCTTCTTTATTTTTGGATTTGACCAACATGTCGTCGATGTAGACTTCCATCGTGTCTCCGATTTGGTCTTTGAACATTTTGTTGACTAGTCGTTGATATGTGGCCCCTACATTTTTCAAACCAAAGGGCATTACTTTGTAACAATAGATACCTTGGCTGGTGATGAATGCTGTTTTTTCTTGGTCATCGGGATCCATGAGGATCTGATTGTAGCCGCTGAAAGCGTCCATGAAGGTGAGCATTTCGTGCCCCGCTGTGGCGTCGACCATGGCGTCGATATGGGGTAGAGGAAATGAGTCCTTGGGACAAGCCTTGTTGAGGTCTGTGAAGTCGATGCAGACTCTCCATTTGCCGTTCTTCTTCTGGACTACGACCATGTTGGCTAGCCATTCAGGATAGTGGACCTCTCTGATTTTTCCTGTTTCCAATAAGCTTCTGACTTCGTCGTCTACTATCTTGTTCCGCTCGGGAGCGAACTTCCTGCATTTTTGCTTGACAGGGGGATGAGATGGACCCACATTTAATTTATGAGTAATAACATTTGGAGATATTCCGACCATATCCTCATGCGACCATGCGAAACAGTCGGCATTGGCCCTGAGAAAGTCAAGGAGTTGTTGTCTGGTCGAGTCGTCCAAGTCCGACCCGACCCTTACCGTTTGGTTTGGCTTTGAAGGGTCTAGTGCGATCTCGTCGAGTTTTTCCATTTCTGGTTCGACGTACCGACTAGGTCCTTCGCCGCTCTGTGGTTGCTACGCGGTCTTGCGTTCGACCGCGTTCTTCATGGAAGCGACGTAGCATTCCTTTGCGGTCTTTTGATCTCCTTTGATTTCTTGGACTCTCCATTCAGTGGGGAATTTGATAACTTGATGATATGTTGAAGGTACTGCCTTCATAGCGTGTATCCACGGCCTGCCAAGAATACAATTATAGGGAGACGGATAGTCTAAGACTAAGAATTTCACCTGTTGGTTGACTCCTCCAGCGTATGTGGTTAGAATGATTTCACCAGTCGTATGCTTAACCTCGCCGCTGAACCCGACCAATGGGGTCGACTTCTTGATTAGGTCGTTCTCAGTCAAACCCATTTCTTTAAGAGCATCAAGGGTCAAGAGATTTGTCGAGCTCCCTGTATCGATTAGTATTCTCCGTATTAAGCAATTTCCAATGGACAAAGAGATTACCAGACCGTCGTAGTGACCATCCGACCCGTCGGAGTCGAACTCGTCGAAAGTGACCGTCGGAAGGTCGGAAGTTCTCCTCGGCTTGAATTCCGACGCTTCGGGCTTGTCGCCCTTGCTTTCTCTGGCATGTCGCTTGACCGCGGAGTACGTGTTTCCACATATGTCCGATCCTCCTGAAATGGTATTGACAATTTTTGTATGGACAGGAGATGGGGGTTTGTTTTGTTTTACCTGATCTTGGCGTTCCATGGTAGCCTTTGCCCTCTCCGAGATTACGTCGCGTAGGAACCCTTGTGAGAGCAGCCTAGCGACCTCCTTTCGTAGGGCGATGCACTCGTCGGTCGAATGACCGTGGTCGCCGTGGAATTCGCACCATCGACTCATGTCCTTCTTGATATCCGATCGGTCGCTCTTTCGGGGCCATCTTACGTCTTTTCCATACTTGTCGAAACTCTTGACGAGCTCCGACACGGAAACGTTGAAGTTATAAGATTGGACCCTGAGAGGCAACGCAGAACCGTCTCTCCATTCCTGTGACCTGTCTTGGAAAGAGTTTACCTGATTTGGTTTGTTTCGAGTACGAGAATATGGATGTGGACGTCTGTCTCGACGGTTGTCGGAGGAATGTTTTCGATCTAATGGATCGGGTCCGCGTGAGGCTTTACGCGACTCACGGTCCTCTTCCAATCTTACCTCGGACATAGTTTTGGCCTGGACATCTTCAAAGCTTTTGCATGGGTACTTCGTAATCTCGTCGTAGAGATTGTTGTCTTTGACTAAGCCTTGTCGGAAGGCTTCGATAGACGTTGTGACGTCACAGTGGGGGATTCCCACTTTCTCTTTGTTGTACATGTTAAGATAATTCCGGAGAGGTTTGTTGTACCTTTGTGTGACTCGGTAGAGGTCACTCGATTGTTTCTCGTGCTTCCGACTGCTGGCGAATTGACTCTTAAAAGAGTTGACCAGATCCGCGAATGATGCGATCGTTCCTTGAGGCAAACGCATAAACCAAGTTAGTGCGGGACCCGCGAGGGTTGTGCCAAAGCTTTTGCACATGACGGCCTCGCGGCTCTCCCTCGAAACAGATGCAGCCATTAGTTTTTGTTTATAGAGAGAGATATGGTCATCTGGATCGGTGGTGCCGTCGAACGTCGCCATGTTGGGGAGATGGAACTTCTTGGGGATCTCGACCCTTGCGATTTCTTCGACGAACGGGGATTCTTCGAATCTGCCGGACGCTTCTCTCTCGATCGGTTGCGGGACTCCTGGGAGCCTGTTGAAGCGATCGTCGATCGTCTTCATATGTCGGTCGAGCGTCTGCTGGAAAAGAGCCATGATATCTGGCGGATTGGCAACGTTCGGAGGCGTTGGCTCGATGTTGTCCATGTCGAGGCGTGTTCAGACGCCGCCGTGGACGGGCGCGTTCCTAGATCCTGAAGCCCTGATTGTACCTGCGACTTAAGAGACTCATTTTCACGAGTTAGTTGCGCGATCTCGGCTTCGGATTGGGTTGACAAAACGGCTAGGGCTTCAGTTTTTTAATGTTGTTGGGCTAGTTCCTCTTGAAGGGCGGCCATTTTTTGAGAGAGTTCTTAGAACTGGGTTGGAGTAGGATTTTCGGTTGGGTTTTCTGTAGTTTGGGTTTTGTCTTCGAGACGTGGTTCTTGATTGTCAGTAGAAGGATCGATAGTCATGGTTGGAAAGTTTTGAAAGGATGATCGGCAGGTTGCCCCACGGTGGGCGCCAAATTGTTTTGGGGCGAAAAGACCGGACGACCTAAATCTCCTTAGACGGGGTAACTAGTCGATCGAGTGATAAAAAATAATCCAAACCAAGCAAGCAATAGATAAACAAAGAATAAATATGTAATAGCGTGATGGTTTTATTAGATGTCGTGTTTAATCAGACTGAATCGTGATACAACTTATCGTAATAAAACCAGAGATCGAGTGGGACTCGACCGGCGACTTGTGAGCGGCGACCGGCAGGGATCTAGCGTAAGCAGCCGTTAGAGAGCTAGGTGGAGAGCGAGAGTGCTATTCTGGTGAGTTGTTTTTTTTTCCGAACCCTTCTCCTGTGTGTAATCGTGTAGTCTTCTTCTTATCTTCCTCGTCGTCCTGATATGGTAAGTCTTTTACTCTGGTGACCGTTTATGCTTCGGCCGAATATTCCATCTTCAATGCTCGGAGTGATGGTGAATATTGCGCCATTAAATCTCTGCGTTTATGGTGGTTTGAAGGCAGTGGCCGTTGCGTGATCTGGCATTTAATGCTTGGCGAGATCCTCGCGATCCTGTCGGAAGGCATTCGACCAGAGACGTCTCGTCGGATCCTCTGGGCTTTCTTCTTCGATCTTCCGATTGGCAATGGGCTTGGGCTCGACCGATTTGACCCATCGTCTCTGGAGAATCCAGGCCCAACAGTGACAAGGTGTTTGTCAAGGTGTCGCCCTCGAAGGGAGTTTTCAGGTTTGGTAAGCATGGGAAGCTTAACCCTCGCTATGTGGGACCATTCGAGATTCTGGATAGAGTGGGATCTCTAGCGTACCGCTTGGCGTTGCCGCCATCGGCTCATCCAGTGCATAATGTGTTCCACGTCTCTTTGCTCAGGAAGTACGTACCAGATGAGTCTCATGTGATGAGATACGAGGACATCGAGATTCAGGCGAATGGTACCTATGAAGAGATGCAGGTGCGCATTTTGGAGTATCATGAGAAGCAGCTGCGTAGCAAGATCGTACCGTTGGTATGGATTCAGTGGTCCAAGTCTGGATCGGAGGAAGTTACTTGGGAAACGTGGGAAACCGATTCAGATATGCTCAGGCGTTTTCCCGAGTTATTCTTGACCTAAGTTTTGGGGTCGAAACTTCTTTTAAGGGGGAGGAGATGTGATACCCCGTATTTTTGTAAGCTATTTCTGGAGTTCCGGGATTTTCCCCGAGTACCCGTTATGTACGTCGGATTTAATTCAGAAAGTTGGAGACATTCTGTAATTTGCTCTGTATCTGTAATATTTTTCTCAGTGAAATAATATATAGACGACGTGCTTTGGATTTTAATACTCGTTCGCGTACGATAATTTTATCCCGGGTTAATATCATTTTCATCTAAGAGCTGAGGAGGCGGCAAAGCCAAGGGCGGCGCCCGCCGTGAAGTGGTGGCGCCCGCCGTCGCAATGCTCAAGGAGCAGGCTGGGTCTTCTCCTAGTTGGGGATGCCAGGCCTATTGCGGTGCCCGCCGCATTTATGGTGGCGCCCGCCGTCGTCGTTGTCTGGAGGTCCTTGCCCGGAGGTCGCCGGCGTGGCTCTGGCAGCGCCGGAGTAGCTCTTCGTAGGGAAATGATGGTGTTTCCTGGCATTTGGCTATAAAAGGAGGTGTTTGGGAGGGGTTTTGGAGCTCAATCCACAGCCCAAGCTCTCCCAAATTCTTGCCTCACCGGAGTTCTTGCCTCACCGGAGTTCTTGCCTCGCCGGATTTCTGGTGCTTTCGCCAGTGTCGTTTGGTGGTGTTTCCTGAGTGCCTTTGTGAAGCTTTTGGTAGCCTTGGAGGTTAGAAACCAAAGCAAGTCGAAGGAGGCCGAGTCGCTCGTGTTTTGGGTGTGTTTTCTCGCCGCTTCTGTCGTCTGAGTTCTTCACGGCGACCGTCGCGTTCTTCACGGCGACCGCCACGTTCTTCACGGCGACCGCCGCCAGAGTCCATAATGCCTCTTTGGCTTTTGGCTTTGGTGGTCGTCGTTGTGGCATCGTTCCTTTCATTTTCTTTCATCATTTTTAGATTCGTACTGTGGTTATGTCGGATCTAACTTAGGGTTCCTTTTATGGGTCGACTCGAAGGTCGTTGTGCTGTCGGAGCTATACCTGTGTCGAGCCCGGAATCTCGTCGTTGTCGTTAGGCTTGTTTCTATTCTGCGGATTAAGGCAAGTGGCGGTTCGCTCTGCTTATCGTTTCCATATTTACATTGATTATCCGTTATTTCAATTGATTAATTAATTTGGAACGATTATTACTGTGTTCTTCTGGAAGTGATTTATAAACTGTTTTGAAAATCATATAATAGGTTGTATATCTGTTAGAACAGCGCTATTATCTGTGATCGCCTTTCTGGCCTTTATGTGGATTTATTCTGTAACTGTGATTGTGCTGTATCTGTGTGGTTAGCACTGTTAGTTAGGAATGTACTCGGACTTCGTCCGGTCGTTTCTTTATAATCTGGTATCGGGGTGGCTCGTCTCCATCTGGTACTATTCTAAGATCATGATCGGTCTCTTTCACAAGTGTGTAGAGGCAAGACACTTAGCTGGTGTCACAAACCTTCCGGTGTGCGTCACTCTCGACAAAACGTATACTAAGATGTGTCGTCCCAATGGTGGGGTACACATGTAAAAGTCTAATAACGTAATGTGTGTTTGTAATATAACTCAGATAAGTGCTACTCGACGCACATAATTAATAAACCTTCGGCGAGTAGTGCAGCTAAGTTATAGTGCAGCTAGGAAAACTCGTCTCGACTTTGATCATAGTACGTTCTCTTTCCAATCTGGATTCGCTGTATGCGATGAGGTTGGTCGTGAACCGAAGTATCTCAGTCAACTTTTAAATCATTGTTGTATGATTCTGTAAACATTCCAGATTTGTCATAATTCCTTAAAGACTCACTTCCGTTGGAGTCTTCCTTTGAGTTGATTTCTGTAATGATTCAGTCTTCCAGAATCTTCTCTTGTGCATACCTCTTGTTATTATTCCGTAGAAGTATGAAGGTTGATTATCGTTATCGGTTATCATTCGAGAAACGATAAGGCTAACCTAATACAACTACATCGAACCTTCTGCTTTGTACCCTTGCTAGTCTATTCAAGTAGACTAACCCACGAACTTTGTTCTCTGCATGTGGGCTGGTGTCATCCGTTCGATTCGGCACATCAGATAGAAAGTAGCTCAGAAGAATAGAAGGACTATGGAGTCGACGGTGGTTTTCGAATGCTTTAGTTATTTTGTTAATCAGGTTGAGATCTTTTGGGCAATGACTTTGGTTGTAATGTGTTTTATAAGACTTCCGATGTACCCTACTTTATAAGACTTCCGCTGTATTTGGTTTAAACTTTGTGTTAGCCTATTCGGGATTGGGTTATAATCCCGTAACTCATGTTTCCTTGACAATGTTATGTTTTGGAATTGAATGCTTTGATCATTATGTATCATTTGTATTTCATAAATTGTATTTAAATGGTAAAGCCTTGGGTGATCTCGGTAAGGAACACTGGGGTCACTGGCGGTAATACCTTTCCAAAATGGTTAAATTTTAGGGGTGTTACGATTTCCCCCTGGTTTTGATGATGATAAATTCCATTAGGTTTTATGATTTATATGTTCCTATGAGTTTCAGGATGATTGAATGAAGTAAGGAATGGTAGAAACAAAGACAGAAGTAAATCAGAGCAATAAAGGTACAAAGAGTCAACAAGGAATAGTGATGCTGAGTAAAGTGAAGAAATGACACACGCTCGTTGCGAAAAGAAAGAAAGAAGGGAATGACACAAGGAACGATACATATACATTAAGGGGCGTTCATTGAGAACTTCCAAAAGAGAATAACTAATTTTGGAAAGGAAATTTTCAAGACTGTTGGCGCTGCAAGGCACGAGAAAGATGGAAGATCTAATTAGTTCTACGATATCTTATTTTTGGAAATAGATTAAAAAGAGTTGTATTATGGAAATATATAATATTTGCTTAATTATCTTAGTAGGCGTGTTATGGGCCGGTCTAGGTTAGTTAATGGACTTTGACTAGGACTATATATATATACTATATATATGTGTCTAGTTGTCTAGGAGAGGTAATGCAGTCAAGGCTTTCGAAGGAGACAACAAGAGCAAGAGAAAATAAGTAAAGGTAAGAATTTTGTGAGTACTTTGCTAGGGATTCGTGTGTTCTTGTGTTATTAGGCTCTTAAAACTTGCTTAGAAGCCTATAGTCTAAGAATTTTGTGTGACTATATTGAGTTTGGACTTGCTTGATTGTAAATCCGGGATTAATAATACAAGTAGACCAATGAAATCCTACTAAGGTTAAACTACATGTAAAAGTTTTTCTTAATTATCTAGCAGGTTAATTGAGTTTTCCTGTCTAAGAAACTGCGTGATTGTTATTTATCTGAATTACTTTATTGTCACAAAATAATACAATTTTGCTTATGCCTTGTGTATAAACTGTTCTCTGACTAACACAGTGCAATTCATACTATATATTTTTTCTATTTATGTTTATTGTATATATCAATCTTTAATTATTTATATACGAATGAAGCACCAAGATCGTTGCAAAGAGGAGGGAAAAATCGATTGTAACGAGATATCAATTCTATTCACCTAAGCTTGGATGTCGTGGAAATTTATATTACTAGTAATAAGTTCCCTGCTACGTACGCTATGCACGGGCATTAGAAAAAATTATTATCTTGTGACAATTTATCTATCTACACTCACTTTTAAAGAGGGAGTTTCACATATATTTGACCGTTAACATACAATATGAAAAACATTGTAAGTCCTTGGATGAGAGGGAAAGAAGAAATGAGATTAAAAGTGACACGATAGCATATTCGTAAATATCTCGATTTTTTTTTTCTATTAACAATTTTTGTTTCGCTCTGATTGTTCTAAACTTTTATCTTTACGTTCACATATAAACACTAAACGTTCATTTATTTATACTACAAGGTTCATATATTAATATTAAATGTTCATATAGTTTGTATGGAAAGTTTACATACTAAAGTGAAGTAGAGATGTACAAACACACTTTATATTAGAGATTCATTAAGTATATCAAGTATGGACTTATATTGTGTTAAACCCAAAACCCCAAAACCCTAACTCTAAACCCTTAAACCCTAAATCCCTAAACCCAAAACCTTATACCCCAAAATCCTAAGCATGAGGTATAGTTATTAACTCATCACCCTTTACGTTTATTTATTTTTACTTGGTCTTTGATATTTATATGTAATAAGCACATGTTCATATATTAGTACCATAAAGTTCATGTGTAACATGCACATGTTCATGTTTGAAATTCTTTTTACTTGGTCTTTGAGGTTCATATGTAACATGCACACGTTTTTATATTTGTTTTGTAAGGCTCATATGTAACATGCACATGTTCGTATGTTTGAAATTCTTTTTAGTTGGTCGTTATGTGTCGATGTTTATGTCTAATAACGTCAAGGTTCATATGTAACATACACTTGTTTATACATTAATTCTACGAGGCTCATAAACTAGAGGTTTATATGTTGTATGTTAATGTTCATATATGGTCACTTAATATTCATATATGATAACGTTTCTTGTCTCCTAGATTTTATTTAAAACAATTTAAAAATATTTTGGTGCACGAAATTAAGAAAAAAGTAAAAAAAATGAAAAATAATAATTATAAAGGTGTATTATTGAGGAAAGTTGAACCCAAGACCTCATGATAATCCTCCCACTCTACTACCACTTGGGCCATGAGGCTTTATTCTTTTATTAAGAAAAAAATTAAAATAAAGTCACGCCTACCAAAGACAGACCCACGCATCTGGACGAACGGTCATGATTGCTTTACAAATTGTATGGGAAGACGCGTTTATATGCAAACCCAAATCTTTTTTTTTTGATAAGGTAAGAATTCGATTTACCCTACATAATAATGTGGGGTAAATCGATAGGCCAATAAATCGGCATCCGGGCAAACCGGCATGATAGAACAAACAATAAAACAAGCGAGAAAAATACAACAAAATAATTAAAGAGCCTAAACGACCTAGGGAGAAAAAAGAGTAAAACACTATAAAAGCGCCATCGGAAAACGTGTGAGACATATCAATGCAAAATGGACCACCATGACGTTGTCCTCACCTAGATGAATGATCATCAGGAGTCACGATCACCTTGATGTTGCCCTCGTAAAAAGAGGGATCTTTAAGAGCCTTGCACACGACTATAACCACGTCCGGAACAACTCGGTATTCACACTAAATCAGCTCCACAATTGCAAAAAAGTATTGACATTCAAGCTTGAATCAAAGGATCAGGAAAGAGTTTCAAAAGTTTCAAAAGGGTCGTATATTGTTCATAAACTTTTATGTTGTAATTTTTGCAAGAGAGACCTTTAAAAATAAATCTACTCGATGATCTCTATGATCTATCGGTTAAGAGAGTCATATGTCTAGGTGTCCAAATCTACTTTTAAAACCATGTTATATTCGTGTTAAGTTTTTCTTAGGATGATATTATTTTATATTAAACGACTAAATTAGAATTTAACACTTCAAATTCTACTTTTTCTTCTCAATTACATAAGATAAAATTACTTGTACGTGTATGGGTTTTCTAAACCCATACACGTACAAGGGCTTGGGGTTTCTAAGGTATGGGTTTTCTAAACCCTTACCCCAAAATCCAATCTTTGCTCTATAATATAGCATACGTTACCTTTAGGAGTACACAAAACCCTGGATTTAAGGCTTGGTGTTTTGGGTCTGGGGATTCTAAACCCTAAACCTGAAACCCAGTATGTGCCTATAATATAGCATGCTCTTTTTTCCAGCGCACAAACTGGGATTTCTAGGGTGTCGGATTTAAGGTCTTGGGTATGGGTTCACAAACCACAAACACTTAAAACCCCAGTCCCTAGAAACCCTAGGGTTGTACTTGAACATTTGTTCCTCTGCCATGGACGTTGAAATCTCATTTTCCAATACTTTTCCGTTATTAGCCCCCAATTCTCCTTCCAACCTCATCTCCTCATTTTCGATACTGTAAAAAGGGCGTCTGATTTGCAATGTATTACAAAGGCTCATATATCTAACATGATAATAGAATATTACAATGCACGTGCATAATGTGCGAATTACATCTAATATCCCTAAAGTGAATCACTACACTCAATGTTCTAAAAATCACTAGGCGGGAGCTGGGCGGTGAGGGGGGCCTAGCGCCTAGGCGGCTAGGCGGGGGCCTAGGCGGCTAGGCGGGGGCCTAGGCGGCTAGGCGGGGGCCTAGGCGGCTAGGCGGGGGCCTAGGCGGGGCCTAGGCGGATTAAAAATTAATGTGTGATCCATGTGATTATTTGACTATGTTCTCCCAAATCCATTAATGTTCATAAAATTATGTTAGGATGAGGTTTGTTGTAAATTACGGGTCTTATTTTACAAAGCTACACCCAAAATTATGTTCTATGCATCCTCTATCTCCTAAGATGTTGCTGCTTCCACAACATCAGAGACTTCTTCTCGCCTAGGTGGCCTTAGGCGGGGTCCTAGGCGGTGGATGACCGCCTAGCCCCTAGACGGGGCCTAGGCGGCCCTAAGCGGGGATTTTTAGAACATTGACTATACTAGAGGATCTGGTGTAAGGTTATATCTCGTGCGATAATCCCGAAACATTTGAATCATTGACTCAAACTGAGGGTCCCAACCATTGACACTTGGGTGTTTGAATTGGCGTCAAGCGTACGGAGGGGGAGGTAGCGGATAGTCATCCTTAAGCCACACCTACATACAATTAAACACAATATTTTTTGTTAAAAATTAAAAAATAAATTGAATTTTATCTGAATCACGGTTATTTGTTATAAACCATGATCCGACATTATATAATTATAAAAGAAATGATCACATACCACGCTTTTATTAATAATCGTGAACCGGATTTCTTTGTTACCCCGGTTTGTTAAAACGAGGCAAAAAAAGTGTGGTTAATGTTAGTTTTTGTACTAGTATCGATTTATTTTGTCATCACCCTGTCTTATGTAAGCATTTTGCAATGTGCGATTTGTCTCAAGCTTTGCGGTCTTATCTTGGATTATTCAAAATCGGATTCTTCTTGCTAACTTGGATATCCTTGAGACGTTTTTGAAGACTGAGAAGGATTTTACTACAAGGAATCAAAAAATAGAAAGAAAGCTTGAAATGAATAATGAACGGGTTTCGTCTTTGGAAAAGGAACTACAAGAGTCGTGTGGTAGCATGAATTTGTACCATTAATATTCATTGATTGCGATGACGATCAATTTGCTATGAATCCGAAGAACGAACATAACACGAACAATTTAGAGTGGAAAACCCTAGTGCCAAATAGCACACGGGGAAAAACCACTACCTCCTAGGTTCCTGCTAGAAGGATTTGAACAGTCTACTTCTCTTATTGATTTTCTCTTTTGTTTACAACAAGGACTCATACACAAAGCTCTCTCTCAATCAATGGAGGCTGCAAATTGAATTAACTCATTCTAGGGTTCAGGGTAGGTATAGGTTATTAAATACCTCCCATCTTTAAGTCTTAATGGGCCTCATTTAAGTAGATGGGTCTGATCTTCTATTTTATGGAAGTGCGAACTTTTCCCCTTCATTGTGCCCATCGAGTTCTTCGGGTTTGATAGAAACCGTAGGATCTGATAACTCCGGGTTGTACCCCGAATCAACATTCGGATCTGAATGATTTTCGTCTCAATTCTACAGCACTCGGTCATCCATCTGATGGACCTAAGCTAACCAAGCCGTTTCATAATGCATTGGCCCCTGTCTAACTTGTTTATGCTTGCTTATAGTTGTTCGGATTCGACTCCTATACTCCTCTGTGGGTCGCTCGGATTCGGCGCCCGTGTGGCTCGTTACCACGAAAATACGTGTCTGACTACGAGTAGCTCGAATTCGGCTCTCGTGCCGGACTTACAATGCTGGCTTCTGCCTAGCGTGGGTCCCTCGGATTCGGCGCCCGTATGGCTCGTTACCAGGAAAATACGTGCCTGACTACGAGTAGCTCGAATTCGGCTCTCATGCCGGACTTACACTGCTGGCTCCTGCCTAGCGTGGGTCGCTCGGATTCGGCGCCCGTGTGGCTCGCTACCACGAAAATACATGCCTGACTACGAGTAGCTCGAATTCAGCTCTCGTGTCGGACTTACACTGCTGGCTCCTTCCTAGCGTGGGTCGCTCGGATTCGGTGCCCGTGTGGCTCGTTACCACGAAAATACGTGCCTGACTACGAGTAGCTCGAATTCGGCTCTCGTGCCGGACTTACACTGCTGGCTCCTGCCTAGCATGGGTCGCTCAGATTCGGCGCCCATGCTCTACTACATGTAGGCTAATATAATAAGATGGCAGCTTGTGCCCCTGTGGCCTGTATGCTAATAAGATGACAGCTCGTGTCCCTACATCCTGTAGGCTAATAAGATGGCATCTCGTGCCCCTGTGGCTGTAAGAAAGCTGCATAAAAGCTAACACCGAACTAGCTCTAGCATTGCATATTTGACTCGGATATCTAAATTATTTTCACATAACTAAGACAAATTATTCAAATAATATGATGCTTTATCATGTACGCGGAAGGATTGTCAGAAAACTTATCTGGCGAGTAAGTTTCAGATCTTGCTTCTACTTTGGTTGAGCTTATTGGTTCGCCTCGATATGCAAATTCCTTGAACAAACTCTATAGGGCTTGATGCATGCCCTCTTATGTCGATCTTTATTGTTGTTGTTTGATCGTCCCATGCCCCGGATCTCAGTCTCAACACCATGATCGTCGTCTTTTGATGGCTATCGCTTGGAACTCATGTCCGCTTTCGTTAGCGGTTTGCTTCGAGTTCGTACCGACATGGCATAAACATATAACAATTGCATCATTACTATATAAAAATATTTTGCATATACTATTTGCAAGAAATAAGTAACTTTAATTTAAACGAATAATATTAAACGTCAAAAATTACCGATCAGGTTGAATTCGGAACCAATTAGCTCTATGGGCCAAACAGCCCACCTTGATATGTATGCACGAGTGGACCGCCTGATCTCACTTTGCAAATTTTCATCCCTGGCCCAAATGGCTTTGTTTAGCTAAGGCCCATTAGCTTGTCTTTGCATCATAGGCCCATCTTCTCTTTTCTTCCACGCGGAGTCCATTGTCTTCCTCACGCAGGGACGCCGCCGACCATGTGCCTTACGGTGTTTCCTGGTGTGGCCTCGTTTGGCGGCCATAATGGAGGTTGACAGCAGTTAGGTTGGTTGGTTGTGGTGTACGACGCCGAAAAAGACGAGAGGTTGCTCAGTGGTGGCGGTTACATGTTTGGAAAATTTGAGAGAATACAGGCATGGCCTAATTGATGCAGATCGACCCGATACGACCACGTCTTGGGCTCGAATCGATGATGGTTGATCCGAATCTAGGCCCGACGTTGGTGCGGGTGGTGACAGATATCCCCTGCGGTGGTTGGAGGCAACGGGACGGCGACGAACGCGCTCCTGGACGGATCCGAACCTCACGCGGAAACAAGGAAGGCGTCCTTCGTTGATCTGATTGCTTCGTGATCCAGGCTGATTCGTACTTACCTTTGGGAACCAGAAGCCAATCAAAAAGAATGAATTTTTTAGTGGCTTTTCACTGGAGGTTCGCAGGTCTTCGTAGCCTGTCGGAGTTGAAGTCTCGTATCGTCGTCTTCGTTCCTCACGGACGGCGCCAATTGTGTTAGCATGAATTTGTACCATTAATATTCGTTGATTGCGACGACGATCGATCTGCTATAAATCCGAAGAACAAACATAACACGAACAATTTAGAGTGAAAACCCTAGTGCCAAATAGCACACAGGGAAAAACCACTACCTCCTAGCTTCTTGTTAGAAGGATTTGAACGGTCTACTTCTCTTATTGATTTTGTTTACAATAAGGACTCATACACAAAGCTCTCTCTCAATCAATGGAGGCTGCAAACTGAATTAACTCGTTCTAGGGTTTATGGTAGGTATAGGTTATTAAATACCTCCCCTCTTTAAGTCTTAATGGGTCTCATTTATGTAGATGGGCTTGATCTTCTATTTTAGAGAAGTGCGAACTTTTCCCCTTGAAATAGCAAGAAGAAGAAGAAGAGAAGAAGCTTGCAGATGAGCTGGGGAGCTCTAAAGTCACATTCAAAGAGAAGAAGCTTGCAGATGAGCTGGGGAGCTCTAAAGTCACATTCAAAATATATCCCAGTTTACATAGGGTGTAGATTATTATAAAGTCACATTCAAAATATATCCCAGTTTACATAGGGTGTAGATTATTATATAGTCATGTAGAAACCTCAGTTTCATTTACTTTTTCAATAAGGTATACTGGTGCATCTATTTTTTCTTTTTTGCAGGAGGTCGTAGCTTGATGTCTTATTTGTAGGCCTAGAAGCTTGCAGATGAGCTGGAGAGCTCTAAAGTCACAAAAGAAATAAGAGCTGGGTGTAACTTGTTGCTAATTCAAATGTTGACAATTTTCCACTTTTACTTCCTCCGTTGTTATTATAAGGAAAGTCAACTCTCACTTCGGGTGAGACTATAGGGTTGTCAAAACACAACTTGATCGGTTTTACCGATCTAACCAATCTGTATATGGATGGGTGAACTTGATCTGAATTTGACGAAAATGTATGACCTAAAACTGACCAATCTAAACTGGCCCAATTAACAAGTATATTTGAAATATTAATAAATATATGTAGTATTAATAAAATATTATTTAAAAATACTATAAATGAGATATGACTACTTTTAATATGTCAAGTATCTAAAAAGAACATCATTATACTTGTATTATTTTTCAAATTCAGAAATTTATATGTATGTAATATAATTTATAAATTAAAAATTAAATTATGATTTGGATGTACTAATCTCAATTACAAATACAATTATTAATAATTTATATTAATTTTCTAGTTTTTTTTTAAAAAAAAGTTTAATTTGAGATATTTATAATATAAAATTACATAAAAATTACATCTTTTAGTCACTCGCCTTTTTTGAACTCCATATCATTTAGAACTTAGGGTCCGTTTGAATTTCTAAAGAGAATGCATTAAAATACATTTTTTATAATAAATTGTATTAAATAAATCACTTAATGTAAGATAATACAATTTAATATATTTTTTCAGAAATCCAAACAAACTCTTAATGTTCTCATTCAAAATAATACTCTAGTGATGCGACCCTGCCCTCTATGACGGCCACATAGGAGGAACATGTCATGAGCCTACGCTCACAAGGTCCAGTGACAAGATCAAGAGCCAAGGCCATCGCCGACGTTGTGCAATCTCTCATCGCTCGCGTCATCGCTGGCCAAGGCACACCCGAGCCCAAGCTCAAAGTCCTCGCCACCATCGGCATTGCAGAATCAAGCCCATCGCTATCGGTAACAGACGCGCCCACTGATGAGCCCAGTCAACCTTGACGTCGCCGCTGCTCCCAGTGTCCGCGTCCCATGCCTCGCCGCCACCACAGCGCCTATCCTTGGTCATTTAAAGGTTTATTTGCTAAGTGTTAGACATTGCTATTTTGAGAGCATTCCTATTTTTGGTACTTGCTTGTTTTAGTAATTTCCATTTATAGTTCTTTCTATTTTTGGGTGTGTGTTCCATGTGTGTCGCATGGGCTAGCCCACTAAGCCAGGCTCGGCCCATCCGAGTCTCGCGTTTTGTATTTAAGTCAAACTTTGTCTATTGTTATTTCTTACGTCTAATTTTAATCAAAGCTTAAGTTGAGTGTTTATCCTCCTTCCTTTGATCGGACGTCAACCCTATCTCTGCCTTTGCATCCCTATTCACTCCGCCGCCGACGCTACGGCATCGCTTGATATCCTTCGAGCAAAGTCTGTCTTTGCATCATTTTCACTCCGCCGCCGACGCTACGTCAAAGCTTGACCATCAAGCAAACCACCCAAATCATCGAGTCATCAACCACACACCAATCGCTTCCATCGTCATCGTGATCGCACCCGCTATCGCACCCAGTCCATCGTTGTTGCCGTCGCTCGCCCCACCGCTCACGCCATCGACTTCGCCTCCATCATCGTAGTCGCTATCGAACCCACTCCATCGCTCGCCATCGCTCTCGCCATCGCCATTGCCATCGTCGTCTTGACACTCACCCTCGCCACCGTCTCTGCCGTCGAGACACCCACTTCCCTTGCCACCGGGTTCACTCCAAAGCCACCACCGTGTCAGTAAACCTCAAAAGTTATTGTTCACCTCGCCACCGCTTTGTCAACCTTTCGTGCAATTCAACAAGGGTTTCACCCAAGGTTTCCACGGCAGGCTTGACCACGAGGCTTGTGACTTCTCGCCCAAGTCTAGATCCATTGCCACCTTTGGCAAGTGACCTTCATCGGAAGCAAGAACACATCAACTGGCATCAGAGCTCAGTCGTCTTGTAAGTCACTATCTCAAGTCATCATCTTGTTCACAACTTTTTTTTTCTTGTCCATCATCCTTTGCTTCCGCATAATCAAATTTTTTTTTCCATCTTTGCTTGTCCTAATCGGTTTCACAAGGAAATCCCTTGGCCGATTTTTTTTTCTTGCCCTATAAATTTGGTGTGTTTGGTAACTTCGGATATCTTGCATGCTAGAGTGATTGTTTCCTTACTTCTTGCATGAATTTTGTTTCCATATCTTGCTTGATTTGCTTTTTAGGTTGTTAGCCGAAATTTCCATCTATAAGAAGCAAATCTTATCTTCTTTTCTGTCTCCTATCTCTAAGATCTTGCTTGATCTTTTCTTGTTACTTAAGACATTTTTTTTCCTTATCCGATATATTAAAAGTCAAAGATAAGATATTTGGATATTATAAAAAAAAAGCCAATCGGTTATTTTTAAAAAAAAAGTTATACAAGGCAACCGAGTTAGGGAAAGCCAAAATAAGGCAACCCTAACCCACTCGACTCGGCCTAGGCTCATCTTCTCTATTTCTCCGCCGTCTAGGTTAACCCTAGAAGGTAGGTCTTGCTAGTTTGGTTTACTTGTTTACATTTGGTTTAGGGTTATAATTGCTCATGCTTGTTTGATTGACGACTTGCTTCTCACGCCACCACTTGTGACTAGCCTTACGTGAACTTTGTTGACTTGAGTAGTGCTTGCTTGATTGTTGTTGTTAATGTCTTTTGTTCATTTTTACTCCTATGTCTGGTCATATTGTTATAGGTAGCATGACGACCATCAATTCGAGTGGAGACAACACCGGCGCCGACAACATCGACCCACAACACCCCCTTTGGGTCCCCCACAAGATCCAATCTTGGAGCTTTCCGAGGAGCAAAGAGAAATCCAAGCTCTTCGACAATAAGTAGCTCACTTACAGGCCATGCAGAGAGCGGCACCGATCGTGCCCACACTGACACCTGTGATCCCCATGGACGCAGCGGCTGCGCCACGCAACACCGACGTCGGGCCCAGCCATGCATGCGTGGACAAACAACGTACAAGCCACTGAGTACACATTGAGGTATTGCCACATCCCCCCTAAGGAGCATGTCGACGCCGCCACGTTGCACTTCCGAGGCGCCGCCTGTGTGTGGTGGCATCGCTTCGTTGATGACTACATCCGAAGTATGTCCCCCCGGATTATAGAAATCAAATGAGGATGGAGATAGCCATGGCTCGCCAAGGCACCAAGACTCCTCTTGAGTTTTTCTCACAATTGGAGGACATGTACTACAAGGCCAGCATTAGTGTCGCGCCTTCGACACTGAGGACGAAATTTTTTAGTGGATTGAATGCCCCCATCTGAGACCAGCTTGAGATCTTGCCCGTCAAAGATCTCAACACATTGACCCACACGGCGATGCAAATCCATAACCAACTCAATCGCCACAAGCAATACTCTTGGCAATCTGGCCAACGCATGTATGATCCTAACCCTAGTCAATCTAGTTATACTAATGTGTGTGCCCATGCCTCAGCCCCAGCAGCGTCTAGCCAAGGCCGCCAGCCGAAGCCCACGACACAACCCACTGCCAGCCGCACGACTACACCCAGGACATCGACACCGGGCACCGACCGAGCGCGTGATCTTGAATGCTACAAGTGTGGAGGCAGGGGCCACTACAAAAAAGGATTGCCCCAACTCGAAGAAGGTGCTCTTCTCCTCCACCGCCGCCGGCTATGAGTCATACGAGGAGGACGAGCCCACCCTCGAGCCCATTGAGGAAGGAATCGAGGACGCCGAGGACGCCTATGACTATGAGCCTACTTCACTGCATGCGGGCACACCTCTGAGCCTAGTGACAAGGCGCATCCTCACCGTCAAGGAAGCTAGCCTAGTTGACCAACGCGAGAGCTTGTTCCACATAAGGTGCCTTGTCAAAACGGCTTCCTTGAGTGTCATCATCGACGGAGGGAGTTGTTGCAACATAGTCAATGAGAAGGTGGTGAAGCACTTCGACTTGCCCACCACTCCTCATCCCTAGCCGTATGCCCTCCAATGAATGTCTTCAAGCCCGGGTAACACAGTATCTAGACAATGCATTATTTTCTTTTCTATTGGTCAATATTGTGATTCCATTCTTTGTGATTTCATTGCAATGGATGTCACGCATCTTTTGCTTAGGCGCCCATGGCAATTTGACGAGCGCGTGCTCCATGATGGCTATTTAAACGCTTATGTGTTTACTTAACACTAGAAGCACATCACATTGTTACCAATGTCTCCCCATGAGATCTTGTAGGACCAGGTTGAGAGAGACCGCCAGAAGGCCATCGAGGCCGCCGCTACAAGGCCAGAAGAGACGCTAGCGGCACTCCAGAAGCAAAACTCGCCCAGTTCTGGCAATTTTTTGTCTCCACCGGGCACTGCATCCAAGAAGTAGAACGCCATAGGTGGGCCACCCAGTGCCTCCCTGGATCGTGACGGCGCTCCTAACACTGCCGCTAGGAAGGCCAAGCAGAGGCCCATAGAGATCTGGTCGGGCACTCCCCATTCTGGCTCAAGCACTAGTGTCCACACACACAGTGCCTCACAAAAATCGCTCAGTGCCTCCCTTCCATCACAGTTGGCCGTTCGATCGCCGCAGACGCCCCCATTGCAAGGCCGTTGTGAGCACAGGCTGCTTCTCGTGCAGCCCAGTGACTTGACTGCCACCTTGAATGGCAGAGCACCATGTTTTCTGTTGGTTCCCACTCCATGCATTCCTGAGACACCAATTACCGAGCCACTAGCCGTCGTCGCTTTGCTCGCCGACTTCGACAATGTGTTTCCAGAGGAGCTTCCACAGGGCTTACCACCTTTGCGAGGCATTGAACACCAAATTGACTTGGTGCCTGGTGCCTCCCTGCCCAATTGTGCCGCCTACCGCGCCGGCCCTGAAGAGACCCAGGAGTTGCAGCGCCAGGTGCGAGAGCTCTTGGATCGTGGCTACGTGAGGGAATCCCTAAGCCCTTGCGCTGTGCTTGTGATCCTTGTGCCAAAGAAGGATGGATCATGGCGTATGTGTGTTGACTGACATGCCATCAATCAAATCACCGTGAAGTATAGGCACCCAATACCGCGCCTAGACGACATGCTAGATGAGCTCCATGGCGCGATCCTCTTCTCCAAGATTGACTTGAAGAGCGGCTATTACCAGATTCGTATGAAGGAAGGTGATGAATGGAAGATCGCCTTCAAGACCAAGTATGGGCTCTACGAGTGGCTCGTCATGCCTTTTGGGCTCACCAATGCCCCAAGCACATTCATGAGATTGATGAACCACGTCTTGAGGGCATTTTTGGGGAAGTTTGTTGTCGTTTACTTTGATGACATTTTGATTTATTCTCATAGCCTTGATGACCACCTCGAGCAACTTAGGCTTGTGTTAGAGTGCTTGAGACGTGAAAGCTTGTATTCCAATCTTGGCAAGTGTCGCTTTTGTTCGGACACTACTAATTTCCTAGGGTACGTGGTGTCCAAGGATGGCTTGCGCGTCAACGAAGACAAGGTCAAGGCCATAAGAGAGTGGCCGATGCCGACGACGCCCACCATGGTGAGAAGCTTCCTTGGCCTTGCAGGTTTCTATAGGCGCTTTGTGAGAGACTTTAGCTCTATCGTCGCGCCTTTGCATGAGCTTACCAAGAAGGGTACCACAGTCGCCTGGCTTAAGGCCCACGAGAAGGCCTTTACGGCCTTGAAGGATGCCTTGTGCCACACACTTCTACTCCAGCTCCCTGACTTCACCAAGAACTTTGAGGTGGAGTATGACGCTTCCGACGTCGGCATTGAAGGTGTGCTCCACCAAGAGAGGAGACCCATAGCATTTTCCAGTGAGAAGCTCACAGGGGCCACCCTCAACTACTCCACCTATGACAAGGAGTTATATGCCCTAGTTCGTGTGCTAAAGACGTGGTAACACTACCTTTGGCCACGAGAATTTGTCATCCACAGTGACCATGCCGCCTTGAGCTACTTGAAGAGCCAAGCCCACCTCAACCGTCGCCCGCTCGTTGGGTGGAGTTTCTTGAGATATTTCCTTATGTCGTGGTCCACAAGAAGGGCAAAGAGAATGTGGTAGCCGACGCCCTCTCTCGCAGGTACGTTTTCTTGACCCATGTTCAAACTAAGGTTCTTGGTTTTGCTTTGATAAAGGAATTATATGTGCTTGACCATTTCTTTAAGCCTATATTCGAGCATTGCCTTAGGAGCCGTGAGTTTGAGTCTTACTTCCTTTGTGAGGGTTACTTGTACAAGGCTGGCCGCCTATGCATCCCTAGGTCCTCTATTAGGCTCCTTCTTATCCAGGAAGTCCATGATGGCAGTGGCCACTTTGGACTTGCCAAGACCTTGGCCGCGCTTAAGGAACACTTTTTCTGGCCACGTATGACCCACCAAGTGACCCGCTACTGTAGGAGTTGTGTGACATGCCAAAGGGCCAAAGCCAAGTCTAGTCCACATGGCCTCTACACTCCACTGCCCATTCCCACCGGCCCTTGGGAAGACCTTTCCATGGATTTCATCACGGGTTTGCCCCTCTCGCGTCGAGGTAATGACTCTATCTTTGTGATTGTGGATAGGTTTTCTAAGATGGCCCATTTTGTAGCTTGTAAGAACCCATAGTGCTAGTGAGATAGCCGGTTTATTCTTTGATCATGTGGTGCGTCTTCATGGAGTCCCTCGTACTATTGTGAGTGATAGGGATTCTAAGTTTGTTGGTTATTTTTGGAGAACACTTTGGGGCAAGCTAGGTACTAAACTTCTCTTCTCCACTAGCTATCACCCTAGACAGATGGCCAAACCAAGGTGACGAATAGAACCCTAGGAGCCCTCCTTCGCACCATGCTCAAGGCCAACCCTAGGCGTTGGGAGGACTTACTTTCTATTGTCGAGTTTTCTTATAATAGGTGCAGGCACTCGGCGACCAAGCTCACCCCCTTCGAGATCGTCTACGGCAGGAACCCATTGACGCCGCTAGACATGCTGATGCGCCCACTGCAGAACCCAGAGCACATCACCGCGGCCAACCGTGCCGAGCAGGTCCAATAGCTACATCGGCAAACGCGTGAGCAACTAGAGCGTCGAACCTCGCAATACGCTTCGTAGAACAACCATGGCCGTCGCCCCGTCGTATTCACACCCGGAGACCTTGTTTGGGTGCATTTGCGAAAGGAGAGATTCCCCTCTTGGCGCAAGCACAAGCTGGCCCCTCGCGGAGATGGCCCATTCCGCATGATCAAGGCCATTGGAGATAATGCCTATCAACTCGAGCTCCCAGCCGACTATGGAGTCCATGCGTCTTTCAACGTAGCCGACTTGACACCCTATGTGGAGCCTGAGTTTGATAATGGTGAAGCGGGGACGCTTCACAGCCAAGTGGAGGAGGGTGATGCGACCCTGCCCTCCATGACGGCCACAGAGGAGGAAGATGCCATGAGCCTACGCTCACAAGGTCTAGTGACAAGATCAAGAGCCAAGGCCATCGCCGACGCCGTGCAATCTCTCATCGCCGCGTCATCGCTGGCCAAGGCACACCCGAGCCCAAGCTTAAAATCCTCGCCACCATCGGCATCGCATAATCAAGCCCATCGCTATTGGCAACAGACGCACCCACTGACGAGCCCAGTCAACCTTGACGTCGCCGCTGCTCCCAGTGTCCGCGTCCCATGCCTCGCCGCCACCACGACGCCTATCCTTAGTCATTTAGAGGTTTATTTGCTAAGTGTTAGACATTGCTATTTTGAGAACATTCCTATTTTTGGTACTTGCTTGTTTTAGTAGTTTCCATTTATAGTTCTTTCTATTTTTGGGTGTGTGTTCCATGTGTGTCTCATGGGCTAGCCCACTAAGCCAGACTCGGCCCATCCGAGTCTCGCATTTAGTATTTAAGTCAAACTTTGTCTATTGTTATTTCTTACATCTAATTTTAATCAAAGCTTAAGTTGAGTGTTTATCCTCCTTCCTTTGATCGGACGTCAACCCTATCTCTGCCTTCGCATCCCCATTTACTCCGCCGCCGATGCTACGGCATCGCTTGATACCCTTCGAGCAAAGTCTATCTTCGCATCTCCTTCACTCCGCCGCCGACGCTACGGTAAAGCTTGACCATCAAGCAAACCACCCAAACCATCGAGTCATCAACCACACACCAATCACTTCCATCGTCATCGTGATCGCACCCGCTATCGCACCCAATCCATCATTGTCGCCGTCGCTCGCCCCACCACTCGCGCCATCGACTTTGCCTCCATCATCGCAGTCGCTATCAAACCCACCATCGAACCCACTCCATCGCTCGCCATTGCCATCGTCGTCTTGACACTCACCCTCGCCGCCGCCGCCGCCGTCGAGACAGTTCACTCCAAAGCCACCACCGTGTCAGTAAACCTCAAAAGTTACTATTCACCTCACCACCACTTTATTAACCTTTCGTGCAATTCAACAAGGGTTTCACCCAAGGTTTCCACGACAGGCTTGACAACGAGACTTATGACTTCTCGCCCAATACTTGATCCATCGCCGCCTTTGACAAGTGACCTTCATCGGAGGCAAGAACACATCATCTAGGCCTACAAATAAGACATCAGGCTAAGACATCCAGAATCTTATAGGCACATTGTGGGTCGTCTCTTGTATCTTACACTGACTCGCCCTGATATTTGCTACACGGTTCAACAGTTGAGTCAGTTTTTAGCTTGCCCTCGTCTTCCTCATTATCAAGCTGCCATGTACTTGTTGCGCTACCTCAAAGGCACGTTCAACATGTCTCTTTCATATCCTGCTTCTTCAGATCTTCAGGTGTCAGCATACAGTGATGCGGATTGGGGAAGTTGCTCCTTCACTGGCAAATCCTTGACAGGTTATTGTGTTTTTCTTGGCTCTTCAGTTGTATCTTGGAAAACCAAGAAATAGAAGACTGTTTCCAAGTCTTTTGCAGAGAGCGAGTATCGCAGTATGTCTCAAGCAGCGAGTGAGTTAGTTTGGATTCAAGGCTTGCTTACTTATCTTGGTTTGCAAGTCTCCCTGCCCATTCCTCTGCACTGCGACAATAAAGCAGCTCAACATTTGGCAGTCAATCCTGTGTTTCATGAGCGGACCAAGCACTTGTGTATAGACTGTCATTTTGTTCGCGATATGGTGCAAGATGGTTTCCTTCGCACGGTTCATGTGCCAACCACACTCCAGCTTGCTGATCTCTTTACCAAGGCCTTGGGTGCACATCAGCATCAGTTCCTTTCGTCTAAGCTTGGACTGGTGTTTCCTCTTACCTGTCCAGCTTGAGGGGGGATATAGGATATATGGTTGGGCTTTATAACTTGGGTCAGTTAGGATTGTTGTTAGGCCCATTTAGTCAAGCTCTAAGCTGATTAGTACGTTGTTGTTTTGTTGGTTGTTAGAGTTGTTAGTCGTTTGTATATAAGCCGGTAGTGAGTTGTACATCCGTTGGAGTGATCAATACACAGAGAATTTTCGCGTTTCCTTCGGTTTGTTACAGAAGTTATTTTAGTTTCATCTTGTTGAAATACGACCTTCTGCAAAACAGAAGTCATATTCTTGCATGGGGAAACATGCTCTTGCTAAGGCTCCAATATTCCCAATTGTGCTTTCATCTCCGGGCTTGCCTCCCTACACGGGATAGGGTCCAACAGTGGTTTCAAATTGATGATGTCATGTGTGCTCTATGGTAACTCTCTTGAAACATGGACTCATTCATGGAGGGTTTCCAACTTTACCAGCTCCGTCCTCTCCAAGATCCTTAAATGGCTGGACATTCGACCGCTTCCCCTTTCCTTGAAACAATGGTTAACCCAAAACAAAATGTATGGTTCACACAACCTAAGTTCTCATGTTCACTTCCTTTGCCTATTTTGTGTGAATCGGTCGTTAGAAATGAAATCATCTTCCCGGATCTCCCGCCTAATGTTAGCTCATGTTGCATGTGCTAGATGGCTTAAGAGCCGCATTCCTGCTAATTAAGAAGCCCAAGGGAATCTTCCAATCTGCTAGATGGCTTAGGTCTAAAGGAATTTCTGTATAGCATCAATTAGCCTTTTTTTTTTTGCCTTATTTCTTTGCCTTTCGTACTCTATGGAAACCTGCCAAGGGGCTCACTTTTGTAAATTCTCTTAGCTTTTTCAATACAATTGACCGAAAATTCCAAAAAGATAAGTATAATTCAAATAGATCAATCAATTTATTTTAAAAATAAATAAATCTAATTTATCAAAAAAATATAACGACTGGCCTTCTTAAATGACATTGGTTCATCCGACCAGGACTTGTAGTGAAGAAAGTCAAAATTTATAATTTAACCTTTTCATCTGATTTTCTAACTTACAAAACCTTATAAAAGGTTATTGTTATTTTAAACATTACAGGTAATTATCCTTTACCTTTTTGTAAAATGTTTTCTAATATTCAACTTAATAGATTTTGTGGAATACAATTAAGTGACGTACGTACTCGATTCATTAAAAATTAATAAGAAGGGGATTATTCTTCTAATTTATATTATCAGTCTGACGAGATCCAATTGTTTCGAGTCATTACTCATTACTCAAATAACTGCTCTAAAGCCGAACTAATAATTGCTGAGTGTTTTCTTCATTGGTGTGTAGTTTTACATAGGAGTATGAGTTAACTTATATTATAATACTCCGTATTAAAGTACTAGTTCATTAAGGGCTCGTTTGGTATCGATATCAAAGATATGAGATATCAGGTATAGATATGTGTATTAACAGTATCAGTCCAAATATTTGGCGGGTTCTAGGGCGAAATAAAATTAAGGCTCTCGTAAATATAAAAGTAGCGTTTGAATAATTTTTTTATTTAAAATTTAAGAAAGAAATAAAAAATAATAAGAAAGTATTATGTATGATAATTATATAAAGTAAATAAAGTTAGAATCAAATCACTTCTTATATCCAAATTAAAAGTTTGATCTTCGTAGAAGAATGAGATTTTATGATAAACAATTAGGTTAAGAAATAAATATTAATTAACAACATTCAAATAAAAATTTATTTATATTGAAAATGAAAAATAAACTTCACAAAGAATATAAAAAAGAAATTAAAATTAAAACCAAATCCAAATTGAAAAGGAGCTCACATATCAAATGAAATAAAATTGAGAAACGAGAGAAATAAGCCACATATTAAAGAAAAAATGTTACATGCATTATATAAGATGAAAATGAAAAAATTTGAGTTTTTTATTTTGCCAAAAACGAAATAAAAAGGGTTTAACGAATAAAAAAAAAAACTAACATAATAAAGAAAATTAATCTATATCTATATATAATGTAAAATGCAATCCTAGACCATTAATGTTCATCCTCTTAAATGATAAAAAAAATAATTTTTAATTTTTTTTAGTAAATCTACCCATGGCATCATTTTATCATAAAATTATATTTTATCACAAAAATAGAGTGAAACTAATATAAAATTAGCATTCAAATATAGATGGAATCCAAAACTAACATTATTCATGTGGAAATTCTTCACATGTAATAAGAATCTATATATAATATAAAATAGAGTTTTTTTACCATAAATGTCTCTCCTCTTGATTATACCTTAGAAGTATGAAGTATCACACATAAAATCAACACATAGAAGAAAATGTTTTGCCTAAATAACAACATATAAAATATAGAAATGATATACTCCTAATTCTAATATAATCCCTCTAAATATATATTTGTATAAATAGAATATTTTTGGTAAAATGTTACTCCTAATTCTAATATAATCTCTCTAATTATATATCTGTATAAATATAAGATTTTTGGTAAATATTTACTCACTTACACCTTAGAAAAATCTTCTCTTATATACAAACCATTTTAATTATTAAAATCAACGCCACAACCAACATTATCAGCATAAATACCATTATAATACTCATATCATAGATGAAAATGTTATCACGTACACAATTTTTTTACGTTGATAACTTAAATCATAAGTTTGATTCGAATTTAAAATTTGTTACATTTTTTCATCTAGCATAATTTATTCATGTTATTTTTTCTCTATATCTATCTATATATCTGCATATAATAGAGTTTTTGAGAAATTAATGTTCATTTACTTAGCCTATAATTAAACACTATTAATTAGTAAATAACAATTTAAATTAGTATGCCAATAAACTATAAACATAATTATGAAGTAGAATTTTAGTTACTATTAAACTATTTCAGTTAGTATAAATATATGTATTATATGTATACAATGCTCAAAATTAACTAAAGCCTCAGAATAAACAATATCATGCAATATATGATTTACAATTAGGACATATATTAATCTGTCATTTAGGCTACATGAATCCAATAGAAGAATTTGAGACACATTTTGGGTCAGAGTTTGTATATCTAAGTTTGGGTCATTCATCATATGTTAGTATATCTAAGTCTGGGTCAAGTAGCATAATTGAAATTTGTAATCAACTTAATATTGGTTAGAATTAGAGGGTTCCAAGTGTGTAGTACATTTTCTTCTTCCTTTTATTAATTGAAACATGTAGATGGGACAGTAATACGTAATATAATCAATTAATTGATAATAATAATAATGGTCCTTATTAATTTAGTTAGAAAACGTTTCATTTTGATCGGTTAAAATACTAAAGTTTGTTCATATGTTCAAAACGCTTCACGTATTTTCATTCTATATATTAGTCCATTTAATAAGATTGATTGATAACCATATGGTATACTGTTACGAGAATCTCTAGATGTCATTACATTCATGAACAATTTCAAATCAAATGTATAATATTCCATATAAATATGGGAACTATTTTTTTCATCCATGCCTTCCATTCCCATATCGACATATAAAGGATTATTTTTATCTACATCGAATTCATCCTTTTGCTTCTCCTTCCTAATTTTTATATATTTTGTAAAAGTCATGCCCAAATTGTTGATATTTTATTGAATAAACCAACATTTGGCAAGTTTGTACTCCATTTTCAGATTCATTTCAATAAACTAATCCTTATTTATGCCTTATTTGTAGATGTACTCTACAAACGAAACTATGGTGCAAACTCGAATGGGATCATTATTATTCTCTCCCTGATCTCCGGTTTTTTGGGCTATGAATTTCGGTATGAACAATGTTGATTGTAATCAAGTTAGATGTATTTTTAAAGTATTTTTAATAGTTTTTTGATAGAATATATATCGTATAATCTGATAATTTTCACATTATGAAATTGAAAATATAATTTTGTATGCACTATCTATGAGAAATTTCAAAAAAAACCACAGTCAATTGAAATTTATTTATTCCCTATTTAAGGAAAAAAATTAATTACTTTACTTTCCTAATAGCTTTATAGCTTACAATAATAAATTCAACTAATAGATTGAAATGACATTTGCTAAATTTAAAGGAGAAATTAGAAAAAAATAAATTAAATAAACCCTTAAAATAAACAAGATCATGCAATATATGATTAATAATTATAAACAAAGACACAAATTAACCTGTCATATTGGTTTTATTATTCCATGTTTTTTCTACACAAACATTTCCCCTCCATATAGTTTACTATATAAGTACTTGACCATTATATTCGAACCCAATTTACTCGAATAATTGAATCCAATAGATGTATTGAAGACTCATTTTATAAGTCATTGACGCATATTCTCTAATTATTCCATGTGCATTTTTTTGATACTGATACAAATATGATAAAATAAAGAAGAAACTCTTAATATATAATATTTTATAAAGATGACTAGAATAGTAGAATTGATTTGTAGAACTTTAAAACTAATTCATAAATAAAATCAATTATAATTTTTTAATCTTCATTTAAAAGTAGAAATAAAAAATTAATAAAACAAAATCATATAGCCCGTGCGTAGCACGGGCATGTTCACTAGTATAATGTAAAATGCAATCCTAGACATTAATGCTCATCCTCTTAAATGATAGACAATGTAATTTTTCTTTTCGTTTAATAAAACCACCCATGGCATCATTTTATCACAAAACTACATTTTATCACAAAAATAGAGTAGAACTAATACAATAGAGTTTTTTATCAAATAAGAATCTTCTATGTATAATATAAAATAGAGTTTTTTATCATAAATATCTCTCTTCTTGATTACACCTTAGAAGTATGAAGTATCACACATAAAATCAACACATAGAAGAAAAAGTTTTGCCTAAATAACGACATATAAAATATAAAATGATATACTCCTAATTCTAATATAATCTATCTAATTATATATCTGTATAAATAGAATATTTTTGCTAAATAGTTACTCTTAATTCTAATATAATCTCTCTAATTATATATCTGTATAAATATAAGATTTTTGGTAAATATTTACTCACTACACCTTAAAAGTATCACACGTAAAATCAAATTTATTTCCAAAAAAGAGTTTTGGGCTATACGATTATTTACATTCCATTATAATCTATATCTTCTCTTATATACAAACCTTTTTAATTATTAAATCAATGCCACAACCAACATTATCAGCATAAATACCATTATAATACCCATATCATAGATGAAAATGTTATCAAGTACATAATTTTTTTTACGTTCATAACTTAAATCATAAGTTTGATTCGAAATTAAAATTTGTTACATTTTTTCGTCTGGTATAATTTATTCATGATATTTTTTCTCTATATATATCTATATATAATAAAGTTTTGAGCAATGAATGCTCATTTACTTAGCCTATAAATTAAACAATTTTGATTAGTAATAAACAATTTTAATTAGTATGCCAAAAAACTACAAACATAATCATAAAGTAGAATTTTAGTTAGTATTAAACTATTTCAATTAGTATAAATATATATATTATATGTATACAATGCTCACAATTAACTAAAGCCTCAGAATAAACAACATCATGCATATTTCAATTAGTATAAATATATATATTATATGTATACAATGCTCACAATTAACTAAAGCCTCAGAATAAACAACATCATGCAATATTGTTTAACAATTAGGACAAAATTAAAATAGTCATTTCAGATAAATTAATCCAATAGAAGAATTTAAAGACACATTTTGGGTCAAAGTTTGTATACCTAAGTTTGGATCATTCATCATATGTTAGTATATCTAAGTCTGGGTCAAGCAGCATAATTGAGTTTTTTAATCAACTTAATATTGGTTAGAATTAGAGGGTTCCAAGTGTGTAGTACATTTTTCTTCTTCCTTTTATTAATTGAAACATGTAGATGGGACACGAATATATACTATAATCAATTAATTGACAATAATAATAATGGTCCTTATTAATTTAGATAGAAAACGTTTCATTTTGATCGGTTAAAATACTAGAGTTTGTTCATATGTTCAAAACGCTTCATGTGTTTTCATTCTATATATTAGCCCATTTAATAAGATTGATTGATAACTATATGGTATACTGTTACGAGAATCTCTAGACGCCATGACATTCATGAACAATTTCAAATCAAATGCATAATATTCCATATAAATTGGGGAACTATTTTTTCATCCATGCCCTCCATTCCCATATTTTGCCCCATGTTCCTTTGATTGTTTTTATCTACATTGAATCCATCTTTTTTCTTCTCCTTCCTATTTTCATATATTTTGTTCTAATTTGAAAGTCATGCCCAAATTGTTGATGCTTTACTGAATAAACCAACATTTGGCAAGTTTGTACTCCATTTTCTGATTAATATTAATAAACTAATCCTAATTTATGCCTTATTTGCAGAAGTACTCTACAAACGAGACTATAGCGCAAACTCGAATTGGATCATTACTAATCTCTTCTCGATATCAGTTTTTTTGGGCTATGAATTTTGGTATGAACGGTGTCGATTGTAATCAAGTTAGATGTATTTTTTTTAAATTTTTAATCAATTTTTTGATAGAATATATCGTATAATTTGATAATTTTCACATTATGAATTTGAAAATATAATTTTTGTATGCACTATCTATAAGAAATTAAAAAAAAAACGAAGTCAATTGAAATTTCTTTATTCCCCATTTAAGGAAAAAAATTAATTACTTCACTTTCCTAATAACTTTATAGCTTACAATAATAAATTCAACTAATAGATTGAAATGACATTTGCTAAATTCAAGGAGAAATTAGAAAAAAAAACAAATTAAATAAACCCTTAAAATAAACAAGATCATGCAATATAAGATTATTAATTATAAACAAGGATGCAAATTAACCTGTCATCTTGGTTTTATTATTCCATGTTTTTTTTCTACACAAACATTTCCCCTCTATGTACTATACAAGTACTTGACCATTATATTTGAACCCAAATTACTCGACTAATTGAATCCAATATATGTATTGAAGACTCATTTTGTAAGTCATTGGCGCACATTCTCTAATTATCCCATGTGTATTTTTGTGATGTTGATACAATTATGATAAAATAAAGAAAAAACTCTTAATATATAATTTTTTATAAAGATGACTAGAATAGTAGAATTGATTTGTAGAACTTTAAAACTAATTCACAAGTAAAATCAATTATAATTTTTTAATATTCATTTAAAGAGTAGAAATAAAAAATTAATAAAACAAAATCATATAGCCCGTGCATAGCACGGGCATGTTCACTAGTTACAAGAAAAATGGGGTTTACATATTGTCATTTAAAGAGTAAAAAGTAGAGTTATTGAGATTTGGACCTAAGACCTTTTGAAAGCTAATTGTAGCTTCACTTACTAGACCAACTTTACTTTCTATATTTTTTCTCTTAATTAATATTTATACTAATACTACTACTTGATATTGGATTTGGGCCCCTCCCGACCTTGGGCCCTAGGCGGCCACCCTACCTAAACTACCCAAAAGGCCGGCCATGGGTATCAAGATATGGGTATGAGTGATATCAATGTATCAGGTATGGGTATAGATATGAGTGATATTTTTGATATACTCATTATGTGAGAGATATCAAAATAACACTCTGATATCACTCATACCCATATCATGATATTTATAATCTATACCAAACAGCAGATATCAGTTTGATATCGATATCAGGATTATACCAAACACAGCTATGGGTATGAGTGATATCCATACCCATACCTGATATCCTGATATCAATACCAAACGGGCCCTAAGCTCGTAAGTCCCGCACATATTGAGTCACCTTAGCTTTGTAGTATTAGCTCTATATTTTGTGGTGTGACCTAATCTAATATCGGTTTTCTTCCTGATAATATCCCGATTAGGCTAAGAATATTTCACCTTAGAATGATATTGCATACAAAATAGATTCCGGTAAAATGGATGATTACGGTCAGGGGCGTATGCAGGTGGGGCCCAGTGGGGGCTGTAGCCCCCACTACAAAACAAAAAAAAAATATACGGGATTTCTTTTCCCTCACCCAAAATTTGAAAGCAACCGGCCCTAATTTATTTCTTTTCTGAGTTTTCTCGATCTCTTTTCATCTCTTGGTCTCCTTCCAAAGTTCCACCTCTTTCTCTTCTCAACTCTCAATTTTCATCTTCTTTGGTGCGGGCCGTGCGGCGGTGCACCTTATTGTTGGGAGGAACAAGGGGATGGAGACAGAGTGACGAGCGATGGTGCGGTCTGTGGTGCCCAGCGGTGGAAGGAACAAGATTTCGTGGTGCCTAGCTGTGGGAGCCGGGAGGAACAAGGTTTGCTGTTGGGAGGACCGATGCCCAGCGGTCCTGAGTGCTACTGCGGTGCCCAGCGGTGGGACTGTGGGAGGAACATGGTTTGCTGGCGGTGGTGCTACTGTGCCCTTGTTGGTGTGGTGCCCAGCGGTGGGAGGAACAAGGTCTGCGGTGCCCAGCGGTGGTACGATGGTGTGACTGCCGTGACTGGTGTCTATTGGGAGGACCGGTGCCTAGCGATGGTGCGGTGCCCAACTTGCTGAGTTGCTGGGGGTCAGTGGGTCACGAGGGTGATATACTGATATCTAGATGGTGGAGCCGTGCCTTGGAGGATTAAGGTGAATATGTTTTAAGTTTTTTTGATTTTACTGCAATACCTATTGGAATTGTTGGTTGGCTCAAGTTAGAGATCTGATAAATATGTGAGCTAGTTTTTTTAAGGTCTGATTTGTGAGGTAATAATGGATGTTTAGCAGTTTAGGCTTTAGCAATGAAGTAAGATAGTTTAATTTCTACTTAATTTCAATTTCAATTTGAGATCAGTTTTTTTTAACGGTTTGATTAGCCAGATTAGCAATGCAAGAAATCCTCTTAAGCTTCTCTTGTTTGATTGTTTGTGTGTATTGATATATGTTAATGTAATTTATAATTTGATTATTTCAAAAAAATGAAGAGATTTTTTCCAAGTGTTGATGGTTCACAAAAGACGAAATCATCAAATGTAGGATCTAGTTCTAATCCTAATCCATCAAGTGTTCCGAATTTCTCTAGTGTTGATGTTGATGTTGGTGTTGGTGTTGGTGTTGGTGTTGGTGTTGGTGTTGGTGTTGGTGTTGGTGTTGGTGTTGGTGTTGGTGTTGGTGTTGGTGTTGGTGTTGGTGTTGGTGTTGGTGTTGGTGTTGGTGTTGGTGTTGGTATTGGTGTTGGTGTTGGTGTTGGTGTTGGTGTTGGTGTTGGTGTTGGTGTTGGTGTTGGTGTTGGTGTTGGTGTTGGTGTTGGTGTTGGTGTTGGTGTTGGTGTTGGTGTTGGTGTTGGTGTTGGTGTTGGTGTTGGTGTTGGTGTTGGTGTTGGTGTTGGTGTTGGTGTTGGTATTGGTGTTAATGTTGATGAGTTGCCTGTTGACCCAGGGTTAAGGAAATAAATATTTGATTATGTTGTTAATGATAGAGAAAATGTTAAACGAGCATATTTGCAAAAAGGGCCTTGTCAACCTAGAAATCATGTTTTTCCTGTGACTGTATTTGGATCTTAAAAGCGTAGGTTTGTTTTCGGGTGGTTTAAAGATTACAGTGGTTGGTTGGAATATAGTATATCAAAAGATGCTGCATTTTGCTTACCATGCTATCTTTTCAAACCTGGTCATGGTAACCAAGGAGGTGATGATTCATTTGTCGGGGAAGGGTTTAGAAACTAGAAGAAGAAAGATAGATTTGATATCCATGTCCGTGATTGTAACAGTGTTCATAACAGATGTGTGCATGATTTTGAAGATTTGATGCGTCAAAAACAACATATAGAAGTTTGTCTGTCTAATCACTCTGAGCAAAGTCGGATAGATTATCGTGCTAGATTTACTGCATCAATTGATTGCATTAGATTTCTTTTGCTTCAAGGATTAGCTTTTCGTGGACATGATGAATCTGATGAGTCAAATAATCAAGGAAACTTTCTTGGAATCTTGCACTTCCTTGCTGACCATAATGATGAAATTAAGAGAGTTGCGTTGGAAAATGCACCTGAGAATTTGAAGTTGACCTCACCTAGAATTCAGAAAGATATTATCAATGAAATTGCAGTCGAGACAACAAATGAAATCATTAGAGATATGGGTGATGATTTTTTTTCTATTTTGGTTGATGAAGCTCGTGATATATCTGTGAAAGAACAAATGGTTGTCGTTCTGCGTTTTGTGGATGCTAGAGGGTGTGTTGTTGAGCATTTTCTTGGGATTGTTCATGTTGGTGACACCACTGTTTTGTCATTGAAAATGAATATTGAGGCTCTTTTATGTAAGCATGGTTTGAGTATTTCAAGTTTACATGGACAAGGTTATGATGGAGCTAGCAATATGCGAGGTGAATTTAATGGTCTGAAAAGTTTGATAATGATAGAGAATCAATCTGCTTATTACATTCATTGTTTCGCTCATCAATTGCAATTGGCACTTGTAAGTGTAGCTGAAAGTCACCCAAAAGTAAGTAAGTTTTTTGATATCATCTCTATGTTGACTAATATTATTAGTGCATCATGCAAAAGGAAAGACATGCTTCGAGAGAAATCATTTGCGAAAGTAATTGAAGGGCTTCGTGAAGGTGAAATCTTGTCTGGAAGGGGACAAAATCAAGAAGTATCATTGGGTCAAGCAGGAGCAATACGTTGGGGTTCTCACTACAGAACATTGGTGAGTTTGATTTGTTTATTTGACCCAACAATTGAGGTGCTTATGGCTATTGAGAATGATTCAAATATTTCAAAGTAAAGAGCTCAAGCAGATTCTTTTATGGACTCCATTCAGTGCTTTGAATTTATATTCTGCTTATTCTTGATGAAAAATATTTTGAGAGTTTCAAATGATTTGTCACAAGCCTTACAGAGAAAAGATCAAGATATTGTTAATGCAATAAGTCTTGTCAAAGTCACCAAACAACTACTCCAACAAATGAGAGATGTAGGATGAGAATCATTGTGGGAGGAAGTTGCTTCATTTTGTACCAAGCACAATATCATTGTCCCAGATAAGGAAGACTTGTATGTCATTCAAGGAAGACCTCGACGAAATGCTGAAGAAGCTACCATTCTACATTTCTACCGTGTCGGGTTGGTCTACAATGTAATTGATATGCAGCTTCAGGAGTTGAACAATCTCTTTACTGAGCTACTGTTGTGCATGTCATGTCTTGATACAAGTGATGCATTCTCGGCATTCGACAAGAGAAAGTTGATTCGGTTTGCAGAATTGTACCCAAATGACTATTCAGTTGTTGATATAATGACACTTGAACAACAACTTGACTGTTATATTATTTATGTGCGCACAGATGATCGGTTTGCCAACCTTATAGGTATTAATGAGCTCTTGAAAAAAATGGTTCAGTTGAAGAAGCATCGTGTCTATCCTTTGATATATCTCCTAGTGCAGTTAGCTTTGCTTTTACCTGTTGCAACAGCTACTGTAGAGAGAGTGTTTTCTGCTATGAAGCTTGTCAAAAGTTCGTTACGCAATCGACTTGGAGATGAGTTGATGAATGATTGTCTGGTTACGTATATTGAGAAAGATGTAGTAAGATGTATTGAGACTGAAGATATTATTGTACGATTTCAGGACATGGCACCTCGAAGAATGTTATTGTAATAAACAAATTAATGTGATTTTTAGTATTTTATGTATTTAATTGATTTTAGCCAAGTAGGATTTTATCCCCCACTGGCTAAAATCCTGCGTCCGCCCTTGATTACGGTGAAACCTGAGAAGATATGTAAGTCATGTATTTTAGGGCAATGGAAGACTAGGATTGAAGGTTCATCCTAGTACACATACATTCCTTCACACCCAACAATTTTCATGGTCAAAGTCTAACAATTGATAGTTGACCGCTCAGTTTTTTATTTTGGGCAATTTTTTTTTCTACCCATTTTTTTCTAGTTTTTTGCTCTTGGTTTCCTCCACGTTTTCATCATAAAGAATTTTTTAAAAATTTGAACATTTATCTCTTAAAGCTTAATGATTATATAAGTTTGAACAATTGTACCTTTAAAGTTGACCAATTTCATTTTTATACTTAGAAAATTGTTTTCATTATGTATATAAGGTTGAACAATTGTATCATAATGTTGAAGAATTTCAAAAAACAAAAAAAGTCGAACCACTTCCTCTTTCCCTCCAATTTTTTTTTTGTTTTTTTTTCCTTTTTTACTTAATGAAAACACATTTTAAGGGTTTAACAATATTCTAAAAGAAATGAACAATATGCAACATTTTTTTAACAATTTCATTTGTTCAAACATATCTGAATAATGTTTAAATTTATTTCATGAAAGTTTAAACTTATATCAAAGATAGAGTTAAATAATACTTCTTTAAAATTTGATAATTGTGCAATAAACTTAAAATTTTGTTTTGAGGAATTAGCAAAAAATACGTCTCTACAATAATTACATTGCACCTTTCGTCCATGGATTTTGGAATTAGTACACATACCTAACTTTTTTTTGCATGATATCTACTAAGGGGTAAAATAGTCCAAAAAATTGCATGAATGCCCAAATTCCCTATTTTCGGATTTTACATAAAAATGTAAATTTATTTATCATTTTCCATTATATTTTGTTTTTTTTGAAATTTTTAAAAGCTAAATAAATTGATTTTCTAATAATATCCTATAACTATTAATTAACTTTACCTTTTTCATATTAATTTAATTAATTTACCGAACAAAATTATGACCCAAAATTGTTCCCTCCAAAAGCTTCCCTCACTAACTCACCTCTTTGAACCATCTGCAACTTCCATCTTGCTTCCATCATTATACTCTCTCAACTCCATTTTTGCAACTTGCTTCAACCGAATTGCCCTCCACTTCTTCTGGACTCCATTGTTGCCCTCCACTTCTGAACCTCTGTAAAACCCTAGATATGGCAGTTATGAGAGGCGGTAAGGAATCAAGCCCAATGAAGAGTGGAGACAAAAGGAAGAGGAAAGAAGACGACACCCAAGATCTTACGAAGAAGAAGCAGAGTGGAGATGAAGTTAAAATCAAAGTAAAAGGAAAAAGTAAAGGCAAAAATGGTCTGACAGTAAGAAACCCATAGCCAAAAAATATGGGAAGGGCAGATCGATTAGCCCAAAAGAGAAATAGGAGAAGTCCACCTCAACGAACACAGTAAAGAGAAAGGCAAAATTTAATGTGTTGAAGAAGAAAAAACTCATAGGCTTCAAATGGGATGTAAGTTTTCTACATTTTTCCTGTCAGGCTTCGCAAATGGTTCAATTTGCAATTTTTTTTTGTTCATGGGATTTTTCATGTGGTTTCCAGATTAGGTACATGTATTACATAGGGGAACCTTTCTATGGAAGAACAAACATAAACTGTAGGGTACACTTTGTGCGTGAGATTGAAAACAAGTTGACACATGCGGATTGACAACATGTTTTGGATGGCCCGTTTGGGAGAATAATGAAAATGTTGCAACATGTATCATTTTCTTCACAAACATTGCATGCAGTTCTATTCAAGCAACTTGAATCAAAGAAGAAACTAGAGTCATGGTATGAGGTCACAGGAAAAGAATTGAGGATTTTGATTAAGGAGTTCGGTCTCATCATTGACTGAATTGTGCAAAAATCTCATTTGGATAAGAAAGGTGACGGGTAACACCGTGTCCTGTCTAACACACTACGATTCAACAATTGGTATCAGAGCAGGTTCACTCTAGATTGTGTGTTTTCTTTTTAGATTCAAGAGTAACAATGTCGTCAACTCATGAAGTCGGAATTGGGTACAACAAACCACCGTTCGTGCCCATCGGTGGAGAGTTTCAACACTAGAAGGACCTCTTCACTGACTAGATGAAGAGTAATGACTACCAATGTTAGAGAGTCATCGAAGTTGGTGATGAGAAAGTTGTTGAAGCAGTGCTCAAAGGAACAACACCTTGGAGTCAAGATGATTTCAGAATCATGGAGAAAAACTCAAAGGCTCGTATGTTCATCAACAACGTCATCAGTGTTGAAGATGCTTCTAAGTTGCAGTCATGTGCAACTGCTACAAACATGTGGGCTGCTTTGGAGCAGATGTACATGGGAAGTTCTGATCTTTGAGAGATCGATCGCTTTTAAGCCAAGAAAGACTTCTACAACTTCGTCATGATCGACGGTGAGACTATTTCCTCATACCAATCTAGATTTGAGGAAATCATCGCTCGACTTACTACTCATGAGGTCAAGGATACTGAAGTTCTTCCCAAGGAGAAAGTCCTTATCATCATCGATGGACTTCCTCCAAGGCATAAGATGACCAAAGCTATTCTCAAGAAAAATCCCAATACACTCTCCCTTACACTCCATGAAGTGTTTGGAAAAATCAAGAAGTATGATGAAGAAGACAAATATGTTAATCCTAAAAGCATAGCCTTGATGGTTAAGAAAGTTGTTGAGATGATAAAAAGCAACAAAGATGACAACTTGGATGGTATAGCTCCAGAAACTGCTCTTTTCACCAAGGCCATACGATCTCTTTATCGCAAGGGCAGATCATTCAGGAATGATGGGAACAACGGTGAGAAACGTGATATCAAGGATGTTACATGCTACAACTGCAAGGACAAGGGTCACTATGCTAACAAGTTTCCCAAAGGGAACAACTCAGACAATACCAATGGTGACATTACTGGGAACGACACGAAGAAAGCTTTTGTTGCTGTCTGGGGTGATGAGTGTGCTAACTCTTATGATGACGAGCCATAGGCATGGGGTAACAACAAGATGTGTGCAATGACTCTGAGATCATCAAGTGAAGAACAAGAAGTAGATCCTGAAACTTTCTTTGTATCTCTTGTCAATTATGATAAAAAGTCCTTGATTTCTCTTATCAAAAGCATGTATAATGAGAACCTTGAAACTCAAAACGATCTGAGTAATGCTGAAGATAAATACATTGAATTGAATGAATCTCATGATGAAAGCTCAGATTAACAAAATTCACTCTATTCTAGTTGATCAGAAGCATAAGGAGGAAGATATTACCTTTGTTGAGTTCAAGTATGGTGTTGGGTACAAAAGGGAAAAACAAGAGTGAGGAACATGAGTTAACCATACCTGATCTTAGAGAGTTGAAGGATAGGGATCTCCAGAGCACCAAGGATAGGAACATTTACCTAGAGGAGCGTGTGAAATCTCTGGAGAATGGGTTGAATGCAAACCAATCCTAGTACGTAGGCCAACCTGCCCATAAGATGTATCTCATACAATCCCAGGGAAACCTACCTAGTACACCTGACCCAGTTAGAGCCAAACAATGTAGGATCGTTGTTCCCAACCGTAAGTACACCTTGGGGGATTATTATAAGATTTTTTGGCATTGTGGGAACAACGGCCATGTTGTGAGAAATTGTGTTAAGAAACAAAAGTTCACTAAAAAGCATACTCAATGCAGGAACAGTAGAAGTAACAATGTTGATTTGAATGATTATGATGCATCTCCTGACATATTCCATGCTAAGCCTAGAGAATATCACTTTGTCTCTAAGAGACAAGGTAAAGCCAAGCTTGCCTAGGTCACTAAACACTAACTTTCTTAATGCAGGATAAAGTGAGGGGGAACAACATGTGATTTATTGACAGTGCATGCTCATGCCATATGATGGGAAATAGAGATCACCTCACCTCACTTCAACGACACTCTAAGGGAACCGTTTCCCTTGGAGACAAACGATGCAGAGAGATAGTAGGAACATGAGAAGCTGCTTTGAATTCAAACATCAAGATAAAAGAGGTTAGTTTGGTTCATCAACTTGGTTTTAACTTGTTAAGTGTAGCTCAACTGTGCGATCAAGGAGACAATGAGACTGTCTTCACGTCTCAAGACTGCTACGCAAGGAATAGAAAAATCAAGGAAATTGTGTTGAAAGGTGTCCGATTCAATGATGTGTACACTGTTGACACAACCTTCAAGCCTACAAGGGAACTGTGCTTTGCGACTCTAGCTGAAGAGACAGAATTGTGGCACAGAAGGCTTGGAAACGCTAATATTCAACTCATCCACAAACTCCACAAGAAGGAACTTGTTCGTGGTCTTCCAAATGTCTAACCTGAGAACCATGTTGTTTGCGAAGCCTGTGTAAGAGGGAACCAAACACGTTCCTCTTTCAAGAGCAAACCTGATGTTACTACTTCTCGCCCTCTGGAACTGATCCATATGGATCTCTGTGGTCCCATGAGGATAAGAAGTCATGTAGGGAATAGGTATATGTTTGTTATTGTTGATGATTATTCTAGATTTACATGGACAATCTTTCTCTCTTCTAAGGAACAAGTATTCGAGACATTTGAGTCATTCATCAAGAATGTGGAGACAAATTTGGGACAAAAGCTAAGCGCCATTCGATCCGACCATGGAACGGAGTTTGAGAATACAATGTTCCTTGATTTCTACATAGAACATGGCATTTCTCATAACTTTTCGACTCCTAGGACACCGCTGCAAAATGGAGTGGTTGAAAGAAAGAACGTGACATTAGAGGACATGGCCATAATATTGCTCATCGCTAGTAATCTTCTTTGAATCTTTTGGGTTGAAGCAATCAATACTTCCTGCTATATCCTTAATCGTGCTATGCTTAGACCCTTAATAAAATTGCTTATGAACTAATCAGGGATCGCAAGCCCAATATCTCCTACTTGCGTGCTTTTGGTTACAGGTGCTTCATTCATATCAATGGAAAAGACAACTTGGGGAAGTTTGATCATCGAAGTGATGAAGTAATCTTTCTAGTATATGATAAAACAAGCAAGGCCTACAGAGTCTACAATAAGAGAACCCAAAAAATCGAAGAGAGCATTCATGTTGTCTTTGATGAACACTCAAAAGTTGTGAGTGAGGATTCCAACAAACCGTTCCCTGATAATGACCTTCCATGAATGCAACGTGAAGACTCAGATGATGATGGTGATGATGGCAATCACCGTGGTAGTCCACGTATAGGGAACAGTGCCCCCAACGCTAGTGGGAGCACTACTGGTTCTCTAGGATTTACCACAAATAGTAGAACTACTAATACCACTACTACACCAGCACTTGATGTTCCCACTACATCCACTCAAGCGGTAGATGTTGATGTCACCACTGTTCCTAACGGAACTACTGGTTGTGATACTTCGGATGCACACCTCGTGTAAGATGGCCAAGTGAGTGATGATGTGGTAACAATCACTGAGGAAGAAACTACAGATGATATTGTAGGTACAGTCACTGAAGAAGTCATTACGGATGCTGCTGCAGTTCCTCTGCCTTCATCCTCAACTGCGACGACTGATGCCTCTCTTCCTCCTATTCCTCCACTTCCAGTATCTAAAAGTTCTAGGATTCAAAAGAGCCATCCAGTTGATGCTCTTCTCACACCTTATGAACATAGAGGTATGCGTTCCCAACTACATAACTTATGTGCTTTCTATGCTTTCATATCTTTTGTAAAGCCAAAGACCATCAAGGAAGCATTAAAGGAACCAGATTGGATTGTTGTTATGCAAGAAAAGCTGCACCAATTTGAGAGGAACAAGGTGTGGAGATTGGTTCCCTTGCCCAAGAACAAGCATGCTATTGTCACTCGCTGGGTATTCAGGAAAAAGCTCGATGACTTTGGAACTGTGACAAGGAACAAGGCAAGATTGGTTGCTCAAGGATACAACCAACAAGAAGGAATAGACTATGATGAGACATATGCTCCAGTAGCTTGCATCGAAGCCATTCAACTTCTCATTGCTTATGATGCCTTCAAAGGTTTCACATTGTACCAAATGGATGTCAAAACATCCTTTCTCAATGGCTACCTTCAAGAGGACGTATATGTGAAACAACCCCCTGACTTTGAATATGTAGATCGTCCTAACCATGCGTATGCACTGGACAAGGCACTGTATGGCCTTAAGCAAGCACCTCATGCTTGGTATGAAAGGTTGGCACAGTTCCTCCTCTCCAATGGATATAGACGTGGTGCGATTGACAATACATTATTCCTCTTGGAACACAAAGGTGAGATTCTCGTAGTTCAAGTCTATGTTGATGATATTATTTTTGGTTCCACTAACCCTGCACTAGTAGAGAAATTCAAAAATCTCATGAGCAGTGAATTTGAGATGAGTATGATAGGAAAATTGTCATTTTTCCTTGGATTACAAGTCTCTCAATCTCCTGAGGGAACAAGGGTACATCAATAAAAATACATCAAGGAGTTGTTGAAGAAGTATGGTATGGATAAATCTAAACCTATTAATACCCCTATTTCTCCTAACACTCGTCTTGATGTAGACTTGAAGGGCAAAGATGTGGATGCTACAATGTATAGAGGAATGATTGGCTCATTACTCTATCTAACGACAAGTAGGCCATATATCATGTTTAGTGTGTGTCTTTGTGCGAGATTTCAGGCAAATCCTAAAGAGTCACACCTAACTGAAGTCAAACATATCCTGCAATACTTGAAAGGGAACGATCATCTCTGCCTTTGGTATCCAAGGAACAGTGGGTTTGAACTTATGGGCTTCACTGATGCTGATTTTGCAGGACACCTGGTGGATCACAAAAGCACTTCAGGGACGGCACAGTTCCTTGGCCCATGCCTTGTCTCTTGGGGATCAAATAAACAAAATTATGTTGCCCTTTCCACCGCTGAAGTTGAGTACGTAGCTGCTGCATCATGTTGTGCCCAAGTATTGTGGCTCAAACAACAATTGGAGGATTTTGGTATGTCTCTTGGCACCGTTCCCATTATGTGTGATAATACTAGTGCTATCAACATTTCCAAAAATCATGTTCATCACTCATGTACTAAGCATATCGATATTCGTCATCATTTTCTATGTGATAATGTTGAGAAAAATTTCATTAGAATGGATCATTACAAGACAGAAGATCAAGTTGTTGATATCTTCACCAAAGCACTGGATAGAAAATCCTTTGAGCATTTGCGAATGCTCCTTGGGATGATCTCTCTAAATTGAGAAATTACATGTCCACTATTCCCTCCATGATTGGCTAGATCGATCAATCTTAATCACGGAACATCCTCTATGCAACTTATTAATTGAAAAATTATTGTTTATTTAATCTTGTTACGTGCTTTGTGTTACATGATTTCATAATCTCTTGCAACTTTTATTCTTGATCATATGTGCTTCAACTTTACATGATAACATCTTATTTCCTGCCAATGCAACAAAATTGATTATCTGCACCCTCATTATAAGCCAAAATAATAATTGGTTGCCAAGCCGTCCTAAACCATGATCCAGGTAAACATTTTCTATGAACCCTTCTTTGTTTACCAATTTTACTGGGTATAATTATCTGGATCATCTTTGTTCCCTGCCTTATTTTTGTTTGGATATATCTTTGAATTTTTGTGTGAACCACATTAAATATCCAAACTAGCCTTTTATCCACTCAAGTATCTTGGAATCGTCTTGATGGAGCTTTGCCTAAGGGGGAACAGAGACAAGAACATCATTGATGGGAACAGTTTGAGGAACGTTGAGATTTGCAGTTGAACGTTGCTTTAGTGAGAAGTATTGCATTGAATGTTGATTTGATGGCTCTACAGAGAGGAACGGCTAGTTTGCAGGAAAATAGAGAAAAGAGCCGTTACCAGAAGAGAGAGAAAAGATTCAGTTGCAGGATTAGATGATCTTCTCGGTGAGATTTTTTTTGGTAAGAATATCTTCTGATTTTCCATGATTTCCTTTGCCAATTATCTCACCCTCCTATAAATATCCATCCTTTCCTTAAACCCAAATCACCTTTGCTCTCTTGCTCCCATATCTCTCTCCCTCTCAAATCGTCCACTGCTCTTCTTTGCTCTTTGCCGCCACAAACCCTAATCACATCCACCTCTCCCTCTCTCAAACACAGCCGAATGCCCACCTCAACCTCAACCTCAACCTTTGTCCCCGCCATTGATGTCTCCAACTTGAGCGAAGAACAGCTGGCTGCTCTCAAGAAGACCATTGAGGCACAACAGATTGCTCTTACTCCATCTTCCAAACATGCCACCACAATCGCCACCGCGGTGGAAATTGAAAAAGAAGTTGTCTCCTCTATTGCCGAATTGAATGATGAGGCTAAAGTCGTGATGCCTATCAAAGTAAACCTCAAAAACCTAACTAATATAGTAGGGTAAATAAGGATCGATCCCACAGGGAGGTAAGCAATCTTCCTAAGTGCACAGGTTGTACGCCAATAGTAATAAAAAGGGGGGATTTTGGTTTGTATCAAGTAACAAAGTAAATTAATGCAAAAGGTGTAATCAATGGATGTGAAATAACTTAGCCAGACAAATATCCACATTTCAGTTTGATTGGTTGATCCTAGATTATCTCCAATTCCTACTAATGAATATTCCTGTCCCGATCTGATGTATATAGACAGGTCAACCAGCCCTGAAAATACTTATCATTAAACAATCAAGAAACTATCAAGATTCAATCTAAAGGTAGTAGTAAGCATATGAATTAACCAGGATACATGCAATACTTAACAACCCGTCAGTATTCGACATGTAATCAATTCTCTTCACAATAAACATTCACAACCAGTTCCTGTAAATTGCAGTTGCTACACAAGATAAGGGATTTCAACCAGAAATATCCAAACCCTAGCAATAGACAATCACTAATATCAATTAGATGATCAGACTAGTCAAATCAACAACAATCATGGGATGAAGCACAAAGAGAATCAATATAATCAAAGGAAAGGAAATAGAGTTATAATCTCACAACCAAATACAAACGAAGGCTTCAATCATCGGACTAAGCAAAGGTTGCTTAGTTCTTCATAGTCTTCAAAAGCATAAAAACTCTAAAGGAAAAACTGAACGATAATGTGATAATTCTTCAATTCCCAAAAGGCTGCTAACTAATAGAGATATAAACCTAGCAAACCCTACTCTAAAAAAATAAGAAATAAAATCTTTCTAAAAGGAAATTAACGAAATAAAAGAAAATAAAAGATAGGAAATAAAATAAACAAAAGTCTCGGACGAAATAAAATCTCGGCTCTGCGCGCGTGAATAGTAGCCGCGACCGCGGAAAGAATTCTGCGACCGCGGAAAAGTCTCTGTTGCTTCGTAATCTCTGGCGTGAATCCGCGACCGCGGCTTGTCTTCCGCGCCCGCGGAAATGCTTCTGTGGCGTCTTCAGCTCCTCGCTTGCGGTCTTCTCTTGTGGCTTCACCTTCATCTCCTTAAGTCTTCATTTAAGCACTCAAAACCACCAAAACAACACTTATTCTCCAAAAATCCATTCTCCTATATTGTCTTCTAAACCCATACAAATGGTACATAAAACTCCAGTAACAACTCCTAGTTACGCACTACAAAGTAGAGCGGATCAAACTCCCCCATGCTTAGACCTTGCTCGTCCTCGAGTAAGCTAATAGAAACCTACTCCACCAATGAAATACCCAAGGTCTCAAGAAGCAAAACAAAACTATCTCCACTAAGAACTGCACCAAAACATGAATCTCCACAGTACCAACACATCAACACAACACACAAGCTTAAAGGAAAACAGAGTACTTTCCCCAAGCTTATCCCGAACACCATAGAGTGAATAAAAACATATAATCCTAGCATCCATCTATCTTCTTATAACTCCCGAAGTGACCTACCCGAATCCTCCTTATATCACCTCTTCTTATGTCACCACGCCAGGAAAAATGAGGAATCTTAATAATCATTCTTCTTCTTTTCACTCATTTTGCCAAAGGCGCCATTTCTGGTTTTCACCAAGCCACTCATTTTATTTTTCTATAGATGGGCTCACAAAACTCACATCACTCTTGACCTCTTATTACCCCAGCCTAATGCTGGTCGAAGCCACCTGCTTATTGCCTGAGTCGCCCTTTCAGGTTTTCGACTCAGCCCATGATTTCTTCTTTTGTCTTTTTTCATATTTTTTGACTTTTTCTTTTATATATATATTTTTTTCTTTCTGAGACGACTAGCAAGTATAGATCACTCCCCCATGCTTAAATATTGCATTGTCCTCAATGTAATGAAAGACTAAAAGATGAAGCACAAGGGAGAGTAGAAAAGTACTCACGACCGTCGTCGAGGTTGCCTGGACTTGGATGTTGGTACTGGCGGTAAATCATGGAAAGCACAAGTCATTGGTGTTGCGGCGGTCCTTTTCAAGCAAACTCCACGTACAACCAAATAGATCCACTGGAAAAGGAAGTGGTACATCCAAGAAACGGGGTTGCACGGGCCTTTTACGAACACAGAGTTGGAGCCCTAGTGTAATCGTGTAGCGGGCTCTGGTGTTCCTCCTCATCAGCTATCGAAGGTCGGGCCATCATCGGTGCCAAATAAAAATGTCGGGCGAATGTCTCCTCCTTGGCAGCATGATGCGCGTCGTCTCTCAAAGTGAACGTCAGACATCTGGGCCACGATTGCGGTTGTAAGGACGCGGTCGCGGAATCTTCAGTTTTTTTTTTTGATTTTTTTTTTCGAGGTAGGGAGACTTACAGTGGCGAAACCGCGGTCGCGGAAAATTTTCTGTGGTCACGGTTTGGTGTCTATTGCGAGACGAACACCGTCTTCGAATTTTGGCTTCGAGTCTCCTACCTGCGTTTTAGTCTAAACCGAAAACAACACAAATAAAAACTTGAAACAGAAAGACACGAAAAGAATTACATACCTCGGGTTGCCTCCCGAGCAGCACCTTGGTTATTGTCGTGGCTCGACATGGTGCCCTTCAAATCAGCTTGGGTTGCTCACATCAACCGAACACTTGGGGTTACAATCAGGAGGGTGTCTCTTTGCATCATCTATGTTGAATCCGACCCTCACTCCATCAAATTCCATGGTGAGCGAACCACTACTCATATCAATCTTCGTATTCGCCGTTTTCATGAACGGCCTATCCAACATCACAGGGGTTGTATGTTTGTCTTGCCCTGAATCCATCACAAAGAAATCCACAGGGAAAATCAGCTTATCGACCTCTACTAGAACATCCTGCACGACTCCTTTGGGATACACATAGGACATATCCGCTAATTGAATCACCGTCCCTGTCCCATGCAATGGTCCAAGCCCTAAAGATTCATACAGCGAGAGAGGCAGTACATTTATAGATGCACCCAAATCCAACATGGCTTTATCGAACGTAGTGTCACCTATCTTGCAAGGGATACTGAACATGCCTGGGTCACTGCACTTATTGGGCAACCGCATTTGCTGTATAGCGGAGACATTCTCACTCACATGGACCTTCTTCTTAGTTTTCTCTTTTGACTTCCTCTTAATCTTGCATAATTCCTTCAAAAATTTTGCGTAACGAGGAATGCTCTTAACCAGCTTGATCAAACGAATATTTACCTCGCAATTGTTGAAGGTTTCAAAGATTCCCTTGTCGTTCTCTGGCCTTCTAGTACCCTTCAGTGCCTCAGGGAAGGGCACGGGTGGCTTCAGCGAACCGAGCGGAGGAAAGTATGGACGAACATAGCAGATTGATCAGTAGGGTGCATCATGTCATAGCAGATTCCACAAGACTTGACTTGTTGCTGGTTGCCCTTCATCATAAACCTCATCATCATCTCCTTCATCTTAGCCATCTCAGAAAGTATTGAGGACGATGGCTGAGAGCCTGCAGCCTTGACTGTGTGAGCGCTCACTCTCTTGCTAAACTGTCTTGAGCCCTCAGATAGCTCAAAGAAAATCTCAAATGCTGCAGCTGGTGTCTTGTTCAGAATATTACCGCCACAGGCTGCGTTCACCATGCGGCGCTCATCATCAAGAAGTCCACCATACAAATATAGCACGAGGTCTTGGTCAGAATAACCATGGTATGGACAGCTTGAAATCAACCTCTTGAACCTCTCATAGTACTCATACAACGTCTCAGTAGCATGCTGCTCAATGTTGCTAATGTTCCTCTTCAGGCTATTGAGCTTCGTTGCAGGGAAGTACTTCTCTAGGAAGGCTTTCTTTATCTTCGCCCATGTATCTATGCTTCCTGGGGCCAAATAATAGAACCAATCATTGGCCGAATCCTTCAGAGAGAAGGGAAAGGCCCTCAGCTTGATCTGGTCCTCAGTAATGTTCCTTGGCTTCATGCTGCTGCAGACAGCGTGGAATTCAGAAAGATGTTTGTTGGGGTCTTCTCCACTCATCCCATGGAAGTGGGGTAATAAGTAAATCAACCCGGATTTGAGCTCAAAAGTCACGCCATCCGCCAATTCTGGAAACTGCACAGCAAGCGGTTGCTGCTCTAGATTCGGCACAGTCAACTACCTCAACGTCTGTTCTTCCGCCATCTCAAGTTTTGTGCGAGCTGCTCTACAGTTGCAGGAAAGTGTCCTCTCAATTTCTGGATCAAGATCTAAAGTAGGGAGTCAGTAGCACGAGTGTGGACCATAAGATAGATCCACACAAAAGTTGGCACACAAACAAACACAACGAAAAATTAAAACTTTGCCTCCCCGGCAACGGTGCCAATTTTGATGAGGCTAAAGTCGTGATGCCTATCAAAGTAAACCTCAAAAACCTAACTAATGTAGTAGGGTAAATAAGGATCGATCCCACAGGGAGGTAAGCAATCTTCCTAAGTGCACAGGTTGTACGCCAATAGTAATAAAAAGGGGGGATTTTGGTTTGTATCAAGTAACAAAGTAAATTAATGCAAAAGGTGTAATCAATGGGTGAGAAGTAACTTAGCTAGACAAATATCCACACTTCAGTTTGATTGGTTGATCCTAGATTATCTCCAATTCCTACCAATGAATATTTATGTCCCGATCTTATGTATATAGACAGGTCAACCAACCCTGAAAATACTTACCATTAAACAATCAAGAAACTATCAAGATTCAATCTAAAGGTAGCAGTAACCATATGAATTAATCAGGATACATGCAATACTTAACAACCCGTCAGTACTCGACATGTAATCAATTCTCTTCACAATAAACATTCACAACCAGTTCCTGTAAATTGCGATTGCTACACAAGATAAGAGATTTTAACCAGAATCATCCAAACCCTAGCAATATACAATCACTAATATCAACTAGATGATCAGACTTGTCAAATCAGCAACAATCATGGGATGAAGCACAAAGAGAATCAATATAATCAAAGGATAGGAAATAGAGTTATAATCTCACAACCAAATACAAACGAAGGCTTCAATCGTCGGACTAAGCAAAGGTTGCTTAGTTCTTCATAGTCTTCAAAAGTATAAAAACTCTAAAGGAAAAACTGAACGATAATGTGATAATTCTTGAATTCCCAAAAGGCTGCTAACTAATAGAGATATAAACCTAGCAAACCCTACACTAAAAAGATAAGAAATAAAATCTTTCTAAAAGGAAATTAACGAAATAAAAGAAAATAAAATAAAGGAAATAAAATAAACAAAAGTCTCGGATGAAATAAAATCCCGGCTCCGCGCGCGTGAACATTAGCCGCGACCGCGGAAAGAATTCCGCGACCGCGGAAAAGTCTTTGTTGCTTCGTAATCTCTGGCGTGAATCCGCGACCGCGGCTTGTCTTTCGCGCCCGCGGAAATGCTTATGTGGTGTCTTCAGCTCCTCGCTTGCGGTCTTCTCTTGTGGCTTCGCCTTCATCTCCTTAAGTCTTCATTTAAGCACTCAAACCCACCAAAACAACACTTCTTCTCCAAAACTCCATTCTCCTATATTGTCTTCTAAACCCATACAAATGGTACATAAAACTCCAGTAACAACTCATAGTTACACACTTCAAAGTAGAGCGGATCAAGGAACAACCTCGGGAGGAACAACGTCAGGAAACGGTGACGTCACTGTCCAAGGAAAAATCTTCGGTGTCGTCTTGGGACCTGGTTGTTACAATTGGTCAAGAGGTCAACTCTCCTCCCAAGGATAAAGCTACCGACGAGGATGAAGCCATGGCCGAAGTGGAAAAGGAGTTGTGAACTTGTCCACTCGAAGTTGTTCCGCCAAGCAAGAAGCGTAAACACACCATCGGCTCTGATGATGTTGATGAGGATTTCGATGTGCAATACACTATGGAACAACGTGTGTCCATAGAGTTCTCCACCCCCACTAAGTCTAATGCCGGCGAGACAACTCCTGGCACTTTAGAGACGAGACTGAGATCGGCGAAGAAAGTTGAGAAGAAGAAGGCGAATATTGAGGAACAGTCCACTGTTCCCAACTTCACTGAGGGGGAGAATATCCTTCCACAATTACTGATTCCAGAGAACTTTCTCACTACGAATGGTTTCAAGGAAGTCCCGGACAAGCTTAAGTTCCATAGCTGGGAACATCTCTTCTCCAACCGCATCATGGTCAACCCCGATCAGGTTCGCAAATTTTATCACTTCTTTCAACTCAACTCCTCTGCAACTTTGGTGGGAACGTCATCAGTATATAGGAAAGATCTTTCGTTCACCGTCTCAAAGGCCGCTCGCTTGTTGGGTGTCACTACTGAGGGGTATTGCTACATTCCTGGCGACAAGATCATCAATGCTCAGAAAAAGGCCAAGGAGGCCTGTGCTCAAAGGCTCTGCAAAGCTAAACCAGGTGCAACTCATGGTCCACCCTTACTCTGCCTCAGAGAATAGCGCATCAACTCATCATGAAAGTTGTCGTTCCTAGGCAAGAGAAGAGGAACGCGATCACTACCACTGATCTACTACTGTTGGATAGGTTTTGGCATAGAGAGAAGATTGACCTTCCCAGGGTCATCCTACTGCACATGTCGAAGTGCACTGCCAAGACTCACTCCCTAGCCTACTCGAACGTGATTAAGCTCATCCTACAGAAAGAAGGGGCTTACAGGGCAGAAGGTAAAGTTCCCATGGTCACTAAGTTGGACATGGTGAATAACAACAAGATGAAGTATCAGGGTGATGATAAGGGAACTCTACCCATGTCTAAGATCATCAAGCGAGAAACTGGTGAGAGAACATCGAGAGGTAGTTCTGTGCAAAGCCAAATGATGGCTGAGTTGCGTGAGATTAAGAACATTCTGTCACTACTTCTTGAGCACTTTCTCAACAAGGACCAGAAGGAGGATTCTGAGTCTTGAGTGGACCCTTTATTTATCCTAGCCCATTATTCCCTCTTATCATTGACTTTTCTATGTTATTTTGCTTAGTTGTCTGCTCTTTGATCTTTTTGTGTTGTTTGTTAAGTTTTTATGATCTTTTGTACTCATCTCCATGCTAGGTTAATGAACTCTTATTTTGTTATTAATTTGCTGCATTAATATTGTTGTTCCACTGGTTAATTTTGATCTTTTAATGATGCCAAAAGGGGGAAATGTGGAAAATTGTGCGATGAACTCAGTAAAGAGAGGTAACATTCTTATTGTTCCTAATTCTTTATGAATTTTTGAATGATGCTAGTACCGATGGGAACGATGATGCAACTTGAAGGTCTGAACTGTAATTATTCATTTGATATAAAATTTTGCTTAACACTTGATCTTAGATGCATGGTGATTTATTTTGATATACTTATTACTCTTTGGTTTTGATCGAACAATTTTTGAATGGGTTTGTCATCACCAAAAAGGGGGAAATTGTTGGAACCTTGACGTTTCCTCTGGTTTTGATGATGATAAATACCATTATGTTTTATGGTTTATATTGTTCCTATGAGTTTCAGGTTTCTTGAAAGAATTGGGATACAATGGAAATCATGTGAAGAAAAGAAAACAGAGGAGTGCAAAGGAACGTTGTATAAACAAGGAACTGTTACGCGGAAACAAATTGATGATGTGAAGCGTGCGTAGAGTTTATACAAGGAAACAATTATACAAGGAAACAACGGATAAGGAACAATGCTGAAAAGCAGGGATTGCTTAGCTGTTACCAGGAGAAGACCGCTATTTATGGAAACAAGATTTGAAGATCTACTTGAAAAGAGAAGTCTTAATTAGTGTGTCTTAGGAAACTTTATGTATGAAAACTATGAGTTTGCAAGATGGAACGTCTAGTTTAGGAAGAAATCTTTCACTGTTACCTTATATAGCATGTTGCTAATTATTTGGTAATTCGGTAAGCGATCTTTGCTAACATTATAAATAGATGAGCATACCATAGGGAAATTGTTGGAACATTGATGTTCCCTCTAGTTTTGATGATGATAAACTCAAATGCATTTGATGGTCTTTTAGTGTGACTATGAGTTTCAGGAAACGATTGAATCAAAGGAACGATGAAAACCAGTGAAGAGTCAAAACAGAGAAGACAAGGAACAAAGAAGCCAACAATGACAAAACAACACGCTGTAACGAGAGAAAATAAGAGACGCGTGTTGGTGATCAGAATAGAAAAGGGAACAGTGCAAGGAACGAAGGACGCGCGCTGTAAACCCTAGTGCATGTCGAATCTCTGTTTATGGAAACAGACTTTGGAGAAGCAACTTGGGCCTCAAGGAAAAGATCTCGTTGGAGATATTGTGGTTAGAATATATTAGAAAAGATTGTATAGGATTATTTTATCTTATTTCCTTAAGTAAAATTAGGATAAATCAGATAAAATACCTAGACTATATATTAGAGAGTTGCCAACTTCATTTGATACACGGAACACAGAGCATTTTCAATGAGCAGAGCATTAAGAAGAAGAAGAACACTTACAAGGACGAGACTTTTGGTGAATTGAGTACTTGTTAGGGTTTTGATTGTCTTAGGTGTTGTTAGGAACGTTACATCTAGAAGTCTAGATATCTAGGAGTAAACTAGATTGAGATAAGACTTGCTTCTTTGTAATTCCGGGATTAATAACACAAGTAAACATTCAAAATCCTACTAGGGAAACCTAGAGGTAGAGGTTTTTCTTAGTCAACTAGTTGGTTGATTAAGTTTTCCTCTCTAAGGAACTGAGTTCGTTACTTTGTCATTCTGTTACTATTTTCCGCTGCCCAAGGAATAATTCTGTCGTTCCTTGCACTAACACACTCGATTCTACAATTGGTATCAGAGCAGGTTTGTTCTAGATTGTGTGTTACTTACAGATTTTCAGGTAACGATGGCTCCTAGCACTGTCGAAGTTGGTTTGAACTCTTCAAGGCCTCCTCTCTTGCTCGCTGGCCAATATCAACATTGGAAGACACTCTTCATCAAGTGGGTGCAAAGCAATGATTACCAATACTGGTTGGTGATCTCTCTTGGAGATATCGATATTGTTGATCTTGAGAAGAAGAAGAAGAAACTGAAGAAATGGGATCAAGACGATCTCCAAATCATGGAGAAAAATTGCAAAGCAGCCATGCTCATTAACAATGCTCTTAACCAACAAGATGTGCAAAAGCTTCAGTCTTGTGAATCTGCCAATGCTAAGTGGCTCGCCCTGGAACAGATATACATGGGAAGTAAGGACCTTCGTGAGATTGATCGTTTCACTGCCAAGAAGGATTTCTACAATTTCAAAATGGAAGACAAGGAAGATGTGAGTTCCTACCAAGCCAGGTTTGAGAAAATCACTGCAAACTTGATTGCTCACTCAGTCACTGATGAAGAAATCCTCCCTGACGAGAAAATCCTTATTATCATTAATGGGCTTCCTCGTCGTCATACGATGACCAAGATCATTCTAAAGGAGAATCCCAACACTGTCAAACTGACGTTCCATGAGGTCTTTAGCAAGATCCAAAAGTATGACAATGAAGAGAAGGCTACAAGAAACAAGGATTCCAAAGAAAAGGGAATCGCTTTGATGGTTGGAAAGGTTGTTGACAAGATTGAGAACGACCTCGATGACAATGATGGCTCCGATGATCCTGAGGTGGTGTTGTTAACCAAAGTCATGCGTTCCCTCTACAACAAAGGAAGAAACAGTAGAGATGGGAACGGTGAGACTCGTGACATAAAGGACATCACATGCTACAACTGCAATGAAAAGGGTCATTACTCTAGTTCATGCCCAAAGCCCAAGAAACCAAGCAAACCTTATGGGAACGATGAGAAGAAAGCTTTCGTTGTTGTGTGGGGCAATGAGGATGACTCAGATGGTGAAGACCCTGAAGCCTGGAGTGGCAAGATGTGTGCAATGGCCATCAACGACTCTTCTGAGGAACTCGAGGTTGAAGTGAGGGGGAACGAGAGGTGGTACATTGACAGCGCTTGTTCATGCCACATGACCGGAAAGGAAGATCAACTCACCTCACTTCACAAACACTCAAGAGGGAGTGTTGCTCTTGGAGACAAGAGATGCAGAGAAATCATTGGAACAGGCGAAACAAAACTAAACTCCAGTATCACGGTAAAAGAGGTCAGTTTAGTTCATGAACTTGGTTTTAGTTTGTCGAGTGTTGCACAGCTTTGTGACACATAATTTTGAGAGGAGTCAGATTCAAGGATGTGTACATTGTGGACAAAAATTTCAAGCCAAAGGAGGTTATATGTTTTGCGTCTATAGCTGATGAGACGGAACTGTGGTATAGAAGGCTTGGACATGCAAATCTTCGACTCATCCACAAGTTGTATACCAAGGAACTTGTTCGTGGTCTTCCCCATGTTCAATCAGAGTTCCACAGTGTCTGTGATGCTTATATAAAAGGGAAACAGACCCATTCCTCTTTCAAGGTTAAACCAGATGTAACAACCTCTCATCCTCTGGAACTGATTCATATGGATCTCTGTGGTCCCATGAGGATAAGAAGTCACGGTGGGAACAGGTGGAAACAAGCTTAGGAAAGAAGCTGAAGGCTATAAGGTCTGACCATGGAACATAGTTTGAGAACTCCATGTTCTTCAACTTCTACGAGGAACATAGTGTGTCTCATGACTTCTCCGCACCTAGGACACCACAACAGAATGGGGTTGTGGAACGGAAGAACAGGACTCTGAAAGATATGGCAAGAACTCTCCTCATTGCAAGCAACCTTCCAAGAATCTTCTAGGCAGAAGCGATTAACACTGCATGTTATATTCTCAATCGTGTCATGCTCCGTCCCTTATTGAATAAAACTGCCTATGAACTAATAAGGGATCACAAGCCCAATATTTCCCACTTGCGTGCTTTTGGATGCAGGTGTTACATTCACAATAATGGGAAGGATAACTTAGGAAAGTTTGACCCACGAAGTGATGAAGGAATTTTCTTGGGATATACAAAGGCAAGCAAGGCCTACAGAGTATACAACAAGAGGCTTCGCAAAATTGAGGAAAGCATTCATGTCGTCTTCGATGAGAACTCAAAAGGTTCCAATGGCGAGTTCGAAGCAATGTCCCCAGAGGAAGGTTATCCAAGAATGCAACGTGAAGATTCTGATGATGAAGACATCGGTCCTTCTTCACGACCTAATGCAGGTCGTGGGAATGGTCCTTCCAATACTGTTAATGAGTCTCCATCCTCTCCAGACTCTTCTAGTCCCGACGCCTCTTCCAAGGAGGATACATCAAGTGATTATGCACAAGATGCAAATGTTCCCTCTTCATCCAATGTTGATTCAACAATCATGCCCCCACCTAATACAGATGCCTCTATCACTGTTCCAACTGGAACTTCTGGTGATATTATTATTGTTGATTCTCAAAGCGATGACGATGGAACGGACAAATTTGAAGATGCCCAGTTTCATCCATCTTCAACGGACGACTCTGAGATACAACCTGATGACCCTTCATTACTCATATCAAAGAGTGTTTGAATTCAAAAGGCTCACCCCACTCATAATCTGGTCGCACCTTTTGGTGAAAGAGGTTTGCGTTCTAAATTGAATATGTTTTGTGCTTTCCATGCGTTCATCTCTCTTGTAGAACCCAAGAATATCAAGGAAGCATTGAAGGAACCGGACTGGATCGTAGCTATGCAAGAGGAGCTACATCAATTTGAGAGGAACAAAGTCTGGAGACTCGTTCCTTTGCCTCGCAACAAACATGCCATTGGGACTCGATGGGTGTATAGGAACAAGCTTGATGACTCTGGGGTAGTCACAAGGAACAAAGCAAGGCTGGTTGCTCAAGGTTACAATCAACAAGAGGGGATTGACTATGATGAGACGTATGCTCCAGTGGCTCGCATTGAAGCTATTTGTCTTCTTATAGCCTATGCCGTTCATAATAGGTTCACTTTATACCAAATGGATGTCAAGACTGCGTTCCTAAATGGATATCTTCAAGAAGAGGTATATGTGAAGCAACCCCCTGGCTTTGAAGATGCCAATTTTCCCTCGCATGTATACGCTTTGGATAAGGCATTGTATGGTCTTAAGCAAGAACCTCGTGCTTGGTATGATAGACTTGCACAGTTCCTTCTCTCCAACGGATATCGTCGAGGAACGATTGACAAAACCCTGTCCCTTTTGGAATAAGAAGGTAAGATTCTGGTGGTTCAAGTCTATGTTGATGATATTATTTTTGGTTCCACTAACCCTGCTCTTGTAGAAAAGTTCAAAAATCTTATGAGTAGTGAGTTTGAGATGAGCATGATTGGGGAATTATCTTTTTTCCTCGGATTACAAGTTACTCAGACTAAAGAAGGAACGAAAATACACCAACAAAAGTACATCAAGGAGCTATTGAAGAAGTATGGTATGGATACTACCAAACCTATCGTTACTCCTATTTCTCCTAACACTCGCTTGGATGCAGATCTTAATGGAACAGACGTTGATCCTACCATGTATAGAGGCATGATTGGTTCTCTCCTCTATCTCACGGCCAGTCGGCCAGATATTTTGTTTAGTGTGTGTCTCTGTGCTAGATTTCAGGCTAATCCAAAGGACTCACACTTGAAGGAAGTCAAGCGAATCTTTCGATACCTCAAAGAAATGGACCATCTCTATCTATGGTATCCCAAGAACTGTGATTTCAACCTTGTTGGATTCACAGACGCCGACTTTGCTGGGCCCACGTAGTAGATTGCAAAAGCACTTCTGGAACGGCACAATTCCTTGGGCCCTGTCTCGTTTCATGGGGTTCCAAGAAGCAAAACTCTGTGGCCCTCTCCACTATAGAAGCTGAATACGTCGCCGCGGCAAGTTGTTGTGCTCAGGTATTGTGGCTTAAACAACAACTGGAAGACTATGGTATGTCTCTTGGCACCGTTCCAATTATGTGTGACAATACTAGTGCCATCAACATCTCTAAAAATCCAGTTCATCATTCACGTACTAAGCATATTGACATTCGTCATCATTTCCTACGTGATAATGTTGACATGGGCTTTATCATAATGGAACATTGCAGGACTGAAAATCAAGTGGCAGACATCTTCACCAAAGCACTAGACAAAGGTCCATTCGAGTATCTTCGATTACTCCTTGGCATGATCTCTCTGAATTGAGGACCTTCACACCCATTATTCCCTCAATGCTTGGCTAACTTGTTTCACAGATTTCATGAAGTTCCTTGTTTACTGGCTTCTCATGACATAAATTTTCATGAATTTTGTGTGTTCGAATTGCCTTGTCTTAGGGTCTAGATACTTTGTCTTTTGATTTGTGTTGAATTACTTGATTGCATGCTAACATCTTACTTAAAGACCTAAAACAACCAATTTGATGAATTGAACCCTCATTACAAGCCCACATGATAATTGGTTGTACTGCCTACCTTAGCCGTGATTCAGGTAAACGTTCCCTATGATCCCTCTTTGCTAAACCTTTATTGGGAATAATTATATGAGTTGTTTTTCTCCTTACCACATGTTTGGATATACTATATTTTGTGTGAACCCAACATTGAAATATCCAGACAAGCCTCGCAAGCACTCTTGGTCTCAGGGGGAACGACGACTGTTGCTTTGATTAAGGGGGAACAGTTGTGTGTGGAACGTTGAATTTGAATAAGTGGTTGGCATTAATTGGGTTGCATGTGAACGTTGGAATGGCTTCCTGTGAGATTTGACTGCTCTGCGGCAGGAATAGTGATGCGGTAAATGAGTAAAAAGTGGCCGTTGCATCAGGAGAGAGAAAATCTAATGATGGAAATTTTGAAGATAGAAATTTTGGAGAGGGTTGAGATTTTGGAAAGATTTTATCTTGCAAAAGATATTATCTTGCCTATATATATGGGGTATTCCTCACAAAGCCTCTTCACCGCCATTCCTCTCTCTCTGATCTCTCTCAGAATTCAAACTACTCTCAATCTCTCAAAGCTCGCTGCATTCCATGGATTCCCCAAGCAAGAAGATCATCACCGACCAGCTGACCAACGCTGAGATGGATGCCTACATCCTCCAACTCCAACATGAGCAAGGCCGCCCGTGCCACTCCAAGCTCCACCGGCGTTCCTACGTCTGTTCTTGAAATTGCTCAGGCCGCCGCCCAACAAACGGTGGATCCCTCTGCCTCTACATCGACTCTCACTCCGACGGCGTCTCCCTCGGCTCTGTCTCCTCTCAAAGCCCATGATCTCAACCCTGTGCTTGCTGGTGTGCCCATGGAGGAAACACCACGTTCCAAACATGGCGAAGAGGAGGAACACTCCATTTCTTCTCCCTCTAAGGACAGAGGAGAAGAGGAAGAACAATCGATGAAATCGCTGGAGCAGGAACTGGGTGTAAAGTCTGCACCTTTGGCGCCACCACAACCTCGCAAGAGAAAGCTCACAGATCTTGCCGTCACCACCCATGAATCTGAGGAGGAAGGAGAAGTTGCAATCTTGGAGCACAGAATGGCTTCCACCGCCCAATCGACACCATCAAAATCCGGTGGTGATGAAACTGCTCCTCGCCCGTTGAAGGCACGACTCCGTTCCGCGGCGAAACCTGAGGCAAAAAAGGCCAAGTCTGCTGGGAAAGCAAAGTTGGATCTCTCCCTCTCCACCACCACAACCCCGAACTTCTCTGAGGGTAAAAAGATTCTTCCACCTCTGTTAATTCGTGAAAGTTTCTTCTCTGAGCACAATGTGGGTGAAATTCTGGAACTGCTGCATTTCCAAGGATGGGAATGGCTCTGTTCCAACAGAGCCACTGTAAATGAAGTGTAGATGAGAGAGTTCTACCACTATTTCCATCTCTCCAAAGGGGATGTTCTGAGTGGCTCAACCAAGATCAGCGGCGAAGACATATCATTTACTCCCAAGGTGATCTCTTCACTTCTCTCTGTTCCGTTGGGTGGATTCTTTGAGGTTCTCTTGAGTGAGATCAACGATGAGAAACTGGCCTGTATGGAACGGATGTTTGGTTCCACTGAAGGCGAACTCCACACTGAAAGGCTGACTCTGGCTCGGCGCATCGCCTTCCACATCATCTCCAGAGCTGTGGCACCTTGTCAGGAGCGATGCAACACCATCACCTTGTGTGACTTGCTTCTGTTTGATCGGTTTCTGAGAAGGGAGAGAATTGATCTTCCCCGTGTTATTCTGTGTCATATGGATCGATGCAAAGCCAAGTCCCACTCTTTAGCCTATCCACGCCTGGTGAAGATGTTGTTGCTTCGAGATGAAGCTTATCTTGAAGAAAATGAAGTGTCTCTGGGGAGTGAGTTGGATTCTGCCATTGTGGAGAAGATGAAGTTTAAGGGTGATTCCAAGGGAACGGGCACTGCGACTGCAAAGAAAGCAGTTGGTGAAGGAACATCAAAGGGGAGCTCAGTTCAACACCAGATTCTTGCTGAGCTCAAGCAGTTGAACACCTCAATGACATTGGTCTTAGATCACTTTCTGAGCAAAGCTGAAGACTCTGCTGAAGACCCTGAAATCTGAGTGCTCTCTGTTTCCCTCCTAGCCCGTCTGATCTTCTGTTCTTGTTTTTATATGTTGCTATGTCTTTTGTGTGATTGTTCCTCGTCTTTTGATATTAGTTGTCTATGTCCATTTGCTTTGTACTTCGCCCGGCATTATGAATGAAATATTTTGTTTATGACTTGCATGTGTGTCAAGTCTTTGTGTCTTCTGTGATCTTTTGATGATGCCAAAAGGGGGAAGTATGGAAAATGTGAAACCCAAGGAAGAGTTGATAACAGAAGCTAGTGCTACGGGGAACGACAATGCTGCTTGAAGGTAAATTCTCGATGAACTTTTTGAGGGGGAACAATGTCAATATTCTGAACATAGTATTTGTGTGATTAAATGTGAATTTGACTTCTTACTTGTCTGTTTTGAACGTGCACACTTTGAAGAAGTTTGTCATCACCAAAAAGGGGGAAATTGTTGGAACATTGATGTTTCCTCTAGTTTTGATGATGATAAACTCAAATGCATTTGATGGTTTTTTAGTGTGACTATGAGTTTCAGGAAACGATTGAATCAAAGGAACGATGAAAACCAGTGAAGAGTCAAAACAGAGAAGACAAGGAACAGAGAAGCCAACAATGACAAAACAACACGCTGGAACGAGAGAAAAGAAGAGACGCGTGTTGGTGATCAGAATAGAAAAGGGAACAACGCAAGGAACGAAGGACGCGCGCTGTAAACCCTAGCGCCTTCCGAATCTCTGTTTATGGAAACAGACTTTGGAGAAGCAACTTGGGCCTCAAGGAAAAGATCTCGTTGGAGATATTGTGGTTAGAATATATTAGAAAAGATTGTATAGGATTATTTTATCTTATTTCCTTGAGTAAAATTAGGGTAAATCAGAGAAAATACCTAGACTATATATTAGAGAGTTGCCAACTTCATTTGATACACGGAACACAGAGCATTTTCAGTGAGCAGAGCATTCGGAAGAAGAAGAACACTTACAAGGACGAGACTTTTGGTGAGTTGAGTACTTGTTAGGGTTTTGATTGTCTTAGGTGTTGTTAGGAACGTTACATCTAGAAGTCTAGATATCTAGGAGTAAACTAGATTGAGATAAGACTTGCTTGTTTGTAATTCCGGGATTAATAACACAAGTAGACATTCGAAATCCTACTAGGGAAACCTAGAGGTAGAGGTTTTTCTTAGTCAACTAGTTGGTTGATTATGTTTTTCTCTCTAAGGAACTGAGTTCGTTACTTTGTCATTCTGTTACTATTTTCCGTTGCCCAAGGAACAGTTCTACTGTTCCTTGCACTAACACACTCGATTCTACAGAAATGTATATCAGCTATCACATTGAAGTCTACGCAGAGCTTATTGCAAGTTGAGATCAAGAGATCCAAAGGCAATGTACAGGTTTAGTTCTTGTTTAGGGTTTTTCTTGTGTTCTTGTTTATTTGTGAGTTGATTACACTCAAGGTTTAGAAACCTAGGATCTGTGTGAGAGTAGGTGGAGAGAAGGCTCATGAGATTGTACTACTTATCAATAATACAAGTATACGGTTTGAAATCCTCCTAAGATAACACCTAGAGGTAGTGTTTTTTCTCTTTTCAACTAGTTGATTAATAGAGTTTCTTCTATAAGGTACTGTCTTGATTATTACTCTTGAATCTATATTATTTCCGCTGTACAAGAAACAGTAACATCATTCTCTGTCTAACACACTACGATTTAACGTTTTGATAAATAAAAAAAAATTATCAGATGTAAAGTTATACTAAAATCAATAAGAGAATACAACTTTTAGAAATAATTAATAACTCGATGGTGGGTTTGCTCGTGCGTCCTCCAACCTCATATATAAATACGAAAGAAAATGAGACCAAGTGAATCGCACAAAGACACATCCCACTCCATCCTCTAGAGTATCGTGTGTCTCTCTGGGTGGTCTGACTCTCCGAGCACCACCACACCCCCACCCACGAAACCCAAACACACGATGGAGCTGCCGCCACCAACGGCTGTGATCACGGCCGTACTCATCGTCGCGATCACCGCATCCTCTCTCCTTGTAGCCTCAGCAATTATATACCAAACCGTCTCATTCTACTGGTTGATCCCAAGGCGGATAAAGAAGGCGATGGAGAAGCAAGGAGTTGGTGGGCCCCCCTCGGCCCCACTCCACGGCAACCTCCTCGACATGGCTCGCCTGCTCGCTTCCTCCACCGCCTCCGACTTGCCCTCCCACCACGACCACCGCCTCGTGCCTCGCTTGCTCCCACATTACCTTCTGTGGTCGCGCCTATACGGTATGTTTCTTTCTCACCTACCTCTTCCCAATTCTCTTCTCCTCAATATTTCACTCTGCTGAGTGATCCGTGAATTCGTTTTCTGATTCAATCATAAAAAGCAATGGAAGTGGCGCATGTTTGTGCAAGACGAGATTTGGACTCTACCCTGTTCCAAATCAAAGCTAACTTGTCTGTTTTATCTCAATTTGACTTTGATCTATGGTATTTGTGGCAGGAAAGAGATTCATATTATGGAACGGGTTTGAGCCGAGGATGTGCCTGACGGACCCGGATATGATAAAGGAGCTGCTGTCCAAGTACAGCTTGGTGTCGGGGAAGTCGTGGCTGCAGCAGCAGGGCGCCAGGAATTTCATCGGCGAGGGGCTTTTGATGGCCAACGGCAACCAGTGGCACCGCCAGCGCCACCTCGTCGCCCCGGCTTTCATCGGAGATAGGCTCAAGGTTGGATTCTTTATCCTCTCTCAACCATATCTTAATAACCATATATTACAATCGCTTTCTCGCTTCCTTTTCAAATTGGAATTAGTTGCGACACATCAGCCGCGATTTGGAATTTATCAATTTGGGGGAATGGCTGTGTTTTGTATATAATGCGTTTGAATTACATCAGTTTCCACTAGCAATTTATGACTATTGTTTATTATAATATTTTTCTTTTGTGGATTTCTTGGATTTGAAGTAGACTGTTGCCAACTCAATTGCATGTTTTCTGTGCTCTGTTTGGAAACAGAGCTATGCAGGGCACATGGTGGAGTGCACGAGGGCGATGATGGAATCGTTGGCGGGGAAGACGGAGGTGGAGATCGGAGATCAGATGAGTCGTCTGACCGCCGACATCATATCCAGAGTCGAGTTCGGAAGCAGCTACGACAAGGGGAAGCGTATCTTCCAGCTTCTCACCGTCCTCCAGCAGCGATGCGCTCAAGCTAGCAGGCATCTCTGCTTTCCCGGCAGCCGGTAAGCGCCCTATTAATATTGCTTGCATTATCCTTCCATCTACCAAATTAAGTTTCGGACCGTTACGTTTTGGTGCAACATGCGCCAACTTCAAAATCTGTCACCTATTCCCAGTCGAATGCCCGTTTTCATATACTCCCCCCACTACAAATTTTATAAACACATAAAAAGAAAGGGTTAACACATACTACAAAATTTATAAAGACGTTTTTTTCTATAAATTTAAGCACATACGTTAAAAGTTTATGCATACATAATACTACACAAATTATGAGCAGCCCGTCCAATAGGATGTTTTATTCACCCCAATTGAACAGAGTCTCCCATTTGAAAGGATCCCCTTATAATAATATGTAATTTATAATGGATATAATTAAAAATTTGGTCTAGTGGTTTGGAAAGTGTGTTGTATGTTAATCCACCCATGTTCACCATGCTTTTATATTGTTTTTCTTTAAATAAAAAATTACACACAATAATATCTAAAATAGACATTTTGAAATAAGAAAATCCATATATATTAAAAAGTTTAAAAAGTGTAACTAAAATTATGATCGATGGACTTTAAACATTAAAATTTAGTTTTTATGTTGATAAATTACATAAACAATACCCAAGTTATAAAATATTATATTATAAAAGTATTACAAGAAACAAATTCTAGATGCTTAAAACTTTAAAATCGACACAATCGCACAGGCCCTTAAAATCATTTGACGGCTATAATCACACGTTTTCAAGAAATAAATGAACACACGGTACAACTTTAATACATACATAATATATAATTTATAAACATGTGTTTTCAATTAATTCATCCACATACACTACAAATTTATTAACACATGGTACAAACTTTGTGAACACGCATTTTTCAATAAATTGATTAACACACATTACAATTTTTTATACACACGTAGTACAATATTTATTCAAATGTAGTATGAACTTTATGAACACAAGTTTTTAATAAATTGATGCACATACATTATAAACTTTTGGAGCACACATTTTAATCAATTTACATTTTAATCAATTTACATTTTAATCAATTTAATGAACATACCGTACAAGTTTTATGCTCAAGTAATATTATTTGCTTTATTCTTCCATCTACCATACTACTTTGGTTTTTGTGTAACATGCGCCAACATCAAACCCCATCCCTTATTCTTAGTGGCTAACGGGGGGTTTTCATTGGGTAGGGGTAAACATAAAAATTATTAAAACAAATATAAAGACACGGTTCGCATGGGAATAGACTCTTATATACGAACCATGAGAACACTCATTTTTATTAACTCGTAGTACAAAATTTATGAGCATACAAAGAAGAGATGAACATATAATAGAACATTTATCCACACATACTAAACACCTGTTTTTCATAAATTGATGCACATATAGTAAAAAGGTATGCAAACATAATAATAAAAATTATGACCAAGCGTTTTCAATAAGTTGATGAACACACCGTATAAGTTTTATGCACTCATAGTACAACATTTGTACACACGTAGTACAGACTTCATGGACACGTGATTTTCAATAAATTAATTCACATTACAATACAAATCTATGAACACAGAGTACAAACTTTCTGAACGCGCATTTTTCAATAAGTTGATGAAACATAGTACAGATTTTATACATACGTAGTACAACATTTATGCACACGTAGTACAAACTTTATGAACATATGTGTTTTTATTAAATCGATGCACATACATACAGTACAAACATTTATGAATACACATTTTTCAATAAGTCGATGAACATACATTTTTCAATAAGGTTATGAATGCACAATACAAGTTTTATCCACAAATAACACAATATTTATGCACACGTAAGTACGCATTTTTTTATATAATACGGTCGTGTCCTTTTTATGCAGATTTTCATAAATTTTGTATTATGAGTTCATAAAAATGGTTGTTCTCATGATTCACACATAAGTGGTCTAAAATTTTTAAAAGTGTAATTCTACATAAATAACCTGGTATTTCAAGAAAAAAATCATTTTTAATGTTTTTCAAAATCCAACCCCCACTAAACCTAACGTTGCTCCGCTAATGCGTATTCCCAATTCTATTCCCAATTCTATTTCATCTTTAAATTGTGAAAAAATCACCAAAAATAATCTTAACTTTCATTAGTAGACTAAAAATAAATTCAACTTTCAAATCAACCAAAAATAATATTAACTTTCGACCCATGAAATAAAAATAATACAGACGATATTTTCGGTTGAAATTTTGGTTAATTCAATGGCGTGTACTCGAGTTCTCTTCGTAATTAGATTATAAATTTTAATATTTATAATCCAACTTTCCACCCATTAAAAAAATCATTTTTAATGTTTTTCAAAATCCAACCCCAGTGAACCCAATGTTGCTCCGCTTATTTGCATAATTCCAATTCTATTCCGAAATATATTTTATCTTTAAATTATGGTAAAATCACCAAAAATAATCTTCAATTCATTAGTAGACCAAATATAATTTCAACTTTCAAGTCAATCATAAATAATATCAACTTTCAACCCATGAACAAAAAATATTAATATAGATGATTTTTCGGTTGAAATTCCTGCTAATCCTATGGCGTGTACTTGAGTTCTTTTCGTAGTTGGACGTATTAAGTAATTCTCATTTGTACAAGATCTCTTATTAAGTGTCATGCTGTCATCGAATTAGTCGAAATTTCAACCGAGAAAATCATTTTTGTTATATTTGGTTTAGGGATTAAAAGCTGAGATTATTTTTAATTGACTTAAAAATTTATGTTATTTTTTATGATTTTTCCTTAAATTACACACGAAGTAATTATATCTTGAAATAAATAAGTGAAGCACCAAGTAAAATTTGTAAAAATGGAAGATATGTAGAGTGGGGCAGCGCGTGTGAATGTTGTTTGTAAGTTTACTACTTATGGTTTAATTATTTGGTAAAAGGTTTCTCCCTAGCAAGTACAATAAGGACATAAAGGGTTTAAAGGAGGAGGTGGAGAGGCTGCTGATGGAGATGATCGAAAGCCGTAGAGGGTGGGTGGAGATGGGAAGGAGCGACTCGTACGGGAATGACTTGCTGGGGATCCTCCTCGACGAGATGTCGAAGAACAAGAAGGGCAGCGCGGGGGGGTTGAACGTGCAACTCATAATGGATGAGTGCAAGACGTTCTTCTTCGCAGGGCATGAGACAGTGGCTTTGCTGCTCACCTGGACTCTCATGCTGCTTGCCACAAACCCTTGTTGGCAGGACAAGGTCAGGGAGGAGGTGAACCTGGTCTCTACTCACTCCTTCCCCTCACTTGATCACCTTCCCAAGCTTTCTTTGGTAAGTTCAACTGCCGATTCACTTTATGAAAATTATCGCATCTTATACAGCTTGGATCCCATGGATCGAATAAGTATTTTCCATTGGCCACGTTTTAAAATTTCTATTGTTTTGATTCAATATGACTATAAATAAACTATATTGGTTTTTTCGTATATTTTAAAATATCATGGCTTCCTGCAAAAGGTGCTCTAAGGGTACGTAGGATGATAATGATGTTGTGAAAAAACCTCTTCGCTCTCAATTCCCCTAGCTAATATGAGCTGAGTATCATTTCGGTTCCTTTTTTATGTTTTGATTCACAACTCACTAGTCTTCTTCTTGTATTATCCAATGCAAAGTCATCAATCGGATAACCAAACCTTTATTCCAGCGACAAAGTTATAGGGAAAGGTCAGAACCCCACTACTTATATTTGATAGTTATAAAATATTGTGGTTGTCCCTAGCTATTAACCAATTAATCGAGTTCACCTTGTACATCACTTTTATAAAATTTATCTTTTATAATGCAAAATATCTATACGTAAGTGGTGCATAGCATTCTCTTCTTTTTGACCAAAAAAAAAATTATCTTCATTCATTTTTAGCAAACTTACTTTGTTCACATATAATTATAATAATATTTAAATGGAGAAGGTAGGGTTAGGGAATTTCTAGCGCAGCACACCACAAAAGGTACATAAATATTCTCACTTTTTCAGAGTGAAGGTAGGAGCTAGGCAACATTTTTCCGGCACTAATTTACAGTATATTTAGTTTTGTCCATCCAATGTGAATTGGTCTTGAGTCTTGACCTATACAGTATATTTAGTTTTATAGGCCGCTCAGTTTCGTACACTTTTTTCAGAATAAAACAAATAACAATGAATCTTCGTACCTTCCATTTGGTATAAAAGATTTAGGGTTGACTAGAGATAATTGTCAACAATAAACCTTGTAGATGATTTGACATTTTTTAAATATACCAACATTAACTTTTAAATTATAGTTGCAGAAAATAAAAGTATATAACCTAGACTACACTGGATTTTCAAGATTTATAAACAGTTCTTTAAAATATTTTCTAACCTAAATAAAGTATGTGGTTGGGAGGGGCTGAGAATTCGTAAAAAAAATCTAATATTTGATATGTGTTTTTTTGAAATCAAACCCATTTCCTAAATCCATTCAAAGTCAACTTAAGAAACCCTTTAATTTTTTTGCCATAGAGAAAAAGAACAGGGATGAGAGTTGAGTATGTGAATTTTGGCTGAAAAGTTAAGGAAAAGGGGGCCTATACCTATTTTTTTTTTCAAATACTAACTAAATACTTGAATTCATCTATCACTTTATAATTTTATAACTTCTCAATGCGATACCTGAAGTTTTCGACTCAATCCGATACCTATTTTTTATCAAGTGTCCCCTAAGTCTCTAACAACAATTACTGCACGTTTGTAATTCTTTCCAATCTCTTTTCTCGTAATCTTGTAAATAACATAAAAACTTAAGCATTTTGTCATAATAAATTACCATATTTAAAATATAAAAGATGTAATAATATTTTTATGCAAATTATAAAATTAGATTTAGGTTAGCATATTTGACAATAAATTACTCTATTTAAGATATAGAAGATGAAATAATATCTTTATGCTTAACAAACTTAGATCTTATCAAATTATGAGAAATATACACGTAAAGTTAGATTATAAATTTTAATATTTAAGTGAAGATGAAAGAACATCTCATAAAATAACAAAACATTAGGTTTTATTAAAATAGAAAATATGATAAAATACTTTTTATTATAGTATAAGTTAAAACAATTTAGGATCTATTTAATAAATGTTTATATATTCAGTAGGAAGAAAGGTCATTTTCATATATTTAAAAAAAATTATCATATATTATCATTTTTCTTTCATTTAAGTTTTTAAAATAAACAATAGTCAAATTTATAAATCTTAGTTTGCTAATTTGATATATAAAAAGTTGAACTCTTGATGTCTTTTATTCTACAATAAAATAAATTAATCCTTATTTGAAGTACACAACATAAATACTCTAACAAAATTATTAGAAAACTATCGATATAAAGTTAAACTAATTTTTAACAAACAAAATTAAATACTCTATTCGATATTAGTCACACAATTACAAATAAAACATTCAATCACAAATAGACGGTGTCTTATTAAACAAAAAATCAAATACACACTAATGCCAACTTATTATTTATATATTATAAAAAAATAAAAAATCAATTTTTTTCTCCAAAAATTAGTAGTTATTTAAAACTAACGGTTTTTGTAGCTAATGTGTGCCCATAAACACATGTTAAGAGTTTAAATTTGGAAATTATTTCCAAACTATCTTCTAAAGTAGAAGGGGTGAACCCTAGAAAAAAGTTAAACTAGTGGCTAAAAGGATTATTGCTAAATATGATATTCTTATTGTGTGTCCATTGATACACATTAAAAAAATCCCAAAACTAATTTTAGTTTTTATCATGTTTACAATTTTGACAGTTTACGTAGATCTTTCAATCTAAGATCGTCATTTCCTTTGCATTAAGGGTAACCATTATTATTACTGAGTCCTCACTATATATTGCATCCTAACTTAAGTATGTATGTGAACATCATTGATATTTGAAAGTTTTTAATAGTAAACCACCCATTGAAACTCCCAAATATATCGAAACGATTGGGTAATAAATTACAGCTGTTAAATGCCTTGAAAAATACCTACAACATTATCAACTAAACTGTCAAAGATCCACCTGGAGTACTTGCTAGCTCAAATTATAACTTACTACTGTTAATGGCACTGGAACTTCTATATGAGGTAGCCGGTTATACCGATTTGAGATTTGCACATTTTGTGGTTAAGAAATTGTAGAGATGAAATCTTACTATATTATATGACGTACATGCGCGCACTTGACAAATACAGTATATATATAATAAGTTGATTAATGTTGATTTGTTGCATTGTTGTTTTATAACGCAGTTAAATGCAGTGATAAATGAGTCGCTAAGGCTCTACCCACCAGCGACGATCCTGCCAAGGATGGCATTTGAAGACATGAGGCTCGGAGACCTCCAAATCCCGAAGGGTCTCTCCATTTGGATCCCTGTGCTGGCCATCCACCACAACAAAGACCTCTGGGGGGACGATGCCGATGACTTCAACCCTGACCGTTTTTCGGCCAGATCCAACATGTCGGGCCGGTTCTTCCCATTCGGAGCGGGACCTCGAAACTGCATTGGCCAATCCTTCGCAATGATGGAAGCTAAGATAATTCTAGCCATGATGGTGTCAAGGTTTAAGTTTACAATTGCAGATAATTATAGGCATGCTCCTGTCACAGTCCTCACAATTAAGCCAAAGTATGGAGTCCAAGTCTGTTTGGAGCCCTTGACTTGATTCACTATTTTTGTTACATGAATAATGAGGAGTAGGATGAAAATCCAGTGGCATGTGATACTGGATTTATACAAGTTTTGGCTTATGAGGTTTTTTTATTATATACATGTGGAAATGTTTTGAGTTTTTTCGACCAAGAACGTTTTATAGTTTGTAAATTAAGGTGATATAGTTAAACCTCTTGAAACATGACCCGATTTGACAACTCGATTCATCCGATTTTTTTGGTGTGAAAAACCCGATCAACAAATCAACGGTTAAAGAAGGACCCGAACATGACGAACCCAATATTTATGGATTGGGTTCGATCCGTTCGCTGGGTTCAACCGACCATGTCTATGTATTATCTCATTTACATTAAATATTAGGATGATTTGGGTAAATATTCACTTTTCAACCATCAAATTAGATGACTCTACCCCAAGTTCTTTTTATTAAGTATACCACCCTTCCCTTCCCCTTTGACCCCCGTTGACCATGGTTGGTGACCGATTTTTTATGACAAATTTTTGGTGACACGTTTTCAGTGACAACTTTTTTGTGACATAATTTTGGTGACGATTCGAGTTTTCACCAAAACTAGCTGATGACGATTCATTGCGTTGGCGCGTACTACTAAATTTCACCCACCAGAATGGTTGCCACATTCTTCGTCATGTTGATCTTGCAACACTGCTTGCACTTCATCGTCTCGGAGGCATCATATGTAATACGCCTATGTCAACCACTTAAGTAGCATGTCATCTCTAACGATGAACGAAGTAGCTTTGGCACGAAGAGTCAATTCTTCCTTCTCGTCTAAGGGTAGCATCCCATGTTTGAGCCAATTAAAAACTGGTGAGACCCAAGAATCGAGATCGTCTCCATTGTTAATGCGTTGTACAAATAATGTGTTACCAAATTTGTTGGTCGAGGGCACCAGAACATGTAAGAAAGCGATCTTATGATATTCTCTGGGATCTATGCTTGAGCCAAGATTAGCGAACATGTATGCTTGTTCGTTTCATTCCCTGGGAACATGCTCGATATGAAAAAGTGTTACAACATTTAATAATGTCGTGGACGACTTCAAGATACACCATCATATTCGAATCTCCGACCACACATGCACCATTGAACTTGTATCCTTGGTGATCATAAGTCCTTCTTTCAATGCCTCGTACCCCACTTTGTTGTTTTTTGCTTTGAACACACAACATACAAGTTGGGCTATTCTATCCCCATATGGTGACTTTAGGACAACCCCTAGTTCAACACTGTACAAATTGGAATCTGCATCAGTGTGTAGTGTTCACTTCGTAGGGGCAGCTTCTTTTTATTTGAAGGAGTGATGCGTTCCTGCTTGTGATTGCCGGATCGATGATCTTGGTGGGAAGTCGCGCGGGTTGTTTCTGTGGTTGGATGAATGGAACGCGGTATTTGGGCCTCGTGTGAGTTGGTGAACGCGATGATTGATGGTGGTAGGGAGATGGAGAAAGCGATTGTTGGAGGGGATAGATGACTTAAAAAGACAAGTCTTGGGCCGTAGCGTCGGCAGCGGAGTGAAGGGAGATGCGAAGGAAGACTTGGCTTGAAGAATCAAGCGATTGCCGTAGCGTCGGCAACGGAGTAAAGGAGATGAGAAGACAGATAGGTGTTTGACGTCCAATCAAAGGAAGGAGGCGATATGCTCTCAAACTTAAGCTTTGATTCAAAATTAGACGTAACCTAGTACAGAAGGTCGAGATGACCTTTTATAGGAGATAGCGGGACTCGGATGGGCCGAGTCTCGCTTAATGGGCTGGCCCACGCGACACGCGTGGAACACACACCCAAAAGAAAATACTGAAAATAATTATGTTCAATAAATACAAAATAATTCAAAAACGCGTTCAATGATGTTAGCGAGGATCTTGAGATAGAACGCGATCTCTGGACTGGGCTGGAGGCGAGGATCTTGAGATAGAATGCGATCCCTGGCCTTGGCTAGAGACGCTTGAAGGAGATCGCAGTCTCTATACCAGATGCGAGAAGTATGACGAAGGCTCGCGGTCTCTATACTCGATGCGAGTAGTGTGACGAAGATCGTGGTCTTCGTACTTGGCCCTTCTGAGCTCACGGTCATGGCTTCTTGTTCTATGGCTGCCATGGAGGGCAGGGTCGCATCACCCTCCCCCACTTGGCTGTGAAGCGTCCCCGCTTCACCAACATCAATCTTGTGCTTCATATACTCGTGAAAGTGCACCCAATGGAGGTCTCCGGTGTCGAACACAAATCGACGGCGGCCGCGATGTGGCAGATAGGCACCATTCACCCAGTTGATTGTCTGTGGAAGGCTACACAAGGGTGGTAGTGCATTTGGAGGCGCCTCTGTCAATTACGCGGTGAACTCCGCTTGCAACGCGGCGAAAGCTGGGGGCAAAGGCACGCCGATGTGTGCGCAGTGCAAGCTTGAAGTTGGCACGAACAGGGAAGAAGGCACTTTGCTGTTCAAACGGGCAGTGAAGTCCCTTGGTCGGGAGAGAAGCACATGGTGGGCATAACTGCCCTGCAATGCAGTGCTCGGTGGCGCGGTACTCCTAGTGTCTCTACAACGCGTGCAATCCTTGGGCGCGTTGTTATGAGACGCGCTGTGTTGGCCTGACGGAGGACGTGTCCGTCGTTCGCCAGGGTTTGAGGTTGTTAAAGACGCACCAGAGATGGAGTTGGGTCGCTATGCTGTGTCCGCGGTCTTGGTCGATTGCAAATCCTTGTGGCGATCTCGCTCCACCTGCTCCTGGAAAATCTCATGTGGAGACATTGGTAAGAGAGTCACGTGCTTCCCGTGGTAGGTAAACACATAGGTGTTTAGATACCCTTCGTGAAGTACGCGACGATCAAACTTCCATGGACGCCCAAGTAAGAGGTGGGTGGCGTCCATTGCAATCACATCACATAAAACTGTGTCTTTGTAGGGACCAATGGAAAAAGTTAGAAGACACTGCCGTGAGACAATGTTACCTGAACTTGAAGAGAGCCATTGTAGGCCATATGGTTATGGATGAGGCTTTGTCGGCAGGCTGAGATGGTTGACCACCTTCTCATTGACGATGTTGCAACAGCTTCCTCCATCGATGAAAACACTCAAGGTCGCGGTCTTAACCAAGCAACGTGTCTGGAAGAGATTCTTGCATTGGTCGACAAGGCTGCCTTCCTTGACGGTGAGGATGCGACGCGTGACAAGGCTGAGAGGTTTTCTGGCATGTATCGCGACAGCCTCACACACATAAGCGTTCTCGCGGTCTTCTTCGTCTCCTTTGTCAATGGCCTCAAGTGGTGCCACTTCCTCCTCATAAGATTCATATCCGGCTGTAGTGTTGGAGAAGAGAACCTTTCTGTTATTCGGACAATCCCTTTGGTAGTGGCCGCGCCCTCCACACTTGAAACATTCAAGGTCACGCGCACGCTCATTGCTCTGTGAGGAGCCCTTTGTGGTGGTCGCGTGAGCTGCATTGGAGGTGGGCAATGCGTTCTTGCCATGTCTGTCTTGGCTGGACATGGTGGTTGCTGTGACTGGCGCGCGCACATCAGTAGTAAGGGAATGACCAGAGTTAGATTCATACCTGGTGTGGCCTGGTTGCCAAGAGGAGTGCTTGCGACGCGCGTGTTGGTTGTAAACCTGCATCGCTGTGTGGGTCAACGTGTTGAGATCCTTGATGGGCAAGATCTCCAACTGGTCGCGGATTGGCGCGTTCAGGCCACTTAGAAACTTGGTCCTCAAAGTCGATGGTGCAACGCTTATGTTTGCCTTGTAATACATGTCCTCGAGCTTGGAGAAAAACTCGAGGGGAGTTTGTGAGCCTTGGCGAGCCATGGCTATCTCCATTCTCATTTGATTTCTTTAATCTGGAGGCACATATTTCTTGGTCATCACGTACACGAGTTGGTGCCATTCGGTGACCCTTGTTCGGTGGCGACGCACGCTGTCATCCTCGAAACGATGCCACCAAACTCTGGCTGCTCCGCGGAAGTGAAGTGTCGCGGCGTCGACATGCTCCTTAGGTGGCACTCGACAATAGCGAAGTGTGTACTCCGTAGCCTGCAGCCATTCAAGAAAAACAGAAGGGTTGTATTCACCATGAAAATGCTCGATTTTTACCTTGACTTTGTGTCTTTGGTATCGAGGTTGGGCAGGGGCTTGCAATTGCACATTGTGTGGCGCGGCGTCATAGAGAGGGTTCTCATAGGCGCGGACGCCAGGGTCTTCAATGCGTGCATGGTGAAACCTTTCGCGTGCTTGTTGTGGTTCATTGCGAGCAAAATCTTCCCTGGGCGCGTAGGCGGCATCGCGTTGACGATGTCGCGGTCGGGTTCCATGATCGGCTTGGCGGACATCTTTGGGCATGACATCGCGAGTAAAAATGAACAAAAGACAACACAACCAAAGATCACGCAAGCAATGAGCAAGTAACAAGTGTTCACGTAGGAGGGCGCGTTCTTTTGGCCGTGAGGGCGTGATCTGACCCTGCCCTCCATATCAGCTACAGAGGAGGAAGACGCCATGAGACATCCGCCTTGAGACTCCTCTACAGCTACATCTACCCCGACCTAGATTTAGGAGACTTTCTATTTCTAGTTCTTACGGTTTTGAGACATTACTTCCTTAGTACTTTCTATTTTTAGTAGCTGCTATGTCTGGGTGGTTTCCATTTATGTTAAATGGGCCGCCAGATTTAGTAACTAGAGAGTCCGGCCCATTAGGCCCACTCTCTAGTATAAATAGGAACTATTGTATTTCATTTCAGGCACGTCGAAATAGAGCTTTGCTTTCCAGTCGAGTAATCTCCTGAAAACCCGGGCCCTAACGTCACAAAATTAACGCGTTTCTAGTCGAACTATCCTGGCGGCGGTTCTAGGGTTTGGAGGGGAGACAAGAACTAATCATAGTTCTTGTCTCCCCTCCAAACCCTAGAACCGCCGCTCATCATCCTTTTCACCCTCATGGCCGCCGCCTTCACCACCACCGTTCTGCCGCTCGACCGTTCAGCCTGCCGCCGCCGATCTCCTCCATCACCGCCGCATCTCCGCCCAGTTCGCTGCGTCTCCACAGTCCACCGAACACTCCTCCATTCCTTTCCGAAGAGTGGGTTCGCCCCAATACGCATTCAATCGATCCTTGACAACGATTCGTGGTCTTTCCATCGGACAAGGTCACATCAACTGGCATCAGAGCCTACGAATTGCGTAAGTCGTTCCAACTCTTTGTTCAATCACTCCTTCGCTTCCGCAAATTAATTCCTGCATATCAAAAAAAAAACCTAGATGTTGTTCTAGGAACCAATTTTTTTTTTTTTGCATTTCGAATCTGAAAAAAAATACAGAAACAATCCTAGGTTTGGTGTTGAGCAATTCGGCCTTCATCAAAAAACGCAACAAAAAAATTATTTCTGCAGATCCGAACCACTACTCACGAATTTTCTACAATTTTCTGGGTGTTTGCTTGGTTTTTGATTGTGTTTGTTGTAGATCTGCTTGCATATAGGCTTAGATAGTTCGTTTGCGACTTTGTTTGCCTTGTTTGCGCCAAAAATCTACATCTTCGCAATCTCCTTCTTCTCCCACTTGAATCACTGCATTTATTTTATTTTTGTGTTGTGTGTCTGTGCGTTTACTGAATTTCTGTGCGTTTATGTGCACAGTTTGCTGAATTTCTGTGCATTTCTGTGCGTTTACTGAACTTTATGGGCATTCGCTGAACTTTCTGTGAGTTTGCTGAACGTTTCTGTGCGTTTGCTGCATATTTCTGTGCGTTTGCTGCATATTTCTGTGCGTTTGCTGAACTTTCTGGGCATTCGCTGAACTTTCTGTGCGGTTCTATGCGTTACTGTAGCTGTACAAAGATTTGAAAAAAAATAAAAATTTACAGCAGATGTTCGCAGTATAAATTTTTTTTTTCGAGACCACAGAAGCCAAAATAAGGCAAGTGCGTCTCTACGCAACACGAAGGGAGAACCCAGTCTTGATTCCGGCACCTTCAATTTCCATCGACGCAAGTGATTCATTTACCGTTTTCTCTATCTCTCACCGTCTGGGTTGCATATCTTGGTTGATTGTGTTGTGATTACTTCTGTGCTTATATCCTTGCATATCTACTTTCGACATTTTCTTTGCTGAGCATTGCCTTGATTTTGTTGATTGTTGTGTGAGTTGCCTTAAGCCTGCTCGTAACCGCCCACACAGCCAACCAGATTAGTTTACCGAGTGATTGCTTGTTGAGTTCGGTTCTGCTTACCTATTTGTTGATTCTCTGTTGCTGTTGTTGTTCGCTTTGATTCTGTGGTTTGCCATTTCTTGTTGTCAGGTACCATGTTAGCAGGTGATACAACCCGTGAGACAGGCGCAGAGACTGCTGAACAACAAACGCTCTGAGAGCTGCTTGCTAGAGACAAAGCAAGAGACACGCAGTTCGCTGAACTCCAGCAGAAGTATGAAAAAATCTTAGCTCGCCAACAACCGGTTCCGATCACTATGCTAGCTTCTGCTCAGGATCAACTACAGGAAAATGAGTTGAGCGCCTTAGCCCTGGAAAAGGCGAAGGGTAAAGGTGTGATGCTACCCTCTACATCGGAACCAGGTCAGCTGAAACACCTGGCTTCGCAACGAGACAACAATGTAGTTTCGCAGCGTGGTCGACAACGACGGTCTGCGCAAGTAGTGATCCAGAAAGAGAACACTGCAGCTGCAGAGGCCGATGATGAGAGTTCCCAAGAGGAGCGTGAGGACGATCAGGTTCATTCCAGTGGTCGACATAGGCAAGGCCGCTCACCGACATTATAGCCTACTACTGGTCGCCCCCACCGCTAGCCGTCTGGTTCCCATCTGCAGCAGCGTCAACGTCAACAACGGCCATCCACTTTTGTGCCGTTTGATATTGCTGCTTACCAGGATCATCAAAGTGTCCGCACTCCTCTTTATTCTGATGAGGAGGATCAGTTTGATGAGTACGACCTTGAGAAGGATGAGGGTCAGTTTGGATATGTTGATGGGTTTCATCCGCCTCTCCAGGATCCCCCTGAGCTTCAACACCAGCATACCAGCTATGTGTCGCCTCCTTTGCTGCCTCAGAATCAAGAGGCCTATTGGCACACTGTCCAGCCCGAGCGCCACCAGCCGACTCACCAGCCTCAGCGCCCAGCTGTCAGACGACAGCGTCCGCGACAACCTGCCCGCTTTCCACCACAATATGGCGCTCGTCATGTCGCGTACTTGGCGGACCCTACAACTCGGTTTCCGGACCGCCAAGCACATCCACCAGTGCAACGCCGAGACGTGAAGGTAAAAATGAAATACTTTTATGGCTTATATGATCCTTCTGTCTTTCTTGAGTGGGTGCAGAACACAGAGCACGTCCTGCACCATTTGATTGTCCCTGAGTATGAGAAGGTAGATCTCGTGACTCTACATTTTGAGGGAGCTGCACAGACGTGGTGGCAACGTATTACGCAACAGCATTACCGGATGGGTTGGGCACCCATTACTGAGTGGCATCAGCTCGTGTACATCATGACTCGGAAGTATGTGCCTTCCACTTACAAGGAGCATATACGGACTGAGATCGCTCGTGCGCGGCAGGGCACAGATTCACCTCAAGAGTTCTTCGCTCGCCTCGAGGACATATACTTCAAGGCTGGCGTTAGTGTTGTTCCGGGCACCTTGCGCACGAGGTTCATTACTGGGCTTAACCAGCCTATCCAGGATCAGGTTGACGTCCTGCCCATTCGGGACCTCAACAATGTCGTGCACACTGCGCAGAAGTTCTACCTCCAGCAATAACACCAGAGGCAGCGACCATGGCAATCCGCAGCACCTTCCAGGTATGGTTCTAGACCCTTTCCTTTTGATTTAGGCACTCATGCTACTCCTACTTCTAGTGTGCCTAGACAAGACCAAAGAAGCACATGTACAACGTCTGCTACAGCTATGCAGCGATCAGCCTCGTCTGCTCCTGCTCACCGCTCGCAGCTGCCAACTTCAGAGACCGTTCATTCTGACCGAGCCCGAGATCTGGAGTGCTTCAGGTGTGGCGGAAGAGGACACTATCAAAGAGACTGTCCTAATGCCAAGAAGGTCCTCTTCTCCACCCAGTCTGCAGGTTATGAGAGTTATGACGACGCCGATACCGACGTCGAGCCTATTCCTGCCGCTGTCTATACAGTCGATGTTGATGGCTGTGTGGTCGGCACTGCCGATCACCATGATGACTAGGCATATCGCCTTGCCTTGCTCTCTAGATGCGTGCTGAGTGTCAAGGAGGGCGCCCTTACTGAGCAACGGGAGAACTTGTTTCATGCTCGGTGCAGCCTTCAGGAGGCATCGCTGAGTGTGATCATTGATGGGGGTCGTGCTGCAACATCATCAATGAGAAGGTTGTGCAACATTTTAACCTTCCGACTACACTGCACCCCGCTCCATATGGCCTTCAGTAGATCTCTGACGGATCAGGTAACAAAGTATCACACCAGTGTCTTATTTCTTTTTCCATTGGTCCATATAGCGACACTATGCTTTGTGATGTTACCGCCATGGATGCTACCCATTTGCTTTTGGGACATCCGTGGCAATATGATCGTCGCGTGCTTCATGACGGGTATTTGAACACTTACATGTTCACTTACCACGGGAAGCGCGTGACACTCTCACCTATGACTCCACATGAGATTTTGCAGGATTTGATTGATTGACAGCGCCAGAAGGCGATTGAGGCCTCGGGAAGAAAGCCACCTGACGCGCTAGACCCGACGGGCAACTCCTACACCCCCAGTTTGCCTACTCCTACGAAGTCAACAACGAACACGATAGGCAAACGAGCTCCCGGTCCAGACGGTAATGTGCCTCCTACTTCGCCTCTGCGTGGCACCTGTGAGCGCAGATCGCTACTCTGTGTACATCCTCCAGGCAAGTTTCCTTGTGTCCTTGATAGTTCTATTCCTTGTCCCACAACTCTGTCAGAACCTGCCCTTTCGCCAAGTTTTTTGTCTTTTTTGCAGGACTTGCGGGTGGACAGGCATCCTCCGGAGCTGCAAGGATGGAGGACACGCACACAGCTGGAATGACGCGTGCTGCAGTACTCATCCCCGCAGAACAAGGGCATGCGACGCTTGATCTTCGCCCCGAGCGACTTGGTTTGGTTTCACTTGCAGAAGGAGCGATTCCCCTCCGACCGCAAGTCTAAGCTCGACCAACGGGGTGATGGTCCCTTCGGAGTCGTCAGCGCAATTGGCGACAATGCCTACCAGCTTGAGCTCCCGGACAAGTATGGGGTACATCTGACGTTCAACGTCGCGAACTTAGCGCCATATGTTAAGCCTTAGCCTCATGAGGGTGAAGCGGGGACGCTTCACAACCAAGTGGGGGAGGGTGATGTGACCCTGCCTTCCATATCAGCTACAGAGGAGGAAGACGCCATGAGACATCCGCCTTGAGACTCCTCTACATCTACATCTACCGTGACCTAGATTTAGGAGACTTTCTATTTCTAGTTCTTACGGTTGTGAGACATTACTTCCTTAGTATTTTCTATTTTTAGTAGCTGCTATGTCTGGGTGGTTTCCATTTATGTTAAATGGGCCCATTAGACCCACTCTCTAGTATAAATAGGAACTATTGTATTTCATTTCAGGCACGTCAAAATAGAGCTTTGCTTTCCAGTCGAGTAATCTCCTGAAAACCTGGGCCCTGACGTCACAAAATTAACGCGTTCCTAGTCGAACTATCCTGGCGCGTTAATTCAGTTACTGAACTATCCAGTCACTTATCTGTAATCCCGCAACAAGAACTAACCCTAGTTCTTGTCTCCCCTCCAAACCCTAGAACCGCCGCTCATCATCCTTTTCACCCTCACGGCCGCCGCCTTCACCACCACCGTTCCGCTGCTCGACCGTTCAGCCTGCTGCCGCCGATCTCCTCCATCACCGCCGCATCTCCGCCCAGTTCGCTGCGTCTCCACAGTCCACCGAACACTCCTCCATTCCTTTCCGAAGAGTGGGTTCGCCCCAATACGCATTCAATCGATCCTTGACAACGATTCGTGGTCTTTCCATCGGACAAGGTCACATCAGGGCGGCTAAAGGCAAGGAAAGCAAGTGGGATATGCAAGCACAAAAGCAAACGAAACCAAAAGAAAGAAGTCCTAACCTTTTACGTAAACAACGCGTACACACAAGACACACCTTCAAGTGTGACACTAGATGGTGGAGAGATGAAGAAGATGAGCCTAGCCGTTGAGGGAAGAAGGTTGCCTTATTTTGGCTTTATTTCTTTTTGAATTGTCGCGTCCTTTTATGTTAAATGCGACTTGACTTTTTTTTTTGAATTTGAAATTCAATTCCGAGATCTTAGTCTTTGATCGAAGATCGGATAATAATTAAATGAAACAAAATAAAATAAACGGCTAAGTAACTTATGGAAAGAAATCGCGAGATTTACGCGATAGGAGAGAGAAGATTTAATGCAGATTTATGGCGGTCAACACAAGAAAATATGGCAAGATATGTTTGCATTTAAGCAATTAATTAAGGAAATCAAGCAATCAATTACGTAGATTTCATGCACACAATTCACACTATTTTCGCACGTGGATCAAGCAATTATCGGCCAAGAGATTCTCTTGTAGAAACCGAAAGGACTAGCATGTGTTTGAAGAGAAAAAAAATTGTGACAAACGCGGAAGCAAGGATGATGGGGGAGAAAAATTGTGAACAAGTGAGACTTGACAAGCGACTTACAAGATCAAAGGCTCTGATGCCAGTTGATGCGTTCCTGCTTGTGATTGTCGAATCGATGATCTTGGTGGGAAGTCGCACGGGTTGTTTTTGTGGTTGGATGAATGGAATGCGGTATTCGGGCCTCGTGTGAGTTGGTGAACGCGATGATTGATGGTGATAAGGCGATGGCGGAAGCGATTATTGGAGGGGATAGATGACTTGAAAATACAAGTCTTGGGCTGTAGCGTCGGCAACAGAGTGAAGGGAGATGTGAAGGAAGACTTGGCTTGAAGAATCAAGCGATTGCCATAGCGTCGGCGGTGGAGTGAAGGAGATGAGAAGACATATAGGTGTTTGACATCCAATCAAAGGAAGGAGGCGATATGCTCTCAAACTTAAGCTTTGATTCAAAATTAGACGTAACCTAGTACAGAAGGTCGAGATGACCTTTTATAGGAGATAGCGAGACTCGGATGGGCCGAGTCTCACTTAATGGGCTGACCCACGCGACACGCGTGGAACACACACCCAAAAGAAAATACTAAAAGCAATTATGTTCAATAAATACAAAATAATTCAAAGAACGCGTTCAATGATGTTAGCGAGGATCTTGAGATAGAACGCGATCTCTAGACTGGGCTGGAGGCGAGGATCTTGAGATAGAACGCGATCCATGGCCTTGGCTGGAGACGCTTGAAGGAGATCGCAGTCTCTGTACCAGATGCGAGAAGTATGACGAAGGCTCGCGGTCTCTGTACTCGATGCGAGTAGTGTGACGAAGATCGCGGTCTTCGTACTTGGCCCTTCTGAGCTCACGGTCATGGCTTCTTGTTCTATGGCCGCCATGGAGGGCAGGGTCGCATCAAGGAGTTTGCCAATGAACTGGTCATCGTATATTGGACAGAAATCATCAAAAAATTTGGACAATGCTTGCGACTTGATTTCTATAAGTGGTTCGTACTGTATGTCGTAACTGCTAAGGTGCACTACCAAGTTAGTCATTCTTCTTGACATCTCGAGTATGCTCATCATGTTCTTGATTAGGTACTTGGTTCTTACCTGAATACCGTGCCCCTCCGAGTATGGTCACATATTAATCGAAATCATGATGAGGGAAATAGTGAGTTTCTCCATGGCGGAATACATTGTTTATGTATTTAGAAGTGTTTCACTCACGTAATAGACTGGTAGTTGTTCACCATCTTCTTGTCAAACTACGAAGGCATTGACTGTTGCTTCGGTTACTGAGAGGTATTGATATAGGGTCTCATCTTCCTTTGGTTTAAACAACTAGACTGGACAAGTCAGGTATCGTTTCAGGTCGTGGAAGACTTTTGTGTACTCGTTGGTCCACTCAAACAACTTGTTCTTCTTCAAGATGTCAAAGAACATTCGATTATTGTCTAACGCCTTTGATATGAACCTGTTTAGTGCAACTATCCGCCCATCTAGCTACTGGATGAAAAGAGGGATCGAAGCCAAATTTGGCTTCGATCCCTCTTTCCGTTACCATATACCCTAGGAATTTGTTGGATGACATGCCAAAAGAGCATTTCATGGGATTCAACTTTATGTCACACTTATCTACTAACTTTTTGGACTTGACCAATATGTCACCAATGTAAGTCTCCATGGTGTCACCGAACCTTTTTTCGAACACTTTATTGACAAGCCATGGTAGGTTGCTCCAACATTTTGCAAGCCAAAAGACATCATCTTATAGCAGTATATCTTTTGTTTGGTGATGAAGGAGTTTTTTTCCTGATCTTTTAGACTTCACTAGAGCTGGTGGTAGCCGTTGAAGGCATCCATAAAGGTAAGAATCGTGTGGTCAAAAGTGGCATTGACCATGTCATTCGATGTGTGGTAGTGGGAAAAAGTCTTTTGGGCAAGCCTTCTTTAACTCATTGAAAGTCCACACATACTCTCCATTTTCCATTTTTCTTCTTCACCACTACTACGTTGGCTAGCCAATTGGGGTACTTGGCTTCTTTGATCTTTCCAATTTCTAGTAGGGCCCATACTTCTTCATCTATAGTTTTTTCTCTCTGGCGCTATGTCCCGCCTCTTCTGCTTTACTGGTGCATGTGTGGATCTATGTTCAGTTTATAGAAGATCACATTGAGACTTATTCCTTCCATGTCCTCGTAACTCTATGCGAAGCATTTGGTGTTGTTGTATCCCACTGGGATGTTGGAGCCTATCTCTACGACACGGTTTGGTTTACAAGGATCTAAGACTACCTTATCGAGTTCGCGAGGTTGTTGTTTGGGATAGTGTGTTCATGAATTGCAATCCGCTAATTGCTATGCCGATTTCCCCTTCCGTTTCTTTACCATGGTCGTTGGTTTGAAAGAGATTATGTAGCATTTTCTCTCTATTCTTTTCTCCCATTGATCTCTTGCACTCACTACTTCATGGGAAACTTGATAGTTTGGTGATACGTGGATTGGACCGCTCTTATCTCGTGGATCCACACTCACCCCAAGATCAAGTTGAAAGGTGATGGGCAATCCATAATAAAAAAAATACTTGAAAGTTAATGCCACATGTGTTTGTTGTTAGGGTTATCTCCCAAGCGAGTTATTAACTTCTCCACCAGTAAAGTTAACTTCTTTATGATATCCTCCTTCCTCAAGCCAAAGTTGTGCAAAGCTTCTATCATCATCATGTTTGTTGAACTACCATTTTATATTAACATGTGTTTGAGTAGGCAATTGGCGATTATGAAAGAGATAACAAGACTATCTTGATATTCTGCAGAACTCTCATCATTTTCATCAAACATGATTGACATGCTATCATTCGTCCTCTTGATACTAGTCGTTGGTTTGTCGAAGCGTGTTTCTTTTGCGTGACACTTTGCAGCTGAAATTGTTGTGTTGCATATCTCCGATCCCCCAGAGATGTTGTTCACGATTTTTAAATATGGCGTTTGAGGTGATAACACTTCTTCTTGTTCCTCATGGTCCATGGTTGCCTTTGCTTTATCATATATGATATCCCTAAGATACCCTTTGTGGAGTAAGTGTGAAACCTCCCTTCTTAACGTGATGCATTGCTTCTCTGTTGTTCATCGGGTTCTTCAATCTTTTGGGTAACTTCACGGTGTCGTTGAGTTTGGTCATGGCTTTAACCACTCTGGTGAGGATAATAACGAATGATTGTTGTGTCAAATGCGAGTACACCTTTGAGTTATTGGGCCAGTTGCATCCGTTGTTGTAGACTTTATTCATAGTGTGGTTCCCAGAAATTGGACGAGAATACGACTTGTTATGTGATTTTGTTAGAGTTAGGTGCCAACCAACTCGTATTGGATCATGTGGCTCGTCCTGAATCAGGTCATCTTCTTCTACTCGAATGTAAGCCATCATCCCGGCAAGAACATCTTCGAATGTTTGGCAAGGATACTTGGTAAGATCCCGATATAGTTTTGATTTCTCGTACAACCATCTTCTAAAAGATTTTATGGCGAGGGAGATATTACATCATGGTATCGACACCTTTTCATCGTTGAACATGTTGAGGAATTCCCTCATCATTTTTCCAAGGCGCTGCACAACATGATATGGATAGCTGGATTGTTTCCAGAGTTGCCGACTACTTGAAAATTGTACTTTAAACAGTTTGACTAATCCGGAAAAGGAGGAAATATACATGTTTGACTGATGTATGAACCAAGTGAAGGCTGAGTCGTTCATGGTGGCTCCAAACCATTTGCACATTACCTCTACTTAAGATGCTTTGAACCACTCTCGTCATTATCTCTTTCTTATACAATGACATGTACTCATAAAAATCAGTCTTTCCATCGTATGCGACATGTAGTAAACCCTATCATTTGGGAATTTCGACATGAGCGTTGGTGTCGGTGAAGGGTGAATTTGCGTAGAAGTCACCTCCTTCTTCTTCTATGGGTGAATTGTGCGAACCCGTCATCTAAAGTTATCAACTTTTCACGCCACTTTCTTACATCAATTCTTCGACCAACTCCATTGGTTTCACTTCTTGTGGATCCATCTCCCTCTAGTTTGGGAAAGATGGGAAGGTGTCTTCATTGACTGTTTGTGAGGTTCTGCAATCCTTGTAGAGGGAATCACGTACAACATTATGAAAGAAGGATTGATAGCGACAAACTCTAGGTCTAGCCATTGATGGCGACATACTCTAGGTCTAGCGATCTGATGATGTTGTCGTTGCAGACGTATTGCAGCTTGGATCGCGGCGCTGGTGATTGTATCGATGTGTTCCGGGAACAGAGTGCTTCGTTCTATTGTCATACCTCTTGTAATCTGGCCTTGATTTATGCTTTTTCATTCGCAAAACACTCTTCTAAAGCTCGCATCTTCTCCCTTAGTTCTTCCATTTCGACGACATGAGGATTCCTAGCGCCGTCGAGATTGACCGGGTTGTCTAGGCTTTGAGTCAGCATCGTGTCATCGCCAGGGAAAGTGTCTTCAAGTCGCCTAGCATTGTCGGTGATTACTTCCGTCGTCATGGAGAGTTGGGTGACGTAGTTCCGAGTGGAAAAAAATGTATTTTTTTAACTCCCAGTCCTACGGTAGGTGTCAATTGTTTTGGGTGTATAAGGTATAACAACTCGATCTGCTTTATTTTTTGGAGTATGTGAGTCATGGAAAAACATTTGATGCTTTATGGAGAAGATGTTAAAGAAAATTGAGAAAAAGGAATCTTAGAACTTAAGTTTGTATAACTTGGAAGATTTTGAATTCGTTGATTTACAAGAGGATAATTCCTTCTTATATAGGGACTTAGAAGATATCCTACCATATACCAATTTCTTTATTATAAGATATATCTTTCCTTCTAGATAGAATACATATATATTTGGTAACAAGATAAAATAAGATCATTTATCCTAAAACAACCAAAGACGATATCTCGCAAAATGCGTCATCCTTTTCTGGATCCATGTACATCTATATTTGCGCATCATGTGATGCCACATGTCATTTCCATAAGTTCGTATCACCGATTATTATGGTAAGATAATATTCTATCCCCGATTGTGTTCCAGAGCGAACTATTCCTTCCACTATTTTGTTCTCTGACCTAGAGCTTCAATCCACCGCCTTGATCCAACTTGTTCCATCTCGACGATTCTCCTAGCACCACGTGTAACAAATCTGATGGCTCCAAGATCTCTCGTTTGTGAACTCATTCTCTTTGTTGTTCATTGGCTTCACAATTTGCACAGAGCTATCTTTCCTTCATTTTGTTCCTTCAACTATGTGCTTTACTCCATTGTTGACTCGATGTTCCGTTCTCTTCTCGGATTTCCATCTCTGGTTTCCAAAGTTTCATCATTTTCTTTTTCATCCTAAAATTCATGGGAACAAATTTCCCTTATTTGATGATGACAAACCCTTCTCAAAATTCTCTATAAAACAGATAGCATAATGAGACTGTTACATGTCTTGAGTTGAGCCAATCTTATAATTTTGCATGCTTCACTCTTTTGGCATCATCAAATGATTAAAAATTGATGCAAAGATAACACCCAAAGTAGAAACTTAGCATCAAACTAAAAATTCATTTAACTACTAGGGAATAATTGCATAGCAGTAAAGGGAAGAAAGAAAAAAGAAATAAAAACACATAAGCAACAATAAGCATAAAAACATAAAAAACAAAAACAAAGTATTGGAATCTTAAGCGTGGTAAACATAAAAGTCCATGACCTCCTCAGTTTTGATGGTTACAAACCACCAAGGATTAACCTGTGAACTAAGTGTTACAAGAACAGAGTACAAGATGCGTCAGAAGGTATTGAACATTATCGAGATCAGTAGAGTGATCAAGACAATGCGAAGTATACACAAGAGATAAGTCCTAGACGCTGGAGCTAGGCAACTGGCACAACGTCTACATCTTGGTCAAACAAGAGACAAGTACAGCTGGCCTTGGAGCTCAACATGGCTTGGGAAGAACTCCTGATGGAGACATTAGGTGGTTCTGATCAAGGCAAAAGTGGTAGAAAACAAACTATAGCAATCATGAGAAGAGAAGAAAGGAATTGGACAAGGATTGTCTGAAGCATACGTTGTATAGCGGAGCAAAGAACATACCATGTATGGAGGTTGGAAGCGACAAGGAAAGAGAGACCCGAGAGGCTATAGAAACAGTCCTAGGAGGCAGTGTCGGGTCTGTGGTACGTAATGATGATTTGAGCTAAAGATTATAAGGGGTGGAATCGCCTTATGTAAAAGCTAGTTCACTTGAAAGAGAGTGAACCAAAGGGAGCGAGAAGCTCAGGGGAGAGGAGAGTCAAGTGTGACTTGATGTTAGAGATTGAGAGCAAGGTATGAGTGGGGGAGTGAGTAGATAGTAAGAGTGAATCTTCTAAGTCTACGTCTTTGTCGCCTTTTGTAATTTCTCAAGAAGTCAATAAGATAAGTACACTTGTTCTAAATCCCTTCGAGCAAGAAGCTTAGGGTAGTGGTTTTTCTCTAATTAACTAGTTGGTTAATTAGAGTTTCCACTCTAAGTACTTGTGTTGTATTTATCGTCATATCCTTTGCATTAGCTTTACATTTCTATTGCATGCTATTTGAAGGTCCTAGACCTTCTTAGCAAAACACTAACTGATCCAACAATTGGTATCACAGCTTGACTCTAGATTGTGTTCTTAGCTTTTACAGGAAAGTATGATAGGTACAAGTACTTCAATCAGTGTCTCATTCTGGAAACCTTCGATGTTAAAGGCAAGCGAGTATGATTGGTGAAAGGTGCAAATAAAGAATCACGTTTTTTCTCTTGTCGGTCAGATCTGGAAAATAATAGAGAGAGGTCATGAACACTCTCTGGATGCAGATGGCCACGAGAAGAAGAGAGTAGAGTACATAGATGCGGACTACAAGATCATGGAGAAGAACTATAGGGCCTTGAAGATCATACACCAAGCTTTTCAACCCTCGGATCTAAAGAAGGTCCTCGTGTACTCATTGACTAAGGAGATCTGGGATGCCTTGAGGAGACTACATTAGGAAATGATAATGTCAAAAGGAATATGATCCTTGCTCTTCTTAAAGAGTATGAATCTGTTTCTCAAGGAAATAGTGAGAGTGTTGAAGACTTTAACTCTCGCTTCCAAGGTCCAGTAATCCAACTTGAGTTTCTATGAGAGAAAATACCAGATTGGAAGATAACGCACTACATCCTTCAAGGTCTTAACTCAAGGTGGGATTGCTTCAAGAAGAAGTCTGGTGTACTCCAAAGATGTAGTGCGTAATGGTAGTGTACTCCAAAGAAATATGGCCAAGGTGGGATTGCTTCAAGAAGAAGTCTGGTGTACTCCAAAGATGTAGTGCGTAATGGTAGTGCGTAATGGTAGTGTACTCTAAAGAAATATGATATCAAGACCATCACCTTGGAAGATCTTATCAGAATGCTAGTCAGTAATGGTAGTGTACTCTAAAGAAATATGGCCAAAAGATAATCGGAGAAGTCTCACAACATAGCCCTCAATCAAAGTCGAAAAAGCCTTCGACTTGGCACTAGAAGAAGAGGATAATGATGACGTGGACGACGATTTTGCTCTCATTATCAGAGCTATGAAGAAGTTATGGACTTGAGGAAAAGGCCATGTTAGGAACCCAAAGACGAGCATAGATAGAAGAGAAGTAGTGTTCTTCCACTGTCAGACCAAAGGACATTTCACGAGTAATTGCTTGAAGAAGAAGTCTGGTGTATCTCCACCTGATAAAGAACTAGTTGCTACGTAAGGAGATTCAGACTCTAAAGAGTAGAATGAGACCTCATCGAAGGACCTATGCCTCATGGCTGGAAGTACAAAACCTGATGACGAGGTAAGCGACCCTGAAATTCTCTCTCAATTACGTACCAAGTCTAAAGATTATCTTGTGACTATCATAAATAAACTTGGTAAGGAGATCTCTGACCTCTCTAAGGAGGTTAAGGAAAAAGAGTGATGAAATTTCTAACTTGATCGTTGACAACAAAAAATGGTCCAAAAAAGTCATCGAGTTAGAAGTTACAGTACCCTCTTCCTCAGAAGGTGGTGATACTTGCGCAAAAATGCATGAATATTCCCTTGATTTAAAATTTGATATTACTAGGCTTGAGTCTAAAATCTTGATGCTAAAGCTTAGTAATTGTAAGTTAGCTAGGGATCTTAACGACATAAGTAGTAATGAAGAATCTAAAAGGAAGGAATAGGTAAATGAGTTTGTTGTGTCTCAAGCTAAAGAGGGTTTTAAGAAGAGATTTGTGAATCCAAAGTTTGGTCTTGGCTATATTGATGGAATCCATGGTAAGAGTACTAGTACCCATCACTTGAAAGTTGATATATCTACACAAGCCAAGGAGAATGAGTATGTTCCTATTACAGTTGAGGTACCTGAACCTTCAACTAATGGGAACTGTACTCGTGCTCCACTGACTTGCGTAGAAACTTCACCTGACAACAATGGGGAATGGTACTTAAACCAAAAGGCTAATCATATATGTCTAAGACATAAGCAAAAAGTAGGACCTTCACAAATCGACTTCCAAGCTAGAAAGGACAACAAACCCATATGGCCACAACAAAGCAAGTATGCCAACCTTAAGGGACACAAGGTGTGTTGATTCTGTGGGAAGTCAGGACACCTCAAGTATGAATGTAGCCTCAAGATTGAATATGAGGCTAACACTTGTGCTTAGAGGGAAGGACACGTAGAACCAGTAGAAAAAGAAGAATTTAAAGGTCCTATACCTAGATCTAAGTGGGTCTCGGTAAGAAAGAACTAATCCCTTACTTGTAGAGTGGAGTGGAACCGTTTACCTGGTTCATGGATAGCGAATGCTCAAATCACATGTCATGTACGCGAGAAAAGTTCATCTCACTTCGTGAACATATTGGAGGTAGGATAACCTTCGGTAATAAAAGCAAGGGTGCAGTTCTGGGAGTAGGAAAGGTATGTATATCTGAACTTGTCTTTGTGGATAATGTAAATTATTTTGACAATCTTCACTTTGACCTCCTAAGTGTTGCACAATTGTGTGATAAAGGAAAGAACAGATTAGTATTCACTTCTAATGATTGTCAAGTTGAAGAGATAGGTATAGGTCGAGTTCTTCTGAAGGGAACTTATGAGCATAATGTATACAAAGTTGATTTTGAATACATACCTGAGGAGCGACTGTGTCTTACCGCTACCTCTGAAGCCACTGGGTTATGGCAAAGACGGTTTGGACATGCTAGTCCTCAACTGTTGAGCAAGCTTCATCGTCAGGACTTGGTAGTAGGTCTGCCCAGAGTTGACAACCATGATGAGGTGTGTGAGGTACGATCTTCTTTCAAATCAAAGAAGGAGGTTAGTACATCTCGTCCCTTGGAATTGATTCATATGGATCAATATGTCTTTGTGATTGTTGATGACTACTCACGATATACCTGGACGCTATTTCTTACATCTAAGGATGAGACATTTGCAGAGTTTATGAACGCATAGATATACCTAGACATACCTTGGTTGAAAGCTGTGGAGAGAATACTTGGGATGTCTCTGGTTGTTATACACTCAGATCATTGAACCAAATTTGAGAACGCACACTTCCTCAACTTCTACAAGAAACATGGAATAACACACAATTTCTCAGCACCAAGGACACCACAACAAAATGGTGTCGTGGAGAGAAAGAACAAAACCCTGGAAGACATGTCTAGAACTTTGTTGATATCAAGTGGTCTTCCAAGGAACTTTTGGGTTGAGGCAGTGAATACGGCATGTTACGTACTGAAGTGAGTTACCATACATTTAGTATTGGGAAAAACATTGTATGAGTTACTCAGGGGAAGAAAGCCAAGTGTTGCACACCTTAACATCTTTGGTTGTAGATGCTTTGTTCACAATAATGGAAAAGATATCCTAGAGAAATTTGATCCACAAAGTTATGAGGCTAACTTTGTTGGGCACTCCATGAGTAACAAATCTTATAAGGTGTACAACAGGGGGACTATGAAGGTGGAATAAAATGTTCATGTAATATTTGATGAAGCTACGATGGCTGGTACCTCCATCAAAGATAAGAATGATGGATATGAAGGATTTGCCATGGAGTTAAGGAATCAAGTTGCTACCCTCAGTTCCATTACAGATCCCCTACCGCCAAACTCAGGAGGAACAAAACTCACTGAAGAAAGGACTAACTCACAGAGGAATCAAGATCATAATCGTGAGGTAATGAGTGCTCCTGAAGATGTAGATGATGATAAAGATGCCAATACTCTTGTTCTATCCAATGACGGTACAAGACCAAGTGCAAGGGCAGTGGGTGACTCCGATCTCTCTCAGCTCCAGACAAGAAATTGTCAACTGAGAAGAGATCATCCAGTCACCAACATCATCACTGACTACAACAAAGGAACACAAACAAGGTCCTCTCTTCATAACGTCTTTTACTTTAATGCTTTTCTATTTATGTTGGAACCTAAAAATGTAGGTGAAACTCTAAAGGACTCGCTCTAGGTCAGTGCGATGCAAGAGGAGCTTCATCAATTTGAAAAGAACAAGGTGTGACGTCTAGTACCACCACCAAAGGATAGAACTGTGATAGGCACGAAGTGGGTCTTCCGGAACAAGCTTGATGACCAAGGGAAAATCATAAGGAACAAAGCCATATTTGTAGTCAAAGGCTACAATCAAAAGGAGGGCATAGACTATGATGAAACATTTGCTCCGGTTGCAAGGTTGGAAGCCATTCAGTTGTTGGTTGCTCATGCCACTCACAATGGTTTTAAGCTACATTAAATGGATGTCAAGACAACCTTCGTCAATGGAAATCTCAAGGAAGAAGTATATGTTGTGCAAACCGCTGGATTTGAAGATTCTTGTCACCCAGATCACGTACACATCCTAGACAAGGCGTTGTATGGCTTGAAACAAGCTCATAGAGCTTGGTATGAAAGGCTATCTCAATTCCTTCTGTCCAATGATTATGTACATGGTGAGGTTGACAAGACTCTATTCCTTCTAAAAGAAGGGAAACATACTCTAGTTGTACAAGTATATTTAGATGATATCATCTTTGGTTCCTCCAATCTAGTCTAGTAAAGAAGTTCACCACCCTGATGGAGAGTGAATTCGAAATGAGTACGGTTGGTGAACTAACCTTCTTCCTTGGACTTGAAGTGGAACAAGGAGAGGATGGAACCAAAATACATCAAAGAAATTACCTACTAGAATGTGTGAAGAAGTTTGGAATGGAAAGTTCCAAACCGTTTGACACTCCAATTTCTCCCAATACATCACTTAGTAAAGATGAGAAGAAGAAATGAGTGGATCAGAACCTTTACAAAGGCATAATAGGTTCGTTACTCTATCTCACTACTAGTAGACCTAACATTATGTTTACTGTTTCCTTGTGTGCTAGGTTTCAGGCTGATCCTAGGGAGACACACTTAAAGGCAGTGAAACAAATTCTGAGATACCTCAATGGGTCCAGTACTCTCAGTCTTTGGAACCCACAAGGCTGTGATGTACGTTTGGTGGGATACATTGATGCTGAATTTGTGGGCAACAAAGTAGACATCAAGAGTACTTCAAGGATGGCTCAATTATTGGGTCCATGTCTGGTCTCTTGGGGTTCAAAGAAGCAAAGTTCAGTTGCATTGTCTACTGCCGAGGCAGGGTATATAGCCGCTGCAGCTTGTTGTACATAACTCATATGGCTTAAACAACAACTGAGTGACTATGGGACACTCTTTGGTAAGGTTCCTATACTTTGTGATAACACGAGTGCTATAAATATATCGAAAAATCTGGTATAACACTCCCGCACTAAGCATATTGAGATAAGACATCATTTCTTTCGAGATTGTATGGAGAAAGGTCTTGTGTCTATGGACTTTTGTTGGACAAATGATCAAATTGCGGACATCTTCACCAAACCTCTCATTAGGGAACCCTTTGAGAAGTTACGTATGGGGCTTGGTATGATATCCCTTGACATCTAAGTCATCTCAGGTACGTTACCCTTGATGATTGGCTAAAAGTCATAGATAAAATTTTCATTGTTTCATTTTGACGGTGCTAGACCTTGCATGTGTGCGTACATGTCCTTCACATGATTTCAAAACAAATTGATAGACTTTTATCATATAGATTGCGTGCATCGATTGGTACTTCTTCTGCTTAGCCCAAAATGATCAACCTGATGTACTGAACCTTCATTACAAGCCCAAATGATGGTTGATCCTATATCCACCCTAGCCTATCATGTTTAAGTACCCCTATGAGCCTATTGTTTGTCATTCACAATTGGAGATTACTTTACATGATCAAAAAAATTGAAATTGTTTCCATGCATATATTATTTTTTTCCTTGGTTCTTGTTGGAACTACTTCTGGTACACTACCCTCAGCCAAGGTACATTACGTTCTAAAGGTAAGGTAAGAGAAACAATCGAAAAGGGTCTCAAACAACTAGAATTTAACAGAAAGCGTGTCAGCGTAGCACAAAGGCAGACATTGGGTGTTGAGCGTTTGAACGGTAAAAAAACTTTTTGTGGAAAAAGTAATGGTAAGATTTTGAAGTAGGGAGTGAACTTTGGAAGGGTGCAGGTGAACGTTGGGTGAAAGAGTTAAATTCGGAAGAGATTTACTACAAAATCAGAAGGGGATATGACTGTTGAAAGAGCTATATTTAAGGGATTGTGATCTTAACGTCATGATATTGCTCTCTCTCTCTCTCTCTCTCTCTCTCTCTCTCTCTCTCTCTCTCTCTCTCTCTCTCTCTCTCTACATTTCCTCCTTCGAATACTCTTGCATACCCAATACTCTTGCTCTCTTCCACCTGTCTACTATCTCTTCAATCTTCTTACACTCACACAAATTTCTCAAATGGCAACTGAATCAAACCCCTCAACTCCCAAAACTTCCGTCACCGTAGACGGATCCGAAAGCCCACAAACCTTGAATACAAAACTCAAATCTATGATGAGTGGTGGTGCTCTCGCTCAAATTACAGAGTCTCTCACAAAAGCTTCTCAACACGAGTCCATAACTTCACAAAAATCCCTTACAACCCAATCTTCGCCACAAAAGACCTCACCGCAAGAGAAGGAGGAGGTGTAGAGACCTAGGGAGGATAAAACCACCGCCTTAGTTCTGGATGAAGAGAAGGAGGAGAAAGAGACACAAGACGTCTCCTTCGACACCGTAAATGAGATATGTGATGAAGTCGTTCAAGGTCTCAAAAAAGAGAAAGAGGAGGAGGCGACGATTGAGGACGATGGTGATAAGAGCATGGAGTAAAGGGCTTCTACAACATTTGAACTGGCTAAGGATCTAGTCTCATTCCTCGATAAGGAGGAGGACACTCCTAAGGAGGTGGCCAAGAGCAAAGGGAAGAGGAGTCGAACACCCTCTTCTAACAGAGATGTGTCAGAAGGTGAGGAGACGGCTCCCCTGGCAAGAGTGACCCACTCTAACAAGGCGAAGAAGGACTCTACCACCGAACCCCAATAGAGCACGAGGAGAACCGCCAAGAAGGCACCTCTTGCAAAAACCAAGGAGGTAATCCACATGTCGGAGAGAGAGTTTAGTTGGAGTGTGGTGCTGCAAAAGGAGTTTCTGGAGGATTCTGCTTTTGATGAGGTGCTGGACTTGCTAACAAGGTGGAAATGGGAGAATATATTCAAGGAAGAGGAGGTATATGATTTCGTGCTGGTATAGGAGTTTTACTCAATGTTGGTCATCAAGAACAAAAAGACGATGGTTAGCGGATCCTATACGCTGGAAGGGGAGTCTTACAATTTCTCTAGCATAGAGCTTAGTATGATTCTTGGGGTACCGCACACTAGCTATGTTGAACATCACAAGGGGTCGTGGCCGCAAGACTGCGATCAATTGGAAATGATCAAGAGGATCTCTAAGGAAGAGGACCCGCCAACGAAGGGAGAGGTATGTTGCAACAAGATGGGGATACTGCACAGGGTACTGTACCACTTAGGGATAAGTAACGTGGTACCATGGGAGCAGAAGCGCAACCCATTGCACATCCTGTACTACTTGGTGTTAGACCGGATGTTAAAGGCGGAAGCAATCAACCTTCTAGGGTTGATGATGTTGCACATGTCTCATGCTAAGATAAGCCCCAAACACGCGCTCACGTACCCTGGTGTAGTAAAGCAGATATTGGTCTACCACGACCTGTACTCGCCACATAAAGAATTCAGAACTAGCAAAGTACTGGACGAGCCTACACTGAACAAGATACTATTTTAGTTTATGTACGGTCAATGGGAAAAGATGAAGGTTGTGAGGGTTAGAGAAGAACCCAAAGAGGAAACTGTTGAGGAGGTGAGGATGAACGTTCAACTTCTTAGGAAGCTTATCAAGGAGATCCACAGTTTGAGAAAGGACGTGCAATATGTTAGGTAAGGCATGACAGAGATACTGTGACGCGCTGATGTAGAAGATTAGTCTACCAGACCTAGACCCTTGTTTTCCTTACCTCTCATATCCATCTTTCCCCTCATAGCTCATTATTTCCTATCTGCTTTTGTGGCTTTTACCAAGTTTCAATCATGCTAGGTATCCTAAGATGAAAGTTTGTTTTCTTTTTTTTTGTTATTCTGTGATGGACCTGTATGTGCCAACAGTTTTGGCACTTGAAATTTGAAATCAATTACAATAATATCTAATACATTGTAGTATTGTACTCTTTCTATTGCTTCTCCTAGAACTAACTTGTTTTTATGATGCCAAAAGGGGGAATGTGATTGATTTGACTAACATAGGGGGAACATATAAAGCGCGTTATGTAATTTTTCCGAGGGGGAACTATACTTGATATGTCTTTTATAATCAATTTTATGCTTAAATGTTTTGGAGTTTGTCACCATCAAAAAGAGGAAATTTATTAGAATCTTAAGTGTGGTGAACTTAAGAGTCCATGACCTCCTCAATTTTGATGGTTATAAACCTCCAAGAATTAATATGTGAACTAAGTGTTATAGGAGCAGAGTACAGGATGCGTCAAAAGGTACTGAACGTTATCGAGATCAATAGAGTGGTCAAGACAATATAAAGTATACACAGGAGAGAAGTCCTGGACGCTGGAGCTAGGCAACTAGCACAACGGCTACATCTTGGTCAAACAAGAGACAAGTACAGCTGGCCTTGTAGCTCAACATGGCTTGGGAAGAACACTTGATGGAGACATTAGGTGGTTCTGATCAAGGAAAAAGTGGAAGAAAACAAACGACAACAGAAGAGGACAAGGATTGTCTAGTGCAAATGCAGAAAAGCAGTCTTGTCCCTTTGCTGCATTAGGAAAGTCTTGGAGCCTAAGGAGTATGGACCATGAAAGTGGAGAGAAGACCATACCATGTATGGAGGTCAGAAGCAATGAGGAAAGAGAGACCTAGGAGGCTAGAGAAACATCCCTAGGAGGTAATGTCGGGTTTGTGGTACATAACGACGGTTTGGGCTAGCGATTATACAAGGGGTGTAATAGCCTTATGTAAAAGCTAGTTCACTTGAAAGAGAGGGAACCAAAGCAATCGAGAAGGTCAAGGAAGAGGAGAGTCAAGTGTGACTTGATCTTAGAGATTAAGAGCAAGGTACAAGTGGGTGAATGAGTAGATAGTAAGAGAGAATCTTCTAAGTCTACGTCCTGGTCACCTTTTGTAATTTCTCAAGAAATCAATAAGATAAGTACAATTGTTCTAAATCCCTTCAAGCGAGAAGCTTAGGGTAGTGGTTTTTCTCTAATTAAGTAGTTGGTTAATGAAAGTTTCCACTCTAAGTACTTGTGTTATGATTATCGTCATATCCATTGCATTAGCTTTACATTTCTGCTGCATTCTCTGTGAACGTCCTAGACCTTCTTAACAGAACACTAACCGATCTAACAAAAAGAATAAAAGAAAGAGAAATAGATGATAAGGGAAAAATGAAGAGGTTCCACTTAGGTTTCGGCATCAGAGTCCTTGGCCTCATCCTTTTCCAATAGTGTATCTAGAAATACATTGGCCTCCCATTCAACTTCACTAACTCCTCGAAATTAATCTGATTTAGAATCCCACCTTTGAAGACGTTGTAACTGTCCCCTTCTTGGCTGTAGTTGTCTTAGTCGTTGTTCTCTTGCTATCCCCTTGATATGGCAAAGAGTGGGGCTTTCTCATGTAGTACGTTGCTCATGTGCTACAATATCAGCTTGGGTAGATACAATAGTTTCTTCCTCGGTAACTTATCCAGCATGATCATATCCATGACCGTGATGGTGGTAGAGTAGTCTTCCAACCAAAGTTAATTAGATCGTTGGTTGAGTAGCCATCCTTGGAAACTTCACCAATGCAAAGAGCCTTTTTAGGATCTGGTACTTGAGCTTGGGCAAGGTGCTAGAAGTAGGCAATTCTGCATAACTATCGAGGGAAGCCCAGACAACTTGACAATGATGGTGCAGGAGAACGTGACCATGGTGTTCGCTGTTCCTACCAAAACTGATGTCTTGGTGCCGCTGAAGTTCTCGTAGAACTCCCTAACTAGCTCCAGGTCCAACACGGACTTAATAGTACAAAACTGTTCTCATCATTTGGAATAGATGATCGAGGTCCCATACCTCCTCAAAGTGGTGTTCCATCAAGAAAGCTTTAGTGATGATTAACGGGGCAATAACCGTCTTTCCTTCCTTTGGCATTGGCGCCTCTTCCTCATCCTCTTCCTCTTCCTCCATATTGTCCATTTCCTTTGGCGGTGGAACCAAGTTGAGTCCGCATCTAATTTGTACTTGCAGCCTCTGGTTTTGGGCGTTTGGGGCTGAGAGTGAGGTTCGTGGTGGCAACAGACACTCTAGTGATGACAACATCTTCGTCAGCGACAACAAATTTTTCTTCTTTCTCCTCCTCTTCATCTTCTTCCCCTTCATCCAACACCTGATCCTCTTGCGGCTTATTTCCTGGTGGACAACCTACAGTTGGCCAACGAATCTAAGTTTTTTCTCTAGATTCTCCATATGGACATTTTCTTCTGCTTCTAGGTTGAAGCGGAGGATTGAAAAGTTATCCTCTTGATCGCATTTTGTGGAGACATTTCTGTGGGAGTCGGATTTCACTCGCGTGGATAAGCCTACGCGTAGGCCCTCACGCCCACCAGAATTCGGTTATGGAGGAATGATTGGTGTCAGGGCAGAAGACACTTGGCGGCTCGGCAGTGGATGGCAACATCTATATATACCCATGAGATCTTTCAGGGAAAGGAGGGCGGAAGAGACTTCAGAGGGGACTCGGTGGCTGTAATTTGGGAAGAGAGGGAGGAAGCTCTCTGAATTCCGGTAACCAGAGCAAGATTCTGGCAAGAACCGCAGCCACCTCGCACTCTCCGGCAGTAATGAGGAGCATCACCGTCGGGCTTACCCCGGATCTCGCCCTTCTCCTGCCTAGTCCGCCTTCTCCGGTCTAGCCCGTCATCATCTCCGGCCCCGTCGCTGCCTCACACTCTAGCCCGTCATCATCTCCGGCCCCGTCGCTGCCTCACACTCTAGCCCGTCATCATCTCCGGCCCCGTCGCCGCCTCACACTCTAGCCCGTCATCATCTCCAGCCTGAGCTTGAATAGGCGATGGCGAAGCCCCGGTCTCCGCGGGGAAGAATATCACTCATGGTCGTGGCCGATCTCCATTTGCTATTCCCGTGCCTTCGGGAATATCGCTTCCGTGAAACTTGGCATCGCGGAGCTCTTCCCGCCGGCCACTGCAACTCGCGCCATCGCGAAGCTCTTCCCGCCGGCCACAGCTATCCACGTATGGTGCAGCTTGCCTCACGAGCTAGCTTCACGAGCTTGCTTCACGAGCTAGCTTCACGAGCTTGCTTCACGATGCCTTCTTCACAGTTTGCTTCATGGAAGCTTGATTCACAATGCCTTCTTCACAGAGCCGCTTCACGAAGCCCTCTCCGTGTAGCTCATATGGCTTCCTTCGCGTAAGCCCTTCACGGTACAATATTCCACACGAGTATACTTGTTTATGGTCCACTTATGCTCTAATTCTGTCGAATGCGATAGTCGAGGTTATGAAAAGCTTGCCTAGTCCTTCGCGAAGGTAACTTGACAGGTTTGTAAATCTCTCAACCCTAACTTTTCTACATATATGTATGCCCTTCGTGTAGAAACTGACTTGAGCGTCGGAGAGCCCGCCCCGGGGAAAGCCATCTCCGGGGTGTTTTCAGGTGAATCTCGCGTATGAGAAAGTTGTTGGAGCTCAAGAACAACTACATGCAATCTGGAGAGGTGTGAAGAAATATATCAACATCGGAACTGAACCGTGAAGCCAGAGATCCTGCCCTACGCGAAGCCAGAGACTGGGAAGTTGCTGAGGACGTCCCCGAAACAAACAAATTCCTAAGCACACCCGGGTCGAGGGTGTGTTGACCCTCGACGTCTTCACGAAGGGTTGAATCGGGTTTCAACACTGGTGCCGACCGTGGGGATGTCCTCACGCACTAGAAACGCTCTTGCCATGACAAAACACCCGCTCTACAAAGAACCTCCGGCAATCGAGCTCCACTACACTCCACCTCGGTTTCGGTTAGCCTTCGCTCCTCTCTACTTACACTTCACGTAGCTCTCACTATTTTACCTTTGTCCTCACGTAGGCTTTACAACATCTTACAACGGTTGGGGCTCGTACGTCCCTCAAAGCCGACGTGATCTACAGCATCACTCTGTTTACCACCACTCAGGCCTTTTACAAAGAGGCAAGAAGAAAAGCAATGTGAGGCCGAAAAGAAAGAGACACTGCACCTTAGAGCGAATGAGGCAACATCATAAGAAAAACTAGCAAGACATCCTCCGCAAAGGCCTCCCCGGCCTTTGCCCTTGGCTTCCCCGTTCTTCGCTTGGCCTTTCCTGGCTTTCGCGAAGAACTCACGACATGTGCTCGTCGCTCCCCAGCTTGAGCCTATTGTCTTCACGAAGACACCCCTTCAAGAAGGTCCCTCCTTCGCGAAGGTCTCCCCTTTGCAAAGGCCTTCGCTTCATAGCCTTCACAAAGGCTTCCCTCCACGCATGGCTTCCCAGCCACACGCCCTCCACGGGCTTAAAGAAAGAAAATTACAAAGGCAATACGATAAAAGCAATATGTAATAACAAAGTACACAAAGCAAAACATCCAAAAACAACGCATTCGCGAATTATTAGGCAATACATAACCCAAAATACCAAAGAGCAAGCAAGTGCGAGTCGAAAGCAAGTATGCACAAGAAAAAGCAAGTATGTGCAAATACAAGCAAGTTTGATCAAGTGAAAGCAATACCAAACGGTACCGGCCGAGAGTCGGCGGTACGCATAGCAATACCCAGACGGCACTGGCTTGGCAAGGATTAGCCAGTGCGCGTAGCAACACCCAAATGGTACCGGCCGAGAGTCGGCGGTACGCGTAGCAACACCCAAACGGTACCGGCCGAGAGTCGGCGGTACGTGTAGCAATACCAAACGGCACTGGCCCGACGAGGTGGCCAGTGTGCGTAGCAATACCAGACGGAACTGGGCCTGACAAGCATCGGCCAGTGCGCGTAGCAATACCAAACGGCACTGGCCCGACGAGGCAGCCAGTGCGCGTAGCAATACCAGAAGGCACTGGGCCTGACAAGCATTGGCCAGTGCGCGTAGCAACACCAGCAAGTATGCGCGAGTTAAAGCAATTGTTAAGAGCAAGCGTCAAAAGCAATACCCAAAAGGCAATACGCGTGTAAAACAAATAACCATTGAGCACTATTACATAAGCAAATCATGAAAGCAACACCCTTGAGAAGCAATAGGCGCGAGAAAAAGCAATACAGGTGAAACAAACAATTCATACTCAAGAAAAGCGATACAAATGAAAAGACAATACCAGAAAACAAGTCTTGAGCAAGTGTCAAGCAGGTTTTTGAGAAAGTATTACAGAGTGATAAAATGCAAAACACGGACGAGAATAATTGGTACGAGAAAAACTCAACAAGTTAAAAGGGTAACTATCGCCTGCAAGAACCTAAGTGGCGATGATGTACGCCTTCGCGAGGATACAACGAGAGTTGTAGATACATCGTTTTGCCCAATGTAAAGCTTCATTGCATTTACCATGCTTGCATTCTTTGCGCGTGTCCGAAACATACAAGGTGGTCCCAAGGGCAGGCACCATAACAGATACTAAAAACAACGAGCTAACCCCCCTGACAACCCCTTCTGCAATCCCTCCTCCAGTTCACAAACTGGTAGGAGGGATGGGGGGGAGAGAAGGGGGTTGTACGCGAACAAAGTCAAAAATGCACGGTCTGCCTGAGTAATTGTCATAATGACTAAGCCAAAAGTTGATTAAGACACATCCAAAAACCGCGCACACGGCATAGTCAGCCTCGCGAGTGAATTACTCGAAGAGTTACATGCACACAGAATTCATATGCTAAATACAGCTAGCAACACACGCAGAACCCCGCGAACAACGTAAGAAGGCTTGCTGCGATGAAGTTAGGATAATGGTGTAACAACCGAGACCCTTCTTCGGGAAAATCAAGTATGGGTCCCATGGGGAAAAGATAAGTTTCTACCGTCCCCTCCAAGTTCTCAAAAGTAAAGACAAGTTCATCTTTGTCGTCTTCACGGAAAGCGGTGCTGCCAAAAAAGGGCATCTGCCTCACCCGTCTCTTAAGTATCCATATTCTAAGGGTTTGTCGCGTCACGCGAAGAGGAAGACGATGATGAAGTCCCTTCGCGAGATGAAGCCTTGTTTGATGGTGAGAGCAGGGGCTCCTTAGGGAGGCCCTCCCTACTACAACAAGAGGCACGATAGTGCCTGGCCTCATAATGATTCTCTGGAAGAACGAAATGTTTTCTAGGGCGACTCTCTAGCGAAGGTAACCGACCTCGTCCCAAGCGGGTCTCCGGCGAAGGCAGTTGAATATGCTCGCTAGAGAGCACTACTCTGATCTTGAAGTTCATGTTCCATTCGCGAACTACAAGATTGAGACGATGAGGTTTCAACCCATCATAACAAGCCTTCACAACTCTAGAGCTGAATAGCGAACGAGACGTAAACCAAGACGATGCAAAAAACAAGCAAAAACAAAGCAATTAGTGAACGCGGCACGTGGCATGCAAGTCTTACAAAAAGTGCGCGAGTATGAAAAGCATCACGCAAAAGCAATATGAAAAGACAATGTGAGAGAGCAAGCACAAACGTAATGCAAGAGGATAATACAAGGAAAACAGTATGAGAAAGCAAGTTGAACAACAACGCGAGAAATCTAATGAAGTCGCCTTCACGAAGGCTTTACTGACCCTTGTGTGGTACTCAAAGCCCATACTCGTGGCCTCCCGGCTCGTGCCTATGTCCATTCACGAAGGAAATGCTTCACGTAATCTATTCTTCATGAAGGCCCATAATTCACGAAAGCCCGTCCTTCACAAGAGCTCCCCTTCACGAAGTTTTCCCTTCGCTCTTAACTACCTAACCATGCACCCTCCATGGATTTAGAGAAAGCGAGTAAAAAGTAAATACAAGGAAGACAAATGTATAAGCAACACGAGAAAGCAAGCTGAACAACACGAGCAAGCTAAATGAAATCACCCCCTCCCATATACCCTCTATGGGATTGCTCTCTCCGACGCTTGGCAGGTCCTTTGTTCACAAACGCATCCCCCCTTCACGAGTCTCTTTTCTATGACACACATGCATGTGCTCCTCTACGCGCAAGTCTGTAGGCCCTCAATGGGAAACTCGCAGTTTCCTTCAGATACAAGCTTCACGCTTACACTACGGACAAGAAAGTGATAGAACAAGAATAAAACAAGTACGAGTAAACGGTTAAAAGCAGAGTGCAAGGCACACCAAGAAGCAACCAAACTAGAGTGGATCCATGCTCCCCAAAAAGCATTGTCTTGGGGCTTGGCGCCCACTCGAAGAGTTCCCTCGCGAACTCTAAAAGCAATGTCTTGGGGCTTGGCGCCCACTCGACGAGTTCCCTCGCGAACTCTAAAAGCAATGTCTTGGGGCTTGGCGCCCACTCGACGAGTTCCCTCGCGAACTCAAAGTGCAATATCTCGAGGCCCAGCGCCCCTCTACCAGTTCACTCACAAACTCGCAATTTGACCTGCACTCCATCCAACCATAAAGATGGTTCAAAAGTCGATACGAAATGAGAAGTGACGCAAAAAACGAGCAAATTAAAGAGGGCCCTAACCTATAGACAATGATTGGCCTAGTCATTCCTCAAAGAGGACGATAAAGAGGAGACAACCCATAAGCAATGTCCCGTGGAACACCCGAACATGTGTAAGCTCTTGCGAAGCCGCCAGTGAGGGGCACCAGGTCCTCGTGCAGCTAAGATCGACACAACTCTTGAGAGTAGCAACGATGAACATAAAACCATGAAAAGGCTCTGGAGGCTCCCACGAACCAAGCCTTCGCTCATGCTTCGCAAAGAGCTTGGGGGGCTGGCTGTGGGAGTCGGATTTCACTCGCGTGGATAAGCCTACGCGTAGGCCCTCACGCCCACCAGAATTCAGTTATGGAGGAATGATTGGTGTCAGGGCAGAAGACACTTGGCGGCTCGGCAGTGGATGGCAACATCTATATATACCCATGAGATCTTTCAGGGAAAGGAGGGCGGAAGAGACTTCAAAGGGGACTCGGTGGCTGTAATTTGGGAAGAGAGGGAGGAAGCTTTCTGAATTCCGGTAACCAGAGCAAGATTCTGGCAAGAACCGCAGGCACCTCGCACTCTCCGGCAGTAACGAGGAGCATCGCCGTCGGGCTTACCCCGGATCTCGCCCTTCTCCTGCCTAGTCCGCTTTCTCCGGTCTAGCCCGTCATCATCTCTGGCCCCGTCGCCGCCTCACACTCTAGCCCGTCATCATCTCCGGCCCCGTCGCCGCCTCACACTCTAGCCCGTCATCATCTCCGGCCCCGTCGCTGCCTCACACTCGAGCCCGTCATCATCTCCAGCCTGAGCTTGAATAGGCGATGGCGAAGCCCCAGTCTCCGCGGGGAAGAATATCACTCATGGTCGTGGCCGATCTCCATTTGCTATTCCCGTGCCTTCGGGAATATCGCTTCCGTGAAACTTGGCATCGCGGAGCTCTTCCCGCCGGCCACTGCAACTCGCGCCGTCGCGAAGCTCTTCCCGCCGGCCACAGCTATCCAGGTATGGTGCAGCTTGCCTCACGAGCTAGCTTCACGAGCTTGCTTCACGAGCTTGCTTCACGAGCTTGCTTCATGGAAGCTTGCTTCACGATGCCTTCTTCACATCTTGCTTCATGAAAGCTTGCTTCACGATGCCTTCTTCACAGAGCCGCTTCACGAAGCCCTCTCCGTGTAGCTCATATGGCTTCCTTCGCGTAAGCCCTTCACGGTACAATATTCCACACGAGTATACTTGTTTATGGTCCACTTATGCTCTAATTCTGTCGAATGCGATAGTCGAGGTTATGAAAAGCTTGCCTAGTCCTTCGCGAAGGTAACTTGACAGGTTTGCAAATCTCTCAACCCTAACTTTTCTACATATATGTATGCCCTTCGTGTAGAAACTGACTTGAGCGTCGGAGAGTCCGCCCCGGGGAAAGCCATCTCCGGGGTGTTTTCAGGTGAATCTCGCGTATGAGAAAGTTGTTGGAGCTCAAGAACAACTACATGTAATCTGGAGCGGTGTGAAGAAATATATCAACATCGGAACTGAACCGTGAAGCCAGAGATCCCGCCCTACGCGAAGCCAGAGACTGGGAAGTTGCTGAGGACGTCCCCGAAACAAACAAATTCCTAAGCACACCCGGGTCGAGGGTGTGTTGACCCTCGACGTCTTCACGAAGGGTTGAATTGGGTTTCAACAATTTCCTTTGCCACTAAGAAGGCCACTGCTTCCTCCACCGGTTGTTGTTTCTTCTCTTTCGCTGATTCTATGGTAGCCACATGGATAACAAAAGATTGTTGATCTTGAGGCTTGACGGATTTGGGAGAGGGGGTTTTCCTAGATTTGGTAGTTTATAGTTTTGCAATGAGAACAACAATGGCATCGTTGTGGTTGTCGAAGGTGAATCTCGGAGGTGGTTGGTTGAGGAGGGAATTTGAGAGGATGAGATTATTGTGGGTAAAGGAAAGCGAGCAAGAGCGTTTGAGAGTTGTAGAGATGGCGAGAAAGAGATCTTGAGAATTTTATTGAGCATAGGAAGGGAGAGGATAAGGGTGGTGGGTCTATAGGGGAAGATTAAGTACAAATTAAATCTTCCAACAATAAATCTCTTTTTTCCATAAATCCTAATGGCCAAATCTCTTTCCCAAAACCATGCTCTCTCTAGCGGCAACGACTAATTCCCGCAAATTATTACGTTGTTTCCCTTTTTCTTCATACATTTATTATCCATTGATGAATTCTTTAGCCTCTATGTGATATTCAGATGCTGCTCACTAATCAACATTCTCGTACTCTGTCCTCCCTTTACTCTGAAACTCATTGTTTGCTTCTTTGTTACCATGAGCGAAATAAAAACGAAGGTCAATTTGGATAGAATAGGGTATATAAAATACATAAAACATAACCATACAAATGAATTATGGATCAAAACATCCGAATACATGAACACCACAAATTGGTTAAAAATGTTCATAGGAAATGTTTACCTTGACCATGTTTTGGGAACAACTTGATAACCAACTCTCATTTTGGCTTGTATTTAGGGTAACACAAATCAAGTTAGTTGTATTAGGATCAAGTAAGATGATCTCATGCTTTGCTAAAGTTCCAAGTGGAATCAAAATTAAATTGCAGGTACCAAAGATAATATGAAAAAAATTTATAACAACTAAGGCAATGTTCCCTGCTTAAACTTAATCAAATTATCCAATCATCGAGAGTATAATGGACATGGACTTGCTTATTTGAAGGAGATCATGCCTAGAAGCATGTGTTGTTGTACATAGGGCTTTCTGTTTAATGCCTTGGTGAATATATCCGCTACTTGATCTTCAGTCTTGCATGGTACGAGAGTGATGCACTAAATTCATAGATATGTTAATAGCAGTAGTATTATAACACATGATGGAAACAATGCTAAGAGACGTACCATAATCCTCCAAGTTTTGCTTAAGCCAAACTCCATAAGCGCAACCAGTTGTGGTAACTACGTATTATTGGAACGATGATGTTCCTTCTAGTTTGATGATTATAAACACCATTAGGTTTTATGTTTTACTTGTTCCTATGACTTTCAGGTTAAACAACGAGTTTGGGAACAATGGAAACCAAGAGAATAAAAACAGGTAAATAAAGGAACCAAGAATCAACAACGAACAAAGGCGTTAAGCAAAGGAACAATAAGAATGAGATCACACATCGTCTATGTTGTGAAGGGATGGAACAACGCTTAGGAAAAAAACGAATACAAAGAGATGATGAACTAAGAATTCGTTTAATGATCTGTCAAATATGGAAAGTGAAGATTTTGTGATGACTTGTATTTATGGTAATAGGATTAGTTAGAAACAAAATCTTTAGTTGGCATGCATGTGTTGGCCGACTGAAACATAGAATGTTTAAGATCTCATCCTACGACTATATATACACAGTGTCTAGATTTAGGTTTAGTACACAATTATAGGTTGAGTACACAATTATGATACTATGAGCTTATGAAGAAGTAGATATATATATATATAGAGAGAGTTAGCTTCATGTGAGGAGTACCCTTAGGGTGAAACATGAGGAGTATTCTAGACCATTCATTTTAATATTACCATACACCCTACCACACTCAATCTCGTTCAATGGTCAGCGTTAATCGGTCAACGGACAGTTTCTTTTTTTTTCTTTTTTTTAAATTAATTTTTTTCTTAATTTTTTTTTTATACACGTTTTCATTATAAAATTTGTATGAAAAGAATTGAACAATTAGTTCTTAAAGTTGAACAATTGTATGTTTAAAGTTGCACAATTAAAATTCGAACAATATTAAAGTTGAACAATTGTACATGAAAAGTTGAACTATTGTATCTTAAAGTTGAACAATTTCATTTTTTAAATAATTTATTAGTTGTGCATGGCCGTTTTTGCCGTTTTCTATTTTTATTTATCTACACATTTTGGATTTACGGTTTATGTTTTGAACATTTTTTAGTTGTATTTTGTTTCTATTACATTATAAACAAAACTTCAAGTTTATTTGACAATTGTTAAAATTTTAATAAAGTATTGCCCAATTTATCTTTTGTTATAAGTTTGAATTTTCATGCAATTTAAATTGTTCAACTTTTCTGGTTCAGTTGTTTAACTTTATATATTGTTAAAAAAGTTGTTCAACTTGTATGATACAATTGTTCAAATTTAATAGAGAATTTTTCAATTTTTTAGAAACAATTTTATGAGGAAAGCGTGTAAGGAAACAAAAAAAACTTAAAAATGTTTTATCCTGAAAACAAATTGGCCAAAAAAACAAAAAACAAAACTAATCATTGCTTAGTCAAAACAGATGTGTAATTATAAAAATAAAATTGTTCAACTTTAAGATACAATTATTCAACTTTTTTGGTATAATTGTTAAACTTTATATATTGTTCATAAAACATTGTTCAACTTTTAACATACAATTGTTCAAATTTAATAGGGAATTGTTCAACCTTTTAATTATAATTTTATGATAAAAACGTGTAGAAAAACAAGAAAAAAAGGAAGAAAAAAAACTAGAATTTGCTTAGTGAAATAGTCTAACCATAAAAATGAAATTGTTCAACTTTAAGATACAATTGTTCAACTTTGTTCGTACAATTGTTCAACTTTATATACTGTTCAGAAAATATTGTTCAACTTTTAACATACAATTGTTCAAATTTATTAAGGAATTGTTCACCTTTTTAAATTATAATTTTATGATAAAACGTGTAGAAAAACAAGGAAAAAAAAGGAAGAAAAAAATTTGCCCAAAAAAAATAAAAATAAAATTTGCTTACTGAAACAGTCGTCTAACCATAAAAATAAAATTGTTCAACTTTAAGATGCAATTGTTCAACTTTTTTGGTATAATTGTTAAACTTTATATATTGTTCAAAAAATACTGTTCAACTTTTAACATACAATTGTTCAAATTTAATAAGGAATTGTTTAACTTTTTTAATTAAAATTTTATGATAAAAACGTGTAGAAAAACAATAAAAAAAATGAAGAAAAAAACTTGCCCAAAAAAATAAAAAATAAAAATTGCTTAGTGAAACAGTCGTCTAACCATAAAAATGAAATTGTTCAACTGTAAGATACAATTGTTCAACTTTGTTTGTATAATTGTTCAACTTTATATATTGTTCAAAAAACTTTGTTCAACTTTTAATATACAATTGTTCAAATTTAATAAGGAATTGTTCAACCTTTTTAATTACAATTTTATGATAAAAACGTGTAGAAAAATAAGAATAAAAAAAAAATTAAAAAAAAATTGTTTAAAAAAAAAAAAAACTAGACAAAAGTCGGTTTGACCGGTCAACGTTGACCGTTGACCGGTCAAACTGAGCGTTGACCATTGACCGGTCAATTGTCAGATGTTGACCATGGGGTGTGATTGTGTGTGAGAGGGTGTATGTTTGCTATGATGGATGTTCCATCATAGCCTTCCATTGTCCCAAAATGGTTGGCTCCATGGATTTAGAAAAAGCGAGTAAAAAGTAAATACAAGGAAGACAAATGTATAAGCAACACGAGAAAGCAAGCTGAACAACACGAGCAACCTAAATGAAATCACCCCCTCCCATATACCCTCTATGGGATTGCTCTCTCCGACGCTTGGCAGGTCCTTTGTTCACAAACGCATCCCTCCTTCACGAGTCTCTTTTCTATGACGCACATGCATGTGCTCCTCTACGCGCAAGTCTGTAGGCCCTCAATGGGAAACTCGCAGTTTCCTTCAGATACAAGCTTCACGCTTACACTACGGACAAGAAAGTGATAGAGCAAGAATAAAACAAGTACGAGTAAACGGTTAAAAGCAGAGTGCAAGGCACACCAAGAAGCAACCTAACTAGAGTGGAACCATGCTCCCCAAAAAGCATTGTCTTGGGGCTTGGCGCCCACTCGACGAGTTCCCTCGCGAACTCTAAAAGAAATGTCTTGGGGCTTGGCGCCCACTCGACGAGTTCCCTCGCGAACTCAAAGTGCAATATCTCGAGGCCCCGCGCCCCTCTACCAGTTCACTCACAAACTCACACTTTGACCTGCGCTCCATCCAACCATAAAGATGGTTCAAAAGTCGATACGAAATGAGAAGTGACGCAAAAAACGAGCAAATTAAAGAGGGCCCTAACCTATAGACAATGATTGGCCTAGTCATTCCTCAAAGAGGACGATAAAGAGGAGACAACCCACAAGCAATGTCCCGTGGAACACCCGAACATGTGTAAGCTCTTGCAAAGCCGCCAGTGAGGGGCACCAGGTCCTCGCGCAGCTAAGATCGACACAACTCTTGAGAGTAGCAACGATGAACATAAAACCCTGAAAAGGCTCTGGAGGCTCCCACGAACCAAGCCTTCGCTCATGCTTCGCGAAGAGCTTGGGGGGCTGGCTGTGGGAGTCGGATTTCACTCGCGTGGATAAGCCTACGCGTAGGCCCTCACGCCCACCAGAATTCGGTTATGGAGGAATGATTGGTGTCAGGGCAGAAGACACTTGGCAGCTCGGCAGTGGATGGCAACATCTATATATACCCATGAGATCTTTCAGGGAAAGGAGGGTGGAAGAGACTTCAGAGGGGACTCGGTGGCTGTAATTTGGGAAGAGAGGGAGGAAGCTCTCTGAATTCCGGTAACCAGAGCAAGATTCTGGCAAGAACCGCAGGCACCTCGCACTCTCCGGCAGTAATGAGGAGCATCGCCATCGGGCTTACCCCGGATCTCGCCCTTCTCCTGCCTAGTCCGCCTTCTCCGGTCTAGCCCGTCATCATCTCCGGCCCCGTCGCCGCCTCACACTCTAGCCCGTCATCATCTCCGGCCCCGTCGCCGCCTCACACTCTAGCCCGTCATCATCTCCAGCATGAGCTTGAATAGGCGATGGCGAAGCCCCGGTCTCCGCGGGGAAGAATATCACTCATGGTCGTGGCCGATCTCCATTTGCTATTCCCGTGCCTTCGGGAATATCGCTTCCGTGAAACTTGGCATCACAGAGCTCTTCCCGCCGGCCACTGCAACTCGCGCCGTCGCGAAGCTCTTCCCGCCGGCCACAGCTATCCACGTATGGTGCAGCTTGCCTCACGAGCTAGCTTCACGAGCTTGCTTCACGAGCTAGCTTCACGAGCTTGCTTCATGGAAGCTTGCTTCACGATGCCTTCTTCACAGCTTGCTTCATGGAAGCTTGCTTCACGATGCCTTCTTCACAGAGCCGCTTCACGAAGCCCTCTCCGTGTAGCTCACATGGCTTCCTTTGCGTAAGCCCTTCACGGTACAATATTCCACACGAGTATAATTGTTTATGGTCCACTTATGCTCTAATTCTGTCGAATGCGATAGTCGAGGTTATGAAAAGCTTGCCTAGTCCTTCGCGAAGGTAACTTGACAGGTTTGCAAATCTCTCAACCCTAACTTTTCTACATATATGTATGCCCTTCGTGTAGAAATTGACTTGAGCGTCGGAGAGCCCGCCCCGGGGAAAGCCATCTCCGGGGTGTTTTCAGGTGAATCTCGCGTATGAGAAAGTTGTTGGAGCTCAAGAACAACTACATGCAATCTGGAGAGGTGTGAAGAAATATATCAACATCGGAACTGAACCGTGAAGCCAGAGATCCCGCCCTACGCGAAGCCAGAGACTGGGAAGTTGCTGAGGACGTCCCCGAAACAAACAAATTCCTAAGTACACCCGGGTCGAGGGTGTGTTGACCCTCGACGTCTTCACGAAGGGTTGAATCGGGTTTCAACAATTTCCTTTGCCACTAAGAAGGCCACTGCTTCCTCCACCGGTTGTTGTTTCTTCTCTTTCGCTGATTCTATGGTAGCCACATGGATAACAAAAGATTGTTGATCTTGAGGCTTGACGGATTTGGGAGAGGGGGTTTTCCTAGATTTGGTAGTTTATAGTTTTGCAATGAGAACAACAATGGCATCGTTGTGGTTGTCGAAGGTGAATCTCGGAGGTGGTTGGTTGAGGAGGGAATTTGAGAGGATGAGATTATTGTGGGTAAAGGAAAGCGAGCAAGAGCGTTTGAGAGTTGTAGAGATGGCGAGAAAGAGATCTTGAGAATTTTATTGAGCATAGGAAGGGAGAGGATAAGGGTGGTGGGTCTATAGGGGAAGATTAAGTACAAATTAAATCTTCCAACAATAAATCTCTTTTTTCCATAAATCCTAATGGCCAAATCTCTTTCCCAAAACCATGCTCTCTCTAGCGGCAACGACTAATTCCCGCAAATTATTACGTTGTTTCCCTTTTTCTTCATACATTTATTATCCATTGATGAATTCTTTAGCCTCTATGTGATATTCAGATGCTGCTCACTAATCAACATTCTCGTACTCTGTCCTCCCTTTACTCTGAAACTCATTGTTTGCTTCTTTGTTACCATGAGCGAAATAAAAACGAAGGTCAATTTGGATAGAATAGGGTATATAAAATACATAAAACATAACCATACAAATGAATTATGGATCAAAACATCCGAATACATGAACACCACAAATTGGTTAAAAATGTTCATAGGAAATGTTTACCTTGACCATGTTTTGGGAACAACTTGATAACCAACTCTCATTTTGGCTTGTATTTAGGGTAACACAAATCAAGTTAGTTGTATTAGGATCAAGTAAGATGATCTCATGCTTTGCTAAAGTTCCAAGTGGAATCAAAATTAAATTGCAGGTACCAAAGATAATATGAAAAAAAATTATAACAACTAAGGCAATGTTCCCTGCTTAAACTTAATCAAATTATCCAATCATCGAGAGTATAATGGACATGGACTTGCTTATTTGAAGGAGATCATGCCTAGAAGCATGTGTAGTTGTACATAGGGCTTTCTGTCTAATGCCTTGGTGAATATATCCGCTACTTGATCTTCAGTCTTGCATGGTACGAGAGTGATGCACTAAATTCATAGATATGTTAATAGCAGTAGTATTATAACACATGATGGAAACAATGCTAAGAGACGTACCATAATCCTCCAAGTTTTGCTTAAGCCAAACTCCATAAGCGCAACCAGTTGTGGTAACTACGTATTATTGGAACGATGATGTTCCCTCTAGTTTGATGATTATAAACACCATTAGGTTTTATGTTTTACTTGTTCCTATGAGTTTCAGGTTAAACAACGAGTTTGGGAACAATGGAAACCAAGAGAATAAAAACAGGTAAATAAAGGAACCAAGAATCAACAAGGAACAAAGGCGTTAAGCAAAGGAACAATAAGAATGAGATCACACATCGTCTATGTTGTGAAGGGATGGAACAACGCTTAGGAAAAAAAACGAATACAAAGAGATGATGAACTAAGAATTCGTTTAATGATCTGTCAAATATGGAAAGTGAAGATTTTGTGATGACTTGATATCCAAGGCATATGATTTAGATAAAGTTTGACTAGGTCTTATTTATGTAAACAATATCTTTTGCTAAGAGATAAAAGTGTCTTATATTTATGGTAATAGGATTAGTTAGAAACAAAATCTTTAGTTGGCATGCATGTGTTGGCCGACTGAAACATAGAATGTTTAAGATCTCATCCTACGACTATATATACACAGTGTCTAGATTTAGGTTTAGTACACAATTATAGGTTGAGTACACAATTATGACACTATGAGCTTATGAAGAAGTAGATATATATATAGAGAGAGAAGCTTCATGTGAGGAGCACCCTTAGGGTGAAACGTGAGGAGCATTATAGACCATTCATTTTAATATTATCATATACCCTACCACACTCAATCTCGTTCAATGGTCAGCGTTGACCGGTCAACGGGCAATTTTTTTTTTTTTTTTAAATTAATTTTTTTCTTAATTTTTCTTTATACACGTTTTCATTATAAAATTTGTATGAAAAGAATTCAACAATTAGTTCTTAAAGTTGAACAATTGTATGTTTAAAGTTGCACAATTAAAATTCGAACAATATTAAAGTTGAACAATTGTACATGAAAAGTTGAACTATTGTATCTTAAAGTTGAACAATTTCATTTTTTAAATAATTTTTTAGTTGTGCATGGCCGTTTTTGCCGTTTTCTATTTTTATTTATCTACACATTTAGGATTTACGGTTTATGTTTTGAACATTTTTTAGTTGTATTATGTTTCTATTACATTATAAACAAAACTTCAAGTTTATTTGACAATTGTTAAAATTTTAATGAAGTATTGCCCAATTTATCTTTTGTTATAAGTTTGAATTTTCATGTAATTTAAATTGTTCAACTTTTCTGGTTCAGTTGTTTAACTTTATATATTGTTAAAAAAGTTGTTCAACTTGTATGATACAATTGTTCAAATTTAATAGAGAATTTTTCAATTTTTTAGAAACAATTTTATGAGGAAAGCGTGTAAAGAAACAAAAAAAACTTAAAAATGTTTTATCCTGAAAACAAATTGGCCAAAAAAACAAAAAACAAAACTAACCATTGCTTAGTCAAAACAGATGTGTAATTATAAAAATAAAATTGTTCAACTTTAAGATACAATTATTCAACTTTTTTGGTATAATTGTTAAACTTTATATATTGTTCATAAAACATTGTTCAACTTTTAACATACAATTGTTCAAATTTAATAGGGAATTGTTCAACTTTTTAATTATAATTTTATGATAAAAACGTATAGAAAAACAAGAAAAAAAGGAAGAAAAAAAACTAGAATTTGCTTAGTGAAATAGTCTAACCATAAAAATGAAATTGTTCAACTTTAAGATACAATTGTTCAACTTTAAGATACAATTGTTCAACTTTGTTCGTACAATTGTTCAACTTTATATATTGTTCAGAAAATATTGTTCAACTTTTAACATACAATTGTTCAAATTTATTAAGGAATTGTTCAACTTTTTAAATTATAATTTTATGATAAAAACGTGTAGAAAAACAAGGAAAAAAAAAGGAAGAAAAAAATTTGCCCAAAAAAAATAAAAATAAAATTTGCTTACTGAAACAGTCGTCTAACCATAAAAATAAAATTGTTCAACTTTAAGATGCAATTGTTCAACTTTTTTGGTATAATTGTTAAACTTTATATATTGTTCAAAAAATACTGTTCAACTTTTAACATACAATTGTTCAAATTTAATAAGGAATTGTTCAACTTTTTTAATTAAAATTTTATGATAAAAACGTGTAGAAAAACAATTAAAAAAATGAAGAAAAAAACTTGCCCAAAAAAATAAAAAATAAAAATTGCTTAGTGAAACAGTCGTCTAACCATAAAAATGAAATTGTTCAACTGTAAGATACAATTGTTCAACTTTGTTTGTACAATTGTTCAACTTTATATATTGTTCAGAAAACTTTGTTCAACTTTTAATATACAATTGTTCAAATTTAATAAGGAATTGTTCAACTTTTTTAATTACAATTTTATGATAAAAACGTATAGAAAAACAAGAATAAAAAAATATATTTTTTTAAAAAAATAATTGTTTAAAAAAAAAAAACTAGACAAAAGTCAGTTTGACCGGTCAACGTTGACCGTTGACCGGTCAAACTGATCGTTGACCATTGACCGGTCAATTGTCAGATGTTGACTATGGGGTGTGATTGTGTGTGAGAGGGTGTATGTTTGCTATGATGGATGTTCCATCATAGCCTTTCATTGTCCCAAAATGGTTGGCTCTCATTCCTCCTCACGTTTCACCGTAAGCATCCGTTTCACCGGAGCTTGACTATATATATATATATATATATATATATATATATAGAGAGAGAGAGAGAGAGAGAGAGAGAGAGAGAGAGAGAGAGAGAGAGAGAGAGAGAGAGAGACTTTGTGTGTATTCTAATCTAGGTTGTGTTTGCTTGAGTTATTATATTATAATCACTTGCTTAAGAGTCTAGATGATATTGGATATGTGTGTGACTAGATTGAAGTCCTTACTTGTTTCATTGTTTATAATCAAATTAATAACACAAGTATACATTTGAAATCCTAGCTACTAGGTTAACCACCTAGAGGTATAGGTTTTTCATAGTCAACTTTTTGGTTGATTGAGTTTTCCTCTCTAAGGAATTGTGTCACATTCTTACTGTTATGTTAACTATTTTTACTTATTCCACTTTCTAGGGAATAGTTTTGACGTTCCCTGACCTTACACACGAAAGATTCAACAACTGGTATCAAAGCAAATTGCTCTTGATTGCGTGTTACTCGCAGTTAATAGGTAACAATGACTTCCTTCATGAGCCACAAAGTTGGACTTGGAAACAACAATCCTCCCCTCCTCCTCATCCCTAGAGAATACCGACACTAGAAAACCTTGTTCTCAGTATGAATGAAGTGTAATGACTATCATATTTGTTTGGTCATAGAGAAAGGTGATTTTAAAGTTGATGATGTTGTCAAGAATGGCATGGTTGAATGGAGTCCAGATTACTACAAGGGGTTGTAGAGAATTTTCAAAGCATCTATACTTATTAACAATGTCGTTGCCACGCAGATGTCATAAAGCTCATGTCTTGCACCACTTAAAAAGAAGTGTGGGCGACTTTGGCGCATATGTATATGGGTAGTGCCGATCTTCAAGAATCTCATCATTTCCAGGCTAAACAAGACTTTTACATCTTCTATTTGGTTCTTGGAGAATCAATTTCATCTTACCAATCTCGCTTTGAAGGAATTTGCACTCACGTCTCAGCTCTTGGTGTCACTGATGAATAAGTACTTCCTAAGGAGAAGGTGCTTGTGATCATCGAAGAGTTAACTCCTAAACACAAGCATATAAAAGGTCAATTGAAAGACAACCTACTTACTCTTACTTCAACTTTTCATGAAGTGTTTGGTAAGATTGAGAAGTATGAGGAAATAAATAAGATGGCCAAAGAGTAGACTTAGGGGACGTATACCCAACATATATCACTTGTGAGCTTGATTGAGAACCAATGTCCACACTTGTTATATCCTTTATCATGCTATGATTCTACCTTTACTCAATAAAACTTCTTATGTACTAATCAAGGGACGTATACCCAACATATATCACTTGTGAGCTTTTGGTTGCAGGTGCTTTCTTAACAGCAATGGAACGGATAACTTAGAAAAGTTTAACCAAAGGAGTGAGGAAGGCTTTTTCCTAAGATACGCCTCCATTAGCAAAGCATACCGAGTTTTCAACAAAATAACCTAAAAAAATAAAGAGAGCGTTCATGTGGTCTTTACTTTAAAACTCAAAGGATACTTGTGATGGAACGATTCCATGATTCTCTGACTCTCACTTCGTTTAAAAGCAAAAGGAGAACTTGGATGATGACATTGATGATCATGAATCTGAAGGAATATGTCCTTTAATCAAGATGACAATTACTAATAATAGAATTGGATTATGATGGAGATTAATAATCCGGATATTTTAGGTAGTCTTAGTGCTTTGATAGAAGCCAGCTATGACTTATGAGATAAATTAGATTTGACCCATTGCTATTATATTCGGGTCCTATAAGGTCACACACAATAGAGTAATTGGGCTAGAACAAAGCAACCCGAGGCCCATAGTGGGACTAGGGAATTTCGGCCATGTGTGTTAATTGGAAGAGTGGATTATTCATCAAGTAATAATAAAAATTATCTATTTACTTGATGATAAAAGAAAATTTATCATTAATAAAGATAAGATATTGTATCAACTATAAATATCCCTTTCTTGTTACAAGTGAATTATCCATTATCTCAAGTGTTGAGAAAAAGCTCTTCTCCACCAACATACTAGAGCCGGTCGCGCACTTCCACAAGGAGACTGTGAGTTTTCTCGTTTCATTCTAGCAAATGAAGGAAAGACGATCTAGTACCATACTCGTGTGGATCAAGTAGAGGAGTCACACTTGAGGCTCTATTCTCCAGGGTGATCACGGAAACAAGTTTTGCATCAAGAGGTATGTTACTCTTTCATATATGATTTGTATCAAGTTTATGCATGAGATCCTAAGTTAGATGTTAGAAAATTGTTATAAAAAATTATGCTTAAAGCATCTAAATCCCTACAGTGGTATTAGAGCCTCTTGCATAATTTGATATGGTCATTATTAAAGTTGTTAATTTTGATGAATATTCTTGATTATTTTGGTCCAATTTAGTGGTAAAATTGATATATAGATTAATTTGTATGATTTTAATTGTGATTTTAATTGATTGGATGCATAAATTAGTGACTTATATGTACATAAGATACTCAAACATTCATCCCCCTATGACCGGATTTTAATTGTTAAAAACTCTGATTTTTTACTCAATTTTGACCCCGAAATCGATTTGCATGTTTCATTTATGCAATAGATACAATTTCTTGTATAAATCATAATCACACATAAAAATATTAGTTTTTTCATGTTTGTGAAAATTAATTCAAACCCTAGAAATTTAGAATTTCATGCCTTGAATGCTCAAAGTTGATTAATTTTGTGTGAAATTGGTTCATACAATAATTTTTCAAACTATTAATTTTCTGAAAATTACACCATATTTTCCTTAAAACCGTCAAATATTGGTAATTGTTACAAAATTTGAGTGGGAGAAGGAGTAAAATCGTGGCTAGGTGGCCAAAATGGCTCTCGGCGGTTCAATGGTGGACGGAGGTGGTTCGACGATGGCTCATCAGAAGGGGTGGGGCGCGCGGCTGGTGGCTGGCCATGGGCTAGTGGCACGACTAAGGGGGCTGCTTAGGATAAGTGGCTAGGTTTTCCTAAGGTATTTTACCTAAGATACTAATTACCTAAAATAGATAAGGATATAAGATATCTTATCTCTAAAGTATATTTTATCCAAGTATACATGATAATGATTAATATTGGTATTAATTTTATATATGATTTTATTGAATTAAAATAACAAGAAGATTAGATCAATTATTTTATGAGTTAATTTAATTAATTTGATCTTAAAAACTATTAATATGATTAATAATCTACTCTTGTATTTTAATATTTGATATTATATTATGCATGTATGATTTAAAATAATGATATTATTATTGCATGCGGTGACTGGTATGGCCCAAAATTGGATAGAAAATACGATATGCGTATCGTTATTGTTTTCTTGTACACGATCTACGTATCGTTATATTTTTTGTAATTTAATTTTCAATAATTAGATTAGATTTACATTATGTAATACAATAGAATAATATCCTATGAAGATTCCAGGATGGAGATCCAAAGGAGAATAAGGATGGAGATCCAGGAGACAAGAAGAATCTATGGAGATTAGATCTTATGATTTTTTAGGGAGTCATACTAGGAACATATTTATTTATTGCATTTATTTCTCTTTAAATATCTCTAAGTTTATACATTTATGCTATTTAGTTCACTAGTAAATAGACATGCATGATAAACCTAGTTCACTTAAAAAAATTGAGATTTTGCCTTTCCAAATCATAACCTATGAGGCCCTTGGAATTTAATGGATAGGTTTTGCCAAAGCAATGTGTCATTGTTTGACATTGGGATAGTACATGTAAATCTATATAAGCAGTTTACAACCTTGATTTGGTTATACTCAGCAAAAGGCCAAAAGATAATGTTTTGGATTTTGAGGCATGAGATAAATTTGACATAAGATGTAATCTATCAACAAATTGTTATAAATGTTATAACTAGTAAAAGATACTTTCCTTGATCACATTGAATCTAGGGAAGTGCCAAAGTACGCCTAAAGTCTTATCTGAAATAGGATATTGGAATCATTTTTATCAAAGGGAAAATTTTATGAATAAAACGTGCATTAACTTATTTATGTTTAAAGCATGTTTAAATTTTTTAAGCTTTTTCATGACAAGCATGATTTATATTTTGCATGTTATTTCTATTGTAGATATCATATCTAGAAACTATAATTCAACAGTCATCAACTTACGTTCGATTCTTCAGAAGAATATGCTGAACGGAAACAACTTGCTCGATTGAGAAATAAATATGAGAATTGTTCTCAAGTTTGAAGGAAGGGAGAATTTCCTTGACACCCCTTTCCTAAAACTGACTGCTATGTCTACTCCAAAAGAGATAGAAGATGAAAAGAAGATCAGAGATAAGTTAGTGATTGTCACTTGTCTTACGCTGGCTTCCATGGAATCGAACCTTTAAAAAAGGTTTAAGAGGATGGATCCCTACACTATCATTCGCAACCTGAAAGTTATGTTTCAGGAGCAAGCAAGGATGGAGAGATATGAGATTCACTAGGCGATTCTTGATTGCAAGCTTGAGAAAGGCAAGCCAGTCAGTGCTCATGTGTTCAATATGATTGGACATTTTCAGAACATGGCAATACTTGGCTTCTCCTATAGTCAAGAGTTGGCTACAGAGATCATACTCCATTCTCTGTATGATGGATTCGCTCAATTCAAGGTTAACTTAAATATGAATGGATTTGAAAAAAAACTTGAAGAGCAACATGGGATGCTTAAAACACTTGAGCAAAATCTTTCTGTTGACATCAAGAAAGAGATTCTGATGGTCAACAAGGGAAAAGGGTTCAAGAAAGGAGCACCTGGACAATAGAAGAAGAAAGTGCAAGGGAAGGGCAAAAAAGTTTCACAACCCAAACACATTTCTAAAAAAGCTAAAGTAGTTGTTGACCATGATTGTTTCTACTGCCATGCCAAGGGGCACTAGAAGAGGAACTGCCCGAAATACCTGGAAGATAAGAAGAATGGATATGTGAGTCCCACTTCAGGTATGAATGTCATAGAAGTACTAACAGCTAAAGCTTCAACTTGGGTATTAGATGTTGAATATGGTTCTGACATTATTTTGAATGTGTAGCTTAGCTAAGGGAGAGGTGGACCTTCATGTTGGAAATGGAGCAAGACTTGCTACACTTTCCATTTGAGATTATAGTCTACCTTTACCTTCTGGTTTAGTATTAGAACTTAATAATTGTTATATTGTCTCTTCTTCTACTAGAAACCTTATTGAGACTTGTGTTTTGGATATTGAAGGCTATGATTATAGAATCAAGAATGAATGTTTTTTATTTGCAAAGATAACGTCTTTTATGCCAATGCACTACTGAGTAATAGACTCTGTGTGGTGGAACTAAGATCCAAAATCTATAACATAAACACCAAAAAGAAAAAGTCAAATGATTTTGACACTACTTATCTATAGCATTGTCGATTAAGTCACATTAGCTTAAATTGCATGAAGAAGCTCCAAAAGGATGGACTTCTAACCTCATTTGATTGTGAATCATTTGAAACATGCGAATCATGCCTAATGAGAAAGATGACAAGGTCACCTTTTATTGGGGTAAGTGAAAGGGCAATTGAGCTTTTGGCCCTAATAAATACAGATGTATGTGGACCAATGAACATATATGCTAGAGGCGGTTACAAATATTTCATAACTTTTACTAATGACTTAAGTAGATATGAATACATATACTTAATGAAGCATAAGTCCGAATCTTTTGAAAAGTTCAAAGAGTTTCATAATGAAGTTGAAAATCAACATAGCAAGAAAATTAAAGCACTACGAACTAATCGTGGTGGTGAATATTTGAGTCAAGAATTTGATCATCATTTAAGAAGTTGTGGGATCCTCTCACAACTAACTCCACTAGGAACACCACAATTAAATGGTATATTTGAGAGGAGAAATAGGACCCTGTTGGACATGGTTCGGTCTCTGATGAGTTTTGCTGATCTTCCAACATCTTTCTGGGGATATCCTCTCACAAATGCAGTGTTCACACTAAACAGGACTCCGTTCAAAGTTGTAGATAAGACACCATATGAGTTATGGACTGGAAGAGTTCCAAGTTTGTCTTTTCTAAAGATCTAGGGATGTGAAGCTTATGTAAAACGTTTACTAGCAGGCAAGCTTGCACCCAAATCAAATAAGTGCTGTTTTGTAGGGTATCCTAAGGAAACAAAAGGATACTACTTCTACAATCTCAGTGAGCACAAAGTGTTTGTTGCTATGGATAATGTCGTTATGGAAAAAGAGTTTAATTCCAAAAAGTCAAGTGGGAGAAATGTTGATCTCGAAGAAGTTCGAGAAGTGCAACAAACTGAGCAACAATATGACATGGATTACACCATGCCAGAGACGACGATATTTGGGGACCTAATCCCGCAAGGGGAGGCAACCCATACACGTGAGGTAGTGGAGTCGCAAGACCTCATTCCTCTCGTTCCTCTAGAAACTGATTCTAATGAGATTCCACAAAATGTCATGGAAAATCCTCCTGTTGTTCAGCCTACATGTAGATTAGATAGGCCTAGAACACAACCAAAGAGATATGTTGATTTCATATTGATTGAGTTTGGACATCATGCTTTTAGAAAGCGAAGAGCTTACTATATACAAGCAAGTTGTCAGCCCCCGCCTATGGCCGCCTAGGCAAGAAGAAGCTTTTGATGTTGTGGAAGTAGCAACATCTTAGGAGATCACGGATGCATAGAACATAGTCTGGGTTATGGTTTATAAAATAAGGCCCATAACAAAATATCATACCTCATCCCGACATAGTTTTGTAAACATTAATGGATTTGAGAGAACATAGTGAAATAATCAAATGGATTAGGTATAAATTATTAATCTGCCTAGGCCCCGCCTCACCACCTAGCTCCCTCCTAGCGACTTTTAGAACATTGCTCACCAGTTGTCATGATCAGATCCATTCGGATAATCCTAGCAATTGCAGCTCTCTATGATTATGAGATCTGTAAATGGATGTCAAGACCGCTTTTCTAAATGGGTATTTAGAAGAGGATGTGTACATGACATAACCTAAGGGTTTTGAGGATCCACAGAATCCTAGGAAAGTATGAAAGATTAAGAAGTACATTTATGGACTTACGCAGGCATCAAGGAGTTGGAACCTTCGATTTGATAAAGTGGTCAAACAGTTTGACTTCATCAGATGTGAAGAAGAATCTTGTGTTTACAAGAAGTTTAGTGGGAGCAAGTTGGTCTTTCTAGTCTTGTATGTGGATGACATACGACTCATTGGAAATGACATTCCTATGCTGGAGTCCATCAAGGACTGGCTTAAAAAATATTTCTCAATGAAAGACTTAGGAGAGGCCAAGTACATATTAGGCATCAAGATCCATAGAGATAGATCTATGAGACTTATTGGACTATGTTAAGGAGCTTATGTGGATAAGGTTCTTTATAGGTTCAATATAAAGAACTCCAAGAAGGGATTATTGGCTATGCAACATGGCTTACATCTTAGCAAGAAGCAGTGTCCAGTGACACTTGCTGAGCTAGAGAGAATGAGTAGGATATCTTATGCATCACCAGTAGGATCTATCATGTATTCCATGGTTTGTACTCGCCCGAATGTTGCATTTGCTCTAAGCATGTGCAACAGATACCAATCGAGTCCAGGTGAAGCACACTATAATGCATCTAATCACATTCTTAAGTACTTGAGAAGGACTAAGGATGATTTCTTAGTGTATGGAGGAGATGATGAGTTGATCGTTAATGGGTATACTAATGCAAGCTTCCAGACTGATAGAGACGACTTCCAGTCCTAGTCCAGATACATATTCATCCTTAATGGAGGGGTTGTGAGCTGGAAGAGCTCAAAGCAAGGCACGGTAGCTGATTCTATGACAGAAGCCGAGTACATTACCGCATTGGATACAGCTAAGGAAGTTGTCTGGATAAGGACGTTCATTGCCGAACTTTGTGTGGTTCCTAGTTGTGCTAAGGCAATTGACATCTATAGTGACAATAATGGTGCCATTGTCCAATCCAAGGAACCAAGTTCTTACTCCAAATCCAGACACGTGCTCAGGAAATACCAACTCATTCGAGACTATGTCGATAGAGGTGATGTGAGGTTGTGCAAAGTACACACGGATGACAACACTGCAGATCCATTGACTAAACTTCTACCCAAGCCCAAGCATGACAATCACATTAGGGCTAAGGGACTCAAGCACATTGGATAATGGCTTTGAGATTGTATTGTTTTGAGATTATGCATGTTGATTTCATGATTGTGGAAACATTGCATCATGTTTGTTTTTGATGATTATAAATGTCATAATACTTTATAATCATCAAATAGGATCATCATACAAGTTTTGGTGGATAAAACCCTAATAAGTGAACTGATATTATGAATTATGAGTTATCCGTAGTCTAAGTCTTTAAATTGGACATAAATGACTCAATAGAGACTATTATGTAAGTTGATTGATAGTGCCAAGTTTCATGGGCTATATAGAGACATGGAAATGTCCAATCAATTACATGGATATGTATGGTAGATACATATTGGGCAGACCTACCTTAAGATTCTTCAAATAAGTTAAAGAATTTTAAGTTGAACTATGATTAATAGATTCCTCAAACATGAGTGTGATATACCTCTTGCTTTGTGATTGATAGTCTTTGACATTGTCAAACGCCGTTGTGTAAAAGGCGACTATAAAGGTATTGCTTAGGATTGCTACAAATTGTGTTGGAGCTATAGTCACACAAGATTGGAGAACTCCACCAATTTATATATCTATATATATATCAATAGGAACGATGTCTTGGCCACTTGAAGTGTAAGAACTGAAAATGCATGGTCGTGCTCAAATGGAATAACAGTAATCATTTGTTTTGACAGTTCAAGCTCATAGTTCAAGAAACAATTTGAATATTTGATATGTATTACATAAGATGGTATCATATCATCAAAATAGACACTAAGTGACAAAGGAATTGATATTGCACACTTGTTTAAGGGCAAGTGGGAGATTGAAGGAATATGTAGGATTATTCAGGAGATTAATAATCCGGATATTTTAGGTAGTCTTAATGATTTGCTAGAAGCCAACTATGACTTATGGAAAAAATTAGATTTGAGTCATTGCTATTATATCTGAGTCTTATAAGGTCACACACAATAGAGTAATTAAACTAGATCAAAGCAACCTGGGGCCCATAGTGGGACTAGGGAATTTCAGCTATGTGTGTTAATTGGAAGAGTGGATTATTCATCAAGTAATAATAAAGAGTTAATTATTTACTTGATGATAAAAGGAAATTTATCTTTTGGAAAGATAAGATATTGTATCAACCATAAATATCCCTTTGTTGTTACAAGGGAATTATCCATTATCTCATGTGTTGAGAAAAAGCTCTCGTCAACCAACATACTAGGGCCGACTGTGCACTTCCACAAAGAGACTTGGAGTTTTCTCGTTTCGTTCTAGCAAACGAAGGCAAGGCGATCTAGTATCGTACTCGTGTGGATCAAGTAGATGAGTCACACTTGAGGCTCAATTCTCTAGGGTCATCCCGAAAACAAGTTTTGCTTCAAAAGGTATGTTACTCTTTCATATATGATTAGTATCAAGTTTATGCATGAGATCCCAAGTTAGATGTTAGAAAATTGTTTTTTTAAATTCCCCTTAAGGCATCTAAATCCCTACAAAATTCCCTAGTGACCCACGTATATGGAACAATGCCTCTAATGATGGTTGTGGCACTACTAACTCCCTAGGGACCCCATCCTCCTTCAATATTACTGATACCATCAAAGACTCGACAAATGATGTTCCCTCACCATCTAACTCCTCAGATACAAGAGAAATGACAAGAACAAAGCTAGGTTCTTTGCAAAGGGCTATAATCAACAAGTGGGGATTGACTATGATGAAACTTATTCTCTAGTTGCAAGGATTGAAGTCATTCGTCTACTCTTAACATACGCGGCTCACAAGGGGTTCAAGCTCTATCAATTGGATCTCAAGACTACCTTATTGAATGATTTTCTTCAAGAAGAAGTCTATGTGCAACTACCACTAGGTTTGGAAGATGCCAATTGTCTTGACCATGTGTAAATCTTGGATAAGGAAATGTATGGCCTTAAGCAAGCTCCACGAGCTTAGTATGATAGGATTGCATAGTTCCTTCTATCTAATGGGTATAGACATGGTGCAACTAGCAAGACATTGTTTTGTCTATGTTGATGACATTAGTTTTGGTTCCACTAACCCTTCACTTGTACAAAACTGTCAGAATCTTATGAGCAATGAGTTTGAGATGAGCATGATAGGGGAAGTTTTGCTCTTCCTAGGATTGTAAGTCTCAAAGAGTGAAATGGAACAATGTTTCATCAACATAAGTATATCATGTAGTTGTAGAAGGAGTATGGTATGGAAAGTTTGAAACTCATTGATACACGTATTTCTCCTACCACTTGCTTGGATTCAGACTAGAATGACATAGTTGTGAATCAAACCATGAAAAGATAAATGATCAATTCACTTCTCTATCTCACAACAAGCAGACCATATATTATGTTAATTGTGTGCATTTCTGCAAGTTTCCAGGCAAGAGAATACTAAGGTACTTGAGTGGGAACAAACATTTGTGTCTTTGGTATCCCAGGAAAAGTTCCTTTGAACTTGTTGTCTTTACTTATGCTGATTTTGTTGGCCGCCTAGTGGATAAGAAAAGAACTTATGGGATGGAGCAATTCCTAGGACCTTGTGTAGTCTCTTCGGGATTACGGAAGAAAAAATAAGTTACTTTCTCAACCGCTAAAGCTGAGTACGTGGAATTCACTACATGATGTACCCAAGTATTATGGCTCAAGAAACAACTAGAGGATTATGGTATGTCTCTTAGAATTGTTCCCATCATGTGTGATAACACTAGTACTATTAACAAATTAAAAAATCCAGTGCATCATTCTCATACTAAGCATATTGATATTCGTCACCACTTTCTTGGTGATAATGTTGAGAAAGGTTTTATCAAGATCGAATATTGCAGGATTGAAGATCAAGTTGCCAACATTTTTACCAAAGGCATTGGATATAAATCCTTATGAACAACTAAGGATGCTTCTAGGCAGGATGTCCTTGAATTGAAAAATTCCCTATCTACTAGTCCATCGATGATTGGCTAGAGTGATCATTATTAACTAGGGAACAATGCATTAGTAGCTTATTACTTAATTAAATATCATGCGTAAATATATGTTATGTGTTTTGTATTTTACTTTATCTTCAAATCTTGCAAGGTGACTTTGTTGATCTTTAGATTATTTGGCAAAGCATGTACACATTTTATTTGAGACCTACACAACCAACTCAATCTTTTGGACCCTCGTTATATGCCGAAGGGCTTTTTTGGCAAGAAGTTTATAAACTCTTTATAAACAATAAACACTTTTTCCCTCTCTTCGTATTTCCCTATATCACCTAATATTCAAATTTCAAATGCTATTTTCCAAAAAAAATCTTTTTCAACAAAAAACTCTTTATAAACACACCAAACAAACAAACCCGAAATCATAGTTGGTTGTTATGCCTAACCAAAAGCCATGATCCGGGTAAACGTTCCCTATGATCTCTCTAATTGTTTTCAAATTTTTATTGGGTTTAATTATCTAGATCTTTGAATTTTCCCACCATGAATTATTTGTTTGGATAAAAATACATTAAAAAAAAATATAGCCTAAAAAATATATTAAAAAAATAATTTAACGGGCCGGGCCGGGCCGGCCCGATAAATACCAAAATATAGTAAAAAAATAATTTTAAAATATGTTATATGACATGCGGGCCGGCCCGCTCTTCTGGGCGGACACGGTTAGCAGGTTGGGCCCGACAAACGGGCTCGGCCCGGACCCGCAAAAACGGGCTCGAAATTTGGCTCAGGCCCGACCCGCATTTGTACAGGTCTAATTTAGCCCGGGCCCGGCCCAAATGGAATAACCAAGGCGTATACCTTTGTAAAGTTTGCGGGCCCGGGCTGGGCTCGGCCCAAGCCCGCAAAAAACGGGCTCCAACGTTCCTATCATTATTCCACGCATTTGTTTCCCTTGAGCTAAATTTTAGCTCAAGGGGAACAAATGCGTGGAATAATGATAGGAACGTTGGAAAGAAGCTCGAAGGGTAAACATCGGTAAGCAGCTAGGGAAAATTAATTGCAAGTTGACGGCTTTGGAAAAGGAACGACCAACACAAAAAAGAAGAGAAAAAGTAGTTGTTACCTAGAGAGAGAAAAAACTTCATCGAGAAGAAATCGGCTGGAGTGATAAGTGTTTTCATAAAGTGCGTCTTTGGAGGATATTATCTATATTTACCCTCATCCTAATCCCCTCTATAAAAACCTAACCACCCCAACCTTAATCCATCTCTGCTTTCACAACTCTCTCGAAATCTCTCTCAATCACTACTCTCTTGCTCTCAAATCCCTCTCACACAAACTCAAAATTTTCCATACCTTCACCAAAAATCAATGGCCTCCAGTGTTCTAAAAATCCTCACCTAGGCCCCGGCCACCTGGGCGCTAGGTGGTCATCCCGCCTGGGTGTTAGGCGGCCATCCCCCGCCTAGGAAAAAAAGAAGCCTCGGATGTTGTGGGATCAACAACATCTTAAGAGATGACGGATGTAGAGCAATGATGTTGTTGTATAGAATAGTGAAACTCTATCCAATTTATTTCTTTTTAATCTTGACAATAAAGAGAGATATTAGTGCAAGTTTTGGGTTAAGCTTTGTAGAATAGTCCACATCGAAATATCAAACCCCATGTCCCCATCCTAACATAGTTTTATGACAGGGCTAAAGTCGTATGCCTAATCAAAGAAATCCTAAAGTACCTACTAAACAGAGTATAGTAAGCAAGTCAGGGTCGAACCCAAAGGAGTCAGGTTATCAATTCTTGTGGTTCGTAAACTACCAACTAGGAACTAGGGGGGGGGGGGGTTGTATGATTTTCGTAAACAAAGCAAGAAAACAGATTCGCAGACAAAGGTTGTGAATATTATGAGGAAAAGTGCTACACCTAACAAAGATCCACACAACAAGAGATATGGTTGATCACTGAATTCTATTAATCTCAAGTTCTTATCTTTCCTATAGTTGTCCTTATCCCGATCATAGGTAACTATTAGTTCTACCAGCCCTAATAGTACTTATTACCGAATCAAATCCGAAAACCTTCAAGACTCAATAAAGCAATAGCATTCAACCAAGGATTCAACAAGATACATGCAATAGAAACAACCCGTTACTATAACATGCAATTAACTCTCTCTCACGATGAACACTCGCAACCCGCTTATGTAAATCGTGCTCGCTACTAGATATGCAACCCGAACCCGGAATCACAAGTCCTAGCAATATGGATAATATCGATAAACCTAGGTGATCAGTCTAGATAAACCAATAAGATTCAATAAACATTCAAGCGTAAGAGAATTAATACAACTATATAGGAAAACGAACAAGAGTAGAAAACTCACAACCAATCAATTGAAGGCTTCACAACGTCAAGTGCAACAATGGAGGTTTAGTTCTCCATAGGGTTTGTGAGAGCAAAAACGTAGAAAGGTGGCAACTAGGGTTAGTGAATGGATTCTCTCTAAAAGATTCTTAAACTTAACTTAAATACTAAGGAAATAATAAGGAAATAAAGAAAATAAACAAACTTGGAAACAAAGTCTCGGAAATAAAATAAAACGGGAAATAAAAACTCGGAAATATCTTCAGCGCGTCGCCACCGCTGGGTGCGGTGACACCCACCCCGGGGTGCGGTGGTACTCCAGAATCACGACCTCTTCTCTGTAAGGTTCGCCGCGGGGTGAGGTCATCCCACCGCGGGGTGCGGTGACGGTGTCTTTTTCAACTTCTGCGATACTTTAGTAAAAACGTCATAACTTTTGATTCCCAACTCGGATTGCGCTCATATTTTGAGGACTTGCAGTAGACTTCCAGATCTAACTCCTCGAATTGGAATCACTCCATTTGGACATCTGAGTAAAGAGAACGAACAATTTGAATCAGCCCACTGTTCTTCTACTCTTCAATGCACTTCAAACCTCTGTAAATCCCATGATTTCTTTACTTCTAGTCTCTAACTCTCAACTCCATAATTGTGCTCTAAACCCATCCAAATGGCTCCTCAAACCTGGTAATAACTCCTAGATATGGACTATAAAATAGTGCCGATCATTTTATAAACATTAATGGATTTGGGATAACATACTCAAAAAATCGCATGGATCATGCATTAATTTCTAGTCTGCCTAGGCCCTCGCCTAGTGACTTTTAGAACATTGTCCTCTTCTACCAAAACCAACCTTTGTGCCTCTAACATTGATCCGACCATTGACAACCTCTCATAAAGTGCCCAACTCATCGCCAAGGCTCATGCGAAGAAAGCCCAACTCATAGCCAATCCTCTACCCTAATGTTGTCATCGTGTCCAATGAGGTGATGACATTGGTGGAAGCAGCACCGAAGAAGGAGAAAGAGCCAGAGAAGAAGGCAAAATAGAAGCAGAAAGATAAAGAGAAGGAGACATTGCCTCCAATGGAAGAAGAGGTCCGTCAATCTGACGAGAAGATCGCCGAAACAAGCTGACCAAGAAGTTTCCTCATTGCTCTATTCCAACAATCTAGTAGAGGAACAACAAATTACATAAATGAATGTTGAATTGGGGACACATTGTTGGCAATCGTTCCCTTAGAGAGACATCAAGGAAAATTCGTTGCTATCTCTGGGGACGAAGAAGATGATGATGATGATGATGATGATGATGATGATGATGATGATGATGCTGATGATGATGATGATGATGATGATGATGATGATGATGATGATGATGATGATGATGATGATGATGATGATGATGATGATGATGATGATGATGATGATGATGATGATGATGATGATGATGATGATGATGATGATGATGATGATGATTGTCAAATCATCAAGGAAACCAAGGCGTATACTGAGCTTTCCATACCAAGTCGCTCAGTTGCAGGTGAATCTGCTCTACTAAAGGGGAGGTTGAGATTTGCTTCAGAACTGTCCAAGAAGATGGCCAAGCTTGAGGAAGGGACCTCTACGCCCCCATCCAAAGATGGAAAAAGGGTGTTACGACCTCTTGTGGGAGATGATCAAGTTCCAAGGAATGGAACGACTTTGTGCGTTCAAGGTTGTGGTTAATGTTGAACAAGTTCGAGAGTTCTACGAGAACTTTGACACAACCAAGAAAAACTCTCAAGTATGACGACCACTATTGGAGAGGTGTCGTAATCAATAATCAGTGACACAATATCAAGGATGTTATTTGTTCCCACCGAAAGATTTTCAGAGTTGCCGTCTAAGAACGTTCTCAAGGATCTGAAAGGTGAGATCGTCAAGCTGGTCATTGGCAAAAAACAAGTTGCCTAATCTACCTCCAACCATATTTTGGTTGCTCGTTTCGCTCATCAGTACCTGATCAAGGATGTTGTTCATTGCCAGGAGAAGAGAAACACAGTCACTGGTGTTAATATCCTAGTGCTTGATCACTTTTTGCACAACCAAAAGAGTGATCTCCCTTAGGTAATAATCCAACACATGGGGAAGTCCACATACAAGAATCATTCCCAACCTTATCCTGAGATCGTAGGACTGCTTTACAAAGCTCAACATGAGGTTGTAATGGGTTCTGACATAGAGGTTGTGAACATCTCCAAGATGAAGTATCAAGGTGGTGACAGAGGAATGGTGCCCAGATACTCCTTATCGAATGAGGATATTGGGGAAGGATCTTCAAAAGGTAATACTCGTAACCACGAGATTTTGGAAGAACTGCGCAAGCTGAATACCAAGGCTGACTTACTGCTTTATTTTATTCTAGACAAAAAAGAAGGTAAGGGAATGGCTCTAGAAACCTGTCTTTTGTGCTTTTTATGTTTTTATGCTTTTTCCTTTTGCTCTCTATAATTTTCTTTGTTTCTATGTAATGTTCTCGGGTCTAGTGTAATCAATTCCTTATCTTATCTAATGAATTGTCATTTTGATAATACTTTGCGACTATGTGTGTAATTCTTTGTTCAAAATTGATCCTTTAATGATGCCAAAAGGGGGAAATGTGGAAAATTGTGAGATGATCTCGATTCAAGGCATGTAGTAGTCTCGCTGTTCCATACGTTAAAATGTTGAACAATCCTATTGTTGAGGGGGAATTTGTTTGTAACTTGAGATAAGTACTATGATGTCTATCTAAGGGGGAACATTACTGAAATTTTTGAATTGAAATGCATATTGACTGAAGTTGATTGACTATATACTTATATGTTTTGTGTTCAATTTTGAGATGGAATTGTCATCATAAAAAATGCAGATATTTTTGGAATGATGTTATTCCCTGTGGTTTTGATGATAATAAATACCATTAGGTTTAGACCTGTATAGGTTCGGGCCAGCCCGGACCGTCCGCCCGGTTTAAAAATCGGGCTTGGATAGTAATAGTGGCCCATCGGGCCGGGCCCGACCCGACCCGGTGCATGAACGGGCCGGGCACAAACACTCATCTAGGCCTGAACGGGCCTAGAGGCCCAACCCGATACCCGGTTAAAATTGTAAAAATATAAATATATTTATATATATGAGTGCGGTTCCGGTGCGGAGCACTCTTCCCGTGAGGACGTGCGGACATGTACTATAGGGCCTTATTTGTGCACTTTAGAGCCTTATTTGTGCACTTTTGCAAAAAATTTGAAAAATGCTTGGAAAACAATTTGTAAAAGAATTTTTTTTTTTGAAAAAGTGCACAAATAAGACATTAAAGTGCACAAATAAGGCCCTAAAGTGCATGCTCCGCACGTCCGCACGGGAAGAGTGCTCCGCATATGATCCAAACTCTTATATATATTATATATTATTCTAAATATGTATAGTTATTAAATTTCCAGCCCTTGTTATATAATATTTCAAAATTTTAGCCCTTTAATATAGTATATAATATATATAATTATATATAATATATAATATAAAACATAATTGTATACTATAAAACATAATTATATATTATATAATACAAACCGGCCCGGCCCACCGGGCTACCCGACCCGGTTTCCCGGGTGGGCTTGGACAACGATTTCAGCCATTTGGACCGGACGAGCTTAGCCCGGCCCAGTCAACCGGGTTAGAATCGTCCCTAAAGCCCGGCCTGGGTCCGGACTTGTACAGGTCTAGGTTTTATGCTTTCTTGTTTCTATGAGTTTCAGGTTAAAGAACGGGTTTAGGAATAGTGGAAACCAAGAGAAGAAAAACAAAAAAGTAGATGAACAAACAGTCAACAAAGAACATAGGCATTGAGCGAAGCAACAAAGAGAATGAGATCACGTATTGTCTGTGTTGTGGAGCAAAGGAACAACGCTTAAGAACTAGTGAAAAGGAAAAAGAAGGCTTTGGGAATTCGGTTAAAGATTAGTTAAATATGGAAAGCGAAGATTTAGTGCTGACTTGATCTTCAATGCATATGATTTAGATAAAGTTTGACTAAGTCTTGTTTATGGAAACAATATATTTTTCTAAGAGATAAAAGTATCTTGTATTTATCGTAATAATATTAGTCAGAAACAAGATATTTAGTTGGCATGTGTTAGACAACTTAAAGATAGAATCTTGAAGATCTAATCCCAGGAATATATGTACAATGTGTCTAGCATTAGGTTGAGTATACAATTATGAAATTATGAGCTAATGAAGAAGTAGAAGGAGAATTATGTTGTTCCCTAACCTTAAACACTCTAAGGAATTGTGTCATGTTCTTACTATTACCTTAAATTATTCTACTTATTTTGTTGCCCATGAACATTTATGTTGTTCTCCGTCCATACACACTAATGATTCAACACATACTCAGATTCAACAATTGAGTGAATGATGGGGTTTTGTTGATCCCAAAGATTAGACAAGGGCCTAGGAACTGTTTCATCCCAGATATGCTCTTCCAGTCCACTACGTGGCTAGAAAAATAAGAACTTGTGGACCTAACAAGTTCAAAGGCATTGTTATTTGGGTACCAAAGACACAAACCGTCCTTCCCATGCATACACTATATATAATGTATGGCCTACTGGCCGTGAGACATAGGAGTGAGTCAATAATCCCTCTATACATAGTTTGATCAACATATATCTCATTCAAATCTGCACCCAAGCAAGTTTTAGGAGTAATAGGAGTATCAATGGATTTAGAACATTCCATATCATATTTGTTCAACAACTCCTTGATGTACTTTTTTTTTATGTATCTTTGTCCCCTCTTCACTTTGAGAAACTTGCAATTCAAGGAAGAAACTCCCCCTATAATGTTCATCTCAAACTTGTTACTCAACATGTTCTTAAGATTCTCTACAAGTGAAAGAAGTGGAACCAAACATAATTTCATCAACATAAACTTGAACAACAAGAATCTCACCTTTTTTTCCCATGAGGAGCAACCTCTTGTCAATTGCACCACGTCTATACCCATTGGACAAAATGAATTGTGCGAACCTATCATACCAAGATCGAGGAGTGTGCTTAAGGCCATATTGTTCCTTGTTCACTGCACACACAGGGAGATGGATATTGAAGTCTTCAAATGATGTGTGTTGTTGCACGTAGACCTCTTCTTAGAGGGATCCATGAAGGAAGGCAATCTTGACATCCATTTATAAGAGCTTCAATCCATTGTGACCAACATAGGCTATGAGTAGACGAATTGTTTCAATTCTTGCAACTGGAGTATATGTATTGTCATAGTCAATCCACTATTTTTGGTTATAGCCTTTTACAACCAATCTGTCTTTGTTCCTTGTGATTGTTCCCATGTCATTTTACTTGTTCCTAAATACCTAGAGTGTCCCAATGATTCTCATGTGTTTTGGCATGGGAACCAATCTCCACACTTTGTTCCTCTCAAATTGGTGTAGCTTCTCGTGCATTCTGACAATCCAAAATGTATACTTGAAAGCTTCTCCTATAATCTTTGGTTCTACAAAAGAAATAAAGGAATAGAAAACACAAAAAGTTTAAAAGATGATCGAGTTAGTACCCATTGGTCATATTGTGTAATTATATTGTCAATTGGATGATCCTTAAATTGGTGATAGTTCTAGGTTTCAATTTTGGTGACATCCATTGTCCTTATTCTTCCCTCTGTATGCTTGAACCCGCTTTTCCACTGGTCATTACAATGTTGACGAAAGTTGTATCGATCGTTTCTTGTTGTTCTCTTACCACGTTTGATGTAGAGGGAAAATGATGTAATGCGTATCACTAGTGGTATCGTCATCTGGGTTCCCAGATGAATGATCAGTGCCATCATCAAAGTTGAATGCACCGTTCCCTTTGCTTGGGTAGCCAGGTAAGTCATCATCATCCCCATCATCATGCCTCTCTTTGTATCTACACAAAAGTCTTTATCAAGGAACACTAGATCTATCGCATATTTCTCACACATGAAGTTTTTATCAGAGACCTAATATGTGCTTTCTTCAATCTTTATAGTCCTTTTGCTAAAAATCCTAATAATGTTTTTCATTTGTTGCGTATCCTAGAAAAAATGCCTTTATCACTCGTTGGGTTAAACATCCCTAGGTTTTCCTTCCCATTTTTGTGACAAAGGTCTTGCAACCAGATTGCAAGTGGGAAATATTAGGCTTGCGTCCTCTAGAAAACCTTGAATGGTTTTGAGCAATGGTCATAGTTATAGCCATATCCTCCAAGCTAGTCTTCTTGTTCCCTTGGTCATAATTATGCGCAAGACTCAACAAATGAAAACCAAGACCATTCACTAAACTAACATCACTTACCTTGATATGGTCATTGACCATTGCATCGCCAATCCCTACTATAATTCCTTGTCCTCTGTCACAAAAGGATATATTTGCTTCGATCATTATCTGAATTGAGGTGAGGTGGTGTGGCTAAAACCTACCCGTAAGTGTACAAAATCAGTTGTAGTAGTCAAGTATTGATCCCTCAAAGACAATTGTAATATCAATTGAAACTCTACCAATAAACTAGGCTGTAAAAATAATGAATTGGGAAAATTATAACTTAGATAGAAAATAATAATAAAGAAAATAGATAAAATCTATGGAATAAATGTGTCTAAGGTTAAGGAGCACCGCAATAATCATTTTGCAAATAAAATCACACTTCACCTGAATGTAGTCCAAATTATTTGAATGTAAGTCATCTAAGGTAATCTATTAACTCATGTCAGATAATAGTAGATTACCTTAGATGGTTTACCTTCAAAAAATTTGGACTAGATTTAGGTGAAGTGTGATTTTATTTATTGAAGCATTGTTGCGGTGATCATGACCCTTAGACACATTTATTCCATAGATTTTATCTCTTTTCTTTATATTATTTGTTATTTTAGTTATAATTTTCCCAATTCATTATTTTTACGGCCTAGTTTATTGGTAAAGTTTGAATTGATATTACATTGGTCTTCGTGGGATCGACACTTGACTACTACAACAGATCCCGCACACTTGCGGGTAGGTTTTAGCCACATCAAGTTATGGTACGCGCCGTTGCTTTTCTATATTTTTGAAGTCCAAGTATATAGCTATATGCATGCATGGGTTGACCGATCCACAAATCCAATTCAATATTTTCCAACTCACCACATCAACCTCCTGAAATCTTTGAGGGGCCGTCTCATTTTTGGGCCTTGGGTCAGCTACACTCCTTAAAGCCTCTCTAAATTGTTGTATTTTGAAGGTAGTCTTCGTTCCTCTCTAAATTAGACCTAAAATACCTTACATATATACAAGCATGAAAGTAGACTCCGAATGCAAAATATAGCAATAACTATAATAAAACCCAGAGAGTATGTATGCAAATAATCTAATCTAGGATGCAACTAGACTCCAACATGTATAAAATAAGTGTGATGAAATTCCCCCAAGCATAAACCTTTCTTGTCCTCAAGAAAGAACATAGTTCAAAATTTGACATTAAATACAAAGATTGTCTCTACCTAACCAATACTCAAGCAAGTCAATGAAAACATAGATATTTAACAATTTGATCGATAAAGCAGAAAATAATCATCCAAGAGACAAGTATTTCATCCGCTCTGGATCTCACTTAGGAAAATAAATAAGAATCACTCTCACTCATGTTTTAGGGTAAGTGTTTCACTTATGTCTCAACTTTGAAAACTCATTACCATAAGCTTGCATCAGCGTCCTAAATCTCCACCACTAGGGACCATGTACATGACATATATCAAGCACACATTTATTGGGTTGTAACGGGGAAAAGGTAAAGAGAAGGGTATGGAAACAAATTGGACATGTGGTGCTAAACCCGAGAAAGAAGAACTAACCAAGATAACACGAAACTTAGAGGATTTATCATTCCATTCTTTTCAACTAAACACCTTATTCTTTTTTTCTTTTCTTTTTTATTTTTCTTTTATTTTCTTTATTTTTTTTTACGTCTAAACAATTTCAACAACAACACGCCATACAAGTAAACTCCCCCAAGCTTGGCTTGCAACCACAAAAACAAACAAATCAATTATTCTAATTCACGGATGGTTAAAAGGCTAAAACTAGGCTCGGTATGTTTTTGTGGTTCTTCCAAAGATTAGGCTAATAAGGCTCATATGGATTTCAAACAGAAGAAATAACATGCAAGGGTGGTAAGGAGAATAATAGGTTAATAAAAATAATGTCTCAATCATTTTTATTTCATGCACAAGAGTCATAAATGTGGCCTCAAAAAAAGTTCTAATGCAAGTTCTAGAGATAGAGTAATAAAAGTGAGCATCACACACATAAAATGAAATAAGATGAATTAATTATATATAGTCCTAAGGCTCAAAAGCTCACAAGTTACTCTACAATTTCAATCCTAACTAGTCTCAATAAATAATTGAATACATACATACTCTAGCCAAAACATTACCAAACATGAAAATTCTCATCAACATGCTTAAAACCAAATAGAGAATATCAACAACCAAAGTATGTCAAGGAGAATATTGCAGGACAATGAACAAATCATAACATGGGAATTATATCAAATACCTAAAATGCATGGAGTTTTTCTTGCATATTAACTAAGAATTGTTATTTTATGCTTAAGATCTTCATATAACACTATGTTTACATTTTAACAAGTATATATATTAACCTCGGATGAATGTTTGTTTTGGCTTATGAATCAAATAATACTAATTGGAATGAAGATGAAAATGATAGGAACAAGAGAAGACAAGTTGGGATTATTTTATGATGTTGAGATCATCGACTATGTTCCCCACAAACATCATCGCATGAAATACTCCACAATAATTAAGGATGATGATATTTTACCTTTTATAGAGGTTGTCGCCAAGAATATTCTACGTAATTTACCCCTATATGTATAAATGTTGTTTTTGTCAAATAATACCATAGTTGATGTTTGGTATAATTAAGGTCGGTGGACTGACATAGTACAACGAAGGTGGTTGAAGCGCAAGAAATTTCAAGTTTTGCTTTTACATTCCAATTATACATGCATTGCTTTATGATGTTTATGAGGAAATATTTATAGGTGTATATTTTTTTTACTGAGTAGTCATGAACAACACATATATGTTTAATATTTTAAGATCTTGACTTATAATTGAATGTTAATTTTATTGATATATTTAATTATGACTTTTTCCTCAGAATTTTCCTTTTTTATATATTTTTATTAGAATTTTTACAAAAAGTACTTCTAAAATGATTCGTTGATAATATCTTTTGAAATTACTATCAATGGCATTAGTAGAAAAAATGCATTTTACCACGGTTGATTTGCAAAGAATATCACGGTTATGAACCGTGGTAAACTTGGCCGTGGTAAACATGTTTACCTCGGTTTCATGTTTACCACAGTTACATATTTACCACGGTTAATGAACCGTGGTAATTCAACCAACCGTGGTGAAAGTGCAACTATTCAAAGTACTTTCAACCGTAGTAATATTGTGTAACCCGCGATAAAGTTGAACCATAATAAAATTGTTTAAACCGTGATAAATTGATTTTACCAGTGGTAAACTTATATCCCTATAAATTTGATCAAACCGGGGTAAATGTGCACCTTTTTTTAGTACCTAAATTATAATTAAAATTATAGCATACGCATAACCATAATTATCTACATTGCATGAATTCAAAAGACGTCAAGTATAAAAATGGATTAAATATTAAAATGGCATACATCAATGTATTGTTATAAATGCAACATACTCAAAAGCTGATATGTCACTAAAAATAATGTTGAGCTAGCTAAAGTATAAAACACTTGTACAAATGTTGTTTAGCTAGCTAAAGTATGAAACACTTGTACAAATATTCCACGTACTAACTAATCTATGAAGGTCTGCACAAGTGTTACCCATTGATCTCGAATCTCATGTACTAGATGCTCTAAGCCTTGTAACTAGCTTACTGAGTACCTGACATATGAAAATAATATATCAGAAACCAACTTAGAACCCCAATGCAAGTTAATTTTTCAGCATTAGAACTAATTAACGTCATGTGCAAGAAAGCAAATTCAAAGTGTACAAAACAATGACACACACAAGACATCGTCTTTTCTTCATATGTTACCATGGGCTTAATTGGATCTGATAAACAAATATAAATATTATATAAGAAGTATTGGGCTCATCATAACCATGTAAATAAATATATATATATATATATCAATCAGGGATGTCAATTTGAGAAGGCAACCACTACAAATAAGTACAAATCGCCCAAAAGCAGTGAGATTTCTCAAATATCCATTGAAAATCTATCAAAAGAGAAGACAATAGAGATAAACGAAGCATGCAAAATACCTTCTAAAGACACGCAGAATCTCTGTTATACAATACCAATATAGGCAAGATTTTCCGTTGGTGCAATCTCACGTGTACATATATCCAGTACCACAGTACATTAGATTCAATACCACAGTAAAAAAATTTAATCAAAGGATGTTTGCATGAGCTGAGGTGAAGAAGGGTGAATCGGGGGAATGAAATCAAATTGATTGCCCTACTATTTGGATTCTAATCCGACCCTAATCAAACCCAAATAAAGAACCCAAAAGAAACAAAGCAAAATTCAACACGCAAGGTTAGACCCTAAATCAGAAAAGAAATTAAACTCACAACAGTTCCACAAGCAAGCCTAATTTCCTGCCTCAATAAAAATTCTATCAGTTTCACAAACTTACCATAGACAAGTAAGCAAAATATGCAGCACAAAACACCTTGAGTGAGATCTAATTTGGAGATACAACTCTAGGACTGTAATGGCTTCTTGCAATACAAACAATAATACCGTTGACAACCTGTAATAAAGACAGTAAATCCAAACAATTTCCATTAAGTAACAGAGCATATACACTATTTAAAGCAACGAAAAAGCTACAATTGAAGTTTTTACCAACTTGCAAAGGAGGAAGAGTTAAATAGGTAGATTGGCTGGCTTAGCCTGATTGGAGGCAGTTGGGGACGATTTCATGGTGGCAATGGTAGCAACCTTGTGCTGCTGAGAAGCGGAAATGAGACTAATTGTTAGTGTGTGACTCTACCTTGTGTTGTTGAGAGTTGAGGAGGAGAATCACTAAAATGCAAACAGAGCTACACCATGGAATTATCCCTCCCCCAAACTTAAATCCTACATTGTCCCCAATGTAGAAATAAAAGAAAAAGAACAAGAAACTCACCAGAAATTCAGGTATTCAGGCATAAGCATAATAAGCTCGAGAGGTACTTAGTAACAACACAAGCTCTTTGCAGACCAAAAGAATATTCAGGAAATTTTAGCAGCATTTCTCTTGATTGAACATGTCCAAAACAAGCAAAGGAAAACAAAGAGTAGCAAACAAATACCAAAATACCAAAAACTCAAGTGCTTACACCAACCAAAACAACATAGTAATCTCCAATCTCATGTTAAGTTGCCCATTCGAACACAACAAACATCACACATATAGTCCATTCAAGTTCAAATAAACTGATGTTGTGAAATCAATAACAAAATCCTCAAAAGACTTGGACAACAGATTGCAACAATCAATGATTCTACTGACACATCCAAACACAGTCAGCAAAAAAACAAAGAAACACCTCAATTTGAATGTACAGGGCAGTAATCTCGTCAGTTCACAAATGCAACCTATTCATCCCAAAAATTTTGCTCAGTGAAAACCATTAATGTAGGTCATAGAAATGTACCAATACGCACCGGAATCAACACTGATGTAAACCCCACAAAAATACTGACGGGGGGGTTTCGGGCCAGTAGGCAGGCGCACGGGTCTGGGCTCGGTGGAGAACAAAAACAGGGGCGGTGATGTGGTGGTGAGAAAGAGAGATGGTGTTGGTGGTCGCTTGTGGGTCTGGTGAAGTCGCCAGGGCGCGGCCATGGATCTGGGTGCGCGGGAGTGGGTCGCGCCGGTGGTTCGCGAGCAGCAGCGTGGGGTGGTATTGGGCAGCAGCGGCTCGGTGGGTGAGCGAGGTTGAGCGGGGCTGGTCGGAGACAATGAAGTGCAGCGGCTCTGTCGGATTTGGCTGGGCGCGGGTGTGATGGTTGGCGAGCAGGGGATCTTGGTTCGGTGGTGGTCTGGGCGCAGATGTTCGAGCAGGCGAGAGTCGTCGGTGTTGGTGGTCTGGGCGCAGATGTTCGAGGAAGGTGGGTTCGGCCGAGGATGCGCTGCCTGATCGAGGTTGTCTACGAAGGGGGGCGGTCGGGCGGTGACTCCACGAACAAGGAGTAAGGCTGTAAGGGGCGGTGGATGGTCGGGATGGAGAAAGCCAAGAAGGAGATGGATTGATTGAGGTAGAGGGTAAGAGAGATTTAGATTTTAGGGTTGGAAGATTAAAAGGAAAAAAATGGAAGCAACGCGAAGAAGAATAGATGCTAATTTACCATGGTTATTTGTCAACCGTGGTAACTTCACGAAGAAAAAGCAACCGTGGTATTTTTGCTGTTAAATTACTACGGTTATTTGATCAACCGTGGTATTATTGCAATTAAAATAATACGGTTATTTGACCAACCGTGATAATCTTACATAGTAAAAAGTTTTACCACGAAAAAAATGCAACCGTGGTATTATGGTTGTTAAATTAATATGGTTATTTGATGAATTGTGGTAATTTCACCTATTTAACATATTTAACTCGAAAAAAAACGCAACCGTGGTAAATTAACAGTAGCCAAAAGCCATTTTTCTACTAGTGTGGGCTTCTAAAAAATCCTTAATATCATATGTTATGAGGTTGTTTGTTTCTAGAGCATGTGTACATTTAAGGTATTTATTACTCTGTATTTATAATTAAATTAGAATGTCACCATACTTTTAAAATGATGAATTTGGCTTTGAACTATACCAAATGCCCATGAATTTATGTAGAGTTTAGTATTAACTCATCCAAGAAATAATGATTATTTTTTGTCTTTGGTACTTTTAAGTGAATGTTGTAACATTAACCTACAACATGTTTTGTCTTTCATACCTATTTACTTTAGTTGAACTTTTTTGATATTTTGAAAGCTTCACTTCTATTGTTGGCCACGGAAATTTGGTGATTTATAGATTGTTGCCGCAAAAGGGGTAAGTTTCAATCGCGTTTTTATTTCCTTCATTTCTTGCTAGGTTATTTTTAATCATTATCTCTTTCTGAATTTTTGCTTTATTCTTCATTTCTCTTATTTTTGTTTTGGCTATCAAATTGTCTCTGAAAACTCTTTTTAACTTTTCATTACTGATATAAGAGAAAATCTGAAAAGGTTTCATGTTGCTTCTCTTTCTTTCTTTTGATCAATGTTGCATCTCTTTATCTATATCATAGTTTGTTCTAAAAGTTGCAAAATAAGAAATTTGTATGGTCAATTTTTTTTTATTTTGCATAATAGAGAATTGTTTCTTAAACTTATACAAAAAATGATTTTAGTAGAATAAATATGTTTTTCTTAAACTTCACCATTTTACTTTCTTTATCTATCTTAGTCTAATTATGGCTCTTTGAATTTGATAAACAATTAGGGCTCAAAATGTAACACCCCTAAATTACCTTAGGAATATTACCACCAGTGATCTCGGATCACATAACCAAAATCACCCAAGGCTTTACAGTATTGATCGCACATATAAAATAATACAAACAATGTTAAATTAAATCCAAAATTGTCTTACAAACGACGTTGCTAGAGATGACAACTCAATAATATATCAAAGTATCAACGAAAGACATATAAAATAACAAACTCCAAAATAGGATCTCAACCTTATTCAAAAACAAATGTCAAATACCAATAAAAAAACAGATGCCTTCAACGTCGTCTTCACACGTCTTCAATTTGGGAAGCTTTACTTGACGTGCCGTATAGGATGGATGACAACATCCAACCATGCAAGAAAAGAGAAATGTTGATTAGTCTAATGAAAGACTAAACAAGGGCTCAAACATGATGGTTTTACATGATTATATCCAGTGACTAACATTGTCTCTCGAATAACAGTTAGTAGACGATACATAACTTGGATACTCTCACTGAAATGATAGAAAGAGATATGCACCAAGAGAAGACTCCAAAGGAATTGAGTTTTATAGGAATATGTATGTTTGTTTTGGAACATTATATTTATCACACAAAGTTTGAAAAACGACTACTTGAATATTTGGGTCCTCGACCAACCTCACCGCATAATGCGAATCCAGATTGTAGGTGAATATGGAATAAATTGCAAGAGCGAACCGCCACTTGCCTTGAATTACGAAGAGATTGAACGACGTAATGGAGATGGTTGCTTTCGAAAAGAAAATTGGCTCCCTGCTTTATTTCAGTTTCAAAAGCGATTCCGAGATGTACCCAAATCACACAACATAAATAAATTATGATTAGATAATTTATTCAATAATGACATTTGAAGGATACAAGTTTCGATTTCAATTGAATTGTTTTAACTCCAAATAAATCAATTTCAAGGCTTTTTAACATAACAATTATCTGTAAGATACTAACAATCAATTAGTCATATATTCTAAATAATCATAGTAGAAATAAATAATTTACTAAATTTATATATCACTTAATATAACCCAACACATTATCCAATTGTAATGTTATACCTTAACAAATTACAATCTAAGACAATATCATAAAACATGTTTAATTTAATTTTAATACTTCTAAAATTAAATTAATAAAATATGTATCTAATTAACCCCAATTAACATACATAATCATGATTAATTGGACAAAACCAAATTGAAATACGAATTGGCCATCATTGAATTCGTCATGTGGTTCATGCAAACATCCCTTCGTTGTTTGCTTCGATTCTCCCTCGTTCGAACTCCAAATAGTGTGTCGTTTGTATCTATGGATTCTAGACTTCAAGACGAAGATTTTGGTACATAATTCATAACTAGAAGTGCCCTATTGAAGGAGAATTTCCTTTTGTAAGTGCTCGAAAATGTTGTGGACTGCCGAAAACCTAAAGCTTGAAATTGGGTAAATTCTTCAATGGGTGAGGGGTGTATTTATATGGGTTTTAAGCCCTTAGAGATAGATTTCCAACCCCACAAATTTCGGACAAAACCGATCTCAAACGAGATCAAATTTTAGATTTTACCAAACTTTTGAAGTTACCGGGTTGTTTACCTTTGAAGATAAGATCTTATCAATCTAAGCGGTTATAAATCGTTACTAAATGGACAAAAACCGAATTGATGTATGAATTGGCCATTACCGAATTCGTTCGTGTGGTTCGTACAGACACCCCTTCGTTGTTTGCTTCGATTCTCCCTCGTCTAAACTCCAAATAGTGCGTGGTTGGTGCCTATGGATTCTAGACATCAAGACGAATATTTTGGTATCTAATTCGTAACTAGAGGTACCATATTGAAGGAGAATTTCCTTCTACAAGTGCTCGAAAAATTTGTGGACTGCCAAAAACCTAAAGTTTGAAATTGGGTAAATTCCCTTAATAGGTGAGGGGTATTTATATGGGATTTGAAGCCCTTAGAGATAGATTTACAACCCCATAAATTTTGGCCAAAACCGTTCTCAATTGAGATCAAATTTTAGATTTTACCGAATTTTTGAAGTTACGGGCTGTTTATCTTTGAAGATAAAATTATATCAATCTAAGCGGTTATAAATCCCGATTTTGATATGATTCGGTTTAGGATAAATATATCTTCAAAGTCCATGGACCAATTAAAGAATACGAGACGATAAAACGAGCCAAAACTCCATTGGAGGGAGCTTGGAGCTCACGGCCATCATAGGGAGGAAGAAGCCCACGGCTCACCCCAACGTTTATCGAAATTGCGCATTTTTGCCAAACTTTCTAAGTTGTGGTAAAAATGCCCTTATTTCATTTTTAAAAAATTATAAAATGTGTCCAAACTTATATATAAACTTACCTAAAGTTTATATATGCATTCTAAACCAATTTTATGAAGAGTGAAATTTGAATTTGAATTAATTCTTACAATTTTAATTAATTCAAGCCTAAGTTGCATATCCTTATAACTTAACCTTATTTAAATCTCAATTAACATTTTGCTAATCTTAATTTAAATAATCTAGGTGAAAATTGATATGTCTAACAAGATTATCATTAACATAGTGTTAAGATAAATTTAAGTGCACCATGACTTAAAATATAACATACTTTTATGGAATAAAAATATATTTTTTAATTTATTCACTTGGAATAATGTAACAAAAATTCATCCATTTTCATAAAAGTAAAATTACATTCATGCCCTTATTTAAAAATGAGGGTTATTACACACAAACACCTTACGAAGTAGTTTAGTGCATTACGATAATGTGCTATTTTTGGGATATGAATTTAGATTGAATAAACTAGCATGTGCTTAAAAACTTATTTGGTACTTTGATATCAATACTTTTCATTTATTTCAAAAAAATCTGTACTTTTCATATTATACTAGTGTAATACCCGTGCCTTGCACGGAATTTGTCTATTTTTTTTATATATTTGTTATTTTAAAAAAAAAAATTATCGATGAGTTATTAGTTCAATATTTTTCATTAGTTATTTAAATAAAATATGACTAATCGAAAAAAATATTCAAGATATACCAAAAACTAAATTATATGAAGAGAGACAACACTCTCTATAATTTTATTAATAATAAAATTTGGCTAAGTAGTCTTTCAAATAGCCACACCACTTACATCAATACTACTAAAATTATCAAACATAATAAAAATTATCATATAATATATGAAAATGAAACGAAAAACATTAAATGTGGAACGATGTTAAAAATTGCTATAAATTATTAAAATGCAAACAGGTAGTACCCATGCTTTGCACGGGATCTGTTTACTTTTTCTTATATTTGTAAAAATATTATAGTTTAGTATACGTTTCATTTATTGGAAAAAAAATGTCAAAGATTTGAATGCAATTTATTAACCTGATCAATTTGAATTTGTCCGTTGTCATTTCTCTTTAATAGCAGCTAATCTCAACGTTCTGTTACGTCGGGTTGATTCGTCTATAACAAAATCACTGTGACAATCTAAGATATAAACAAAGTTAAATAAATAAATCTACATATTAATCATTTATTTTAATATTATAAAAATACATAAGCATGTGTAATTACTTAATATAAGTATTCCAAATACAATACAATTTAATTATTTATTTTAGTATTATAAAAATATAATACAAATTTGTAAATAGTAAATAGACTTATGGACCCAAATCATATTTGTATAAACTTTAAATTTTTAATGTAAATTTGAATTGGTTTAATGGGCTTTTAGGCCCAAGTAGAATAAATCCAAAAGTAAAATAGATGGCCAACTAAAAAACCCTGATTTATGTAAAAAATTATTATTTGTAGTAAAATTAATTTGTCCCTTGTCATTTATCTCTAATACCACCAAATCTCAACATTATATTATTTTGGTTTAATTTGTCCATAATGCAGTCACTGAAAATTTTGAGATATATATTCTAAATAAAATAAATAAATATACAAACTTAACATTTGATTTAATAATATAATTATATATAAACAAATGTAAATAACTTAGAAAATATACATAACAATAATTTAATTTAATATTATTAATAAATAATACATATTTTTATATACAAAATAGACTAATAGGCCCACGTTTTAATTGTATAGGCAGGCCCGTAGATGGGCAAGTTTGTAAAGACCGTTCGAACATGCCCCCGAAATTTTAGGCCCAATAATATTTCGGCCCAATATAGTATAGTTATTTTTCCTTTTTTTTATTTCTTTTCAAAGCTTTGGAATTGTAAATACTCGGTCTTCAATTCTTCCTCTTCCCGGTGTTGAGCTCTTCGTTAAAAGAATCCTCCATCAATGTAGTCTTCCTATTTCCCAAATCTCTTTAACTGATGGTTTACAACGGTAAGAAAATTCCCCTTATAAAAAGCCCCATAAAACCATATTCTCCATCCACCATCTCTTCAAGCTTCAAATATCTCCATTTCCATTGCTTCTGCGGTGTGCCAGTAGGGGTCGCCGACTCTCTTCTCACCGCCTCGCCGGAGTCGCTGGTCGATTAACTTCGGTCGCCGCCTCTCCCGCTCGCTCAAAGCCTCTCCGACCCTCCCGATAGTTCTCCGGTCGGTTCGGGCGCCGCCTCTCCCGCTCGCTCTCCGGTCGATCTTCGGGTGTCGCTCGCTCTCCGGACCGCCTCTCCGACCCTCCCGCTCGTTCTCCGCTCCGCTCGCTCTCCGCCTCTCCCGCTTGCTCAAAGCCTCAAAAGGCAGAATTTTGGATCTAGGTATGTGGTCAACTTTTTGCTATTTGGTAGTCTGATTACTCTGATAGTCTGATGATTAATTCAAAGCCTCAAATCTGAAATCTCCGGTCGAATTTCAGTCTCCAATTTGCTTTTGAATGAAATAAAATTGGGATTTGGGTATTTGGCTATTTGTTCAAAGCATCCACTTTTGAATGAAATTGGGATTTGCTATTTGGTAGTCTGATAATTAATGTGGAATTAGTAGTCCATAGGCTATTTTAGAAATAACTTTGTAAAAATACCCTAGTTTTTTCAAAGTTGTATAGATACCTAAAAAAATTAAATGTATATCTAAAATTATAGCATTAAATACCCAAATGCTAAAATAGGATTTTTTTACAAAAATTAAATTCTAATTTCATTAATTTAAATAACATAATAATAAGTTTAAAAATACAAAAAGCAAAGTAAAAAACCCTAAAATTACTATACCACTTTCCCTTTCATTTCATCCCTCTTCTGCATCCATTGCCCCCCGACCCTTCTCTGCAGCATTCTCCATTGAAACTTCGACCTCATCCTCACCTCTCATCCCCTCCTTTCGTCTCGCCGCTCGCCTCACCCTCACCTCTCATCGCCTCCTCTCGCCTCGTTGTCTCGCCTCTCGTCGCTCGCCTCGCCGGACACGGGTAAAAAGATCAAGGGGGCTAGATTCATTTACTATGCAAAGGTTTCTGTTTTTTCTCTTCCCTTTTTCTTTTTAATCATGTTGTTTGTCTTTCTCTCTCTCACATACCTTTAAATTCGATCGAAAGCGTGCTCAATTTGGCTTCTAGGTCAAAAAGTTTGTAGAATGTAGTACAAGGGTAAGCATTTATAGGCCATAGGATAGTTTTGGGTATCACCAGATTTATGTAATTGAGATAGAGAGGACCCTGATTTCTTGTGCTAGTTTATTATGTCTGCTGGATTTGGCCTGTGATTCAGTTAGTGTCCTTTCTCCGTGTTGGATTTTGGGGATTAGCCCGTTTTTCTCTCAAGGAAATGTGGTACTGGTAATGCATTCAGAATATGTTATTTGGTTAAGTAGTCTGGTTGTTTGCTAATGGGAGTTGAATTTTGGGTTTTGAAATTTGTTCAGGTTAAGATGGAATAGTTTTGCAGAAGAAGTTTAGAGAAGTAGGACTTGATTTGTGTTTTTTGCTCCTGGAGATCTAAAAGATGTCATCTCAGAGTTCATTAAGCACGACGCTGTCCAAGGATACTGAAGTTTGGCTTGAAACTCTAGGTCTTGATCGGAATCTGCGTTGGTGCATTTATCATTTTGATTCTTTTTGTTTTGTCCATATAGATCACTTTTAGGAGAAAATCGAGAACTTCCTTTGAGTTTCTTTTGATTAAAAAAAATATTTTTTAGATTTTTTGTTTTTTGAAAAGAAAATAGAATTTATTGCAAAAATACTCAAATAGGCATGCTTTGCTATTTTGTAATTTATGGGATATTTATACAACCTTTTTTAAAAAGTAGGGTATCCGTGCAAATTTGCCTTAATTAATTCAGAATTGGGATTTTGAATTTGAATGAAATTGAACAATTTATTATAATTGATAATTAATTTGATAGTCTAATTGTTAATAAAGGATTTGGAATTGATAATTAATTTGTTATTGTTCGACTGATTGTTAATACAGGATTTGGAATTGTGAATACCTGACCCATGAATTGTGAATATTTGACCACTTAAATCTTAATTTGGGTGTAGCCTGAAGTGCCTGATGTACCCTGAAGTGCCTGATTTTTCCTGAGTGCTATTCTGGAAGATTCTTTATTTCAAGTTTGTGATGCATTGCTTTTGTTTTTGAGATGTTAGGAATGGCATGTATGTCCGTGTTCTCGGTCATCTGAAGGGGTTTCAAGGTAAAAGGGAGTTGGTTGCGTACTCAGTGAGGTACTGTAAAGCTCTTTATACCATCAATATGATATTTTAGACCTCTTTCTTTTATGAGAATTCTCTAGACATAAGTTGTCATCTCCTTCTTTGCAGTTTATACTTATGAAAAGTAACTCAAACATAAGTCAATAGCTTTTTTCCATTGCTAAGCATCCTAAGCACTTTCAATTCAGTCATCCAACTTCTTGTATTTAGCATTCTATGCACTTTCAAGATTGTCAATATGAACTTGCTTCGACATGCTAGCCACACAATCTTGTTGAAGAAGCATTAGTTCCTAAACGACAAAGGAAAATAGATGTACAAGCTCTATGTAATATGATGATTGCCTAATCAATAATTAACCTTTTTTTCTGGTTTTGGCTTCTTAGGCCTGTGGTTCACTTTAATGAAATCACTTACCATTTCACTGAGTGCATGTATGTCCATTCCTACAATATTAAGCGGCAGGTAGCATTCAATTTTTCTGTACTCAAATTTCATTAGTCGTTGTTAATGAAATAGCTATGCTCATCTGTTCTCTGTTTTTGTAGAAGGAATGCAATCCTACAGATGCACCGGGGACATCTGCTATGAATGCAAACCTGTATAAAGGAAACCAAGCTATGGCACCACAAAATCAAGTAAAGCATTGATTTCTGTTGATTTAATGGCTATGTTTTTGTCTGTGTATCCTTACTGTATCTATTTCTATGACATGAAACAGTTCCCCGGACAGCATGGTGCAGATGGATTATAGGGTATTGAGAAAATGGTCATAGATTACCTATATAAACCTTCATGCCTGTAAGTCCATCATGGTTGAATGTACCATTCTCATCGTTTATCCTTTGATTATATCCATTCCATGTGATTCCTTCATACATTGCACTTTTTGTGCTATATGCTTGTCATGGTAAAGGTTCTTCCCCTTTTGCTTGATGCGTATAATTTTGTCCCTGAAGGGCTGGTGCTTGAAACTATCTGCATCCCTTTTCCTCTTAACAACTTGTACAATAATTGCATTAATTTGTCTGTTGTGCATCTCAACATAAGCTTCACATTTGAGATCTTCTAATTTGTCTGTTGATCTTTTTGATTTAGAGTAACAACATGATAATGTTACCATTCTGTTGTAATGCTAGGATGTGTAAAATTCTTTCAATGTTTTTGGTTTTATTTAGGTCAAAATATTTTTGGTTTAACTCTCACATTTATTCTTCCCATTTATTAATTCAAAGCAAGCCAGATTAAACTAATTTATATAAGTGTTTTTTTGCTAAAAGAATACATAAAATAATTAAAATTGGCCTATTACATCTGTGTATATGTCATATTACGTTCATTAGTCAAATTGGATCAATGGGCTTTCAAGGCCAAGGCCCATTGATCCAATCGGCCCTTATCCAATAAAATGCAATAAAAACCAACAAAACGCATGAAAAGGGGAAACCCTACCGCTTTAGAAAGGTTTCCGTCTCTGTTTACTCCCTCTCTGCTTTCCATTTCCGCATCTCTTTTTACTCGGCAGATTCTATGAACAAATCAAATAATCGTCTTCCTCTTTCGCTACATCACCAAAAATCTTCATTTTCAGTTTCCCTTTCCCAAGCCAAAACAATAAATCTCGAGATCTGGATCTGTAATTTTCCAGAATAAACAAATTTGGATATTCGACCTTCGTTTCCTCCAGATCTGGATCTGTAATTTTCCAGAATAAACAGATCTGGATCTGTAATTTTCCGGTGTTGTCCCAAAGTTCACATACAAAGCGAAGATCCACGGTGGTTGTGTTAAAGAGTGAATGTTGTTTTCAGATCCAGTGGAAAAAGGTTCTCTCTCTCTCTCTCTAAATATGTTTAGAGTGTTCTGATTCATATCCCAAAATAAAAAATTAATTAGCTATCACGTTACTCTCTCTCTTTATCTGTCTTTGAAACTTTCAGACATAACTCTTTCTATTTCTCTGTGTATTCGACAGATCTGGATATTCGACCTTCGCTTCCTCCAGATCTGGATCTGTAATTTTCCAGAATAAACAGATCTGGATCTGTAATTTTCCGGTGTTGTCCCAAAGTTCACATACAAAGCGAAGATCCACGGTGGTTGTGTTAAAAAGTGGATGTTGTTTTCAGATCCAGTGGAGAAAGGTTCTCTCTCTCTCTCTGAATATGTTTAGAGTGTTCTGATTCATATCCCAAAATAAAAAATTAATTAGCTATCACGTTACTCTCTCTCTCTTTATCTGTCTTTGAAACTTTCAGACATAACTCTTTCTATTTCTCTGTGTATTCGACTTTCACTTCCTCCAGATCTGGATCTGTAATTTTCCAGAATAAACATATCTGGATCTGTAATTTTCCGGTATTGTCCCAAAGTTCACATACAAAGCGAAGATCCACGGTGGTCGTGTTAAAGAGTGGATGTTGTTTTCAGATCCAGTGGAGAAAGGTTATCTCTCTCTCTCTCTCTCTCTCTGAATATGTTTAGAGTGTTCTGATTCATATCCCAACATAAAAAATTAATTAGCTATCACGTTACTCTCTCTTTATCTCTCTTTCTATTTCTCTGTGTCCTCTCTCTATTTCTCTTTCTCTTTCTTTGTCTCTATCCCTCTTTCACGTTTACAGATCTAGATCCAAAACAAAAACTTCTAAGAAGTCATGCCTATCTTTTAAACATCGTGTTTGCCTAATTCATACCATTCTTTTTTTGAGAAGCTCAATATCCCACCATCCGCATTCTGTTTCAAACTGACCTTATGCTTATACTTCGTTTGTTTATAATTCGAACCACATCAATTTAACCCTATTATTTTCCTTCATAGGTTTGAAGAAATAAATATCCATGATACATGCTGTGTTAGAGATCGGATTGGGCTCAGATGTAACAAAAACCATTAATTGGTACTGTATAAAATGAAACGAATACAGGTACGCCTACTATCTTCATCTTTAGGCATTTATATGAAATGTAATAACTCAGTTCTGAAATCTGTTGTTCTAAAATATGAAATTCTGAAATCAGTATAGATATTATTTAAATAAATTGTTTTGAAAGTATTTTTATACATCCTACATGATCTTTAGACCCATTAACAACTATTTACATCTATAAATTATAGTTTTATAAGTTAATTTTTTCCCTTTTAGATTTAGTATACAATCATAAATGTTTTATATACAAATAAACCTATTCACTTATAATTCTGCTATAAGAAATAGACGTACTATATAAACACGCTAAATCCTTTATATTAAACCTTAAGCCCTAACCTTTACTCTATAGGCTTAGCCTAAAGCCTATAGCATAATTATCAATTTGAGAACCTAATTGTTAATAATTTAAACCCTAAGATATACATAATAACATAATTATCAATCTGAATTAAATCTTATTAAATATGCTATGCAAAAAATACTAAGATTTACTGGAAAGAATGCATATTCATTAACACATACTTGAGGACGAACTACCTACATTAGTACATGGACATATATGTTTTGATATCTGATTTAATACATTTTTCATGCATTCTTAGTACATAAACAACTCAGTTAAACTGTATTAAATGAGTTCTGGCAATTCATGGGGTTCCAAGATCTAAAAAAGAAAATTTGAAGGTATGGATACTATACTAACATTGATATGAACATGAAAAATAGATATTAAATGTTGCACAAAGTATAGTGAATGAATTATTACCTTGTAACTGAGTTTCTGTATATCCTGAATAAAACTGAAACAAAGTAAAAAAAAAAACAATATCAGTTCGGTTTGAAATGTTAAATCTTAATCCCTACAAACATTGAATTTCTATTTGCAATGATATAAGAATTACTTGAAATGACTAAGTTTTGGTTTAGTTAAGCATTACCTCTTGAATGTCTCTATTCTGCTATGGTTTAGGGTTTTACAATAACTGAGAAGGTATAGATTATAGTAGACTATGTGCAAGAGATGTAGCATTGTATTTTTGGAATACATAGATTTTATAATCAATTTTGCTTTTTATGGATGTTTTATGATATGTCGAATTTCTGTCATTGGGAAAAATACAGCACATTATTTTTGTCTCAGATTATAAGATATGCTGAATTTTTGTTATATATATGTGATTTAAAAGCTGTGCAATATATGATGTAATAGCTGGGTAGATTTTCTGCATTTTTTGCCTTATATTTTGCCATATATATAAAAATAAAATTCAGAGAAAGAAAATAAAAGCATAGTTGCCTTCTCAATAATCATTTTAATTTTGTACATAAACTATTTTGTAAGGCTCTTAATGATTCTGTATTATACTGTGCTTTTTTGGGTCAGATATTGTATTCAATTGCGAAATTTATGGATGTTTTATGATATGCAGGGTTTCTGCCATTGGGAAACAGACAAAGCACAATATTGTCTCAGAATGTATGCAATTGTCTAATTTTTATACAGGTTTTAAAAGTTGTGCAATATATGCTGTAATGTATGTGCAGGTTTTTGTTTGTATATGTGGTTTTGTAATATTTTTTGTGGTTGGTTTTGTGTTTAGGCTTTTGCTGCATTTCTGTAATGCTTCATATTTAGGTTCTTGTGTGTTTGATGGTTTGTAATATATGGGCATATTTTGTGCATTATTTTGTCTTATTTGTGATTGGTCTTGTGATTATATTACGTTCAGGATTTGTCGTAATTTTGTTTCAATATTTTGGTGTTTTTAATGCAAAAATTTTCATATAACAGGTTTTATACAACATCTACAGCAAAATAATTTTTTTTACAAAAACGTACTCAAATTTTGGATTTTATGGGTGAAAATGTAGCTAGTTTTAATTGTTTATTTTCTTTGGAAACATAAATATCAAAAAAATCGTATAAAGCAAGTCACTGGACAATTATGAAAAAAAAGTAGGTTAGAATATCCCAGAATCCTAGTTTTTTTACAAAAATAACAACATTAAGCGAACTGGTGACACGTGTGCAAAATTCTCTGGATGTGACACGTGACAGCGGAAAACGCGAATGTAATATGGGGGCGCGTGCTGTTCAGCTGTCTTTTTGCTTTAGTTATTATATAGTAGATTATCATAGGAGCCTCCGCATTTATCAAAACACTTCCAATTTTCTTTGTTTCGTGTTAGTGTATAATTTTCCTCTCTTTTTTCTTGACATTTAGTGGTTTCATGACATAGTATATCAATGCATTTATTTTTAATGTAGGATAGAATGAAGAACGTGATAACAACATAGTCCATTTTAAAAGTGTGTTATGATCTTATACTATAATATGCTTCGGATTGCAATGTATCCATGCATATACATTAATTTTGAATCCTTAACAAATGTTCAAGATTTAGTTAATCTTAATATTAACTTAAGTAAAATTATATTTTTTGGGGTTTTGTGTCAAACCATCCGTTATATGGCCCATTTTACATGAAGTCATCCATTATATCAATAGTTATTCTAAACCATCCATTAAAACGCTTCTGTTAACAAAAAGCCATTCAAGAGATCCTTCTGTCACTTTTGCCGTTAATTTGTGTGAAAAGACCCTTATACCCCTCGTTCTTGTTTAAAATTACGAGTAATGTCATGTTTTTTTACATTTATTATTTTTTATATTTTTCAAAAAATAAATAAAAATATTCCCGAATAATTAACCCCGGATATTTTTTAACAAAAATTTTTTCTAACTTTTTCCCCAAAAGGTAATACCATGGATTTTAGCATTTTAATCATGCACTTTAAGATAATAATTCATGCACTTTATATGTTTATATACGCACTTAATTTTATTTTTATTAATATTATTTATTCATTTATTTTCAAAAAATATCTTTTTCTCAAAAATTATTATTTTTTCAAAAATTCATACCATGCACTTTAGCATTATAATCATGCACTTTAACTTACTTTCCCATGCATTATATATTAAAATATTCAAAAAAATGATTTTCAAGAAAGAATATTTTTTAAATATATAATAATAATAAAAATTATAAAATAAAATATGATATTACTCGTAATCTTAAAAAAAAGGGGTTATAAAGGTCTTTTCACACAGATTAACTACAAAAATGACGGAAGAATCTATTGGGTGACTTTTTCTTAACGAACGCCTTTTAATGAGTGATTTGGAATAATTATCGATATGACGGGTGGTTGCGTTTAAAATGGGACATATAACGGTGGTTTGGCGCAATAACCCATATATTTATTATTCTTATTTGAAACTAAATGTATAGTTGTTAAAATTTTGATTGACTTAACTCTTAAACAATTTTAAAGGCTATTACCATATATAAAATCAATCATTTATATGTACAGAATTATGTATATTTTTGTAGTAGTTATATATGTATATTTTGATATAATATAACTCATTTTTTGTGATTAATTGCAATCTACATAATTTGAAACTTTCAAATGTTTATACTTTTTTATACAATGAAAATATATTCAGAAAATTAAAACCTAAGAGTCATTAATCTTTTTATGATTTACGTGTGGGCTAACTCAAACTCTACATTTGCGAACATTATTATTAATTCTTATAAAATGTATGTGTGGGCTAACACAAAGTCTATATTTCTGAACATAAGTAATTATATGTCGGTATCTTATATTATATATCACACTACCTTTAACAAATAAATCATTCAATCCTTATATATTCAGCAAAAAAAACTCATGTGAATATAATAAAAGATATATCTTCCTTTTGATTTTATATTCATATCTCCATTATAGAAATTGTATCGGTAACTTGAATAAAATATGAAATATCAGATGTTATTTTTAGTAATTTACCCTTTACTAAATCAAATTCACTACCCCTTTAAAAAATTAGATCCACCTACATATTACATTAATCCACTGTTTATCTATCCATTTGTATATATTCCCGTATGTTAAAATAGAAGATTCAATATATTGTAATTCGTTGCCGACATCTCCCTTCTTCTTTTCTGTCAGAGTCTTCACTTTCTCAAAAGAATATACTTATCAGAACTCATAAAGATAATTTTTCATTTGCAAAAAACACAATACTTAAATGAAACAAAATTTACAGTTTTATGATTAGTTATTAACTCTAATGCTTGTATATATATAAAAAATTAATATCAAAGACCCCGTGCAAGGCCTATACACCAAAAGTTGACTATGCACCTTTCATATTAATTATACACAATTTAAATAGAAAAATATGAGTTTTTAATTACAAACATTTTTTGCATACATATAAAATTTTACATCGAATTTATATACTTTGTTAAATGTATGTCTTTCAGAAATAGTTTAATATTATTTTGCTAAATGACATGTTCAACATATGTGCATATTTAGTATACTAAATGTAGACCATTTATCTATAGCGTGTGCAAACAAAGATAAACATAACCTCACGCTGTACAAAAAAGTCACTCTATTGAAATTTTCAATCCATTGACCATGATTGTCCTTATTAATTCCTTAGCTAGGAGATATATAGGTTAACAAAACATTCAATTCCATGTGTTAATCTATATGTCTACGATATGAAATTGTTTTATTGAATTCGTCTTATCAACTAAAATCTAATCAGATCCGGGGGAGGGATGGAAGTCAACTTCTTTTGGTTGTTTGTAGATTTTCTTGATATCAATCATCGTTAAGAGTTTTATGGGCTCGCAATGTGCATAGGTTAATAAAGTGCATGTTGACTCTTTCAGCACAATCTCCATTTATTCAACCTTCGAATATTTTTCCACTATCAAATTCCATCTTAAATAAGTCCATGAATGTCATTTAAGATATATGGACTCCATTACTCTAATCTAAGACTTCGTTAGCAGCCGCACTTGCATCCCAATCATAAAATGTTCAGCCTTGCACTTTTTTACCACACGTGCTCCCACACGCGGGGACTGAACTTTGCGCATTCGTTGTATGATAGTCTATCTTAGGACTGAATGTCTATTTGGGATATCTGAGACGATGGTCTCTTTCAAAGAAAAATGCATAATCAAATTTGTGTATTTCTATGTATTCACACTCAGGAACCTCACCTCAAAACTAATACTTCTTCTGTTAATCAATACTTGTCATTTTAGTTTTTTCTCGGATCTTGCGCTCGATCAAATCGTCAATAGACTCATGTTGACAAGTTTTTACGAATGCATTGACATCTTCTGTAATAAGCAATCTTAAATTAGAAGGGCATTATGGTAATTTATTTTGATAATAATAAAAGTTATGAAATTTATTTTATTTATTTTATAGAAGAGTGATTTAAATTTACATTAACTTAAGTCAAGAAATTATGTTAAGATAATTTTTGTACAAATTATCAAATGAGTTACAATAATATAGTGTAGAAATTAATAATTAAGTGTTGACCCATTTGGGTTTATTCTGGAAAACTGATCTGAACACGTCTATTCATTGACGTTTTCCGGCCATCACAGTGCACCTCCGATTCCAGTTCCATGTCCTGGTGAAAGGTCTCGTTTAAACGAATCCAACCACACTGGTGTTGACCCATTTGGGTTTCGATCGAGCCCAAACGAGCCTTGCAAAAACCGCTTTTCGTGCACTTTGTTTTGGTCTCTCTGAGTTGTTCACAATTTTTTTTTTTGGATTAGTTTAATTTAATTAATATAATCTAGCTTAATTAAATTAATCTAAGATTAATTATAATTAGGATTAAAATTAATCAGATTATTTGTATAATACTTTGCTTAGGAAAATTGTAATAATAACAATTTTATTAGACTATAATTGGTTATTTATTTGGTTAAAAAATTGTATAAAATATATATAGTTCAAAAATTGGTTATTAGATGTTATAAGTAAATTAATCAATTATTTTATTTGTAACAAAGATGTAAGGACATGTGATTACAGGATTAATTATGTCGCGTATATAATATACTATAATTAGATTAATCTCGATGGTTTATTTATTTGGTTTAAATCAATTTAGATATTAATAAATACGAGCCTTGTTCAATTTTTCGTTTCGATGTAAATTATCTAATTATAATTTATTTTGTATAAAATGGGTACCTTGCAAAATTGCAATTGGAAACAGAAATGAATCAGGAATCCAATTCGTCGACTAGAATCGATCTTCTCTCGAACGTCGACACACCTTTTTCTCTGACAAAAAGACTTAAGACAAGTGGTGGTTCGCTCATGTCATTTCAGTTATTCTTTTTACCGGCATTTAATATTAAAATTAATTGGTAGTTTCAAAAATCTCATTAATGTTTGAGAACACGTGTGCTAATATGCATTTCGTATCTAGGTTGATAGTTATTATCGATATCTATATATATAGTTATATAAGTATGCATTATTAATGTTGTATCGTCTTAATGACAATATTGAGTGTGGAATTTGTGTGTTATGTGTGGACTTTATAGTCATTAAGAGTCGTCTTTAATAGTTGTGTGTGTTAGGGTTATTATGACTTTGTGAGACATAATGATCTTATTATAACTATGTATTAGTCGAAGTAATTCCCTAATACATTTAAGGTCATGACTATTGTTTCTTATCCAGCCGTTAAGGATAAGAGGTGTTTAAGCACCTTGCTAGTGCAATTGGGTTGGATGTAATGTTGACTTGTCCGTGTTGTTCTCGTTTTATTCGAGATTGTGTACAAAAAATTAAGATAATTTGTGGTGTATGGAAATGAAATAAGATAAGTGATGTGAGCACAAAATTAATAAACCTCGAGCGAGAAATAACACTTGAAAACTGCTCGTGCTCTAGTTTAAGTGAGTCTTCTTTCTAATATGAATTCGCAGTATGTGGTGAGATTGGTCGGACCAATTATTTCAATGGAGTTTATATATGATGTGTGATGTTGTAAAACGTTCCCAAACAAATTCATATATTCTTCCCAAATTACCCAAATTCATTTCGGGTATTCTCTTGGTGCATTTCTCTTTTGTCCATTCTTCTTTTAGTGGAAATATTTTAGTTATTTATCGTCTATCGACTTTTATTCGAGAGACAATGATAGTAACTAGATATGACCACATAGAACCTCACATACGACACATCAGTCGACTTGCATGGTTTCCTGGTGTCATCCGTCCCATACGACACATCGGTCGACTTGCCTTAGGTTGTATAGAAGTAACGAGACTGAGACGAAGGCTTGCGGTTGGAGTTTAGTTTTGTAGTACTTCAAAGTTGTTTGTAATTACGCGACATAATTAAGATTTATTTAAAAGTCTTCCGCTGTAATTTCATATTGTTTTGTAAAACTAGTCTTCTCAATTTATGTGGAGAATGTTAATAAAGATAGGGCATTTATTTCAAATGTCTTCCACTACTCTTTTATTTATTAAATATTTATTTACTTTATGCAAAACATTGTTCGGATTAAGCCTTGGGTGACTTTGGACATTTAATTATGAGGTCACTAGCGTGTGGCACTACCGACATAGGTCAGGGGTGTTACATCTTGTTCTGGAACTTGTGTTGTTGTCATGTTACTTGATCCATCGACCCCAGTCATGACGCGTTGTACCGTTAATGAAAACGAGTTCCGAAGTTGTTTTGTGCTTAGCTTGAGTCTGTAAGATGGATAAGGAGAGGAATCACAATGGTGTCCATGAGGAAGATAATCACAACAACTGTATGGACAAGGACGGTTATGATGGTCACGTCCGCAAGGGTCGAGCCTACAATTAATAAGTGAGACAGACTAATCGTGAAGAGGGTGAACACGATGATCACATCCACTACGGTGAAAGAGAATGCGGAGATCACGATGATAGCACCGAGGAAGATTGCAACCGTCGAAATGAAGATCAAGATGTTGCCGCAACAAGGATGGCGTTATAAAGATGTAGATGTTAAGTAGGCAGAATAATGTCGTAGAGACATGTATGCGGTGTGGGCAGAAATAACATCGTAGAGCTGTTGATGCCCTTGGGCAAAGATAGCAACGTAGAGTCGTAGATGCCACTTTGGTGAAGATAGCATCGTAGAGACGTAGATGCCACTTGGGCAATAGATAGCATTGTAGAATTGTAGATGCCTCTTGTGCGAAGATAGTGTCGTAGAAATGTAGATGTCGCTTGGGCGAAGATAGCGTCATACAAACGTAGATACCGCTTGGGCGAGTAAGCTTAAGTCAACTAAATCTATTGGAGTCTATCGCGTTTAGTAGAGAGTATATCAACTAAATAAAATGATACACCCTTTATTCAATGTTTATTGAAGTGTTATAAAAAGTTTCCCTTTTATCTCCACGTTGCGTGGTTGCGACGAAGCCAACTGAGTTTGTGAACGCATCAGCATGAGGTACGAGGTAGCTCGACCAGACATCATGTCGGGTTTTGGATAGACCGATCGTATAGAGAGTAGATCACGTTGCTCTCATAGGGGCCTACCTATAATTGTCGTATATTTGCAAAAGAGACATAGGATGTTCCTTAATTTATTTGTCAAAGGTAGACTATGTGCCCTTCCTTCCAAAGCAACGTGTCATTGTAATCCATGGGCCTCTCTTATGTTACAGGTTGGGGCCCTTCTTCACATTTATTGAAAAGACTAAGCTTCTATAAGTAATAAGTAAGAAAAAAGTAATTTGAGAAAACAAGATTAGAAATAGTACTTCTTAAGGTGTACCACGGTCCATCTTTTGATCATTGATATGCCATCATGTGAGGTCAATTTGTAAGCTCCTTGTTCGATGACTTTGCTATTTTGATATGGAACCTCCCAAGTTGGTCCTAATTTCCCACCATTCTCTTCTCTCGTGTTTTGAAACACCTTCCACGTACCCAATCACCAACCTGGAATGCCTTTAACCATACGTTCTGGTTATAGATCCAAGTGATCCTTGTTGGTATGCGCCAACCTAAACTAGGCGTCGTCACACAGCTAGTCTACAATGCTGAACATATAAATGATGAGCGACGTGTTCCTTTCTTCAGTGACAACGCGATACTGTATGGTAAGAACTCGAACTTCAACAAGTAAGACTACTTCACTGCCAAACACCAAAGAGAAAGGTGTCTGACCCGATAAAGTTCTTGGTGCTGTGTGATCAGACCATAAGATGGATGACAGCTCGTCGGCCCATAGACCTTTTGCTTTCTTGAGTCTCTTCTTCAAATTGTTGATGATGACTTTCTTGCTAGACTCGGTTAGGCCATTAGCTTGTGGGTAGCGAGGTGTTGACGTCACCAACATGTTGTTCAATTCTTGGCAGAAATCTCGCATCCTGTTACTAATGAATTGGGACCCTTTATTGCACACGTTAGTAGTCGGGATGCCAAATCTGCATAAATATTCCTCTTGATGAAGGATATTATGTGTGTGTCTTTGATCTCCTTGAACATCTTTTCTTAAATCCACTTCGGGAAGTAGTCGGTCATGGCAAGCATGAAAACACGTTGGCCTGAAGTTGGAGGAAGTTTCTGAACTATGTCTATCTCCCACTTCATGATGGGCCAAAGAGAAGAGATTGGATGCAATGAATCCGACGGTTGCTGAGAAATCGGGCCATCTCCCACTTCATGATGGGCCAAAGAGAAGAAATCGGGCCATCTCCCATCTCCCACTTCATGATGGGCCAAAACACGTTGGCCTGAAGTTGGAGGAAGTTTCCGAACTATGTCTATCTCCCACTTCATGATGGGCCAAATAGAAGAGATTGGATGCAATGAATCCGACGGTTGCTGAGAAATCGGGCCATGTCTCTGACACGCATTGTACTTTCTTGCATATTCGACGAAATCTTTTATTCATGGTAGGACAATAGTAGCTTGTTGTGTTATCCCACAATTCCATATTTCTCCCTCCAGAATGGTTGTCACAATCTCCATCTTGCAGCCCCTAGAGTGCGGCATGTACCTCAACTTCTCGCAGATATCTTAAGTAGTATCTAAATGTTGTCAATTTAAGTAGCATGTCATCTCTTAGGGTGAAAGTAGATTCTTTTACATGAAGTATTTGCGCTTCCTTCTTGTCTGGAGGTAGTTCTCTATGCTTGATTCAGTTGTAAAGTGGCATGATCAACAAATCGCGATCATTGGCGTGATCGATGTGTTGTACAGGCAATACATTGGCGAGTTTATCGATGATGGGTATTTGAATGTGGAGGAAGGGAATTGGGTCTATGACTGAGTCGAGGTTGGCCAATGCTTCGGATTCTACATTGGCGTTTCTAAGGACATGTTTGATCTGGAAGGTGTCGAATCACTTGATGATGTCACAGACAACTTATAGGTACATTGTCATCGTTGAATAACGGGCCGCGTATGTTCCGTTGATCTGGTTCATAATTAGTATGGAATCGCAAATCACTTCTATGTTTTTTACGCACGTACCTTTAGCAATGGTGATCCTTGTTATTAATGCTTCATACTATGCCTCGTTGCTCATCTACTTTAACTCGCATCACCCTGTTTTAGATATCCTATTCCCTTGTGGTGATATTAGGATGACCCCTATTCCCACACCATTCTGATTTGAGGCTCCGTTGGTGTACAATGTCCATTTAACAAGGACAACTTTGTCGGCTTGAAGAAGTTCTCAAGCGACTTGTTCTTCATAGGTGTGGCTAAAATCAGCCACAAAGTCTGCCAAAGCTTGCAACTTGATCGATACATGCATCTCGTATTATATGTCATAACCGCTGAGTTGGACCACCCACTTGGTCATTCTTCCAGACATATCCGTCTTGCTCATCACGTTCTTAATGGGTAATTTGTTCTCACTTTGATGGTTTGTGCTTCAAAGTACGACCATAATATTATTGATGTCGTGATGAGGGCTAGGGTGAGTGTCTCCATGGGTGAACACCTTGTTTCTGCATCTAGGAGTGTTTTGCTCACATAATAGATTGGGAGTTGTTTGCCATCTTTTTCTCACACTAAGACGACGCTGACCGTTGCTTATCTTACCACAAGGTATAAATATAGAGCTTTGCCTACTTTGGGTTCAAATAGAATGCACATATTAGACACCACTTCAGCTCTTTGAACGCTTCTTCATGTTCGTTGGTCCACTCGAACGACTTGTTCTTCATTAAGATGTCATAAAATAGCCGATTTCTATCTGACGATTTTGATATGCACCCGTTTAAAACGGTGACTCGGCCGATTAACTTCTGAACATCTTTGACGCAGCAAGGAGAATGCAGGTCGAAGATGGCTTTTATCTGGTCGTGGTTGGAGTCCCTTTGTGTCACCATATAGCATAGGAACTTTCCGGACAATCCCCCTTTGTGTCATCACTTTGCGGGATTAATCTTCATGTCGTATTTTTTCATAACCTCAAAGTTGTTTTCAAGTGTTCGATGTGGTTTGTCGACTTCTTCAACATCACCAAAATGTCATCGATGTAGACTTCCATGGTGTCTCCAATTTGGTTCTAAAAGATTTTGTTCACTAATTGCTGCTAGGTTGCTCCAACATTCTTTAAGATGAACGACATCACCTTGTAGCAATATATCCCTTGATTGGTGATGAAGGCTGACATCTTTTGGTCCTCCAGGCTCATTTGAATCTGATGATAACCATTGAAGGTGTCCATAAAAGTGAGCATCGCATGACCGACAATGGCGTCGACCATGGCATCGATGTGTGGTAGAGGGAAAGAATCCTTAGAACAAGCTTTGTTTAGATTAGTGAAGTCTACACATACCCTCCACTTCCCATTATTCCTTTAAACCGCCAACACTTTGGCTACCCTCCACTTCTCGTTGCTTTCTAATCCTGTATGAGATGTCAGATCCTATATTCACCACTAGCCATGGATTATTAGGATCTATGATTACTTCATCAAGTTCGGAGGGCTTGGGTTTTGTGTAATGCGTCAATCTCTTGTAATCCGCTAATTGCTATACTAACATCCCATTATGCTTCTTCTTCGTGATCATTGGCTTCAGAGAGAGATCCTGTAACACTTCTTTGCTAGCCTATGTTCGCCTATTATTTCTTTTACTCCCCACTTCGTGATCGTTGGCTTTAGAGAGATTACTTGTCTATCCATGGAGGTCCTAAAATAACGTTGAATGGTGAGAGGCACTCCGTGACTAGGAACTTTACTTGTAAGTTTACTCCACTCGCATAAGTTGTGATGTGATCAGAAATCCCATAAAGCTATAAGACCAAGCCTAGAAGAGTGATAACGCCGCCAATGACGCCGTCGTCACGCTACAAACTAGGGTTTTCAAGACCACCGAGCCAATATCGTCCTAAATGATCCCTTCTAGTTCCAATCATCAAGAAGGCTTATTTAAGCAACCCTTGTAAAGTATGATGCCATTTGTAGGAGGAACTCTTGGAGAAGACACAAGGAGCATCACCGTGGCGGCGCCGACAAGGAAGTTTGAGAAGAGCAACGGTCGTCTCGATGATCCACACGACTTGGCCCAAACAAAACATAGCCCATCTTCATTAGAGATTTCAAGGACCCCAGGGAGCCAAGGTTGGACATGGGAAGTTGAAGAGGGCTTAGAGAAGTCGAGCCTAGAAGGCTCAGTCGCAGCACCAATGAGAGTGGAAGAGTTGCACAATGCTCGTAGGAACGTCCAAAATGCTACAGCCAAGGCTGAAGGACGGCCAAGTAAGGTCCCAATGCCGCATGAGATGACGAAGCCACCTTCAAGAGCTAAGGGAGTTTTCTTACCTATAAGTCTTCTTATACAGCCCTTCCTTTATCTTTTCCTTGCCAAATCATATCTTTTAGCATATCTTATCCCTAACCATAATATCTTATATTTTTGTACTTGTACCCTAAGATAGATTTTCTTTTGCTTTTTGTCTTTAGATATTATTTAGTTGAAGATTTGATTTTATCTTTTAGGTACTTAGAGATTACTTGCTATTTTTTGGATTAAATCTTATCGTGTCTTCATAGATATTATCTTAACCATATTTGTAAAAAAAGGGCTAGTAGCCGTGAAACAAGGGTTAGTAACCCCCTAATTTGTACAAGAAAAATCCAGACTCATCAAGAAAGCAAAAGAAGTGGGACTTGGAAAAATTCAGACGCAACGAAAAAGAAAAAAAAGTTGGGCATAAAAAAAGTCGGATCCCACGAGTCCAAGAAAATCAATAAAAAAATCAAGAAAGTCCTTATTATCAAGTTAAGGTTTTTAGAAAAGGGATGCAAGAACACGGTTAGCCCTAGAAGGCGAAGGTGTGTGCTTCATGAAAGGTACTTTCTTTTTACTCAAGTGTTGAACTTTATTTTGTTTTAGACTAACCTAAAAAGTTTGCTTGCTTTGTTAGTACTAGATTAGATTTGTTCCCTTTTTTCTATCTTGTTTCGAGTCATGTCTCAAATAAGTATAGGCAAGGAGACCATGGAGAGCTCACGTGAAGAAGGGAGGCCAATCACATTTGGTGTTCTTTGGGCCCTTCTTGAGCAATCCCACCGTGATATCCTTATAGCCATTAAAACCAAAATGCATCAAGGATGGAGAAACCAAGAAAGATTGAAGCCCTTAACGCGCCGGTACCATCAAATAATCCTAGTCGGCGACAAGATGTTTTGAGCTATCCATTCACCGAGGCCATGACCAAGGACATGGTAGTCCAATGAGACAAGCCATCAATCTATGATGAGTACCCGGAAGATGAGGAGTTGGGAGTATACGAATCCAAGGATAAGAGGGAAGAAGTGGTGGAGAAAAACGTGGCCAAAGAAGATGGAGAAGGGGAACTTCTTGCAACCACTGCCGTTGGAGAGTGCTAAGATCTCCAAGTTGATTTTTGAAGAAGGATCTTTGCAACCCATTTATGATGAGGAGCGTCAAGAACGATCCAAAAAGGATTCTATGATCCTATACTTAGAAGAGAAGGAAGGACCTCAAAAAAGGATGTTGAAACTTGAGGATTCTCCACACTATGTCATATTTCATAGGTGGCATACACCAGAACCTCTTGAAGAGTCCACAATTGGACCATGTTTCCTCCACTGCATGGCTAAACCTTGGTTATACGCAATGCCTACGCATCTTAGAGGCCTTTCCTTTGGGTTTTGGAAAAGAAGACGTGACACCACTCCTTGTTGAGGTTCAAGAGTTTCTTGTCTAAGGGGAGCATACCACTCAAAGAGCACCTAAGGAGTCAAAATTTCATAGAAGAATCCTTCACCCCTCATGTTTTGAGTTTCCTTGCATGATAATTTTTGTATATACATATAGTGATAGAATTTCATACTTGTGGCATGTTGCATTTACATCCAGATTTAGACATTCTTACTTGCATCATAGTTACCTTTTTCAAGACATGTCATATAGGTTGCACCTAGATCATAGTGTTAATTGCATGGTCAAATATGCTAGTTATGTTGCTAGTAGCATGATTAAGCATATATAGACATAAAAAGAAAAAGTGGTTTAGCTAGGGCTAGCATTTTTGCATATCATTTGGATAATGGATGGATAAAACTTACATTGCTAGGTGAGTATGGTCACCATCAAGACGAAGCCTCTAAAAGCTCACCACTGATGAACCAAGGATCCGTAAGGTCGTTCACAAGCTCACCAGGGCACATTCAAGATCCAGCTCATGAGTGAAAAAGGGTGCTAAGTTCCTTTCCCAAGCCAAGACACCCAACGCCAATCAGAGTGGAAGACTTGCAGAATGCTCGTAGGAACGTCCAAAATGCTACAACCAAGGTTGAAGGACGGCCGTGTAAAAACTCAATGTCGCATGAGATAACTAAGCCTCCTTCAAGACCTAAGGGAGTTTTCTTGCCTATAAGTCTTCTTATACATATTAGTTAAAAGGCACACTTCCTAGATCTTCATGTTTATGTTCATCGTTTCCTTGGGAGTTTTATCTAGTTTTTGACATGCTATTTATCCAAGTAGAACTCTAGGAGATAGGCTGCATGTTAAAAGGGGAGTCCCCTCAAGTTTATGATTGTTCATTCTAGGAGGGTACGAGAATTCATGACTAGGCTATGATGTTTTGGCTACATAGGAGCCTTTGCAATTCCGTGCTACTTGATCTTTATTGGTATAGGCTGCACTGACTCGACGTTGAATCTTTTTAAATAAGGGGAGAATGATGTGATATGGAATCCCATCAAGCTACAAGACTAAGCCAAGAGTCAAGCCAAGCCTAGAAGAGTGACATCGCCGCCAACCACGTCGTTGTTGCGCCTCAAACTAGGGTTTTTCAAGACCACCAAGCCAACATCGTCAAAATTTAGCCCTTCTAGTTCCAATCATCAAGAAGGCTTATTTGAGGAACCCTTGAAATGTATGAGGTTAATTGGAGGAGGAATGCTTTAAGAAGACACAAGGAGCCTCACCGTTGCGGCGCCGACAAGGCCATTTGAGAAGAGCCATGTCAACTCGACGATCCACACAACTTGGCCCGAACAAGACTTAGCCCATCTTCATTAGGGAAGCCAAAGACCCCAGGGAGCCAAGGTCTTCCGAGGGAAGTTGAAGAGGGCTCGGAGAAGTCGAGCCTAGAAGACCCAGCCGTGGCGCCAACAAATACAGAATGCGAACAAGATTTTGTCCAAAGGGGCAATCTTGATTACTTCATGCGTTTAAGTTGATTTTTGGCTATGTTGGAGTCCATGGGCTTATGTAGATTGTGCGCAAATTTTAGGCCCAACGGATCTCTTAGGAGGGCGTACGAGTTTAAAAAACAATTAGGGTTTTCGATTTTGTCCAGAGGCGCAATTTAAATCCACTCATGAGTTTCGGCTCTTTTTAGGATAGGTTTTGGATCAAGGGCTGATCTCGCTTGTGCCCAAATTTTAGGCCAAACGGATCTCTACAAATGGATAACGATGCATTCCAAATTTACTAAAAATTAGGGTTTTTAGAGACATTCGGTTTATTTATGGCTTGACGTTTTTCATTGTTAGTTAGATTTTGATTAATTGAATATACAGAACTTTATGTTTCATTATTGAGCTTTGAAGTTCACGTTCTGGAGTGTTTTGTTTTAGTGAGTCATATTTTTTTCAATCTACTCGGTTTTGATGTGTCATATCCAAAACGGTTGTTTTACCTAGGTGCGTCATATCCATGATGAATCATCAAACCTCTTTATGAATATATTAATGCATCATTTCCAATAGATCCAAATTGCCTATCCATTTTATTCTCTTGCAAACATAAACCTTAAAATCCACAAAAAGAACCATTCTTGGCGGAGATTCGAGACTTGTTTAACACAAAGCCTTGGAGGACGACTTTCCTTGAACCAGAACAAAGATCATTAAGCGGAAACAAATTATTTCATATCAGAGTTTGATCAAGGTAAAACTCTAAAACCATTGCTCATCTTAGTTTCAAACATTGAGATTGTGTGTTCAAAACCCTTGCCGTTTTTACGCTACTTGTTGTTGCGTTTTGTTGGCGGAATTTTCTGTGTGATTCTGCCATAAAAACCTGAGTGAGATTACCTTGGAGTGCTGCAAAAACCACCATAAAAATATCTCAAGGGTCCCTTCCTTGTATCCCTACCCGAGCCCTTGAGCGCCAAGCAACTAGCCAACGGTCGCGCACGTGTGGGTATGCCTTACACACCAAGTTAGATTCGCCAACCCTTGCAACCCCTCCCTTATCCTTTTCTTGCCAAATCATATCTTTTACAATATCTTATCCCCAACTATAATATCTTATCTTTTTGTGTTTGCACCTTAAGATAGATTTTATTTTGCCTTTTGTGTTTAGATATATAACACCCCCGACTTATGTCGGTAGTGCCACACGCCAGTGACCTCAGACGTTAATGTCCAAAGTCACCCCAGGATTTAATCGGAACAATTAAGTTTAAATAAATACATAAATATTAAATAACGAAAGAATAACCAGCGGAAGACATTTTAAATGAATAAGACTCAACCTTTTATTAAGATTCCTCTCGTCAAATGAGAAGGACGGTTTTACAACAAAGTATAATGACAACGGAATACTTTTAAATTACAGCGGAAGAATTTTAAAGTAGTCCTAATTACATGACTATGTATTACATTTATATCAAATTAAACATATACGCCTTGGAAATAATACTTCTTAAAACGCAACTTCAACTGCAAGCCTTCTCTTCGATTGGTTACTTCAAACGTCGGGGACCAACCTCTGATGTGCCGTATAGGACGGATGACACCAGCCAACCATGCAAGGAATAAAATCTGGTTGGTTAGTCTAGTGAAAGACTATGAAGTCTTGACTTTGGTGCATACTTTTTCTATCCTATGCTAGCCAAGAACCTAACCCTAGTCGAACACATCTTGTGTTTGCTTTTAAAAACTTGCATGGTCTTTTCCTTGTGCATTGTGAGATACTCTCTTGATTTCACTAACACTAGGACCATGTTACGGTTTTAGAAAAGAATGCAAGAACATGGCTAGCCCTAGAAGATGAAGGTGTGTGCTTCAAGAACGGTACTTTTTTTACTCAAGTGTTGAACTTTCTTTTGTTTTAGACTAACCTAAACAAAATTTGTGCTTTGTTAGTACTAGATTAGATTTTTCCTTTTGTTCTATCTTGTTTCAAGTCATGTCTCAAAAAGGTATAGGCAAGGAGACCCTGGAGAGCTCACGTGAAGAAGGGAGGCCGATCACATTTGGTGTTCTCCAACCATCTTGAGCAATCCCACCGTGATCTCCTTGCAGCCATTAACACCAAAATTGTGTCAATACTGGAGAAACCAAGACAGATTGAATCCCTTGACGCGCTGGTACCATCAAAGGATCCTAGTCGGCCACAAGATGTTTTGAGCTATCCATACACCGATGTCGTGACCAAGGATGTGGTAACCCAATGGGACAGGCCGCCAACCAATGATGAGTACCCGAAAGATGAGGTGTTGGGAGAACACAAATCCTAGGATGAGAGGGAAGAAGTGGAGGAGAAAAACGAGGCCAAAGAAGATGAAGAAGAGGAAGTCCTTGCAACCACCGCCATAGAAGAGTGTTGTGAGATCTCCAAGTTGAATTTTTAACAAGAAGGATCTTTGCATCCCATTTATGATGGGGAACTTAAGGAAGGATCCTTCATGGATTCTATGATCCTATAGTTAGAAAAGAAGCAAGGACCTCAAGAAAGATTGGTGGGACTTGAGGATTCTCCACACTATTTCACATTTTCAAGGTGGCATACGCCATAACCACTTGAAGAGTCCACGATTGGACAAGGACTCCTCAACCACATGGCTACACCTTGGTTAGACGCAATGCCTCCACATCCGAGATGCCTTCCCTTGGGTTTTTTGGGAAAAGAAGACGTGACACTACTCCTTGTTGAGGTTCAAGAGAGTTTCTTGTCTAAGGGGAGCGTGCCACTCAAATAGCGCCTAAGGAGTCAAATTTTCAGGGAAGAATCTTTCACCCCCACATGTTTTGAGTTTCCTTGCATGATAACTTTTGTATATACATATAGTGGTAGAATTTCATACTTGTGGCATGTTGCATTTACATCTAGATTTAGACATTCTTACTTGCATCATAGTTTCCTTTTTCAAGACATGTCATATAGGTTGCACCTAGATCATAGTGTTAACTGCATTGTCAAATATGCTTGTTATGTTGCTAGCAGCACGATTAAGCATATTTGTAGAATAGAAAGAAAAGTGGTTTAGCTAGTGCATGCATTTTTTTGCATATCATTTGGATCTTGGAAGGATAGAACTTACATTACTAGGTGAGTATCGAGACCAACAAGACCAAGCCTCAAAAATCTCACCAAGGATCCCTAAGGTCGTTCACAATCTCACCAAGGGACATCCAAGATCCACATCATGAGTCACAAAGGGTGCTAACTGCCCTGCCTAACCCAAGACACGCAACACCAATGAGAGTGGAAGAGTTACACAATGCTCGCATGAAAGTCCAAAATTTTACAACCAAGGTTGAAGGCCGGCCAAGTAAGGTCCCAATGGCACATGAGATGACGATGCCAGCTTCAAGAGCTAAGGGAATTTTCTTGCATATAAGTCTTATTATACATATTAGTTATAACTTATAAGGCACACTTCCTATATCTTTATGTTTAAGTTTCTTGTTCCCTTAGAGCTTTGTCTAGTTTTTCACATGTTATTTATCCAAGTATAACTCTAGGAGATAGGCTGCATGTTAAGAAGGGGAGTCCCCTAAAGTTTAGGATTTTGCATTCTAGGAGGTTATGAGAAGTCATGACTAGGCTAGGCGCTTTTGGCTACATATGAGCCTTTGTTATTCCGTGCTACTTGACCTTTATTGGTATAGGCTGCATGGATTCAAGGTCCAATCCTCTTAAAAGAGGGGAGGATGATGTGATCTGGAATTCCATAAAGCTACAAGACCAAGCCAAGAGTCGAGCCATGCCTAGAAGAGTGACAACACCGCCAACGACGCCGTCGTCGCGTCTCAAACAAGGGTTTTTCAAGACCACCGAGCTAACATCGTCCAAATTTATCCCTTTTAGAGCAATCATCAAGAAGGATTATTTCAGAAACCCGAGTAAAGTATGAGGCCAATTGAAGGAGGAATGCTTGGAGAAGACACAAGAGGCATCACCGTTGCGGCGCCGGCTAGGCCATTTGAGAAGAGCCATGATCAACTCGACGATCCACACGACTTATCTGAACCAGACTTAGCACATCATCATTAGGCATTCCAAGGACAATAGGGATCCATGGTTGGCCAAGGGAAGTTGAAGAGGACTTGGAGAAGACGAGCCCAGAAGACCCAATCGTGGCGCCAGCGAATACAGAATGTGGACAAGATTTTGTCCAAAGGAGAAATCATGATTCCATTGTGATTTTGATATGAGATTTGAATATTTTGGATTATATGGGCTTATCTAGCTTGTGTCCAAATTTCAGGCCCAACGGAGCTCTGAGGAGGGAGTACAAGTTTACAGAACAATTAGAGTTTCCGATTTTGTCCAGAGGCTCAATTTAAATCCACTCGGGCGTTTGGGCTCATTTTTGGATATGTTTAGGATCAAAGGCTTCTATATCTCTTTAACAAATTTTAGGCCTAATGAATCTCTGAGTATGGATAACTACCCGTTCCAAGTTTACTACAAATTAGGGTTTTGTGCAAACATTCGGTTTATTTAAGGCATGCCTTTTTTCATTGTTAGTTATATTTTGATTAACTGAATATACAGAATTCTATGTTTTATTATTTAGCTTTCAAGTTTACATTCTTGAGTTTTTTTATTTTGGTGAGTCATATCCATTTCAATCTACTCGGTTTTGGTGAGTCATATCCAAAACGGTTGTTTTACGTAGGTGCGTCAGATCAGTGGTGAATCAACAAACTCCTTTTTGAATCTATTGGAGCATCATATCCAATAGATCCAAATTGCATATCCCTTTTATTTTCTCGCAAACATAAACCCTAAAATCCACAAAAGAATCATTCTTGACGACAATTAGAGACTTGCTCAACACGAAGCCTTGGAGGACGACTTTCCTTGAACCAGAAAGAAGATCCTTAGGTGGAAACGTATCACTTGGTATGAGAGCTTGATCAAGATAAAAGTCTACAACCATTGCTCGTCTTAGTTTCAAACATTGAGATTGTGTGTTCGAGACCCTTGCCGTTTTTACCCTACATGATGTTGCATTTGTTGGCTAAATTTTCTGTGTGATTCAGGCATAAAAACCCTGAGTAAGATTATCTTGAAGGGATGTAAAAACCACCATAAAAAGATCACAAGGTTCCCTTCCTTGTGGCCCTACCCGAGCTGTTGCGCACGCGTGTGGGTATGCGTTGTGCACCAAGTTGGCTTCGCCAACCCTAGCAGCCCCTCCCTTATCTTTTCCTTGCCATGTCATATCTCTAACCATAATATCTTATCTTTTTGTTCTTTCACCTTAAGATTGATTATATTTTTCCTTTTGTGTTTAGATATTATTTTGTTGAAGATTTGTTTTAATCATATCTTATCATGTTCTTGAGTGTTTTGTTTTGGTGAGTCATATACATTTCAGTCTACTCGGTTTTGGTGAGTCATATCCAAAATGGTTGTTTTACCTAGCTGCGTCATATCCGTGGTGAATCAACAAAGCCCTTTTTGAATTTATTGGTGTCTCATATCCAATAGATCTAAATTGCATATTCCTTTTATTTTCTTGCAAATATAAACCCTATAATCCACAAAAAAATCATTGTTGATAGCCGTTGTAGACTTGTTCAATACAAAGCCTTGGAGGATGACCTTCCTTGAACCAGAACGAAGATCCTTAGGTGGAAATGCATCAAGTTGTCAATGTGATATCTCCTAGTTAGTTGCTTACCTCTCCGCTGAAACCCACCATAGGAGTCGACGTCTTATAAATATACTCTTTATTCAATCCGAGGTTGTGTAGGACTTCGACCATCATCAGGTTTGCAAAGCTACCATTATCTATCAATACGCGCCTCACCAAGCACTTGTCGACACTTATGATACTCGAACTTATGCCTTATCGAGCTTGTTATCCTATTTTTTAAATTGATATATTTCATAGTAGCAAACACCAAACACAATAGTGGGTTCTAAAAAGAACATTTAATCGTTTGGAAAGCGGAAGTCAACAAAGGAAATACCATGAAGAAATTAAAGCCTCGAGCTTCATGATAGGTATAACAAGGTGGTCATGATGTTCCACGACGATGTCGTCGGACTCAACGAACGTGATAGGCATGTTGTTGGAGACTTTCTTAGTGATGGTGAATGGCTTGTCGAAACTTGTTTCTTTTGTGTGGCGTTTGGCGGCAGAGACGGACGTTTCGCATATCTCTGAGCCTCCGGATATATTATTCACGATCTTGACATGTGGGGGAGGAAGCGGCGGTGCCTCTTCCCGTTTCTTCTAATCTAGTGTTGCTCTTGCTCTGTCCGAGATTAAGTCTCTGAGGTATCCTTTTGGAGCAATTGTACTACTCTCTGCAATGCGATACACTTATTTGTGTTGTGTCCTCCACCGCGATGGAGGTCGCACCGCTTGTTCGCAAATTTCTTGTTCATAGGATTGTATGGCCTTCTAGGCCATCTCACGGCATCGCGGAGTTTAATCATAGCCTTCACCACACTGGTGGAGCCTATGATGCACGAATACTGGTACAGGTGTGAGTGCATCCCCCAATCGTGTTGCCCATCGCGTCCGTTGTTACGAACATTGTTCATAGTGTAGTTCAATGAATTCTAGCAAATATATGGCTTGTAGCGCGAGTCACCTTTGTTGGAGCGTTTGTCGGCTAGCGCTGAATCGTGTTGTTTTTCCTGAACGAGATCATCTTCCTCTAGTCGAATATAGGGCATGGTATTTTCTTGGACATCTTCGAACATTTGGCACATATACTTGGTCAAGTATCGGTGTAACTCAGACTTCTCGTACAACCCTCTCTCGAATAACTCTATGGTTGTGGAGATATCCCATCATGGTATTGACATCTTCTTATCGTTCAATTTGTTGAGGAACTCTTTCAACATTTCTCGTGGGCGCTGAGCGATGCAATATAGATCATTGGCAAACTAAATCTTGAACAAGTTGATCAATCCAGAGAAATAGGAGATACTCTTGTTTTGTTGGTGCATAAAGTATGTTAATGCCAAACCTTTGAGGGTGGCTTTGAACCACTCACACATCATGCCTCTTTCAAGTGTTTCAGCATTGCGCTCGTCATCATCTTTTTCTTGTACAATGAAACATCTTCATCAGGATCGGCCTTTCGTTGAACGACGGCATATCAAGGATGGTGTACTTTTTTATAAACCACGGTATGGGCGATGGCATCAATAAAGGGTGAATCGGCGTAGCAATCGTCTCCTTCTTCTTTGATGGGTCTGGGCACTCTTGGAATTTGAGTGAACCTTTCGTCTAATGTTTTGAGCTTTTCACACCACTTTCTTTCTATAAGGTCGTCAAATGACTCCATGGGTAATGTTTCAGTTAAGTCGATCGCTCCCTAATCACCAATCAGGTGGTTGGACGTCAACATCAGTGGGTGGCGAGTTCCCTATGTCCCTCCAAATGGCACCAAGTGTAGCGTAGAGAAGGATGGATTTGCGGCGGTAGATTCTAGGTCTAGATGTCGAACTGTTTTGTCACCTCAAATGTATTGTAATCTCTCTCCCTTGTTTGATCTATTTCCATGCTTGTCATCAATCTTCATCTTATTCGTCACCTAACTCCTAGAATTGTCTAATTGGTGGTGCCTATCCTATTAAGCAACTCATTCCCTAGAATCAAGTTGTAAAGGTGGTGCATATGCTTCACCATTTGTACACGCTCATCTTTCTTGGTGGTACCTATTCAAGACAAGACAAGACAAGTCTTTGAAGCCTTTTTGGTGGATCATATATAAGTAGGAAATGATTTCCTATCCCTCAAAGAAAACCCCAAAATCCAAAACGTATTCAACAATTCTGGTCATACCTCTCAAATCCTTCTTGATCGAGGAAAGCACTAAGTAAGAAGTCCAATTGAAACTACATCCAACCTTCTTCCTTCGAGAACGAACGTCAAGGATCCTTAGATCATGTATTGGTGTATTCCTAGCCTCAAAGTTCACTCAATATCAAGGTGAAGTCATCATCAACTTGTTCTTGAATCAGGTGTAAACGAGATCTTCATGCAGATTTTTGACCGAGTTTGGCGATCGATTTACACTAGATTTTGGGGCCTTCTTTTCTGTATTTTTAGAGGGATAGGTGTTCAAGTTTCCATGGTATAAACGCACCCATTTGTCTTGGACAAGTTGTCCCTTTGTTTGAGGATAAACGCACCACAATTCAAAAGGACAAGGAAGCTTCCATGAACTCACGAAGACATGGATTTTTAGTGGAATCTCTCCAACTCGAATTAAAATGAAAACTCAAGATTTTGCTTAAGATTGAACTGCCTAAACAATGGCATAAGAACCAGATTTTATAGTTAAGAAAATGCAAGAAAAACAACCCTTCAACTACTCGCATAGAAAATGGTTTACAACCCTTCATTTTCACACGAGTGTTCCCAAGAAAATATCAATCATTCTTACCTTAGGTTAGTATATTATGTAGAGTAGTCCATGTTCCACATCAGTATTAAATTTGAGCGGATTTGCACGGAGGGATCTCATTTGCGCCCATGATGATTGAAGCGGTGTAGAGCTATGGCGCGTCTAGGTGGCCATGGATCTTCATCACCGTGTCAAAGGAAAAAGTGCTCGGCGCTCCCTGGTCACCAAGCCTATTTGGAGGTTTGAGGCAAGTAGACGATCTTTAGCTCGAGTGATAGTGCCAAGACGTGGCTTGATGTCGTGCAAAAGGGATGGAATCCCTAATTGTCTCGCGTGTTTTGCTTTGAGTGGTTGGAGGCATCGGTGCGGGGTGACATGGAAAGGGGGGAAAGATGGCTCCATCATGTGTGTGTAAACCTTAGGAGCTAGTGGAGGTGATGACAAGGTCTTTGAAGATGATGATGGCAAAGAGTTGCGAGGAGGAGAGACAAGGCGCATGGCACATGGCGGTGATGCATGGGGCGCAGCGTGAGGTGAGGAACAAGGTGACTGAAGGTTGGCCAGCTTGATTTATCACGGGCGTGATCACATCATCCCCTTCTCTTGTAAGGGATTTGACCTCGAATTTGTGTGGCGTACAACAAAGGCAAAATATTGAAGTCTATAAATGGTTGAAAAAAATAAGCTTTTGATATAAGAGAAGCATGATAAAAATCAAATTGATCATGATTGAATGTAACACCATGAACTTCCCTTCTTATCCCTAAGTATAAATCGATTCAACATTAGTATACCACTGAATATAACATGAGCATGCTTTGACGTATAGCATAAAGAACAAGTAAAATGCATCTTATGTGATATTACAAGCTCAAATAAATGTATGTGCAAATGGGAATAGATTAAAGAAGTCGGGACTCCCTTTTTTCCTTGGAATCTGGCTTCGAGAAAGCACGCAATGAAATATTTCCTTCATGTAGGCAAAACGGTAAGCATGAATGAACCAATGGAGTTGTATCCATCTGTGGAGTTGTCATGACGCTTATGAAGCTTGGAAAAATGGTAGGTTGAGTCACTTGTTTGTTGGGTTTTTAAAAAAATAATAATTCACCTGGGAATAGTGACAAAACATTGATTGCTCGTAGGTCTGGTATGATGAAAATGTTCAACAAAGGATTCCTCCTTCTCTTCTTCCGGTTCTAGATCCTTCTCCACATGGGATATAACAATAGACTCCTTTCATGATCCTTTATCATATATAGCTGGTCTACCCCATCGAGGGGATACATCTTCATAAGTCGTTTCAATCAAAAGTGGTAACACATCGTTCTAGGTTGTTTCATCCCCTGTGATCGATTCCTCGTCGTATATCAGTCCATCACATTTTGGTGTCTCATCATATTATCAAGATTTCCTGAGCCACTAAGTCTTTGCTCGATCCTCTCATCAAGGGCCTTCAAAAGGTCAGCTCGGATGCGCTGACACACATCCCTAGCTCCGGCTAAACCTTCCTCTCATCCTTCTTCACGAATTTGGCGACACAATTTGTTTTATCTCCGTAAGGGTGGCTGGCCTATCATAACTCCCTAGACTAGCCATAGCTCCCTTCCCTCTTTCATCTTGCATATTATGTCAACTAGAAAAACAGAAGCAAGCAAGAAAGAAAGGCAAGACAAAACTCACAAAGACCAAGTAACCACATGAGGTTAGTATATAACAAAGTAACTTGACTAAGTTTTAGGAAGAAATACCACCTTAGATCAAATAAAGAGGCACAAATTTTTGAGGTAAAGCCGTGGACAAAGCTGGCTCAACCAAGAACTTCATAATATTCGAATTAGTTCAACACAATGGTATCTCTCTTCAATCAAGGCAAGACCAAAGACAAGATATTTGTTTCAAAAATTCAGATTTGAAGTTCTCTACTTGGACAAGGTAAGGTAGAAAAAAATAGAAGTCACACCAAGAACAACTTAATAATGCAATCTAAGTCAAATATAGAATCAAAACAAGGCTCACTTAGTCATGAAATTGTAGAAACAAATCAGTTTAGACAAGACAACACAAGCAAGGCCTTAGCTTGACTTATTTTCCTCGTTTAGTTAAAATTATTCTATGCTCGACTTGTTTTTCTTTAATTTTTCGTTGAGTCTGATTTTTTCTAAATCCAACTTCTTTTTCTTTTCAAGTTTGAGTTTTTCTTTTTGGTTTTCATGGCCAAAGAAAGACAAGAAAGGATTGAAATTACAACTTCTAGCAAGAATTCACAATTCTGTGCAAATATTTTGTGTAGCGATTTTCCAAAATTTTCCGACCTTAATTCACTTTGATTTAACTATAAATTGAAGATAGACTAGCATGAACTAAATATAGTCAAGGTTCAACTAGTAATAAGCAATGTAGGGTCGGATGTATGCTGGAAATTCAAAGGTTTGCAAAGTTAACACAAGGTAGAAAAGTTGAGTTTAATTCGGCCAACTCTTGGAATTTTCTTTGTTGAGATATAGGCTGTAATTTCATGGTTCTCTTTGGGCTTCATATACTTGAACATCATCACTTTAGGAATGAATAAGATGATAAAAAATGGGCTGGCCTATTTCCGAGATGGATGACCTGACAGGACGTAGTTAACCAATCATAGCAACAGTCGACAATGCGTGATCTCTAAACCTTGGCTTCTCAATGACAAAATGAGGACTTGCACAAATCGTGTTATCATCATGAGTTTCCTAGGACTTCTTCTTTTGGAACTGCCTTTGAAAGGTCCCCATAATCACGTCACATCTTTTGGTCTCAAATCTAACTCCTCGAAGTATGTTTGTCAAGGTTAGTGAGTACGAATATGTTTCATTTTGATTGATCTTGCGTTGCTCAGATTACTGGAATTTTTTCGAACAAAACCCTTTTCTAAAATCTGAAGATTTGGCTTATCACGAGTCATTTATTGTGCTTCTTCATTGGTCGTGTCCTAGACAACATCTTCCTCACCAAATTGTCCCCACAAACCCACTAAAAAGTCATCTACCATTGTTGAGTGTGGTTGAGTGCTCATCTTCCTCCTTCAGCCTCCTCCGTCTCCATTCTTAACCCATGCCGAGCACACGAAAGGGTGCAATTATAGTAATTAATTAGCATCCATTTGCAATTTAGCTTCACTAAAGTCGAGATCCTTTCTCTTCTTACTGTTGGAACTCATTTTATAAAGTGGCGCCGGGTACTTTTCCGGGCACAATTCCGGTAGGCTCCGGCCAATGTCAACACCGGAAAAAGGAAGCATTGGCTTGGTCTCCGCGAGCACATTCTGGTAATGTACTCATACGGTAAAAATGATTTCCGTTTGAATGAGAAATGGAGGCCCAAAGTTGGGTGCATGAAGTGCATAAACTTGGGAAATGTTGGGGTATAATTTTGTCCCACATTGGAAGTTTGGAGAAACATTCACTAGTATATATACTAGGAAAATGGATCTAAGGTTGTGGCCTTGGGTCATTACCTATTTGTAATGGGAAGATGACCTAGCTCATCAAGACCACATGCGCGCCGAGACGCGTCGGGCCGGGTTGGGTTGGGTTGGGTTGGATCGGATCGTCTTGGGCAGGCTCTACAAAAGAGCAGTTCTGTTCTCATTCATAATACACGAGAACATCAATCTCCTCTCCCCCCTTCTCTGTTTTTCTAAATCGAGTCTGAGAGTACTACGCAGAACGCGTTCGTAGACTTCTGATCTTTGGTTGCGCAATTCAGAAGAGCTTGGGTCATTACCTATTTGTAATGGGAAGATGACCTAGCTCATCAAGACCACATGCGCGCCGAGACACGTCGGGCCGGGTTGGGTTGGGTTGGGTTGGATCGGATCGTCTTGGGCAGGCTCTACAAAAGAGCAGTTCTGTTCTCATTCATAATACACGAGAACATCAATCTCCTCTCCCCCCTTCTCTGTTTTTCTAAATCGAGTCTGAGAGTACTACGCAAAACGCGTTCGTAGACTTCTGATCTTTGGTTGCGCAATTCAGAAGAGCTTGGGTCATTACCTATTTGTAATGGGAAGATGACCTAGCTCATCAAGACCACATGCGCGCCGAGACACGTCGGGCCGGGTTGGGTTGGGTTGGGTTGGATCGGATCGTCTTGGGCAGGCTCTACAAAAGAGCAGTTCTGTTCTCATTCATAATACACGAGAACATCAATCTCCTCTCCCCCCTTCTCTGTTTTTCTAAATCGAGTCTGAGAGTACTACGCAGAACGCGTTCGTAGACTTCTGATCTTTGGTTGCGCAATTCAGAAGAGCTTGGGTCATTACCTATTTGTAATGGGAAGATGACCTAGCTCATCAAGACCACATGCGCGCCGAGACGCGTCGGGCCGGGTTGGGTTGGGTTGGATCGGATCGTCTTGGGCAGGCTCTACAAAAGAGCAGTTCTGTTCTCATTCGTAATACACGAGAACATCAATCTCCTCTTCCTCCCTTCTCTGTTTTTCTAAATCGAGTCTGAGAGTACTACGCAGAACGCGTTCGTAATACGAGGTGTTTTCAGAATTAAGGAAAGAGATCCAAACGTGCGCCGAGATGAGACGCGTCGGGCCGGGTTGGGTTGGGTTGGGTTGGATCGGATCGGATCGTCTTGGGCAGGCTCTACAAAAGAGCAGTTCTGTTCTCATTCATAATACACGAGAACATCAATCTCCTCTCCCCCCTTCTCTGTTTTTCTAAATCGAGTCTGAGAGTACTACGCAGAACGCGTTCGTAGACTTCTGATCTTTGGTTGCGCAATTCAGAAGAGCTTGCAGTTGTATCCTGGGATTCGGAACGCCGAAGAACCGTCGTAATACGAGGTGTTTTCAGAATTAAGGAAAGAGATCCAAACGCGCGCCGAGATGAGACGCGTCGGGCCGGGTTGGGTTGGGTTGGGTTGGATCGGATCGGATCGTCTTGGGCAGGCTCTACAAAAGAGCAGTTCTGTTCTCATTCGTAATACACGAGAACATCAATCTCCTCTTCCTCCCTTCTATGTTTTTCTAAATCGAGTCTGAGAGTACTACGCAGAACGCGTTCGTAGACTTCTGATCTTTGGTTGCACAATTCAGAAGAGCTTGCAGTTGTATCCTGGGTCATTACCTATTTGTAATGGGAAGATGACCTAGCTCATCAAGACCACACGCGCGCCGAGACGCGTCGGGCCGGGTTGGGTTGGGTTGGATCGGATCGGATCGTCTTGGGCAGGCTCTACAAAAGAGCAGTTCTGTTCTCATTCGTAATACACGAGAACATCAATCTCCTCTCCCCCCTTCTCTGTTTTTCTAAATCGAGTCTGAGAGTACTACGCAGAACGCGTTCGTAGACTTCTGATCTTTGGTTGTGCAATTCAAAAGAGCTTGCAGTTGTATCCTGGGATTCGGAACGCCGAAGAACCGTCGTAATACGAGGCATTTTCATAATTAAGGAAAGAGATCCAAACGCGCGCCGAGACGCGTCGGGCCGGGTTGGGTTGGATCGGATCGTCTTGGGCAGGCTCTACAAAAGAGCAGTTCTGTTCTCATTCGTAATACACGAGAACATCAATCTCATCTTCCTCCCTTCTCTGTTTTTCTAAATCGAGTCTGAGAGTACTATGCAAAACGCGTTCGTAGACTTCTGATCTTTGGTTGCGCAATTCAGAAGAGCTTGCAGTTGTATCCTGGGATTCGGAACGCCGAAGAACCGTCGTAATACGGGGTGTTTTCAGAATTAAGGAAAGAGATCCAAACGCGCGCCGAGACGAGACGAGACGCGTCGGGCCGGGTTGGGTTGGGTTGGATCGGATCGGATCGTCTTGGGCAGGCTCTACAAAAGAGCAGTTCTGTTCTCATTCGTAATACACGAGAACATCAATCTCCTCTTCCTCCCTTCTCTATTTTTCTAAATCGAGTCTGAGAGTACTACGCAGAACGCGTTCGTAGACTTCTGATCTTTGGTTGCACAATTCAGAAGAGCTTGCAGTTGTATCTTGGGATTCGGAACGCCGAAAAGCCGTCGTAATACGGGGCGTTTTCAGAATTAAGGAAAGAGATCTAGTCTCGACTCTGCACCAGATCCAATCCGATTATTGTTCGGTATACTTTCGTTGTTTAATTACAATTTATGTGCGGTTTTTAATTATTGCAGTTTAATTCTGTTCGATTCTGAAATAGCGTTCCTACAGTCTTAATTATGAAAAATTTCGCTTAAACTGCATATCGCACTAACGAATCTTGTTTCTGAGTTCGTACACAGCGCATGAATTTTTTCTTTATCTGCGGTTTATAAGTTTCTCGCAGGAACTATATTCCAATTAATTTTGAATCTGTATATCTGCATTTTTCTAACATTTTGCCGTAGGGAAATTATTTTCGCAAATTAAATTCGTATCTATATTTGCGCTTACTAATCTGCTTTTCGCAGGAACTGAATTCAATTTTTTTTTTCGATTTTGTATCTGCATTTGTCTAACTTGTTTTCGCAGGAATTCAATTCGAATTTATTTCAAATTAAAATTGAATCTGTATCTGCGGTTTTCTAACTTGTTTTTGCAGGAACAAAATCGCTTCTGGAATTCATTCGAATTAATTTCGAATCTGAACATTTTCGGCCATCTGTACTGCTGTACAGAAAAATCAAAAAAAAAATCATTTCGATTCTGCAATGTAATTCGAGATTTAAATTGCTTCCGTAATGATTTCTGGTTTGCGTTTCTGTGAACAGATTCTGATTTCATGGTTGATAACACTGAGAAATCTGTCGATGAGGTTGCTGGAGCCGGAATTGGAAATCTTGCTGAGTCGACACCCCAAATTCAGTTTGGGAGTGGTCTGCCTGCAGTGAATTTGCCAGTGGCAAATCTTCCAGCGGCAAATCTGCAAGCCACAAGGGTCAGAACTGATGCGAATCAGATTGTCCAACCGACTTCTTATCAGACTGTCCCGACAGTCCATATGTCTGATGCTGTAAACGCAGGCTTGATGCCAAAAAAGTTTGATGGAACTGGTTTCAAGACATGGCAGCAGAAGATGTTCTTCTTCTTGACCACGTTGAAGCTTGAGAAGTATCTGAAAGAGGATAAGTTTGTGCTTTCGCTTCAGAATATAGATCCATACGCCCTAGCCAACGTTGAGGCCTGGACTCATGGGAATTTTCTGTGCAAAGGTTGGGTTCAAAGCCGCCTGTTAGATCCACTGTACAATGTGTACAGCAAAATCAAGACTTCCAGGGAACTCTGGGTTACCTTGGAAAAGAAGTACAAGTCTGAGGATGCAGGCTCTAAGAAGTTCGCAGTGGCGAAGTTTCTGGACTTCAAAATGGTGGATTCCAAGCCCATCATGGAGCAAGTTGAAGAGCTGCAACTTCTCACGCACGAGATCATTGCTGAAGGAATGTCTATCTGTGAGTCGTTTCAGGTGGCTGCGTTCATTGAGAAACTCCCTCCAGGCTGGAAGGATTTCAAGAGCTACCTGAAGCACAAGCGAAAGGCAATGACTGTAGAAGACTTGATAGTCAGGCTGTGGATTGAGTCAACCAACCGCAAAGCAGATGGGGTTCAGCCTGTTGAACAGAAGGCAAACTTGGATGAACACAAGGACAAAGGGAAGAAACGGAAGTTCTAACCCCAGAGCTCCAACAACTTCAAGAAGCAACCAGCTAAGAAGTTCAGTGAGAAATGCCACAAGTGTGGTAAAATGGGTCACAAGGCTGACGAATGTCGTAGCAAGGTTGATCCACGCAAGGACAAGGGGAAATCCCAAGCCAACATGACTGAAGGCCGGCTCTCGGATGCAGATCTGTGTGCTGTAGTGTCTGAAGTCAACATGGTTGGAGACAACCCAAGGGAATGGTGGTACGATACAGGTGCTACCAGACATATCTGCTCTGATAGGGGAATGTTCACCACTTATCAGCAGAGCAAGAGCGACGAGCATCTATTTATGGGGAACTCGTCTACATCCAAGGTCGAAGGTCACGGCAAAGTGGTGTTGAAGCTGACTTCAGAGAAGGAGCTGACTCTCACCAATGTCATACATGTGCCAGATATACGAAAGAATCTGATCTCCGGCACTTTGCTGAGCAAGAACGGCTTCGTTGTGAAGTTCGTGTCTGACAAGCTAGTTCTCTCTAAGAATGGGGTCTATTTGGGCAAGGGTTATGTAAAGGATGGACTGGTCAAATTGAATGTAATGACAGTCATCCCAAAATCTGTTGTAACTGATGTTTCAATGAATAAGAATAATCCTATTGCTTATGTTGTTGAGTCTTTTAATATTTGGCATGAACGATTAGAGGCGGTAAAAAGTATTTTGTGACCTTTATCAATGATTGCACAAAATACTGTTATGTATACTTGCTAAGAAGCAAGGATGAGGCATTGGAAAAATTCAAGGAATACAAGTTGAAGTTGAAAACCAACTTAGCAAAACCATAAAAATTATCCGAAGTGATAGAGGATGACTTGGTATAATGTGGATTTGTTCAGAACCCGAATTTTCTCCTTCAGGTACATTTCCTCAAGTCTCATTACTAGAATACACATTGGTACATGGTCCTCAATGGAGTCGTTATGATAAATCCTATCCCATTCTAGCTGCCTTTAGAAGTAGTGGATCTCACTCAGCATGATCAGCGTCTTATTAACGATAGCATGCCCAAATTTATAGATGCACGACAGGGCTTGACATTCTCTCATCCAGAAATCATCGCAATCCTCCGTATAATCATCTGCCTCTAGCAGCTTATACATATCGAAGAACTTCCTCAAGCCTATATCCGACACTTTGTAGAACAACCTCATAAACAACATTCTTATTTATGGCGGCATCTCGTTGAAAAAAAATGGTTTTTTGATCTATGACATCTCCATGCTCGCCTTTACCTGCCTAATTTGACCCTCGATCGCATGGTGGATTCTCACTGCCATTCTGTTAAAACCGTCTATACTAGAATCCCCAATATCTTTCAACACCTTATGCATACCCTCAACCCTATTAAAAAAATAAAATGCCTATGACATCGAGCCCCAAACCCAATAAACAACTAAATAATTGAAAAAGGGATACATGTTTGAAGTACTCGTGAAGAAGTGAAGATGATAATACGTCCACCCTCTAACTATGCTTTACTTGTAAGGTTTAAGCCATTGTTTCTCAATGTATCGAACGAGGATGCTCTTCCATGATTTCCTCAGTCCTTGGAGCCTCTCCTCAGAGCTCTCCTCTACGGTTTAACACCAAAGTCCCCAACATTGGCCGCAAAAGTCACTGACTTTTTTTGAATTCTTTAAGATTGGATTAACATATGCCTCGATGTTGTGTTTGATATGCACCCAACACAAAAGGTGTTTAACATGACCTTTAAAAACTATCCGAATTACATTGATGAGGGCCTTCTCTCGATCAGTCATTATGGTCGTCGGCATTACTCCCGACTCTTCAAACAAATACAAAAGCTTTTGCATTATGAATGTGTAATGCAAAACATCTTCCTCACGCATATATTCATAGGCGATGTTGAACGTCTTGTGAGTGCATGTAAAACCGACAATCTCCACCAAAGGCATGTTGAACATCTTGTGAGTGATGAATGTAAGAAAACAAAAGAATATAAGCAATTTTAGATGATAGATATTACTACAATATTAAATTGCAATAAATACAAAGCCATTACATGCCTATTTGTCTTGTATGTGGCGTCGATACCTACGTACAAGAACATCTTCAACAGGTGTAGCGAGTGAGGGTGTGCAAAAAATAGGATATCGATCTGACCCGTAGACAGCTTCCTAAGAGGATGCACTTCGTACCTGTGTTCTTGCAAACAAATTAGAGTCCATTGGGTAACCGTCATTTCCCCATGATTCTCGTAATTCATTTTTGTAGAAAGTTCAAAACTTGTTTCGGTGATGTTACATTTCCGGGGAAGAAGCTTCTCAACTCTGCAACAATAACACTCGGCGGATTGAACCTATCGTTGAACCTCTTGACAATGCATTGCTCATCCGGGGTCATTCGGCCCATGTATGCATGCCCAAGGAAGGTAGTCGGAAGCTTATGGTTGTGTTGTCCATTTAACACATTCAAGATCCAATTCTGAGTCTCTACTCCCGACTTTTTCTTCATTCGAACACCGTATAACTCAAATGTGCACCCAGACTTCTTCGATCTAGTTTCACGACGTACCACATCAGCCTCCTTCGGATCTTCTTCACTAACTTTCTTCCTCCCCGATCTATATTCACCAAAGTTCTCGCACGTCAAACTAACATGTCTGACATTACTTCGGCAAATGACTAGAACCATCATCAAATCTTTGCCCATCTTCTGAGCCCAATTAACCAATTTCTCTTGGCTATCCCACTTTTGATTAGTACGAAATTCATATCCATAATTTTTCCCCTATTAATGTAATCAATAAGGTTATTCATTTCTTCATACCCCTAATATATCCATTTTCATTTAATGACATAGCGCTAAAATAAACAATATCTCCATTTCTAAAATTAAAGAACTACTAATTCATAACTATAAATACAATCCATACCGCTAAATATTTAATAAATACTCACAAAACTACAATAGTAATACTATAACAAAACAATATCTCCATTTCTAAACAATTACTAATTCATAACTACACATACAATATCTCTATAATGCTAAAATATACTAACAAAACTACAGTACTAATACTATAGCAAAACAATATCTCCATTTCTAAACTTACAGAACTACTACTTCATAACTACACATACAATATCTACATCATCTTCTCCATTTTACTAATCTTTCAATATATACCTTATAATTTATACGATAAAAAACTTCCGTAAAACTATATAAACTTTTATTCCTCTATACCTAAACTAATTCATACAATATCGCATACAATATTACCATACCTATACTATAAGAAGTTTTAACATCCATACTTAATTCATATCTATGTAACACAACTATCAAGCCTTTAACGAACAATTATGCAATACTAACCGCGAAATAGTTTGGGTTGAATTCTTCATCATTGCTCAAATATTCGTTTTCGCTACTATAATATTCGTTTTCGCTATTTTCCATTGTGGTAAGATTGTATTCGTGTGTGGAATTTGGATAAATGAGTTTCAGTATTTATAGAGGAAAAATTCGACCGTTGGAATTATAGCCATTGGACTACGCAAAAATATGGCATACGCAATATTCCTACGTACCAAGTAAAAGTAGCCGTTAGCTGGGAACTTTGAAACTTAACCTCATGCACCAAATGTTGGTGTACGCAAGGAATTGGCGTAGGAGAACAAGTTCTAAAGTCCCACCAGCTACTTCTAATGACTACTTTTAATAGCTACGCAATATTCTTGTGTATGCAAAATACATGCGTAGGGAATAAAACTCTCTATATTGGTATATGACTTATGCCAACTTCTTGAACACAAAAATGTAGTTCGAATAGGAGCAAAGTGTAGTGTATATCGCCGCTTTGTTAAAAAATAGATTAAAAATGAGATTTATTGAGCCCATTTATTCTCACATGGAGCTCATATATTTAGGCCCAATTCCAGGATTCTAAGGCTTTGGCCCAATGTGTTTTAGCTCTAGTATAGCGACACAGTCACACATACCATCCGAGAAGTGAGAGAGAGATCGAAGACTTCAATTGAATGTGGTATAGACCAACATGCCAAGAAAATGGAGGAATAGGCGCTGAGAGAAGATACCTCTGTACTGTTTGATCCGCTGAGGCTGTTCGATTCCATTAAATTGATATATAGAACAGGAGGAGATCAAGGAAGTTTCTGAGATTTAAAAGCAAAAGTTTGGTTGTATTTTTCTTAAGGTGGTTTGTCAAATATGATGGGTCCAGGGCAATCCTCCGAAAGCCGTAGCTCTTCACACTCCGTTTATTCAAGGTATGAATGTTTGAATAATGCTACATTGATTTATGATCAGCATGTTTCGCTTTCTAAGGCCCTTGCCATTGCCATTGCCGATTCCGATTTCTAGGTCAAGCTTTTGGTTGATTCGTTCCTTTTTGTGTTATTTATATTTTGGGACTGTTAATGTCTATTCGTATGCATAAACATCAATTGTTTTAGCTATTCCCTTTTCTATTTTTACTTATAGTAAGCAATGGATTTTGTTCTTATGATTCTGGTGGAGTCGCCCAATTTAGTGAGTATGAAAGTTTAGGATGTGTGCAAGGAGAATATTGTTTTCTTATATGTTCAGAATGAATTGAAGGAAGTTATATAAACATCAAGGAACTGTTTGTTATTTTGTTTATCTGGTCAAGGAAAGTTTGCTGGTGTTATATGTTATAGCATGCTGATTTAGGTGAGTATTGGTCCCTTTCACATTTTAGTGTGCTGTTGGTGGCTGAGAAGGGTAGATCATTGCAACTGCTATTTTATTGGTACTTTCTTGCATGTCATCATGTATCTGATCTGATTTGCTTGCATATGATTTGAGCTAAAAATTTAACTGGAGTGGATAGATTGTGGAAACTCTTCTGTCCTTTAGTGGTCGTAGACAGTGATTAAAAAGGCGCTAGGCGTGCCTAGCCACAAAACATAGGAATAATGTGTTTTTTAGCATCTGGGTGTTATAAAAGCATATAAAACATGTTTATAATGAAATAAAACCAATTTTAAAACATCATAATGTTATAAAATCAAGTTTAGACTAGTAAGCAAGTAGGAAATTAGTATTGTGTTATAAAATCAAGTTTAAACTAGTAAGAAGCTTAGTTTAGAAGAGATGATTTCTCATGGAGTTATCAACACAATCACAAAGACAATAAAACTAAGAACTAGCAACCAGAGAACAACTAAGGGTCTGTTTGGATTCTCTGAGATAATGGATTAAAATGCATTATTATAGGAATCCAAACAGACCCTAATTACAATCAGAAAATAAGTATTTACAATCAGAAAACAAGTTCAGAGGAATAGTAGGACCTGGAAGTGGAACTGTGGAAGAGCGGCTGAAGAGGAACACCAGAATTCACGAACAGAGGAGGAAGAGAAGACAGAACCTAAGAGGAACACCAGAAGAACACACGAACAGAGGAAGAAGACAAGAATGATTTTTTTTTTCTGTCTGAAGAATGATTGTGTAATAGGTTGGACCTGTAGTAGGTATTTATGAAGGAAGTGATCAGAAGAGAGAAGATAGAAGATAGCAGATCATTGATTGAACTTGGGAAAAGGTGTTTTTGAGAGTAATTAAGGAACCAAAATCGTTTATTTTAAGATATATCTTTTATAAAAAAAATCAGGCAATAAAATGACAAATGAATTCAAACCTCACTCTGTCTGTATAATTTATTATATTCTCTGTTTGCCCAATGGAAGTTCTCGCTTTTACCCATATTTTATTAGCACTTGGCATTGAGAGCCTAGTAGCCTACTTACATTTGTTGTATGTTCTTGTGTTCATCCTGTGTTATTTTTTCCAGAAAGAGAATGAGGCTACTTTTGTAGTTGGATCATAAGAAATAGCATAATTCCATCATATACGATGTGTGCATTTTACCCATTAAAACCCGTGAGATGAGCTGTGTCAAGATGCTTTGGCTCGTGATTTCATTGCCTTTTAGTGAGAAACTGAGAGTTCATCACCATTGAAATGAATACTTATTGTTGGCATTGTCTTTTCGTAGGCAAACTCCTCTAAGCATAATACATGTTGTGGGAAACTTCTTGAGGATATGGTCCATCTATTCCATGTACAATTATTTGACCGAATCTGGAGCTTCAGTTGTATTATTCATCTTCAGTTGTGTAGTTCCATCAGCCTTCCTCTTTTTGGCTGTGCAAAAACCATGGAAGGGAAGACCACTTTCCAATACACAGGTTAGCAAAGAATTCCATGCTATAAGATTTTGTGTTCCAATTTTTTTCAATTGTATCGTGTTTATGATATGGGGTTTTGCTTCTCTCGCTCCAGGTTGTACCCTCTATGATAAATGGAGCAATAACAGCTTTATACTTCATCATGTGGGCAAAGGGTGTTAAATCATGTGGTCCACTAAGGTATTCTTCGTTATAATGCTGAAATTACAATAAACCACACGCTTATGTTAGAGTCTTGTGTTTAACCATCCATTAATTGCAAGTTTTCAGTCCACATGCTTTGTCAACTTTTTAGTTCTCACAATCCACTCACTATTTTATGGAAAGAGCCCATTTAATATCAGTGGCATCAAAATATTGCTTATAACCACAAAATTGGTTGAATTGAAATTGTCCTTATAATAATCATGAAAATCGAAGTATCTAAATGACCATATTAGTTTGCTCTTTTCAACCACTCGACTTATTAATATCTCAAAACCAACTAATTTTTAATTAATGAGGGCTGATCATATGATAAGCTGAAAAGAAAAAACTTAAAAAGTAAAATGTGCATACATATTTTTTATAAGAGACTGTGGAAAGGTCATGAGGGGTGTTAGGCTGTTAATTAAGAGTAGTAAAGGGGTATCTGGTTATGTGATTGCAAAGTATAAATATAGGGTACTTAATGAAGGATGGATAAAGAGCACCTCTAGACTCTAGTTCATTAAAATTTCCATGACTAATGAACTTCTTTTATCAGTTCAACTGTAGGAGATTATTGTAGAACATTGCTTGGGGTACTATCTGCAACACTATTTGAAAATAAAAGATAAAATGTAGTTAACTGCAAAAAGGAATACATGTTATAAAAATCGACTTTGGAAAGGTCACCGGGGTGGTCGGTTGTTAATTAAGAGGTATAATGGGTTATGTAATTGCAAACTAATAAAGAGAAACTAATGGAATCGGAATAAAGAGCGCTTTAAATCTATTTATATTATCAATGACTTGTTTTTTTCAGATTAAAAAAAGGACCATGACCAACTAACTTCTTTTTTCAGAGCAATTCTAGCAGAGTATTCTGGAGCATTTCTTGGAGTACTATCTGCAGCACTATATGGCCTAGGAGGTCATACTTGGAAGAAGGTGATAACTTAGATGCGCTCCGATCTTATTTGCTTCCCTTCAGTTTGCATTATATTTGCATCAAATGGAGTTTTGTGCATAGTTTACAGGTGAAGGACATGATTTGTAGTATGTTTAACATTGATTTAGTGATTTTCATATATAAATAAACTTTTGATATTGATATAAACGGGTACCTTTGATAGCCTGTTTTTCCCAAAATCACCCTGTATGATAAAACTTTGTTTAAACCACTCCTTATTCAACCTGTGGCAATAAATACGTATGCTTATTGTGACAGTATAATTTTTTTCAAATTACAGAATGTCCAATATACCCTTCTTTTTGCAAAACAAACAGCAAATATGTCCAAATAAGGAATATTTTAGGCAATTCATTATATCATGTTCATTTTTAGAAAGTGAAAATCGGCATGGTTGCTAAATTGTTAACAAAGTTGGATCGAGGGTGATTTAATGCAATTTTAATTTATAAAGAGTGGTTTTGTGCAAAACAGGCTCAATTATAGGTGATTTTGTGTAGCTTACCCTACGATTTATGGCATTCTCTTTCTAGGCATTTGTCCTGCATGAAATGTAACATGTCCTGTTTCCTCCCCAGGTTGGTGGCCTTGTTGCAATGCTGGCCTCATTCTACTTTTTGTCTCAGGGTTGGTCCATGGCTACATATTCGCCATTCTATATCCTTTTGTGCATTTAACTTGAAACATTTTTTTCTTTGTAGTTTTCGACCCTTCATAGTCATGCCCTAGCAAGAACAATTGCAATTATATACACATCATTCATGAATTTTATTCTTGAGTTGTCTAACTTAACCAAAAATAACCTTTCAAAGAGAATGCTGAATCTGATGTACAGACAGAGCAAGTGCTGGGAATGAAAGAAATGGTAGTTCCCATATTTGCTGGAATATTGTCAGCTTTGAGAAGAGTGATTGCACGTCGGATTTCACTGAAGGTGTTAAAGTATTCCTGCTTTGAATTTCGTTTATACGACCTTTTTTTTGGGTCGTCGGCTTCCTACTAATCAGCACTACATGACATGCTGTGATTAAATTTGTAGAATCATCTTAAGCGACGGCTTCATGCTATAACGATAGCATCTGCCACATGTTTCATGTTTCCGGTAGCCATGTGGGACATGATATTAGTAAGCTCACTTCTTCTACCACTTTTGACTGTTTTTGTAATAGTGTATGCACAAGGTTGAATGTTCGGAATTCATATAGTCCATCACCTTCCTTTTTAGTTGTTAATGCCTACAGTATTGTGATTTCGGTAACTTTTCTTGTTTACTTCAGGGAAAAACTAATGACAGTGTCACAGAATTGCCTTTCTCCTATTGGCCTTACCTAAGCACCATTATATTTGGAATGATCTTAATATTCTACATTGAGAGTGTTGCTGAGGAACGGTATGCTGCCAGTCAAACTTGACCGTCGATAATAGCCACTAGAACTCTTCTCTGTTGCCATAAATATGCTTTGATTTATTACATAGTCGCATATATGGTTGCTCATTTTAAGAACGAGTTCTTTTAGGGAAATCTGGAGCATATCTATCAATTCGCGGCTGCAATCCAAGAATCTCCCAATATAATCTTTGTAGGGATCTATATCTGTATGAAACCTCAAATGTTGTGATTTTTTTCCAATATATGTAGATTGCACATGGTTTTTTCTTCTCCAAGGCATCTGATGGTGGCTGGGGGTTGCATCATTGTCATGGAGATTATGTACAAAATGGACTTCTCTCTAGCAGGATTCATAGTCTGTTGTGCAATTTTGGGTGTCGGTATGTTTCCAAGACTTCATCTTTGTGGTTCTTGGAGCACATTTGGAAAATCTTATTGTGTTCCACTATATAGACAACAAATGACTTTGATTGGTGCATAAAGATTTGTTTGTAAAACTTTTCATTATAGGGATATATGAAGCCACTTCATTTGACCGTGGAATAAAAAGCTCTCATCCTACCCGGGATCTATCCGATGGACCTCTAGGGGATGAAACTCAAATGTCTTCACTTCCCACTTGAAGTATGTCATCTTTTTTTCATCTGAGAACATCTATGCTTAACTTGATATTTCCCATATGATTTCTGAATGCTTTCATTTGACATAGAACCCAAATACTTAATATGGGTTTCCTTATAGTAGTCAATAACTCCTTGTTTTTGACAGGCACCCAATAGTAGAAAATTCACCTACCAAATGAGGCCTTAATTTCTCCTCTTCAATTATTTTCTCCCTTGCAGATCTTGGGCTGGCTACTCATATCCAAGGCAGTTCTTTTTACTTGCCAACTTCTCAGTAACACATGAACAGGTTTGTTGATGGGAACGGCTAGGAATTTCAAAATGGATAGGGTTGACATGTCTGTCTCCGAATCACAAAGCTCATTCAACAATCACTTGCTGAAACTTGGATGGTGAAAGATGATATCTGAAACATGTTTTGAGCCATCAAAAGTATGAACAAGTTTGATTATCATCTGTTGTATTGCCTCTAGATGTGCTTTATAGGGCCCATAAAATGACTGTCATTCTAGCGGTTACCATGGAAACACCAAACTTACTCGTCCACACATGCAGATTCGTTGTAAATGGAGAGAACATTCAATAGTTTCTAGATTGCTAAGATGGGTTTCTTCTTACTGACAGAGTTGACCTCTGTTTTATTATCTTCCTTTCCTGTACTGTTGTGCTGAATGTCGTTTACTTGTTTTGTTGCTAACTTCATAATTCGTAGGGTAAACTGGTTCTGTTATTGTTTTCTTTTTCACAAACTTACCTGTTATAGACAATGCGCTGACGTGCCCTGCCTTTGAAGAGGATGCAAAACATTTAAGTGTGCATTTGGTTTACCATAGAAAATGCATTATATTGCATCATTGTACATCATGAATTAGTGCATTATAATGCTAGAGTCATGGCCGTACCTGCTTTGCTAGGTTCCCCAATCCCCATATGAAGAACAAGTATCTTACTTATGTGTTGGTAAAATGACTATCAACTTCTCCTAGATTGAAACCTACAATGTAGCAATACAAATTCGTGTAAAGACATTGGTAATCTTGATCACATCTTTAAAGCGCAAAGCAGCATTTTCACGAGCAACACTTGAGTCGATTGGACGGGAGATTTCCACTACGTTAACGAGATCAAGTCTTCAAATTTCCTCCTAGAGTTATTTCGTTGTTCTATGGTTATCGTAGAGCTGGTTCACATTTCTGTGTTGTGTTTGCTGCTTCCATATCGTGTTCCGGTCAGGGCTTTGGTGATTGTATGCGTCAAGATCCCAATCGGGCAGACGAGCAAGCATAGAGAGATCGAATGCCGAGTCTCAACCTCGGACTCCAATCCGTCACGATAAATACATCTACAGACGTTGCCATAGAAAAGAGTACGTCATCAACTATGTTTCAGAAGTTGATTCGGCGGTCAACATGAGCTTCCGATTTGGGAAAGAGTGAGTGAGTGAGAGAGAGAGAGAGAGAGAGAGAGAGAGAGAGAGAGAGAGCCGGTACCTGGCAGCGAAGAGGTCGACCACGAGCAGGTGAATCCAGGCAGACGCTAACGTCATCTCGCTAGAGAACATTTTTGCTATGCCAGGTAACTGCTAAGAGAAACAAACCTCTTTAGTTTCCGCGCTGAAGAATGGAATGGAATGGAATGGATGTATCAAGGACGCATTTTGCAGACCTCGGGTAGCCAGTATTTACTGGTGAACATTAGTCTTATGGTATCCGGTGTCCACGATAAGTATAGCAGGTATGCGTATACTAGTCCCAGCACGACATATGGCACACTGCTGTCCATTGCTTTCTTAGTCTGCAACCAACAAGGGAACTCAATCCTACTGCTGGCAATATGAATGGTACACGGTGAGGGTAGAGAGCTTACGATTTCAGCTTTGGGAGCAACGATCATGAGCGTGTACAAGGGGAGAACAGCTGCCGTTCCCACTGTGAAAGCGGTGCTAGCAAGCTGAGACCCCACCATCCCTGCAAACAATGTGCATTAAAACAAAAATAACATGAAAATGATGAGCAAATTTGCCTAGAGTGCTGGCTTACCGCATGAACAAGTTCCGGGGCGTACCCTCGACAGACGCAGCCGGCCAATGTCGGGTGCAGCAGCGACCCTGTAGCATCCTCCAAGGCTCCATTCACGGGGAGCGTGCAAGTGTCGAGTGCTCAAGCATTGAAGAAGGGAAACGGGCAATCTCGCATCCAACATGAGCTTATTCTGATTCCTAAGAATCTGGCAGCACGTGTCATTCTACAAGGAAACAACACACAGCCTTGGAAATCATTTTAGGCAATAAACCCACTTCAGCAACAAACACTTGTGTGGCATAGGATAACTTGGCAAGAAAAGAACAGGAATCAATCAATCAAGTTAATCGCAAACTAGAACAGCCGACCCGAATTAATATGACTCCAATCCTAGTCTCCTCCACAAACCCTTCTCAAGTTCATTATGCTATTCAACTAGTCTTGCTCGTGTGTCTTTTTTCAGCTTTGAATCGTAAATCTAACAATCTTGCATTCAAATTAGCACAGCGAAAGGACAAAAAAATGCCACAACAAAAAACCGAGACAACAATTAGGAGCTCGAATATGAAGAAGCTGTAAGAGAGGAGCTGAAATTTTACGCGCGAGAAGATCTGGGCACGGGAAAAGCAAGTGGATAACGCCATAGCGGTAATGAATAATCGCAGAGCCACAGCTAAACCCAACAACAAGAATGTGGTCTTTTGATTTCTCCCCTCTAAATTTAATGATTGTGTAGAGTAGGAGCAAGTTTCTGTTCAATAAAAGTGGATGTGGCGACAGAAAATGTGACATAAAGATAACATCATTATTGAAAAGGGGAAGCTGCAAACGGCAAGAAATTGGGGATATGATGAAGTGGGTTTCCCTTCTAACGTCGGATTTCAACATTTTGGTGCTCAAGACGCGGCAGCTCATTGAGAGAGAGAAGAGAGAGAAGGTGGATAAGGGAAAAAAGAAAATTGGAAACGAGAAAGAAATGCATGTGTTTAGAAGAGAAAGTGCGTCACTACCGCATTTCCAAATCAAGACAGCTAGTTTTGCTGGCTTCTTTGGTGCTTGACAGAGGTATATATACAGTCACCCCTTACGAATGTGGTTTTCCACATGGGATTGTCTTCTATTCACATGTTTTAGATCATCATACACTTGTCACTTGGTAGGAAAAGACATTTCATAATCACGATACAAGTTTAATTGTACTCTTCTCCGATATAACGATATAAATGCCACCTATGGAATGATGTTGTTTCATCTGGTTTGATAATGATAAATATCATTAAATTTTATGATTTATTTTTTTCTATGAGTTTCAGACTATATGAATAGGGAACAATGAAAATCAACTGAGAAAACAAAACAAAAAAGTAAGGGAATAAAGAGTTAACAAAGAAATAATATTGCTGAGCTTAGTGAAGAAACATAGTGCACTATCTGTGAAAGAAAGAAAAAAAGGGAACATCGCAAGGAACGATATGTTTACGCAGAGACGAGCGTTGAGAACTTCAAGATAAGATTGACTAAATATGGAAATAAGGCTTCAAGATCTCTTGGGCCACAAGACAAGAGAAAGATAGAAGATTTTGTCAAGTCTTAGGATCTTAGGTAATAATATTTTAGAAGAGATAATTATATTTATGAAAATAGATAATATTATTATTAGTTATCTTAGTTGGCACGTGATGGTCGAAGCTATGTTAAATTTATGAGCTTTATTTATGTTTATATATACATGATAGGTAACCTAGGAAATGGTTACACAATTTGAGCATTTGACGTCAATATATTGAGAAGAAATAACATAAGGTACGAGCTTTGTGTGAGTACTTTGTTTTCATATATATTTGTGTTATTACGTTTATTACACTTTCTTAGAAGTCTAGATTGTCTAGGAATTGTGTGTGACTAAATCGAGTTCTTGACTTGCTTGATTATGTAACTTTGACTAATAATACAAGTAGTCTATTAAAGTCCTACTAAACTAAAACCTAAAGGTAGAAGTTTTTCTTGATGGTTGATTGAGTTTCCTCTTTAAGAAACCGTGTGATTGTTACTCAACTAGATTATTACTTTCCGCTATCCAGAGAATAGTTAACTGGTCCTGTCTAAAACACTTGCCATTCAACAAAAACAAATCCAACTCTAGTCATAGTTGGATTTCTTAGAGATAGAGTTTCTACTTCAATAGATGAACAAAAGAGCTAAGAAACTTTATTCTGAATTTAACAATACATTCCATTTAATATTATATTTTACCTTTTATAATTTTAGGAGGAAAAAACTCACAATTTCCCCATTATAAATGCTCTTATATTTGTTGTCCAACATTTAGGCCACCCAAATTATAGGTGTAAAAGAAAATGCGTTTATGGACAATGTATACGAGTAGACTTTTAAATTGGATCGACTGAATTAGGTCATTAATTTTTTAGGTCATAGAGATTTGGTACATCTTTAATCTAACATATTTGAAAATAGTTTTAAAATTTGAAAGTTGTTCGGGTGAGAGCGTGCGAATGGATTGTTGTCGGTGGATCGATTCATGCACTAATAATTGGCCTTGTTTGTACGTGATGACTTTTCTTAAGAAGTAAAAGTTTAAAGAACATAAGTCATTGCATGTGTTTCAAATCAATAGCTAGGATGAAAGTGTTATTGAAATAGTAATGTGTCAAGTACATGTTTCATTAAAGTAACATTTTCGTAAATAAAAAAAATAAAAATAAAGCTTTATTAAAAGAGTATGTGCGTCATTATGTGCGTTATTATGTGTATGTGTATCATAGTGCATGATAATGTATATCATAGTTGGAATAAAATGTGCAGTTGTTTTTTAAAAGTATGTGCATTGCTTCATTAAAATGACTTGTATATGAGCATGTGCCTCATTGTGTGTATGTGTATCATAGTGCAAGAGAATGTGTATCAAATTTGCAAGATAACGTGCATTGATGCTTTAAAAGGTATGTGCATCTATTCATTAAAAGGACTTGTGTAACAGCACTATGTATGTATGTAGTGTATCATAGTTGTAATGCAATATGCCTTGGTGCTTTTAAGGTATGTGCATCGCTTCATTATAAAGAATTGTGCATGAACATGTGCGTTACTATGTGTGTGTCACAGTGCATTAAAATGTGTATTATTGTTGTGTTACAATGTGCATTGATGCTTAAAGGTGTTTGTATCACTATAATACAATGACCGGACAAAGGTTGGTCAATGTCGGTCAACGGGCGGCCAACGCCATTCAACAATGGTCAATTATGGTCAACAACGATAAAAGCTTGAGACCGGTCAAATGGGTCTACATTGGGTAAAGTAGGTCTTGACCGAGACGTTTGGGCCTTGATTACATAATTAGAAGTAAAGCACAAGCTGCATAGTGCATTACTACACTACTATATACATTTCTGAACACAAGGATGCACCTTCGGTACGCATACACTACTAGAAAAGCCATTCATTCAACACTTTATATGCGACACTTCTCCTTTGTGTCGATAGTGTTTTGAGTCATGTGGGAGTGATTACAACTATCGACACTCTTATGTGTCGAAGCCTTTTTCAAAACCTTAACTTGTTGTAAATATACATACGATCCATTACCGACACCACAAGTTGTCTTAATAAACTAATGCATACCATCCATTATCGACATTTGATTTTGTCGGTAAATTTAACTTAAATAAACACACAAAATCTTGTATCCCCATATCTCCCAAAATTACTCCTCTCGCACCAAAACCCTCCTCCTTCCACCTCTGAACCATCTCTCCCAAAATTACTCCGGTCAGAGCTCGTCGCCATCTCCGGTTAGAGCTCGTCGCCATCTCCGGTCAGAGCTCGTCAATGCCATGTCGAATTCCCAATGGATCCACCAACAGATTGTCTAATCCTTCTAGTCGAGTTTCCATTCTGAAACTCTTGTTAAGTTCAGGTAAGTACTTCCCCTCCTGCAAATTTTATATTGTTATAATAATGGATATTTGTTGGGCTTATTGGATTGATGTATTCTCTGTTAAATGCTCATATGCTGATGATAGAGCTTGCCTTTTCAACATATTAAATTCTTGATGTATCATATTTTACATGGAGGTTTCTTGATATTTAATACGTGAAATGATATTCTTCCCCTGTTGTACAATTGAGGGACTTGTAAGAATATCCCTTTTAGATGGCACAGCCGAATATGCTTTTTCTCCCTGGCAGGCGCATTGTTATTGAAGCATCCAACATGATTTATAAATTGGATGACTTGTGTTCTATAGTTGCATTTAATCTATTTTTAGTACACCAGCACTCAAGTACTAAAATTGTAAAACATGGACATAATAGTTAATATATGACCTCCTTTGATTTTCTGCTGGTTTGTGATCCTATCAACTTTTAATGATGCTTATGTAATATTGAAATTAGATTCCCTATCAATGATTACAGTACAAGTAGCCTTTCTCATGATTGAAGTATCTTTTCTTGCTAGGATCATAAAATATGTACATGTTATCTTCTCATGATTGAAGTTTCTTTTGTTGCTAGGATCATAAAATATATACATGTTATCTTCTCATGATTGAAGTTTCTTTTGTTGCTAGGATCATAAAATATGTACATGTAATTAGTTCAAGCCTTCTCTACATAAACTCATTCTAAAATAATATATCAACTCCTAACAAGACTTGCCAACGTAGTTTGTTAGTGTGTTATCTAGCTCCAAGGTGTGAATTTGGGGATTGTGTAGAAGGGAACTAAATCTTGCCAATTTATAAGAACAAAATTTGTTACTAATAAGTGATTTGATCTTGATGGAACACATTATTATTCACATTTTAAGAAAAAATATTCTCAACACTTACCTCAAATCAAACTAAAATTTATATAACAATAAACAATGTATAAATAACTATGCTTTTTTATTCATTAGTGTATTGTCTCAGTACCTTCTCTTGTGCTAAATTTCTAATTCCTAAAAGCCTTTCTTTTCCACCAACCGATTTAATGCATCTCTTTGTTTCTCTTGCAAATTTTAAGACACATTCTTAAATAATTTAAATTTTAGATTATAATAACAAAGAAGTATTTATTGTATTAGGCATGGATACTAGTTGGATTGAACTACCAAACAACCATCCAACATATGTTAATGGTGTTATCCAGTTCATAGAGTTGGTTAAGGAAAACCTTACAGAAAGTAGAACTCGATGCCCGTGCAAAAAATGTAAAATGGACAAGTGACTACCCATAGAAGATGTAGGGGGGCATCTTTTGTTTAAAGGTTTTCACAAGCCTTAAAAAAATTGGATTTATCATGGAAAATGGGATATTTTACCACGTATGTTGGGGCATAATATAAGCACTATCCAAGGATCATTCAACTTTCAACTAAATGTGGTTGGTCAAGATGATTTACGAGGGTTATTAAGTGCAACTTCTGGTCCTAACATTCCCCAACCCTCTTTTCATCCTCAAAATGAGTTGCCTATGGAGTTAGATGATGGAGGGCAAGACTTTTCTGAGGAGACTATTGGACCTGATCCTTTTAGCCAAACTTCTCATTGCCTAATCAAAGTACATTTGCACATGAAGAAAATGTTAAATATCAGAAGTTATTAGAATGTGCTGATGAGGAATTGTATGAAGGTTGTGCATATTTTTTAAAATTATCATTTGTATTGCACTTGTTTTATCTTAAATCTATGTCTCACTGGAGTGCTGACTTCTTCAATATGCTAGTCAAATTGTTGATTGATGCATTTCCTCAAATTATGGAATTTCCCGTATCTTATTATGAGGGGAAGAAAATGATAAATGATTTGGGGCTTGGATATGAAAAAATCGATGCATGCCCATTCAATTGTGTACTATATTGAGATGGTTTATCAGATAAAGAAAGTTGTCCAGTTTGTGGAGCCTCGAGATGGAAGATGGTTGAAGGCAAATAGGGTGATAAGACTTGTTAAAAAGGGTGAGGCTGCTAAGTTTTTGCGTTATTATCCCATTATTTCAAGATTAAAAAGGGTCTACATGTCAGCAAAAACGGCTAAAGACATGAGGTAGCATGATGAAGACCGTGTGAAAGATGGAATGTTGAGGTACCTAGCAGATGGTATGGAAAGTTGAGTCGTCCCAAAGTCATGTGCACACTACTAGAGCTACAAGTTATGCTAATAAGCAAGTTGATTTTGTGAGTGTTTTACTTATATCTATTTCAATATCCATACAAACAGTTAGTTTGGAAATTGATGTTTTTTAGTTTTTTATAGGTGGAATCCAAGGAAAGATAGCCAAGCCATCCACAATTTTTCAAGTTGACCCATTTCAAAGATGATGGTGGTTTTGTTGATAACACACTTACATCAGATTTCTTGGTATATACTTTCTCTTGTTCCTTTTTTACTTCGTTTATACTATTGTCAAAATTGTAGTACTATGTATTGTATTGTATGGTTTGAGGTTGTTCTGCAATATTAAATAAATGTTCTCTTTTTCTATTAGTTAGAAGCAAATGAAAAAGTTCAAGAGCTTGCTAACTCATCTTCCACGTCTGGAGTGGAAATTGAAAATGAAGTGTTTGATAGTCTTATGTATGAAAGGGAAAACCTAGGAAACCAATTGGGTTTGGTCTTGGTGTGAAGGAAAGTGATATTTTTGGGGTGAAAAGTTTGGTTAACAAAACAATTGAACGGGGTCGGTATGAATAGTTGTATGGAAATGGAGAGTTTGAAATCAACTATATCAAACATGAAGGAGGAAAATGAAGTAGCATTAGCAAGTATGAAAAAGGAAAATGATGAGCTTTGAGCAAAGGTTGATCAAACTAATCAAATTTTGATGCAAGCTCTAAGTGTAATGAGTGTCAGTGCCGTTTCTAATCAGTTTTTGGATGCTGCACAAGCTGCATTACATGTGGAGGACTCACATGTGGCTTCTACTAGTGGTGACAATTTATGATTTAAGGTAATGTCATATCTTAGATCTTTGTCAATTATACATATCTCTCTTTAATTCACTGATATCCGCCTCTGAAGTTCTGATTTATGTAGATTTCTGCATTACATGGATATGATTTCTGCATTCCATGTGAAGTTCTGATTAATGTAGTTGATTAATGGAGATTTCTATATTACATGGATATGATTCACTGATATCCGCCTCTGATTTTTCAGCTAACTTGATCAGTGTGCAAGTTTGCCAATGTCGCAAAGGAACAAAATCACCCAACTGTAACTTCTATGATGTAGATGTAGTCAGAGAAAATAATTTAGGCAAATAGTGAGTGATGGTATCGTTCGTAGATAAGGGTTTGTAGGTGGCTTAGTTGTTGAATTGTTGGAGGAAGAACACTCACTTGTGTTTCTTTTGAACACATTTATATAGTTATACTTTCAAAGTCCATAATGTAGATATACTTTATGATACATTATATATAATTACTCTTTTGGCTTCAATTTGTCTAAAATGTTTTTTCTTTTATTTTGAATGTGTATTATATATATAAGTAGTAGGTAAAAATAAAATGCTCATTTGGCTGGCTAATATGAATTGATAAAAACCAAAACTTTATGGTGTCGTTATTAGCTCCATATATGTATGAAATGGCTACAAATATCAAGACCGTAGAGTGCCAAAAATGACATAGACACTTGAAGGTGTCAAAAATTGATGTTGAAAGTGACAATGTAAGGTGTCGAAAATGGCTTCAAATAACGAAACTTTGAAGTGCCAAAGGTGACACAAACACCAAAAGATGTCGAAAATGGTTGTTGAATGTGACAGTATGAGGTGCCGAAAATAGATAACAATATCGACACCTTAATATGTCAAAACGGACATTGACACTCAAAAGTGTCGAAAATGGCCACTGACTATTACTGACAACGATTATTTCGACACAATGACTTAGTGTCGGAAATGTTTTTTTTGACACCTTAAAGTGTCGAAAATGAACTTTAAATGTGTCAAAAATGATCATTTTTTTCTAGTAGTGATAGTCCGCTATGGAAGCTTTTGTTGGATATGATAAATTTTCTTAAGTTTTTGATAATATAGTTCTAATAGACGAATTAATGATATACATATTTCAATTTGTAATAATACTTTTAATTCAGTATAAGTTATTAATAATATAATTGTATTATTATTAGAGTTGTCAAAAAGTAACCGAACCCGTTTTACCGACCCGCTTTATGACCCGACCTGACCGAAATTTTTGATAACCCAAAGTTACTGAACTCGAATTTATAGAGATCGAACCCGACCAACCCGAACCCGACCCGATTAACGAATAAATGTGGAGTATTAATAAAATATAACATAAAATATATATGATAAATGACATATAAATAATGATAATATGCTTAATATCCTAAAAAAAAGAACATTGTTATACTTATATAATTTTTATAATGTAGAAATTTATAAATTAATATAATAAAAATAAAAATAAATATGATTTTGGTCTACTAATATCAATTACATTAAAATAATTAATATTATTATTATTATTTTAATTCATTACAACTTATTTTTACATATTTAAATTAGTATTTAACTATTTAATATTTTTAAATAATGAACAAAATATTTTAAAAATGACGCTCTTGACCCGTTGGTTAATCCGAACCGCCCGCTGATCTGTAATGACCCGACCGGCTTGACCTGTTATCCGAAATGACCCGACCCGTTCATATCCCGAACCGAAATAACCGAACCGAATCCGATTTGACCGACCCGATTGACAACTCTAATTATTATACATTAATGATCATAATATATTAAATATAAATAAGAGAACACAATTTGGATCATATGAGAAGGGGGGTTAGGGTGACCTTACGAAGATGAATATTAGATCAAAAAATGGAGAGGTAGGATTAAAATTAGAAAAACACATAAACTACCATGTGGTGGCATAATCGTAAATACTATGAATATTTTGTCCAGGCCCCACGTATGTAGTTTATCTAAACATGCACTTTAGAAAACTAAACATACACTTTAGATAAAATGTGCACTTATGATAAACAAACATATAAAATAAACATGCAACTATATGTACTAAACATGCAATTTAGCATACTAAACATGCACATTTAGCTAAGATGTACGCTTTTAAAAAATATGCACATATTTATTTTAAACATGAACATTTACATACTAAACATGCACCTATATATAATAAATATAATGTGAACCTTTTAATACATGCATCGTCGGAATCACCCTAACCATAGAACTAGGAATTTAGCCAAGCATGATTGAAAAAATATGCAATAGATTGAAACTAGTCATAAACATACAGTTCGGTGCTAGTGTGGACATGTGTAACCGTGCGGACGTGCGAACCACTTCCAAGCCATAGGATGAGAGAATCAACGACCACGATTGAAGGCTGTGATTTGAAGGAGAATGAAAACGCGCGCGATTTTGGTTTTAGGCAGTAGCATTTTTGCAATTTCGCTTGCCCTCGCCAAATTAAATTGTTCTACCCATGCCTTCATTAACACCAACAACACACATAGACAATTGCATTTCACCCTACCATTACACAAATCTTCACTCTTTTCTCCTCCACGATTCAGAGCAAAAGCAAAAAGGCAAATTAGTTTCCAAATCTAGAAATCCAGCGACGAAAAATCAGAGTTCGACAACTTGGAGAAGCAATCGGAATATGAATTTTGCGATTCTCAACACATTACAGAGGCACAAAACAAGAGAGGTCCATGAAAGAAAAATCAAAATAAAAAATGTCAAACAACGAAGCGAATGAACAAAAGAGCAACACTGAATCTGATTCAGAAGGTACTAATAGTCCAATTTATTGCCTTCTATTAGTTTGAGTTTCAAATTTTAACAAAAAGAGAAGATGTTTGATGAACTTTTCACAAAATTTAGGGTTTACTAGATTATTATTACATGCACACTCATGAGTTAGTTTGCATTTGAGATAATCGAAGTTTCTAGGGTTAGATGATAAATGAATGAGTTCGGGAAATAACAAAATATGGGTTTTCATGTGCACGAGTACAACAACAACAACAGAGTTGAATGTGTAAAATGTATTAGGTTCACGTGTATTATACATTAGGTTCATGTGTAGTGTATAAAAGGTTCATACAATAGCGTAATGTATTTGAACCTTGTGTTATGAGGTTCATGTATTTTGTGTGTAAAGTTCATGGTGTTTTAAGGTGAGGTTCATATGTGTGTTCACTTATGTTATTAACTTGTGGTTCATAGGGTTAACAATATGGGTTCATATGTACCCGACACTAGGTTCATGAATATGGTTAGTGATTGTGTACCTTTTGTTATTAGGTTCATATGCTTTATATATCAAATTAATGTGCAAAATTCACATCTAACACTCTTCTATTGATATGTGTAGTATACATTAGGTTCATAGTTCATGTGTAGTATATAAAAGGTTCATACAGTAGCATAATGTATTTGAACCTTGTGTTATGAGATTCATGTAATTTGTGTGTAAAGTTCATGGTATTTTAAGTTGTGGTTCATCTGTGTGTTCACTTATGTTTACTCATGATATTAACGTGTGGTTCATGGGGTTAACAATATGGGTTCATGTTTACCTAACATTAGGTTCATGCATATGGTTTAGTGATTGTGTACCTTCTGTTATGAGGTTCATATGCTTTATATATCAAGTTCATGAGCAAAAGACATACCACTAGCTACACTGGCTTCGAAAAAAGCTAAGTTGAATCCTAAAAAATGAGTACAGGATGAAACGAAGTTTGTTAGGGAAAGACGGAGAAGCATGTGTAACAAGCCTGTGGGGAGGAGGCACAGAAGGAGGCGTCATGAGAGGTGACTAAAACTGGCGAGGAGGAATCCGCTGAAAAGATTGTTTCATAGGATGTGGGAGGGGACGACGATGATGAGCCGAGCAACAACTACAAAGATGATGAGGGTAAGAGTTCAGGGAATGAGAGTGCGGGCAAAACACTAATGGTGGGACGGAAAAAATCATGTGCAGTAAGGAGAAATGTGACAACACAGCCTCAGGCAATAAGAGAAAGTTGTCGCCAAGGAATGGAATGCACAAGAGGGATGTAGAGCAAGGACCGGCTGAAGATGAGAGCTTAGCTGAGGTTGAAAAACCTGCTTCGAAGAAGTGCAACCCCAAGTTAAAGATAGTTGCTAAAGCATTGTAAGGCCGAAGGCTTTAGAAGCGCCATCCCATGCCAACCTATGGACTTCCCAAGAGGTCGCCCATCCTGGTACTACTCCCACCCTAGCACGCTTTACTTTAGATTTTTTTGTCCCAAAGCTCTTGGGACATGGATAGCACTCTAATCCTTATAAAGGATTACAAATTCGGGATGTTACAATCACCCCACTTAAACCATTGACGACCTCGTGAAGGCCCAAAGATCATCCTTTGGGTCAAGCGATCGTCCACCGGACCAAGCCCACTCGTAACCCAGAGTCGGCTCTGATACCATTTGTAAGGGCCAAAGCCTTAGAAGCTTAATCTCATGCCAACCCGGAGACTTCCCAAGAGGTCACCCATCTTGGTACTACTCTCGTTCTAGCACGCTTAACTTCAGAGTTCTTTATCCTCACTTGAACCCTGAAAAGGAAGAGCTCTTGTTGACATGGGTAGACTCTGATCCTTATAAAGGATTACAAATCTGGGGTGTTACAAGCATCAACTTCAAAAGGGAAAACGCGCAAGGAGAAAGAGAAAGAGGTTATAATACTTCAATAGGACGATGATGGCAAGGAAAAGGGGAAGATCAAGGCATTGACTTGCAAGGAAAAGGGCATCATGAAGCTGGTTATTTCAAAGAAAAAGGAGAAGGAGCAACTGCTAAGTCCGAAGAAGAAGGAAAAGATACAGTTAGTCCATACAAATAGTAAGAAAAGTCAACCCATCAAGGAGGAAAACAAGTTTGATAGCTTGAACACGAGGAACGTGCATGTTCTGTTTGTGGAGACACTGGAAAAGCTCCATGAAAACAAGAAAGATTGCATCATAAGCATGGGTTTTGGTAGTCTACTTAACCTGAAGGTGACGGAAATACCTAAATAGCTTGCCTATTGGGTGGTTGACCATTTTGATCCCGTCAAGTGTGCAATAAAGATGGAAGATGAAGGGTATATAGAGGAGGAGGTCCATCGGGTTCTTGGGATTCTTAGGGGAGATACACCATTTGTCAGGAGAGGGAAGAAGAAAAATGACGGCATTATCATTGACGACTGGAAGGGGTACTTCCATAAATACAAACAGAACAGACCAACGAGTGTCTCAGAGATGGTGATGTATTGCACATTTGTGCCATGGTTCAAGGGGCTTTTCTTGATGCTCTTCATGTCTGTGCTTGTTGAGAGCAACTAGAAGGGCACTGTGATGCAAAGTTTGATGATGAACGACGTCATCAATGTGCAAGGTATAGATGGTGTTAGTTCGTAGTGGACATCTTGATACAAACCAAGCTCAAATAGAGTGAAAAGAAGGAGATGTTCTTCAGGGGACCCATTCTATACTTGGTGGTAAGTACCAACATCTACAAACTGCTTTAATATTCCTTAATATTTTCATATAACTATAATAATTTATGTGTTTTCCGTGTAAACAATTGCTCTATGTTGACAGAGTATGCATTCTAGGAAAGTAGAACCCAAGCACTACCCCCGTCTTCTTAGGGTGGAAAGATAAGACCTTGATTGAGAGGAAAAAGGATGAGATGAAGGTGGGAGATTTTGGGCAAGGGAAAATAATACAAAAGAAGGACAAGGCTGTTGGCGCCGTCTGTAGGAAAACGAAGATGATGACAAGACTTCAATCCGACTCTTAAATTGATGTTCACTATCTAGGAGTTTGATTGGTGAACATAAAGGGTATCCTATCTTGAAATCGCCACTCTTGGATAGCAATACGAAGAGCTTTATTGAGGATGAGAGTAAGGTTCTCGACATGCCCATGGGACCGGAAAGTTTGAGGAGTGCACAATTTCTCGCTGTCGTGCCTCAAGTGGGAAGGACAGAAGCATCTCCGGAGCTTTTCCAGGGTGAAGCCGAATCCAGCGCCGGATGCCGGAATCGGTTTCAAGCTTGCGGTCGCCGATCTCCGCTAATGAGTTCCATGTCGTTCGACGATTTCGGCGGGTTGCCTATGAAGCATCTAGTGCCGAAGAAGAAGAAGAGATGTCTTCAAGGCAGAGGACTTCATGAGATTGTCAGAGGCAGAAACGTAGATCGAAATCACACCTTCGGTCGGCACACCGGCGACGAAATCAAATCGACCAAGGGAGGCCTTCCCCGTTTTTGCGTGAGGTTCGGATCCGTCCGAGAGCACGTTCGTCGCCGCCCCACTGCCTCCAACCACCGTAGGGGATATCTACCACCACCCGTATCAACGCCGGGCCTAGATTCGGACTAACCATCCTCGTTCTGAGCTCGACGTCGTCGCCCCTGTTTCACAAATAAGGGTGGCGCACCAGCCCAACCGCTCGATCTGTCGCTTAATTAAGCATTTGGGTCCAATGGAGGAAGCCAAAGATCCACACCGCGCCGACATCGACGCCAATAAGACCTGCGGGGTGGGACCATGGATGTCCCTCGCCAACGACCTGCGGGAACGGGCAATCCTTCATTGAGGAAGATGAAGATGTGGGCCCCACGTGGTAAAAATTCCCAAACGATGTCAGATTTTGTGTCTGGCCGTGGGATTTCACCCTAAACCAATTCAACACAAAAGGTGCATTTTGCTACTGCTCATTGCCCCATTTAAATTCAACCATTTAATTTTTGCATAAAATATTTCAATTATTTGTTATAATTATTATGTGATTGCCTCACATCTATGCCATGTCGATACCACCTCGGGAGCAAACCGCTAATTAAAGCGAGACGTGTGATTCATCGGCAAAGATGGTCAATCCCTATGGAGTGAGATCCAATCTTTAATTATCAAAGATCAACAACTCATGACGATGAAACTAATATCTCGGAGATGAGATGGTTGAACAACGATCTACACTAAGGGCACACAATAAACCCTTCAGAGTTGTTTTAAGGAGTCTGTCTATCAAAAGAATTCCATGAGCTCAACCCAAGCACAAGAAGGATTAAGACCCAAGCACAAGAAGGATTAAGAGCTTCCTCGTCAGCTAAGTTTTCTACCATTCCTTCTGAGTACATGGGAAAGCATCACATGCTTTGAAAATTAGTTATATCGGCATATATTAATTGTTATGAAGTGTTAAATTGCGACTGACCATGAGTAAGGTCATTAAACCATCAATTTGATTTCTCTATGATTATATTGAAAGCATGGCACAGGATGTCTGAAGCGATTAACCTACGGGCCGCATGGGGCACGAGTTTCCATCTTACTTTATTAGCATTCGGTCGCAGGGGCACGAGCTATCGTCATCTTATTCTATTAGCCTATGCGCCGCAAGGGCACAAACTGCCATCATCTTATTTTATTAGCCTATGGCCTGCAGAGACATTGATCACAACCTGCTTGGAAATCATGATAGCACGAGACGCCTCGTTCATTCTATCAGCCTAGGGGCAACGAAGCATGCTGGTTGGAGTGCATGGACGACAAGCTTGAACTAGAAAGCAGAGCATGAGAGCATACAAGCTGGAGTGCATGGATGACAAGCTTAGACTGGAACAAAAGAGACCCTACCACGTAATGGCGGGTAGGGGCATTAGAGCGGGAAGCTACAAGATATGAGCCACACGGGCGCCGAATCCGAGCGACCCACGCTAGGCATGAGCCAGTAGTGTAAGTCCGGCACGGGAGCCGAATTCGAGATACTTGTAGCCAGGCATGTATTTTCGTGGTAACGAGCCACACGGGCGCCGAATCCGAGCAACCCACGCTAGGCAGGAGCCAACAGTGTAAGTCCGGCATGAGAGCCGAATTCGATCTACTCGTAGTCAGGCATGTATTTTCGTGGTAACGAGCCACACGGACCCCGAATCCGAGCGACACACAGAGGAGTACAGGAGTCGAACCCGAACACCTATAAGCAAGCATAAACAAGTTAGGCAGGGGCCAATACATTACAAAACGACTTGGGTAGCTTAGGTCCATCATATGGATGACCGAGTGCCGCAGAATTGAGACGAAAATCATTCAGATCCAAATGCTGATTCGAGGTACGACCCGGAGTTATTGGATCCTACAGTTTCTGTCGAACCCGAAGAGCCCGAGGGGCAAAATGAAGGGGAAAAGTTCGCACTTTCCTAAAATAGAAGATCAGGCCCATCTACTTAAATGAGGCCCATTAAGACTTAAAGAGGGGAGGTATTTAATAACCTAGACCTACCCTAAACCCTAGAAGGAGAGAATTGAGTTGGCAACCTCCATTGAAAGAGAGAGAGCTTTGTGTATGAGTCCTTGTTGTAAACAAAAGAGAAAATCAATAAGAGAAGTAGACCGTTCAAATCCTTCTAGCAAGAAGGTAGTGGTTTTTCCTTGTGTACTATTTGGTACTAGGGTTTTCCACTCTAAATTGTTGGTGTTATGTTCTTTCTTCGCATTCATAGAAGATCGATCGTCGTCGCAATCAATGAATATTAATGGTACAAATTCATGCTACCACAGGTTCATATGTTCTCAATAGTAGGTTCATATTTGTATTGAATAGCTTGTTCGTGTGACCAACATGCTGTATTATTTTCATGAATGAAGCAGTGGTTGCAAACCTTTGTTGAAAAGTCAATGAACATAGAAACCACAATCCTTGAGCTTGCTACTATGGTGGAGAAGATACCAGAAGAATTCAAGGAAAATCCGGTGCTTAAGGCAGCAAAGGCACTCATCGGAAAGGAGGAACAAGAAGAGCTCAAGGCAGACATTGAGACCGTCTGGGAGGACTCGCAACTCATTGTGTGCCAAAAACAAATAGAAAAAGTTGAAGCATCAAAGGCCAGGGTTAGGTTTTCTTTTGGTGTCTCTACACCAGCCAATAAATCCGAAGATACAGATAATTAGGAGGATGTGAATGAGATTGCAAGGGAGTATGGTGGTGAAAGGACATAAGCGAATGAGAGAGAAGGAATGGATGTTGGTACACAAATACAACAAGAGGATGTAGCTGGGGAAGGACAAGATCAAGCATCTGATATGGCAGAAAAGCCACAACACGATAAAGCGGGAGATCTGACGGAAGCAACTGAGCAACCGACAAAAGCACAACAGGAGGATAACAATGGAAATGAAGAAGAGGTGGTTACTGAAGAAAGGACAAAGGAGGGTAGAAGTGATAAGAATCAAGGGACAACTGAGTAACAAAAGGAAAAGGATAAAAAGGGCAAGGGATGTGGAGATTTCACGCCTTTAAGTTTCAAGCTCATTATCTCGGAGGAGACAGATAACATGTATATAGAGACGGTGACACGAGAGGAAAACATTGTGGCAGAAAACGAAGAGCCGCCACAAGAAACAAATGAGGTAGGCGTCACGGCAGGAAACGAGGAGCCGCTACAAGAAACACAAGAAGAGGATGAACCAGATAAGGATCAAGTAAGGAATTTGTTTTAAAAGTTAATACATAACCATATCCATAAAAAAATGAATACATGAAATCTATCTGTGAAGTGCATATTCAGTGAGTGATAGCAAAAAGGAGAGGTTTATGTAAACAATACTTAGCACCAAGGACAATAAGGTTCATGTATTGCAAATATGAGGTTCATGAATGTATTATTTGGGGTTCATACTGTAAAACAATTCAATAGGTATTTTTTTCCCAATAAAATATCATAAAGCAGTATTTTACTTGTTGATCTATTAAAATGAGAAGGGAAACATGCAAGGGAAATGAGAAAGTAGCTGAACCAGAGAACAACCGATGAAAAAGAAGAAAGAACAAAAGGTTCGTGAAGCACATACAAAAAATGCTTTTATTACTGTGCATACTAATTTTTATTGGCTTTAAACATCTAACATGATGTAGCTGAAAGGGAAAGGCAAGCTCATAATTACAGAAATCTTGGCAAAGCCAAGTGAGGAGCAAAAGGTTATTTGGGAGTACGTGGACACAAAAATAACCGACGATTGGTATGTTTTTTTAAATGCATGTCTGAATTTTAATGACAACAAAACAATCTACTATTGAGGAAGGTTTAAAATGGGTTTTTTTTACTCGTTGAATAGTGAGCTAGTGTTTCAAGACAATATACATAAAGCCACAATGCTTGAGTTCAGTAGCATGGATATGGATGTCCACTACAAGGTGGTTGATGCTTTGGAGTACTGTTTTGAACTACAATGAATGAGATAGAAGCAACAACAAACCTAACAGGGTCTTCGTATATACACTCAACATCATAAGAATTCTTATAGCGAAATCATTTAAGAAAACTATTTAATTTTTCTTTGTTAGATTCAAATAAATGCATTCATGTTACTTGTGTTGGTTTGCTGAAAGTGAATGAAATGTGACATATTGAATAGGAAACATATATGTTATTGTTTGCTTAAGGTGTGGGGTTGGGAATATACGTTTGAGTATGTGGTTCAGGAATTTATGATGTAAGGTTCATACGGATTAGAATTTAGGTTCATGAAGTCATTTTTGTGCATGTGGATTGGAATACCCATGTGAGGTTCATGGATGATAGAATAAAAGTAGGTGCATTAGAAAGTTCATGTAGTTACTGTATGAGGTTCATGAGTTTTCATATTCAAGTTCATGTGTTAATTACTATAGGTTCATTTGACTAAAGAGGGTCGTATAATGTAATATACGGGTTCAAGTGGCTATATTGGTAGGTTCGTAGGTATTATTTTTGGGGTTCATGAAGTTGAACTTGAAGGTCCATGAACCTGTGAGGTTCATGGATGATGGAATACAAATGCATATGTGGTTAAAAAAAGATAATAAAATGTGTGCATTGGAACACGAAAATGCACTAGAAGAATGAGCTACACGACTTCATGAGAAACTTGGATTTTGATGTGAAAACAGTGCATGGACGGACAATGAGAGATTTTGACTTGGTAATCGGTGAAATTGCAAAAACAGAAAATCTATTTCGGAGTCAAGTGTATATTTGTGATCTAAAAATACTATTTTGTAGGTTTTTATGCCAATACTGGCGAACAATGATCACTTCTATGTCATCTCGTTTGACATAAAGAATACCACAATCCATGTTCTAGACAACGTACACAACGACGGAAGCATGGAGCGGTAAGCAAGCACAATAGATAGGATGGCGGTAAGTGCGCAAAGACTTGAAAATGTTGAGTTTAGCACATGAAATTGTTATAACAAAAAAACAATTATCTTTTTTTGTTTATACAGACCAAGCTACTTGCAGAATTCATATCCACCGCAAAGCTGCACAAAAGGTATAAAGTGCTACTAGCTGCCAAGAAAAAGCCTCAACTGTGCCTTTTTCATGGACAGAACTCAGAGACAAACTCAACTTTGTAGTGTATTCCACGAGGCACATGGAGATGTACATGAGTTCACCAAATGAGCAGTGGGAAGTTGAAATGAATAAGAGAAACAAGAAAAGTGCCTCAAAGCGTTGAGGATCAAGTATGTGCATGCCATCATTAGCTCGAACGTCAATAAATTAAAGGCTGAGGTGATGAAGAGGATCACAGATGCAAAGTGTATTGAAAAAGAAGTCAATAGAGAGCACTAGCTGGTTAATATGTAAGGATTGTTGTAGGTGTTCTGAAAAGGCAAGACAATAGGTGTTTCTTAAGATATTGGATTGTGTTTTTGATGTCATGAAACTTGTGTCAGGCAAAAACAAGTAAGTAAGGTGATGTGAATATGGATTCCTTCATTTTTGAAGAAGCTGAACAACTTGTACCGATGAAATTGTACGAAGCATTGAAGATGTCGAAACCGAGAAATCTTACTCTTCGACACCTTCTCGGTATTTCTGCCATAAAGGGAGCTACACATATCCAATGGAGGACCATTAGTAGTCATTGGAAAGCTAACAAAATGATCTACAACTTTTATGCCAACTGTTTCTATGAAATATGTTCGTATAAGTCCAGATATTGCAATCTTCGGCAGCAGTCCAACCATTTCCAAGGAAGTAACTAGTCTAAATTCAATGCCGAAAGACTCCAAGAGCCTCAACGTTTTTGCCATCAATTCCAACTGATATTATGCTTATTATTTCAGTTTTATTTAGTATAAAATTTGAAGAGTCTTTTGGTTAATGTTTTAGTTAATGTTTTAGTTAATGTTTTGTTTGCTTGGAATGCAAGAGGTTTGAAGAGTGCCTTGCACTCTAATTTTGTAAGCCTATAAATAGGCTATGCTTCTTCCATTGTAAGAGACGCTTGAATTGAATCAAAAAGTCTATCAAACTCTCTCTTCCCTTGCTCTAACATTCTTGCGTCAAATTCCCTTGTTGCCGAGTGTGTATATCTCTCCAACAACTTCTTTCTCAACCAAGTCTGCGTCGAGTCTTCCCTCCCCTTGAAGAACTATTCGTGAGCCAACATCCCACACCAAGAACGCCTACCAAAGGTGCCTCCATCATCCATCTCATCCATCCTCAAATCCATCACCATTACGAGTCATCCCAAACTCCACTCGCACCATCGCAGATTTCCTTCCCGGAACTTTCGAAAGCCTCTCAGTAGAACCGGCGTATCTTTTTATTCCCTACCCAGAAAGTTCTACAATTTTGAGGGAATAAACTAGACTTCAAGATCTAACTCTGGGATTTGGAATCACTTCATTCCGATCTCAGACGAGAGAGAACGATCCAGTTGAAGTAAGACCTATTTTTCTGGGCTTTGGGTTGACGATTGCTTGAAGATCTTTCGAGCCTTCCCTTGCACCGCATCATTCCCGATCCTTGATTCACATCCTTTAATGATGTGAATCAAGGATCGGGAATGACACGGTGCGAGGAATGGCTTCGAAGATCTTCAAGCAATCGTCAACCCAAAGCCTAGAAAAATAGGTCTTACTTCAACTGGATCGTTCTCTCTCGTCTGAGATCGGAATGAAGTGATTCCAAATCCCAGAGTTAGATATTGAAGTCTAGTTTATTCCCTCAAAATTGTAGAATTTTCTGGGTAGGGAATAAAAAGATACGCCGGTTCTACTGAGAGGCTTTCGAAAGTTCCGGGAAGGAAATCTGCGATGGTGCGAGTGGAGTTTGGGATGACTCGTAATGGTGATGGATTTGAGGATGGATGAGATGGATGATGGAGGCACCTTTGGTAGGCGTTCTTGGTGTGAGATGTTGGCTCACGAATAGTTCTTCAAGGGGAGGGAAGACTCGACGCAGACTTGGTTGAGAAAGAAGTTGTTGGAGAGATATACACACTCGGCAACAAGGGAATTTGACGCAAGAATGTTAGAGCAAGGGAAGAGAGAGTTTGATAGACTTTTTGATTCAATTCAAGCGTGTCTTACAATGGAAGAAGCATAGCCTATTTATAGGCTTACAAAATTAGAGTGCAAGGCACTCTTCAAACCTCTTGCATTCCAAGCAAACAAAACATTAACTAAAACATTAACTAAAACATTAACCAAAAGACTCTTCAAATTTTATACTAAATAAAACTGAAATAATAAGCATAATATCAGTTGGAATTGATGGCAAAAACGTTGAGGCTCTTGGAGTCTTTCGGCATTGAATTTAGACTAGTTACTTCCTTGGAAATGGTTGGACTGCTGCCGAAGATTGCAATATCTGGACTTATACGGACATATTTCATAGAAACAGTTGGCATAAAAGTTGTAGATCATTTTGTTAGCTTTCCAATGACTACTAATGGTCCTCCATTGGATATGTGTAGCTCCCTTTATGGCAGAAATACCGAGAAGGTGTCGAAGAGTAAGATTTCTCGGTTTCGACATCTTCAATGCTTCGTATAATTTCATCAGTACAAGTTGTTCAGCTTCTTCAAAAATGAAGGAATCCATATTCACATCATAAGGTGTTAAGACAACTTTACGTGAGTTATGCTCACAAATGTTTTCAAGTAATGTGTAGGGTTATGTGTTTTGGATAACGGGTTTATTATTTAACTCATGCATGTTCATTGATTAACTCATAGAGGTTCATTAATTAGCTCATCTAGGTTCATACGACAAAAATAAATTCATGGTATGAACATTTTTCATAATGTTATGAATCTAGTATGAAAGATCGTGACCCTAAAGCAACAATAACATGACATCGTTTATAGAACACAACAAAAAAGGATAAATAAGCTAGAATGACATCAAATGTAATGGAAGAGAACAAATGGAACAAAAAAACATTACGACCAAAACCGATAACAAAAGTTGGTACAAAAAGGGAAGCCATGTTCAGATAAACACGTAAAATGCTTTAAAATGTAGTAGAAGTTAATTTTGAGTTGTTGGTTCATGAAGATGAACTTTAAGGTTCATAAAATTTAGAAACTATGAACTGGATTCAAGTACGTGCATTAGAAGGTTCATGAAGTTACTGTACGAGGTTCATGTATTTTCATATTCAAGTTCATGCGTTAGTTAATGTAGGTTCATTTGACAAAAGAGGTTCATATAATGTAATATATGGGTTCAATTATATATTGTAGTAGATTCAAAGTTTTTAGTTGGGTGGTTCATGAAGTTGAACTTATAGGTTCATATAATCTACATGAGAAAAATGTGAGTTCAAGTAACAAATTTGAGAGGTTCATGAAGATGGTGTACAAAGTTCAAGTTTTTGGTGTTAAGGTTCATATTCTTTTTCATGTAGGTTCATATAATACAATGTGTGGGTTATAATTAGATATTGTGGCAGATTCATAGGTATTATGTTGCAGGTTCATGACTTATAAGCTAAAGGTTCATAGGATTTATAATGTGTGCGTTGTGAGTTCAAGCGAAGGATGAATAAGCTGAAATTATGAAGAGAAACTGAAACCAACAGTTATAATCCATGAGAGAAAAACAGTTCAAACAAGAGAACATGTTCCACACAACTACTGAATTATTTGTTAAAAGTAATTTAACTTTAGAAAAACGTCTAACAATCTAGCACTTCGTTACAAGTGGTTGTTGTGAGTGGTATACTTCTTGCATGTCCCGTAACGCCTTTGTCCAGAACAGCTAAAATCCATGGATATCTCTCTACCACTACAGATACGCTTTCCACTTCCTTTCGTCATAGCTTGCTCCGGTGACAGAATGTTAACCTCGGAGGGCAATTCAATGCCCATGTATGTCTCTAAATGCTGCTGGTTTGAAGTAGCACCATTAGAAGAATCCCCAACCGTACTCAATAAGGAGGCCTTTTTCTCCTTCAAAAGGGATGAAAATTGTTTGATCCGTCTTGTCTTCTAGTAACCCCACGCCACTGTAAAAGTCGGAAATAACGTCAATCATAAGCAACTCCCTTTCTTCAATAGCCACACACTGATTGACGACGATATCATCATTGTAAATATCGGGTATATGGTGGCATCCTTTGTCCACCGTGTAAGGACGTATTTGGCCAGGATCCTATCCAAACACAAGTTCCTGAAAACAAAAATCATGTACCGACAAGGCAATCCAATACGTTGAAACATCATGCAACTACATATGAAGCCGGCCTCCGTTACCAGATGTTCCACCTCCACTGCTTTTAGGTCATTTTCCTTAATAGTATATACTTTCATACCATTGATATCCGACATGATGAGCATGCAACATGAGTTGCAAGCAACACAAATCTCCTTCTGAAGACGTAGAAACATAGACATCGTGTACACTTCAGAGGCGTGTTTCTCCAAACTCAGAGGCATTTTCAACTTTGGCATCATCGTCAAGCATTCCTGATTCAGCTTTACTTGATGGTGTCTCTGAGTGTCCATAGCAATGGACGTAGTCCGAAGCAAACCACCAAAGAGGATGTCTCTGATCTAAGCCGGAATCCAGTACTTCCGAATAGCAAACATGTCATCGAACTACCTCTGTTTAAGAAAGGGGTATTCGTCCAACAACAACATCCAACGTGCCTCGAACTCCGCAGGTTCCAAATCATGGATCCAAGCGATGTTGTTGAGCTTGATCCAGAACACCTCACCTATCTCATATTTTGTCTTCCCCAGAACTTTGCTCATGATATGCCACATACATAGCCGATGGCGAGAGTGTGGGAAAACCTGCTCAATCACAAGCTTCATGGATGGGTCTTGGTCCGTCACAATAATCTTCGGCTTATGAACCATAGCTTCCTTAAACATTTCTAGCAACCACACATACGATCCCGCATCCTCTTTGAATATTAATCCAACACCAAATGTAACACTCGTCTTGTGGTGATCGACATTGGTGAAAGGAATGAAGGTTAGATTGTACTTGTAGCTTGTAGAGGAATTCAAATCAATAGCAGACAAACAGGTTCACATCTATGAGAAATAGGTGCATACACACGAGGGAGAAAGGTTCATACGTTTATGTTTGAGGTTCATGGACAAGTAAAATGAAAACAACAACTAACATACAAGTGACATCATAAGGTTCATGAAAAACTGCTTGTAGGTTCACAACATTTTACAACAGGTTCATCAACAAAGAAAGTAATTACACTATGGAAATGAAGATACAAGTAGACAAAACAAAAAGGGATAAAGTGTTTAAAAATGACCTATTCATTTGGTAGGTCGCGTCAAATGATACAACATCACCAAAGAGTGAAAAGTTCTTCTACGAGACGGGATCACACCAGAACAATCAAATCAAGCGATCGGTGGAATCGACGTCGTACTCGAAATAAAACGTAGAGGATAGTTCTTTTTTTTGAAGAATCTATGAATCGTCATCTACGCATCGGAACCACCTATGTAAGCCAACATATTGCGTCATAATTTCTTGAAGTCAACTAAAGAAGCACCAATGTGTGAGAAGCCCCCTACAATTTCCTTGAATATGCGATGGGAGACCTCACAAGACCGATGCTCACTTTTTCACAGTTCATAAAAAACTTATTGTGCCCTACATCCATCTTCCTACGCATCTTAACAAACATCCCATGGATGCCGACAACCAGTTTTTGAGTGTGACATTCTTCGAAAGCAACTACTTTGTACCCCAGGCTGCCAACCAAATGAAGGGTGAACTCTGCCTTACAACCGACCCTATTCAACACCCTTGTACGAAGACGTTTGTTGTTTTGTCCTTGCTTGAAGCCTTCCCTATTGCATAATAGATACTTCAATGAAACAACTCCGTCTTTGTTGTGCAAACATCCATGTCGGCTCGCTATCTTTAATACATGGTCAGGTACTCTTTAACTCATGAGCGACATGGAGGTCGCCAGGAAAGATGGACACGATTCTAGAACTAACTATGTGGGTGGGTGACTTGTATATCTTGTTTATCTTCTGATTTGGTTATTCGTTTCATATTGTATCCATTACCACGTTGTGGCCCCATCGAGATTAATGACATTATAACACATCGATTTGGGGTTGTTACATGTTTGATGTACATAATTACTTGTCATCGATAAACCCACTCAAAAAGAAAGGAAACCCACAAATTAGATTTCAATTCCAAGTACTCCTTTCGGCTTTATTCTAAATCAAGATTGCTAAGAATCAGCCCGAGATTGGATTGACGTGTTCGGAAAAAATTGGGAAATTTGATCCAAACTGAATCAATTAAGGTAAGGTGATAGCGAGATTGTGATATTAGGATTGAGAGAAACCAAATACCAATAAATAAGAGCCCAATCGAAGCGTTTTCGGCATCCAATTAATCCAAACAAACCCGAACTAATATCTCATTCTCTACTTCAGTCCAGCCTGTGTAAATTGCATTTTTTAGCGTCGTTTCTCGAGGTATTCCACCAACATTCATATCTGGAGATAGCCTACAACGCCACGAGTCCATAGCCACCGGCCTTTCTCGATTTGGACGTTGTTTGAGCCACCAACGAGCCACTCAAAGTGGGCTCGATTTAAGCGCTTTTCTGGAAATTTGATCTGACACCGCCTATTCAACGGAACTTTCTCGATAGCTCAGATTATTTTGTGGCTATATTAAGGTAGGTATGAAGCTTTTGGCCGAGCTACACAATTCAACATATTCTGATGCACAGTTCAAATTTCAAAATTAAAATCATAACTGCAATATTATGACAAATATCATGATGAGTTTAATCTATATACTTGATTTAATGTATATAATTAATGTGGTATGGGAGTTATGTATTGTCATTTATGATACTCATAATTAAATAACTCTAGTATTGCCTTAAAAATGTAACAAACTTTTGACTGACCTTTTGTATAAATTAATAGAAATGGTAATATGACCATATTTATTACAGTCAGTCAACTTAGTATCGAAGTATAGGATATAAGTTATAAGTTTCAAATTTGAAATCATAACAACAATATTATGACAAATATCATGATGAGTTTAATCTATATTAATGATTAATGTGGTATAGAAGTTATGTATTGTCATTTATGATACTCATAATTAAACAAGTATAGTATTACCATACAAATATAACAAACTTTTGACCGACCTTTTGTATAATTGAATAGAAAAGGTAATATGACCCTATTTATTACGATCAGTCAACTTAGTATGGAACTATAGGATAGAAGTTGAAGTCAAATGTCCTTGTGTCATCATTAACTTTTATAAGTTTGTTTTGAAATACGAAATGCTTAAAAACTAACTATAAGTTATATAACTTGAACATGTTTGTTAGTCTTTAGATAATTCTAAAAAAATTATTTTAATAAATATTTTGATCTTAAATATGGCTTAGTTTAATTTTTATATTCCTAAAAACAAATAAGGTTCATAAATTCATATTATATTTGTAATACTTTAGTAGAAAGACCAATGAGGTTGGCCTTTGCCACAACCACTTGTCCTTGTTGTCACTACTACAAAAACCCCCAAATAACCCGGGCGTGTATAGGAAAATAACCCGGATCTGGTCCGGGTTAAAGGTCAGCGCGGCATTTGCCTCGGACCTAATAACCCGGACCTAGATTTCACAAGTCCGGGTTATTTGCCTCCCAAAAATTCCCACATTGTTTACACATCCGGGTTATTTGGGTATAATATAACTCGGATATATACACATCCGGGTTATATAAAACACATACATATCAAGGTTATTTGCATGCCAAATACATCGATTTTCACACATCTGGGTTATTTGAATAACAAACACATCGGTTAATTAAAAACGAAATCCAGGTTATTTGCTAAGCAAATACACCGGTTTTTACACATCCGGATTATTTGAATAACAAATACATCGATTAATTAAAAACAAAATCCGGGTTATTTTAGAAGCAAATACACCGGACTTTCACACATCCGGGTTATTTGGGTACACCTTTAAAAATCAATTTCGGGTTATTTGAGAAGACTCCCAAAACTTTTAAATTCGATTACATAGAGATATGATTCTGCAAGGTCAGTTAAGTAGTGTCAAGAATTTATTCTTTTTCTTCTATATGTTACAGCCATAGTTTTTCAAAAATAACTAGAAAGGGGATTGACTATAAGCTGGTTGCGCTCTTTGCTATGCTGACCAAAAGCTGGTTGCGCTCTATTGTGCGTTGGTCCAAAACAACACAAACAACTTTGTCAAGTCCATTCAAATCATCTTTAACATTTTCATTGTTTCCTGTTGTCATCTACATACAAAAAAAAATCAGAAACATTATCATATGAAGAATGGAATATCATGAGATGGATAGAGGGAGCTCAATAAAAAAATAGGGAAGACAAGAAAAAAGACAGTACATTCAATTCTGAACAATGAAATGGTACGGGAAATATCAGTATATTAAATTTAGCGCCATACCAAATCGTTGCGAACGCAGCTCCTTTCATCATTATATGCAGTAAATATCTTATCAAACACAACAAGTCTTTTCTCAATGGAAGTGACTCAACAGTGGAATTGTGCATATCCTTCTCTAATTCCTGAGCTAGTATGAAGTGGATGGAATTAGAATTTAGAAAGCCTTTAGACACGAGGAACAAAAAGATGCACAAGTGTCTCATGGAAAAAGAAAAACAATAAGCATGATTAATGAAATTACATAATTATATATAACTATAAGCCTGGTAGGAATAGATATCAGATTACCACAAGCTAGAGTGAAAAATCTAAATATGCATGTTGAATTATCTTCATGAGGATAGGGATTAGAAGGTTAAACGAAAAGAGACTTAAAATCGGCATTTATATTGCATATTCTTTCAATTAAACTCGTTGTCCATACTAATTAATACAACAACAACAACAACAATCGACCCAGTAATGTCCCACCAATGGCAGGGTCTGGGGGTCCAGATGTACGCACCCATACCCCGAAGTAGTTCGAGAGGGTGTTTCCTGTTAGACCCAAAAGAGACTGACACACCTGCAAAATATAACCACAAACCAAAACCAAAGAAACACTTTATGTTCACATCAATCCTCAACCCTAATCTTTTCCCTCCAAAGCTCTCTGTTCTGAGCCATGCCCTCTGTCAGTTTCAGGAGCATCAAATCATGCTTAACTACCTCTTTCCAACTCTTTTTCGGTCGACCTCTACCTCGACGAAACTCACTGAGCAATAACATTTCACATCTACGCACGGGTGCATCAGGTTGCCTCATCTGCACATGCCCAAACCATCGGAGTCGAGATTCGCGCAACTTGTCTCTAACGTCTGCCACTCCAATCTTCTCTCTAATTGATACATTTCGAATCTTGTCCAACCGGATATGTCCGCACATCCAGCGTAGCATCCTCATCTTTGCCACTATCAGCTCCATACTAATTAATGAAGCCTAAATAAAAAAAATACATATTGATTGTGGATTTGTGCTGAAACATGATGTCCTAACACAATATAAGTTGATTAATGAAATAATTTCTCAAAAGATGGCGAACCTTGAAGTATCGAAACCCTAGTCTTGGCATTGGAAATGGGAAATTTGTAACCAAGCCAATGGAACTCGGTCAATGAAGCAGCTTGTTGAGACCTTGCCTCAGACATGACAACCTGCATATCAAAACTTATTAGTCAATCAACATTGCAAGAAAAATCAAAGCATTTAACAAATGGAAACTCCACTACTTTTTTAAGGTACTGAAACATCTGCATTCAGGCATAATTTAAGCAACTTAAGAACAACTGTGCAAAGTTATCCAGGATAAATACATTTAGCAAAAGTGTCAAGAAAGAGAAAATAGGTATTCTTTTCAAGCGATTTCCCTCAATTTTACTGGTCCTACAGATCAACTCTTACCTCCAACTTGGATTTGAAAAGGTCCAGAGCTAGTCCTTCAATTTCAGCAATTTGTAGTAGTTCAGCTTGTACATTTGACTTGCTAATTTTGTGTAAGCAGTGTCTAATACTTGGTTCTAGCTCTTCGACACGTTCACGACATACAACCTGATTTTCTAGGTCTCCATATTTCCCAAGTTCCTCATAGACAGCTCTACAATACACAAGTAACCATAATTATCATGATGAATGTTCATATTTTGCATCTCAAGTCCTTCTGTTGACTTATTCTCACTTTTGTATGAGAAGGTCCTACTGGTAGAGTAGTAGATAAATAAATGTTGCAAACAAGGGATGTACCTTACACTCTTAAAATTCCTTAATGTAGTGTCCCATTTCTGATCTTGTTCAAACAACAAGGTGCCCTTCATGTAAGATTCATAGGCCTGACAAATGGATCATATTCTTAGGTATCCATATAAGTTGTATATTAATGCAATCATCTTGACAATATTATAACTTCCTTTTTATTTAATGAAAGGTAATTCATTCAATGATGATATAAAACCCCAAAACAAAGTTTGTTTACTAAAAATACATCTTTATTATCATTAACAGTAGAATCCAACTTCTTTCGTCCACATTCACTTTAGAAGGATTAGTATTATCAATATTTACGATTCCAAACAAAATGGTGATTTTTCCTATTGGTTTGATGCAAAGAGATACCATAAGTTTTATTTTAGCCATGTACATAGAACATGATGGAAATAAAAATGAGAAGCTTTTTGGATAGCAATGGCATCCTCCCTCTTCATATTTTATATCATATTCATCCAGAGAAGAATATAGAATATGGGAAAAAGAAAGAATAAACACATTATGACCAAGTTTCAGATATCACAAGCAAAATGCATCAACAGTATGGCATGGTAACACTGACCTCTGCCTCCAAAGATGTTCTAGAATCACCTTTAACTGCACACAACTGAGCAAAGAGACTGGCCCATTTCATAGCCTTCCGTAGCCGGCCAAGTAGATAGATGCGCTGGCTTTTGTTGGGGCCGTCAGGTAATTGTCTTTTCTCCATTGCATGACTCCATGCTCTTTCATCTATATATAGAAGAATGTGGAGATATCTATTTGCAACCAAAATAATAAGTTGGATGTGAGAAACAGAAAAACTAGGAGCTATATAATAACACAAAGGTGAAAAAATAGCATAACCCGATATTGTTGTTATATTTGCATTCATATCATTAAAGCTACCAACCAACTAGTAATGTACACCCACCTAACATCTGTCATAGAATATTCGAAAATGAATCGACGGCTATATTTGCCACGACCATGAGTGAACTTTAAGGATTTATACAACTTCCTCAATCGAGCTATGCAATATCTCCTGGAACTCAAAAAAATCAGTAATCAATGGCAATTGACTATATAATTCATTGAGACAACATACTATTCTTAAAATGAAGAAGAGAATCTCTTTATCAAGTATAAAAAATCAAGCAATCAAGTGGAATTCATGTAAAAAAATGCACTCTGGAACAATGTATTTCTAAACCTTATCCAATTAACAAAGGCTTAAAGAGCCAAAATTTGATCAAAATTTCACTCTTTTGGAAAAAGAGAAGAATATGAACTTGTATCGTGTATAATCCCCGTGTCTTAAACCATGCTGCATTTGAGCAGATTCTAGTAGCTGCAACACTGTATTAGACCCCAAATTCAAAAGGATTGAGATCAATTTGAGATTATGTGTGAGAATCAAACGAATACCACACGCAATTCAATTAACAACAAAAAAGATGAGAGATGTACCATTGATAGAAAATTTAGGGTTTGCCGGATCAGAAGAGTTGGACTTCTGAACGAAGAGGAGAGGAGAAGAACGAAGGAGAAATTCGAAATGGAGAGGCTGGTGCTGGTGAGGACTCGGTGCTCGTGGTCAACTTAGGAACGACGAGGCTCGGTGCCGGTGGTTGATTTGGGAGCGCAAGGTCAGGAGAAGAGATACAGGAAGAGGAGCACGACGGGTTGTTCTATCGAAGAGGACGATGTCTACGGTTTCTAAACAAATATAATCCGGGCGATTTTTTTATTTTTTTACTAGCAAATAACCCGGATGTAAAGTCTACGAGGTATATATCCACATACAAATAACTCGGGCGTTTACCAATACGGGTTATTTAAATATCACATTATTATATATAACCGGGATTAGGAGACATCCGGGTTATAAAATATATCATCTATCTTTTTAAAACTTTTATAATCCGGCAACTGAACGCACGGGTTATTTTGTACGAGTTATTAGGCAAATTCTGTAGTAATGTGTGTTCTCTCCAACTCTAACGTTTTACTTTTTATGTTCCATAGATCGTTTGGTCTTTTTCCCCAATATGTTTCATTTCGCATGAAACAACTCTTACGTAAACATAAAATACACGACTTTCTCATAATCAAAACATAAATGGACTTTTCCAACGCATCGAAAGTGTTTGGATAAAAGAGTATTTCAATACTAATCTACTAATATAAGAATTAGTTAATTATAATTTGATGGTTAATTGCACTTAACAAGTTACACTTTTATTCTCCCATACACCCATGGTTGTCTAAAAACATACTCTTGCTTGTGCAGATTATTCAAGTACAAACCCGATCTTGTAAGATTCCAATTACAATGTCTACCTGCACAACCTTGATCTAGGAATGGACGACTATCCACAAAAGCATTAAACAAAGCGTGTCCGATCGTTGGGACATCGGTCCAGTTTGCATAGCACCAATAACGTGAACGAATAAAAAGATCTCCATTAAATTCCCAGCTCATGCTCTTGTATGGTTCTAGGACATTCTCGTCTAGATCTCTAAATCGAGATTGACAATGGATATAGATATCTTGATTGGGAATCCCGTTTTGGATTTGGACAAAGAATTTGACATATTTGAAGAATGGGGATCCATTGACTAGTATTGGTGGGAAATTGAAAGAGAACAAAGCAATGGTGCATAACGTTAGGAATATATAACACTCGACCATTTTTTCAGATTTTAGTATGAAATTGTTGAACAAGATGTGTTCAATTGCTAGTTTTTGAGAGATTATATAAGTTATAAGTTTCAAATTTGAAATTTGAAATTAGAAATTAGAAATTAGAAATGGTAATATGACAATATTTATTACGGTTAGTCAACTTAGTATCGAAGTATATAATATAAGTTATAAGTTTCAAACTTCAAATTTCAAAATCATAATTGCAATATTATGACTGGTTATCTTTTATACATGGTCAAGTGACTCATGTACTATTTAACTCATGAGCGACATGGAGGTTGTCAGACAAGATGGACACGATTCTTGAACTAACTATGTGGATGGGTGACTTGTGTCAATTCCTCTCCTTTATGTGTCAATTCGATTTTAAAAGTTCAAGAATTGTTGATTATATTATTTTCGCTACAATAAATATTGTTTTTGCTAAATCATTTTATATACAAGATTTAAGTTACCGGTTTTATTTCCTTAATCATTGCAGAGTTTAATTTTTATAAAGTTGTATTCATATTACAGTTCCTTGAGTTATGTTGGATTTAGAAACTCTGTTTTATGCATGACTATCATGTCTACATTTTATTTATCTTGTTTATCTTCTGATTTGGTTATTCGTTTTGTATTGTATCCACTACCACGTTATGGTCCCTTCGAGATTCATGACATTGTAACACCTCGATTTGAGATTTTACATGTTTGATGTAAAGAATCATTTGTCGTCGATAAACCTACCCAAAAAAGCAAGGAAACACATGAATCAAACGCACAAGGGGATAGTTATCTTAGTCTTAGACAAGACCTCATAGACACAATCAAACACTTAGAATTTCAGCAAGTGGTGTGGCCGGAATCAAGGAAGAATGTGGAAAGATAATGACTAAGAAAAAAGATAGATATATTGGCAAAAAGAGATAAGATCAAGTAATCCAAGTATAATGTTGAATAAGCAAAGAATCCAAAGTAATAATAGACTAGATGAATGGCAAGTATCAAGAAAAAATAGCATGCAAAAATTCAAGCATAATCCAAGGAGAAACACACAAATCCTATTGCGAAAATTTTGGTTGAGTGGTGTCTTGTGGAAATAAATTTTAGGGCTTTACTCCCTTTTGTCCATTTTATTGAATATATGCTACATGAAATCTTCTATTTAATTAAAGTGCAACTAGAACAAGAAAATCACACAAAATGCACATAAATATGTACAGTGTCTTGCAAGTAGGCAACACATAGGAGTTGTGGAGGGAAAGTGTAGTAGACAAGCAAAAATCTAGCAAAACCATAAAATCTATCAACTTGGGAAACAAGTAATTGAATCAAATCTATAAGATTGAAAGATAATTTGCGAAAACAACAGAAATACACTAGTGGAAAAAACCCTTATAGAGGCGGGCCTTTGTACACTTATTGAGGCGAACACCGTTCGCTTCAACTGAGGGGGCTGCAACAAATAGGGACACTTTTTGAGGCGGACATTTTACGCCTCTAAAAGGACCTTATTGAGGCGGGTCTCTGAAGCCCGCCTCAACAAGTCCCTCACTTTGGCGCCAAAATGAGGGACTTGTTGAGGCGGGCTTCGGAGGCCCGCCTCAACAAGTCGCATTTCCCACCTTTTAGCCCGGATCTGGGTAAGTCCGGGCTAAAAAGCATTGTGTTTGAGCAAAAAAAACTGGACACAGAGTAATATAGAGTCGCACAAAAGATCTGCAAAAAACTACAAATTCTGAAGCCAAGAAAGGTGGAAACTAATTCAAGAGCAAGCTCTAATAACAAATGTATAACTTGTCTCTCAAAATCAACACAGAGTAATATAGAGTCGCACAAAAGATCATAGGAAATAATTGCGTGCAACTTTGTTCTATTGACCGCATTATCATGGACATCGGCAGTCTAAGTATGTAAACAACTTCATATAGACCCCAAAAGAAGAGTTGTTAGCCTTCTATCCATCACTTATGAATCCATCAAGTGTGGTAAGTAGAAGAGAGAACCCACTAGCTTCAGGAAATACCCTCTGAGCTGAAAAGACATGGTCTCAAAATGCGCCACAAAGCCCCAAACATGTCACACTTTGCATCATCATCGATAGTATGTTGAGATCCTCGAGCACTGGTCGCAAACCAAACTAGGTGCAATGAAGAAAGGGTGACTGCTTACTTGGATTAACACCGATCATCATCTCTTTTGGCTCGGTCAAACAGAAGGATAGTCAGAAAGATGACATAGAAGTAAGGGAGGAACTGCACATCAAAGGGGCGAATTAGGCATATATTTCTCCCCATATCAAGGAACAAAGCTCATAATCTTAAAAATTCTTACATGACTGAACAGAGCAGGGACTGTCCAGAAAAAGGCTGCCGATATTTCTGGGACATAATGGAAATGTCGAGCCAACCCCCACCTGGTGAGCGACATTACATATATAGTTATAATGAAAATTTGAACCACAAGTTTACTGCTAGCTATATGTATGTACCCTACGGCTAGAGGTGCAGAGGTCACAAAATATACTTACCATCTTGAGGTCAGTAGAAGGCTAGTTTTTGTTTCGCCAGATTCAGTGGTATACGATGCTACAATCTGGAAATGCAATTGAAATTATTGTCTCAACATTTGCCAAGCAAAAAGTTAAAACAAATATAACATACAGAATCTTGATTTAGAAGCATTAAGATGATGACAAATAACTGAGTGGAGTACCTTTGATGGAGCTTTTCCCGAAACCAAGCACTTGCCATTTGTTCTGCGGAACTCTTGCCTTTGTCTATCGCAATCATAGTTGATGTAGACACATAGTATGCCAGCAATAAGAATACAACTTGCAAGCTGATGCAGAACAGTAAGACCTAGTAAGGAATAAATGTTAATTCGAAGATAAAGGAAGCATAAGCGAGTCAATGGAAAGCAAAGGAAGCATATGATGCAGTTATTACCTTCGATTTGGTCTTTGTAGTCTGTGTAGTAGCAATAGTTTTGAGTTCTAACCTCTGTAAGGCAAATAACATATATTAATTCTCACGAAAAATAACTGCCCTTGAAATTACAATTCCATTAAACAACTAATTGAGCAAATATAGTTTGCTTCCGTACGTGTTCTCCTCTATCAACCTCCCCTCATTCCTAGACACGTTACATATATATCCGTTGTGTAGGTACGTTTGCAAACTCAGCACAGTAAATCTAAGGTGAAGGCAGCCCCCAAATTGAAGGAGAGGGGATGGTTTTTTTTCTTTCTCGCATTGTAAAATATCAGTATTAGATTACAAGACTTACTAGAATAGAACTGGACTTTCTTCTCAAATTTGCGGTCCGCTTTCTCTTTAGCTTTTGCTCTGGTAAAGAGGGAAAAGATTCAAGAAATTAGTCAACAGAAATCATAGATTGAAACATTAATAAGAAAAATTTGAATGCAGCAAAAAACAAAAGTTGTATATCACCTTAAATTGTTCAGCCCCATATTGAATAAGTTGCTCCAACTGTGATACAAACTGGATTTCAAGAGGTTCAAATGTTAAGAGTTTTAGAAGGGGGGAAAGAGGTATTTTTCACCAACAGTGGAAGGTTAAAGAAACAAGCAAGTGGCAATCTTCAAGATAAAAACGTTTCATTAATGTGTTGCGCCTTGTAAATGTTCCTAGAGCCCTTCTTGGTTATGTTGTTTCAATACATCTTAGGGTAATAGCAGCATACAACATCAAATATAAGTAAGCTTCCTTGTATTGATATTATTATGAAATTATCCTACTATAATACCCTACAAAATCTTAAAGAGTAGAGTTTGAAATTATTAATATATTATAAATTTAAACAAAGATTTAGAGTGGCTCTAGTCTTGGTAACACCTCCATAATTATGGATGTACAGTATATCTAACTGCTCGAATTCTCAATGATAGCAAGTACTCCATACAAATCACAAAGTTTCTATCTTACAATGGTTCTACCTAAGTTTCTCCACATGGTCATATTTTAGCAAGTTCCAACGAAATCATAGAACAACATCACATGAAACAACAAGAAAGGATAGAATTTAGTAGCATACTGCATATCCATATTATTCAGCCAGAGCAGTCAACAGGCGATGGGAGTTTGATGACAGGGACGAGGGCATAAATCTCATCTTCCTCGGGAGCTTCCCTTGTGATCATCTACTGAGCTTCCCTCAGGAGCTTCCCTTGTGACCATCATTGAACAAATCAAATATTGAGTTGAGCACATTAGAAATTATCAAAATAATCCAAACAAGTAGAAATTTCGTCTTGGCAGTTTATCGAACACCTTACGTGTACCGTTACAATATATGCCTAGACCCCAAATTCCTGGAGATTGAAACTGTAATTCCATAATCCTACCGAACTAAAATTAACAAACTTCATAATCAAACAAATACATCCAAATCTGAACCTTAACCAGTCGTTCCCAATTATTGAAACATGAGGGGGGAAACTTACAAATTTCACCGCCGTTGCGAAGATCTATCAGTGGAGGGTGGCCTGCTATCGAGTCCAACCTCGAGTCGCAGATGATGGAAGATTATTGGCGCTCCTGGTGGTTGGACCGGCGGAAGCGAGTGGGGCGCGCGACGAGTTGGCCAAGAAGCAAAACGGAGAGAAGGCAAAGGAGTCGCCGGTGGCCGGATGGGGTGGCTCGTCGGTGGTCGGGGTGAGGGAGAGAGAGCGTGAGGAGGGAGTTCGGGGGAGAGATGGAGGCAAAGGAGGGTTAGGGATATGAGGGCTTAGGGCTGAGAGGTATCGGGGTTGGGAGAAAAGAAAGAGAGGAGAGAGAGAAAGAAAAGAATAGAGGGAGAGAGAAAGAAAAGCAAAGAGAAAAAAAAATGTTGAGGCGGGCTTTAAGAGGCCCGCCTCAATTAGTTAGCATTAGAGGCGGGCCTTACCCTGGCCCGCCTCTAATACTTTAGCGGGAAATGTTTTTTCGGATACTTGTTGAGGCGTATATTAATTTGCTCGCCTCAAAAGATGTTTTTGAGGCGTATAAATTAATTATCCGCCTCAAAAACCAAAAAAAGTGATTGCCTAAGTCGTTGTTAAGGCGTTTTGAACTATGTACGCCTCTAAAAGGGAGACTCAAAAAGTTTTTTTTCCCACTAGTGATACTAAATAAGGAAACACAACATCTAATTAAAAGATAACAAAGGATAAGATAATATCTTGTAAGGATAATGTGTGGAAAAGATATTATTTTTATGGAATTAGGGTAATGGAAGATAGAAGGGTGGTGGGGGCCGTGTGGTTGGCGATGGTGGTGGCAGAAGGTGTTGGTAGCCAGTGGTGATTTTCCGACGGTAGTGAAAGCGCTGCAAATGATGATAATAGTTTTGTGCGTTTTGGCACAAAAAAATGGAAAGGATAGGATTTTAAGGTTAAGATTGCTGAAAAATTAAGAAAAGGACAGTGTGAACAAAGTTTTAAACTTGCCTCTAAACCTTGACAACTAATACCACTTGATACGTAATGATCTTCTCGAATCTCCACTCATTGATTTGGTCCCGTCTTAGAGTCAAGTTCCTCTGATTTGTTATCTTACCTAAGGCTTCTAAACATATCAAAATTAACCTAATCAATTATTACTCAAGCTTCAGGCTTGCACGCATGTGCAAATATCACATCTTTTCTCAATCACGCATGAGAAAGCAAGAACGAACATTTAGAATGAACGAATGCTAGATACCGAGGGTTTTGGTGTTAAGAGAGCCTCGACCAAGAACCGCCATATTGATTAAAACTTCAAAACTACTTTATTAAATGTAATAAGAGAGTTTAAAAAGAAAAAGGGTTCAACCTTGGTAGCCAAGCAACCGAAGATATATCTTAAAGCTAAAAACTACTAAATTAGTCTAAATTTGATCTAATAATGTGTTAATGACTGAAATAAAAAATGACATAAAACTACTTTAGGATAAGATTTGCACCGCAAAGAACAAATGTGGCTCGTGCTCACTCATCGGTGGCTCGCCGAGTGACTAGATGAGTCAACTCGCTCGAACCAACCTCAAGATACCCATGCAATACATTGGACCATCTTCAAGGCCTGGTTGAAGGCTCCTCTCCCACCATGTGGAGTGCGGAAAAAGACTCAATATTGCGGCCAAAAGATGAACCCTAGTCAATGCCGGCATGAGTATGCACAAGTGGTGGCGATGGCTACGCCTCCTCCGCCTTGGTCACTTCATGTGTGATCAAAGTGAACCAAGGATAAGCTATATGAGACTTGTATCGCCTCCTCTATGTCCTCCATCGTCAAGCTAGGGTGAGAGCCATCACAAAGGAGGGAGAAACTTTGCAAATATACTTGGCGGTGACACAAGAGGCAGTGAGCGTAGTGCTAGTAAAGGAGGAAGACAATGCTCAACAACCATTATATTGTGTAAGAAAGATGTTGCTCGATGTGAAAGCCATGTACTCCTCCTTGGAAAGACTAGTACTTCCTTTAGTCATGTCATCTCCTTAAATTACGTCTAAATTTTAGTAACACTCCGGACATGAGATTGGTTTGCAAGGTTTAAAAGGTAATCCGTGTAAACAAGATATCTTCTTTTTCAGGGTACAAGTGAGGGCAAAGAACTCCGAAGTTAAGTGTGCTAGGGCAAGAGTAGTACCGGGATGGGTGACCTCGTGTGAAGACCTCGTGTTGGCATGAGTTGGCGCTTCTAAGGCCTCGGGCCTTACAAATGGTATTATAGTCGACTCTAGGTTATGAGTGTGCTTGGATTAAAGGGCGGTCACTCGATCCAGATTGATGTGATTATGGATCACATCAAGACCCAAGATGCTCAATATCACTCCAAGCCTCGCATCAAGACCCTGACCCTACAACCGACGACATCAACGTGCCATAAATTAGGGTTTTCAAGTTGTTTGCATCAACGACAACCAAACTAAACCCTACAAGTTCCAACCTTCAAGAGAGTATAAATGAAGAGTGTATACAAAGTTTAAAGCCAATTGGAGGTGAAGATCTTGTTGAGGTGGCTAGAGAAGCAACCCTGCGGCCCGGAGCCAGGACCCGAACTAGGGCAGATCTGCGCTACCAATTGGTTTGGAGGATTGGGCTGATTTTTTGATATGTTCTAGTTAATGGGCTTAACGGAAATTTATCCAAATGTTAGATCCAACGGACCTCAGAACAGAAAGATATCACATTCACTAGATTTATCATTTAAGGAAATTCTATCTTTAAGAGTAAATCAAGGGCATGACCGTTCTCTCAATTGGCCCGGGCATTTAGGCTGAATTTGGATGTAATGTGTTTTTTTGGTGCATCTTGGACGTATCAAAAACTCAATCCCATTGGATTTACAAGATGGAAGATTACAAAATTAGGGGTTGCAAGATAAGTTTTGTGACAATTTGAGACTATAAGTGGGGCTTTAGCATTTCGTTTTTACTAATCTTTGATTAATTGAAATTACAGAACCTTAAGTTTCTTGAATTAGCTTCCGGTCTTGAGTGTTTAGTCTTGGTGAGTCATTATTCAATTAACTTACTCGGTTTTGGTGAGTCATATCTGAAACAGTTGTGAAACCTATGTGCGTAATATATGTGGTGGATCAACAAAAAATCTATTTGAATCTATTGGTGCGTCATATGCTCATATCCAATAGACCCAAATTGCATATCCCTTTACTTTTCTTGCAATTCATAAAACCAAAATTCCACAAAAAGTTCCCTTTTGTCACGTTCTTGATGGCGATCCAAGGCGTGTTCAACATGAGGTATTAGAGAACGACTTTCCTTGAACTAGAACAAAGATACTTAGGCGGAAACGCATCATTTGGTATCAAAGCTTGATCAAGGTAAAAGTCTAAACCATTTCTTGTCTTGATTTCAAACATTGAGTTTGTGTTTGAACAAAACCCTATCCGTCCTTATCCCACCCTTGTGTGTGTGGACTGCCTATTCCTTGAATTCGGCATGCAGAAGAAAATCTAAGTTTTAGCCTTAGGAAACCCAGCCGAAAACCAAAGGAGAGAAGCCTAGTCGGTCCTTGTGCACCAAGCCACAAACCAAACCAAACCAGTGTGCGCACTCCGCTGTCGTGTCCTTGAGCGAGAGCCAACCTTGGGAGTGGGATGCAAGTTAGACCGAAGAAAGGCCGAGAGGGAGAGAAGCCGAAGCCTTGGGCGGTAAACCACCCTTCCCTAAAGCCGCACCCCTATCCCTTGCCTTGCACACCAAGATTTGTCAAATCTTTGGAAAATTCTATCCTTGTAACCATAATATGTTATCTTGTTTGCTTGCATCTTGAGAAAGATTTTTATTTTTGTTTTAAGATAAGATTTCGTTGAGATTTGAATATATGTTTTTGGTAGTTAAGATTTTTTGTTATGTTTTTGGATTAAATCTTATATTGTCTTTCAAGATCTTATCTTATCCATTTTTTTGTAAAAAAAGGCCAAAGTCCGAGACACAAGGGTTGAAACCCTAAGTCATAAAAAAAAGACCATTGTTCTAGCTTGAGAAAGCCTAGAGGGACCCTTTTTAGTAGCTTGAGAAAGCCCTAACGAAAAATCAAAGAGAGTCAAGAAAAGTCCTTCTTTTTAGCAAGAGTCTAGAATATCTAATTGATTTAAGCTTATCTTAAACCTTATTTTATTTAGACATATCTTGCTTGATAAGGTCTTGACCTTGTTGCTTGCATATTCTATCTCTTCAAACCAGGCGTCCCGCTACCCTAGTTCGAACACTATCTTGTGTTTGACTTTAAGATTTTGCTTGGTCCTTTAACGTGTACTTGTGAGATATTCTCTTGATTGCACTAACCCAAGGATGAAGTTAAGGTTCTTGGAAGGAGACCCTAGGTGCATGGCCAACCCTCATGAGACACGAAGTGTGAGCTCCAAGAAAAGGTTCTTTCTTGTTAAAAAATATGTTTTTATTTGATTTGTTTTACTAACTTAACAGGTTGTCTTGCTTTGTTAGTTTTAGAATAGATTGTTTTCCTTTACCTTGTGAAATGGCATGAGAAACCAATTGGGATCGATCACATTGGAAGATCTTCCAAGCTTGTTCGAGCACGGCCATTGAGTGCTCTTGGCCGCAATAGAAATCATGTTAGAGCAAGGGCTAGGCTCGGTGAGCAATGCTAGTGCCAAAGAAGCGCCGATCTTCAGTCAACCACAAGAAGTCGTGAGATATCCTTTCGCCAAGGATGAGAACAAAGGCGAGATCGACCAATGGGACCAGCCACCAATCTATGATGAATACCCGGAGGAAGATTACGTGAAACCGTCCTTAGAGAGGGAAGTCCTCATGGATGCAACTTGTGATGACATGGAGGTCGTAACTAGGCCTAGTGGTAACCATACTTCACTAGCTCTGGTGACCCAAAAGGACCAGGCGAGGGCAATGGAGCTGGCTCGAGATGACGAGTCACAAGTGCTTGAGGCCGAGACTGACAACACTTCACTCCTTGAGGCCTTGGAGGACAAGAGATCAATCCTTGGTGACGTAGAGGATGATACCCCTTCGGCCACCTCCTGAACGTTGATGAAGGAGGATGCTTTGCAGCCTAAAGAGGTTGTTTTGACCTCTCATGCACCCCAACATCAGACCACCTTGATCACATTCAAAGAAAATGGGAAGGTAAAGGGACTTGAGAGCTCTCCACATTATGTTGCCCTTCCAAGGTGGCATATGTCAAATCCTATTGAAGAGTCCACTATTGGACCAAGCTTCCTAAACCTTATGGACACCCATTGGTTAGACGAGACACCTACACTTCTTAGATGCCTTCCCTTAAGGTTTTTGGGAAAATAAGACGTGACGCCACACCTTGTCAAGGTTCAAGAAAGTTTCATGTCGATGGGGAGCTTGCCACACTAGTACAAATGTGTCTTGGGATAACGATTGGTTTAATAAAGAGGATAGCGGTTTTCCAACCGTCGTCTATAGAATTGCATTATTACGCTCTCTTAGCACTATTTTTGAAAGCGCTATTACAAATTCTACTCATAGAACTTTTAAAAAAAAAGTGCTATGTTTTTTGTTTTTATCATTTATATATCCCGACTTAAGCATAGCGCTTTTTTTATGAAACTCTATGCATTTTCTTGAACTTTTACAACGCTTTGTTTCCAAAAACGCTATAAATGTTTCATTTTTTAATAAAAGAAATAGTTTTTATTTCATTTCATCGAACCTAATTCCTTGTTTTAGTTATGTAATTCGCATTAGTTCAACATCAGATGAAGTTCTACAGATTATCAACATCCCACTATATAAACAACTTTAAGACTAAAGAAAGGAAATCAATAAACTTAAACATGGAATTCTAGATATTTAACAACATGCCATTATATCCAATGAATTCCATGTCAATGTTCGAAGACTTTATAAAGCCCTACAATACCACGATCCAACTCTCAAATATAAAGTTCGGTCTAAAACAATACTTTTTAATTTGAGCAACATATTGGCAAATTGTGGGAATAACAAATATTTTAGATTGAACCTGTTTTTGTGAAATTATGCTCTTGTGTTATTTTGTTAAGCTCCTTTGTACAACTTCGAGATTCTGGAAGAATTCCACTGAGGACAATATCTTTACCTGCATTGTAAAATTGAGAAATACCGCTTTTAAACACATTTGATAGAAAATTTTCTCATAACATTTACTAATGATTTTATGGTACACCGTATACATGACAAAACTTGATTTGCATCATATAAGGATTCAGAGAATAGTTGCATACAAGATTGAAATGTATTTAAAGGACTAGTTGTTACATAAGATAATCTAGTTGTTACAACATGTAAAAGGAAAGCAGGGGTGTTGTGTTATGAAGCCTGATGGACTGTATACCATTAGCCCAACTTTCAGAGATCCAACTAGTATAATGGGCTTAATTAGGGTTTCGATCTTTAGCTTAAATACCATGTTTAATCGTTATAATCGTTATCACAATAGTAAGAAAAACCCTGGCTTGGTAGTGCCCCCAAACATAGTCATATTCTGTGACGAACTGGGTAAACAATTCTCGTGTTCTTTGCTTCGTTTTTCTCTCGTTACTGCGTTCGAATCCTAACAACTGGTATCAGAGCGTTGGTTCTGGCAGTCACGATGGGAGACGGAAAATCGCTGGTGGAGAAGTTCGACGGGATGGATTTCGGGTTCTGGAAGATACAGATCGAAGATTACCTGTATGGTAAAGATCTGTACTTGCCTCTGGGCGAGAAACCGGAAGACATGAAGGAAGACGAGTGGAAGTTGTTGGACAGGAAAGCGATGAGCGTGATCTGCTTGTCGTTGTCCAGAAACGTGGCACATCACACTATCAAGGCAGAGACGACGAAGGGTATGCTGCAGATTCTGTTCGCGATGTATGAGAAACCATCCGCAGTGAACAAGGTTCACCTGATGCAGAGGTTGTTTAACCTGCAGATGACGGAGAGTATAGCGGTGACCAATCACTTGAACGAGTTCAATATGACATATGTGCAACTGAGCTCGGTTGAGATCAATTTCAATGATGAGTTTCAAGCCCAAGTTCTATTATCCTCGTTACCAGAGAGTTGGAGCGGGACATTTACTGTTGTTAGTGCTTCAGCGGGGAAGGAAAAGCTTAAGTTTGATGAAGTCAGAGATCTGATTATCAGCGAAGAAATTCGCAAGAAGGCATCACGTACTGCTTTAGGATCAGCCTTGAGTATGGGAAACAGGGGCAGGTCAGACTCGAAGGCGAGATCGAATCGCGGTAGGTCGAAGTCGAGAGGGAAGGATAAACCCAAAGACAATAGTAGAATCAAGTGCTAGAATTGTGATGAGAACGGTCATTACAAGAGTGAATGTAAGGCACCGTCAAAGGACAAATCAACGAATTCAACCACAGAAGACATTGCAGATGCATTGATCCTGAGTGCGAGCAGCCCATTAGAGTCTTGGGTGTTAGACTCTGAAGCTTCATTTCACTCATGTAGCAATTCTGACATAATGGATCGCTACACTCCTAGAGATTTCGGAAAGGTCTATCTTGTTGATGATGAGGCCTTAAAAATCATGGGGAAAGGTGATGTTCGAATCAAGGCACCGAATGGATCTATGTTGCAATTGCATGGAGTCAATCATATTCCTGGTTTGAAAAGAAACCTACTTTCAGTTGGGCAGTTGGATGACGAGGGTTATGTTACAACCTTTGGCTGCAAGAGCTGGAAGATAACCAAAGGAGCTATGGTAGTAGCTGGAGGGAAGAAGGAGGGGACGTTGTACATGACGAGCAACGTCCATGATATCATTGATGTTGCAGGAGAGAACGGTGATGCAGATTTATGGCACTGTCGTCTTGGCCACATGAGCGAGAAAGGGATGAAAGTGTTGTGTTCGAAGGGTTTGCTACCATGTCTCAAGTCTGTTGAAATCGGATTGTGTTAGGACTGTGTTCCCAGGACACAGAAAAGAGTGAGTTTTTCGAAGGGTGGCAGAACTTTGAAGAAGCAGAAGTTGGAGCTGATCCACAGTGATTTATGGGGTCCAGCATTTGTGACATCTCTTGGTGGAGCATCATACTACATGACCTTCATTAACGACTCCACAAGAAAGGTATGTGTCTATTTTCTGAAACAAAAATTTGATGCTTTCGATTCTTTCAGAAAGTGGAAGGCCCTAGTAGAGAATGAGACAGGTCTTAAAGTGAAGTGTTTAAGATCTGATAATGGTGGGGAGTATGAGCTTCGTGAGTTCAAGGATTTTTGTGCTGAGAATGGCATTCGCATGGAGAAAACCTTGAAAGGAACCCCTCAGGAGAACGGCGTGGCAGAGCGTATGAACAAGACCCTGAATGAATATGCTAGGAGCATGAGACTGAAGTGTGGGCTTCCAAAGATGTTCTGGGCGGATGCAGTTAACACTGCTGCATTCTTGATTAACCGAGGACCATCAACTCCCTTGGAGAATGGCATTCCAGAGGAGGCTTGGAGTGGTAAAGAGGTAAATCTATCCTTTCTTCGGATATTTAGGTGCATTTCATATGGTCATGTGGCTTCAGTTGAGAGAAGTAAATTGGATGCTAAGTCTATCAAATGCACATTTATTGGATATGACGGTGATGATTTTGGATACCGGTTTTGGGATGAACAGAACAGGAAGGTTATTCGCAGTCGAGACGTTGTGTTTAATGAGAAGGTGTTGTATAAGGATAGTATGGGAGCATCTGAAGCAGCCAGTTCAGAACCTGAGGTTGTGGAGTTAGACATCTCTAACTCGGGTGGGAGCAAGGTGGTTCGAAATGACCAAGAGGTTGTTGTTGAGGAAGAACTGCACACCCCAGTAGTTCCGCTGCGGAGGTCCACTAGAGAGCATGGATCACCTGATAAACTTTCGCCTTCCAACTACTATTTGTTGTTGACTGATGGTGGTGAGCCAGAGTGTTATGCAGAGGTAACTCGTGGAGAGCATGTGAGCAAGTGGAAGCTTGCAATGGATGATCAGATGGATTCGTTGATGACCAACGGAACTTGGGAACTAGTTGAGCTTCCAAAGGGCAAGAAGGAATTGCACAACAAGTGGGTTTACAGAATCAAGGAGGAAGTGAATGGAAGCAAGTGTTACAAGGCAAGGCTGGTTGTGAAAGGATTTCAACAGAAATACGGTATTGACTATACTGACGTTTTTACTCCTGTGGTGAAATTGACTACTATACGTTTAGTGCTGAGTATGGTGGCTACAGAAAACTTAGAGTTGTAGCAGCTGGATGTGAAAATGGCCTTTCTTTATGGTGACTTAGATGAAGACATCTATATGAAGCAACCTGAGGGCTACGTGTCAGAGGGTAACATTGAGCTTGTGTGCAAGTTGAATAAGAGCTTGTATGGTCTTAAACAAGCACTGAGACAGTGGTACAAGAAGTTTGATGGATTCATGCACGAAATTGAGTTTGTGAGAAGTGAAGCTGACCATTGTTGCTACTTCAAGAAGTATGACAACGGCTACATCATATTGCTGCTATATGTTGATGACATGCTGATAGCAGGCTCTAGTGCTCGAGAAGTGAGTAAGTTGAAGAAGCAGTTGTCTGGACGGTTTGCTATGAAGGATCTGGGAGAGGCTAAGCAGATTCTGGGTATGGGGATTGATCGAGATAGGAATGCTAGAAAGTTGTATCTGTCGCAGGCTGAGTACATCAAGAAGGTCTTGAAGAGGTTCAGTATGCAAGACACTAAGCCATCTAAATTTCCTTTGGGTAGCCACTTCAAACTATCTAATAGGGAATCGCCTAAGAGTGAAAAAGAGCGTGCCTAGATGCAGAGGACTCCATACGCTTCAACAATTGGCAGTTTGATGTATACAATGGTGTGTACAAGGCCATACATTGCACATGCGGTGGGAGTAGTTAGTCGATTCATGGGCAATTCAGGGAAAGAGCATTAGGAAGCAGTGAAGTGGATCCTTAGATACTTGAGGGGTACTACTGAGTAGGCCTTATGTTTTGAATGCAAGAAAGTGGTGCTAGCAGGATAGGTCGATGAAAATTTGGCATCAAGTGATCTCGATAAGAGAAGAAGTACAATCGGTTATGTCTTTACATTGGGTGGTACTGCAGTATCTTGGGCTTCTAAGTTGCAGAAAATCATGGCTTTGTCTACTGCAGAAGCTGAGTATGTTATGGTGATTGAGGCTAGTAACAAGATGGTATGGTTGCATAATTTCTTGCGTGAATTGGGGAAGGAGTAGGGGGATAGCATTCTATACAGTGATAGTTAGAGTGCCATTCACTTGGCTAAGAATCCAGCTTTTCACTCAAGAACTAAGCACATAGAGTTGAAATACCATTACATACGTCATCTCTTGGAGAGGAAGATTTTGCAGCTGATGAAGATTCGAGGAAGTGAGAATCCTGTAGACATGTTGACTAAGGTTGTGACCTTAGAGAAGTTGAAGCTCTTCATGGCTTCAACTGGCCATGGTAATTGAGTTGAAGGCCTGGCACTACTACCGGATATGGGTTGTTGTTGAAGATGAAGACGATTATAATTGGAATCAGTCTCCAGGTGGGAGATTGTTGGATTATGGAGCCTGATGGACTGTACACTAGTATAATGGGCCTAATTAGGGTTTCAGTCTTTAGCTTAAATACCCTGTTTAATCGTTGTAATCGTTATCACAATAGTAAGAAAAACTCTGTCTTGGTAGTTTCCCTAGACGTAGTCATATTCTGTGATGAACTGGGTAAACAATTCTCGTGTTCTTTGCTTCATTTTTCTCTCGTTACTGCGTTCGAATCCTAACAGGGGGCACACTAGCATCCTTCTATTTTTCTAGGGGTGTAACATGATAAGTTGACTAAAACACTCCTTTAAACAAGAGATATTATTGACTTCATTAAGAATCTAAATTATTGTATAGAAAATATATAATAAGATGTTACAATCGATACCTCATTTGAAATTTTGAATCTAAGATTCATGGATCTCACAAGCTGGTTATCTACGAATAGATAGTGAAGACTGTCTTGATACTAAGATAAGTCAATTAAAATTTGGATATATAAGATTTGGGGCTTGATCAAGTGAGAATAGGGCTTATGGTGTAAAATGAGAATAAACATTCACTCTTGGATGGACTTCCATCCAAGAATGGGGCTTATAGCTTGAGTCCGGCGGTCAACGCCGGACTCCGGCGTTTACCGGGCAACAAATTATTTTTTTCGGGTCCAAAATAATTATTTTTGGGCAAAATTTTTATTTTTTGGGGCCAAAATTTTCTATACACATTCCTTGCCAAAGTTATGCACATTTTATTAGGATTTCATGCACTTTTGACTATTGACCGAGATTGGGTATAGTAGGATGTATGGTAATAGTAAAATGATTGGCCTTGAATGCTCCTTATATTTCACCCTAAGGGTGTTCATCATACGAGTATTTCTCTATATATATATTAGAGACCTCAATATTGTCAACGAAGCACTTCATTAGAGCACTATCTTTCATCAGCCATACAATATCCTGAGTCAGAGGTGTGTTGATGCGTAGAATCTCAAATATCGAAGTGTGGATTGATGAAATTAAAGATTGGAGAAGAAGACAACCAAATGATTGAAGGTTGGAGGCGACCACGACGTCTAGGGTTTGTGAAAATAGAAGAGGTGGCTAGGGGAAAGTGGTGGTGTCGGCATTGACGGAGTTCTAGCGACAAAGCAGCCACGACGGCCCGAGAGAGGAAAATGAAGAAGTAGAAGAGACAGCTAGGGTTTGTTAGAATGGTGGAAGAAAGGAGATCAAAGAGAATGAAAAATTCCCCCAAAATTATCGAAGGGTAAGGGATTATACGTTCGTAGCATTTTCAGTAATTACAGTTGTCACGCTATTTCGATAAAAGAGCTATATATGTGTTTCCTTTTCTTTTCTAAAAATAAAAGGGTTCTTAGCGCTTTCGTAAAAAAGCGTCTTCCTTATATTTATTTGTAATAGCGCTTTTTGAAAAAGAGTGCTATGAGTAGTACAAGTTCATTATTAAAAAGGAAATAATTTTTTTTATAGTGGTTTATCTTAAAAGTGCTAAGTGAAAGTTGTATACATAGCGTTTTTAAAAACCGCGCTAAAATTTCCGATATCCCAAGTAAAATTTATACTAGTGCCACTCAAAGGACACTTAATGAGTCAACATTTCAGGGAAGAATCCTTCACTCCCTCATGTTTTGTGCTCCCTTGCATGATAACTATTGTATATACATATAGCGGTAGACTTTCATACTTGTGGCATGTTGCATTTGCATTTAGATTTAGACATTCTTACTTGCATCATAGTTTCCTTTTTACGGACATGTCATATAGGTTGCATCTAGTTCATAGTGATATCTTCATGTTCAAGTATGCTTGTTATGTTGCAAGTAACATGATTAAGCATATATACAGAGGCATAAAAGGAAAAGTGGGCTAGTGTGTGCATGCATTCTTGCCTATCATCTAGACCTTGGAAAGAATGAATTTCTTAGTATGAACCACAACCATGTTCAGAAGCCACACGAATTGATCAAGCAGCCCGCAAGTAATAAGGGAGTCTTCTTGCCTATTAAATTTGCTAATGGATATTAGCTTTAAGGTGCACTTCCTTAATTTTCATGTTTATGTTGCTTATTTCCTTAGGGTTATATCTAGTCATTCTCATGCTATTTTTTCAAGTATTACTCTAGGAGATAGGTTACATATTAAGAAGGGGAGTCCCTTCAAATACTTGCTTGTGTCTAATAGCTGAACGCATCAAGTCTAGTGTAGTCTAAGTAGTTTCACTTATCTTGGTGTGTTTGGGAATCCTTATTACTTGATCTTTGTGGGTGAAAGCGGCGCGAATTCGAGATCGAATTCTTTACAAGAAAGGGAGTGATTCTGGATCCCATTAAGACCCAAGATGCTCAAGATCACTACAAGCTTCACATCAAGGCCCTGACCTTGCAACCGACGCCATCAACGTGCCACGAATTAGGGATTTTCAAATTGTCTGCATCAACGACAACCAAACTGAACCCTACAAGTTCCAACCTTCAATATAGGCTAAATGAAGATTTCATGCAAAGTTTAAAGCTAATTGGAGGTGGAGATCTTGGTGAGGTTGCTAGAGGAGCAACCTTGCGGCCCAGAGCCGGGACCCGAACTAGGGCAGAGTGGCGCCACCAATTAGCTCTGTGGATTGGGCTGATTTTTTGATACGATCTAGTTCACGGGGTTAACTAAAATATGACAAAATTTCAGGTCTAACAGACTTGGGAGCAGAAAGATATCGCATTCACAAGATCTATTATATAAGGAAATTTTATCTTTAAGAGGAAATCAAGGGCATGACCTTTCTCTCAAGTCTCAATTGGCTCAGGCATTTGGGCTGCATTTTGGATGTGATATTGTTGGTTGGCATATCTTGGACGTGTCCAAAAGTCCCATTAGATACAAGATGGAAGATCCTCAGATTACAAAATTAGGGTTCTTTTATTGCTTTTCTTGCAAGATAAGTTTTGTGATATTTTGAGACTATAAGTAGGGATTTAGTATTCCGTTTTTACTAAGCTTTGAGTAATTTAAATTACAGAACCTTGAGTTTCTTGAATTAACTTCGAGTTTTCGATCTTAAGTGTTTTGTTTTGGTGAGTCATATCCAATTCAACTTACTCGATTTTGGGGAGTCATATCCAAAATAGTTGTGAAAGCTAGGTGCGTAATATCCGTAGTGGATCAACAAAATTCTTTTTGAATCTATTGGTGCATCATATCCAATAGATCCAAATTGCCTATCCCTATACTTTTCTCGCAATTCATAAAACCAAAATTCCACAAAAGAACCCTTTTGTCACGTTCTTGATGGCAATCCAAAACTTGTTCAACACGAGGCATTGGAAGATGACTTTCCTTGAACTAGAACAAAGATCCTTGGGTGGAAATGCATCATAGGGGGCGGTCTTTGGGACTTGACAGGAACGTCAAGGGTAGTGGGGGAGTTCGTAACACCCCAGACTTGATATTAGTTTATAAGTTTTAAAGTGCTACCCATGTCAACAAGAGCTCTTCCTTTTCAGGATTCAAGTGATGACAAAGAACTTTAAAGTTAAGCGTGCTAGGGCAAAAGTAGTACCAGGATGGATGACCTCCTAGAAAGTCCTCGTTTTGGCATGGGCTGGCTTCTAAGACCTCGGGCCTTACAATTTTGAAAGTCATACTATATTGTATGCATTAACTATCCAATTAAGAGCATTATGAACAAGCCTGAGGTTTCTAGGAGAATGATTAGATGGCTAGTACACCTGAGATGACTTAACTTTAAGTACGAGCCCCGATCTGCCATCAAGTCTCATGCCTTACCTCATTCCAACAGTGCCTTAGCCTATAGAAAAGCAACTTTATAGATCATTAACTATAAATTATGCTTGAAGTTTATAGTTAGTATACTAGATGTTCATATTTAGTACACTAAAGGTCCATAATTAGTACACTAAAGGTTCATATTTATTAAACAAAATAAAGATGTATTTTAATATAATAAATGTAATGATGAACCTTTGAGGCTAAAATATGCACTCTAATATTAAGTATGTGAACCTAAGGGCATCTTTAATGGGGGTCCTTTAGATGGGTCTTTTAGGGGGGTTTGGGGGAATTATTTGTTAAAAGACCCATGATATATTAGGGGCTTTTATTGGGGGCTTTTAGGATGGATTTTTATGAATAGTTTAAATTACAATTATATCCTTTTGTTTATATTAAATTACCAATATACCCTTTATTATATTAAATTATAATTACACTCCTTATTATATATTAAATTTAAAAAATCATATTTAAAAAGAATCATACATTAAATTTATTAATGCTATTTTAATTTAATTAATTTGTTATATTATTTATTTAAAATTAAGAGCAAATATTAAAATCTACCAACCATACCTACCCTTTACTCTCCCACTATGAATTAGTATCAATGATTTTAGTTAGTATATATTTATAGTTTAAAATTATCCTAAATAATAATAACATGGTTTATTTGGACTTAATTATATTAAATTTTATAAAAAAATACATAAAATTTCAAAATTTTATTTACAATTTAATTTTCATATAAAGAAATTAAATTGATATTTATTTTATTTTAAACCACCAATAATAATAATAAAATAATTTATTTTCACTTAATGATACCTATAATATAAAAAAATATTAAAATCTACCAAATATATCCAACATAGATGTCTATGGATATATAAAAATGTAATTAGAATTATGATAATTTTTTTTTTTTAACCAGCCGATTTTTATATAAACCGATTTTTTTTTTAAATAATGGACGGCCAGGAATAAATCCTAGCCGTCCGTGGCGTGCCATGTGGCGCGCATCAGGCGCGCGAGCGCGCGCCATGTGGCACTGTTCATGTCAGCCACTTTAGGGGCTGCGTTTGGTTGAGCGGTAAAACGATGCCGTTTTACTTCATTTTAAGGCCAAAAATATACCCGCACCAAACAACCCCTTATCTCTAAATTCATGGGACGGTCTCGTTTTTACCCATTATTTCGGGACCCCTGCTTGGGTCTTTTAGCCCAAATTCATTTTTTTAATATATACCTCCTAAAAGACCCTTTTAAGGGATCCCGTTAAATATGTTGTAAGTACAATAAGAAAACAAGCAAACAAAAATGTATTCATAAAAAATGTGTAAATTGTCATTATCCCTTTCGTGCCATTTGTCTCTTTTGATCAAAGTTAGGGGTGTTCATCCGGTCCGGACCGGATTTTTTCAAAATGTCGGATCGGAGACCGAACCGGACCTATTCGGTCCGGTCCGATTCCAGTCTGGTTCTGGTCCGGTCCGGTCTAGGACCGGTTTAGACCGGTCCTTATTTAAAAATAAATAAATTAAATTCTTATTTAATATCTAAAAATAAAATATCAAAAAATATATATAAAAAACATATATACTCCTAATTTATTAAATTAAGAAAAATATCTATAAAAAAAACATTTAAACTCCTAATTTATTATTTATTATTTAAAAAAAAAAAAAAACCGATCCACCGATCCGGACCGGTTAAAATCCGGGTACCGAACCGGATCCGGATTAATGGGAAAACATGGACTGGAGACCGGACCGTAATTTCACCAATCCGGTCTTTTTCGGTCCGTACCGTTTTTGAACACCCCTAATCAAAGTCATCCTTCTCCCGTGATTTAATGGCTCAAATGTATCCTCATTTTTCACCATAAACCATATATGTACTTTAACCGTCGAATATAGTAAAATGTGAAATTTTAATATGATTTGAGGATCCCATAAAAAATGTTCTTCTAGAACTAAAATCAATATGTTGCGCTCGAACCACGAATTTTTAAATTTTAAAAGGAAAGTGATCCGATATAATGATAAAGTTGGAATATCAAGAGAGATTAAATTAATATTCAGACAAATTGGTAAGAGAAAACACTACAAAAAACCTTCAAAAATAAAAGCGACACAAACTATTGAAAATGCAAAACCAAATAGATATGAGGGATTGGGTAAGTAAAGGAACAACAAAGAAATCAGAATGTAGTGTGAACCAATCAAGAATGGATGGATCTCTATAAAATTATATTACTGATAGAATGTATTAGAAATCAAGTAAGAATTACTGGTTTTCCACAAAATTAGCAATGGACCTCATTAATACTAATGAAAGTTACAATGCATATGACTCCTCCTGAATTTGTAAATTAGATACAGATCTTAAAATTAAAAATTTATTTTGGAAACTTATTAAGAACTGACTACAAACAAAATATGGGTTACAAGGAAAGCGTATTGCAACCCCGCCTAGGTGCATTTCCTATATTAATCAAACTCAAGACTTAAATCACCTACTCTTACATTGTACACACATTACAAACAATTTCCTACATTAGTCAAATCATATCTCTTAATAAAGGGACAAGTCAAATTATGGAAGATATAAGGGGCAATCTCAATCAGGAGACTTTTGCGGAACTGACTTTAGGGATGAGCTTCAGTCCAAAACTGGATCGGATCGAAAACCGAATTCGAAAAAAAGTGTGGACCGAAGACTGGACCAAAAAATACTGGTTCGGTCTCGGTCCCGGTCCGGTCCGGTCCACCTCGGATCGGTTTTGGACCGAATTTTATTTTATAAACAAATAAATTACAAAAACTTTTTAAAAAATTATATTTTAAAATTTATTTATTATATATAGTATTATAGAAATATATAATTACATTAAAATATACTTACAATATACATATAATTTAAATTATACAAGTATTTTATAGGAATTTTTTTTAAAAAAAAAAAAATCGGTCCAAACCAGACCAGACCGATTTTTTGCCCGGACAGGACCGGAACCGAAATTTCATAATACTCGGACCGAAGACCGGACCGGTTTTCATTTTGTCCGGTCTGGACCGAATTATGCTCATCCCTAACTAACTTTTATTTGGTGGAGCATATGGTACCAAAAGAATAAGAAAACCTTCACTTTCGATAACCCGCCGAATGAAATCATAAATATATAACCAATTACATCAAAACTCAATGCCATATCTGGCATAAATGCAAAAAATGGAAAGTTGATTGTACTGACACCACCAATAGCAAAATTATAACTAGATCAAATAAAAGAAAGAAAAAATAATTGAGATGGAAAAAAACCATCAAATAAATTAATAAAATGAATTTTAATGGATCTACAAAACAAAATGACGACTCAACCTATGGTATAATCTTTGGAAATGATAAAAGAGAACAATTATTAATTAATGCTGGAAAATGTGGGAGAACAAGCCCCCTAAAAATTGAGGCTATTACTCTCCGCAACGCGCTCATCAAGGCAAAACATATGAACTTTGAGTCTATCGTGATTGAGAGTGATAATCTCACCATTACGAATGTTGTTAATCACATCTAGTATTGTCTTTGGGAAATTGAGATCATCTCTGATATCCTTGCTTTGTTACAATCTTTTGTGATAGTCCGGATCTCTCATATTTTTCGTGATGTCAATACAGTGGCTAATCATATTGCGAAACTTGGCAACTCCTTTTCACTGGAAAATATTACAACAAATTCATAACTTATTGCTCTCATTCGAAAGGATACTATACGCTTGTTTTCAAATAGATTTTGATAACATTCTAATTCTTACCTTATAAAAAAAAGAACAACAAACGCCATACCGCTAGAAATCGAGCCATCAGGTAAGTTTTTTTTTTCAACATATAGATACTTGAACATATTAAATTATTAACCTCTAAACCATATTAGTTTAAGGTTTAAACCTTGTTTTTTTGTTAGGAATGAATAACTACAAAAAAAATAATGTATTCAGCATAATAGTTAGGCTATTATTAAAAAATAAAAGTTAATATTTAATTTTTAAAAAAACGTAATAGGTATAAATTAAAATGAAATCATCATTATCAAAAGGATATATTTTTTTCCTTTTTAGGCTTTGTGAATAAAAAAAACCTGTATACTTATTGTCATTATTAGTAAAGTCATGAAGCTCTTTTGAAAAAAGCATTTACATAAAACATTTTTTTTTTATATTAGGTTCATGTCTCAATCTCAACAACACACAAAAATCTAATTGTACCCTAATTTTTTTTTCACCGAAAAAAGAGATAATTAATCTTTTTAACATCGAAAAATAGTCTGAAATGCTCTTTAGTGCACGTTTGAAGTCATACATGTTTAGTTTATTATAGTTCGAAACCCGACACTTTTTTTGGATTTTCACAAATTGAAATCATGAGAGCACATATAATATTGAGTGACATAATAGTAGAAGATGTACGTGATAATTTCATTTATCTCATTTTCAACATATAGATAAAAAGATGGAGAAAATTAGTTTTTTATATATGATTAAGAATTAGGCCGTCTTTCTAAGAAATGTCCAGCCTAAATTATCCTTTCGGATAATTATAGAAAAGTCCTTTACAATATGATGAAAACTGCTATTAGCACTAAAAATACTATTTGAGCAACTCTGACGAAAAGAATTGATATCACATTCTGGAGAAGCTAAGAAATCATCTGCTTGATTTGCTTCACAGTAGCATTGTCTGATCTTTATATCATCGAAGTAAGTCAGAAATTTTCGCGTGTCTTTAATAATCATGTCGATCTCTCTTGGGACGTCTCAAATTCCTTAAATTGCATTTATGAAATCAAGTTTGTCTCCTTCTATCACGATCTTCTTGATGCCCAGTCGGTAAGCCTGAACCACACCTACCCACATCGAAGTTGCTTTTTCCTGTAGGACAGGGGATGGCTGTATTTCTTGACTATCCATATAAATGATGTTGCTTAATCTATCTCTAATTAAAAAACCGATTTTAGTAGCTCCACTACGGCTTTAGAGCCATCAAAATTCAGTTTGAAAAAACCACTAGTTTGTTTGTTCCAGGCGATATGTGTATTTTGTTTCATAGGTTTAAGTTTTATATTATCTAAGTCTATTTTGTTGAAGAGTCTGTATGTTACTATGATTTTTCCACTCTGAAAATTATCTTTTGATGCATTTTAGAAAATAATCGCATTTATGAGATTCCATAAGTGCCACCATGCAAAACATGCTAATTCAAAAATTTTAATATATCATTTGTTAAAAGATAGATTGTCATTGAAATCATCACTCATAATTGTAGTATCTTGTTGTTGTCTTTGTATTTCCCCAATTTCTTTTAAAACTCTTTTTGTGTAATTATATGTGAAGAAAAAATGGGTTGTGTTCTCAAAATGTTCTTTGCACATGATACATTCCGACGAGACTCTAATGTATTGTCTATTGAGTCTCTTGGTAGTTGGTAAGATGGAGCACATTAGTTGCTTCTACAGATTCTACTAATTGACCAGTCAACCTGAACAACTTTTTAAGTGATTGGGTATGAATTCATGATATGGGTGTGCACCTTCATCGGGATCCGACTTAATTGGTTGGAGCACATACGGAAAACATTTGAGACCTAGATCGATGAAGAGTAATTCAATTAAGGATGTAAAACGTATATCATATTTTGCTAGTAGTTTGTTGTGGTATAAATATTTTATGAATGCATCTTGTCTAATTTTATGCATCAAGGTGTTTGTTTAGAAAATGTACTTCTATTAATTTCATTTATTTATTAAAATATTATTATTTAATTTATATTTTCAAATTATTTTAGTATTTTAAGAAATAATTAATGCTTATGAATATGATTTAATAATATCATAATGTGTATAAAATATTATAAATAATGTTATTTGCATTCTATGAATTATAATATTAATAGAAAAAAGGTATTGAAAGGACAATTGATTTTTTTCACTATTTAGGTGTAGATGTGATTTCAAGAGGAGAGAGATCAGTAAAAATGTATTAGTGTTTTCTTGGTGTAAAACCATATTTAGTCACAATATTCTTATGAGTTTCTATAACTTTTTTATCCATAAGGCACCAAAAATGTTAATAAATTCTAGTAAATTCTATATTTCACAATTTCGAACTATAATGAGGAAATCCGAAAAGCTCAACTAAAATCATCAAACAAAACAACTTAGCCCACTAGATTCTAGTGAGCCTAATAGACGAGACCACCAGAAATTTCTGCGAAAAATCATTTAAGCCCAATGCATACAAGAGCTAAACTATTAAAAACACTAGAGACAAACAAACTTAATAAAAAAAGCTCATAAAGAATGAACAAGCTAATAAGAAACACCTACCACATACTACCAAACATTAGACAAGGGTTCATTATGTTGGTGATTTTAGTGTCATCGGTCATTTAGTGTAGTCGGGATTCGCTCAAAGACTTAAGGAGTTCGTTTGTCGCATAACGAGGTTCGGGAGTGCGGAGTGCACACTCGTGTGCGTGGATTCGGACTCGGAGTTACGAAACGTGTCGGGGTTCAAGAGGCGGACACCGAGAAGGTGTTTTCGGGGTGCTAAAGGGTGTGCACGGTTTGTGACAAACCGTGCACATGGGCACAGACCGTGCCAGGGCAGAACAGAAGCCAGTTTTGGCTTCTGTAAAGCCGCACGGTTTGTGACAAACCGTGCGGTGCCCCGGAGCGCCGAATCTGGCTTCTGTAAAGCCGCACAGGTTGTGGCACGGTTTGTCACAAACCGTGCGGCTTGCCGGCAAGGGAGTTTTGGCGGTTTTTGGCGGGTTTTAACTAACTTAACCGCTAAAACTACTTTTTAACCTCCTAAACCGACTTATAACTGCCTAAATTCCTATGCTCTATATAAGAGCGGGTTTGGGGCAAGTCTTTGGTACGCGAGAACTTACGATCTCTCTATATCGAACAAAACCGAAAACTTCAAGTGTTCTCTTTTGATTTGCCTGAATCACTAGAGGTGCGATTGTCTGATCCCGGATCAGATTTCGTATAACCCGAGGCAACAAGTATAGGGTCGAAATATTGATTTTGGAAAGTGTTCAAAACACGATTCAATTGATATCCAAGACAACCGAAGATTGATCAACAAGCAACCCTTATATAACATTCAAAATCAATATTTTCATGGTTGATCAATGGCGGCTGCTTCCGTTCGTGAGATGACATCCAAGTTCGGGAAATTGGAGAAGTTCGAGGGCGTGGACTTCCGGAGATGGCAAAAGAAGATGCACTTCCTCCTCACGACGCTCAAGGTGGTGTACGTTCTGAGTATGCCAATACCACCGGTGCCGGAGAATCCGAAGAACGAGCCTTTGGAGGAGACAAGGAAGAGGAACAAGTGGAAAATGGCAAGATCAATTAATTGATGGTCATGTACGGTAGTGGTTTGCTATCAAATTTATTTGACAAGCCACACATTCTAATCACGATAAAGGCCAATGCTTATGAAGCATGTTTGGTGGTGATTTGGGGCCGTGGAAATGGAGGTTTCATACCTCTATGTTATTTATGTATTGGATATATACATATTTATGTAAGACCGGTTTTTATATGGTCTTGGATGTGGTATTAAATGTGTAAAGTGGATTGATATTTCATTCATGTGCAGTTATGCGAAGGCCGTGAGATTTAAGCCATGTTGATGATCTTGAGATATATGCAAAAGATTGTGTAATCTCTGGACATGTATACGTATAACATATATTTATATGTATGGGTAAGAATTAAATTCTTGTTGGTGTCATGTGTTGTATGCTAAACGCATATAGTGGCAATTGAAATCTCGTATGAGGATGTTTATCTACGATATACATGAAACCTCGTATGAGTGAAATATGTGTGTTTACGTATCATTAAATTGGTGGAAGCACATGTGTATGACCATAGGAAATTTTGGTCATGGTATGATCATGGTTGGAAAATCAAAATACTCGGTTCCATTCCATTTAATTGGATGATGAAGGTGTATGGTATGACCATGATATAAGTCACATTAGTTCAAATTCCCATTTTATGTGACTAGATGATCAAAATAATGATCATGATATTTTAACTTAAATAAGTTAAATGGGTGAATGAGGAATGTATAAAATTTGTTTCCTCATGTGAATATATGTGTATGTATATAAGTATATATGACATTATCATAACTTAAGTCTCAAGAGACTAAGGACAAGAATCTCATGAAGTAGATGAGGTCTTGTGTGTTTTTATGAAGTCTACTATGCTTTGCATAGATTACTCATGTTTCTAGATTACTTGATTCAGGTCTATTGTATTTAATACAGATTACTTGATGAAAAGTCTACTAGGTTGACCATATTAATTTTTAGTCTACTGGTCATGTTATACCCTACAGTATAGTTATACTGATTGGCTAAAACTTGACTCTACTATTTCCAAACAGATTAGTCATTAGACCCTACTATACTCTGTATAGACTGGTCGGTTATTTATATTTTGTATATATGTTTATGCGATTTATGGTGTGCATTTTATTATCCTGATTATTCTCGTTATTGTTATGTGTATTTATTGCATGTTAAAGACGAGGCCCTATATAACTTTAAGGTTTATAAAACCGAGGTTGAATTGCAACAAAATGACTTGATTAAGAAACTACGCACTGATAGAGGTGGAGAATTTTATAATCCTGTGTATTTCCAATCCGTAGGCATTATACATGAGACTACGGCTCCATATACACCACAACAAAATGGTGTGTCGGAGAGGAAGAATAGAGTCCTAAAAGATATGGTTAATTCCATGTTATCCTACTCGGGATTGAATGACGGATTTTGGGGTGAAGCCATGCTAACGGCTTGCTATTTATTAAATAGGGTTCCTAACAAAAGGAACAAGGTCACCCCTTATGAACTTTGGTACAAAAGGAAACCAAGCTTGAATTATCTTCGAGTTTGGGGATGTAGGGCGATCGTTAGACTACCCCAGCCCAAGATTAAAACCTTGGGGGAAAGAGGTATGGATTGCATCTTTATTGGATATGCTGAGCATTCCAAGGCTTGTAGGTTCTATGTGATAGAGCCTAATGATTCTACTTCGGTTAACACCGTGATTGAGTCGAGAGATGTAATATTTGATGAGAATCGATTCTCGTCCATACCTAGACCAAAGGATTTGGTTCCTAGTACAAGTGGAACTAAAGAAGAAGACGGTTCGGTCGTGCCTTCTAATGAGTCACCTATGCTCCGTAGGAGCAAGCGAGGGAGGATTGAAAAGTCTTTCGGTCCAGATTTCCAAGTTTACTTGGTTGAAGGATATAGAGATAAAGTTGGGTTCCAATATTCATATTGCTATCATATTGATGAGGATCCTAGGACTTTTAGTGAGGCAATGAGGTCTCAAGATGTTGCTTTCTGGAAAGAAGCAATAAATGATGAGATGGATTCCATCATGGGAAATAACACATGGGTTTTATCGGATCTCCCACCGGGTTGCAAGCCTTTGGGCTGCAAGTGGATCTTTAAAAAGAAGATGAAAGTCGATGGTACTATTGACAAGTTTAAGGCTCGATTGGTTATCCAAGGCTTTAGACAAAAGGAAGGTATTGATTATTTCGATACCTATGCTCCGGTTGCTCGGATCTCTACCATTAGGTTGTTGATTGCCTTGGCGGCTATTAATGACCTTGTGATTCACCAAATGGATGTCAAAACGGCATTCTTGAATGGTGATTTGGAGGAGGAGGTGTACATGAAGCAACCTGAGGGGTTTGTTATGCCCAGTAATGAGCATAAGGTGTGTAAGTTGGTAAAGTCATTGTATGGGCTAAAGCAAACACCTAAGCAGTGGTATCAAAAGTTTGATGAGGTTGTCTTGTCGAGCAGATTCGATTTAAATCAGTCGGACAAGTGGTTATACAACAAGTTTGATAAATCCGGTAATGGAGTAATCATTTTCTTGTATGTTGATGACATGTTGATCTTTGGTACAGATCAAAAACAAGTGGACCTTACAAAGGCCTTTTTGTCATCAAGATTTGCCATGAAAGACATGGGGGAGGCGGATGTGATCTATGGTATTAGGATCAAACGTGAGAATAAGGGACTCTCTTTGTCACAATCTCATTATATTGAGAAAGTGCTTAAGAAGTTCAATTGTGAGACTTGTTCTTCGGTTAGCACTCCTATGGATCCGAGTGTGAAGCTTATGCCCAATTCGGGTAAAGCTGTATCACAACTCGAGTACTCACAAGTGATTGGATGCTTAATGTATGCCATGACGAGCACAAGGCCGGATATTGCTTATGCGGTAGGCAAGTTGAGTAGATACACTAGTAATCCTAGTACTCATCAATGGCAAGCAATAAGGCGGGTACTCAAGTACTTAAAGGGAACCATGAATTATGGTTTGTCATATGTCGGATTTCCTTCGGTTCTAGAAGGGTATTCGGATGCAAGTTGGATCACTAATCTAGAAGATCATTCTTCTACTAGTGGTTGGGTATTCTTGCTTGGGGGAAGTGCCATTTCATGGGCTTCTAAAAAGCAAACTTGCATTACAAGTTCGACTATGGAATCGGAATTCGTAGCATTGGCCGCAGCCGGTAGAGAGGTGGAATGTCTAAGGAACTTAGTCTACGATATTCCTTTGTGGCCGAAACCGGTGTCACCCATTTCTATCCATTGTGATAGTCAAGCTACTTTGGCTAAGGCTTATAGCCAAGTGTATAATGGTAAGTCGCGACACCTGGGCGTTAGACATAATAGCGCGGTACGTGAGTTGATCACTCATGGGGTGATTACTATTGAGTTTGTTCGGTCTCCACAAAATTTGGCGGACCACTTGACATAGGGGTTAGCCAGGGACTTGGTGATCAAGTCGGCTATCGGGATGGGTTTAAAGCCCGTTTAAAATCTCTAATGGTAGGACAACCAATTCCCCTCTAATATGACGTTAGAGGCTGAATTCAATGTGGAAAACCTACACTTAGAGTTTGGAGCACATTTTCATACTTCGTCCTAAGGTAAGTGCTCAGACCTGCAAGTAAAGTTAGGTTGAAGATTCTCTTCTTAATGGATCTTTTGAAAAATGCATTTGCAGGTGCATGATTAAAAGAATCCACCTATACGAGCGTGAAGTGGTGCCGCTTCAACTATCGTTGAATGGCCTAGTCAAAGTAAAAGTCCTAACAAACCTACTAAACAGATGTATAGCAAGCAAGTAAGGGTCGAACCCACAGGGAGGAAGTAATCAATCTATGTGTTTAAAAGCATGCAAAGTAACAAGGGGGGTTTTAGTTATCAAACTGAGCAAAGTAAACATGTTTAGTTGACTTGAGAATATGATTGGGGAAAATAGTTCCACTAGAACGAGATCCACAATACAGAGATATAATTTGATCACATAAATCTATTAAATCCAAGTTCTTTCACTATTCTTATGGTTGTTCCCACCCTGATCTAAAGTACCACCAATTCTCACAGTTGTTGATAGACTTATCACAATATCAATGGAAGAAAACCTTACCACTAACAAAGCAATAGCAATGCACACAAGGATATAGGATACATGCAAATAGAAGAAAAGCTTACTACTTAACATGCAAATAATTCTCACTCACAATTGCACACTCGTATTCCACTATATGTAACAATTGTGTTTGCTACTAGATATGCACTCGTATTCCACTATATGCAAATCCTAGCAATTGATAAATAGTATTCAACCTAGTTGGCCAGGATATGAAGAATAACGATAAATCAATAATCAATATAACCAAGAGAATCAAACCAACACACATAAGAATAGGAACAAGGAATAGAAATCTCACAAACGAATCAACTGTATTGCTTCAAACGTCTAGTAGAACAAAGGTGTTTAGTTCTCCATGGGTTAAAACCCTAGAGGTAGAAAGAGAACGAGTCTCTAGATCTAGATTGTGGCAACTAGGTTAACTAATGGGTTTTTAACCTAATACTAAAAAGTGTAAAAATAATAAAATAACAATAATAAAATAATAACAAAATAAGAAATCACGGGGAGAAGTTAATCCCGCATGGCAAACGAATTGAACAGCTGTTTCCACTAATTTGCCCAATCTCTCGGCCCATCTCCAATACGTGCGCGGCCCAATTCAAGCAGCTCATCCCAGAAAGCATCAGCGGCCCACTCCCAGCAACAATATTCCCGCTGATGTCATGGTGATGACATCACCTTCATTTCTTCAGCTTCAACACGCGGGCCTTCACGGTGGGCTGGGCTTCTTCTCACCTTTCTCCAAATTGGCCCATCATCAAAATCAGCACGCGGGCCTCTATTTAATTACGCTGCTTTGCCTCACGCATATGGCCGCGGGGCGTCAGCTCCCACCGCGGGGCAGTGAGTTCCACCGCGGGGCGCGGTGACTTCTCTGAGATCCACCGCCGGGTCGCGGTGGCTCTGGCGCGGGGCGGTGACACTCGCCCACTCCTTTCTTCAGCTCTTCATTACTACCAAGTGTTGGTAGTCTTCTCCACTAAACCTCCAGCAGATCTTCATCCATCTTCATCTTCTTCAAATAAGTTGTAAATCCCTGGATATCTTCAATTCTCTCCACAACTTCTGGATTACAGACTTAACCTCAAAACTAGTCATAAACTCCTCTAAATAATGCTAATAATTGTCAGTTAAGGTGCATGAAATGACACCTATCAGTGTGTGTTATTTTGTGTGTTGTTATTAAGTCGTGATTATGAGGTGTTCGTTTGATTATCATAGTACTCTACTATGATGTGCGTTTAATCTTTGGTTAAACATTTATTTATAATTTGTCTGTTTAGTTTTCGGATTTGTGATTTGATTGCGGGTTCATTGCTGAGATTCCAATTACTAACCCATGTTACTCTGGGGTTTTCTGTTGGTTCCATTGGTTTTTCGGTTACAGGTTTTCAACTTGTATAGTTTGATAGCGACATGGAGGTGTTAGAGGTGCTCGATGGTGGTTCTAGATTAGGCTATGGGGCTTCCTTTTGTATTACGGTGTGTACTCTAATGTTTTTATTGAGTCTAGTTGACCTTTTTGTTGACCTGTAATTTTTTATTGTGATCCTTATTGTATATTTTCTTCAAGGGCTTTATGAAGTTCAAGTCTTTTAGTCGCTTCCGCTATCGCTGTTATTCCGTTTGTTTTCCCTTGCCTAGTGGGTTCTGAGTAGAATTCACGGTTGTGACACCTCGGGTTCAGGGGTGTTATAAATTGGTATCAGAGCCAGGTTTCGAGATTCGTATGCTTCCTTCGGCTTCTTAGGGTAAGTTTGTCTTTCTTGAAGGAATTTTTTGGGGTGAGTCTAGAGCTAGCACCGTCAAGCCACAAACGTCTTCCATGTCATTTGTGCATAGTATATTAGTTCTTTACTGTTTTGTTATTCCTATGTGTGCTATATTTGCAAGCGGGTATATAGAGTCGTACCTTGGGACATAGTACTCCACACTTATTTACCGAGCTTTGAGATGCTTGAATGATTGATTGCATTGGTTTCCACCAGTATGGTTATGGGCATGGGGTCATTGAGGAAGTGACCCCCGGGTATAGTCATGCAGCAAGGAGGGACCCCTTCTCAAAATTATAATATGTTTTGGCGGGTGCTCTAGTAGAGACTCAGTCGGGGTTAGAAGTTGATGTTCTGATAATGGGCAATGTGTAGAGCTGCGCGCTGACCGTTATGTGCCATGAGTTAAGGCTGGAGGGTGCCACATGAATGATTTGAGTTATATGATATTGGATGATGGTTGCCATGTGAATAACTATGTTATTTTATGTTGGATATTTCTTATTGCGCGATTGGTTTGAGACTTCGAGTTATGTTGGATGGTTGTTGTTATGAGATTGGTTTGAGATTTGTAAGATATGTTATGTTTAACGATGTTGAGATATGATGGATGTGAGTTATGTTTGTTGGTTGGTGTGATGCAATTGATGTCAATTATGTTGGTTGGTTGTTCTAATGAAATTGGTGTGAATTATGATATATGATTGTTGCTTCGTTGATGTGTAGCATTATATAAATTATGCAACATTTTAAGCATAGCATATATGTTTATTTGGTTATTTTACGGGCATCACCCCGCAACAAGTGATCATTTCTCTTCTGATGTTTTCGATTGCTTGCTTTCTAGTTTCGAGGACGAAACTATATTTAAAGGTGGGTATATGTAATATCCTCGATTTGGGTTGAAATTTTATTTGTTTGAATGATTTCGAAATTTATTTTTGAAAAGTGGAATATAAATTATTCTCCATTTATTGTTTGTATCATTGGAGATAGTACGTTGGATCTTGGGTTGCACATGATACTTTATAGAATCGAGCTAAACATTCTTATCGAGATTGGTAGCCTTGTTTTTGGATGAGTGATCTTATCTATTTTTTTGAATTAGGTGAATTAGTTTGGGTTACATGATTTATTTCAGAGTTTTGGAGTTTATTATGAAGGAATATTTTTATTAAGGACAATAATGGAGAATTAGTGCTTCTTGGAGATTACTAGTTAGTTTTTAAGTTTGGTATAATACTTTTTGGGTTATAGCTTATATATATCATGTCAGGATACTATTTTTGGAAGCTTGAGTATTTAGAAATTAAGGAAATTAAAGAATAATACTTATAGATAATGCTATTTATTTTTATTAATATTTTATTTGTCGAATTAGTGTGTTGGGTCAGACCTAATTTATTACCTTATCCTAACCTGATCTACCCTTATAAATTCCAATTTTCGTTCAAGCCCTAGCCTCTTCAATCACTTTCTCTTCTAAGCCTCCATCTCCCATATTTGCGCAGCTGAGCATAAGGTCGATTTGGGTACGTTACTAAACTCGAAAAATTATGAAACTTTTATGGATGATAGCTGACATAGTAGAGGCATATATGTAAAATTTCATGGTATTTGGATATTTATCGAAGGAGATAAAAATCTATTAGAGTTTCTCGGTATACATGGAAAACTGAATAGAACAATATGCTTTGAAAATTCATGATAAATTTAGTTTATATTTGAATTAAGTGTATGATATGTTGATGGATTCATTTTGAAGCCTAGTTCCTGTATATTGAATTCCATGATTTTTAAAAAATGTTCGGTTATGGTTTTGTATGCAAAACCGAGTTAGGGTTCGAATCTGTAAAGTATGGTTTAGCAGTGGAGTGTATTTGCAATATCTTTTTCGGTTGAAGTCATATTAAGGTGATTCTTGTAGCACTACGTTTGTAACATTGAAGGCTATCTAATTGTAAAATTTGAGGAATTTTGAAAGTCGTTTGATCTAGTTTTTATATTATACAAGTTGATTCTCAGATTCTAAAAATTTGGGGTTTTCAATGATTTTTGTTGATTTGTGGTGTTGTACTTCTATGGCTTGTTTAGGCCGAGTTATGATTGACGATTGCTCTTCATTGGATATTGTTTGCTTGGTTTCGAGGTAAGTCTCAAAAGACTTATTGATTTGATTGTCTTGGCTTGGTCTACATGATGATTGCATTTCTGGATTCTATCTGCAATTCCTGTGTTTCCTTGTTCTATGACTTAGATGAAGTGTGTGAATGGTTTATGTGGCTACCTTTTTTTGTGTCTTAGTTGTGGATAATAATGTGTTAGGATTGTGGTTTAGTCGTTCATGGCAGAACATATGTTGCTTGTATGTATGACATTATTGTGGTTGGACAATCGGTGTATCTATGTTGTATGTTAGATGTGTTGTAACACCCCCAAATCGTAACCCATTTGGAAATGTATTACCGCCAGTGACCTCGGTTTCCACACCGAAGCCACCCCAGGCTTTACCGGTTTAAATACAAATCATAAACAATAATCATGATGTAAACACCAAAATCTTTGGTTAAAACATATGTCTGGGGATTACATCCCAATCCCCATAGGACAAAACAGAGTAATCAGCGGAAGTCTTTGCAAAGTATAAGTACAAGGGTCTTGATCGTAATGATCACCCGCCAAGGATCGCAACCTGATAAATCCATTAAAACACTGTTTGCTTTTATAGTCGTTCTAGCCTTTGTTTCTCGGATTCTTATCTAATGTGCCGAATCGAACGGATGACACCAGCCAACCATGCAGAGAACAATTACGGTTGGTTAGTCTAATGAAAGACTACGCAAGGGTACAAAGCAGAGTGGTTCGAAGTAGTCGTATTAGGTTAGACTCATCGTTTCTCGAATTAAAACCGATGACGATAGTCAACCACCATACTCCTACTGGAATATATCAAGCAGCATGATCAAGAGAAGATTCTGGAGACCGAGTCTCACAACAATCAATCCCAAAGAAGACTCCAACGAATTGAGTCTTATCGGAAGTATGACAAATGTTGGGGAACATTAATTAATCATACAAGTGTTCAAAAATGACTTGATGTTTCGATTCACGACCAACCTCACCGCTTAATGCGAATCCAGATTGGAAAGAGAACGGTACTCTGATCAAAGTCAAGACGAGCTTTCCTAGCTGCACTATTCCCTAGCTACACTACTCGTCTGAGGTATATTAATCATGTGCTACGACGGCACTTATCTTATTTAAATTCCCAAACGCGCATCACGTTATAGACTTTTAAATATATGTTTCGCCATGAGGGACATATATTGAGTATATGTTTCGTCATGAGGGACATATAAGATATATGTTTCGCCATGAGGGACATACTCCTGAATGGGACGAATCCCAAGATTTGTAGCATCAGTTAAGTGCCACCATCTCTATATCCGAGTATAGAGATCGGTCATGACCCACCAAATGGTTTTTGGGTTTATCACCCTTTGCACCATTAATCATTATTAAGAAACGACTGGACCTCGAATAGTCCATCACTCCTACGAATACTCGTGCTAACTAAACAGTTCAACACAGTAATAATCATATCAAAGCCCTCCAGGCTAATATCATAAATATATATCTATAATAGCGTTGTTCTAGCAGATATACAACCTATTATAAATATCATATTCTTTTCACATCATTTGTAACACCCCCAAAACTTAACCCTTTTGGAAATGTATTACCGCCAGTGACCCCAGTGTTCCTTACCGAGATCACCCAAGGCTTTACCATAGAAATACAATTTATGAAATGCAATTGATACACAAAGATCAAGCATTAAATTCCAAAACATAACATTGTTGAGGAAACAAGAGTTACGGGATTACAACCCAATCCCGAATAGGTCAAAACATAGTTTAAACCAAACACAGCGGAAGACTAAGAAAGTAAGTTACAATCGGAGTTATTGTCCAAAGGATCATAACCTGATTAAAGAAATAATTAAAATATTCAAAAACCACCGCCGACTCCATAGTCCTTCTAATCTTCTGAGCTACTTCTTAACTGATGTGCCGAATCGAACGGATGACACCAACCAACCATGCAAGGGAAAACATTGGTTGGTTAGTCTAAATGAATAGACTAGCAAGGGTACAAAGCAGACTGGTTCGAAGCAGTCATATTAGGTTAGACTCATAGCTTCTCGGATAATAACCGATAACGATAGTCAACCATCATATTCCTACTGGAATAAACAAGAGGTATGCACAAAAGAAGATTCTGGAAGACTGAATCTTCACAGAAATCGACTTGAAAGAAGACTCCAACGGAATTGAGTCTTTAAGGAAGTAATGACAAATCTGGAATATTACAGAATCATTCAACAATGATTTAAAACTGACTGAGATGCTTCGGTTCACGACCAACCTCATCGCCTACAGCGAATCCAGATTGGAAAGAGAACGTACTACATTCAAGTCAAGACGAGTTTTCCTAGCTGCACTGAACTTAGCTGCACTACTCGCCCAAGGTGTATTAATTATGTGCGTCAAGGTAGTACTTATCTGATTTATGTTTCAAAAACACACATCACGTTATAGACTTTTACATGTGTACCCCACCAGTGGGACGACACATCTTAGTATACGTTTCGTCGAGAGTGACGTATACCGAAAGGTTTGTGACACCAGCTAAGTGTCCTGTCTCTACACACATGTGTAAGAGACCGATCATGATCATAGAATAGTACCAGATAGGGACGAGCCATCCCGATACCAGATTATAAAGAAACGACTGGACAGAGTCCGAGTAACGTTTCTATTTAACAGTGCTAACTAAACAGTTACAGCACCACAACATTTATAGGATAAATCCACATAAAGGCCCGAAAGGTGATCACAGATAATGGCGTTGTTCTAACAGATATACAACCTATTATATGATTTTCAAAACAGTTTATCAAAACCGTTTCCAGACAAACAAAATATTCATTCCAAATTAATTACTCAGATAAACTACTGATAATTAATGTAAATATGGAACGAAAGAGCAAGAGCGAACCGCCACTTGCCTTACTCCGTAGAATAGTCTAAAGACGTCACTGGATTCCGGGCTCGACACGGTATAGCTCTGACAGCACAACGACCTTCGAGTCGACCCATAAAAGGAACCCTAAGTTAGATCCGACATAAACAGTACGAATCTAAACACGGCGAAAGAACACGAAAGGAAAGACGCCACGACGACAACCGACCAAGCCAAAGCCATAAAGGCGTTCTGGGCACTGGCGGCGGTCGCTGTTCTTGGCGGCGGTCGCTGTATTCATCACGGCGGTCGCCGTGAAGAACACGGCGGTCGCCGTGAAGAACACGGCCGACTGAAACGAGAGAAAACTCACCCAAAAACACGAACGGTTCGGCCTCCTTCGACAAGCTTTGGCTTCTAACCTCCAAGGCTAACCAAAAGCTTCACAAAGGCACTCAGGAACCACTCCAAAGCAACACCGGCGAGACCTTCAAATTCCGGCGAAAACACAACTCCGGCGAGAGGCGAAATTGGCAGCGATTTGGGGCCGAATCGAACGGATGACACCAGCCAACCATGCAAGGGAAAACATTGGTTGGTTAGTCTAAATGAATAGACTAGCAAGGGTACAAAGCAGACTGGTTCGAAGCAGTCATATTAGGTTAGACTCATCGCTCCTCGGATAATAACCGATAACGGTAGTCAACCATCATATTCCTACTGGAATAAACAAGAGGTATGCATAAGAGAAGATTCTGGAAGACTGAATCTTCACAGAAATCGACTTGAAAGAAGACTCCAACGGAATTGAGTCTTTAAGGAAGTAATGACAAATCTGGAATATTACAGAATCATTCAACAATGATTTAAAACTGACTGAGATGCTTCGGTTCACGACCAACCTCATCGCCTATAGCGAATCCAGATTGGAAAGAGAACGTACTACATTCAAGTCAAGACGAGTTTTCCTAGCTGCACTGAACTTAGCTGCGCTACTCGCCCAAGGTGTATTAATTATGTGCGTCAAGGTAGCACTTATCTGATTTATGTTTCAAAAACACACATCACGTTATAGACTTTTACATGTGTACCCCACCAGTGGGACGACACATCTTAGTATACGTTTCGTCGAGAGTGACGTATACCGAAAGGTTTGTGACACCAGCTAAGTGTCCTGTCTCTACACACATGTGTAAGAGATCGATCATGATCATAGAATAGTACTAGATGGGGACGAGCCATCCCGATACCAGATTATAAAGAAACGACTGGACAGAGTCCGAGTAACGTTCCTATTTAACAGTGCTAACTAAACAGTTACAACACCATAACATTTACAGGATAAATCCACATAAAGGCCCGAAAGGCGATCACAGATAATAGCATTGTTCTAACAGATATACAACCTATTATATGATTTTCAAAACAGTTTATCAAAACCGTTTCCAGACAAACAGAATATTCATTCCAAATTAATTACTCAGATAAACTACTGATAATTAATATAAATATGGAACGAAAGAGCAAGAGCGAACCGCCACTTGCCTTACTCCGCAGAATAGTCTAAAGACGTCACTGGATTCTGGGCTCGACACGGTATAGCTTTGACAGCACAACGACCTTCGAGTCGACCCATAAAAGGAACCCTAAGTTAGATCCGACATAAACAGTACGAATCTAAACACGGCGAAAGAACACGAAAGGAAAGACGCCACGACGACAACCGACCAAGCCAAAGCCACAAAGGCATTCTGGGCACTGGCGGCGGTCGCTGTTCTTGGCGGCGGTCGATGTATTCATCACGGCGGTCGCCGTGAAGAACACGGCGGTCGCCGTGAAGAACACGGCGGTCGCCATGAAGAACACGGCCGACTGAAACGAGAGAAAACTCACCCAAAAACACGAGCGGTTCGGCCTCCTTCGACTAGCTTTGGCTTCTAACCTCCAAGGCTAACCAAAAGCTTCACAAAGGCACTCAGGAACCACTCCAAAGCAACACCGGCGAGACCTTCAAATTCCGGCAAAAACACAACTCCGGCGAGAGGCGAAATTGGCAGCGATTCGGGGTTGTAGATGACCCAAAACCCATGCCCAAGCTCATATATTTATAGGCAAACCCCAAGGAGTGATCTGCAAACCCTCAGACGCGGCAAACGATGCAACGGCGCGCCTCGAACGATGCCGGCGACCAACGGCCAATGCCCACTGGACAATCACGGCGGTCGCCGTAATTTTGCCTACGGCGGGCACGCGGCGGTCGCCGTAAATGCGGTGGTCGCCATCGCTAGGCCTGTCGCGGCCAGCTAGAAGCTGACACGTTGACTTCTCGGACCCAACCACGGCGGTCGCCGTTTCTGAACGGCGGTCGCCGTTTCCCCCTTTTCCCGCTCATTCGGCTTTGAACGAGCTTGACGATAAACCGGGATAAAAATTATCGTACGCGAACGACAATTAAACTCCAAGGCACCTTGTCTGTATATTATTTCACTGAGAAAAATATTACAGATACAGAGCACATTACAGAATGTCTCAAGCTACCTGAATTAAATCCGACGTACACAACGGGTATCCGGGAAAATTCCATAATTCCCAAAATAACCTTACAAAAATGCGGGGTATCACATCTCCTCCCCCTTACAAGAAGTTTCGATCCCGAAACTTAGGTCGAGAATAACTCGGGAAATCGCCTGAGCATATCTGACTCGGTTTCCCACGTCTCCCAAGTAACTTCTTCGGTCCCTGACTTGGACCACAGCACTCGTACCAAAGGTACGATCTTGTTGCGCAAATGCTTCTCCCGACGCTCCAAAATGCGCACGGGCAACTCTTCATAAGTACCATTAGCTTGGATCTCAATGTCCTCGTAGCTAAGTACATGAGACTCATCTGGTACATACTTTCTGAGTAAAGACACGTGGAACACGTTATGCACCGGGTGAGCCGATGGTGGCAACGCCAAACGGTACGCTAGAGATCCCACTCTATCCAGAATCTCGAATGGTCCCACGTAGCGAGGGTTAAGCTTCCCACGCTTACCAAATCTGAAAACTCCTTTGGAAGGCGACACCTTGACAAAAACCTTGTCACCGACCTCGAACTCGACAGTCCTGCGCTTCCGATCTGCGTAGGACTTCTGTCGACTCTGAGCGGTCAATATTCTTTGTCTGATCAAAGCAATGTCTGAAGCCGTCCTTTCGACCAACTCTGGTCCAAGCAGAATTTTGTCGGCATTATCGTCCCAACAAATCGGAGATCTGCATCTGCGACCATATAAAGCTTCAAACGGAGCCATCTTGATTGTAGCATGCCAGCTATTGTTGTACGTGAACTCAATCAGACTCAAGCTGTCCTCCCAGCTAGTCGGACGATCGAGCACACAAGCTCTAAGCATATCCTCCAGAGTCTGGATGGTCCTTTCAGACTGGCCATCTGTCTGAGGATGAAACGATGTACTGAACCTCAACTCGGTTCCCATAGCCTTATGAAGCTCCTTCCAGAATCTTGACATGAAACGGCCATCTCGGTCCGATACAATGGTCTTAGGAATGCCATGTAAGCGGACAATCTCCTTCTGGTAAACTTCGGCTAGCTTCTGGGTTTCCCATGTGGTCTTGATGGCTATGAAATGAGCACTCTTCGTAAGCCTATCCACAATTACCCAGATAGCATCTCTCTGACTTCGAGTCTTTGGTAGCCCAGTGACGAAGTCCATGGAAATGTCCTCCCATTTCCATTCTGGTACGGGGAGAGGTAGCATCTCACCACCTGGTCTGCGGTGTTCGATCTTGACTTTTTGGCAAGTTAAGCACTTCGCCACAAAGTCTGCTACGTCCCACTTCATGTTTGGCCACCAAAACTTCTTCATGATATCCTTGTACATCTTGCTAGAGCCAGGATGCATAGAATAAGCAGATGAATGAGCTTCTCTCATCACCAACTGACGAAGACCTTCTGTGTCAGGCACACAGATCCGATCCTGAAACCAAAGTGATCCATCATCCTGAACCACAAAACTGGGAGCTTTCCCATCCATCACTTCACTGCTTAACTTTACCAAGATGATGTCATCGACTTGCTTTTCTTTGATTTGATCCAAC